>CM060970.1:131601838-133062671 GCA_030765045.1 Tenodera sinensis
CGGATTTTTGGGTCAAATTTAATTATTTCCCTACTTACTATACGTAGTAGAGAAAGTGTGTGTGTGTGTGTGTGTGTGAGTGTGCGCGTGCGTGTGTGTGTGAGTGAGTGAGTGGTTTTTTTTTTAAGATTAACGTCCTCCAACATTGTGTCATATCGGACGAATGAATGAAATGAAATGGGTGAAATGATCCTCAAATGAGCCCGAGGTCCATGGAGCTTTAAGTTATCCGACATTCGTCTTCTTAGGGTAGGGAAAACCTCGAGAAAAAACCTTACCCGGATAACTTACCCTAAGCGAGATTCGAACTCGCGACCTCTTGAACGTGAGGCAGACACGCTAACCACGCTATCGAGGCGGGCATGAGTGAGTGTGTGTGTGTGTGTGTGTATGTGTGTGTGTGTTAGAGTGTGCGCGTGCGTGTGTATGTGTGTGTATGTGTGTATGTGTGTGTGCGCGCGTGCGTGTGTTAGACTGTGCGCGTGCGTGTGTATGTGTGTGTATGTGCGTGTGTGTGAGTGTGTGTATGAATGAGTGTGTGTATATGTGTGTGTGTGCGCGTGCGTGTGTGTGAGTGTGTGTATGAATGAGTGTGTGTGTGTATATATGTGTGTGTGTGTGCGCGTGCGTGCGTGTGTTAGAGTGTGTGTATGAATGAGTGTGTGTGTATATGTGTGTGTGTGCGTGTGTTAGAGTGTGTGTATGAATGAGTGTGTGTGTGTGTATATGTGTGTGTGTGCGCGTGCGTGTGTTAGTGTGTGTGTATGAATGAGTGTGTGTTTGTATATGTGTGTGTGTGCGCGCGCGTGTGTTAGTGTGTGTGTATGAATGAGTGTGTGTGTATATGTGTGTGTGCGTGTGTTAGAGTGTGTGTATATGTGTGTGTGTGCGCGTGCGTGTGTTAGTGTGTGTGTATGAATGAGTGTGTGTGTATATGTGTGTGTGCGTGCGTGTGTTAGAGTGTGTGTATGAATGAGTGTGTGTTTGTATATGTGTGTGTGTGCGCGCGCGTGTGTGTGAGTGTGTGTATGAATGAGTGTGTGTGCATATGTGCGTGTGTGTGTGCGCGTGCGTGTGTGTATGAATGAGTGTGTGTATGAATGAGTGTGTGTGTGTGTGCGCGTGCGTGTGTGTGAGTGTGTGTATGAATGAGTGTGTGTGTATATGTGTGTGTGCGCGTGCGTGTGTGTGAGTGTGTGTATGAATGAGTGTGTGTGTGTATATGTGTGTGTGTGTGTGTGTGTGTGTGTGTGTACAGCATAACTCAAAAACGAAAAGTTGGTTAAAAACCAAAGTTGGTATTTAAGTACACGAAGATTTCGAAGCAAATAGCCCCATCCTAAACTACCCTTTACATGAAAATTTTTTTGCAAGTTTTGATTTTCTTGAAATTGGCTCTAACTATTTTGATTAAAATGACATGCTTAAGAGAATTTTATGGCAATTGAAGTGCATATTTTGAATTTTCTGGCTATAGCCTATGCAGTTCTGTTTACTCTGGAAGACTTGCATAACTGGTAAACCGTAAGAGATAGATCAAATCTTACTGTACAAAAATATAGATCTCGCTAAAACACACAATGTGTCCAAATGTATTTATTTTCTTTGTGGAGTGAACCATTGTGGAAATATTCCTTGTTGTTTGTGCCAGTTTTGCAATACTTGAATTTTTCTCAAATGGTAGTTTATTATTCACTTTTTTATCCCCTGGCAGTGCAAAGAGAAAGAAATTTCAAAGCTTTAAGAGATTTGACTAACGCTCAAAGCCTGCTGTGTTCCCATATTCCCCTTGTACCTACAAGGAAATGAGCAATAAGATAATTTCTGCAAACTTTTTTCTGGACTAAGATGAAGATATAGGAATAAGAGTTTGTAAGAATATGAATACAAGAGTAGAGAAAGTCATGTGAGTGCAATACATCTGTTTATTTATGGACCATGTATAAGTGCTAAGGTCTCATTCTATGTATATTAGGTGTAAAAGAGCACTCTCTATTAGGCATGAGGTTCTTTTACGGCTGTAAATTTACCACACATGACCACCGACTTTACTTTCCTTGCGAAGGAAGCCGTGTTAATGATTTTTACGCCTGAATATCATAGTTTAGTTCTGTTATAATTTTCAGATATGTCGGCTCACGGTGCGTTGTCCATGTCTCCTGCACAGATGGCAGCAGCTGCCTCAGCTCCTATATCAGGAGCTCTTCCTATGCAACTTCTGGTGCTGCAAGTGCTACAGCTGGGAGAAGGCGAGCCTGGTGACAACTATGGTGCCAATCTCTTGGCTCTGGGGGAAATCTTGGTGCGTGGAAATGTGGAATCATCATCCAGAGCACGCGCGGAACTGCTTCGCCTAGCGGAAACAAATGCCTGCCTAAGGTAACAGCTGAACTGCTCTGTGCAAAACGCCAAGGATAACGTGTTATTCACCTTAGCTATCAGAGAGCGAACTGGCGTGATAACACAGCGATAAGGGGGAAAAGAGGGGAAGTTGATGACTTTTCTTTTTCTGAAAACGATCCAGTGATATAGCAGAAGCTCTTCGGCAGTTCTCAAGAATTCAATATGGCCGACATTCAGGGTTGCCAGGTTTTCAAGCTAAAAATACGGGAGATTTCAGTTATCTGAACATATTGTCGATATGTCGACATTTCTCTGTACTGATGTTAGAACATGTATCCTTATTGCACAGAACTAGATCTTACATATTTATTCGTAACATTTAAACCAACGAGTATACTTACAGAATAATGGTGATTTCGTAATCTCACTTATTTCACTTTTTTAAAAAGTCACAAAGTGCAATGTGCATGATGTACATGTACTTTCACAGGTCCTGCCCAAAATAAGTCTCTTCCCAAACAGAAAGATAAACAGGTTTCATCTTGGGTGGAGTTTTGTTCAGTTCATTGCGGCCGGCCACCGCCTTCCATAAGTTTACTTGCTTTATGGAACCACTAACAAATGAAACGTGTTCCTCTCTTTCTTCAATTCAAAGGCGCAAGTGAACGAGAGCGTGCTCACGTCACGTATCACATGACCACAGGTACGCTTAAGGATTGGCTACAGTCTACCAGCCAATAAGAAAAGAATGCTGGTACCAACTGCTAATTAAAACACTGCTACCAACATTGGGAAAAGGAGCTAACAGTTCGATATATCGCATATTCGAAATATCCTTCTAAAACTTAGAATTCATGACAGTGTATGGAATACGGGAGAAATAGTCCAAAATACGGGAGACCTGGCAACATTAAACTGCAGTGGACATTACACCAAAAGACAGTACTGCCAACATACATAATAAAAGATTATTTCTAATCTCAAATTTCACAGGTTTAAAGTAACACACTTTTAAACGATAATAATGTTTGAACATCGTTACCATACTTTTGGATAAAATCACTTCCGAACACTAAACATCGTATTATATTTAATACACTACTGTGTTGCGAACACAAAAATAGCTCCAACTATAAAAACTACCAACTGTGCTACGGAGGTGGTCTAGCTGGAACCATGACTGTATATAAACAATTCAAGACAAAGCAACGCACACATGAGCAATACAATGGCGTCCACACATTGATACGGCGTCTAAGCAGAATCTTGTTGCCTGGGATCGCTTTGGTGAGAAGCGAATGGTGTAACCACTCGGCTACGCCGCGGCCGCCAAATGGAAATAGCAATATTAAGTAGAACTAGAAGAATATATTACGAGGGTGATTCAAATATTAACGATACTTTTAGCAGAATACTGCGCAAGCAGATCCTAGCGTAGTGACGGAGTGCGGGGTTGAAGGCTGGGGGGAGGCGTGTGTGCTTTTCCATAAGTATACTGCATGTGCATGTAAACAACTGAAAACCGCCTGCTCACTGTAGCACAACCAGCTGTGACGTGCTGATCGTTTAGCGCCTGCGCACAACTCCAAATATCAGCTGATGCAATATGTAGGTCATTGTCCCTGGTGAGTGTACAACATTTTACAATATTTCAACTATAAAATTACCTATATGGTCGACCATAAATTGTCATATGAAACTTAACTATAGTAGTAATTAACACGCTAGGTGAGTCAGCTGCCCCTTATTTTCCAGTTTTATGCAAACCGCATGTTATACCCTAATATGCAAACATCAGCCCCTGTGCTAGGTTCCATCCAAGTATTCAACATGAACGTATTTGTCTTGGGTTATCTCTCAAGTTACCAGGTAGGGTTATACTACGCCAGGTTCTATGCTATTGCCACCTCGCGACTTTTCGAGCGTAATTTAGCCCTTTAAGACAGTTTTAAACCTTTACTGGGCGTTTTAATATTATTACTTAAATGGCAAAAGCTGTTGTGTTTGCCCACCTTGGTAGCGTGATGGTTAGCGTGTCTGCCTCACGTTCAAGAGGTCGCGAGTTCGAATCTCGCTTAGGGTAAGTTATCCGGGTAAGGTTTTTTCTCGAGGTTTTCCCTACCCTGAGAAGACGAATGTCGGGTAACTTAAAGCTCCATGGACCTCGGGCTCATTTGAGCATCATTTCACCCATTCCATTTCATTCATTCGTCCGATATGACACAATGTTGGAGGACGTTAATTTAAAAAAAAAAAAAAAGCTGTTGTACATGTTATTTGAGTTGTACGACACGTAGTTTACGCCAAAATTTAAATAAGCCGTTATTTAATAATATGTGCGTTTTGATAGTACAAGTTCATGGTGGATAAGGCGTGTATGTCATTTGTTTGCAGTCAACCTGGTTCTAAGTACAAGAGTCCGCCATCTTCTTTTTACCTGATGTTAATGTAGTCATATGATAGGTCCGTTTTTTCAAAGGCGTTAGTGGATTGCGTTGCTATGTACACCATAATAAAAGGTTTGTAAAATCGGCTGGAAACCAGGAATTCACTCTCAGTAAACGGGTCGTATGTTTTGAGGTGTACTTTGGCGAGGAGTACGTACTGTTCCTCTAAGGGCCTGTATTACAATCTCCGGTTACTAGCCACGGTTTGTTACCTTTGAGTTATCGCTAATTGATGGTTAGGCTCGGCGCTTCGTACTACAAACTCAATTTGACTGTAGGTTTGTTACCTTGAAGATTATGATGCCCCGAGAGCAGTTGGTAACATTTTTCATTAGACTTTCGCTGTGTTTGCAACGCTATCTCGTGGGTAAAGCAATCATTTAGATTAACCACATCACAGATGTGTGTCATGGTTTGAAGATTTGTACATATTGCATAACCTAAAAACAGCTTCTGTTTTATTGTTCTGTTTTGTTGTATTCACTGTTCATTCAGAGCCTTGAAGTGCTTTGAAGAAGCGCAAAATCGTTGTGTCCACAATGAATAAAATGCAATGTTTACTATTTAAAAGGTAATAGTTCTGCCCACAATGAGTAACATGCAACGTTAGTTAAAGATAATGAGCTTGTTCCGCGTGTTTTTGAACTTGTGTACCTACATATTGTATAGTTTTCCGTGTATTTTCTGTTCGCAAAATGTGTAATTTGACATGCTCCGTTTATTACACTTGCATTCATTAAGACATGGCGCCGATGTAATGAAAATCGTACAAAACATCGTATTGTTTGTGTCAATCCACTACACTTATGGGTTCTAGAATTATATTTCCATAACCTAATGGTCATCAAGATATACCTCCAATTTATGTTGGTTTAATTTATTTCATTTTAAGAATGTCGGGAATATACAAATATGCTGGTATAATGTTATATACGTGCTGAAAACTGCAATTCTGTCGTAAATTCTATTTGATGCCTTATTTCCGCTAAAATTCCGGATGTCGAAGCTTTTGATAACCTGTATCTTTTTTGGACCTTTTCCACGGTTCACTCCTCGAAATTATCTTTGCACATTCTGAATCTCTTCGCTCTTGTATTAAGTAAATACTGAGTCAGCATTTCATCTTCAGAGTCACTGTGGACATACAATATTGTGATAGGAGCTACGCTATTTTTGTGTGAGAAACACGAGTAAACTCCAAGTTAACGCACTAACCCCTACTTGAGGTTGCGGTTAGTGTACCTCCAGAAATAACTCTCAGTTAGCCCTTAACCGAAGGTCGTAATACTGACATCTCGGTGTAACTTCAGGTTAACTGTTAACCGAAGCTTTAACCGGAGATCGTAATACAGGCCCTAAATGTTGCGCATTCGTCTGTCTAAGAACGTTAGGCAATACATTTTAGTAAGCGCACAACTGGACTAAAGCGGACATGGTATACCTTCCAAACAAATAAGGGGCGTCTGACTCACCTGGCATACTTGCGTCTTATAGCCTCGTATAGGTAATATACGGGCCGGGTCTGACCCTGCAGGTCCGGGGTGCGTGCTGTGCGAGGTCTGACGTCACGACTGAAGAGGGACAAGAGCTGCAGTGCATTGAGGATGGACATAGCAAGTATTACAGCCAGATTTGCTAACGGAGAAAGGAGCCGAGAACAAGCGCCCCAGCGCAAGGAGCGACCCAGGCAAGGAGACCAGAATTGGGCAGTGGTGAGGGATAAACCTGAAGCAGACATTCTGGTAAGTACCGGCATACGCTTGTGTGTGTGTGTGTGTGTGTGTGTGTGTGTGTGTGTGTGACACGAGTTTGTTGGGTTTACTAGCGCATTCCTCAAAAGCACGCATGCGCACGAGTGGAGAGGCAGCGATTCAACTTGCCTTACTCTCTTGCCGAGTGGCAAAGGTTGTTTTGATACAACACGTGCAGTAGTGGCTTCGTCCTATCTACGTGCTAGTAATTTCTACGCTCTTATTAACTATTTTGTTTATATTAAACATATTTTACATACAATAATAATTATTACAGCCACCTACTGTCATTAGGCAAATTACATAAATGTTCAAGTTTCTTTATCTTATGCGCGTATGATTAACATACCAAATTGTTTCTCTTGCACAATAAATAAAGCAGTAGAGTTCCATTGTTATTTAGCCTTACAAATATTTTCAACTGTTTCATCAGCACAGTAAATTACTTGGTTTTAAATGGTTCAATGTACACGAGAAATCTAAATATGCTCTCCACAATTGTGTATTTTAGCAAGATCTACATTTTTTGTATAGTATGATTTGGTCTATCTCTAACGGTTTACCAGTCATGCAAAAGTCGTCCAGAGTAAATAGGACTACAGGGGCTATAGCCAGAAAATTCAAGATATACATTTCATTTGTCATAAAAATATGTCAAACACATAGCATTTTAATCAAAATCGTTAGAGCCATTTTCAAGAAAATCAAAATTTTCGAAAAATGTTCTATGTAAAAGGTAGTTTATGGTGAGATTATTTTCTTCAAAATCTTCGTGTCACTTCCTTGAAACACATTAAACTTAAATACCAACTTTGGTTTTTAAACTACTTTTCGTTTTTGAGTTATACTGTCCATAGACTAACAGACACACAGACACAGACACACACACACACACACGGACCTTTTTCTAAAAAACATATATTTCCCGTGAAATCTCGACATCGATTTTTTGGGTGGAATACAATACTTCCTCTACTTACCAGTAGAGAAAGTGAAAATAACAACAGTAACTGTAACTATATATAATGGTCTAAAACAATTCAAGACAAAACCACGCACAGACGAGCAATACAATGACTTCGACAGATTAACACGGCGTCTAAATAGTATCTTGTTTTAAAATCTATCAGTTGGCTTCTCTGCAACGGGTTCAAACACAAGTCCTGTGACAACATAACGGATGCAATAACACCAACTATGGCCGTAGCTTTAACATGGTTATATTTTACGAACAGTTGACAGCACTAATGCAACCTAACAGATGGAATATAACCAGACCGGCCATAATGGGGGGAAATTTCGCATTTTGTTTTTGGGGTGTTCCAATAAGCACTATACACTATCTTTACAGCTGCCACCTAGTGTCTGTGTGGTGTACTAAAATTAGTTCATAGTCCTACCAGAGGACGTGCCTACAGATGGAGCGAATTTCTGAATTTGTATGTTGGATGTCTATTGACCCACGTCAGTAGGTGACAGTTAAAAGCTTCTGTTTGTAAGAAACTCGGTCCATGTTGCAGATAACCACGACGACGAGCTCTAGCATCGTGCCTGAGAGAGTCCTGGTGAATATTTACCGTGTGTCGCAGATGACACCCTTAGAGAAGCTGCTAGGAGGTCGCTCTCCGAACGAGGCGCTAGTGGAGGCTGTTCGCTCTGGTCAAGTGATGGACGTGGAGGTGATTCTAGACGCTGGAGCTAACGCCAGCCTGGTGACCCTGAACGAGCGTAAGACACCACTACATCTGTGTGCCGAGGAAGGCCATGTCGATGTCTGCAAGCTACTTCTGGACCGAGGAGCTAATGTCGCCGACAGAGATTCCACTAACTCAACACCCATGCACCTAGCTGCTCTTCATGGGTATCTTAAGGTATACGCCACTGAACAGTTCTTCCATGTACTTGTATGTATTTGAAATGTAATGAATAGGGAACGAACCTTCATACAGAGAACGAACGGTTGCGGAGTTTGGACTATACGAAGTGAGCGGGCGTCAGTCTGTCACATGATCACTGCACAGAGGAGCCCAGGTACAACGACGTACTGGGACAATGACGTCACGCTCTGCCCATGTGGCAAGTAAATTCCGATCTCCTCATTTTGCGATAGCTGTATCAAGGTTCCAAACGTAGCTATAAATATATGAGGGCGTTACTCGGGAAGCAAGCTCTCTTAGTTTCTTTCTTTCTTTCTTTCTTTCTTTTTTCTCCTTTTTTCTTTCTTTTTTTTTCTACTTTTTTTAACTTTCTCTACTACGTATAAATAGAAGTATTGTCTTCAACCCAAAAATACTGTATCGAGATTTCACCGGAAATATATATTTTGAAGACCAATTAATGGAAACAAAAAACTATTTTTAGAGAAAGGTCTGTGTGTGTCTGTCTGTGAACGATAACTCAAAAACGAAAAGTCGAGGATGCGACATGGAAATTTAGAAGGAAATTCCTCCACCCTAAACTACACTTTACGTGAAAACTGTTCGAATATTTTAGTTTTCTTGAAAATGGCTCTAGTGATTTTGATTAAAATGTCATGTGATTAAGAAATTTTTATGACAAATTAAGTGTATATGTTGAATTTTCTGGCTATAGCCCATGTACTCCTGTTTACTCTGGATGACTTTTGAATAACTGGTAAACCGTTAGAGATAGACCAAATCTTACTATACTAAAATGTAGATCTTGCTAAAATACACAATTTATGTCCAAATAAATGTTTATAGAGTGCACCATTTCGGAGATATTCCTCGTTATTTGTTTCAGCTCTGGAGGACTTGTGTTACTGTCAAATGAACATCGTTGTGCAAAGAGAACTGAACTTCAAAGCTTTAAAAGATTTGACTATCGCTCAAAACCTACTGTAGGTATTCCCAATACAATACATGTAGCAGAGCTTCTGGGGCAACGTTACAGATGCAATAACACCAACTATGTCCGTAGCTTTATGGTGACTATATTTTACAACAGTTGGCGGCACTGATGGAATATCACCAAATATAACCACACCGTGCTATAATGAAGCTCCACACTCCACATCACGATTACGCGTTCAAGGACATTCTCCTGAGTTAATAACAGTACCTCTACCTCTACCCAAAAATAACTGCCGCGTTTATCACTATTAACTAAGTTTATCTCTTCAGAGCTGGTAGGCCGTGGTCTAGAGGGCATTGAAGATATCGACGTTTCGCCAAGTACTGCGCTTGGCATCTTCAAGACCACGGGCTACACGTCCGGAAGAGGTAAACTTGGGTAATTCATAAACATTTCAGGATCAGCAAAAAAAGGGGGAGGAACTAAACTACATAAATGTAAGACTTGAAAGTACTAAAGTAGAACAGGTATCTAATCAAAATTTTTTAGGAATATATCTTGAGGAACACTTAACATATGAAATGCATGTAAACGAAGTATGTAAGAAAATCACAAAAAAACATATACCTACTAAAATACTTTGCAAAATACCTGAATGTAGAAGAGCTTAAAGCTATATATTACGGCATAATATACGTGCACTTGGAATATGGTATTGAAATTTGGGGAGGGTGTGGGGTAACAAAATTAAACAGGATACTATTGCTACAGAAGAGATGCATACGTCGTATTTTTCAACTAAAGACTACAGACACGTGTAAGCCACTCCTTAAAAAGAATAAAATATTGACAATAGTTGCTATTTATGTATACAAAGTAATTATACTGATTCAAAACAAATCACCTACTAAAAACACAGATATCCATACATATAACACCAGAGGGAATGAAAATTACCATAGAATGCACTTAAATAAGGCTTCAACCAAAAAGAATCCGATTGTAATGGGAATGATATTATATAATGCCCTACCAAGAACTATAAAAGAGCACTCAAGAAAAAACTCCTTTGCTAAAGAGTTAAAGAATTATCTAATTGAAAAGTGCCCATACAGGTTAGAAGAGATGTTAAATTAATGTGTACTGTTAATGTATTTTTGCATATTCAATATTCCATGTTTGTATTCCATAAGTCTAATTATGTGCCATGATGTACTTTTTATTCATGTTTTAGCATTTGACAATGCTCCATGCTTGTATTACAAGTTTTATGAGCAATACATTTGAATTTGAATTTTGAAAAAAAAAAAAAAAAAAAAAAAAAAAACAGTCAGGACAGCGACCATGTTTATCATTGGGCTTGTGCAGGTGGCAGAACTGCTTGGAGAACGTGGAGCTGACCTGCGCGCTCGAGATGCGCAGAGACGAACTCCTCTGCATAACGCAGCTATTCGAGGCTTCTATCCTGTGGTGGAGTACCTGGTGCTGGCGGGAGCAGAAATGGGCGCCAAGGATGCAGAGGGAATCACGCCACGGGAATGGGCGGTAACGAACGGTCACACAGACGTGGCCAACTGGCTGGTAGACATGGGCGGCTGGTAGACACATTACTCAACTCTGCTAAATATTACCTACCTTGTATCCACGTCACTTCTTGCTTACCATGGTAAAAATGCCTCTTAAGGCAATGCACTTGTCAAATTCCATAAAAAATTGTAAAAATTGCAAAACTTAATTCAAACTTTAAATGTCATTTTTGTCAAAAACTTACTATTGTTCATTACTTAAAATACTTCACGCGTCAAAGTGTTTGGCCGATTAACTTCTAATATATTTAGCAAAGCTTTATGAAGGATTACTCTAGAAACTCGCAGTTATCTTTTAAATTTTATAGTTAGGTTATGTTTTATTAAATATCTGTAGAGCCTGATATTCATACAGAGGTGTACAAATTATTACACTCGAGTACCTTTTACGGTAAATTGCTTGCAAGTTGCGAGGTTTAAAATTATTTGAAAATTTCTAAAATGTAATCGAAACCTTATACGAAATCTATCATCTATTTGGAACTGTGAGTATTTATTTTCCACTGACAACAACACTGCATTACACACCGGTGTCTTAAAAAGGTTCAATGAAACCACAAAATGATATCATCCATTTTAATTTCCATTTACAATCTTAAATTTTTAAAGATAAGAGTGGAATGGGGAATGACTTTGACAAACTTTTTCACTGAAGAAAAGATATTTTTGCTCAGCAGAACAGGTTAAAAAGTTGACTCTAGTTTTGTTGTGCGTTTCACTTTCTCTACTTGTAAGTAGAGAAAGTATTGTATTCCACCCAAAAATTCTATGTCTAGATTTCACCGGAAATACATGTTTTGAGACCCCCTGAATAAAAAAAAAAGCATTTTTAGAAAAATGTCCGTGTGTGAGTCTGTATGCCTGTCTGTTTATTCTGATCTTTTCTTATTATAAATACTTATATTTATATAACGTAGTTTTAAAATACAGAAAGAAAATTTCAAATCTTAAAACTTGAGGCTTTTTGGAAATTATTTTTTCGGCAGGTTCACCCTTTTATTTTATTATTTATTTTTATTATTATTATTATTATTATTATTATTATTATTATTATTATTATTATTATTATTATTATTATTATTATTATTATTATTATTATTATTATTATTATTATTATTATTATTATTATTATTATTATTATTATTATTATTATTATTATTATTATTATTATTATTATTATTATTATTATTATTATTATTATTATTATTATTATTATTATTGTTATTATTATTATTATTATTTTATTATTATTTCCATGTGATACAGTTTTCATGCAATTCTTCTGAAATGTACCATGTGTTTACCTAAAATACAAGCAATTAAAATTGTTATATAAATTGTTTTCCTTTCTAACAGTTAGTGAGATATTAATTTGTAAAGCTATATAATGTTTTAAAAACTAAACATTTTAAATGACAGAAGTTACAATTTTTGTTTTGTTTTGAAATAAGGCTAGTAACACAAAATGCGACAGATTTTGCATTATAATCACGCA
This sequence comes from Tenodera sinensis, assembly GCA_030765045.1. NCBI lineage: Eukaryota > Metazoa > Arthropoda > Insecta > Mantodea > Mantidae > Tenodera > Tenodera sinensis. The sequence continues at coordinate 131,614,275 of CM060970.1, forward strand.
AAGATAAAGAATTTTAGAAAATACGATTGTTTTTAAAATTGCTTGAATACTAAAATTCAGGTTTAGAATTTAATAATTTGGAAGCTTAAAGATATATCACACTAATTCAAACCCACCTAATGTTTATATAAAGCGACATTGAAAATGCATTTTCCGCCGAATTTGTTGAAAATGTTATAAAATCACATGTAATATGTCCTTAAATGTTTTCAACAGAAAATAAAATTTTTGAAACAAACATTGACAATGTCCTTAAATTCGGAAATTTTTTACAAGGATTAACATAACAAAATTCCAAACAAATTATTGTCACAGATAAACAATTGCTATAGATCGGCCGAAAGTCGGCTTTCCAGTTCCTTACAAAGCTACTACTTTATTTGCGGCCAAGCTACCGCAAAGCTAGAATCAAGCCCAAGTGGAAACACAAAGAGCGGTCCAACTAGGCAGTTATCTTGATGGGAGTTGAGGCCATAGACCGACAGAGAGCACCACAAGTATCAGTACTTTGTTTCACCATGGGAACAAGGCGACTTGGTCGATACAAACCTGCCCGACTTTTGCCACATTTAGGACATATAACCCCATAAAATGTGGCAGCATTACTATGAAAGGTGGTTGGCAGAAGCCAGCAGTCCTTTTTCATTGGCTGGTGGAATATGACTGTGGCTTAATGAACAAGTAATGGACAGATGCATCAGAAACAAGCGTTCTCTTCAACTCTAGTAAAGCTGAATAGCGTATTCAGAACTCATACAAAGCTTCCGACTGAGTATAAATCAAATTCCGAACATACAAGTCAGTTTGATGTTTGATACAAGTTTCCTAAGCAATGAAGTTACGTATTATAAATATTGCTGGTTCAAATATTAGAATAAGTATGTTAAACTTAGTTCAGCACAGCATATAGGTATTTCTTCCCGTAAAATCAGGTTGGTAGTCCTCGTGTTCTTGGAACATTTCGATGTTTGCTAAGCAGGCTATTCAGAACTGGCCCAAAGTAGAAAAGACATCACGTGTTAGGGCAACATTTCAGTGGGCCATGAATAGGGTATCATTTAAATATCGAAGTACTCCTGGAATCTAGAGTAGCAGTCAGGAACGATGGCGCATAACGTGCATGTAGGGGAAAGAGGGGAAGTGCTGCGTTGCTATGTTTCTTGAGAGGCACGTGGCAGTTGGCCCGAACTGAAACAACACATTCCATTGTTAAACGTCATTGTTAAACGTTTTCCATCTTTGTTAGGAAGTATTTGTACTCATTTCCCTAGCTTGACTGTTAATAACGCAACGTTGTTTGTCTTTTGCAGTTTTCGGAACTGTTAATGAACAAAAGCTAGAGATTTCTTCCGGGCATAAAAGCCGTGGTCTGCTGGAGTTTTGAGGTCCAGACGTTTCGTCCACACATACGTTGGACATCATCGGTGGCGTAGTCTGAGTCTTCTCGGTGAAGGTTCACTTACAACAGAATCGTTTATAACTGGACGTGCCATATTTATATGTGGACCGCTCACAGGGTATTGGCTGGGCTTGAGCGGGAGGTGTGTGTTCTGTGACAGCGGGTCCGCAAGGCCACAGCCAAGAGGTAGGACTTCTAGTCCATTCCTCGGAGCCGATATGGCTCACACAGGCGTCTCCTCTAAGGAGGGGATCCGGTCCTCTGCGGACAGCCGGATGGTGACCGCGATGACACCCGACTTTGACGGGCAAACAAAAGGGACTAGTTCCCTACTATCCCCACCTGAAGTGACAGAACCCGCGGCCAAGAGGCATAAGGGCTCAAAGAGAAAGACTACGGCTCCTCAACGGGTACTTCAAACAACAACAACAACAACAACAACAACAACCGTATCCAACAATCCTCACCTTCCGCTGTCTGAGACAGAGTCCGAGGAGGGCGACACCGCGCAAGACGACGGCTTCACCGTCGTTGAGCGTAGGAGGAAGAGAAAATCTTCCACAAACAGTCTGCATCCCCCACAAGGGGCCGACGAACCACCCCCAACCAAGAGGGGCCCTAAGATTCCGCCTATAATAGCGGACTCTTTTACCAATCACATTAGAGTGATGAAGCTCTTAGCGACCAAATTGGTCAAGGACTTCGAGGCTCAGAGAAAACCATGGAAAATACATATTCGTACTTACACGCCCGAGAATTTCGAGAGGGCGAAAAGAATTAAAGGAGCAGAACATCCACTTCTACTCCTACTCGCCCCAGCGTCCCAATGTGGAAAGAGGCATAATTAGGGGACTCTCCTCTGAGTGTACACCAGAGGAAATAACAGAGGCACTCCTAGAAGAACATGGCATAAAAATCTCAGCTGCAGCGCAGTTGAGAAAGACCATTTGGATCGAGGAGGGGTCCAAAAAGGTGCCGATGCCACTATACTTGGGAGTGGTGGACAAAGTCTCAGGGCAACAAATACAGCCTATAGACGCTATGCGCACCTTGTTCCACACTGTGGTCAAGGTGGAGCGATTTTATAGGCAAGATGGCCCAGCCCAATGCCGCAGATGCATGGGTTTTCACCATTCCAGTCAGGCATGTGAACGAAAGCTCGCATGCCTACGCTGTGCAGGGGAACACTTTGTCGCAAATTGCGACAAAGGCACAGTAGAAAAACAGTGTGCCAATTGCAACAAACCCCATGTAAGTGTGTACAAGGGGTGTGAAGTGTGGCAAAAGATCATAGATAACCGCCGCCGCGGTCCGAGAAGTGTGGCACCAGTCCGCGCAGGGGTGAGCTTCGCCGCCGCCCTTAGCAAGGCTGAAAAAATTGTGCAGCAGACTGAAACTGTACAAACTGTGCAAACTGCACCAGCCACCAGCGTGGAGGAGAGAGTAGCTCCACCTCCACGCCCCTCTCGCGAAAAGCGAGAAAGAAAGGCTGAAAGACAGCGGTCAGCCCTACTTGAGCAAATGACCGCGTCTGACGCAGTGACCATAACTGCCGAGGTACCCACCCCGGCCCCAACCCAACATGCCTAACCGGCACGCACCACTCCGAAGGCCCCATTGGCCCCACTCGGAGGTGCTATATCCTCGGCAGACCTCGAGGAATTCAGGACCGTGTCCAACTGGTTCGGGGACATGATCAATCGGACACTTCCCATTTTGAGGAGGTGTATGCAGACCATAACGGACGACAATGTTGACGTCCTACAAAAACACCAAATCCTGCTGCAAATATTAGAGCAGCTGTTCCCTAAATCCTCCCTGAATTGGCCTACCGTGTTGTCTGTAGACCATTACGCGCCGCTTTCTGGAATGCTAATGGCGTAAGGGAACAACGTCCAGGCATTCTAGAATTTGTACAATCCTACGGGATCGACATCCTCTTGGTTACCGAGACACACCTGCATGCTGGTATAAATTTCTCGCTGCCTAGTTACGTCGCCCATCGGTCTGATCGGGTCGGCCGACAGGGCGGTGGTACAGCTATCTTCATCAAAAGCATCATCACCCATACACCTTTTCCTCTTCCTGCCTTTCAACACGTGGAGGCTACTGCCATTAGGCTTGCCATTGGCGGTGTGGACACATTGTTGATTGCGGCTTATGACCCTCCAGATAATCGCTTCTATGAAGCAGATTACACCACTCTCCTCAACCTACACCCAGTAGTCTGCATCGCTGGAGATCTCAGCGCGAAGTATGGACTCTGGTACAGCCGCACTAGCAACCAGAGGGGGTGCGGGCTCTACCGCCTCATCAGCGGAGACCTAAACCTCGTCGCTCACGGGCCGAGAGGTCCAACATTCCATCCGGCCCGCGGCAGGCCTGACGTCTTAGACATCATGATCACCAAGAACATGCCATTGCACTTTGACCTCTCGGCAGTAAACGAGCTGGATTCTGACCACGACCCTGTCGTGGTGGATTCCACAATAGCCATACCAACTCTGTTAAACTCAGACTGGACACTTGAGACCGACTGGGATGCAGCAGTCCTAGAACTTAACCGTTCCGTCGACCCTCGACCACCCATCGATGATATCGAAGCGTTGGAAGAGGCAGTGTCGGATTTTTCTCACCAGATCCTAAATGCGGTACGCGCACATACCCAACGCGTTCCCACCAACACCCCAGACCCTAGAACCTTACCTATGGAACTCCGACAGTTGATAAAAGCAAAGGCAACTACCTGTTTGGAAGCTATGGCAGCATTTCCGCCACCCCAGGATAGCAGCAGTGTACCAGAGGTTCAAATCCCTGGTAAGGCGACTGCTCCGTGCGCACAGAACATCAGCCTGGGAAAACACACTACAAAACGTAAACCTTCAAGAAAAGAAACCATGGCGGATTATAAGCGCCTTGAGGAAGGACAAGACCCAATATCAGCATCCCTTGCAAGGCACTCGTGGGCGGCTCGCCTTCGAGTCAGACGAGAAAGCCACTGTGTTCGCGGACCACCTTGAGGTACAGTTCGAACCCCGGGAGGACCCACAAGACGAAGACTTTACTGAACTTGTGGAAGCAACCATGGATTACCTCTTTCAGGAACCACGGCGGGTACACGAGGATATCCAACTTCCCATAATCACCCCGAAAGCGGTGATTTCCGAAATCCAAAGTCTGAACCCTAACAAATCCCCTGGACATGACGGCGTCACGGCGCTCATGTTCCAGCACGTACCCAAAAAGGCTGTGGTCCGCTTGACCCTGGTCTTCTATGCATGCCTCCGTCTTCGTTACTTTCCGGTTTTCTGGGAGGAGGCGAGGGTGGTGTGTATATTGAAACCGAGGAAGAACCCAGTCTTTCCTAGCAACTACCGCTCCATCAGCATTCTCGCAAACGTCTCAAAAGTTTTTGAGCGGTTGCTCCTTACCCGCCTAATACCTCTTTTTGAGGACAGGCAACTCCTACCGGATCACCAGTTTGGTTTTCGTCGGGGTCATTCCACCACCATGCAGTTGCTGCGTGTGGCCGAGATGGTATCCCTGGGTTTCTAGGGAAACATCAAGACCATAGCGGTGCTGCTGGACGTGGAAAAGGCTTTCGCCACAACTTGGCACCAAGGCCTACTGTACAAACTAAAGCAGGCAAACATCCCTCCTCCATATCTCATTATAATTAGCAGCTTCCTTCAGGACCGCACTTTCAGAGTGAAAGTGGAAGGAAAACTGTCTACAATAAGAGAAATAGTTGCAGGAGTCCCAGAGGGCAGTGTACTCTCCCGGCTACTCTTCGCAGCTTACATGTCCGATTTCCCCACGGAACAACATACTGCGACATGCCAGTATGCAAACGACGTCCTCATCATGGCACAAAACAAAAACGTGAGATATTGCCTCCCTCCCTTTCAACGACAACTCGACGCCGTCGACCGTTGGAGTGAGAAGTGGAGAAATTAGTCCGGGGAAAAGCTCCGCTCGCCTTCTTGGCAAGGTTCGCCAATTTTTTAATCAAATAACAAAGTCATGTTATACTTAAAGAGGCTTCAAAGATTTCTTTTCAAGTTCACTTTATATTTAATTTTCCTCATTTAATTCAAATACAGTTCCAATAGTAACACAAACCTACATCCGTGTTACTTAAGCATTTTATGAGATCTTTAAGTAAATATAGTTAAGCAATAAATACTAAACTTGTTCATGACATTGATTTATCATAACATCTAATTTTGAGTCTGGTGTAGTCTTGCAAGTGAAGCAGCTTCACTGAGAGGCGCTGGACTTTCCTAATTATCTCTCTTTGCAAAATTTTAACTCCACATTTTCTCCTAGAAATTGCGTCTCATGTAGAATAAAACATATGCGCCCTGTGACAAAACGGTGTCCTCCGTGACTTCTGACACAGTGCTGTCATTAAACAGGTACCATTTACGGTCATTCTGATTCTGACAATAAGCTGTGTAGTGTCCTCCTCCCATACCACCATAGTGGTTACAAACGCCAATCAGGTCGTAAATGGCCTCCGAGTGAGTTGGGTTTATAACGTACTCGGACATGTTGAGACCGCATAAAGGAAAATCGACAAGGATGTCAATTTTATCACGGCCGTAGTGGTTATTTGAAAACCTCTTTAAATGAATTATCAAAATTCTTGGTAAACTCCAAAGGTCAAATTTCTTGGTAGCTTGCTGATGTTTCCTGCAGCAGGGACAGTACCATGCATCTTCCTGTCCAAGCTTTTCCTTTGTAGTGTACAGCCCTAGACAGTCTCTAAGTAACAGGTCTTCCATTTTCTTTTGATTATGTTTATCCATAACTTCAGAGTCTTCAAAAGATCCCTCACAGTAATAAATTCCATTTGCCTTTGGCAACCATTTTGCCACTATATAAGACTTTCCAATTGGACCTGGTATATTAATAGGATTGCCATCATTATGTAACCTGCTGACTTCTGAAGTGCAATTTTTATTAGTTACGAAGTAGAATGAGAAAATTGTTTCATTCGTTTTACGCTCATTTGAGTCCTCAGTGCAGCTCTCTTCGTTCTCAGTCATGTGTGAGTTTGATTCAAATAAGCTAGTTTCTCCATTTTTGACCTTGGGTTTTCCAATCCAAGAAAAGTTGTTATCACCTTGCACATGGAGGTATGGACTTAATTTCTTCAATACAATGTCATACAGCATGCCATACGTACAGTCCCTTTTTGGTATGCAAATGAAGAAAGGATATCCAAACAAATTATAATTGGAGTATGGTTGTTTCGAACGGGACTCCCAAAGATACACAGGAACTGCCATCTGTGATTCATTTACTTGAGGAACTTCATAAACAAATATTAAATCCCTTTCTAAAATTTCATCCAGTGAGTCATCCAGAGTAAAAATTTTGTGAAAATGGTGTTTAATTACTTCGGTGACAATCATATTTTCTGGATTTACACCACTTAATAAACCAAGATGGCTAACTAAGTCCTTCACATGTCCTTGCATTGGTAAGATGAGTTTGTAATTCATAGGTTTCTTTTTATCTTCAAAGTATGGAAACAACGTCACCTGCATGCGTCTCTCTCTTATATATGGCAATGGCAAAGATAGGTAACAAAATGGATCAAACGTCACAGATACTTTGTCGCATTCAGGACAAACAACTGTGGATTTCAAAAGTCCATGAAAAAAGTCCACAATAACAGAATCATTTCTTTTTCTGTAGTTTTCCCATGCTTCCTTTGCTACTGCCTGATCCGGACGCCCATCTGCATCACGAACTTCTATATAAGGTTTTTTCTTTATCCTATTTAAGTCTTCGTGTAAGCCATCCAACAGGAAGGTTAGTAGCTCCTGGGAATCTTGTTGTTGGTATCCAGAAAACTGAGGAGCAAACTTGCTGACCTGTAGCTTGAAATCATGAGGCACTGTACAAGCATTTTCTCCTGACCACATGGTCTTTATTAGTTCACCAAAAGCCTTTGCTATTTCACCTTTCATTCCTAAAGGATTTTCTTCGTTTAGTTCCTTGAAATACTCATTGCTCAGAAAATACATAGTTATCGGTGGACAGTTGCTCATACATTGGATAACGCTGTTCATGAAGCAAGTATTACCCAAGTTACGCAGGCCACATAACCCTGGCTTTTCTGATCGGTAGCCATATAGAGATGCAGATGTTCCTGAGCTTGCTCCAGCAGCTGCAGATGTAAAGTTTGCTGCTGTATTATCAGCCATTCCAACAGGAGTATAAGAGCTTCTTGTTTTGCAGTGGCCGATCCAGTTCCCACCACGTTCGCGTGTTTCTACTACGATGAGCTGGTTGGGGAACAGTCCTTCCTCTTGAACTGTACTGTTTCGTTTTAATAGAAGATCATATGTATTTGGACTAAAACAGCTCCAAAGACGTGTTTCTGCATCATCGGGAATGTTAAACGTTTTCCTCACAACTGTTTCAATGCTGGGAATTGAATCATTTTTGCTGAATTTATAACGTACTTCTTCCTCATATTTGAAGTTCTTACAAAACCTGAGTTCCATAAGGTAAACTTCCACTTTACATTGCTTGACGAATAAACCCAATTCAATCACCTTTCTTGGAATAACGCATTTTTCACAAACTACCCCATACCATTTCACCAGCAATTGCCAGGCTTCTTCCGAGACCAAAACGTAGTCTAATTCTTCAATAAGATTATCGCGAATGTTGCCAGTTCCATCATCAGCAAGTAAAGGTGTATTGTCTATAGGTCCTGGATGATCGCCTCCTGCAATCGTAATATTCCATGCTTTATCTAGTCCAACATAACACTTGAAGTTTGTGATCCATTTACTGTCTACCAAATACCATGTATGATCTTTCACCATTGCTTTTCCCAAGTGTGTTTTAATCAATCGTTTTTGTATATGTATGTCTGGAACATAATGTGTTGGTCCAGACATTTTATCTCGGCTTTTGTGGTGAAGCTTGATAGATATAATCTCAAAGCTCCTAAATGAAACAACAGGCTGCGTAATAAATATAAGATATTTCAATATTTTATAAACTGATAATTAAATAAGCTTTCGCTTTTTGTTATACATTTATGCCAGCCTCCTATATCTTTTAGCATTGGAGGCATGGCCAACTGGGAGGACTCCAACACGCTTGCAAACTTAGCCATTGCCATTAGCTCCAAAAGAGCGTTTAGATATGAGTTTCTGAGTTCTATATACAATTTAGGCATACTGGGACCAATTAAAATAACAAATATATTGAATTATAATCCAAAATTAGTGTTCAACAAAATTATTGAACATATCAGGAAATGTAAAATTAAACTCTAGAAGTATAGTACACAAAAAAGCAGCTTATTTAAAGTATTAAAGGAAGCTAAATGACAAATATATCATTTAGTGTAACACTGGAGGAGGACGCTAAATGAATAAGTCTTTGTATTCAAGAGCGTCGTAAAATAAAAAGAAGAAGAGTTTGGATATGGTAAATGATGCTACATTCATGGCCGATTTAAATTAGATAGTTGCTCTGTTCTTCTAAATGACCCGCACACTTAAGGGAATTAGCTAGACCAAGTAGCACTAATAAACAGGATATATAATAAAAGCACAGTACAATATTAATAACAAATTTTACGGCCATATTATGCGAAACTATTTTATACCATCAATGTCTACAAACCACCCCATTTTCCCTTACGGTCAACCCAAGCTCAGAAACTGAAATCCGCTAGAATAGACATGTCTTGGGGTTCCTTTTCTTCTTGTTTCAGATATCGCGTAATGAAAAGTGACGAAATGGCGTAAGTAATCCAAAGGTATATTGGAAAAGTAATGTTGTTTGGACATATGAACTATTCAATGCGAATTGGTGCTAATAAAAAATGTAATTGTAATACCTCTTGGCCTTCTGGGTACACAAAAGCACGCGAGGGAAGCCAGCGTGTTTCCTCAACGATGCTAATGATCGAGTATTTATCTATATAAACTTGCTGTATGATTCATGAGAGTTTGATTAATATTTAATTATTTTGTATATATGTAAGCTTACCTACATTAATTAGTAACCAGTGGTTACACAGGAGCACATTAGCGAAGCGAGTTTTATTGTTGATGAGAATGACTTATGATTGACTGTTCTTAGGCATCTAGTTCACGAGAGCTCAAGGTCGGTCTGGGTGGCTCAGTTGGTTAGACGCTAGCCTACTGATTCCAAGGTCGCGGGTTCAAATCCGGCCCACACCGATGGCTTTTAAGAGTATTTAAGAACGACAGCTCCACGTCAGCTAGATTTAATGGCATGTAAAAGAACTCCTGCAGGACGGAATTCTGGCACACCGGTGACGCTGATGTGCTCCTGGCAACTGACAGCGTCGTTAAACGACAAAATAAAAGAGTCAGAGGTTAGGTTAGGTTTAACTTTTTTATATAAGCTTACGTAATTATGATTGAATATGTAAGCATAGTATCTGGTTCATGCAAGGTTAGGTTTGGTTTAGCTATTTTTAATACAGCTAAGCTTACGTTTATTAGCAACCATAGTTAAAATGAAGCACACTCGCGTGAATTGTGTTAATGCCTATCGTTGTCGCACTGTTTAAGTTTCTGGTTCACGTAATTTTCATTTCATTTAATAGTTATTTCACCCAATCACAAATATTGCTGCTTCACATTACGCGGATCGCTAACATAGCGGATCTGTTTTCATTCTTAGCTTGGCGACAGCGTCACTACGCCAAGACTAACACTACAGTCTGTGTCCCTCTTAGACAGAAAAGGAATACTCTCCATATCACTCTGTGACAACATAGGCAAAGCAGATGCGCATCAGTGGCGAAGTGCCCATCTCATTGTTCATTCCCCGATTCACCGCCTGAAAATTCAAAGGAATTTTCGTTTTCATCTTCTGATTCCGATTCTTTTAAATTTATGAATAACCTGTCCGTAATTTCATCTAATGAACCATCGTTTTTTCAGCAAAATGTTCACTGTGTTGTTCACACAGCTCATACGCCACTGGCAACCTTCACTCCATATAGAGTCTGTTTAGTCAACGCTTGTGCAATTCGGCCGCCTCCTTTGAGTAACCCTGATAGCAAATGGTACAAAGAAGAACTAATTTGGAATTTTGACAACTGAGACCCCACAAGGTGTAAACATGTAACTGTCGCTCCCTTAAAATCAGGTTCCTATTGGTCTTCAAGGACAGGGATAGAGGGTTTGCCCTTTGTGAAGCGTGGAGATAGATTTATGAAATCCATTAGTTGTGGTTAACGCAAATTCCTTTGTGAACCAACTGCACATGCGTTGACTAAACAGCCTCTACAATAGAAGTGGGGATTGTTAGTTTCTACGGGTCCGGAATTTCCACGAATCGCCAAAAAGAAGTGGTTGCTGTCCCGCCTATTTTCTCTACCTGTGCTAGACAAGAATAGCAATCTGCGTTAGACAAGGATAGTGTAGAAAATATGACAACTTAAACCCCACAGACCGTAAGTGCCACGTACAATGACAATGTGGAGCTAATCCCGTCCGTCGGACTCGGAAACTTTGCCTTCTGTTTATTCAACTTACCTGCAGCTCGCAGAATTACACATTCACACTTCCTTTATATAATACAACAAAGTCTGCCGTTTAAACTCACTTAACATTCTCTACTCGCTCGTATACAAACTAGTTTTACTTTCCAATACTTGGTAGATTTCGGTCTTGAAGGCTGCGTTCCAACGCAGTCTTGGGCGAAACGTCATACAATTCATCGACTGGACCACGGCGTACAAGCCCGAAATATACAATGTATTGGATTAACGCTTGCCGTGAAAGCCTAAGCATGCATATTTTGACTTTGTCTACCCCGCCCAATCCCTCCCAAGCAACCATTCCGAACATAACAGAAAAACCCAGCCACTACAATTTCCCAGTTCACTCACTCAACTGTCATCTACAGCTCGTGTAACGACTAGGTACTGCGGAAACGACACCCGAGTGGGGGACAATCCCCGTTCGATTCGAAACTCCTCTGGGCCTCTAGGTATTGCATTCCACTCAAAAATTTCATACCGAGACTTCACTGTAAATACACGTTTTGAGGTACCCGAATCCAAAAAATATCATTTTCACAAAAAGTTAATTTGCGCGCGTGTCTGTCGGTGTGCACAAAACTCAAAAACAACCGATTAAAACCCGAACTTAGTATTAAAATTTAGCATCTTTCAAGAATATGACACGAAAATAGGAAGCCATTCGTTTTTATGTCCTGGGCATGCAAAGCAAATGGAATTTCAAAGTCATCACATAGCGACCACCTCTTAAAGGACGTTTAAGCCCACTGTATTCCGGGTTCTCCGGTTTGCCCCGCCGTTTAGTTCCACCGGTGCTCCAACTTCATTCCATGTACCATCGGTGTCACCGCCTGCGGTGCCGTAGTACTAAAAGCAGGCGTTAAAGACTAAAAAAGCAATCAATTGTGTTACTTGGTCTTTGGTTGTCAATGACCATTCAACCATCCAGATGATTATTTCTGTTCCTACCGAAACTGGCTTGTACGTCCTAGGGGATTTAAGTTTCACTTAAGGGGAGGGTAATCAGAAAAAAAGAACGTTCACACACACAAACACACACTCATTTACTCGCGAATACTTCCAGACATACACAACATTCATGCAGGACACGAATCCGCGACCCTCTGCACGACGAGGCCCGGCAGTGTTACTATCCCGAGTTTGGCAAAGATTGCAATGAGCCTGTATACTTCTGTTATTGGTATGTAGCATTGAGGCAATGCTTACAAGAAACGGTAGATGTTATAACAAAGCCATGTAATCATTTGAAGGGTTTTGCGAAGATTTCTCTTCACCTTCTCTTTACATTTAATATTTATCACACAATTCCAATATATATATATCAAATACTAACACAAAGTACATTAATACTATTTGAAGACTTTATGAGTTCTTTTAGTACATGCAATGAAACAAAAATAGAAAACCTTTAAGTTTCTCATTCTCTGATCCTCTGTTTTTGACATATTCAGTATTTTTCGCGGATAAATGTTTTACACCAAGTCTTCCCATCCTAGTGTGTTCTTTGGTCGAACAAGTGAATATAAACACTTCATTAAGAATGTGCAGCAACAGATTAATTCATCACAGCACATCTAATTTTGAGTCTGGTGCAGTTTTGCAACACCAAGCGGCGCTGGTTATCTCTCATTGCAACGTTCACACCCCACATTCCCCACCTAGTAACTCCGTCTCATGTAGAATAACACATACGCAGCCTTTGACAAAACGGTATCCTCTGTGACTTTTGACACAGTGCTATCATTAAACTGGTACCATTTATGGTCATTCTGACTCTGACAGTAAGCTGTGTAGTGTCCTCCTCCCATACCACCGTAGTGGTTGCACACGGCAATCAGGTCGTAAATGGCCCCTGAATGACTTGGGTTCACGATATACTCAGACATGTCAAGACCATGTAAAGGAAAATCAACAAAGATGTCAATTTTATCACGACCACGGCGGTTATTTGAGAACCTCTTTAAATGAATTATCAAAATTCTTGGTAAACACCAAAGGTCAAATTTCTTGGTAGCTTGCTGATGTTTCCTGCAGCAGGGACAATACCATGCATCTTCCTGTCCAAGCCTTTCCTTTGCAGTATAAAGCTCTAAACAGTCTCTGAGTAGCAGCTTTTGCATTTTAAGGTATGGCAATGGCAAAGATAGGTAACAAAATGGATCAAACGTTACAGATACTTTGTCGCATTCAGGGCAAACAACTATGGATCTCAAAAGTCCATGAAAGAAGTCCACAATAACAGAATCATTTCTTTTTATGTAGTTTTCCCATGCTTCGTTTGCTATTTCCTGTTCCGCACGTCCATCAGCATTACGAAGGTCAATGTAAGGTTTTCTCTTTATCCTGTTTAAGTCTTCATGTAGGCCGTCCAACAGGAAGGTTAATAACTCCTGAGAATCGTGTTGTTGATATCCAGAAAACTGAGGAGCAAACTTGCTGACCTGTTGCTTAAAATCATGAGGATCTGTGCAAGTATATCTTCCTGACCACATGGTCTTTATTAGTTCGCCAAAAGCCTTTGCTACTTCACCTTTCATTCCTAAAGGATTTTCTTTATTAAGTTCCCTGAAGTATTCATTGCTTAGAAAATACTTTGTTATTGGTGGACAGTTGCTCATACACTGGATAATACTATTCATATAGCAAGTATTACCCAAGTTACGGAGGCCACATAATCCTGAGTTTTCTGATCGGTAGCCATGAAATGATGGAGATCTTACTGAGCTTGGTCCAGCCATCAGGGTCGCGAGTTTGTATTATGATGAGCTGGTTGGGGAATAGTCCCTCATCTTGATCTGCACCTTTTGATTGTGATAAATCTTCACATGCATTTGGTCTAAAACAGTTCCAAAGTCGTGTTTCAGCATCATCGAGAATTTTAAACGTCTTCCTCATAACAGTTTCAATGCTTCCAGTTGTGTCACCTTTAGTTCTAAGTGTATAACGCTGGACGAATAAACCTAATTCAATCACTTTCTTTTGCAATAACGCACTTTTCGCAAACCACACCGCACCATGTTACCAGCAATTGCCAGACCATAAAGTAGTCTAATTCTTGAATATGCTTATTACGGATGTCACCAGTTCCATCATCAATAAGTAAAGGTGTATTGTCTATTGGTCCTGGACGATCATCTAACCTGTCGTCATATTCCACGTCTCTAGTCCAACATAACACTTGAAATTTGTGATCCATTTACTGTCTACCAAATACCATGAATGATCTTTCATCATTGTTTTTCCCACGTGTGTTTTAATCAATCGTTTTTGTATATGGACGTCTGGAACGTTTTGTGTCTGTCCAAACATTCTATATGGTTTTTGTGGTGGGAGTTGATAAATACATATGATATCGAAGCTCCTAAATGAAACACCAATCTGCATAATAAATGTAAGGCATTTCAGTATTTTATAAACCAAACATTAAATAACCTTTCGCTTTTTGTTATATATGTATACCAGCCTCCTATACTTTTAGCATTGGACGCATGGCCAATGCATGGCCAGCTGGGAGGACTCCGACACGCTTGCAAACTTAGTCATTGCTATTAGCTGCGAAAGAGCAGCTAGATGTGGTAAATGATGCTATATTAATGGCCGACTTAAATCAGTGCTAATAGACACGTTATATTATAAAAAAAACATTACACAATGAGCATAATAATTATAACTATATCACGTGAAAACGGTAACGTTACCTTCATACATTTTGGATATTTTAGCGCTTCAGACGGCAGTAATACTCTCACGTTTCACTTTTAACCAATATTTGTTTCAGACGAAAATCATGTTCCAATGTCTACAAACCACGTTACTGTCAACCCAAGCTGAGAAACTGAAATCCGCTAGAATGGTTATGTCTTTAGACTATTGATGTCGACAGACGTTTTTTCAGGTGGGGGGGGGGGGGGGTCATGTTGGAAGTTTGCAACCAAACAATATTAATTCATTATTTTGTTGTCAAAAGTTATTGTATTTACTGTGGATAACCGTATTAATTTGTGCTAAATGAAAATTGTTCTTTAAATAAAAATTCAAATAGTCTAATAGTCAGCAATTGATTGCACATTAAGTTCATTAGGTGGGGGGTGCGGCCCTCCCTTGCCTCCTCTCCCCCCCCCCCCCCCCCCCACTTCGTCCATTCTGAGCTTGAGACTCTTCTTTTCTCATGTATTTAATTTTGTATGGCGTAAAGAAACTGACAACATGGCGTAAGTATTCCAAAGGTTTATCGAAAAAAGTACTTTTTAACATATAAAACGTCTCATACGCTTTGGTGCTAATAAAGAAATGTAAGTAATTGTAATACCCCTTCGCTTTCACTGTACGCCAAAGTACGCGAGCGAAGCGAGCGTCGTTCTCACAGATCGTTCTTAACGATTGACTATGTAACACAGAACATATATTGTCTGGTTCATGGAAGGTTAGTTTAGATTTCGTTCAATACAAGCTTACGTTAATTATTTAGCAGCCGATGGTTAAAACAAAGCGCGCCTGCTTCGCTCGCATGCGTTGTGTTAACGATTATTATTATCTCACGGTTTATACGAACTTGGGTTTCTGATTCACGTCATTTTCATTTCAATGATAAATCTCCAATTTCACATTACGCGAATAGCGTGTCTGGACCAGCACTGACCGCCCCCTACTTCCATCAGTCGGACTCGGCAGACAGGCGCGGATCCAGGGGGGGAGGTACCAGGGGGCCCGGGCCCCCGTCATATCCTACTTTATTGCTATAAATACTACAGTGTGTCCCACTCGTTACCGAATCCGACGTGAATTACAGTAATTCCAATAATAATGGAGATATTGTTGTGAAAGAAGGCATCAGCAACAATGCTAGTGAATTGTAATAATTCCAATAATAATAATAATAATAATAATAATAATAATAATAATAATAATAATAATAATAATAATAATAATAATAATAATAATAATAATAATAATAATAATAATAATAATAATAATAATAATAATAATAATAATAATAATAATAATAATAATAATAATAATAATAATAATAATAATAATAATAATAGAGATATTGTTGTGAAAGAAGACATCAGCAACAATGCATTTATTTTATCTTGTTTGTGATTATTGTGCGTGCGTTGTTGAAGTTCAGTTCATTTCGAAAGGGCTTTGCCCACCGTGTTCACCCGATCTGGCATCACCTGATTTTTTTCTGTGGGGACATCTGAAAGTGACAGTTTATAAGAACAAACCAAGAACCACGAAACCTTTGAAAGAAAACAACCGCACAGAGACCCAGGCAATAAATGCAGACATCTTAGCAAAGATGTCCTATAATATGGTTCGACGAATTCAATCTTGCGTGGAAGCAAATGGCGGGCACTTCCAGCATCTTTTATGATGTCAAAATATTTCTCACAGACTGAGGTAAGTAGTCTTCAAATTTCACTGCAATATCTCCATTAGTATTTGAATTATTACAATTCATGTCGGGTTATTATTATTACCATTATTACTATTGTTATTATTATTATTATTATTATTATTATTATTATTATTATTATTATTATTATTATTATTATTATTATTATTATTATTATTATTATTATTATTATTATTATTACTATTATTATGATTATTATTTCATGTTCAAACTATGTTTTCCTTGCACTCTTCATTAACAAAATTAAAATATATTTGTTTCATCTTCAAACTATTCTTTCCTTGCACTGTTCCTTACGTCAGCATTTCTCAAACTTTTTAACATGACAACTCCCTTTTCATGAATTTAAGGATACCCCCACTCTACCCTGTATTATGTCCTTCATTTATGATGACTAGAGGCGGATTTATAGGCACTAAAAATGTGTGAAATAGGCAGCCAAAAAGGTACAATAAATGAGCAAAATCGGCACTTAAACAGGCACTAAAATTAGCTAAATAAATACTTAGAAACACAAAATTTGAGTGAAATAGGTACTTAAAATGCACTATAATTAATATTAAGCACCGACTGAAATCTCCACTAGGAAACTTCGACCTCGCCGCCACTGAAGATGTCTGCCGTAGTCGCAGACGAAACGTTTGGGAAAAAGAAGGAACCCAATAGACCACGGCCCACAAGCCCGGTTAATATTACATCTAGTACATGGAAATCAGCTACAGTGTGTTGTGAATTGTTATCTGCAGAAAAGTATGAAGCCTTCCAAATGATTCATAATCTGGAACTAAAACATTCAACTGCAAAACATAAACCTAGTGTGTTTTTCAGGCAGTGCTGTGGCCGAGCAGCTACACCGCTTGCCTATCACCAAGTGGCCCAGGTTCGATCCCAGGGACCCACATGTAGTATTCGTGGTTGACAAAGCATCATCTAGGTGGATTTTCTCTGGATTATCCAGTTTCGTCTGCCACTCATTCCACCAAGTGCTCCATTGTCACATTTCCATTCATTCATTTCACCTGCATTTTCATACCATTTTCGTCCTCACTCTCACACCTGGTGCTAGGCTAACCACCCACTTCCAAGTCTTCACTCTGTCAGGTCCATAAGTTTGTGTGCTCCCTGACAGACGTCTAACCCTAGGCATAGGCTTGTAAGTCCTAATAAGGGGAGGGTAATCAGATGAAGAAGTGGTTTTTCAATGCAAACTCCTTGTCCCTCAGAATCAACAGGCAAGCATTATAATGTGAGTAATTGTAGTGTTTTTTTCTTTATCTGATTCCCCTCCCCTTATGTAAGACTTACAAGATAGTGTCTAGAATCAGACACCTATCGGGGAGCACAGGAACCTATGGACTGGATAGAGTGAACACTCGGAAGAGGTAGTCAGCCAAACACCAGGTATGAGAGTGAGGAATGCAGGCGAAATGGATGAATGGAAGGGTGATGATAGAGGAGTTGGTGGAATGAGTGGCGGGGGAAACTGGAGAAAACCTGCCCAGATGCAGCTTCATCCACCATGAATACCAAGCATGGGTGCTTGCGACTGAACCCAGGCTGCCTTGGTGATACGCAAATGGTCTAACTGTTGGGTTGCAGCACTGCCTCAGTAATTGTGGTGTAAAGGCTATTTATCTCGTATATTGTATCAAGTTCCTTTAAGAGTAGGTAAGAAAGGTGAGCCACACATTATTGCTGAAGAGCTTGTCCTACCAGTGCAACTGATATGGTATCTACTATCATCAGTACTGAAGCTGCAGGAAAACTGAAAACAATTCCCCTAATGACACAGTAGCTAGGCATATTTCTGAAATTATGATAGCATTTGGGAACAAATAGGGAAAAAATTAATTGCTATTCAGCTTGATGAGTCTACTGATGTGTCACACTGTGCTCAATTTTTATGTTTCAACCAATTTGAATCAAATGGATCATTAGTGAAAGATGTTTTGTTCGGTAAGCCATTGCCAGATTGTACAACTGGTGAAAGTTTATTTAAATTGTTTCCTGAAGTCACAAGCCAATTTCAGAGATATTGTGAAAAATCTGATGTGTTGCACTCACATGACTTTCTCTACTCTTACAAACTCATATTCCTATGTCTTCTTCATATTAGTTGAGATAAACGTTTGCAGAAATTATCTTATTGCTTATTTCTTGTGGGTGCAAGGGAAATATGGGAGTAGACTTTGGGCGATAGTCAAATGTTTTAAAGCTTTGAGATAGCTTCTCTTTGTATGGCCAAGATATTAAAAAAATGAATAACACTTCCATTTGACGAAAGTTTGAGTATTCCAAAACTCACAACTAGGAATATCCCCGAAATGGTTCACTGCACAAAAAGAAAGTTATTCAGACATAAATTGTGTCTTAGGAAGATCTAAATTTTCTGTACAGCAACATTTGGTCTATCTCTTACAGTTTACCACTTATGCAAAAGTCATCCAGAGTAAACAGGACTACATGGGCTACAGCCAGAAAATTAAAAATATATATTTTCTTCTTCTTTTCCTGATTACCCTCCCTTTATGTAGGACTTATAAGCCAGTGCCTAGGGTCAGATGCCTGTTGGGGAGCACAGGAACCTCTGGGCCGGACAGAGTGAACATCTGGAAATGGGTGGTCAGCCAAGCACCAGGTATAATAGTGAGGAAGAGGATGATATGAAATGCAGGCGAAATGGATGATTTGAAAGGTGGTGATGGAGCAATTGGTGGAATGAGTGGTGGGGGAAACTATAGAGCCAGGAGAAAATATGCCAGGATGCCGCTTCATCCACCATGAATACCACGTGCAAGTCCCTGGGATCAAACCTGGGCTGCCTAGGTGGTAGGCAAAGTCTAACTGCTCACCCACAATGCCACCAAAAAAAACAAATACATTTCATTTGTCATAAAATGTCTTAAACATATGGCATTTTAATCAAAATCATTAGAGCCATTTTTGAGAAAATCAAAATTTCTGAAAAATTTTCTATATAAAGGGTAGTTTTGGGCGGAGTAATTTTCTTCAAAATCTTTGTGTCAAATCCTTAAGGATATTAAATTTAAATACCAACTTTGGTTTTTAACCAACCTTCATTTTTGAGTTATGCCGTCCATGGATTTGCACATACAGACCTTTTTCTAAAATTGTTTTCTTTTGGATTCGAGGGCCTCAAAACATATATTTCTGTTAAAATATCAACAATTCAGGGAATATGTTCAAATACTACAAAGAAGTCAACAAAAATTAGAGAATGCTACAACATGTTAACACAACTCCAAAAAGTTAATAAGACTGTTCATCTCCAATGGATTCCAGCACACTGTGGAGTCATGGGGAATGAAGCTGCAGACTCACTTGCAAAGAAAGGCACAACAATAAAACAAAAGTCTAAATTAAATTTCTCATATTCCTCAATAAAATGCTTGATCATTAAAAAATTTTCTCATTCATACCTACAAGAAATAGAAACAAATGCCAAAGATAAAAAATGGATTACACTACTTTCCAACCCAGATATAATCCCCCAGAGACCAAGGAAAACAGCTGTTGCAGCCTTCCGACTATTGACAAATCATGACTGCTTAGCAAGTCATCTCTACAGAATAGGTATCTCAGCTTCACCAATATGTGTCCTGTGTAACGATCCAGCAGAAATGAACGAAGACCACTTGAAGACCTGTGAAGCATTAAGATCAGAAGAAACTACAGCTCAAAAGTATTGGAAAGCACGAATGCTAATGGCTTCATTGCCAGATGCAAGGCACTAGAAAACAACAACAACATTTTTGGGTTGAATACAATACTTCCTCTACTTGCTACACATAGTAGAGAAAGTAAAAATGTATTGGAATTTGCAGTGACCAGGCAGAAAATGCATTTAATTCATAAATTAAAATCAGTAATGCCAAATGCAAAATGGTCCCACTGTTTGTTATATTGCCAAGCACTCACATCCAAAAAAAAATGCCTCATGAACTTCTCTGGGTTCTTAATGAGGTAATTGAGGTTGTAAACAGGGATAGACCCAAGGGGGGGATGAGGGGGTTGTGTCCCCCTCCGAAAATTTGGTAATTATTAAGGATGTAACTAAAGAAAAAAGCATTCACATTAATTCAGAAATATATTCAAAGAATCTGAGTGTTTCCTTAAATAATTATTTTCATGAAAATAATAAATGTACATCTAATGAAATACCTAAATATATTATAATAATATGCACCATTATAATTCATAGTAGAGAGATTTACAGTGGTTAACAATAAAATATTCTTCCCATAATCACATTCCAAATTGAATGAACATCCACAGCATTATAATAACACAAATAGCCCTGCAGCTTCAAGAAACTCCAAGATTGCTTTGGTAGTAACAATGAAGGGGCTTATAACTTTGATGAGGTGTAATATAATTCTTCTCCCCTTCATACACAAGGTGCTGAAGGTTTTCTGTACTTTACCGGTAACTACAACAAAACTAGAATGGTCTTTCTCAACATTGCATTATATGAAGACTGATTTGAGGAGCACCATGGGAGCACACAGATTGGGAGTTAAAGCTCAGCAAGTACTGGATAAAATGTGTAAAAAGCATCCTTGGCTTCTTGTTTAAATGTAATTTGTATAACTGTAAGACAATTATCTGAGATATGTATAAATATATATTCCAGATTTTCTAATTGTAGCCCCTCATCAGATCCTCTCCCAAAATCAAATCCTGCATGCCCTTAAATTTATTACAAGTCGACCCTTCTTACAATGTTGATTATTTGGCAAGCTGTGCAAAGAAGTGGGTGCTTTTCACAAATCTCTCTTATTGCATACAGAAGTGAGGTGGCTTTCTCACAGGAAGATTTTAAACAGATTGTCTGAACTCAGGTCAGGGACTGGTAACTACCAACTTTTTCAATTGTCCATTTTACAAGAGTGGTTCCTTCAGTTGGCTTGTTTGGCTAACATCTTTGGACATCTCAATCGACCAAAGTTAGAAGGATGTGACAGAAACATACTTTTTGTTCACAATAAAACAAATGCTTTTGCAACAAAACTGAACATTTGGGCATCTATAGTTGAAAATTGAAACTTTCCCAACTTATGAGTTTTGTGACTTTATTTTGAGTAGGTATTCAAAAGGGCTCTCTTGATATAAGACTATTTTCAAAGCTGGTATCCTCTCACTTGAGACCAATTCATAGCCAGATTATTGATTAAAGTCCTTAAGAGGAAAATATAGTTTAAGATAGGTTCTAAATCCTTTCTCTGAGTGAGCTGTGGTAAAAGCAGAATAGTTCACAACTTCATCAAAAGCTGATTATCTTCTTACATATTTTACAACTATCCTGAATTAGTATCAGCAGCTTCAGGAGTCTTTACTCCCTTCACTACTCCATACTTCTGTGAGTGAGTGGGTTTTCTTCAATGAACATTAAACGGATTGTCTCTTGAAAGTGATCTGATTTTGTGTCTTACAGATTTGAACCACAAAACTATTTCAAACACAACACTGTCAAGTGTCACACTAAGCAACTGTTGCAACAAAGCAAGAAAGTTTCTAATTTGTTTTGTAGGTGCATTTATTATGTGTGTTCAAACAGATTTCAACCAGATATTACAAAAGTACATAGCTCGAACCAAACAGTGTCAAATTTCACACTAACTTTAATGGCTGTTACAAAACAAAATAAAATGTTCCTTACCTATCTTATGTACACAATTTATTTATGGCGTATTAAACTCATTTACTTTCCAGAAAATAAACACAACATTTAAAGAGCCCAGGTAACTCCCTAATACACTGCCTGCGACCTCTCTATGCATTACAACACACTGGTTAGCAAAGGCTGCCTTAAGAAAATTAAAATGTATTTGTTTCGTGATCAAACTACCCTATATTTGTTTCATGTTCACTTACTTCATTTCATAAAAAAATTTAATGTATTTGTTTCAAAGCAAAATGTTCTTTTCATGCACCATTCCTTAACAAAATTAAAATGTATTCATTTCATCTGCAAAATATTCTTTCCTTGCTCTTTTCTTAAAAAGAATTAAAATGCACTACTTTCACCTGCAAACTATCCTTTCTCTTCCCCATTCCTTAAAAATAAATAACCTGTAGTTACTAAACATGAGAACTATTAAATAATAACAAATATACATTACTGATGCACATTGTTATGAATTTCTAATGATTTTTCTCTACACATGCGTGCCCCTTCCACGGATTTGTCTGACCATACAGATGACTCTTGCTGTACTTCCTTTGCCAGCCTACACAGCAAGGAAACACTGGTGGTAGGGACACTTATATCAGAAGGCAAACAGTGATGTTGCGGAAACCAACTTCATCAGAGGGAAGATTGAACATAAGGGTTAAACGTGGTGAAAACAAATAATGAACCATTACCAGCATCCTCTTTCATAATAGCTGGTGTTTCCTGGCTAGGTCTCATTGCAACATTTCAACTCCACATTTTCTCCTAGCAATTGCGTCTCATGTAGAATAAAATATATGCACCCTGTGACAAAACAGTATCCTCTGTGATTTCTGACACAGAGTTGTCATTAAACAGGTACCATTTATAGTCATTTTGATTCTGACAATGAGCTGTGTAGTGCCCTCCTCCCAAACCACCATAGTGGTTACAAACACCAATCAGGTCGTAAATGGCTTCTGAATGACTTGGGTTTATAACGAACTCAGACATGTTGAGACAGTGTAAAGGGAAATCAACAGGGGTGTCAATTTTATCATAACCAAAGCAGTTATTTGAGAATCTCTTTAAATGAATGATCAAAATTCTTGGTAAACTCCAAAGATCAAATTTCTTGGTAGCTTGCTGGTGTTTTCTGCATGTTGGGCAATACCATGCATCTTCCTGTTCAAGCTTTTCCTTTGTAGTGTATAGCTCTAAACAGTCTCTGAGTAACAGCTTTTGCATTCTGTTTTGTTTATTATCATCATCATCCATAATTTCACATTCTTCAAAAGGTTTCTCACTGTAAAACATCTCACGCACTTTTGGCAACCATTTTGCCACTATATACGACTTTCCAATTGAACGTGGTATATTAATAGGATTGCCATCATTATGTAACTTCCTGACCTCTGAAGTGATATCTTTATTAGTTACAAAGTACAATGAAAATAATGTTTGATTCATTTTACCCTCATTTGAGCCCTCAGTGCAGCTCTTTTCGTTCTCAGTCATGTGTGAGTTTGATTCAAATAAGCTAGTTTCTCCATTTTGGATCTTGGGTTCTCCAATTCCAGAAAAGTTGTTATCACCTTGCACATGGAGGTATGGACTTAATTTCTTCAATACAATGTCATACAGCATGCCATACGTACAGTCCCTTTTTGGTATGCAAATGAAGAAAGGATATCCAAACAAATTATAACTGAAATATGGTTGCTTTGAATGGGCCTCCCAAAGACACACAGGAATTGCTATCTGTGATTCATTCAGCGGAGGAACTTCATAAACAAATATTAAATCCCTTTCTAAAATTTCACCTAATGTGTCATCCAGAGAAAAAAATTTATGAAACTGATGTTTAATTACCTTGGTGACAATCATATTTTCTGGATTTACACCACTTAATAAACCAAGATGGCTAACTAAGTCCTTCACATGTCCTTGCATTGGTAAGATGAGGTTGTAATTCATAGGTTTCTTTTTATCTTCAAAGTATGGAAACAACGTCACCTGCATGCGTCTCTCTCTTATATATGGCAATGGCAAAGATAGGTAACAAAATGGATCAAACGTCACAGATACTTTATCGCATTCAGGACAAATGACCATGGATTTCAAAAGTCCATGAAAAAAGTCCACAATAACAGAATCATTTCTCTTTTTGTAGTTTTCCCATGCTTCCTTTGCTACTTTCTGATCCAAACGCCCATCTGCATCACGAACTTCTATGTAAGGTTTTTTCTTTATCCTATTTAAGTCTTCGTGTAAGCCATCCAACAGGAAGGTTAGTAGCTCCTGGGAATCTTGTTGTTGATATCCAGAAAACTGAGGAGCAAACTTGCTGACCTGTAGCTTGAAATCATGAGGCTCTATGGAGGCATTTTCTCCTGACCACATGGTCTTTATTAGTTCACCAAAAGCCTTTGCTATTTCACCTTTCATTCCTAAAGGATTTTCTTTATTTAGTTCCTTGAAATACTCATTGCTTAGAAAATACTTTGTTATTGGTGGACAGTTGCTCATACATTGGATAATGCTATTCATGAAGCAAGTATTGGCCAAGTTATGGAGCCCGCATAATCCAGGTTTTCGGTAGCCATGTAATGGTGGAGATGTTCCTGAGCTTGGTCCAGCAGCTGCAGGTGTAAGGTTTGCTGCTGTTGTATCTGCCACTGTAATGGGAGTATGAGAGATCACTGTTTTGGGCTGGCAAATCCAGCTGCCATCAGGTTTGCGAGTTTCTATTATGATGAGCTGGTTGGGGTACAGTCCTTCATCTTGAGCTGTACTGTTTGGATCTAATAGTTCATCATATACATTTGGTATAAAAAAGCTCCAAAGACGCGTTTCTGCATCATCGGAAATTTTAAACGTCTTCCTCATTACAATTTCAATGCTACCAATTCTGTCATTTACACTAAATTTGTAACGCACTTCTTCCTCGTATTTGAAGTCCTTACATAACCTCAGCTCTAGAAGATAAACTTCCACTTTATATTGCTTGATGAATAAACCCAATTCAACCACCTTCTTTGGAATAACACATTTTTCACAAACCACACCATAGCATTTCACCAGCAATTGCCAGACTTCTTCAGGTACCAAAACGTAGTTTAATGCTTCAATAAGATTATCACGGATGTCACCAGTTGCATCGTCAGCAAGTAAAGGTGTGTTATCTATAGGTCCTGGATGATTGCCTCCAGCACTTTTCGTATTCCATGCTTTAATTAGTCCAACATAACACTTGAAATTCGTGAACCACGTACTGTCTACCAAATACCATGTCTCACCCTTCACCATTCGTTTTCCCAAACGTGTTTCAATCAATAGTTTTTGTGTATGCACGTCTGGAACATTTTGTGTCTGTCCAGGCATTTTGGTTGGGTTTAGATAGATAACAATCTCAAAGCTCCTAGATGAAACACCAGGCTGAGTAATCAATCAAATACATTTCAATACTTTAAGAACTAAATAATAAAGAGCCCTTCACTTTTCGTTATCTATTTATGCCGTTAGCATTGCGCGCTTGGCTAGCTGGAACGACTTCAAAGCGGTTTGCAAGCTTAACCATCGACATTAGCTGCTAAAGAGCGTTTATATTTGGTAAACTCACAAATTTGTGATTCCGACGGACGTAGTCAACTGAAAGTATATCACGTAGTCTTCACCATACATTATAATTATACTGCCTTTTGGTTAACATTTTTCAGCGCTTCAAACGGCGGTAATACAATACTCCCACATTTCCCTTGTAACCAACATTTGTTTCATAAGAAAATGTTTGTTGTGGTTGTTGTTAGTTTATGGACGCACTATCTCGATCCATTCAAGACTAATCGATGTTTGCGTCGATACAAAACGTAGTAGAGAAAATATTGAAAATACTGGTTCGAATCTCTCGGAGAGAAAGATCAAAGCTCCTTCTTATAATTAATGAGATGTCGAAGTAATATTCTACATAAATGTGTGCAATTTCTATGAACCAGAGAGGTTATATTCCATATTGCCTCGTGGGTGCCACGTAAGATTTATGTAAAGCGCAATTTAAAGAAATGTGGTTGACGACCCTGTAAAAGTAACTTTCACAGTGGGGTAATTCCCACTGGCGTATTTTAAATAAGTATGACGGGTCACGGCAACACCGATTCGGATTTTCAAGATAAAAGAAATCGCAGTTCTACTGAGAGCGGTGTTATTAAAACACGGGGTCGTAGGTACAGTAGTTGAAGGAAAGTAATATGAGTCGGATAGATGAGATTAATTAGTGGGGGGGCACGAACAGCAGTTGGAAGAGCCAAAAAGAGAGGGTGGTCGGCAAGAGATGGAACAGCTTGAGATGACGCCAGAGAAAAAAGCCTGTGGTCTAGAGGTTTCTACTGCGTAGTTAGTGTGCGTTTTTTTTGGAGTCTACCGTGAGATGTGACCAGGAGTTCGTCCGCCATCAACAAGGGGAAGTAGAACCCGGGCACCAGTGCAAGTCGGCACCCACTGGTCGTGGGGAATGCAAGATAGGCGCATAAACTTCATTCTCCCAGTTACATGGAATACGACTTGGTGCATGTGGTTCCCTTTGGCAAAGGAGCGGTATGGACTTCTGAGGTGGTTGAGCCAGTTAAGTCTGGTTAGAGACGTCGCCTATGTGCAAGGAGGCTTCGATGAATGGCGGTGAAAGCTGAGGACACCGTTGTACACTGTCGACCAGGGCGTGGCTACTCCAGGCTGGAAGTTCTCCGTACATCCTATATCTTCTAGTGCCGACATCGGGATGAGTATCAGTTTTGTTAATAATACTTTGTAGGAGTGGGAAAACTCCAGAGGGACAGTTAACAAAGGGGGATTGCTCTGTACGAGGCCCCTTATCAGTAAACCGGAGAGCAACTCGGTAGTTTAGTTAGTGGATATTGTCACAGACTGTACGCAAGATTTCCAGCTAGTATTTTCTCTGTAATTAACTGATTCCAAATATAGGAAAGGTTCTTGTTTTCATTTTAGAATTTTCATGTTAATATTTAATAGCGTTCATTATCAAGTTGGTGGTTTCATTTTAATATTTTTAAGTTACTACGTAACGGAGTCCATTGTTAAAATTATTGTTTTTTTAACTAATTGCTTGTTAATATTTAACACCTTTCACTATAATAAATGTTATGCTATGCTGTAGTGTGTTGTGTTACTTGGTAGTACCCTGTAACGATCCTGCGGAATACGCTAGTAAGGAAAGGGAAAGGTAGTAGGTGTAAGCAAAACGCAAAAGGAGCGTAACAACGTGTTCAGATACACGGCCAGTAACATCCCTCCAACGAAGGATTACCAGTTCCAAAGAGGCGGAGAGCTGTGCAGCCTCTTTAGCCAGTAGGGCTGCATTTTCATTACCTAAAATATTAGCTTGTTCCGGAACCCATAAAAAATTAAAGGTATTTTGCTTGTCCATGTGTGTAGAAATTTCCACCTTACATAGAGCCTCCCGCCAATCCAGATCAAGATGAAGACTGGGGAAACTAAGGGCACCCAAAGGGTCCGAACAAAAGAAGGCGGCGGGATTGGAAGTACATTTTGGAGAGCGCATTGCCTGATAAAGAGTATAGATCTGAGTGAAATAATCAGAGAAGACAGCAGTGAAAACAGTACAAGCATTTGCGTTGCGTTGTCCAATTGACAAACACGGCACCCGAACCCCTACCACGGGTAAAATGGATGATACCGTCGAGTCGTTAGCCATAAATTGTGTAAACGGATCCCCAGGTTGCAGATTGGGTGTCAATAGAGTCAGCTGAGGTTCATATACGGGATAGTCGACTAAACAGAGGCAGCTTAGGGAAAACTGACAATGCCCTCCTAAGCACGACACTTCCTGAAAATCATCGAATAAATCAAAGGCAAACGAACAGAAGCAATAACTTCACAGAGCAGTAAGTGTTCTATTAACAAAAGTTTTACGGTGCAACGGTGCCTCGCGAAATTGTAATAATTTAACAATAATTAGGACTAGGCGTAGGGAGTGTAATATTATGAGGTTAAAGGTAAATACGGCAATACGTCAGGAGAGTGATGAAAAGGGTAAGGAGGTAAGTCGGAAAGGTAAATTTGTTTTTAAGATGTTTAAACAGGTATCGAGGCATAAGCTCGGGAGATATTAAAAAAGTGGGCCAGAAGTCATTGGTGATGATTGAAAGAGACCCGAACCTCATGAATATGCTTCGGTCGCTGTTGCAAACGACGTTAGGTTGAGAGCTAGTTTACTTTACCCATTTCCACTTCATGTTTGTTGACAGTAGAAGTGGTAGGCAAGGGGAGGATGACGCACCGCTACAGTAACCTGTACTGTACCGCCCCTACCCAACCTACCCCGTTAGGTAGAGATGGTAGAAAATCTCCCTGTAAGCTTAACTTAAATGCCGACAACATGCAACCGGCGCCGATGCCTAGTCATGAGCGAGATGTAACAGGTTATGCGTAGT
Source organism: Tenodera sinensis (assembly GCA_030765045.1). Classification (NCBI taxonomy): domain Eukaryota; kingdom Metazoa; phylum Arthropoda; class Insecta; order Mantodea; family Mantidae; genus Tenodera; species Tenodera sinensis. The sequence continues at coordinate 131,642,796 of CM060970.1, forward strand.
CGAGAAGGACGTCCGAAAACTATACTGTTCTCTTTGGTCAGAGACCATGACGTTCCAGATAAAGGGCAACCTGGAAACCAAAATCTGCTCGAGTATACGCAGAACGGAGGTGAGTACTATTGGTCTATAATGTGTCGCTTCCCCGCCCGATTTAAGAATAGAGAGTAAGTGCGTAAAAAGCGTAGCCCCCCTTGCCCCCGTTTCGCGACGCCCATGACTAAAATGGATTAAGAAATTGAAAAATTGTCTGACTGCAGCTTTGTGTTAAATAGCTGAAACACTCTTTTCATTGTCAGTGCGCCGCGAAAGCGGACTTTGTAATAGTTCACTAATTAAGTCGGTCATACTGGTATTACACAGAGTGATAACGAGACGATTCGGATCTCTGAGATCTTCGTTCGTGGAGTATGGCTGTTCGGAAAATGTCGCATAAATTCGGATTTGGGCAGGCAAGTGTTCGGACTGCTGGCAGACGCGTCTACGCATGCTCGGAGTGCATATACAGACCGAATGTTTCCTTATCCCTGTTCAAGGGCCTCGTACTGAGGAAATGGGGCCGGGCAGGCAGAGGTTAAGCTAGCCTGCTCTCCACTACCCAGGTTCCATGCGTTATCATTTCTGCCGCGCGTTTCAAACACGCAGCGCAGTTTTGATGAATCGGAATTGAGATTCAAGGATTTGACCATGCGCTGGTCATTATAACCGAGAAAACTTTTCTTGAACTGCAATTAGGGGAAAATGATGGTTCAAATGATAAAATGCAGAATCATAGTTAAACATTATTTGTTGATGTATTGCGATAGGGTAGGCAATGCCTACCCTGCCTACCCTGAGGAGCCGCGCCTGCTGGAAAGCAACCGGTGGTCAGACTGTTCAGAATAGCAATGAATAAGGATGGTGAGACTATTTGTAGGTAAGGGTCTTACTATGTCACAAGACATACCGTCAGGACTCCGTATGAAAGAGTGTTGTGTATTTCAAGTGCCAATTGCAATTTGGCTGTCACCGATGAGGTTAACTCCCGTGTGATAGACAACACGGCGAAAGGTGTGGTGTGGCGCAATTCGTGACTCGGATATAAGAATCATATCCACGTGTTTTGTAGCTAAATATTGTTGGAGCTCCACTCATTTATTGCAGATACTAATGGGGGAACAGCTTATAGACAGTTCCCAAGAATTCAATATGGCCAATATTACACTAAGCTGCAATGGACATTACACCAAAAAGCAGTACTGCAAAATAAAAGCATTATTTCTAACCTCAAATATCACACAATTAAAGCAGCATGCTTTCAAATGATAATAATGCTTGAATATCCTTACCACAAAACACATGATGAACCCTACCTTCGGCAAATCTTGTTCTGGAATAACACTTTTGGATAAAATCACTTCTGAACACTAAATATCGCAATATATTTAATGCACTACTGTGTTGAGAAACATAAAAATGAAAACACAATAGTTATAACTGCATATAATGCTCCAAAACAGTTCAAGACAAAACCGCGCACACATAAGCAATACAATGGCATCCACCGATTAATAAGGCATCTGAACAGAATCTTGGTTTAAATCTATCGGCTGCCTTCCCTGTAACTATTTATATAGCGCATCTCATCCTTAGAAGACAGTACACGTTAAATGGAGCGCAGTGTTGCAACATGTACTTGTTACAAATCTTTCTCCGTGCGCGACCCCGAGGTGGCCGGAGTCCTGTACTTAGTCCTTCAATTGTTGCTTGACGGACACTTAACTTTGGTATCCCTCCACGCCTTTGGAGGGCCTAAATTTACAAATGACTCGTCTGTATAAACAATTGATTTCCCCTGGTCCCTAAACCTTTTTATGTTTTTTAGATATTTATGTAGTCATCTGATGATATCGTCTTTTTCTATTAATATGCACTTGTTACCCCTTCTTTAATATTCGAACCCCAACTCATGTAAGAACCGACTAAGAGTGGCCCTTGAGAAATTTGGTAGGGTCTGCTGACCCGTGACAAAATATATTCAGCGTGGTTGGAATATTTGCAAACAGTAAAGAATGAACAATTCACCGCACTCCACTTTGCACTATTCCATCATATTGCGTTAACCTAGTGTTTTGTTTTTGCTTTTTCTTTTGTTTTCCCGCCCTTTTTGCTTTCTTTTTCGATGGCGTGCTTAGAGGTCCTTTCATTACTTCCTTTTTAATCCTATACACTGCTGCTTCTGAAGACACGATAGCCTTAGCTGTTTGTTTTACTGCCTTACTAACACCCATTTTACTTGAAAAATAATCTAACACATTCATAATTATTTGGTGTTCCTTACTTCTTAACTTTCCAATTATCATCTCTTCCTGGTTCCCCCTTCCATAACTACAAATATTTACGGAAAATGTTAAATAAATAATGCAATAACAGCTCACAGATTCCACAGATTCACGACTTCTTTCGAACTATGTTAGTGCTGCTCCTTATACTATTTTCTGTGTCAGGCCTGGCGCGAGAATACTCAATACTCAATAATTTGTCATAACCATACAGACAAGGAAACTCGTTATACTGAACTACTAAAATGCCTTACAATACCCCAGTGTGATTCATTTTTTAAAGGTTTAAGATCCGGAGTTGAACTTCCTGTTGAAATTCTGTGACTTTTTCACCAAAAGAATGCAAACTCATACGTGAAGAATTAACACTAAAATTGTTTTTGACTGCACTGGCAACAATCGTGCTATAAACAAGTGACTAAAGTCTCGCTGGGTCACAGACATGCCACACAACTCTGTAAGCTCCGAGTTTGCTGGTGGGCACCACTGGAAAAATATTGAGCTATTTAGAACTGGAGGATGCTTGACAACCAGCCTCAGGGGATCTATCACCAACCGGTCCTGGTGGATTGGCCACAAATTAAGGCAATTGAAATCATCATCATCCCGATTTTAAAGAAAAACAAACCCTCAAACAATATTAATAGTTTCAGACCAATATCTTTGACCAGTGTTATTGCAAAAGTGATGGAAAGAATGGTGGCATCTAGACTTAACTGGTTTCTAGAATATTACAACTTAATTAATAGTTCACAGACCGGCTTCAGACAGAATCATAGTACAAGTGAAAATGTACTCCTACTAAGCCAAGACATCAAGGAAGCTTTCAATAGAAAGGAGGATACCTTGGCAGTATTCATTGATTTTAAATCAGCATATGACTCAGTCTGGAGAAATAAATTAGTTGATAAGTTGCAATCAATAGGTGTGAAAAGTAACATGCTTAAGTGGATAACTCAGTTTATTTCACAAAGATTTTGTGCCACAAAATATAATACATACATTTCCAAATATAAACAAACACACCGAGGACTTCCACAAGGTGCTGTTCTGAGCACAACACTCTTTAACATATATATAAATGACCTTCCATCAATAATAAAAACTTTAGAAACCAAAATTGCTTTATTTGCTGACGATGTAGTCATTTGGACTTCAGGCTCTTCAAAAAAACCTGAATTAATTAAAGACAGAATAGAAACAGCCCTAAACAAAGTACATGAATGGAGCTCCAAAAACCTCATGACTATCAATGTGGAAAAAACAAATTATGAATTATTTACACTAAAATACAAACCAGTTAATGTTAGCATAAATTATAATGGTAAACCACTCAAAGCAGTTGATGATGCCAAATACTTAGGCATCACTTTCGACAGAAAGCTAAGTTGGAAAAAACATATAACAAACATCTCAGAAAAGGTTGAAAAGAAATTGCAAATCCTGAAAAGGTTAGCTGGTGCTAAATGGGGCTGCTCAAGGAGAGTCCTTAACACAACATACAAAATGCATATTAAACCAAACCTCTTGTACTGTTCTGAAGCTTTAATAACAGCAGCAAATGCTAACATCAATAAACTTGAACAAATACAAAATCAGGCTCTTCGCCTAATCACTGGAGCAGTTAAATCCACACCTATTGATGCCATGCTTGCCTTAACACGGACCCCATCAATAACAACAAAAATAGAAGAACAAGCATTGCTCCAACACGAGAAAATGTTACGACTGCCAAACTCTAAATGGAAAGAAGAGAACCTCCCCCATTCAATCCTTAAAACTCATAGTACTTTCCTAGAAAAGGTAACACAGATTAAATCCAAATTGAACATTCCTAACACCAGAGAAAATCTACTTATAAGAGAAAATCCATTGGAATTATTGCAACCTACCTTCAATTTGGAATTAATAGAGGAAATAAGTAAATCAGACACACCAAAAGGAATACAAAAACTTCTAGCTCTGGAAACAATCAATACTAGGTATCCCACAGAAGAATGGCTGCACATATATACTGATGGATCCTCGAAGGAAAACCTTACTGGAGCTGGAGTTACGTGTTCACATTTTTCCTTTTATCATTCTGTTGGCAGAGACACAACAAATTATGATGGAGAAATAGAGGCTATATACATTGCTCTCCGACAATTATTAAATCTTCCCTTAAATAAATTTAACAAGGCAGTAATTCTTTCAGATTCTAAAGCTGCAATTCAGGGAATATGTTCAAATACTACAAAGAAGTCAACAAAAATTTGAGAATGCTACAAAATGTTAACACAACTCCAAAAAGTTAATAAGACTGTTCATCTCCAATGGATTCCAGCACACTGTGGAGTCATGGGGAACGAAGCTGCGGACTCACTTGCAAAGAAAGGCACAACAATAAAACAAAATTCTAAATTCAATTTCTCATATTCCTCAATAAAACGCTTGATCATAAAAAATTTTTGTCATTCATATCTACAAGAAATAGAAACAAATGCCAAAGATAAAAAATGGATTACACTACTTTCTAATCCAGATATAATCCCCCAGAGACCAAGGAAAACAGCTGTTGCAGCCTTCCGACTATTGACAAATCATGACTGCTTGGCAAGTCATCTCTACAGAATAGGTATCTCAGCCTCACCAATATGTGTCCTGTGTAACGATCCAGCAGAAATGAACGAAGACCACTTGAAGACCTGTGAAGCATTAAGATCAGAAGAAACTACAGTTCAAAAGTATTGGAAAGCACGAATGCTAATGGCTTCATTGCCAGATGCAAGGCACTAGAAAACAACAACAAATCTGAACGTGAAATCACTTGGGAGCATGGGAAGTTATTGATGAAGTTGATACAAAAATGTAATATGGTATCAGGGTTGCCAATGTTTAAATGTAAAATTATTGTACCAGCCACTCAAAATAATAGATTTGGGCTTCAAAATTATCGCACATCATAAACCAAATGCTACAACAATAAATATATCACCATAACACTTATGAAAATGTAATATTATTATTGTTTATGGTATCCACTTACAAGATTGATGATCTCAATCAGTATTACAACTTTAGAATTTGTTTCTCCCACTATTCATCTGAAAGTTCAGCATCTTCCTCAACTGTTGCAGCATTAGACAAAGTTGTTGTTGAGATAAACTTTAACATCTCAATGACTTACAGATTTCCGAACCCACCATGTTGGTCTGGGTGGCTCAGTTGTTTAGATGCTGGCCTACTGATCCCAAGGTCGCATTTTCAAATCTGGGCCAGACCAATGGTTTTAAAGTATGCTTAAAAACAACAGCTCCATGTCAGTAGATTTACTGGCATGTAAAAGAACTCCTGTGGGATGGAATTCTGGTACGCAGGCAACCTGATGTGATCCTAGCAATTGACAGCATTGTTAAACAACAAAATAATTAATTATCCGGAACCACCACATTCTTTCATAAGCTGAGACGACCAAATAAGTCCATTTACAGTATGTAGCACTAATCTGTTTCTAATTTTGGTTTTTATTAGTCCTACTTTGGAAAAGAAGTGTTTCTGTGGTGCAATGAAATCAATGATAATGCAAACTCCGCCAGTTCTTTGAAATCAGTATTTCCACCAAGGTGACATGTGTTTAACAGCACTCCACAAACTGCCAGGTTTAGACATTCTTTATTTCACATGGAATATCACATACTCCGAGTTTTCTCCATTGATCAACAGTTTTCTGAACAGTGCCTTCTTCATTGAGATTACCAGATCAGGGCACACTAGCAACAAGAGGATAAAGAATAGAAGGATTAGTACGATATGAAATGGTTACCTTAGAGGGGTGGAGACAGGCTATGAGGACAAAAGTGGTGTCACTATTTGTAATTAATTTCATTTCGCTGGTGTGACAAATAAGTGAAAATGATATTTTGCCAATGTCCAAATTATTGTACACCCCCATAATTATCGCACGGGTTAGCAACCCTGTATGGTACACAAGTATTGGGGTTAGAAGGAGCATAGAAAGTTATAGATGAGACTCTTTTGTATAGAAATATTTGGGCTACCAAATTCAACAGTTGGAGCTGGGCTGAATGGCACGTAGAGAAACATTATGGAAAGGTTATTGAAATATTAGTATAAAATCTTCAACTTAAAAGAGAGACATTTATTAATACAGTATTAAGAATATCAGCAGAGATATTTAAAAACAATGGATTGGTAAACTGTCTTAAGAAAAACCTGTAATGGGTTAGGAGAGACACGAAGAAAAAGAAAAAATATTGAGAATAATTTATGGAAAACGCCAAGACAGAGGCTTGTAGATATAGAAATACAAAAACCGTCTAATGAGGTATTCTTAAGAGAACTTAAGTGTTCTATAAACTGATGAGAATCACTTGTGGAAGAAAAAATACACAGACACGACTAACAAAGAGGAGCAAGAAGGTAAGAACAGGAATATGGAGACTAAAAGACCTAAGGAAGTGCATTCCAATGCTCTATATGTGGTGCAAATGAAGAGTGTTCAAAAGTTGTTAGCTTATGCTGGATTTCTAACAATGAAGTCATTCATCCTCTTGCTTTCCAATATTTTTCACTAATGGATGGGGTGCCAGAAGTGGTTGGGCACATTTGAAGGTGGTCTTGGTCCATTTCCTCTTACAGATCACATAGAGGACAGAGTGGTGAAGAATACATCCCTCAGGGGTCCCCATCTAGGGGATATGTGGATGGCGACCATAAGGTACCCTAGCTGAGGAGAACATTACTTCCACTTACTGGTGTCTAGGGGATATGTGAATGGCGACCACAAGGTACCCAAGCTGAGCAGAACATTACTTCCACTTACTGGTGTCTAGGGGATATGTGGATAGCGACCACAAGGTACCCAAGCTGAGCAGAACATTACTTCCACTTACTGGTGTCTAGGGGATATGTGGATAGCGACCACAAGGTACCCAAGCTGAGCAAAACATTACTTCCACTTACTGTTGTCTAGGGGATATGTGGATAGCGACCACAAAGTACCCAAGCTGAGCAGAACATTACTTCCACTTACTGTTGTCTAGGGGATATGTGGATAGTGACCACAAGGTACCCAAGCTGAGCAGAACATTACTTCCACTTACTGGTGTCTAGGGGATATGTGGATAGCGACCACAAGGTACCCAAGCTGAGCAGAACATTACTTCCACTTACTGGTGTCTAGGGGATATGTGGATAGTGACCACAAGGTACCCAAGCTGAGCAGAACATTACTTCCACTTACTGGTGTCTAGGGGATATGTGGATGGTGACCACAAGGTACCCAAGCTGAGGAGAACATTACTTCCACTTACTGGTGTCTAGGGGATATGTGGATAGTGACCACAAGGTACCCAAGCTGAGCAGAACATTACTTCCACTTACTGGTGTCTAGGGGATATGTGAATAGTGACCACAAGGTACCCAAGCTGAGCAGAACATTACTTCCACTTACTGGTGTCTAGGGGATATGTGAATAGTGACCACAAGGTACCCAAGCTGAGCAGAACATTACTTCCATTTACTGGTGTCTAGGGGATATGTGAATAGTGACCACAAGGTACCCAAGCTGAGCAGAACATTACTTCCATTTACTGGTGTCTAGGGGATATGTGGATAGTGACCACAAGGTACCCAAGCTGAGCAGAACATTACTTCCATTTACTGGTGTCTAGGGGATATGTGGATAGTGACCACAAGGTACCCAAGCTGAGCAGAACATTACTTCCATTTACTGGTGTCTAGGGGATATGTGAATAGTGACCACAAGGTACCCAAGCTGAGCAGAACATTACTTCCATTTACTGGTGTCTAGGGGATATGTGAATAGTGACCACAAGGTACCCAAGCTGAGCAGAACATTACTTCCATTTACTGGTGTCTAGGGGATATGTGAATAGTGACCACAAGGTACCCAAGCTGAGCAGAACATTACTTCCATTTACTGGTGTCTAGGGGATATGTGGATAGTGACCACAAGGTACCCAAGCTGAGCAGAACATTACTTCCATTTACTGGTGTCTAGGTGATGTGTGGATAGTGACCACAAGGTACCCAAGCTGAGCAGAACATTACTTCCATTTACTGGTGTCTAGGGGATATGTGGATAGTGACCACAAGGTACCCAAGCTGAGCAGAACATTACTTCCACTTACTGGTGTCTAGGGGATATGTGGATAGCGACCACAAGGTACCCAAGCTGAGCAGAACATTACTTCCACTTACTGGTGTCTAGGGGATATGTGAATAGTGACCACAAGGTACCCAAGCTGAGCAGAACATTACTTCCATTTACTGGTGTCTAGGGGATATGTGGATAGTGACCACAAGGTACCCAAGCTGAGCAGAACATTACTTCCACTTACTGGTGTCTAGGGGATATGTGGATAGTGACCACAAGGTACCCTAGCTGAGGAGAACATTACTTCCACTTACTGGTGTCTAGGGGATATGTGGATGGCGACCATAAGGTACCCTAGCTGAGGAGAACATTACTTCCACTTACTGGTGTCTAGGGGATATGTGGATGGCGACCATAAGGTACCCAAGCTGAGGAGAACATTACTTCCACTTACTGGTGTCTAGGGGATATGTGGATGGCGACCATAAGGTACCCAAGCTGAGCAGAACATTACTTCCATTTACTGGTGTCTAGGGGATATGTGGATGGCGACCATAAGGTGCCCAAGCTGAGCAGAACATTACTTCCACTTACTGGTGTCTAGGGGAAATGTGGATAGTGACCACAAGGTACCCTAGCTGAGGAGAACATTACTTCCACTTACTGGTGTCTAGGGGATATGTGGATAGTGACCACAAGGTACCCAAGCTGAGGAGAACATTACTTCCACTTATTGGTATCTAGGGGATATGTGGATAGTGACCACAAGGTACCCAAGCTGAGGAGAACATTACTTCCACTTATTGGTATCTAGGGGATATGTGGATGGCGACCATAAGGTACCCTAGCTGAGGAGAACATTACTTCCACTTACTGGTGTCTAGGGGATATGTGGATGGCGACCATAAGGTACCCAAGCTGAGCAGAACATTACTTCCATTTACTGGTGTCTAGGGGATATGTGGATAGTGACCACAAGGTACCCAAGCTGAGCAGAACATTACTTCCACTTACTGGTGTCTAGGGGATATGTGGATAGTGACCACAAGGTACCCAAGCTGAGCAGAACATTACTTCCACTTACTGGTGTCTAGGGGATATGTGGATAGTGACCACAAGGTACCCAAGCTGAGCAGAACATTACTTCCACTTACTGGTGTCTAGGGGATATGTGGATAGTGACCACAAGGTACCCAAGCTGAGCAGAACATTACTTCCACTTACTGGTGTCTAGGGGATATGTGGATAGTGACCACAAGGTACCCAAGCTGAGTAGAACATTACTTCCACTTACTGGTGTCTAGGGGATATGTGGATAGTGACCACAAGGTACCCAAGCTTAGCAGAACATTATTTCCACTTACTGGTGTTTTGCTCCTCACTGTATGTTTTCTATCTGACCTTATAACCTAATCTTGGTCATCTCTTTTTGTCTTCTGACCCTGATGCTATTAGGGTACCCGAGGGCTAGGGAGTCTATTTTTCAACGTTTCAACTTTTCTAATTACTCTATAATCTTTTAAACCCTAACATGCTGACCTGTTATGGAATGCAATGCATCCTCTGATTGGTAATCAGAGGAGGTGGTCGGTGAATCTATTTGATAACTCTCTCGGTCAGGTCGGTGAGACCCATAAGGCAATGACAGGTATTGTCCTCCAGACATTCGGGGGGTTGTGAGAGAGCGATGTGACCGCCAAAACGTAAAAGCATGGTGTTCTCTACAAAGCAGTTACTTTTACTGCTATATAGCTTTCCAATATTCAAATGTAAAGGAAGTGAAATTTGGAGAAAAGAATACATCAATAAGAAATGTTTTAACTATTGTCACAATTGAAATGTTTTATAAAGGTAAGACAATTGTTAAAGTGAGGAATAAATGGACATGGACAGTAAATAGTGTCAAACAAAGTACAGAGTAGCGTTAACAAACTAAATTTATTGAAAATTATACATATATCTGGTAAAGGTCAAGGGCTTGAAAGCCAGTCATATTCATCTGTATATAACTTAGAATAAATAAATGAATAATCAAATAAATAGATAAATAAGTAAATAAATAAATAAACTAGTATATATTTTGATGAACTTGTGTTATACCATGTTCAATAAAAATTTTTCTGAATTTTTTGGTGTGCTCAAGAAAGGTGATTAATGTGTTAAATATATGATCAATCATCTTTTATTAAGGGGTCTATTTATCAATGTACACTATGTTTACTACAAAACTTGGACAGCATTCGCACGACCTGTCTCCCAGTCATACATGCTTGCATGTCAAATCAAATCTCAAATCACATTAGCAATTACCAGAATAAACACAAAACAACCTTATCACAGGAGATGTCGGAAATGCCATCCATCTGCATCAGTATATCTACGACATCTTCTGAGGAAGTTTACATTCACACGCATTAGTTCAGCTTCCAAAATACCATTAATTTCTCTCCCAATATTTTGTTTTGTGCAGGGCAGCTAAGGAACTTTCAAGGTGACCGTTGTAGCCTTTCTCCGATTTCATCTAATTTCTGTTCTGTAAGCACAAGCCATTATACCTTTCTTTTCCTGTCACGCATTGTTCCTGCCTACCTGAATTTATTTACAAGCAAACGAACAGTGTCTCTACTCAGAACACACACACCAGGAGATTTAGTTTCAAATTGCCTTACAACTTCACTACAAGATGATGTAAGCACTTATGTATTGTACATAAACACTGTATGATGTACTGAATACTGCAATCAATTTGTTTTGTAAGCAGTTCAAGTGAATTATTATTTATTTATGCCAACACACTTACTGTCGGTGTTTGTGGAATTTAAACCACAGACCTTCCAGCTGCGGCATTGAATTTTTAAGTTCCAGTTCTACCTCTCAAACTTTGCCCACACACGGCTTGTGTGTTTAAAAACACCAACAGTAAGTTTGTTGGCATAAATAAATAATAATTACCATCTGAAGGTTATTTGATCCTGGGACATAAAGTACTTAGAATAGTAAGTCACCATTGGGGTAATTGTCTCTGATGTGAGACTGCCTTTGTGGTTTACCAGGAGAAATACAAATTGGTTTGAGAATTTAATGCCATTCTGGCAGTTTGTCACAATAGCTCAATGGTTAGAGCAGCCGCTTGGTAAGCAGAAGGTCTGTGGATCAAATCCCAGATGTGGCATTGAATTTTTAAGTTTCAGTTCTACCTCTCAAAAATCGCTACTGCATTTGTTGAAATCGGTGCATTAGAAGAGAAGAAAAAGCTAAAATAAGGTTCAATTGCTCTGTAGAAGCAGAAATAAAAAATGTTACTTTTTATGTACAAGTAAAATCGTGTTTTTTCAGGAATGACACCTATATAGATAAACTTATAAAGAAAAACCTTATCTGAATAAAAAGTTTGATCAAAATCGTTAGAGCCGTTTCCAAGTTGCACAGAACATATATATATATACAAGAATTGCTCGTTTAAACATATAAGATATGCAGCAGATTTAATAATGTGAAATTAGTAGACGTAAGTGTGCTAACCAAGGACTATCACACCCAACATGGTCTTCACCTTAACTGGTCAGGTAAAGAGAGTGGTTAGCAAATAAAATTGCGGAAGCCATTTCAACTAGTCACATTCATGTAGACAGTGCTATTCCTATGCATGACATTTCAAATTACAGTCAGCCTATACCTACCGGTAAACTATATAGTTGCACTGCTTGTAGTAATGATTTGCAGTGCAAAAAAGTCTGAAATAAATCTAACTTATGCAAACTCCATCTAAATGTGCAATACATAACCAACAAAGTAGAGACTCTAGATATTTGGTTAAATGACACTCTGATATCATAATTTTTACAGAGCATGGAGTGAGTGAATGTAATACTGAACATATTAAGCTATCAGAATATTCCCTAAAGACCAGCTACTGTATGAAAAACTTTAAGGCTGGTGGAGTAGCCATATTTGCTAGTAAAAAATTAAAGAATTCTGATATTAGTAATATTCATGTAAATTCCATTGACAAAATTTTTGAAGGAGCAGGTATAGAAATAAAAACCAAGAATAACATTATTAAATATTTGGTATATATTACTCACCTAGTGCATTGGTTTCTGATTTTCTACCACAACTAGAAACTCTAATCGAGAACCATAATGGCAATAACACAAACCTAGTACTAGCCAGTGATTTCAATATTAATCTTCACCTTAAAAGCAGTGATTACATAAAATTACTTGATGTACTTAATGCTAATAATCTTAGAGAGTGAGTGAGTGATTGGGGTTTAAGGGTCTGTCGACAGTTAGGTCATTAGAGCCCAAATAATCTTAGAGATGTTATTCAAAAGTATACTCAGGTCAGTCCAATCTCGTCAACTATCACGGACCATAGTTACTAACCAGCCGGAATGTAATATCACCTCCAATATCATAAATTTATTTGTCGGATCACTATCCCAAATTATATATATATATATATTAAATCCACCATTTTAGATTTAAAATTAATCAAAAACAAGGATAGAATAAACTTCCGTATTCACAGAAAACCAACGCAGACAGACAACTACATAAAAGCTAATAGTTACAATCCAAGAAGCTGCAAACAAGCAATCTTCAATAGTTTAACACATAGATTGGTGAACATCCCTCTTTCAGCAGAAGAATATAAAACAGAATATTACAAAATAATTGAAATAGCACAAAAAACGGTTTTCCCAAGGGATTAGTAGATAAAAAAGTAAAACGAGCAGAAAAGAAAAAATTACTAAAAGAAACTACAACCCTCACAGCAGAAGAAACAAAAATGACATTAAAAAAATTCACATATCATCCATGGGCCTTTGATAAATTTAAAAAGGTGTTCAAGGAATACAACATTCAGCTAGCACCAGTAAACCATTACTCCATAAAAAACCTACTACTTTCAAACATCAAAGATGCTATTCCACCTAACAAAAAATCCGGCATATACCAAATTGAATGCAGTGATTGTAATGAAGTATACATAGGAAAAACCAAAAGAAATTTAGAAATTAGATCCAAGGAACACGCTAGGAACATCAAGAGCAAACAATTAGAAAAATCAGCAGTTGCCTTTCACTTTTGGACAAAAAATCACGACATAAAGCCAGAACTGAAACTCCTCAAACACATAACCAGAAAACAAGAGCTGTCCACATGGGAACAAATCTTCATTTTAAAAAATAAAAACCGAGTATTTAATTTCGACATTCCCCAGAAAGATATTTTCAGCAGTTCATTGAACCGTTACCAGAGGAAACATCAGAAGAAGCATCGCCATCCGCACCATGAAATATCATGGAAACCCAGTTATTGTCCGGTTGATAATGGAGGAAAGTTAACCTTCGAAACGCGTTGCGGAAAATTATAAATGTAAGTGTTGTTTAGTGCTATTAATTAACTCACCTTTTAAATTAAAATGCAGGAAATATATTTAAGAAAAGACTCAGGAATTTTTAGTCCATAAATGCTTGTACTCATTAAATGAAATGTGACTACGATATATGTAGACAAATTTTCACTTTTGTATATGAAGATTAATGACTTCATTGTCAGAAATCCAGCATTAGCTAACAACACTTTTGTATATTTTTACTTTACTAATATTCTTAATAAAAAGGTTTAGTAAAGTAATACTGCACTTTTACGTGCAACTCTACCTGCTTTGTTGATCTGTATGGCATAGAAAGCGAAGCAACTTTTACGTACCTGTATTTCAAGAACCTTTGGACGTATTTTATCAGCTTATGGAGATATTTTGTTGCAATTGATTTTTGGTACTTTGAAATTAAATTAACTTTGAACATACTTCTATTATTTCCTCAACATTTTAACTTTCTTCTTAACTGAAATTGTTTTATTGTTTCTAGTATTTAGGTTACTTTTCTTTCATTTTGTTCTAATTTGCTACCTATTATTTGAAGGAAAGTCAAAATGAAGATGATGCACCTTTCTTCTTCATATGCATTTTATATTTCTTATACATTTCTGTATTTTGCATTTGCATTCTATGTTGCAGTCTTTCCTGTCTAAGTATGCAAATTCTTTCTTTCTCCATTATTGATTATCCTATCCTCTTCTCAATTTGATAATTTAAATATTTACGTTCCTTAGGTAGTCCTAGCACTTTTGTACACTCTTTAATATTTCTTGTATGTGTAACACTTCAATACTTGAATTAAATAGTAATAATCATCTTTTAATAAGTGTTTTTTAAGATGGAGAGGACCCACAACTTTCTTGCAATTGCTTTGTCCTAGATTTATGGTTTCTATAAATTGAATCACAATTCTTAACGGCTGGAATTAACACAGAAAAAACAAATTCCAATATGTTCTTGGTTCATTAGACAGCAAAATAGCCAATTTTATATCCTACTTTCTCACAAAACCAATGTCTGATATTTGCTATTCAGATCTTAAAAATGTCTAATCAAAGACTTTGAGGAATCGAAAGAACCAAAGGCAAAGAAACTCCTCACAGAAGTAGAACTAAGTAACAGAAAACCTTCTGCACTGCTCCGAGAGTTAAAATCTCTCACCGGAGATGAGGAATTTACTGAATTTTTACGCACAATTTTCCTGCAGAGATTACCCACGAATGTTAGAGCCATTTAAACTAGTAAAGATGAACTACTGTACTCAGGAGTCTCCATCTAGGGGATATGTGGATAGTGACCACAAGGTACCCAAACTGAGCAGAACATTACTTCCATTTACTGGTGTCT
Organism: Tenodera sinensis; assembly: GCA_030765045.1. Lineage (NCBI taxonomy): Eukaryota > Metazoa > Arthropoda > Insecta > Mantodea > Mantidae > Tenodera > Tenodera sinensis. Next base: position 131,657,973 of record CM060970.1, read on the forward strand.
AGGGGATATGTGGATAGTGACCACAAGGTACCCAAGCTGAGCAGAACATTACTTCTACTTACTGGTGTCTAGGGGACATGTGAATAGTGACCACAAGGTACCCAAGCTGAGCAGAACATTACTTCCACTTACTGGTGTCTAGGGGATATGTGAATAGTGACCACAAGGTACCCAAGCTGAGCAGAACATTACTTCCACTTACTGGTGTCTAGGGGATATGTGAATAGTGACCACAAGGTATCCAAGCTGAGCAGAACATTACTTCCACTTACTGGTGTCTAGGGGATATGTGGATAGCACCACAAGGTACCCAAGCTGAGCAGAACATTACTTCCACTTACTGGTGTCTAGGGGATATGTGAATAGTGACCACAAGGTACCCAAACTGAGCAGAACATTACTTCCACTTACTGGTGTCTAGGGGATATGTGAATAGTGACCATAAGGTACCCAAACTGAGCAGAACATTACTTCCACTTACTGGTGTCTAGGGGATATGTGGATAGTGACCACAAGGTACCCAAGCTGAGCAGAACATTACTTCCACTTACTGGTGTCTAGGGGATATGTGAATAGTGACCATAAGGTACCCAAACTGAGCAGAACATTACTTCCACTTACTGGTGTTTTGCTCCTCACTGTAACTTTTCTATCTGACCTTACCTTGGTCATCTCTTGTTCTCTTCCGACCCCGATGCTATTAGGGTTCCCGAGGGCTAGGGAGTCTTTATTTTTCCAACCTCTCCATTTCTCTAATTTCTCTATAAAACCTTAACCCCTAACATGCTGACCTGTCATGGCATGTAATACGTCCTCTGATTGGTAATCAGAGGATATGGTCGGTGAATTTATTTTGATAACTCTCCCGGTCAGGTCAGTGAGACCCGTAAACCAACGACAGGTGTGGTCCTCCAGACATTCTGGGGGTTGTGAGGGAGCGATGTAACTGCCAAAACATAAAAATATGGTGCTCTCTAAAAAACGGTTACTATTACTGCTATTGCTCTCTTCAATATCATTGTGAAAAATATTGGAGAGCAAGAGGATTAATGACTTCATTGTCAGAAATCCAGCATTAGCTAACAACAACTTTTGTATATTTCAACTCTTGTATGTTTTTACTAATAAAAACTTATTTGGTGTTTTTGGTGACAACTTGGAAGTAATTGCTGCCCTGGAATCTGAGAGAATAACTGCTTGATGAAAATGTGAAATTCTGTACAAAAGATTTTGTAGGGCCATTCGAATTGCTTCAATTTCTCCATCAAAGTGTGTAGTTCCATAACTTAAAGATTTGTAATAGGAAAAGAGGTGACATGTGACTCCAGCACCTGTTCCATCTTGGTTTGATATCAATGATCCATCAGTATAAATATGGAGCCACTCATGTTCTGGAAATCTAGTGTGGATTGTCTCTAATGCTAATAATTTTAGAACACTAGTTGGAATATCACTTTTCTTAACTTCTGTCAGGTGTAAATAATATGTGGTCAAACTTCTATGAAAGGAAGATGTGGTCTAATGTTTGTGTCAGATAGTAATTCCTGAGTATCTTCAAAAAATGGCAGCTGCAACCTTCAGGTTGATTACAGAACATGATTGTCTGGCAAAACATTTGAACAGAATTGGGATATATTCTTCACCACTCTGTCCTCTATGTGATCTGCAAGAGGAAATGGATCAAGACCACCTCAAATATGCCCAGCCACTTCTAGTGCCCTTCCCATCCATCAGTGAAAAATATTGGAGAGCAAGAGGATTAATGACTTCATTGTCAGAAATCCAGCATTAGCCAACAACTGCATATTTTTATTTTCGTATATACTTATTTGAAATTATTATACTTGTATTAATTTTCATGATTTTAAGCTACTAATACACAAACTATGTAACCTTGACCACGTCAGCTGTATTAGCTCCATTGACAATAATAAAGATGATGAGGATGAGGAGTAGGAGTAGAAGGAGGTGGCGGTGGCAGTGGCAGTGGTGGTGGCGGTGGTGGTGGTGGCGGTGGTGGTGGCGGTGGTGGTGGCGGTAATATTTATTTATGCCAACAAACATACTGTTGGTGTTTTTAAACACACAGCTGTGTGCAGGCAATGTTTGTGGGTATTTTTCAGTTCCAATTCTACCCCTCAAACATTGCCCACACACGGCTTGTGTGTTTAAAAACACCAACAGTATGTTTGTTCATAAATAAAGAATAACTTCTAATGTTATTTATGTGTGACCTGGACTAGAACACCTATGTAACAGAAATAAGACTGGCGCACGTGTAATGATTAGCACGTGCGTGCAGGGAGTTGCAATGAAGGTCACGCAGGCCATGCACCTGACAGCCAAATTTTGTAGTAAATGTACTGTATAATTTATAACTTTTGAGCTTCAATTTGTACTTAATATTAGATACTGCGCTGCTTAGTATATCATAATGCCTGTGTGGATGTTACAGATGGGAACTGAACCCAGTACCTTTGGACTGAGAAGCAGGAATGCTGACTGCTCAAACACAGAAGGTCTCCATTATTTTTGTGAGCTCCTAGCAGTTAGTTGTTCCATTTAAAAAAACACCTGAGGTTGCACTGTTACGTAGGACACTATATAGTAATTATTACGTTTTCCTGTTATGTTGGCAACTCTCTCTTGAAGTCAAGCCACTTGATGTTTGGATACAGAAGTACATCTCTCCGTGTTAGACTGTCCAAATATTCAATCTGCAACATACAGAAACAAAGCAATACATTTCTGTACAAATATATGCTTCCTAATTAAGGAAATTGAAGTTATTAACAGTGAAGCAACAAGATTCTAAAGTAAGTTCAAATTAGAAACTAAAAACTTCACTTCAGCTAAGCTTTGAGAATGAGTTGGATTCAACTCGAAACTCGAGTCAGTGTTTGAAAAAATAACCTGCAACATTACTAAGATAAGTGAGGTTTTTAGTTTCTAATTTGTTCTTACTTTAGAATATGTTTCCTAATTTTATTTTTTATTTATTCACCAGATATACATACAGAGGGGTCCAAAAAATGTGCTTAGGGTTTGTAGTTAAATAATTTCTAAACAAAACGACAGTCATTAATCTAATGTGTAGAGTAGTGTAAGATAGCCAAGTAGTTGTGGTTGGATTTGATTGATTGATTGATTCCTTTAGTTCGCTAGGAAACAAAGGGCTCCTGTGAAGTTCCTCTATCTTGCCCTCTCTGTTGCAAGTCTTTTTATTTCACTACAGGTCTTTCCTTTTGCTGCTATTTCTTCTTCTATGGTCCTTTTCCAGGTTTTCTTAGGTCTTCCTTTCCTCCTTGTACCTTGAGGGTGCCAGTCTCTTTCTATTGCTCCAGTTGGCTTTCTTAGTGTACGCTTCTTGTATATATTTATTCTAACACAAGGAGAGAATGTGAGGAAATGGTCATTTTCTTGGAGCAGCATCTCAGACCAGTGTTGCAAAGAAAGTAGTGACACTTTTTACACAATCCTCCCATTATACTGTTAGAGAATGCTTGGGTGCATGTGACACAACCTGTAGATAACTGATCTGTACAGTTTGTCCAGACTGTCGTGACACTCCCCCACTCCTGAAGCTTAGATGTGCAATAGAAGGGGTGTGCTCTCGTGCATAATAGGAGAGGTGGGGATAAACATATACCGCTTGTGTATGTGAATGTCCGAGTTCTGACATCACTCGCTTGTTCCCCACCATTCCTTAATTTCTCCTCTCTCACGCTTGTCGAGTGTCATGATCTAGACAAACTGTATTGTTGCTGGAGTTGGGAAGGGATTTTCCATCCACCATATTCATTGGGCTTAAGCCCCTGTGATTAACACTAATCCCAAATGTGAAGGAGCCACTATGTTGAATTCAATTGAGGACTGTTCCTAAAACTCTACTGGCAATAGATTGCTCCATCAGGAACATAATGTAGCACAATATACAACATTGGAATGATATTATGATTTAAGAAGAAAAATGTCTTATCTGTAATAGTTAACAAGGGTAGTTTGAATATGATTAATATTTATTTATATTGTTTTAACTGAGAAATGTTATCTATGTTAATTTACTTGTTGCATCATACTTAACTGCTTGACAGATGTTCAAAACTATAGCCTAAATTTAATGGAATATTAAATCATAATTTATATTATTAAAAGTAAGGAAATACATGGCCTACATTAATATCTTCACTTCCTATGTCAGAGAAGTATAAAAAAAAGTGCCTGTCGCCATATAAGTTGTATCTATGTAATGTGACAAAGTGACAAAATCCAATCTGTTACTTTTCTATCCCTTTATTCTCATTCAGAAAGTTTGCATAAATACACAGTTCTCTTCTTGACATTAACACAGTCTACGGTTGAGGGAGCGTAGGCTTTCACGGCTGGAGTTATTTCCAGGCTGTTATGTTTATTCACCACTTAGATCATGTTACATGATATGGGCTTCATCAAAAAAAGAAAAGAAAAAAAAACAAAAACTATACGAATTACAGAACTAATTTTACAATATTACAAATAAAATATTAAATATTCACTTATTAAATAAAGATTTACAGAATAATAATATGTTTACAAGTTACAATGTCAAATATTCACTTACTGAATAAAAGGTATGTTGTAGTAGAAAGGATTTGACTTCTTTGTTAAATTTTTTTATATTATTATTTATTTATGCCAACAAACTTACTGTTGGTGTTTTTAAACACACAAGCCATGTGTGGGCAAAGTTTGAGAGGTAGAACTGGAACTTAAAAATTCAATGCCACAACTGGGATTTAAACCACAGACCTTCCGCTTACCGGGCGGACGCTCTAACCACTGAGCTATTGTGACAAACTGCTTTGATATTTGCTGGTAGTTTATTATATAATTTAATGCCTAAGTTTGTCAGGTTATTTTTTTGAATATTTGTTCTACATAACTGAACATGAAGGTAATTTTTCCCTCTAGTGTTATGAGAATGGATATCCATATTTGTGTCTAGTTCTCCTTGATTTCTCTTAATATGATTTGAAACTTCAGCTATAAAGATACAAGCTAGAGGTAGGATGTTATGTTTCCTAAAATAAGATCTACAGGATGTATTATTGTCTATTCCACTTAAGATTCTTATAGCTCTCTTCTGGATTATAAATATTCTTTCACATTTTCCCCCCCAAAATTTTATCCCATATTTTAGTCGACTATGAAACTGGGCAAAATATACATTTTTCAGTCCAGCAAGATTTATTGTCCATTTTAGACATTTGAGCATATAGCACACAGAACTAAGTTTACTTGCTAGTTTGTGGATGTAGCTATCCCATATTAGGTTTTCATTCACACATATACCTAAGAATTGTGTTTCTTTCTTGTAATCGATATTATTTCCTTCAAAAGAAATTTTAGGTCTGATACTGTTTTTACATTGCCATGTATGAAATGACATTGCAATAGTTTTCTCTTTGTTTATAATTAGTGCATTTATCTTAAACCAGTTGCTAAGGTTAGTCATTACTGTGTTAACTTTGTTTTGCAATATAGTTTCATTTTCGCCTTGTACAAGAATGTTTGTATCATCTGCGAACAGACTACCTCAGCTTGATGAATATTGCTTGGTAAATAAACTTGGGTAAACACCGACTGTGAAAGCCTAAATTTATACATTACGTGTAATGAATTTATTTATTATGGAAAATAACATTATTTGCTTTATTATGCTGTCTTTTGACATAATTTTGACAATTTATCACCAATTATTTCTTTTTATTTTCTCTTCCATGTATTGTAGACTTTTTGTTTAATAAGTACGGGATTAAAAAGAAGGTGCAAAGGTTTGCAATTTAACCTATTGTAATCATCAAAAAAATTACTTGACCATTCCGCCAAGGATTCTACCACTGCCAAAGGGTACTTAAAGGCTCTGCAGTGTTTCCAGAACGTGGAAGATTGTTTGGTGGAGGTTAAGGAAGGCAGATGTTCTGACAGTGTTTCAAACCCTTTTAAATTGCAATTATCAAGAGTAAAGATGAGGATTCATTATAAAAGCCCTACAGATCATGCAAATCGAATTAGTTAATTAATTACATGAGTTGAAAATGCTAACCTTGCTATGTTAGATAACCCAGCTAGAAAAATGTAAAATACAAAAACCTGAAAATGTCCAAATTCAAGAGATGGAATCAGGACAGAAAAATTCAATGCCATACCCGGGATTTCAACCAAAAATCTTTCACTTATCATGCGGCTATTCTAACCACTAAGCTACCATGGCCAACTTGCCAGCATAATATTAAATTCCCCAGCTGATTCGTACTTTCCTGGTTAGACCACAAGGGAATCTCACATCAGAGATAAATACCCCAAGGGCGACTTACAACAGTAAGTACTTTATGTCATGGGTTTAAGTAACCTTTAGATGGTAATTATTACTTATTTATGCCAACAAACTGAAGAATCAGCTTTACTTTGTTAGGTGCCAATTTGTAGCTGAACTAACCTCCCGTTGTGGGTGCCAATTTGTAGCCGATGAACTCACTTTGAGGTAGCCAATTTGAAGTGGATATGATGTTAAATATGCCACTGATGGGAAGAGGGTCCACTGGAAGCCTTAAGCTGTTCTAGGCACCATTACCTCGGCTTAACTTAGTAGAGCATGGATTTAAAGTTATCAGGGTACTTTGTGAGTATTAAAGGAATAGCACAAACTTCGTGTTTTAATATTTATTAGATGGATTCCTTATTTTCAGCATTGAGAGGAGCCAACCACGATTACCTTCCAACAACCCCTCTCACCGCTTTTCATTGTACTGTTGCAACGGTCTCTCCTAGCATACTGCCGTTAGCATACTCATGCACCACTTGGGTTTTAAACATTCGATCGTTGGTCACGTGAAGCTGGCATGTTAAACTCGCAGTCAGCACATGATCCTGATTCACGTACACTGAATTTCTGTTTCAAAACTTAATGGTGGTGCTTTCAAACACACAGGCCATGTGTGGGCAATGTTTAAGAGGTGGAATCAGGACTGAAAAATTCAATGCCATATCCAGGATTTAAACCACCAAACTTCTGCTTATAAGTGGCTGCACTAACCACTAAGCTACCATGGCCAACTTGCCAGTATGACATTAAATTTCCCAACTCTTAAACATTGCCCACAGACGGTTTGTATGTTTGAAAACACAGCATTAAGTTTGTTGGTATAAATAAGTAATAATGTTCAAATTTGTTTGTCAAATCTCACTAATGCCTTACATAGGAGCGACAAAGGATTAATTAGGTATCTACTAACAGTTACCTGGCGTCTTATATATTGCACCACACATTCAATATCTTCTGGGTCGTTGGACTGCTTCTGGAAAAACCTCCTCCACACAGCACCAGCCAGAATTTTATCATCAGTCAGCAAACCTTCATCGTAACACAACATAGCTGCCTGAAACTGCTGGGAAAGCTCATACACTTCTTCTTTAGTCCCAGAAGAATCTCCAGGCTGAAATACAACCAAAATTAGCTAAGTATGGCTTGGAACTTGAGGCAAAAGCCATTTCTGATCAAGTCTCTGAAGATGAGGCCCATAAGGCCTCATAGGTAGCAAATCCCTAGGAGAAAAACTGTATACAACAACAAAACCATAGAGTAATCACAGTTGATAAAGTCTTAAATTGCAAAAGTCATATTAAGAATGCCACTGATATGTTGAACTCACATAACTTTCTCTACTCTTGTACTAACCATTCTTACAAACTCTTATTCCTATATCTTCTTTGTCTTAGTTGAGATAAACATTTGTACAAATTATCTTATTGCTTATTCCTTGTAGGTGCAAGGGGAATATGGGAATACAGTAGGCTTTGAGCAATTGTCAAATCTTTCGAATTCCATTCTCTATGCACAGTTAACATATAAAAAAATGACTAACGATGTTCCATTTGACAGAGGTATAAGTTCTCCAAAACTCACACAAATATCAAGGAAATCTTCAAAATGGTTCACTTTACAAAGAAAATGCATTTTGACATAAATTGTATGTTTTAACGAGATCTATATTATTATTTATTTATGCCAACAAACTTACTGTTGGTGTTTTTAAACACACAAGCCGAGTGTGGGCAAAGTTTAAGAGGTAGAACTGGAACTTAAAAATTCAATGCCACAACTGGGATTTGAACCACAGACCTTCTGCTTACCGGGCGGCTGCTCTACCACTGAGCTATTGTGACAAACTGCCAGAACGGCATTAAATTCTCAAACCAGTTCGTATTTCTCCTGGTAAACCACAAAGGCAGTCTCACATCAGAGACAATTACCCCAATGGTGACTTACTATTGCAATATCAACACAATATCATAGCAGATTTCACAACACTCATAGGTGGAGGATTATCTGCTCCTACATTACTTTTACCATTACTTCCGATAAAAACTAGTGAGAAGTACGATTTTACAACTGAAATTAAGAGAAATTAGCAGCGAGTAAACATAGTGTGAATAATATTGGAGGTAAGTTGGCAACATGAATAGCAGAACGATTATGCAGATTTTTACAGAGCTAAGGTTACACTGTGTGGAATGTCTCTCCCCTGCCCCTCAATCCCCTTAGACCATGAGCTGGTGAACAGACTATACTATACAGGTAAGCAGCACCATTGGCGTTACATACATTGATCATCTTGGCTCGTGAAGTGACATCTTCCCACATGGCTTCTATCATGCAATTCCGAGTGAATCTCCCCTCTTCCTTCTCCGCCATTGTCCGAACCATTAACATCCACACATGCAACTCTGTGATCAGGAACCACGAGTAGAACGTATCTGCCATTTTCAGTTCTGAAACAATCAAAACGCTTTTGACGTATAAAACAATCTGATGTATTGTATTCGCATGACCTCCTCTACTCACTCTTCTAACAATTCTTATAATTTCTATTCTTCTCTATTTCTTTCTAATAAATAAACCTTCATTACTACTTTACTTATTTCATTATAGGAATAAGAAGAATACAATAAACTAAAGTGATAGTCAAATCCGGGGGTGGCTCAGAGGGTAATGCCTCCGCACCATGGCACTACGTACAAATGAGGAGAAATATGTATTGTGACATTGGGTCGTTCAACAATTTATGGACAAGAGGAGGCCAGGTGACCTTGGATAGAGCGAGCGGCAATGTGCGTACGTGACCATAATAATGGCAAAACATAAAGGAGGTGCGAAACTATAGGACAACTAACGACTGTGTGTAAGATCAAACAGCATAACACCATACTGTCCAGCAGGCTCTAGAAGCTTCTTTGCTGAGTCATGCACATGTGTACATGGAAAGCCCTCGAAGGAGGTTATGTCACGCTGGCTCCAGTATAAATAGGACAGACAGAGAGCAGTCAGTGAGTTTTACAGTTAGAGTAGCCTTAACTCAGAACAGCCTTAAGTCGTCATGTACAGTTTTAGTTACAAGAGTGAGTCGGCCAGCCTGTCAGTGATTGTGTATGTGCCGTCGAGTGATTGTATCATAATAGTAAAGATATAAGAGACAGTGAAACTGGAGAAAGACACTGATAGACTGAGAAACATTATCGGAACAACTGTGAATTGTAATAGTAGAGAAGATTGTGTTACCAATGAGAAGAAAATTGTGCATTTGTAGTAAGATTTAGAGGAATTAAAGTGTTAGTAAAGTAAACAGACTTCACATTTTGGCATGTCTTTGTTACAGTATTTTAAATTATTTGTATATTCCAAATGTAGTCATGCTTACTATTCTCCAAGGTGCAATAAAATGCTTATCTAACAACAGAAAAGCATTGAAGTTGAAGTAAGCAACATGTACTACAAGTTAAATAATAAACTATTCTATGTATTAGTGCCACTTCAAATCTGGCTCGAATTTACAGTGTTCTGCATGTTAAATCTGGACCCTAGCAAGGTTTGGAGAGGTAAGGGGATACTCCAAATCTATGCCACTTAGTGTCTGTCATGACTATCATTGGCAGCACAATGACTCAACGACAACTTGCAGAGGGGAACTTAGCACCTTAACTGAAAGGCGATCTTTTGTGCCTATGACCCTGACAGTGCACTCTCTAGAAGAATGGATTCCAAGGCCAGCAGAAACATTGCCACAACAGAGCAGGTGGCAGGGTCCCTGCATTTTCCCAGTTAGAAGGCTGGCTTGGCTACCCCCCCTCTGACATGTGCCATCCCATGCAGGGACGAGATTTCCAGAACACATTTGTTCCCCCTGCCATGCAGCTGCAGTGATGCTCGCTGATGCTTCCAACCCTGAAAGAAACCTAAAGGGATGAAGGATGAAATGAAACGATTTATGTAACAAAATGAAGCGACAGGAAATTCGGAGGATAAGGAGATCCTTCCCAGCATTCACCTGGTGACACGGGGAAACCTCCGATAAAACTCATGAGTCAGGAAGGTCAGCAATGGGGATCCAACCTGTGACCTCCTAAATGTGCACTACATACGTTACCACCTGAGCCATCCCGCTGAATAACTTACACCCGACACCTAACACAAAGTATGTTCTATTGAGAAGTGAGAAATAAGGCATTAATCACTATCTTCTTTCTTGGAAGTGTTGAAAACACTGTTGTTGTAATTAATTAAATTCATGACTCAAAATAACCTCAAATTAATTAAATTCAACTGAATTTTATTGACTTACCTTTGAATTTAATTTACTAATCACTACTTTGCACTGTAAACAACAGTGAAAAATTGTTTTGTGATATCACATTCACCATTTATTTTCCATTGATCATACTTAAAATTAAATTAATTACTGTTTTCTAATAATGTACCTGCATTGCCAACAGAACAGGAGATCATTTGAAGAGAGCTGCTTGGTAAAATAAAAAGTGTCAGGTACACAGTACTGTAATGTGATATTTCCTTTATTCATATCAAAATGTACAGTTTCATACCATTTTTTAACTAATAACATCACAACACCAATGCTGGATTTAGGTATTTTGCCGCTCCTAGGCAGTGCTAAAATTTTCCACTTTCCAATTTTCCCTAAACAATATAAGTAGCTATTTTACAGGTCATTATGAGTTTAAATTAGTTTTAAATGAGACATTAAATGAAAGTTACAATTCAGAAAAAAATTGTTTGGAATAAAAATATATGCATCTTACTTCTAAATTATAACGATTTCCTACGTACTTTCTTCATAGAGAAAGCATTGACGACATCATTGAAGTCGACCTGAGGAAGCACATCAAACACAATGCAAAGAACTGACATACTGTTCAGTTTCTTTTGGCGTGTTGTTGAAAGATGATTTTAACTCTCTTCAGCACTGAAAATTATCTCTCTGCTGAACAATTTGCTATAGGTTTGGTGTGGTTTTGGTAAAATGGAATGCCTACAATGTCTCTTTTACTATCTTGGATCATGGTACAGGGTAAGATGAATTATCAGACTCAATTTTTATGTTTGCTTAATTATTTATTCACACCTCTGTATATTATTACACTTTTTAAATCATAGCACAATTGAAAAATCTTTAGTTTCACTGACACATATTTCCTAGCATGATCAAGATTATGCATAGTATGCTTTGGCTCAATCTAGCTCAACACGTAAACTATCTTCTTTTCTCGTTGATTCCACAGTTTATTAATTAATACACATTAAATAGTTTAATTTCTCGAATTTAAATTGGTAAATAATATCTTCACTTTAAACCTTTGTCCACAAATGTTAAATTATTTTACAATCACTTATTTGGAGCATCCATTCTCTTTGAAGTAGGCGAACCAAGAGAAAGTTTTAACATTACCGCCTCGTTAGGGTAATGTGTTCATATATTGTCTTGCTTAGACATGCATCCCCTGAGAAGTCATACTTTGTATCTCACTATAATCTCCAATTTGTTAAGAAAGCTATATTCATTTGTCTTTTTTGACATAAAATACACACAAAAAACCTTTAATTTTATGAGTACAATTGAAATATAACATTTAACAATAATTGTCATATCAATAAATAGACAATCTTCTTGGCAATGAAACAATGATATGGGACAAACAAAGTCAAATACATATACGAATAAAGTCAAGTTCATGATTAGTTCGATTACCTCCAGGGACACATATATACTGGGTGGAAGTCATTACATTAATTCAAACCAGTGGTAGTTCTCAGTATTTGGAACACATTTTGAGTCTTTGTATTTGACCATTTTCTATGGAGATATTTTAGTTTTGTCGAAAACAACCTGGCAACACTGCAAATTATGTGGATGGTCACTTTCCCTAGTTCAGTACATAAACACCATAACAGTACGTCTTAAAAACAAACTCATATCTTGCCGTGTCCTTCCATGTTTACCGTGAGAGTGTAGGCCAATCACAAGAGTTAGCTTGTAAAACATTAGACAAAAGCGAAAGCTGTTTACATCCACAAATCAGAATAATTCCCTGACCAAACTCAATGCAACGTTGTTGAGTTGCATCACCTCTGAAAGAGTAGCTCAAAGTATTCCTCCATGCCTTTTAAGTGACTAATTATTTCGAAACCCTGTGTGATGTCCCATAATTACTACCGAAGTTATGTCAGAAATAAGTTACTCTACACATCTTACAAGTAACAAACTGTTATCCTCATACATTCTTGTGGAATTACGCATCTAATTTGGATAAAAAAATATTTTTTTGAAATCGGCTGACCAAAGAACAAAATGCCATTAGACTTTTGTTTGTAAGGCTTCTATGAAGCACATATTAGAAGGAATGTAATGACTTCCCTTCCACCCTGTATATATAATATTTCAGGTTTACACAGAAGTATCTGTAGCACTACACCAATATTAGGATAAACGTCCAAACTCTGCTTGCACCAGTTCACTAAGTCCATTGAATATTAAAAATCTAAAATATAATCATTAACAGTTTTACACATATTCAAACATTCATTGTTGAAACAAAACTGATTTGTGAAAGGTTTATTTTTAATTGATGACAATATAGGCCTATATTGAAAATGTAATTGAGTTGTATTAAAAGTGATAAACAATAAACATACATCCTATCTGACTTTCAACAAGGCATTCTTGTTTATGCAAGCAGTTATGTGTAATAATTTCCTCCCCACCACTTCTATACGTTTTGCAATAAAATTACGCAACTGCAGTCTTTCCTTTTACTCTTGAGTGAGTCTGCGACAATGCGATAAAACAGTATTCAACTTCCACAATTGTACAAGATCAAACTGCAGAACAGATTTGCCAGCATTTCTTAAAAATAAATATTACAGCAAAAAAAAAAAGGGGGGGGGGGAAGAAAGATTAAAAAATGCTGCCCTAGGCAACTGCCTAGGTTGCATAGGGCTAAATCCTGCACTGCATAACACTCCTAAAAACAATAACAAACATAGATTTGGATTGAGAGGTAGAACTGGAACTTAAAAATTCAATGCCACAACTGAATTTTTAAGTTGCAGTTCTACCTCTCAAACTTTGCCCACACATGGCTTGTGTGTTTAAAAACACCAACAGTAAGTTTGTTGGCATAAATAAATAATAACAGATTTGGATACTCTGGAGAAAATTCTAATCCTAAAACACAAACATTGTTTAGTGAATTTTGAATTCCAGCTGCCAAATCCACTATGGAAGTTCACCACCACACACATAGATGTCACCACTAGGAGGCAGTCTGATGATGGGAGTAACAGCTCTTGAAACTGCTCAAGTGTAAACCATGAAGTGTTCCAATATCGAACTCAATTTATCCATAAATTAGGTACTTATTTTACTTAAAATTAAGAGCCATTTTTGCAAAAATAACCCCTGTCCCAAAAAAAGAACAAATGCACACGCACATAGATGTTTTCTCTGGATTCAGCGAGTTTCAAATATGTATTTCCAGAGATATCTTGGTGTGGGATTTTTTGGCTGAATGCAATACTACTTCCACTTGCTAAATACCAGGAGAGCAAACCACAACAGTTTTGTAGACATTCTCTATTCATTTCTATATATTGAGAGTACAAGACAAGTTAGTATACCAATCCTATGGAGATGTTTTCCCAGGCAATCTCGTACAGCAGTAAGCCTCATCATGGCAACAGCACATTTACCTGGCAATTCCACAATTACAGAAGCATTTTCTACCAGTATTTTCATATTTCGGCTACCAATTTCTTCAGTTAGTCCAGATTTGTAATTATCATTAAGTTTTTTTTTTTTTTTTTTTTTTTTTTTTGGGCTAATATTTCATTCCCTGGATTCCACAATGTGCTGGAATCCACTGTAAAACTACTCGTTTTCCAAGTTTTTTAATGGTTTGGATTATATTTTATATTTCTGGAATTTTTTCCATCTTTGGATAGAATGTTGTAGCTACAGCTTGAATTGCTGCTTTGGAGTTTGACAAAATAACAATATTCTTGCATTGTTGAAACCAAATAGGAATGTTTTGGAGTGAAAGATAAGTAGCTAAAACTTCACCATCAAGATTTGTAGTATTTCTTGCAGCATGTTGGTAGAAAGAGAAGAATTTGCACGTTTCACAGCTCCAGCTCCATATTCATCTAAGAGGGATACATCTGTAGAAATGTGCCCAGTTTACACAAGGGTAATTTGTGGGTATAGTTTCTAAAGCTAAAACCTTAGCCATGTCTGGAGGAGTTTCTCTTTTATTAATGAAATTATTTAAATTTAGATTATAATCAAGCTGAAATTATCAGTTGGGTTGATACCATATATTATATTCTCTTTGTTTTTTTGGTGTTTCTAATTTTTCTATTAATTTTTCTACTTCTTGTATAACTCCAACTTGAGTTTTCATGATTAGGTTAGATACTTGATATTTTGCCCATTTATCTGAATCTGGGAGCCTTTTTAGTTTCTCATAGGTCAGTAATGCTTGTTGTTCAAGTTCTGTTATAACTGGTTTCTTAGAAGTGACAATATGTAGAGCTTCAATTGGTGTAGTGTTTGTTGCTCCAGTTATTAAGCGCAGAGCTTGGTTTTGTGTTTGTTCCAGACGTGCTTTGTTACATTTTGACACTTTGGCTATTATAATATGAAGGTTTCATGGTATAAAGCTGAATCAGCTATGGTTATTTCAAATGCAAAGAAAGATACAATTTTAAAGCAGGATTCCTACTTTTTAAAGCGATGCTTACCCTTTATAAACTGCATGTATGGAATTTGATCAGCAACACTTTCATAAAGCATGGATCCAGATGTTTTCAATTTCTGCAACAAAAGATACATTAACAACATGGTAAATAATTTGTTTCAGGTGCTATCAAAATCACACCAATTGCAGCTATGGAAATACTAACCAACTAATACCCCATTGAATATGGAATAGAAAAAGCAGCTCTTACTCAACACGAAAAGTTGATCAGACTCCCATTCAATACATGGCACAAGAGAAATTTTACACATATACTAAAGACTCAGGAGAGCTTTCTTTCCAAAATTCAAGACATCAAGAAGAATGTATACCTTCCTAATTCAAAGGAAAACTTCATATCTAAAGTCAATCCGACACAAACATTAGACATCACATATTATTTACACCTGACAGAAGAAGTTAAGAAAAGTGATACTCCAACTAGTGTTCTAAAATTATTGGCATTAGAAACAATACTAGATTTCCGGAACGTGAATGGCTCCATATTTATACTGATGGATCATTAATATCAAACCAAGATGGAGCAGGTGCTGGAGTCACATGTCACCTCTTTTCCTATTACAAATCTTTAAGTTATGGAACAACAAACTTTGATGGAGAAATTGAAGCAATTCGAATGCGAATGGCCCTACAAAATCTTTTGTATGGATTTCACATTTTTATCAAGCAGTTATTCTCTCAGATTCCAGGGCAGCAATTATAGCAATTACTTCCAAGTTGTCACCAAAAAACCAAACAATTATAGAATGTTGGAAAATCCTTTCCCATCTAACAGCACTTCAAAAACACCTAGTCTTCCAATGGATACCAGCTCACTGTGGACTGAGTGGCAATGAGAAATCTGATTTTCTTGCTAAAAAGGGTACCAGCGGTATACAGAAATCTATAGTTAATCTACCATTTTATGCAGCTAAAAGATTAGTCAACTCTGAATTAAAAAAAATTATTGCAAAATATTACTATGAAAAATCAAAAAATAAAAGATGGGAACTACCAAACATTCAAACAGTAATTACTGAGTATCCTCGAAAAACGGCAGTTGCAACCTTCAGGTTGATTACAGGACATGATTGTCTGCCAAAACATTTAAACAGAATTGGGATATATTCTTCACCACTCTGTCCTCTATGTGATCTGCAAGAGGAAATGGACCGAGACCACCTTCAAATATGCCCAGCCACTTCTAGTGCCCTTCCCATCCATCAGTGAAAACTATTGGAGAGCAAGAGGATTAATGACTTCATTGTCAGAAATCCAGCATTAGCTAACAACAGAAATGGTGATGTTAATAAACAGTAGTGGTTTGTGAGTATACATTTTGGGCGTTCACCAATATTAGATACAGTGTTGACATTGTGAAATAGCGTGCTACGTAACACTGTCTGCATTCTTTTCAGCCACCAGGTGGGGTAACAGAGGGAGGGACAGGTCTGTACAGCAAGCAGCACACACAGTGCAAGTGTTGTTGAACGTTCTACTCTATTATAGTAGAATCCATCCCATAATGAATGAATGAATGATTTATTGAATACCAAATCTTACACACGTTGGAGCATCACAAATCTTGTAGCTCTCAGATGTATTTCCAATTTGTTCAGTAGTAGACCTCTTAAATCCTGATATACTCCCACTCCATGCTTTTCTTCAATTCCTGAAACCACTATGTTGTATTTTCTGCTTTTGTCTTCCATTCTTTCCAGTGTTCTTTTTAATTTTTGAATTTCCAGTTTTAACATATCCATTTCTTTGTTTCTGCTATCGTATTTCATCCACTATTGTCTGAATCTTTCTGCCAGTCCTTTATCTCTTATTAAAACTGTTGTGTTTATGTGGTCTTTAACTGCCATGTCACTTAACTCCTTTCTCCCCTTGGCCACAGGAGCTTCCGTCACTGTATGTACATCTGGTCACCTCCACTGTTAGATCAATACTCCCCCATCCCTTAATAACACAAAATGCATGATGAGGAATTAACTGCTAAGCGTGGCCATGTAGTTGCTGGACTGCTCCCTATCATTGTACTTTGAATCCAATAGAACATGTATAGTCAGAACTAAAAAGAAATATTGCAGCCAATGTCTTTGGAAGAAAAAATATTACTGAAATTCAAGCCTTACTTCAAAATACTATAAAGACTTTGAAAACAAAAGTTATTGACCAAATTACACACGTAATGCTGAACAAATATTGTTCCTTTGGAGGTCCAATGGAAAACATCCAGCCCTTGATAACTGATCTACAGGACAACAATGATACATTTTCAGAGGGTGGCCATTAATGTTACATTAACTTCATGGTGTAACAGCTACAATAAAATATTGTGTATATTTTACAGTTTTATTTATTCTTCACATTTGCAGATTACTGCATGTCCCTGATATCTTCTCCAGCCTATAGATTCAGGTTTCTTATTTACAATCACATCAAAGCAATTTACAGCCAAATAAATTTGTGTATTTATTATTATTTATTTATGCTGTCATTCTGGCAGTTTGTCACAATAGCTCAGTGGTAGAGCATCCGCCCGGCAAGCGGAAGGTCTGTGGTTCAAATCCCAGTTGTGGCATTGAATTTTTAAGTTCCAGTTCTACCTCTTGTGTATTTATTATTTATTTATGCCAATAAACTTACTGTTGGTGTTTTTAAACACACAAACCATGTGTGGGCAATGTTTGAGAGGTAGAACTGGAACTGAAAAATTCAATGCCACAGCTGGGATTTTTAAGTTCCAGTTCTACCTCTCAAATTTGTGTATATTTGAATAAGCTATTAACAGTGATGTGAATCTAAATTATTATGAAAATTGAAACAGCATTTTTTTTTTTGTAGTTCACTGCAGGTGGTGACACTGATGATACATGAAATGAAGATGAAGCACCAGTGGAATGAGATGACAGGGGAAACTGGAGAACCCGGAGGAAACCCGCCCGAGCACCGCTTCGTCCACCACAAATCCCACATGCAGCTGCCTGGGATCGAACCCGGGCTACTTTGGTGAGAAGCGAATAGTTTAACCACTCGGCTACGGCGTGGCCACAAATCAGCATTGAAACAATTAATATCAATTACATATAAATATTTATCTTGACCTGTTTCAACAGATTAAATTGCTCCCATCATCAGTATTGTCCAATTGACTCTTGGGAATGTTGTCTAATGTATGGTTGTTTCAGCTGACATCTAGTGGTGGACTGATGAACCATCATAATGGATTTGGATAAGGATCTTCTCCCAAGTATCCAACTCTGCAACATGTTTGGTGGCTTATCCATCTGTTTGTATTTGATGCATCTCATGTGTTCTTTTAGTCTAGTTTCTAAATTCCTCTTATGTTTTTCCTGTGTAAATTTGGTCACAATCTGTGCCACTAATTATATAGATTCCTATGTTTTTGTCCTGTGGTGTTTGGTCCTTATTTCTCTATGCTGAAATTATTTTTTGGAGCCAAGTTGATGCTATATTTTTTTGAAGATTTTGTGGAATTTGTAACACTTACTTAGATGGACAGTGAATTTTCTGAAAATTATTCTCTCAAAAAGTTGAGAGTTTAGCGATCTCTTTCATGTGTTTCTGTTTTTTTAATAGCATTATTTTCTTGTCAATGATTTGTTTGTTGAAGCCATTGTTAATTGCTGTGCTGACTATGTGTTTGTATTCCCCTTCTGATAAGGAGGTGCAAACCAATCTGTGGGTTAAACTAAATTACAAAATTACACAGTCAGGAGATGGCTGGGTGGTACACTATAACATATTCTAGGATCTAAGAATGTCAGCCCATGCAGACCTCTATTGTAATGTGCCCCTTGATTTTAGAAGAATAAAGAAACCTACGGCATTTCACAACTACGTACTCTAATAACTGTCCAACATCAACTCATTGTTTTAATAAAGCAATTTTAGACACAGTAATGTTTTGGTTTTTCTTCTCAAAACAATCTAGGCAATTGGTAATTTGGATAGTTAGGAGTTGAGATTTGTGGAGTTCTGCTGTAAGCTAGAACAACACACAATAATACAGAAATTGCTCAGGTAGCTTCATTACGGTTACTTACTGATCTTGAATGTTCCAACCATCCAGTGCGCTTTATTAGAGCTTTTAACCACCCTTCTTTAGGTTGCCTCTGGTCTAGACTTAGGGATTTCAACATTGGTGTTTGCATATGTAAATGGCAACATGGTATAAATAAGCTTGTTGCTGGAACTTGGTTCAGAATTATCCCCCATGTCAAATTATGTCTTATTAATCTTGGAACCTGAAACACAGAAGCAATTACCTTAAACATTACATGGAGGGATTGGCAGTGAGGTTCACATGAAAGTTACACCATAATAATCTACAGGATGAGTCAGAATAACACTCAGTAATTTTAAGGCATGATTCAGGGTTAATATTTGAATGTTTTCTTATCAGGAATGTATATCCATAAACGTCTTGTTATAAAGCTAGACAACATTAATATTTTTCAAATGCCATATAGAGTTAGATGAAATTTCATCACATATATCCTTGAGAGGTAGAAATGGAACTGAAAAATTCAGTGCCACAGCTAGGATTTGAACCACAGACCTTCCGCTTACCAGGTAGGTGCTCTAACCATTAAGCTACTGTGACAACCTGCCAGATGACATTAAATTCTCCAACCTATTCGTATTTCTCCCAGTAAACCACAACGGCAGTCTCACATCACAGACAATTGCCGCAATGGTGACTTACTATCATAAGTACTTTATTTAATCCCAGGATATAAAGTACTTACAATACTAAGTCACTATTGCGGCAATTGTCTGTGATGTGAGACTGCCTTTGTGGTTTACTGGGAGAAATACAAATAGGTTGGAGAATTCAATGTCATTCTGTCAGGTTGTCACAGTAGCTTAATAGTTAGAGCACCCGCCTGGTAAGCGGAAGGCCTGTGGTTCAAATCCTAGCTGTAGCATTGAATTTTTCAGTTCCATTTCTACCTCTCATACATTGCCCACACACGGCTTGTGGGTTTAAAAACACCAACAGTAAGTTTGTTGGCATAAATGAATAATAATTAACATAGATCCTTGTTCCTCCTTTGACACTGCAGTATCACTTGTTTTGTTTTCTTTCAAAGTGGAATATCGCCACTGATCTAAAACCTGCATTTTGTTACTTAAATGATAGGGATTCATCACACATAAAGGTCAATCCACGTCAAATTGCACACCCATGAATCACGACTTTTTCGTAGGAGGTTCAATTTTTTTTTAATGAACAATAGGCATCAAATAAGGAGACCCGTATTTCTTTATTTCTGTATTTTTAAATTACTTGCTTAGTTATGGCTATTGGAAATTAAGCAATTTCTATGCGCACCGTAATATAAAATCACTTGTTACTCTAGGCGCACTGAAAAGGTTAAATACAACACTTATAACAACTTTCGACCAATCATTATTACACACAAATTTTGGACTGTTTTTTATGCTATATTTTGTAAAACCAAAAATAGAAATTAAATCAATGTCTTAAAAATCTAAAAAAATACACACGTATTCCCTGACATTTTATCTATAAAGTAAGACATTAAAAACTATGGAGCGTGCATAAGTGCATTTGCTATAATTTTTTCTTCTGAAGGCCTGCAAGTGCTCACAGACGACATGAAGTAGAGATCCATTATGCTTAAAATTACACTCCTTCATTCCTTTGTCAAAAACTGAAGCTTTAGTGAAGCAATTTTCTTTTGAAGAAGGAGGTAGATGAGTAGAAATTTAAGGTTTTGTATTCTATGGAAACATTAGTTTAAAATGCATATTTTAAAACCTTTTTGAAGATACTAATGGTGTCAGCTAGCAGTGTTCTCCTTACTGTACTGTTGTAATGTTCATGGAACCTCAAACAGTTGACAGTCGTCAGAATGGAAGGTGCCAACTGTGCGAGGTTATAGTAACCGTCACCGCTACCACACATGTCCGTTGCACTGATTTGTGAGTTAATTACAACTGAACTGATTTTTTCTGAGAATATTGAATAAACTTCAGTGTATTTTCAGTTTTTTTTTTGATTTTTAAATGGTCGAGTTTGTTTTATTATCTAACTTTAAAACTTTATTGTATAAAATATAATATTAATAATGATTAATAACATTTTCTAATAAATACCTCATGAAACACTGTGATTTATCTTGAATTTGAGCCAAAGATCAAGTAATTTGCTTGATTACAATTGGAGGTATGATTGATCGAAGGGTGAGGAGTGTGCGATTTTTGGGACATTTGAAAAATTAATATCTACCGAAATAAATTTTTTTTTATAAAACGAAGAAACACGGGTCAAATGTATTTTGTTCCAAAACACACACACAAAAAAAAAATGTTCAAAAAAATCTGAGATATTAAGGTGAATGTTTACCATATTTTGTGTGATTTGACAAACAATGACTCACATACAGCATTTTGTGGTTTTGGTTATCATCATTCTCAGCCATCAAGTATATCCCAAAATGCTCCGTTTACTAAAATAAGTTTCAGTTTTGCAACATAATATAGAAGTGTTCCACTTTACTTATGCAGAACTAGCAGATATGCATTATGTTTATAGTGCTACTTGGGGAAATGCGAAAAAGACACAATATCTTTGTGCTGAGCTTTACCCAAGGAGACATTTGCTTGCCACAGCAACTTTACTGCCATACTGTGAGAAACAGCAATTTCCAAAATCAAACACATCACTCGAGAGTCCAAAGAAATGTAAGAACAGTGGCTCTATAAGAGGAGGTTCCTGACCACGTCCATAACTCTCTGTCCACAAGCACATGCCATGCATACAAGCCAGTCTTCAGGTACTAGAATTCTCCACAAACAGCAATTATATACATATAATTTCACCTGAATTCAAGCACTGGTACCAGATGACTCTCCACCCCAACTACAGTTTGTGCAGATTCATCACCCACGATTTCCTACAACCATGGGCAAACAGATTTTCACCTTTAGAGGGCATGTGTAACACACACAATAGTCGCATTCGGGCACAGGAAAACCCTTGAGCTATTAGTTATAAATTACCGGGTTGGAATTGTGAATAACATACTCATTAGACCCATTTATTACCTCCATTTAATGAGCTATGTTTACCTACAGTTTTTACAACATACTTTGCCAGAACTTTTGAAAGATGTACCTTTAGGGGTATGCCAGTTAATGTGTTCCAAATCAATGGGGCACCTGTGTGTTATACTGATGATGTCAGGGATTTTACAAGTGTAACATATCCTGATTGCTAGATCGGTAGAGGGGCACCAATATGATGGCCTGCACATTCACCAGATCTAACTCTTTGGATTTTTCCTTTGGGGACAATATCTTGAATATTAAATAAATGAAGTAATAATAATGATACTGATGAAAAGAAAAATAACTGCACTGAATGGCATAACATAATTTCAAACTCCGCAAGGATGTAAACAGGGATATGTTTAGTCTCGAGTACCCTTAAGTAATAGTGAATCACACAAGAATAACTCGCGTCAGAATACGGAAATGGTCTAACACCTCTCCGTATTCGGCCAAACTGTTCACTCGCGCAAGTTTAGCAGCTTTTCTTTTTCCAAGGTTGCTTGCCTGATGTGGAGCCGCCATGACAGGTGCACGACTGCAGCAAGATTACCTAACTCACACCCAATTACTGCTTAAGAAGCGTTACTTAATTCGTTGCTCTATGTATATTTAATTCACTAATGCATATAATCCATGCATTTATAATTTCCTATTGAAAGAGAAACAAATTAAATATAAATAATAAATGGTCTATAGAGTTTATTCTTTGAAATATAGGTTAACTGCTATCTAAACGCTAACAAAACAGCTTAAAATAATGCTCGGAAACAGATACCTACGTTTTTCAATCCGGTGGCACACAAAGAATTCATCGTATTCCTTCCTATTCCAATTAAGAGATCGTGCAATCAATTTACTTCTAAATTAGAAAACCCGTACTACTCATTCCAGTGCCATCTATATCTTAATATCTTTCACAATATCTTCGTAGCGAAAAGCGACAGTGTTGCCAGAAGTATTTAAGAAAATATTGTCCGATTCATTAAAAAAAGTCGCAAAATTTAAGCTGAAGTTACCCAACATATTAAAAATATGCAGCTCACTTTAAAAGTGAAGTTTTCTGGCAATTGGAATAGTCATAAATACTAAAAATATGCATTTTCAAATTATTTTTATAATTTGTCTCTGTGTCAGTAAAATACCTAATTACTGTCGGACTTAAAGTATTGTATAAGTTTCACTCCCATGTACTGTACGTCTGAAGAATTACCTTCTTCGTCCTCTCCAATTTCCTCGTGTTGATAAATTTGGGAATTGACATTTAGCATTGCAGGAGAAGATAGAAATGTGCGACAGCTTTCAGATTGTCGACGTCATTTTTATTCTAAGAATAGATCCTTAAAGATTGAGGCCTATACGATTTTTTAATTTTGTTTTCATCGAAGTCACTCGCGAAAATAACCTTTCCACTGTGGCGTCACTAATAAGAACACTGAAAACAAAATTAAAAAAGGAAAATTCTCTTAAAAACAGCTGAGTTTTTAAGCTTAATGACTTCACACCAGGAACTCAGGTCATCTTCAGGAATCTTGTGATTGAAAATATTTTTCCAACAGACACTGAATACTGCAAGCTGCAGTAGTCATTGATGGAATTGTGACCCTGAATGCCAACACAACTAATGAACTTGGGAATTTGTTATTGTTTAGCTTACTTGCGATGATACTTTAGCTTACTCACAGCTCACATTCGTACTATGTACAGTCTGCGTCGGAAGTGTTGCATGTCTTGTTGGATTTTCAAAGAGCAGTAATAATAAGTACTTACAGTAAGAAGGAAAAATATTTCTCTAGGCTGGGAAGGAAGTCTTCTTTGATGAGTTGGGCAAATGATTTAATGGGAGGTGGAAATCCCTCCCATCCCCCCCCCCCCCCTACCGTAAATTAAAACCCTGGTCCCGCTTTTTGACATATATGGGAGGTGTTTGCCCAAGTTTCATCCAACCACACTATTTCCTGTTTTGTATTTCTCTTAAAAACAAAGCCCTTAGCGCTACAATATTTGATCTTTTAAATAGTATCAGTTTCCTGTTATTTATGTTATTATTATTTTCTTTCACTTAAGTCCCAGACCATGGACTGTTTAAAGGGCTAAGGCTTCCCTAAAAAAGCTCTGCTTCTTTAAGAGAAGAAAAAAGCTTAAGTACGTGTGGTTGGGTGCTCCTTTCGGATAATAGCTATAGATGCTCTTTCTTATGGCATCTGACTGAAAACTGTCCACTTGCCTAACTGGAATACTCTTGATATATCTTTCCCAGGAGTTACAACATGCGATAGACCTGGCGGTAGCTGCCTTTTTTTAGAGACACTAGATACTGTAACAAATGAGAAAACACCAGTTGCTGCTAATCACACTTTACTGTCCTCTAGTCAGCGTAGTGCTAACGTTACACTTAGATCACTTTAGAGCATGCATCAAACTGTCGAATAGATTCACAATAAAGAACTGTCAGACTACAACTCGCACTGAACTGTTACTCGGCACTATTCACTGAAAGCTTCGTAGACGTTTTAACTCACTCTGACAATTCACTACAAGAACGATTGGAACAACTTCTACTACTTGCTACCACCCACGGGCACGAGAGATCCCTTATATAGTTCTTTAGACAATGGCAAGGTTCTGGAAGTACAATGATCGGGAATGGCTGTAAGTGTAAGAGAACATTCCAGACACCGAAACACTACACAGTAGCTATTGTTTCCGAAGGCTCTATTGTCCCGCTGACGCCCGGGTCTTTCGGGCAGGTAAATGCCTCCAGCTCGTTCCTGTTGCCGGGCGGAGATCAGGCCCTGACCGGTATTCCTTACCAGCTGCGTCCGGGCTCACGGCCGGCGTGACAATACAGTCACCCCACTTGCGTTAAGAAAACGCACAGTTCCTTTCCTCATTTGGTTGAAAGGAATAAGAGGTTCACTGCGAAGGAGCATATCTTATTGCTGTTCGAGCAATTCCGAAGATAGCAAATACTCTAGCTTGCCTGTGAAATGTAACACCCCAACCAGATGCTTACCTTCCTCTTGGACAATGAATCTTAGGTCTCCATGCACATCCACCAACTCTTGCTTCCATAACTACATATTTTAATGAGTTAACACAATAGGCCAGGCATGGGCAAAATCGACTAAACTGGGCACTCCACTGGAACGTGGTTTTGCCTCATTCCACTTCCCCACACTGCTGTTCAGCAGCGAGTATGCCTGTTTAATGAAGAGTGGTAGAGAGAATTTGTTTTAAGTTATAAAAACAGTCAGGTTTGGTGTTTAATATGCAGACTTCAATTTGCAAATATAAAGCATTACAATATCAAATGCCACTTTGATCAGAAGCATAAATCAAACTTTGGTGATCTTACAGGTATTTATTTAAAATTTCAAAAGGTACTTTTTGAGTACTTGTATTTGTTAACATTTAAAAGGGACTATATAATTCCACTTTTTAGTGGTTTAGAATAGAATAGAATTTATTGCGATTCAATACAGTGAGATTCACAAGTGTCAGTAACACTGGATTGCGTTACAGCTTAAAACACAAATAAAGTGGAACAATCAAACAATTATTTACAATAAATACTCTTCAATAGTGTAATAGGCTCTATCAGAAAATTATGCAAAGCTTTTTTAAATTTACAATCATTTTTTACAAGTTTAATTTCTTTTGGTAAAGCATTATAGAATTTTACCCCCATAAAACTAGGCATGCTCTCATAAAGGTGAAGCCTGTGACCCTTAATGTAAAAATCATTATTTCTTATATTGTAATTATGATTATCAGAATTAACTGACATTTGTGTTCTGAACTTTAAGTACAGGATGGTTTTATATATATAATGACTGGGAAGTGTTAGGAGCTTTAACTGTCTGAAGGAGTACCTACAAGATTCATTGCTTGCAACATTAGCAAGGTACCTAACAGCCCTTTTTTGTAGTGAAAAAATTTTATTGAAATTTACTATAATAGTACTGCCCCATAATTCGATGGCGTAGGTAATGGGTGCTTGAATGAGGGGTAAAATACATTGTCCTGGCAGTGTTGTCGGGCACAAACTTTCTCAAATATCTAAGAACAAATAAGTTTTTACTAATCTTGGATGCAAGTCTATCAACATGTGCATCATAGGTAAATATACTAAGTTTAGACCTAGGAGTTTTGTAGCTTTTACGTTGAGTTAAAGTGTCCATGTCTTTGAAGCCAAAATTAACTATTTCACATTTAGTTGGGTTCATGAATACATTTAGATCTCCAAAATATTCTACCACTGATTTGACTGTGTCTTTAATGCTGGAGTTTAACTGAGATATATGTACTTGTACTGTTGACAATTGTAGTATCATCCGCAAATTGTGTTATGCTAGAATTTTTAGAAATTATTTCGTTTAAATCATGAATGTATAGAATAAATAGTAAAGGTCCTAGTATTGAGCCTTGGGGTACTCCATATGTTGTAGTACATATTGTTGAATTACATTCGTAGCCATTTGAATTTGTAACTACAAATTGTTTCCTATTTGTGGTGAAGGATTTTAATAGGCGATGAGCTAAGCATTTTAGAAATATTAAATATAAACAAACTGATAAATCAGCTGTGGCAGATCATTTTCGGTCATTTAATCATGAAATTAACTCAGAAGTTACATTATTAAAACAATTAAGTGGACCTATAGATTTAATAGTTTGGGAAAAAATATTTATTTTAAAAAACAGGAACCGTGTTTTGAATTTTGGAACACCTACAGATTGTATTTATAGATTTTTGTTTTCAGAGATTGGTAATTAAAATGAGCATCAGTATCTATGTTTCTTGTTTTCAGAGATTAGTGATTAAAATGAACATCTGTAGCTTTGGTAACAAATTTGTTTGTATAGCTTTGAGAATGAGTTGGAGTCAACTCGAAACTTTAGTCAGCTTTGCACCAAAGAACTTGCAATATTACTAAGATAAGTGAAGTTTTTAGTTTCTAATTTGTTCTTACTTTAGAATCAATTAAGGAAACTCGCAAAATTTTCAGGTTCAAGTATTCGGATAGAGGACAACCTGCAAAGAGAAAATACAGAGTGTGTATAAAAATTGGCACACCTAAGGGTCTGTGCAAAATGTAAAACGACAAACAATTCCTTCAGTTTGCACACCAGAAGTTATTGCAGACATTCACCGAAGAATCATGCAGAGCCCAACAGGCATAGAAGGATATTGAAAAGTCTTAATTTGAAGGCACATTGTGCGACAGGTGTGCAGCAATTACGGGAGGATCACAGATTACTGCATGTGGCTTTAAATAATATCAACGATGGTTTGTTAGACCCTTTCCGTTACATCAGTAAGAAAGCATGGTCAAGTGAATTCACAGAACACAAGGTACTAGGCAACGGAGAACCGTAACATTGTCTTGTCAGCAACCACTCCATGATGGAAAACATCGGTTTGGCATAGTGTAAAAGAAATGCACATTTATAGCACCCATATTTTTTGACACTACCTTGAAAATGTTTGATACATTTTGTGCTCAACTCACTGAATATAAAACACAATATTGCTTCTTCCAGCAAAATGAGGCAACATGCCACACCTTTAAGGTATCCCTGGAATGAGTCCATGAGTCCATTGGATCTAACATGTGACTTTTTCCTGTGGGGACACTTGAAGAGCAAATCTACACACAATACAGGAACCAATAGACAACATTAGCTGTGAAGTTGCTGCCATCAATATCTGAACTTGAACTTTACGGCAGGTGTATCTGAATATGCTTAAACATGTACAGCTGTGTATTCATTTTGCAGGGACACTTTCAACATTTCCTTTAAATGTATTTTTCACTGTATTTTACATTCTAAATGAATGCTAAGTCCATTTCAACACTTAATTTCTGTAATTTCACTGTATTTTCTTTATACTTACATAGGCTATTTTTATCTGCACCATCGTGTGAATAATCACTGTCCATATCAGTTTAGGGTTATGGATTATATTAGTGATGCTGGTATGCCCCAATTGATTGGAAGGGTGCTGATGACCTAGAAGTTGAGCACCCTTAAACCCACAAACCAACCAACCCAACTGATTGGGTCTTGTGTCAGTTTGAATTTATGTTCAGCCGATATGACCAACCAAACATTCCCTTTGATATAAATATCAATGGGGAGGACTAAGGTGCACGTCCATTGTGGTAAAGGGTACTTTTTGTTGCCTCTGTTTTATATGTTGAATTGAATTTGTTACTCCTTTAGTTTCTTAGTTAAAAGGAAAACCATTTCATAATAAAAGTTGTGAGGTGACTGCCAATTATTGTGAATGCATGAAAGAGGCCAAACATATTGATTGGTACTCCAGCGAGCTTTTCAAAAAATTCCAAAAATTGCAAGAAAGAGTTGCTGCAACCCCTAGCATCTTGCACAGTTTTGTTCATATAATTTTGCAAGAAGAGTAAAGACATTAAGAATAAAGATCATTTGGGGCTCCTATAAAACACACAAGAGTAGCAGAAAATGACAAAAGATGGGAGAAAAAATTGAAGGAATTGTAGCTGGAGACCGTGGGATGGAAAACAACGATGAGGACAGTGACATTTATGGTGATTCCACAAAACACAAAGATATATCAGATATTTTCTAAGATCAAAGATGCTGCTTCTTTTTCACGGATTAGACTCAATAGCCTGTTTCACCATAACTAACCATCTCATTCTCGTGCATCAGACAGAAAATGCTCATTTAATAAATTCCCTGTTTTCAATTCTTTGATGCTCCATGGACCTTGGCCTCATTTGAGCATCATTTCACCCGTTTCATTCATTCACCATCCGATATGACATTACGCTTGAGGACGTTAACTTAAAAAAAAATCTTTGATCTTGTTCACCTTTACAAGCTGAGACTTCTCACGCATGCCAGTTGGTTAGGTTAAGAATATCATTTCATCTTTTTTATTGCTAATCCCAGAAGTCCCTTTCTAGATCCCCTTTCAAAATCTCCAGGGAGAAAATGATCACTACAGACTCTTGCAGTTTTAACATCTAAGTGGTCTTTACTTTTGCATCTTATTATTGTTTTTGCTTCCCTCATCCTTAAAATATGAATGAAATATCACTAGTTATTTTTTAGACCAATTATTGCTGATGTTTTTAAACACACAAGCTGTGTGTGGGCAATGTTTGAGAGGTAGAATTGGAACTGAAAAATTCAATGACATTATGAATCAGTTGGAGAATTTGTCATACTGACAAGTTGCCACAGTAGCTCAGTGTTTACAGCAGCTGCGTGTGGAGTGGAATATGGTTCAAATCCTGGCTGTGGCATTGAAATTTTCAGTTCCAATTCTACCTCTCAAATATCACTTGCGTATCATTCTGACCACGTCGATATGGCACAATTGCTGTAACTACTCAAACAAAATGTACTCAGTAATAAACAAGTGAATTATTCACTAATTTCTTGAGAAAAGTGTCACAGAAATAGCCAAAACAACCACAATGTAGGAATGTATATTAAAATACACCAATAACATATGGGCTGAGCAGACAGTACAGGGAAGAACGTCCTAGAGCAGGGATAGAAATGGCACAGAGTTATGAATGGCCTACCTTATTAATTCTACTTACCTTGAGATCGGAGGACTATATGGTCCTGCCATCTAGTGCACAACTTCGAAAATAAAGATATATCACAATTTTTGAGAGATAGAACTGGAACTTAAAAATTCAATGCCACAACTGGGATTTGAACCACAGACCTTCCGCTTACCGGGCAGACGCTCTAACCACTGAGCTATTGTGACAAACTGCCAGAATGGTATTAAATTCTCAAACCAGTTTGTATTTCTCCTGGTGAACCACAAAGGCAGTCTCACATCAGAGACAAATTACCCCAATGGTGACTTACTATTGTAAGTACTTTATATCCCAGGATTAAATAACCTTCAGAATGGTCATTATTATTTATTTATGCCAACAAACTTACTGTTGGTGTTTTTAAACACACAAGCCGCGTGTGGGCAAAGTTTGAGAGGTAGAACTGGAACTTAAAAATTCAATGCCATTCTGGCAGTTTGTCACAATAGCTCAGTGGTTAGAGCGTCTGCCCGGTAAGCGGAAGGTCTGTGGTTCAAATCCCAGTTGTGGCATTGAATTTTTAAGTTCCAGTTCTACCTCTCAAACTTTGCCCACACACGGCTTGTCTATTTAAAAACACCAACAGTAAGTTTGTTGGCATAAATAAATAATAATATATCACAATTTCCCATGTGAGTCATTTTAACACCATTGGCCAGTAACAGTTTATGCTGTCATCTGTCGAGGGATTAAACCATTAAGTGCTCACCTCTCAACTGAACATTATCTATCTTATGGTTGCTTTTACTTCTTACCCCTGTGTTGTTTCAAAATAAATGTCCACCAATAAGATTAATATCACTGCATAATTTGAATATTGTAGCTTGCACATCTCCTAGATTCAATTTTTTAATTTGAACTCATAGTAGAGTTATAGAAGTGTTTAAATGTGACCGCCAAAACATAAAAATATGGTGCTCTCTAAAACACGGTTACTATTACTGCTATTGCTCTCTTCATTATGAAATATCCCCATCCATCAGTGAAAAATATGGAGAGCAAGAGGATTAATGATTTCATTGTCAGAAATCCAGCATTAGCTAACAACAGAATATATGACAAATAAAGTGGTGTGTGTGAGGATAAATACAGAAATGCTGTTTTGATAATTTTGGTGAACTGACCCGGTTACTAAAGCGCGTTCCACCCTTAGAAGACAGTACACGTTAAATGGAGAGCAGTGTTGCAACATGTACTAGTTGCGAATCTTTCTGCGCGCGCGACCCCGAGGTGGCCGAGTCCTGTACTTAGTCCTTCAATTGCTGCTTGACGAGACGGGCACTTTTAACTTTGGTATCCCTCCATGCCTTTGTTACTGTATGACCTAAATTTACAAATGACTCTTCTGTATAAACAATTGATTTCCCCTGGTCCCTAAACCTTTATACATCTTTTAGATATTTATGTCGCCATCTGATGATATCGATATCGTCTCTTTCTATTAATATGCATTTGTTACCCCTTCTTTCATATTCGAACCCCAAATCATGTAAGAATCCACTAAGAGTGGCCCTTGAGAAATTTGGTACGGTCTCATCACTGTTGAACCGTGACAAAATTATATTCAGTGTGGGTTGAATATTTGCAAACAGTAAAGAATGAACAATTCGCCGCACTCCACTTTGCACTATTCACTATATACTTCTTTTTTCCCCCGCCCTTTCTGCTTTCTTTTTCAATGGCGTTTTTAGAGATCCTTTCATTACTTCCTTTTTAATCCTATACACTACTGCTTCTGAACACCCCATAGCCTTAGCTGTTTCTTTTACTGCCTTACTTACACGCATTTTACTTGAAAAATAATCTAACACCTTCATAATTATTTGGCGTTCCTTATTTCTTAATTTACCAATATATTGTCTCTTTCTAGCTTCCCCTTCCATAACTACAAATATTTATGAAACTATTAAACAAATAACGCAATAACAGCTCACAGTTACACACACAACTTCTTTTGAACTAATGCTAGTGCTGGTCTTTATACTATCTTCTGTGTCAGGCCCGGCGCAAGAATATGCTGAATAGATGAATACCTTTCGTTTGCCCTACGCGATGAAAGAAAGAAGTTACAGCCTTTTGGTTTATTTTAAAAACTTTCTCCAACCCTAGTCAACATTTGTTCTCGCTGGTTCCCTGATGTAAACTCAATAACAAAAAAGTTTCACACTGCGTAACTTTTGCAGTGCACAGGTATAACATTTTCCGAAAACATTTAATTTAAAAAATTGTAACACTTAACTGAGTAAACATAGAGAATTCAAAGTGGGCAGGTAGTAGCACTATAGTTTACTCTACCTAAGAACAAAATATGAACGCATTCTAGCAGTTAGTTTGTTAGTTAGTGCGTGATGAGTATAGAAACAGCACATTATCGGACTTCTACTGAAAAAAATGTTTTTTGAAGAAATATGGGCCTATAGAAATGTATAATGACTCTAAAAAGGATATAAACTAATAGAGAAAAAAATTCTGCGTAGGATGTGTTCAAACCTGAAATTTATAACAACTGAATATTTATACCATGCTATTAGGAACCTGGCAACAGCGCGAAGGTAGAAAAGGACGAGGCTAATGGCAACTTGTATGTGCTAGATAGAGACAGATATATCCCATTTAACTGCATACTGTCTTCTAAGAGTGGAACAAGGTATAGTTTTAAAGATCTATTAAATGCTGTAAAAATACTGGAGCATGTGCATTCTAATGTATGGCAGTGGATCTCTGGCCCAGACGTTTCACAGAATTGATGAGTTGATAGGAGAAGGTTAACGTTGCCAGCATACATATAGTAATGAGTTTCGGAAAATGGATTCTCAAAATTATTTTAAGAATGAAAGTGTATGTTGTATGAGAGGTAGAACTGGAACTTAAAAATTCAATGCCGCAGCTGAGATTTGAACCACAGACCCTCCACTTACTAGGCGGGTGCTCTAACTATTAAGCTACTGTGACAACCTGCCAGAATGACATTGAATTCTCAAACCAGTTTGTATTTTCCCAGTAAACCACAAAGGCAGTCTCGCATATAGTTCCACCTCTCAAACACTACCCACACAGTGCTTGTGTGTTTAAAAACACCAACAGTAAGTTTGTTGGCATAAATAAATAATAATTACCATCTGAAGGTTATTTAATCCTGGGACATAAAGTACTTACAATAGTAAGTCACCATTGGGGTAATTTGTCTCTGATGTGAGACTGCCTTTGTGGTTTACTGGGAAAAATAAGAACTGGTTTGAGAATTCAATGTCATTCTGGCCGGTTGTCATGGTAGCTTAATGGTTAGAGCACCCAGCTAGTAAGCGGAGGGTCTGTGGTTCAAATCCCAGCTGTGGCATTGAATTTTTAAGTTCCAGTTCTACCTCTCAAACATTGCCCACACACGGCTTTTAAAAACAGCAACAGTAAGTTTGTTGGCATAAATAAATAATATATGTTGTATATTAAGCTTAAAACTCTGAAATACAGGTTTCGGTTTTAATCTGATGCAATACCTTCGTTACACCACTATTGTGTTTGAATATTACTTTTACATGTTATGGACAGTAACTGTTACTTTTGGCAATACTGGAAGCAAGTAACGCACCAGATGTTAAAACGTCCTGCTAGCACCAATCAGCAGTCTCACGGCTAGGTGTGGCTTCCAAATGTAGCACCATGTTGTCAACTCCATTTTACAAGGACCACATGGTTTCAATTGCTTTGGTGTTTGTGCAGGTTTTTTTCCAGTAGGTAAATGGTGTAACAACTGTCTCCATATTCTACTATTCTGTGATCATTTATATGCATACTGTCCATGTAAATTTATGAAGTAGCGATGCGATCAGCAGATGTATGAAATTCCCGCTAAAGAACTGGCAGCACCACGTTACGAGGCCTTGAGAAATGTCAGAACCGAGATCCACTGGCTGTATAATAGCATCATTCACTTGACTTCACTTCAGATCCATTAAAAAAGAAAATATATATTGCACTTACATGATTCTCCCGACTCTTGTACAAACTATTTTTAGAAACTATTATTTATTTATGCCAACAAACTTACTGCTGTCTTCTTTCTTGAAAGTTTGAAAACAGCGTTATAATCAATTTAATCCAAGACGTGAGTCGATTAATAACACTACACAACACTTACTTTAGAATTTCCTGGGACATGTTTCCTCCATTATCAACTCATTAAATAGGCAAACAAATCTTTAGGAAGTTACATTAAACCCTGTACTAGTGGAACAGCTGAGATGAGTCAATGTCTGGTTGATAATGCAGGATAGTCAGCCTCCGAAGTATATTCCGGTAAATTCTAAAGTAAATGTTGTGTAGTGTTATTGACTCATCTTTTGGATTAAAACTTGCTACTGGTAATTATTATTTATTTATGCCAACAAACTTACTGTTGGTGTTTTTAAACACACAAGCCGTGTGTGGGCAAAGTTTAAGAGGTAGAACTGGAACCTAAAAATTCAATGCCACAACTGGGATTTGAACCACAGACCTTCCGCTTGCCGGGCGGACGCTCTACCACTGAGCTATTGTGACAAACTGCCAGAATGGCATTAAATTCTCAAGCCATTTCGTATTTTTTCCTGATGCCACAATTCAATGCCCTTGGGGTATTTGTCTCTGATGTCAGACTCCCTTTGTGGTCTACTGGGAGAAATACGAAATTGTTGAAGAATTCAATGTCACTGTGACAAGTTGTCACAGTAGCTTAATGGTCATAGTGACTGCCAGGCAAGTGGAAGGTCTGTGGTTCAAATCCCGGCTGTGGTACTGAGTTTTTCAGTTCCAATTCTACCTCTCAAACATTGCCCAAACATGGCTTGTGTGTTTAAAAACACCAGCAGTATGTTTGTTGGCATAAATAAATAATACATACAAAAGGTGTTTGTAACGTATTGTAATTCAGTATTCAGTGATAAAGTATACAAAGTGAAACGTGCAAAGAGATCCACAGATGAAGCTAATTTTACGTCATTTTTAATAAATTTTAATGTCTGAGAACCAGAGCATTGTTCAAACCATCAAAAGCAACGTGACGCAGCAGATTTGTCTATGTTTTACATTTCTCTCAAGCTCCTTCAATCTGGTGCTCAAATTTCTGTTGGATTTTCCTACATGGAATTTCTCACAATCTTTGTAGTTGATCTGGTAGTGCATCTTGGACTGTGTTTTTGAGTGGCTTGTTGAGTTCTTCAGGCTCTACCTGTTGGGAGGAGCCTTTTTTTTTTTTTAATGTTTAATGCCCGCTTTTACTACATAGGCACCACAGGCGGTGGCACTGACGATACATGGAATGATGGAGCACCAGTGGAATGAAACGGCTGGGGAAACCAGAGAACCTGGAGGAACCCGCCCCAGCACCGCTTCATCCATCACGAATACTACATGCAGTTGCCTGGGATTGAACCCGGGCCACTTTAGTGAGAAAAGAATGGTCTAACCACTCAGGTACAGTGTGGCCATTGGGAGGAGCTAATCTGATCCTAAACTTATTAAACATTTTTTTTCACTTATAAAATGAAGATTTGTAAAAAGACAGTGACTCATTCTAAATTCATACCCATAGAAATTGATGTCACCTTTTTAAAAAACAAATCCTTGTAAAAGTTTGAGAACCTGAACTTTAACTTGGTATTTGACATTTTGCATGCGTGCACCACCCACATACAAGAACTAACCTTCTTTCTCTTTAAACGCACATTTCCAGCAACTGTTGATGTTGAACTTTAGGAAGGAATACTTGTTTTCTCTATCTACCAAAGGTAGCTTCAGAAAGGCAGAGGAGGAATATTTAATTACATTTTCTGTGCAATGCAGTCTAATATATATTTACATTGAAAGGTACCTACAAACTATTCAATGTTTAAAGAACCAAAGAGATACTACAATAATTTAACGATGGTATTTACTTTTGACATTTCAGGTCACTCTTTTAGCTCAAGTGATTTCTTGGAAGTGGATATTCAAGTGAAAAGCATTAAAAATAAATGCACATAAATATTTTCGAAACAAAAATGTACACAGTGTCTCATAAAATGACTGTTTTCTGTTTTAATACAATTACTTTGAGGAAAGAAAGGTTTCTACCTCAATAGTTAGTTTTATACATCTTTCAAGGAAAGTACATCTGTTTGCTTTGTCCTGTAGAACTGTTTGCTGCTAGTGCGATGGGGTGGAGCAGTTTGTGTAACATCTTCAATGCAGCAACTCCTTGCTCTTGCATTCTTCCATCTTTGCTTCTGGAGGCCCAAACTACAACAAAGTGAAATCTATATAAACAAACTGCAGTCAAACTCATTGCAAGACAACATAAATGGAATAATTTACATGGGGAGGTATTAATTAGAAAGATTTTTAACTGAAATGTAAAAGAAAAATGTAAAAACTGTAGGGAACTATTTTGAGGCAGTTAGAAATGGGTAAGAGTGATCAGGAGGAAGGCAGATGGAGAGGCAATCAGTAGTCATTTTGTGGCCCAGTCACAATAACATGCCAATGTCCAGTAGTCCAACTTTTTGGTCCAAAGCATTGTGTACAACAAATGTGCATCGTGTGACATTCAGAGTTGGATACAATTTTGTTCCATACAATTTCTATTCTAGTTTTTGTATCCACCTGTTTGTATACAATGTGATTGAGTTGTGTCTTAATTTTTTCAGCCAACAATTTGAAAACAGCCAATCAGCGTGTGTAACGTAACAATATGGCGGATTGCGCAGACATGTAATCAGCTGTTGTGTATGTACGGCTCATGGCATGTGATGAGTATTTTAGTAAAACATTTAATTTTTTCTAGAAGATTCATTAACGATTTTTTGTGAGCATTAACATATATTACTGAGGTAGTTACTATTTAGCCATATTTTATAAATAATAAGAAATCCAGTTAACAGTATGTTTACATTTTGTTATAAAATGAATTCAAACCTCCTGTCCATCCATACTAACATTAAAACCATTACAATTGTTCCTTCTCTGTTTCTCTAGGAGACCTATCATACACAACAATAAAATATTAACAAATGATGCAGCCATAGCCGAAACATTCAATAAATATTATGCTAATTCACATAAAGTAACAAGAAATAATAAAAAGGAACATAAAGAATTTAAGAAAGATTTGAAACAAGAAAGAGAATGTGATCCTAACGCTCAATACAATATCTTTTTTAAAAATTTTAATATGCAAGAACTGAACATTGCAATAAATAATCTAAAAAACAAAAAGTCTCCTGGGCCAGATCACATACATCCAGAGTTCATAAAAAACCTTGGAAAAACAGCAAAACAACAACTACTAAAACTCTACAATCTATCCTGGAACATCACTGTACCTGCTGAATGGCGAAAAGCAATAATTGTCCCACTCTTGAAGAAAGACAAAACAGCATCAGAAATAAAAAATTATAGACCAATATCTCTTACTAGCATAATAGCAAAAGTGATGGAAAGAATGGTGTCAAACTGGTTAAATTGGTTTCTAGAATCACAAAATTTAATAACCCCATGTCAAGCTGGATTCAGAGAGTTCCACTCTACAAATGAACAAGTCTTACTTCTCAGTCAAGAAATTAAAGACTCCTTCATTAGGAAAGAAGATAAAGTGTCAGTTTTTATTGATTTCCAAAGTGCATATGATTCTATATGCAAAACAAAACTACTACAGAAAGTAAAAAAAATAGGGATACAAGGTCCAATGTTTTCATCGCTTTGTTATTTCCTAACACAATGCTTTATTGCTACCAGATATGGAAGAAATATATCTAAATATAAACAAGTACACCATGGCTTACCACAAGTCGCAGTGCTCAGCACAACATTTTTTAATATATTTATTAACGATCTGCCACAAATACAAGAATCAGGTGTGAAGTGTGCACTATTTGCTGATGACTTAGTAATGTGGACTTCAAAACCAAAAAGCAAAAGTACAGAACTAGAAAAAACCACGTAACAATACTTAACCAACCTACAAAGGTGGACCAAAGAAAATTTAATGACTGTTAATACTACAAAATCAAACTACCAAATCTTTTCACTAAGAAATAAACCACTAAAAATAAAAATAAATTTTGAGGGTCAACAATTACCAGAAACAAAGGAAGTAAAGTATTTAGGAGTTACATTTGATACCAAACTTACATGGGCCAAACAAATAGAAAATGTAATACAAAGAGCAGAGAGGTGCTTTTCACTGTTAAAACGTCTAACAGGAATGAAGTGGGGATGGAGGAACTATTAACACAACATACAATGTATATATAAAGCCATTATTTATTTACTGCAGTGAAGTTCCTGTAACAGC
Source organism: Tenodera sinensis (assembly GCA_030765045.1). Classification (NCBI taxonomy): domain Eukaryota; kingdom Metazoa; phylum Arthropoda; class Insecta; order Mantodea; family Mantidae; genus Tenodera; species Tenodera sinensis. The sequence continues at coordinate 131,696,121 of CM060970.1, forward strand.
AAATACAAAAAAAAAAAAAAAAAAAAAAAAAAAAAATCAAATCTTTCAAAACCAAAGTCTGAGACTAATTACAGGTGCTATCAAAACCACACCAATAGCAGCTATGGAAATACTAACCAATACCCCATTGAATATGAAATAGAAAAAACAGCTCTTATTCAACACAAAAAGTTGATCAGACTCCCATTCAATACATGGCACAAGAGAAATTTTACACATACACTAAAGACTCAGGAGAGCTTCCTTTCCAAAATTCAAGACATCAAGAAGAATGTATACCTTCCTAATTCAAAGGAAAACTTCATATCTAAAGTCAATCCGACACAAACATTAGACATCACATATTATTTACACCTGACAAAAGAAGTTAAGAAAAGTGATACTTCAACTAGTGTTTTAAAATTATTGGCATTAGAGACAATCCATACTAGATTTCCAGAACACGAATGGCTCCATATTTATACTGATGGATCATTAATATCAAACCAAGATGGAGCAGGGGCTGGAATCACATGTCACCTCTTTTCCTATTACAAATCTTTAAGTTATGGAACTACAAACTTTGATGGAGAAATTGAAGCAATTCGAATGGCCCTACAAAATCTTTTGTACAGAATTTCACATTTTCAGCAAGCAGTTATTCTCTCAGATTCCAGGGAAGCAATTATAGTAATTACTTCCAAGTTGTCACCAAAAAGCCAAACAATTATAGAATGTTGGAAAATCCTTACCCATCTAACAGCACTTCAAAAACACCTAGTCTTCCAATGGATACCAGCTCACTGTGGACTGAGTGGTAATGAGAAAGCTGATTTTCTTGCAAAAAGGGTACCAGCGGTATACAAAAATCTGTAGTTAATCTACCATTTTATGCACCTAAAAGATTAGTCAACTCTGAATTCAAATAAATTACTGCAAAATATTACTATGAAAAATCAAAGAATAAAAGATGGGAACTACCAAACATTCAAACAGTAATTCCTGAGTATCCTCGAAAATCAGCAGTTGCAACCTTCAGGTTGATTACAGGACATGATTGTCTGCCAAAACATTTAAACAGAATTGGGATATATTCTTCACCACTCTGTCCTCTATGTGATCTGCAAGAGGAAATGGACCGAGACCACCTTCAAATATGCCCGGCCACTTCTAGTGCCCCATCCATCAGTGAAAAATATTGGAGAGCAAGAGGATTAATGACTTCATTGTCAGAAATCCAGCATTAGCTAACAACAACAAATTAATATTTGCATCCACCATGTTTATCTCTCATGCTTGCTACATGAATTGTCATTTGTATTGGATCAAAATGAATCATAGTGACAGACACTTTCTTTTGAGTGCAATTTCACTGGATACAAAAAGTTTGGTGAAAAAGTTGAACCGTGGGACCCGGCTTAATTTGCTTACACTGCAGTAAGTTCCACTATCTTACAAGCACTGAATGATCTGCTCAAGGCTACAGTTTCAGCTGTAAACGTAATTGACAGTTTTTCTGTCTGTTTGTGTTGTAAAAACTAGAGTTCATTCATTGGGTACCACAAAACTGAAAGCTTACTGTTGTGTGTGAACTACTTTATAGTATTTTGGTGGTAGCTGAGCCTCAAGGTCAGCTACCTCACACCACTAGGTTCTGGAAATTGACATTTTGTGAGGCTTCTTGCAACAAGCTCTGCACTCAAAACTTCTAAAATTGTGTGGAAACCACCTTTGTTCTTAGTTGCCATTGTCACATGTTGCCTAGCGACGTAGTGTTGTAAAGCTATCTCATCTTCGGCCTTTTGATGTGTGACCACGCCAAACAATCTGAAGCTTTAGTTCCAAAGAATATGACACTGATGTTGGACTTAGAAAAATAATAGTGTCATATATTGAGAACTTGAGTCAATATCTATGAACATTTACAAAATATATGATCCATATTTACTTTTACCCTGTACAGCTTACAAAGTGTAAGATAAAAGTTATAACTGAAATTTAATTTGCACAAATCACAAAGGCACATTTTCATTAAAATATTGAGATTACTTTTAGGTGTCGCACTTGAAAGTTTACTTTGATGCTTATTTTATTAGTCCTCATTAAGTTAACTTTGTATGAGGCATATTTTTAGAGTAATTGCAGTAAAGTACTGTGCAGAGTTTTATTAAAAAGAAGTTGAGCAACGAGATTCTTCTTTTCTGGGTTTTGTAGTTTAAATAGGCAAAGTTTGAGGTTTTGTTTTTTTATTAAACCTGAAGTAAATATTTCTTCAAACATGCACTTTTTTAATTCAATTATCTTTTAAGTTGATTTAAGCACATGTCTGGAAATATATTTTTCTACAATAATATACGAATAAGTATGTAAATATCAACAGCTCTGAAAAGCTGTAATGGCTACCTCAGAAAATGTTTCCCAGTACATAAATACTGTAGGCTTGGTAGTTTGTGAATAAGGTTTCCTATTTTGTTTTCTACTGATTAAGCTAACAGTTGATCAGAGTTTTTTCACATTGATGTTAGTTATTACTGAAGGCCATGTAACCTCTTCATATTCTGTGGTTATATAGTTAAGTTTTGAGGTTATAGTATGTCTTAAGTCATATTTCCAGACATACTCATTAGTAAGTAACAAGTATACAAACTAATAATTAATGCATTTAAATATAATAAAATTCATATTATAGTTTAAAACAGTTTGCTAATGAACAATCAAAATTATGAGTGGAAGCACATTTTTGAGGACTTGTATAAACTGTTATAGTATGAACCACTAAGTACTTTTTGAAGTTCATTTCTAGCCAATTCTTCAAACATGAACAGCTTTTCTACCAGTTTTAAATGTTTTTCAAATAGTCTAGTTACCTGCTGAACTGTAAGTCTTTTAGAACTTCATGAGAAACTTCCACCACTGTTAGTACATTTAGGAAACATGTAGCTGAAAACTAAGCAGTAATTTTTTTTGAGAGAAATCCTTATAAACTTTTATGTTCTGTGAATATCTTGAAATCTTGAGTTTTTGTTTATGGATGTTCTATAACTGCCATGGTTCACAGCATCCCCATTCTATATTGCACATGAAAGACTGCTTAATTTTGTTCAAAAGTTTCTTTATGAGGCTAGAAGTTCTTTTACATGCTGTAAACCTACATGGGACCACCAGCCTTATTTCCCTCCCAAAGGAAGCCATGCTAAGGATTTTTATGCCTGTATACAGATGTGTGTTAACTAATGAACCTCAATGTTTGAGACATAGAATCAGAAATGAAAAATTCAATGCCACGGCTGGGATTTGAACCACAGACCTGCTTTACGTACAGCTGTGGCACTGAATTTTTCAGTCCTGATTCCATCTCACAAACATTGCACACACACGGCTTGTGTGTTAAAAAACACAAGCATTAAGTTGGTTGGCATAAATAATGAGCCTCAAATTTATACCCAAGCATTTGGAGAGAATCGTCATTTTATAGTGCACATCAAATTGTGACCGTAATGATCTCGAAGGTAAAATGTACATTGTTAAGTAACAAAATGTATAAGCATGAACTTAATTTTAGTGAATGTTTAGTGCATAATTTTGAAATTATAGAGCATGTTTTTAAGATTTTGACAGCATAAATGCATGCATATTTTAGATCCTTTTAGTACATACAAATTTGAAATTACTCTACTGCCATATAAAAACAATTTTTTTGACTAGAGTACTTCAAAATATATTTAAATTGTGTAAAATATGAATTAGCTGTGACAAAAATATTACAGGTCATTAAATTGGTCAAATAAATGGATACCATTCAGTTAAAAGGATTTCCAAATACCTGTTTCTTTGTTTGATGCCTCTGCAGGCTTCTTCCTCGCCTCAGTGACATTTGCATCTTGTCATGAAGATTCAACTCTTGTCCTGATTACAGCTTAGTAGCGTCACTGTGCAAAAATGAAAAAAAGAAACACAAAAAAAAAAAGACCTGAAATTTGTATTACACATTTGGGAAAAATAACTGCATTGAATTTCATTTTTATATTACTATATGTATTTTTAATAATGTTTAAGAACACTTCAGGGAAGGGATTTAAAAAAGTACATGCCCTACCTTCACACTCACACAAGGAAGATGTAATTATAGGTTCCACCAACTGTTTTCATTTAAAGCTCACTTTTCTACAAAATTTATAATTTTTTAAACATTTTCAGCATCAATGAAACTGACACTGTTTCCTTTTTAATGGAATTCAGAAACATTTCCATTTATTACTACTGCTTTGTACAGCAAATCAGCAGTGCTGATTAAAATATGCACAGCTCCGGCAGGAAAGATCTGGGCATCTATACAACAGCTTATTACAAGTGAAATCACAACCTTTCTGGTAAATGCAAACTGTTCATTCTAAGTTAATCCAGGATTTAAACCCTGGAGCAATAGTAAAAACCATACATGTTATTCCTAAAGCACTGCCATGGCTAAGACGTGAATTATTTCTGAAATGGTAACTATAACAGATAGTGGCAAATTTTAGATGCATCCATTTTGAGGCAGAAACAATGGTTAGATGTAATCCATATCAAACTGCAATCAAAGTTTTTAATGTATATCTTGAATTTTCTCGGAATAATCTCCAATGCCTCTTTTTTTTACGACTGGTAAGCTATAAAGATAAACAAAATCTTACTGCATAAAACATGTAATCTTTTGAAGCAATTTATATAAACTTAAGTGTTGTATTTCCAAGATGTTCTTTATCACTGGTTTGAATTTTTAAAAACCTATACTTTTTTCAAGTTATTTTTTTTTTTTTTTTGTGGTCATGAAAAAAGGCATGGAATTTCGAAGTTAATTATACAGTGTTCTGCTTTTTAAAATTTTATTGCTTTAGCTTAGTAATTTTTTTACACCCATGATGAAATTAAAAAATGTGTAATGAGGGTTTATCTCGATTAACAACATATAAAAGAATATGCTTTAAAAGTAAGAAGAGAATGTAACATGTCAGACTTTCATTAAAGGTGGAAGCTTAAAGCTAAAGGACTGACTGATAATAAATGCAATTGATTAGAGTATGGAAATAGGTATAACAAACAGCATGAAGAGGAAAGCTCAGAACACCTGAGAAAGGCAATATGTGAATGTCACACTTCTAACATAGGTGAAAAAATTACATTTAACAATGCTGTCAATTGCCAGGATTGCATCAGCTTTGCTGGTGTGCCAAAATTTTGTCCCACAGTTCTTTTACATGCCAGTAAAGCTACTGACATGGTGCTGTTCCTCTTAAGCGCACTTAAAAACCATCAGTCTGGGCCAGATTTGAACCTGCAACGTTGGGATCAGTTCTAACATACAGAAAATACAAATTAGTGAAAGTGTTGTGTCTTCAATTAAGAGTGTGTTTGGCTCCAGACATATTAGAAAGAAGTAATAGTGGAGGCAGAGAAACGTGGCATCTTGAAGATTGGTGAGGGCATAAGATATGGTTCAGAGCAGCTTATGTAGGGCAGTAACAATGCAGCGGTCATGAACTACTATGAGAAGCTCAAACAGAAATGGGATGGATAGCCAGTAAAGGCAGTATTGACTAAGTAGTCACACAATAACATCAGGGCTGGTTCCATACTCATCTGGGTGCTGGGTCATATTGGCATAGAGGGAAATGAACTTGCAAGACAAGGAGCACAGACCAGCTCTAGAAACACCTCAATGTTTAGTAAGAGAGGCTATTAAGAACTGACACAAAGTAGAACATTATAAGACCTGACTTAAAACTCCAAGAAACATACACAACAACTAGTCAAACATCTTGATGTTGTAATAGAAAACTGAAAGCTTGTGCCATGGCTAAGCCAGCTATCAGTACTGCTACAAATGCTTTATAGGATACATTTAAAGTCTTAGATAACCAAATTGGAAAATTCATCAATGAATCAAGATTCAGTGTTTCTCAAAGCAGTCAAGTTTACAAATAGTATAGGAAAATCACAAATAATGTGACTTCTGTAGCAGATGCTCCTCAGAAAAATCGAAACTTCATTGATGAAAAAGTGCACGAGTTAGGTGAGAGCAGGCATGACAACATAGATGGAATAATTTATATGAGGAAATATTAACTTAAAAGATTTCAAATGTAAAAGGCTAGAAAATATAAAAATTGAAGGGAGACTATGTGGGCAAAGCTAAAGACTTTTAATACAAATGTCAACGTGGTGCTCTTGTATGGCTGTGTATTAACCAGTTGCAAGTCTTCATAAATAGATGTTTATACAACATTTTAAGAATATTATGGCTGATGTAGAACTATGAGCAGTAACCAAACAAAGAGTAATTAAACTGGAAATGGAGATGGCTGGACTGTACACTTCGCTGACCATCAAATGACAGTGTTCTTGACTGGAATCTTCAAGGGAGCTGTAGCAGAGGCAACAACATGGAAAACAATGAAGTAGCAAATCTTGGGGAGAAATACAAGTGTGTAACACAAAATAGAATAAGTTGACATGGTTCTGTGAAGGTTCTTGTTCCCCAAAGAGGAACTATAGGAATTTTGACTGATTGATTTGTGGGCAAAGTTAGAGAGAAACTGATAAGAGATCAAAACCTGACTAAACCGGACCCCCTATAAGCCGGAAACCTGGACAACCAGAACATAAATCTTGGAATGGAGCTATTTCCTATGTTAAATAACACCCTAAACTGGAAAATTGCCTAACACAGAAACAGAATAGTTTTTCCGGAAGCTTTTGCATAAATAACCTAAGACGGATTTTCATTATACTTAATACATAGTTATGTGCTTTGATAATGAACTTGCCACGACTGAATACATTCAAAGTGCAGCAGATATTGTTGCTGGAAACACCAGTTAAGTCATGGAAGGAATGGACGACGAAGCCAACGAAAGAGAGCCAAAAATACACACTTTCAGAGAAGCATTATCTGCTGGAATTTGCAGCTTCCAAGAATGTTCCAGAACTCCTGGAGCTGATGCAGAATCACAGAGAGTTCTCTGATGAAGAAGTCCCGACAGTGCACTTTGACGGATGTGTGTGGGAAAAGAAACTAATGAAGAAACTGCAATTATGTATTATATGTAAGTTGAAAATACAGCAAAACATACAATTGAACCTATGTTTTATTTATATAATTTTATTTTAAATTATTCCTTCAGTTTAATTCTATATGATTATATTTTTTGTACTTTGTTTTACTAAAATATGTACAACCATTTGTAAAATGGAAACCCGTGAAAATGGAAAAATATTACTGGAACAATTGCGTTCCGTTTTAGGCAGGTTTAACTTTACCATAATTGTAGGCATCTTAAGAGAAGAGATAAGTAAGACTATTTTTTGTAACAAATTGTATGCAATTGCATGTCAAGTATCCAATGTTGCAGATGTGTTCTGGCTTCAGCAAGCGTCAGATAGATGAGACTGAAGCTTCCTTGTCCATCGCCACCAACTGGATCTGCTGTATTGGACCAGTATCTTTGACCCAATCTTATCAAACTGATGTGGGCTTCTGTGTGCTAGTGCTCAACCCCATATAACAAACTGTCTTCCACACCTATCACATTCCCTACATCTTGGAACTGCAATGGGGGAACAGAGGTTTCATTCAGATGAAGTATACAAGGTGTTGCATAGACAAGCAAATTACTTTTTGTATTGTACCACTGTGTACAAGACACAGATACGATCTGTTTTATTTATAGCTCTGAAATATGGACGGCAAAAAATTATGAAATAAAATCAAAATTTTTGAAAGGAAGATCCTTAGGTGAATATAGGGCCCGATTAAAGATGGAGACATTTAGAATTAGAAATAATTATATGAACTATACAAGTTATTTATAAACAGCAAGAAAAATTAAGAAGAGTAAGATGGTTAGGCTATTTGTATACACCAGAGGAACAATATCCATGTAAAAACTCACCTTCACGAACCCATTTAATACTAGAAGAATTGGGCACCCATCAAATAGATGGCTTGATTGTGTGGAAGAGGACCTTAGAGCATAATAACAGGAAGGTGGAGAAAGAAGGCTCATCACTGAGGCAGTCAAGGCTGTTGAACCAATGATGACTGTACAACTGCTGTACTTCCAGCCATGGCATTTCATGAAGGTAAAAATACAGTATACAGCAGCGTGGCCACAGCTTAAGCAACAATCACATTACTAAAACATCTCTGAGATGCATTAAAGACTAACGGCTATCTGAGCCGAGATATTAAGGCAATACAGAAATATAAAAATCCAGAAAAGACTGATGTGAAGAAAGCTTACATACCTTACGTACGAGGAGTTACAGAAAGAATTACAAAAACACTGCACACCACAAATTCAAACAAGATACACATCAGTGAAAAAGCTGAATTCCTTTATAAGACCAGTCAAAGATAAGAACCCTTTACAAAATAATCCTGGTGTTTATAAAATTACCTCTGATTGTGATGAAACGTACGTAGGTCAAACAGGCAGATACATCAATACAAGAAAAAAGGAACATAAGATAAATGAAACTCTCTCAACCAGAAAAATGTGCCATCGTGGAACATGCAGAAAACACCTGCCACCACAGATTCACAATTTAAAATTTTTAGCAATCTGTGATAATTTCTCTCATAGAATAGTGAGGGAAAACATAGAAACATTTAAAGAAAAGAGCAGTCTGAACTATGACACAGGCAAACCACTCAACACGATATGGAAGACCCTATGAGCAGGTCAACTTCCTATTGGAGAAGGAACCAATAGGATTATGAGTGGGATGGGACAAGGCCAATCAGAGTAGGCAGTGACTAATTGGATGGATATCTTTTGCAGTTGCCCAATGAAGAAGCCGAACATAAGTGTGCCAACAAGATGCGACCCAAACAAGAAAGAAGCAAAGGACAAAGGCTGTGGAAGTCTATGTAATCATTTAACAATCACAAGTTCAATCTCAATAGTGAACAATTCTGATTTGTTTCAACAGATGAATTAGCTCTCCAATTTGATTTCTTGTAATGTTTTAAATATAGTTTACTGCTTTTAGTTATAGCTTTGCTACAAGCAAACAAAACAAAATAAAATAGATATGGTTATCAGTGATGAGGATGGCTTGGTCAGCAAAGAGCAACATTCTTCTGCTAGCACCAATCACAGGCTTCCTCCCCATGCCTGTCTTCTGTTGTGAATTCTCTTAGTACACGGCATCGGTGCAGATCAAGTTGGTTTCCTTCATTTACTGCAAAGTTACTGTTATATTCTTATAATTCTGTTCACCAGAATCAAGGAAACAAAATGCCTTACCAGGACCAAAGCTGTGAGTTTCTATTCAAGGTAAGTGAATATCTTGAGAAGGAGTAATAAGTGGGAAACCTGTTCATCCTTTGACATGAGTAGTGGATAGACAGTGATGCACTGAAGGTGGGAAAACAACTATGAAAACTGTGATAATGGCAAGTTGACAACTAGAACAATCCTGTTGTAAACATATGGAAGGGGAGACAGAGATACTGTAGTAGGGGAATGCTCATAAGCAGCTGATGGGTGGTTCCTGGCACGAACTGCCCCTAGAAACACCCTGAATTTCCCTCCACCAATCAGTGGCCTAAGAGAGCTCTGTCCCTGCTACCCAATGTTCACAACAGGATTATTGTAGTTTCAGACAGATTATACCTCAGCTGTGCAAAAGTCACAGCGACAAAACAGCTGGACTGCAGAGATATTCGTAAAGTTGATTATGTAGATAAATTACATATAAATAACTTGCAAGAGGTATAAAGGAGAAGGGAAAACAACATAAAGGGCTTTTGGAAGCCTGCAAGAGAAAGATTTCAGGATGTAGAAATACAAAAACTCTTAAGGGAAAGCACTTAAGAACTCCTTGACTTAGATCATGGAAAAGGGAAACATAAAGGGGAATGAGGGGGCATTGCGTGGTTAAGAACTGGTTGTTGGAGATTAGAGGAATTTAGGAACTGTATACCCCAGAAACATAGCTCTATTCATAGCTCTAGTGGAAGAAATCTTCAGCAGAATGAAAGAAGGCTGCAAAATAAGCATAGATGGAAGCTTTGCTTTGCTTTGCAGATGATGTTGCCTTCATAACATTTGCACAAGGAAGCAGAAGAAATGTTAAGCGAGCTCTGCAAATTCAGCAATCAGGACTAAATGTTGCAAAAACAAAGATAATGACAAACAGCATGAAGCAGCCAATCCAGATCTGAAACCACAAAATTTACATCAATGAATACACTTATTTAGGCCAAGCTGTATCCTTTTCCAACCTTGCTCAGAACAAAATCAAAAGAATTACATAAGTTTGGAATAAATTCTGGACTCTAAAGTTTATCTTATTAGGAAAACCCATCAGTATGAAAACAAAAAAGAGGTCATGGAAATGTGTATTACCAGTGCTAATATATGGCTTGCAGACATGGTCATTAAACAGCCATTTTAGAAATTTGGTAGACGAAAATGGAGCGAAAGCTGCTCAACACCACAAGAACAGAACACATGAACAAGGACATCTGTAAAATAATGGGTCTGCAGCAACATCAGCAGTGTGTTCAAAATGGAGATTGGGGGGAATGGATCCTATAAAGTAACTATGTGGGAACCCAGAAAAGGGAAAAGGAATTTAGGATGGCAAAAAAAAAAAAAAAAAAAAAGCGGGAGTAAAGTGTTTAAGTGCCATTAGGAAACTTGAGGTCCAGAATAGCGAAAGACAGGCTAAAGTGAAAGTCCTACAGAGTTGGCTAACCTGGGAGTGTGGTCGTAAGCTGTCACAGGAGGCCCTAGGGATGTGCACAGGCTAATTCTTAATACCCACAGTGTAGTCATGGGGAATGAAGCTGCAGACTCACTTGTAAAGAAAGGCACAACAATAAAACAAAAGTCTAAATTCAATTTCTCATATTCCTCAATAAAACGCTTGATCATTAAAAAATTTTCTCATTCATACCTACAAGAAATAGAAACAAATGCCAAAGATAAAAAATGGATTACACTACTTTCCAACCCAGATATAATCCCCCAGAGACCAAGGAAAACAGCTGTTGCAGCCTTCCGACTACTGACAAATCACGACTGCTTAGCAAGTCATCTCTACAGAATAGGTATCTCAGCCTCACCAATATGTGTCCTGTGTAACGATCCAGCAGAAATGAATGAAGAACACTTGAAGACCTGTGAAGCATTAAGATCAGAAGAAACTACAGTTCAAAAGTATTGGAAAGCACGAATGCTAATGGCTTCATTGCCAGATGCAAGGCACTAGAAAACAACAACAACAATACTTAATACCCCATAAGCAATGACCCTTATGTAGCAATAAAGAGGATATTTCACATATCTTTGAACATAAAGGAACTGACACATTTCTATCTGAAAAATGGTTTAAAGCTACAAAAAGTGGCTTGTTTTGTAAAGACAGTAGGTCAGCTGTTAAAGAGTGTAAAAGCAAGCGGAATCGAGCAGTAAAAAAACACAAAGTTGAGAGTAAATGTTACAAAATGTGTTTTCAAAATATATACAGGACATCACAGGCAATGAGTCTGTTCAAATTTAATTTGATTATAATAAATAAGTTATACATCTGTATACTGCTTTTGCTTGATAAATTAAACTACAAACAAAACAAAGGTTTCCATTTGACTTTCCTTGATACATGTCAGTTGAACACCAATAAATAACCAAGATGTAAAATTTGAGCATGATGAAAACAGTTGATGGATAACCACTTAGGGCAAGAAGCACTCACTTTGTCCGTCTCACTTGCTCCAGGCACGCCACCACCCCACCACTCTCATCAGGCTCACCACCAGGTGCTCGCGTCACTACTTCCATCACGCTCTCCATACTTTCTTCCTTTCATACATCATCCTAATAGATCAATGGCAAGACAACAGCAGCAGCAGCAGCAAAAGCTACATCATACTTGTACCACTGGGATCACAGCAATTCAGTCATGTTGCAAAACTCCACCAAACTTCACCAGCACATTTATATTTATCTCACACAAATATTGCCAATGTTAAATTCATTAGCTATTATCTCACAAACAATTTAACATACATAGTTTTACAGCATGTACTTGCATGCCTTCTAAGTTCACTGATCAACTTTTATACAATCATCTCTTTTATTAAAAAAGATACAACCTTTTTCTTAATTGTACATGCCTTTTATTAAAACTTATCAGCAATTGCTTTTACTTTCTCTATTACTACTTACAGCAACAAGTAGTATTGTATTCCACCCAGAAATTTGTCATTCATATTTCAACAAAACTGAATGTTTTGAGATTCTCTAATTAAAAAAAAACACCTTTATTTGGTATTTAAATTCAGCACCTAGAAAGAAAGATTTTCCAGAAGTTCCTCCACCCCAAACTATACTTCACACGCAAAAACCGTTTGATTTTCTCACAAAAACGGCTCCAACAATTCTGATTAAAATACTATATCTTCAAAGTATTTAATGTCAAATGAAATGCACATCTTGAAGTTTCTGGGAATACCTTCAATTTCCTGTTCATTATGAATGATTTTTCTATAATAGGTAAACTGTAGAAGATAGACAAAACCTTTCTACACTAAAATGTAGACCTTGTTAAAGCACAATTTGTCAATTACATTCTTTTTTTTGTAGAGCAAACCACTTTGAAACATTTCTTGTTATTGATATATGTGATCACCTCTGTAGTGCACCTGCCTCTGACGCAGAGGACCCAGGTTCGATTCCTGGTACCAGCATGGGATTCTCCCCCACTGGGAAACCTGGCACAGAGTGCACCCAGCCTCGTTAGGTCCCTGAGAGAGCAACTGAGGAGCTACTTGATTGAAAAGTAGCAGCCCCTGGTCAAGAAGACTGTATAACCAGCCAGGACAGACCAGGGCACTGACCATGTCCCAACCCCAGTATTGCACCCCATCCACGATGCCTGTGGTAGGCAGAGGTGGAGGAACGCAGCAGTTGGGTGGTAGAACTTGGCCCAGACGGGCTGTTGTGCCACGGGGGAACAAATTCCATTTTCCCATTGTACCTACAAGGAAATATGCCAAAAGATCGTTTCTGCAAAGGTTTATCTCAACTAACACAAAGAAGATACAGGAATAAGAGTTTGTAAGAATAGTACAAGAGTAGAGAAAGTCATGTGAGCACAACGATTTTTTAAGCACAACCAAATTATTTAACGCCCTGAGGTAGTTTTGTCATTCCAAAATTTAATTTACGTATCTTCAACAGTTTCTGAGATAATGGATCATTAATATAAGAAAAAAGTCATTTACAGAAAAAAAAACTTCAAAATAAACATGTGGAAAAAAGAACTTGCATACTTTAACAAAAAGTACAGATTGACATGTTTACGAACGTCACTAATTTGTAGCTCAAAACCTCCCTAAAAACATGAGCCAATACCTTGCTACTCCAAACAGTACAGAAGTTACCGTTTTCCTTGAGCTGGTTCTGACGTCACTGCTTACAATGATAGGAGGAAAATCAATTTAGGAGACCTCACAAAAAACAAAAATGTCCTTAAGAGGTAGAACTGGAACTTAAAAATTCAATGCCACAACTGGGATTTGAACCACAGACCTTCCGCTTGCCGGGCGGACGCTCTAACCACTGAGCTATTGTGACAAACTGCCAGAATGGCATTAAATTCTCAAGCCAGTTTGCCCACACACGGCTTGTGTGTTTAAAAACACCAACAGTAAGTTTGTTGGCATAAATAAATAATAAAAATGTCCTTTTTTTTCAGAGGAAGCGAACAATTTTTGCCATTTAGTCTTCCCTCAAATGTCATTACAGTTGGTTAACCATAATTTGATAACCTTTACACTCTTATGGTTACAGAACCACTTCAGGTGCAATTACGATTGCTTTTCTGTCTACCTTACCATGCTTGTAAACAATAAACAAGGAGGTTATCTCAACTTAGGCTAAGATTTCTTTTATGTTCAAGGGGAATTAAAAAAATAATTGGTGGATCAAAACAAGCTAAGCCATCTATACCGAGGAGCATAAGAGATGTTTATATTAACAAATCTAGCCAGAGTATGACCTGCTCTGTTCAAGTAAAATTCTAGCCATTAGATTGGCAGGGTACTTCATCTCCCATAAATATAGTCAAACTCCTGAAGGTTAACATTACAAGCTGCATGTTCTCAATAGCAGAGCACTATCATAGTAATGCTTCACTGAATTTAAGGGGAAAAATGATATAATAAAACAGAAATAAAGCCCAAAAAGTTCCTCTCCATATCTCTAATGAAAGTGATAAAAATGTTATTCAGTTTAATGACACTTGCAAATAATTCACCTATTACTCTCTTGTTTAAGCCTTTGCTTGTATAGCCTTCATTTCACATCATACACTGGTTTGGTTTTGTCTTCCTAAATTGTTTTTAAGAGCCGTTACACAGAGACCTGATATTGGCAGGGTGAAATCAGGGAAAAGTACAATTGTGATCTTAGGGAATGGACCACTGTTTATGCACATTCATATACCAACTGTGTAAATAAGGATCATGAACTTTGCATATGCTGCTTTAACACATAAAAATGCACAAGAAATTGAAGGCAGCACTATTAAGAACTAAATGAGTTGCACAAGTAAATACTGAGATACAATTTCAAGAAATACACTTCATGTTTTCTTTTTACTAACGCATTATATTTTAATGCATAGTTAAGGTCTTTAAGAATTAAATTTCAAATTAAGTACAAAGTTTTCTCTTATTTAAGTGCTGATTCACACAACTACGCTAAGGTAATGTTTGGTCAAGTTTTGCAACATGTTCTTTGTGGCTCATACGAGCTGAGAGAAAGCATTTCTTTCCAGAGAATTCTTTAGTAATGAGTGCATCACATTAACATGCATAAACATACTACATAATGATATACTTTCACAAAGTCTTAATGTAGAAATATGTAAACAAAACGTACTATCAAATAGTTTCAAGATTTCAAAACCTACAAATGAATAAACAAAAGCAAATTAACCTCTTAACATACAAATTATTATTTATAAAGTGATGTTTCTTTTTTCACCTATTTTTTTGTCTAAATAAAAAATTCAGTTAAGATACAACAATGGCAGTATCGAAACATTTTTAAAAGCTTAACAACTGACATATTAATCTCTGAATATCCTCTAGATATTGTCACACTTGAACTGTTCTTTTCTGAACTTGTACATAACAAATTAATACTGGGCAGTGAAGCACTGAGAAATGAACTGCAACACTAAAAGTAAATTCAATACTAAACTATCTTTCTCCAGTTTCATAAATAAGGAAGTAACACACAAGAAACTGGAAGAGCTGATTGAAAACAATACCTTTAGTGCTAATAAAATATGCAGGAAAAAAGTTTGATTTGGCTGATTCACAGATACCTGTCGGCAAAAATATACATGCCTCGTTAAATTTGTTTCACAACAGTAGGGTAAAAAGAAAATAAGTCAGTTAAAACTGCACTCATTATTAAAGAAAATTCTAATTTGCTTAAATCTCTAAGCAAAACTGAATGTCAGCTTTGTTTTCAACTCAATTTTATTTGACACACTGCAATAACATTACTTGAATATTACATGCAGATTATGAAGTACTTATTTGTCTCAATAATGCATTGGTGTTACATACTGAAACGGCACTCAAATTATTAAATGATCCCAATGCTAAAACAAAAAACAGCTGCATGTAATACACATGTACAACATTTAGCCTAATTCTACTGTACCTTTGCACACGATAATATAAACAAAAGCTAAAAGATCCAATAATATCATTTACACTAGAAAGAAAACCAACATTTTTATGAGTTAGCAAATTTTATTTTTCATAATATGAAGGTAACCCAGGAAGTAATGACCATTTGCGCATTCCTACTGGCAGATCGCTATTGGGTTTGCATCCAAGGCCAAATGGATGCCTTCACTTCTTTTCTCTATGTTGTACAAGTTTCAGTTTCAAGAAGTTATTGTGCATTCTGTGATTGTTCAAAATGAACTCTTTGATACTCAGAGGTGAAAGCTTCAGAATTTTTTGAATGCTCAGACTGCTGAAACCTATAGAAATTTACTGTCAACTAAAGGAAATGTATGACAATATAATAATAAATGGAAGAAATGTAAGGAAGTCATCTTAAATGTTCTACAATGTGCATACAAATATGCATGAAAAACGTGACTCAGACATCCATCATGCATCAGACAATTTAAAGAATGAAGTGAATACAACAAAGTCATATAAGACAGGCATGTAACCTAGATAAGTTTAATATTTCTTTCCCAAACATTTCTCATTCTTTGCTTGCCAAAATTGTATCCAAATATCCTGACTTAATGGAATGGCAGCAGCACACTAGAATATAGGAATTCTAAAGACCATATGCTTAAATATGACAATTTCTTAAATAATGTAGGTTATGCAGAGAAATAAATATAGCAAGGTTAAATTTTGTAAGCCACATTTTTTAAATTAAATAAATATATTAAAACCAAACGATCGTCACTTCCTGGATGAACCACATACTAGAAGTAGCTTTACAAAAGAACTGTTTTTATTAAAACTACATCACCCTTTAAAAGTAAGAGAAAATTAAGATTATGTAAACTAAACTACAAATTTGCCAAATCTCCAATTTTCTCAGATAGTACATTCAAATTCCTAAACACAATAACGAGAATGCATTAACAGTTGTACCCTAATATGTGCAAAGTATTACTGCTAAAGTTTCCCGAGAGCAAACCTATCTTTTGTTGATGTTGTGACGTAAACTATTCTGCCCAATGATAGAGGATTCTTTCCTTAAAAGCCAGTCAAGCATAATACCAGTATTACTCATTAATAATTAGTGTCACCTTATTTCTCTGTGCACTTTGATAACATCAATTTACCTTGTGCACTATTTTCCATGTTATTGGAAGGCACAGAGTTTGTCAGCTGCACAATTTTCTCATGGACAACTCCATAAGAAGTTACAAGTTTATCTGATGAAACTCCTACCCTTGAATGAGATTTATAAAGAATAAATAAAATGTAACAAATTATATAATAATTACTTTCTTATTTGTGTAGTTTAAAATCAAATCATCACTGTCAGTTATCAGATCATGGCATACATAGATAAGAAAAAACTCAAAGCAGCTGAAATGTGCATTAGAAAATGTGTTTTATTCTGCAGTGAAGTATAAATTGCTAAATGCATATAAACCTTGAAACTATAATGTATCGTACTCCCTGTTGTAAATATGTTTCTGTATTTCAATATCTATTATTTTATTCTTTTCTATGTAATATTTGTCACTTAAAAAGATAATCCTTGTAAAATGCATTAAAACTGGAGCTAATAAACACTAAATGAAAAATTAATGTGTTCAGCACACTACCCAGTGCTACCAATATGGTACGAATGAGAAAATAGTTAATGTCAAAATAATTAACAAGCAAAATATTCCGGTCTCTCTCAAATAGTGTTACTATTAATATTCTACACTCCTACTGTAGTTTGATGAACCCAGGATCTGGCATTCATCTTTACACAATAAACAAAAGCCTGGACAATACTCTCCAGGTAATTTGCTTCAAAACACAATTCAACCTCACATATGTTTTCTGCAGATATACTTTACATTTTAGAGGCACTAAACTTTACACATTAATATTTAGCTCCATTGTATGGTTTATTGCTATAAATTTTTTCATTAATGTCACGTATTTCTGATCCCCGTTTTTATGTTACATTTATGCAATGTTAAGATGGCTTCCATATACTGTAACTTTGCTGTTGCAGCACAAAACAGGCATGTTGGACAAGGCCATTCTTCCCCAGGTTGAATCTAAAGTAGGTCTTAATGAAACTGGTCTATCATTCATGTCAAATCTCCTGCACAAGGGAGTTGACCAATAATAGCATGCTACAATGTAACTATATTGTGTGCTCGTGCTTGAAAGAGATAGACATAGTAGCATGCGGGCAGCATAAGAATAGCGTTTCACTGTGCGTTTTACAGAGAGCTATTAAGTGCAACTGTTTGCACCTTTCTTCGTCAGTTGAGTTCCTTTTAAAGAGTCATGTAGCCAATAAACAACTTGCCTTGCTTGACTATATAAAACGCTGTATTTGTTTCCTCTTCTATCACTAACACAATCACTTGCTTTACTTAGTGACATGTTACAAAGTGCTACAAATTCACAGAACTGCACATTATCTACCTCTTCTGTCCCCTGGTTGGAGCATTTAGGGGTGTATTAGGAGAAAGGGGGAAGCATAACAGTACACTCCTTCATAAATTTATTCATACCTCTCTTAACAGCTCAAGGTCTGCTTCAGTTCTGACAAAACACACAAATATAATTGCACACAACTACCAAACAGATGAGCTAAAATTAAGCTCTTTCTTCGTACAAGCTTGCACGACCATTCTGTTTATATTTTACGTAAGTTTTAAGCTTGTAACGAAGTAATAATGTCCCAGTAATGAATGAACAATTAGGGAAACCAAACAACCTGGAGAAAACCCCCCAGATGTCACCTTGTCCATCACAAATCCGCCGCCTTGGTGACAGGCAAGTGGTCTAACCACTTGGACATGATGCTGTGTTGAAAAATTAATGCAGTTGACTATATTTATAGAACAGAGTAAAGCACCAGTACTGAACGCTCTTTCTTTTCATGGTGGCTGCAAAATTTAAAGGCGGCTGACCTACCAGAGAAGCACCATGTTGGCACATGTCAAAGGGCAGAGCAAAGTTAAGCGCAGTAATAAAACAAACTGAAAATACTTAACAGAGTATTACTGTAGTAGCCAAGTAAACTTGGTGTGCATGCTAATTTAATGAGTAATCTGAAAATCATACCTTAAAATGGTAACAAAAATGTGTGCAGGCCAAGCATAAAATTCCTTATGGCAAACAGTTGCATCTGTCTTATTGCCATCTTAATCATCACTGTCTTCCTCTAAGTTGATAATTGACTGCAGTATTGCATCGCAGGCTACTTCTTTTCCTAGTCCTGTCCCTGTAGTTTTTCCACATGTTGGTTACACATTGTAAATTATGTTCTTGCTTTGGTGATGTAACACTTTCCGTTAATGTATCATTGGTTCACTTTTACTATTCGTGCCTTGTTCACTAAGTGACATTTTGACTAAACCAACAAAGAATACTAATTTAAACACCATAAAACAACTCCATGCAATCAACATCGTTGAATTTCGGAACTGAAATTACCACTGTTAGCACAAAAGCAGAAATCCAAACTGAATAACTTGAGATCTTTTCCCTCCCTTATCGTTAGCCCCTGCAGTTCTGTTATCTGTTTTGAGTCACATTCTGACAAGATCACAAAGGGATTTGGACAGAACATGAAAGCATATTAGCAGAAGACGAGTTCAATGCACATGCTATTTCTGCAACCAGTTAACATAGAAAATTGGGAGGTAGAACCGGAACTTAAAAATTCAATGCCACAACTGGGATTTGAACCACAGACCTTCCGCTTACCGGGCGGCTGCTCTAACCACTGAGCTATTGTGACAAACTGCCAGAATGGCATTAAATTCTCAAACCAGTTCGTATTTCTCCTGGTAAACCACAACAGTAAGTTTGTTGGCATAAATAAATAATAGAAAATTGGTTTTTAGACTGGGAGCTTCAAAACGAAATGCTCTTCTTGCCTGTTACGCAAATAAATTTCGTGAATGCAAATTATATTTATACCATTGGCTTTTCAGCATGATTTCGAAACTGCTTAACTATACAACACCACAGAGCGTGGCAAGCCTCTCATTGGGTGTTTACCAGCTCCTCTCAGTTGCTTTCAAATTTTGCGGCCACCATAGTTCATATTAAGAATATCAATTGTGGTATGCATACAAGTTTCTTATTCATAATTGTTCTGAATATTGCTTTATGTTAAATACTACACAATAAATTGAGTAATGACCTAATTAAACAGCTTTGGTTCCAGTATCACGTGTTCTTTCTGCAATACTTTAGTTATTTCCCTTTTAAAACGTGTAACTCAGGTTACACTGTATTATTTAAAGCAGGTTCTCCAGATGACACACACATGCTCTCTTGCTAGTATATTGTATCTTCACTTATCCAGCAAAATGCCATGCACAACAGACTTATCAATGTCAATTTTTATACACTGTCTTAAGAGACACTGGGACTGAATAATGACTGAAAAATTATCAAATTGGTGATTTTTAGGTTTATGCATATAAATGTTCCCCACACCTTCAGTCATCGGTTGCCAGTGAAATTGTTTAGACTCCGCCATTTTTAAAGGTCTAGTGCAGGCTTTAAATGTCATGTGCACTACCTATAAATGCCCCCTTTTCTACTTAACCACCCCTCTCTGCTGAATTTGGTTGTTTTTGAGCCCTTTTGGCCCATATTTTATTCAAATATTGCTGAAAACTTATGTAGCGGTATCTTGCACTGCTATCTGGTGAGATGCCAGTGAGCTATTACTACGTATTCAATATAAAATCCGTAATGAGTTTTAGGTCAAACAGGTAATCTGACTCATGATCATGATGCATGTCTGTAGTAAAATTGGTTTTTCTCGACATTACATTTTTAATACACTATGTGCTCCAGCCGCATTAAATATTGTGCTATGCTCCTAGAATTTTTCCAGTATGTACTATATTTATGTGGCTTCAATCTCAGTCTCTGATTTCAACATCTGAAAATTTGTTTAGCTTTAAAAAAAATTAAATGCACAAAAAAGTTTTAAAAAATATTTTAAGTGCACATCAAAGCAAAGAAACTACTTTAAAAGTAACTATTTTTTCTTCCTGCCAAAGACTGATGGTGTTTGTTAGGCAATTAGAGTTTATAACATAATAAAACTGTTGTGATATTTTAGTTTTTGAGATGGCTGGAGCATTTTGAATACTAAGGTATTTTCGCACAGTGAATAAATTGAATAATTAATTCTCTCAAAACTATAAATCAAACTGAGCTGAAACTTTGTGTGATAGTTCATAACATAAGTACCCTTAAGTGTGCAAAGTATTGATTTCATACCTATAAAAATATAGAAAATTCAAAATTCAGTCCCAGAGTCCGTTAAATGTCCAGTGCTACTATTTATTGTAATATTAGTAAAAATATGCCAAGTGTTACAGGTTTGCTGCAATTCTTCCAACAATGTGGTTGTTTAATGGCCAGGCCAAAGAGCACATGTATACGTGCTTTGCATACACTCTGTGCTCCATGGGCTTGCAATAAAATGACTGCACTGTATATCCCGATACTTCTGTAAAGCATCTTTCACAGAGGAAAGCAGATACCTTCATAGCATGGGTCGCCAACAAGACTTCTGGCCAATCAGACTTAATTCTGCTGGACAGCTCACACAATATGGTTGACTCCAATTTATATATTTTACAGTATCTTTTACTTTCTCTGCTACTAACCTACAGTAAGTATGAGGGCCATCCAGAAAGTAAGGTTACAACAGTCATGTAGGATCAAAAATTCCTTGTTTTAATTGAAATTCACTGCCTATTTCACAAATATATTAAACTACTTTTCAATATAGTTGCTGTCGAGATCGATACATTTCGGTAGTCGAAACACCAGCTTTTGTATGTCATGTCATAGACCTCCACCTCTTTCAACCACTTTGTCACAGCTTCCTCAACCTCCTGATAGTTGGAAAAACTTTTCCCACCCAAAAACTCATTTAGTTCAGTGAAAAAGCAGTTCTGAATGACTCTTCTGAGCTTGTTTTTTTTTTTTTTTTTTTTTTTTAATGTACTGCAGTAACATTTGCATTAATGGTAGCTCTTTAGGCATAAAATCCACCAAAAGGACTCCTTCATGGTCCCAAAAAACAGATGCCATGACTTTTTCAGCTGAAGGGGTTGTCTTAAACCCTTTGGTGGCTGGGAAAGATGAATGACACCACTGAAGTCACTGTCTTTTGCATTCTGGGGTGTAGTTCCAAGTTACCATAAACTTCCACAAGCTTCTGATGGGTATTTGCTGCAGTATTGTTCTGCAAAGTCAAAAGGAGGATGACTGAGATCTTGCAGACGGGAGATATCAGGAGCACATGGCAACCTCTTCATCAGAAGAATTATTGCGACTGCACAAAGTGGCAGACAAACATGGGACCAAAGAAACTGACCATTAAGATCCACACCAGGTGTGCCAACTTCAAAATAAATTTTCCCTGGCATCATGAGCCCTTGTAACCTTGTTTTCTGTATGACCCTCACAGGTCAAATATTGCATTCCACCCAAAAATTCAGTATCGAGATTTCACCAGGAATATACATCTGACACACCCTAAATAATAAATAAAAACTTAAATGAAGGTACATCCATGCACACATGCATACATGAGTCTGTGAATGGTATAACTCAAAATCTACTGGTAAGCTATTCTTGGGCATACGGACAAAGGTGAATCTGTCATCTGTCCCATACACTTGTGCACGTAGCTGTGGAATAATACAAATGGATCCAGTTTAGGTCAATTCACCAATGGCCAACACACAAAATACTGCAAATGGAAGTGTGCCCAGTAGAGGTGCACGAGGGTGCGTAATGAAATGCATTACAGGTGATAAGATCTGACTTCACCATTACGACCTGGAAATTGCATGATTCTCCAACACAAAAGCAGGTGTGCTGGTAGGCAGTCTGCCTCACATCTAAGAGGTCCCAAGTTCAAAAGGTTTTCCCTTATCCTGAGAAGACAAATGTTGGGATAGCCTAAAGCTGTATGGACCTAGGGTTCATTTCAGGACCATTTCACTCATTCATCGTCCGATATGACGCTACATTGGAGGAGCTTTATATTTAAAAATAAGAAAGGTGAAGATTAAAAGTACAAAATGAGTTGATTAATAACACAAAACAATCATTTTATACATTTGCTGGAGCATGTTTTGGAGCCTACATTCCTCTATTATCAAGTGAACTCTCATCTGATCTTGGCTAGTGAAGCCAAGCCTTCAATGGACTCCTCTGGTGGTGATTCAAGAACTTGTACAATGGATTGCCCTGTGGAATATTAATACTCTGTTCCTGTTGTTCCAGATGAAAATCTGTTCCCATATTGAAAATTCTTGGTTTTCTATAATGTGCTTTAATAGTGTCACGAGCTTGGCACACAACAAAGAATGGATGGGGCCAAGCTACTTCACACCACATTGCTGGTCCGGCAAGCAAAGGCTTGCAAGGTCAGGCTGCCTTGCA
Organism: Tenodera sinensis; assembly: GCA_030765045.1. Taxonomy (NCBI): domain Eukaryota; kingdom Metazoa; phylum Arthropoda; class Insecta; order Mantodea; family Mantidae; genus Tenodera; species Tenodera sinensis. The sequence continues at coordinate 131,719,321 of CM060970.1, forward strand.
CATCTGTGTGTACATGACTTACAAAAATTGAAGCAGCTACACAAAAAAGGGTTTTGTTTTCCTGGAGCCTTTGAGAAAGATCCAGCTGCCTCACTGCCTGCTCGTTTGAAGGAGTCTGCACTATATAACGAGGCCAGAAAATAGCAGTAAGTTTATAGTTAAAGACATGAGTTGGTTAGTGTCAGTGAGGCAGCTTGTGTGCCTGATCATTGTAAAGAAGTGTCGAGTGATTGTCACATTGTAGTTAGGGTATGAGAGACAGAGAAAGGGAAGACACTTCAAAGACTGAGCAAGGTTACAGAAGTAAAAGTTCAGTTGCAATAGCACAAAAGACTGACTGTGCTAATGACATGAAGAAAAATGTATTTGTGATACAACTTTAGAAGGCAATAAAGTGATAGAAAAGTAATCAGACTGATTTTGTCGTCTGTCACAATAGTTTTGATTCTAGACTAATGTCATCATTTTCCTTCCAAAAAATAGGTGGCAGCTGCTGAATTTTCTAGGTATTTGCGTTTCATACATCTGAAATGTTCTTTGGCCTTTGTTTCCGAGTGCCCTGTATAAATTTGGTTGCAGTTATTGTGCAGTTGTGTTATTCGCTCATTTTCTACTTTTGATTTGATTCCAAAAATACTTTCATTAACTTCTAGTATTTGAAAATAAGGGAATTGGTAGAAAAAGTGATGCTTTGACTGTGTGCCAACATCAAGTCCCTTCTTGAACAACGTTTAATCGCAAGTGTGACAAGTCTGTTTTGGATGTTATCCAATGAAAACAAGGGAACTGCATCTACAGTTTTAACAATTCTTAGAGACTATAAGCTTTGCTTACTTATAACTTTACTTACCATCCTTGGGCTAGTAAAAAATTTGCAAATTTTTAAAGAACATGGTGTAACTTTGGTTCCACAAAATATAGTACAAAAAATTAACTGAATTTTTCTAAAAAAGAAATAAAAATATTGCATTTATGATTTTGGCCATTTGGATAGTAACAGGGTTTATATTGGTAAAACCAAACATCATTTGAAAACTAAAATAAAAACATTTTAGAAATATTAAATATAAACAGATTGATAAATCAGCTGTGGCAGACCATTTTTGTCATGTAATCAAGAAATAAATCCAGTGATTAAATTATTAAAACAATTAAATGGCTCCATAGATTTAATGGTTTGGGAAAAGATTTTCATTTTGAAAAATAGGATCACATAATGAATTTAGAAATACCACTGATTCCTTTTATAAATGTTTTGTTTTTATATGTTGGTAACAGAAAATTAAGCAATTAAGGTTGTTACAATGGCGACCAGTATAAACAAGATTTGCACTGAAGATACATTTGAATTTAATGTGATGCTACAGTCTGCGTTGGAATTCAAGAACTTTATGCAGATATTAAGATAAGCGAAGCTTATAGCCTCTAAGATTTGTATTGCTTCACTGTTAATAGCTTCAGCTTTTTCGTAACAGAAGGAAACTGCGTGTTTCTGGTTGATGCCACATCACTGTGACAATGTGTCCCCCCATCCTCCATACTCCCCACACTTAACCCACTGCGACTTTTCTCTTTTTTCCCTGTCTGAAAAAGGAGCTAAAGCAGGAGTGTTTTGACACGTAGGAAACTGTTGTGAAGAATGCTGAGACAATTTTGAAGATGTCAAAAGATTCCAAGACTGACAGATGCACTGGGCAAAGTGCATTAAACTCAACACAGAATACTCTGAAAAAGACCACAGCAATCTGGAACAAGGTATGTGAGGGAAAAAATTATGCAAGCTCTTTGACTAGCTGTCATATAAATCTGCCATGGTAGATAATAGATAAGCGTGCAAGTACACCTCAAAGCATTTATGCAACTGTACACTTAAAGCTGTGGACCAGGCGTCGGCATATCTGTACTGGCTGATGATATCGAGTAGTATCACCATCAGGGGCAAGCAATATGTCACCCTGTTTCAACCCTCACTCCGCCACTCAACAGGAGTTCAAACAAAAACAAGCAGTGGTGGACAGCACATCAACAGACATGGCTCTTCTAAAATCACAAAAAATGCAAGGTAACCTAACCTTCCTATTCCAAGAGGAGTGGGAGCAACAATATTTTTTCTGCACTAGGGGTGAGAACGGAAATGTCTTGTGTTTCAAAGTTTTGATTGGTGTTTACAATTCAAACATTGAACAACACTACAAACATTTTCACCAAGTCATAAGTATGAAATCTTAAGATATTTTAAAATATAAAACCAATCTTTGTTCGTAAATGTAAAAATAAAGTTTAAATATTCAATTAAGCTTCGTAGTCTAGAGAAGAAGTGGATTACAACTGACCTACACTAAGTTTATAAACATTTAAAGGTCATCGTGTGAAACCACAGTTACAAAATAAGGCTGGTTTACTTCTGTGTAGAGAGTCATCATGGTAACATTTCCATCTCTGTTCATTTGCTGCACAAATTAGTGCTATGTATGAGCAATTTTGTTCTAAACTGAAGATTGTAAAACCTAAAGGCAGATCGCAATTGAGAGATGAAAATCTATGTGCTCTGTTGTATGTCAGTACTTATGAACTAACGTTAGATGTATGTGAAAACATAACGCTCCCGACAGAGTAAAGAATACATTAATGAAAAATAAATGTTAAAGACCTCTCAGTCTCTTTATATGTATTAAGCATGTATAAAATCAAACATGGTTAGAGAAGTTGCTTTACATCGTCACTGCAGCTTTTAAAACCCCTCCTTCAAACTGTGCATCATGCGCATGCCTGGTTGTGTTCCCTGACATCACAATGATCAATTTGCCAACTCCTGCTTTAGACACAAACAACAGAGCATAATGTGAATTTTGAAATACTACCCCAGCAATTTTATTTTACTTCCAACAGATGACTTAATATTGTGAACTAGTTGTTTATACTGAAATTCAGGCTATGAGCAATACAAACCAGATGTACTTCATATCATGGTTTGGGCATGCAGTGCTGCAACATTGTGGCAGGCTTTACAAACTATTTTGTGGCAGGCTTTACAAACTATTTTCATATTATAACACTTTGGTGACATTGCTTTCATTTTCGCTAATAATACAGCACACTAATGTGAAAGAATACTCATCAGTTACCATACTTTGTCACAGTTTAACCTCCAACTATTCGGTTCTGAACAAGACGAACACGAAACATAACATAATAGAGATGTGGCAACCATGTGCTCCATATGCAAGTTGCCACATTGTGCTTTAGCAGAGGAAAACCAATTGAAAGTTTCGTGAAAGTGGTAAAAATAAACGAAGCATTTGTTTCGACTGTTACATATAGAACTGCTTGTACAGTTAGTCATTTTGTTTGATAATAGATTTATTGAAAACTTAAAAAAAGAGCAGAAACAAACTTTCAAGACTGAAGCTGGCAATGATGCTCTCATCCGCACCATCCCCTTACCCTACCTCTACTTCCAGTTTGTATCACTCGTAGCCTGAACTTCTGTATAGCAATGGTAGTCATAATGTGTATAAATAACTTAAGCTGAAAATCTGTTTTAAAACATGCAAGTAGATTTGATGTTTCATACAACTGCTTCAATTGTACAGTCCCCTTTAACTTCCGCGGTTGTATCAGGGACGTTGACTTCAGAAACAACTAAATCATTGACTCTTGAGTTTAACTGTTGGTTATTGCTATTTCATTAGGAAACACATTTGCATTCAATCCCAAATTCATACTTCCAGACACTGCAGAGGGTAAGGAACGATTTTAAAGGGTAATCCAAAAAATAAAAACCTTTTGAGCATTCCGATTGTGCATCACTATTGGGCTTCTATTCACAATAGAATGGTTTTGACATCTTTTCTCAGTATTGTGCAAGTACCAGTTGAAACAAGTTTTGTGCATTCTGTCGTCCAAAATGAAATGTTTGGCACAAGTCCTGCCAACTGTGAGGTAAGAGGTGTTTATTCAATTTTTAATGCTTGGAGGTTGAAAGCTGCAGAAATTTGTCAGCTAAAGAAACTGTATGCAACAAGAAAAAATGTGCATGATGGCACTTGATTCAGACATCTGTCACAGATAATTCAAAGAATCAAGTTAACAACGTACTCTTAAGAAAGCTGCAGGTATCTTGTCTACTTGGTGAAATAACTGACTGGTAACAACTTTGTGTAGAACAGATATGACTAGTGCTTACATAACAGACAAAATACACAAACTTGTTTATACATGCTAGGTGGCACTGGATGTAAACAAGATTAAAAGCACTTGGAAACTATTAAATTAACACATGTTGTTTCCTATCTCTGATAAGTTTAACTTTGTTTCTACCTCACAAAAAGCCACATCTCCACCATCAATCACGCTCTATTTGTTGTCCCTTCATCCGAGCAATTGCCCTGCACCTCAGTTTCCACTGCAGAAGGCTCTTGCATAGTGCAGTCATGTCCAGAAGTTCCCACTCCTCTTTACAGGCTTTCCAAAGACCAACAAGTGTTCGAGAGTACCTACTTCCCAATACCCTTTTCAAGTGTCCAAAGGCACAAAAATTCATCACAGAGGCATCCAGAAATTTCACTGGGATGTTGCTGAACGGAATAGTGTCTACGCCAGTTTCCTGCTCCATTCTTTGCAAGAATGCAAGAGTCGGAATAGAAGTGTGACTGGAGTCTCATGTTGGTGCATCCAGACTTTTAGTCTCTCCCATAGAGAGTCGGGATTTCAGTGTGGTAAATTGGGGTGAGAACTTCATCCTGATAATACTTGGAATTGATTTTGGCCTTTTTAGCAACTCTACAAATTATCAGTTTCCCATTGCAGCAGTAACCAGCGATGACCATCTATCTGAGGAACTTCTTCATTCTACACATTTTTAAAAATTGTTTCCACCTCTTGGTTGGTAGTAAATTGCATGGGTAAGATACACATATGGCTCATGTAATGTGACTACTTTCCATTTTCTCCTGCCAGATGCTTCTCATGGAACTTGCTGCTGTAGGGACAACGTTCTGATATCTTTATCACCTCTGGACAGCATCTAGTAGCAGGTTGTGGGTTTGCCTGTTTTCTTCCTTTTGGAATTAATCCCATGAAACCCGCTTCCTTTTTATTCAAGGGCTGAACTAATCCCATTCATTGACAACAAAATGTTGCTTCTTGCGTGCTTCAATAATAGCAGAATAACTATGCTGTGTATTGGAAAGGGCAGTAAGGTAGTCTTCCCATATCGTTCGTTCAATTTGTTCAGGCATAATGACAACCATACACGTCCTACTGGTTTGTAGTCTCACAAACACTTGACCTTCCTGCGCAGAAATACAACAATCACAATTCATTACCAGAGATCAGAAACAACTCTCCATACAATAGTGAATTTTGGATCACTGCAGAAGAGAAAAGAATTGAAAGCCATTCAGATATGTCTACGATCGTCATCAGGACTGCCATGAAAACTAATGAAACACAATTTCACATGCTTTAGTTTTGTTGTTCTGTGACAATGACTAACAGTAATTATTGGGTGAAGTGAATAAAAACTAATTTGCAAGAACTTGCTTATCAAGAAATACTTGCTAAATATTTCACGTGAATAGAAGAACAGAATACTTGCAAACTGCATTTTGCTAAAGACGTCAGCACTTGCGCTTTTAAAACTATATTGATAAACTAACAATTCTAATTAATGACAGCCTGATAAACGTCTTGAATTTTGTGAAATGCTTTTTCTTTTTAATTTATTGAAGCCCAACGGTTACTACTTTCTGGGTTATCCTTGTAATTAAAGAGAAATTCTCCTGCCCCAGGCAGGGACTTCTGGGTTGAGAAGCCAAACAGTCACAAACTTTTGTACTTTACATCTACCATACAACATAATACGATGGCGACACTGAACATTTTTAGAAAATCAAATATGTGTTAAAATATTTAAATGATCTTACTGTTTTTCAAAAAAATTATTTAACATCAATATTTGTATTCAATGAAACCAATTCTTAAAGCAATGATGCCACTCTTCCTGAGACAGGTTTTTTATAATGTTGTACTGATTCATCTCATGATGAAAAAGTGATTTCATGCATTTTATCTTCAATTTTTGAAAACTAAAAGAAATCGCAAAGTGTTAGGTCAGGGCTGTATGGTGGAAAGTGCATGCTACTGATCTTTAGGGCTTCCAGACACCCAGTTGTTAGTTTTGCTGTTTGCAACGATGCACTGCCATGATGTAAAATTATTTTTCCTCTTGAGTGTTTCTCACAAATTTTTTCAAAATTTGCGATAAACATTTGTACACCAATTGCCACTAACAGTACATTTATCTTCTAAAGCTACAGCAGCAATAGGGCATGTTAAAAAAAAAAAAAAAAAAAAAAAACAATTTCCAACCAGCACTGCAAATTCCTTGAACTTTTGTATGCTTAGTTCTGGTCAAAAAACCCACTGAGCTGATTGATTTTTCTTTACAGGACCATAACAATAAATTATAAACTGTTGCCATAGTCTACTAAGTGCATTTCTAAGCCTATCTTTACATTGTTTAGTAGTTAATGATTTAAAATTGTAAAACAGCCCAGAAATGCCTCTGGTCAAATTCATTTTTGGGTGAATGCAAAATGTTTAAATGATAATTAACAAACTGTTAGAGCAGGGATCCCACTGAAGAGGAAATAGCCTCACTTAGGCTTCCCCTACCATTATATCTATCCCAGCCTCTCTGACAAACAAAGCCATCATGGTTGGGCAGTGGCCACTCTCGATAGCATGTTAATATCGCAATTATTTTGGCTAACCATGTGTTTATTTTTATTTGACCATAATAAAATATGACAACTATCCTCCAGTAGTTTAGCTTGTCTCTAGGACCATAAAACTGCAAGGTGTCTTCCATCACGCCAGTTAGGGGCAGGGGGTAGAAAAAATGTTTTGTGCACAGAAACGTCTGGTTTAATCATACTTGCCTCTTCAGTCTAGCACTGATTGGATAGAAGCTGCCGAATTTTCTCCCACTTTCTCCATAATGAACATAGAGGGGTGAGTATCTGCATCTCTTTTCAACAAATCTTTCTTTTGGCCAGAGGCATGATAAACCACATAGGTTATAACCCCTATAGCACAACAGCCCCGATGGTCCAAGGCTCACTGCCCAACCGCTTCATCCTCCACCTCTGCACACTACAGGCATGAGTGGGGTGCAGTACTGGAGGGTGGGATGTAGTCAGCAACCTGAGCCCTCCCGGCCAGTTATGCAGCCTTCACAGCCTGGAGTCACTACTTTTTTATCAAGTAGCTCCTCAATTGGCTCCTCTGGAACCAAACGAGGCTATGCGCACCCAGAGGGAGAGAAATTCCCATGGCGGTACCAGGGATCGAACCCAGGTCCTCCGTGCCAGAGGCAGGCACTCCACCACTGCACTACGGAGGCAGTCACAATATGACATAGTTTTCCTGATAGCATGTAAGAATCTTAATAATTTTGAAAAGTCATCTTTATTTTTACCATTTAGCTGTAATACAATATTAATGCTACAATACATCAACCATTTTCCTTTTTTTGGTCATGATTTGGAGATCCTTGCAGCTACGAGCATGTAATCTTTGAAAAAGAGTTTCATTTAAAACTGAGCACTGGGCATGTTGACAAAGTGCACTGTATGTGTACCACTGACCTGCCCAAATGACAAACACAGGTCTGTCATGGGCAATCTACTTCAACTTGTGTCATATTGTGTGAAAGGGTTGAAAAGGGGGTGGGCACCACAGTGTGCTGAACGGCATCCCTGTATTAGAGTAAACTGAACAAACTACGTGGCAATCAGCTCACAAAAAATTAAAAATAGCTGTCAAATATAAACAACTTATTTGCTTTTAGAAACATGGCATTCTAAAAATGTTAGTGTCGCCCTTGTATGCACTATCACTCGCTGAAACACAGCAGTGCACAGAAATGTCACTCAGGAGTAGGTGCTAACACTCGTTTTCATATATTACAAGTCACTTAGGCTTCAGCAAGTTTTTTTATTTAATCCAAAAGCAAATGGAGCAGTTACATCAACCAAACATTCATTCCACCAAATCAAACAAACATATCAGGTTTAATAATGTTTCTTTGGCTACCAGTAGATTCACAGATACACATTACTGATTAAAACAGGACGTCATTTACAAGAAATTTTATACAACACTTAGTCAAATGATCAACTTCATGCCAGTGTTCTTTCTTCCCTAATCAGCTCAATAAAGAAACCTATTTCAAGTTTCATCAAAAACCTTTATTATTGTTATAATTTTGTCACTAATAGAAAATCAATATTTAAGGCACTGGAAATGAAAAACTTGTGTTGAAGCCGTCATTTACAAGGTACTTATGTAACACGCACTTACACACAAGCACACAGCTCTTTTCCACCCTTTATACTCTTACTTAGTTCATGAGCATAGTGCTAGAAATCAAATATATATCTAGTGAAGTTAACATGACATGTATAGCATACTATTCAAATTCTTTCTACATTTCTGCATTTTATGCATCAATCTATGTAGAAATTTTCAAAATTGGGATCGAAGCCTTCTTCTTTTATGGATGTCTTAACCTTTGCAATTAATACTCTCCTGTCTTTTTGCAAGCAAAGTAGTACTGCTGTTTTAACAAAGACCAATTGTTACTAATGAGATTACCGCTCCTCAATATTTTTCTTCTTTCTTTTGACAGAGATTATTAGTCATAACTGGTCACCTTGATGCCAAACACGTAACACTGATCAACAATGTATGCAAGCTAAATACATAGATCGCATCGACAGAGACACCTTCCAAAATGGCAAATTAAATAGTATGACAATTTCTGAATTACAGTTGGCAAGAGCTAACCTGGCACTTGGCAGCTAGCTGATTCACTTACCTGTGAACAGGGCTAGCCCTATCTCGTACAATCCCCTAACCGTTGCACGATGTGTTTGTAACACAGTTGGACGAGATAGCGCTACCCTCGTTTGCAGGTAAGTGAGCAGCTAGCTGTCAAGTGCCAGGTTATTTCTCATCAACTGTAACTCCTATTTTGCTTTATCCAAAATAGTATTCCCCCATTTTTCAGATAACAGAGTTTACTCTACACACACAAACATTAAAATGTTGCATTAGCAAACAGTACTAATATATTTTCTATTAATTTTGTTGGATATGTCACTCAATACTTGCTTAGAATGAAATATTTGCCACTGTTTCAAAGCTCTTCCCCTTTCCTGGATGTTTGGTTTTGTTCCAGATTCCTGCATTGATACAAAAACATTCAAACATGTTTCATCAACATTGTTTGAAGATTGACTTAATTTCATTTTAGAGAAATAATATAATAGAAATACTGAAAACACTCTTAAGATCTTGAAGAGTCTTTAAGAGACTGACTATCGAACTATGTAATGTTATCAAGTTTATACCAGATTTCCTGTTGGCTAATTTGAAATGACCCGAGTACAAAATAAAAGTCGTTTGAGAAATTGCTGTAGCAACTATTAGTAACTTGGATGTGATTTTATTTATATTATGCAGATGTTAGGCGTACAACTCCAGTTGTACGCTGGTACTGCACCTGGAGAAAGTTTCCAAAACTGTTATGAAGTCCATTACACTACATTTTTTTAATTCACAATTTCTTGGAATGCACCAGTGGAGGGGAATTCTTTTTAATATCGGTACTGTTTAAAGAATTGCAGATTAAACACATACAGAAGAACATTGATCTATCGTTCCCGGAAATATTTTCTCACACCTACAGTTCAATTTATGAGATCCCTGTTAATTCGTATTACAACTTAGTAAACAAAAACCTTGTTCCTTCTGGTAGCATCAAGTCATTTGTTTCACTTTGTAGTCCAGTCACACTACTTCCACTCTTACTATATCCATACGTTTCCCACATCCATTTTTTACCTGCTTCCTTGATAAACGACACTATATAATAAACTGTTGGCAGCAGACAATGGAACACTTTAATTGCACTCATTTATCTGTGAACACAAGTATTTGTTGATACAGAAGAAATTCATTTTTAGTGTGAATTATTAGTTTGGTTTTTCAAACATGGGTTCTGCTGTGATTTTCATGTACTGACTGAATCACACAGAGCAACTATGTTGAAACTTCTGCTAGGTTGCATTTTGCTTTATTTTCCCTTGTAACATCTTTGCAAGGGCATCATCAATTCAAATTTGTACTATCAACTTGGTCAGCATTTTAGCAACAAATACTTATATTCTAACATTCAATTATCTTAGAAAACATTTACTAACTACTTTGCCACATAAAACAGGTCATACTTGGTGTGGGGAACACTTCTATTATGAAATTTCTGGACAAGAAAAATAATTAAAAAGACCAAATGGTTTTTGTGCCTGCAATTAATGGTTTGTTTTGCAACTATTATTGGGTCCTAACCTCCTGAGGTTTCAGACACGTCCACTAATATGACACTAATGAATAGCAAAGCATTGTTGCCTCATACCAACAGCACAGCTTGTCGCTTGTAAAACTAAATGCAATATCGCGTGTGCTCATGCATATTTCACATACTATAACATTATGTTTTTGTGAACAAGAACAAAAATCCCAGTGGTTTGAATGTTATAGATATCTTTGGTGACGTTTAAACAGTGACTTAGTTATATGTTTATGATAGTAATAAACAATAGTTGTGAAATCTGTCCAAATTTCACAAGTGAGGCGTGGTGTAAACTTAACCTTCAATTAGGGTAACCTCACTGTTAAAAAAGATCTTCCAGATATTAATAATAAATATGTTGTGATGTAAGTTACTTTAATATTGTTAATTAGTCTTATGTTTTCACAATCTGATGAATCAAGATGTATGCACTTTTCAGATAATGTTCACTCTGAGACATATTACAAATTGTTAAAAGAAATGTTCAAAGCTTTCAGTTTAAGAAACATTCCTTAGCCCTCAAGTCATGCATTGTTTGAACCAATCCTTTATTAGACACAACCGGATATATTCAATGTAAGGTAGATACACGTCAATGACCATAACTTCTTCCACATTGGAACAAAGTTTGGCAGACAGTAACAGCAGTAGAGGATTGTGGGCAATTCAATTGTGAGTTAAGCTTCTTGTTCTAAAGTTGTGATGGCATAAGTGTGGTACATACTACTCACGCACTTTCTCTCGAGCCCTGCACTGTAGTGATAGGAACAGTCCAAGTGTGTTTTGCCAAACGAACAACTGAGGATTGTCGTCCATGCTCCAGTGCTACCACTTGTTCCTATTCTCTTGCGTGAACCTCATTCTCATTTACTTTTGCCTTTAACCAATCTAGTCGCTTTGGACAAGATTTCATACCTTTGCATAAACAAGGCTAAATTTTCCAACATGTGACGAGAATTTTTAGATTATGAGGTAATGGATTTCTACCCATTATCTGCGACAAACTGTTGCTCTTTACTAATTCTGCTTAACAGAAAATGCATAATACACTTAAAAGTGCTGTTTAATTAGCTTGCCATCTTCAGCAACAATGCCATTTGAGAGCTCAAGAAAAAGTGCAGTAGTACTACCAAAGCAGAGTGAAATTTGGCAACAATGCAATTCTCATGAAACGTCAGTAGGTAATAAGCACGTAGTCAATCCACAATTACTGATATAGTTCACCTCCCCACCCCCCTCCACAGGGATGAGAGGGATAATCTGGTCACAATAACCATTCAAAACAAATGGAACATTTCACACATGCCAAAATGTTTCTTTGGTACAGAAAATTGGAAGTCAAATAAAAACTTTTGCGGCACATTCATAAAAATTACTACAGACAGACAGGAAAGTATTAATTGCAACTGTTCCAAACAGATGTGTAGATAAAAGCAACAACTAATAAAACAGAAAGCATGTGAGAAAGAAATCATGTATTTTATATACAATAGCATATTATAAAAACTAATATGTCCTGCATAATCAAGGGTTACTAAGATTCAGGCGAGAAGGATCTTGCATTCACTATCACAAAAAAAAAAAGTTTTAATGTAAATGAACAATAACCACCAACCATTGTTTCATACTTTCACCATTTTTACCAAGTAATAAATTACATAATACACTTCTGCCATTCTTACATTTGCTTCATACCATTTCTGTCTTCTACTATACTAACACATTTTCTCTCTCTCTTTCTTCACTACCAACATATGCAAGTGTAATAAAGCAAAACTCAAATGTGTCTCACACTTTTCCAAACACACCAATAATAAACAAAATTTGCTTAGACTCTACTACAAAAGTTCTCAAGCTTCGTTATGAGAAAACATATGGCCAATATTCAAATTGCTGTCTCTACCTGTCTCTTTTATACAACTACGACAAAAATTTTGATTTAATTCTGCGTTGATAAATACAATGCAATGGTGTTCAAACTTGCAACATACATAATTGTTACGTACATATTTAACATGTTCATGGCATCTTCTATTTGTACAGCAGCACTGTGGTAAACTTGCTTCTTTTCCCAAGAGTCGTCAGTGTCCAAACACACAAAGGTTCACCCGTAAACACATACTGCTGTTAACACTTATCTTTCACAAATAAGGAAATTTAATTTTGCTGAGTTTGCACAGTTTTAGTATGCAAAATATTGGCCTTGTACGTATAAGAATACAGTACCAGAATTCCCTCAATCAAAAAGGAATTAGCTATCAAATAAGTAGCAACATTAAACAAACACCAAAATATGCTATGGCAATAAGATTGTTATTACTTTTGGGGAGATGAACAATAATTCTTTGTATTTAAATCAATTATGTAACCAAGTTATTTTGTGGCTTAAAATACATTTTGCTAGTAGAAAATGGAGTACACTAGATTTGCGATTAAATGAAGAATTTGTTAGAAAATAAACACATTTTTTGTATCAGTGTGAGTGTGGTGCTAGACGGCATGCAGTGACGTGCTGGCGCTGGAGTTTACCGTCCATGTTACCTACAGCGACGTTTAAATCTCCATAGCCCTATTCTAAGTACCAAATAGGAAATGAGTGTGGTTTCTTTGGAAGCAAAAATTAATGCAATAAAAATGTTGGATTGAGGCAAGTCTATCAAAAAGTTTAGTGCCAAATAACGCTACTTTTATGAAGAAAGCACAACACAGATGACAAAAAAAATGTCAAATTCTGAGGAACCAGAACATGAAACCAAGAACACACTACTGTCTCTACGGCTTGGGTGTTACATCACAACATCCAGGAAAAGCTATGTAAGTTAAAAAAAATAAAAATAAATCCAATTTAGTATTCTAATTCATTTATCTTTAAACTTTATAAGTTATTCAATGTCAATTTTGAAGAATTCTGTTGTAGTAATTACTATACTTTTGAAATAGCGGCATTGGATTACAAGATCAGCTGTCCGTACAACAGGGGAACGAGATGCAGATATCTAACGAGCATCAGTCAACCAACGAGGATGTCTCCTTGAAACATCTGTTAGGTGAGAAGTGGAATGGAAGTGTTTAAATGTTTTTAATTTTTGATTATCATGCTCTATTGTTTTAAACACACTTAATTTTATAAATTACTATTCAGTTTTGTGGCTCCCTTCCCCCCGAATTAGCCCGCATAATAATCGCAAATCTATTGTATTCAAAACAATCACATGGTCGGACACATGATACTGGGCAAAACTTTTGCTCATCTGTCTTTCGTTTTCCAGAGAAAGCTGTACCGGCATGTGTCCATTAAAATGTAAATGAAAATAAGGTTTCTAAATAGCCTTAGTTGTCCAATTGATTTTGATATCCTAACAGGTAGAGACTGCCGAAAGTCTCATCATTGTTCATTTAAATCTAAGAATGCATTTCATAAAACATAAATGAAGTTATTAAGAAGCAAAGTAAACAGAATACTTCTCTTTGTTAAAATGAAGAAAAGAACTCCAGAAATGAATGAAAGACAATATGAAGATAGTGTAAAACACCAATAAACTGTTGAACTTCTGAATCCCCATTAAAAAAAGGGTGACCAAGTTTAAAATTTAATATATATTAGTGGCTGCAAAATCTAATTAACATTTAATAACATTAACAACTCACTTGTTCTGACCTTCATAATGCTGCTTATCAAGCATTTAGGACAGATTTCTTATTTTTTGTTTAAAGATATGAGGAATCAAATAGCTTTACGGAGATTACATCAACTAAATAAAACACTACAGATTCTAATCAGAAATATTTTTTACTTGTACCGCTATAGAATTGTGATTAAATAATTATTTCTGTAATAATATGGATTGGCTATATAACATTTTAAATGGTTGGTGAAAATACATCAGCATACATGACACACACTTTGAAAAATAGTACTGAACTTCTCTAAATACAAATACCAGACACATTCAAGAACCAAACACACAATGCCTAACTTGCATCAAAAATATCACCCACTCATTGTTACCACACTCTCTCATGATAGTACCATCTAAACTGGAAAATTTACTTCCTGTCTCGCAATAACAAGGAATACTTGGAAGACCAATGTGTAGCATGCTTTGGAATCTGAGTTTGTTTCTATTGGTTCAACTGCAAGTTAGTCGTACATGCCCTCAAATGCACTAACTAAAACTTGTTCTGCGTAATGGCTACATAAACGGTAGAAAGTTGCATTTAAGGCCTCCTAATTTTACCAAAATTCTTTTTGTAATTTAAAGTACACCAGACAAAGCAAATTATTTGTATGCATCTTTCTAAGCAATATACAATTTATCATCAGGATTTAGTTAAATATTACAAAAAAAATTAAATGCATTCATCATAACATAGTAAACTTCTATGACAGAATGTCGTCAACAAAAACAGTTTATAATTTTAAAATGTTCATACTCCTGCGATGCAATCATACAGTGAATAGCCAGCATCCAAGCAGTTTATTCCACACCCATGTAACTTAGGTTTTAAGTCTCAGTGCATAAACAGATGTTAACGAAATGCAATGCAGTATTTGTAAAATCTGCGGCTGACTTGAAAAAAAAAAAAAAAAAAAAAAAAAAAAAAAAAAAAAAAAAAAAAAAAAAAACCAATATTGTAATCATATTTATTTTAATAACGTACGACTTAGGTATGAAGATTCTGTTGTTAAGTATATTAACTGTCAAAATTAAGATAAACATTAAAAGTTATGCCCCATTAACATTTTAGCCCTTCCTGAGAAAGTTTGCATTACTGCAGATACAAGATTTTAAGTTAACAGAACAGCTAGTCTATGTGTCTATCTTTTGAACTCAATCCTGGTACATATACATTAAAAAGAGTACACAGAATTATTGCTTTTTTAATGTTACACAGTAAACTTTTATAACTCGTATCATCCTGTATTTGCAAATGCAGTCGTCAAGTACATTTCTTGAGCATGATTTACTGGGCACTTCCAAGATAGGTAGAGTAAGTGATGCCAAGCCAGGAAAACGAAACGTGATGAATGCACACACTCCCGTTCTGTCACACTTATACAAAACTTTAAAAACAGCCAAATGACGACCTGAGCGAGTGAGTGAGTGATATTCTAGATGTTTCTACACAACAAGTTTTCATTCGTACTTCATAAAGCTTTCTTTGTTTCCTCTCTGTGGCCACGATCCAGGCTGCTGGGGAGCATTTGCGCCAGGAGCGCCAGTGCCCTGTGCCCCATCTCCTGCACCACCAGCTGCACCTTGATTCATCCAACTTAGAAATCCACCTCCTGCCTGCCCTGTTGCTGCTCCCTGCTGTGGCCCAGTTGGGTTACCAAAACCCTGTGGGGCACCAGCTTCTCCTCCACCACCTGGTGCTTGATTTCCTTGCAGATTACCTATCAAACCCCAACCTGCCTGATTCAACGCTGCTGCTACAATGGCTGGGTTCATGGGAAGGGCTCCCAGATTTAGTGTGCCCATCCCCAAAGGATTGTTCATATTCTGTGCGCCGCCACTACCTGCAGCACCGGCCTGTCCTGTAATCCCCAATGCCTGGAGATTGGGCATGTCGATGTTGCCTCGATTAGCGGGACCCCCCTGATTCCATCCCCCAGCTCCTGCTCCCATATTCCCTGCCCCTGGACCTCCATGGTGCTGTTGGTGGTAATGGTGTGTAGTACCTGCCCCCCCACCAAAGGGGCCTACCAAGTTTTTTGGCTCTCGGGTACCTGGTCTACCTCTGGGTCCTCCGCCACCCATACCTCCCCCTCCGCCATAAGAACGAGCATTTGGATCTGTTTTTGGTGCAGCATTACTCACATGAACCGATATGCCCTTGATGATGTGATCCTCGCCACAGAGACCTTGTGCCACCTCCGGATCCAAGAAGGTCACAAAAGCAAATGCTCGGAATGGTTTCGGGATGAAGACATCTGTCACCTCTCCAAACTTGGAGAAGTACTCACGCAGGTCCTCTGGTTGCATATCCTCTGTGCATCGTCCAACAAATACCTTGCATGGGACTTGTTGAATGTGTCCTTCCTGAAAATGGTTCATTATTTGTCAACTAATACACAACTTTCTGCCACAGTTTCTAAAACTGCTCACAAAATGCAATGTCAACTAAAAAGTGTTTACATTTAGCTCAATTAGAAACAAAATAAACAATAAATAAACTGATAATTTAAGTTTAAAAATGCTGCAACTCACACAAAATGAAGCAAATAAATTACAGTAAATAAATGTACAGCCACGGTAAAAATGATTGAGCGCATTATGAGACCAGTGTGTTTATTTGCGAGTATGTATACAAATGCGACTGGTGATTCAAGACACAGCATATCTCTGTGTCCAGACGATAAAATGAAACAGACTATCAATAAACTCGGCTGCACGTTGGAAATATTGACATGTAAACCGTGCTGCAACATGATGTGGGACTTGGAAATATTCTGCTCCCCTGAGATGCTCAATCCTTTTTTCCATGGTTGTACATTAAGCACTCATATTCCTCTACTTATCAAATTCAAAAGATGTTTCCATTCTCGGCTGGTGATCAATTAACCAGTAACTCACCAATCTCCTTTCCCAAGTATCTGTAATGTAATCTGTGTGGGAATAGTGAATTTCCTGATTAAACTATTCTCTGCTGAAATTTCAACGTTCATAATTCAACGCTTAGAACTTTTAATATAATTTATTTCCCATAAATTCAATTTTATGGGATTATGCAATGATTGCAGCAGCTCAGAACACATACACAACCCAATCAGGCATATACACAATACTGTTTACATTACAAGAAAATATACATCAGAAAAACCAAGACTAAAAGGACACCACAAATACCCAATACAAATAGCTAGATAAATCAGCCAATCACTTCTGGGAGAAAAATTATAATGTAGCACAAAAGCTTAAGATGCTACAATGAGTAACATGTTAGCTGCTAGTTCCCAAGGCTCAAGGTTCAAACCTGATGGGAGCACAATTTTTTGGGGTGCAAAAATTCTTAGCATGGCTTCCTTCAGAACGAAAATGAAGTCGGTCCTGTGTTGTAGATTTACAACATGCAAAGGAACCTCAAGCCTGATAAAGAGACCTCTGAGCAAAATTAAGCTGTCTTTCAGACGGAATATAGAATGGCACACAGAGAACCAAAGCAGTTAAGGAGAGTGATGGTTCAAATTTCCATTTTGCACAATTTTAAAGCTACATACTTCATTTTTTGTAAACATGTTTGGCACGTTCTGCGACTTTTTGGCAGGATATCTTTTTGTACAATTAGCTTTTTAATTATTAAAAAAAGTTATTACAAAAAAGTGCAAATTTCAAAATGAAATATACTCCACATTTTTTGAAAAAGTTTGAATTTTTTCCACATTTAGAAAAACATAGCACATGGGTTTTGTAGTACCTTAACTGTAAGCAAAATTAAAAAATAAATATAACCTGCATAGATAAATTTAAAATATGCATCAATCGCTACACATTTTTTTATCTCAAAAAGTACTTAGTTTATCCTAAATCCAGTGTCACGTCCTTTTGTCATGCTTTATACAGTGCACAGTAAAAACATCAGCCTTCTACCACTCAATTTGTGGATATTTTGTTTTCTAACAAAAACAGCAATTAAGCAAAAATTAGAGAGAAGAAAAATAAGTTTAAATGGTTGTGTACAGTTTAAGCAGAAATAATGACTTAAATACCTTCCTAGAAGTGTAGCTTGTAGTGGTTTTCACCCAGACACTTTCGTAACTATACGAGTCCTCCTGTTGCTATTTACACTGTACAAGAACTGTGCTAAAATATTTGCACTAGATTTCACTTACAATGTAATATGTTGGTAATTAGAACAATTACGTTGTAAGAAACTGCAGTTACAGAATAAGAAATCCATTAACTCCACAAAAATGTTGGCATTTATTTGCACCTTTATGATTTACTACAATCAGTGTCTTTATATGATTACATCACTTTCCGTACTACTCCACATTCCTTTAGTACGTCTGAAGTAATTTAACTGATAATCTCTTGAGGCGTTAAGAAATAACATCCACCTTACTTGAATACTACATTGCAAGGGAGTTTGGAGAATTCTTTCATCTATTACCAAGACCATATCCTCTCATGTTGTTGATTAAAGCACACTTAGTATATAATATTCGATCCCACAATTACCTCGGAAATGCCAAGAAACTATCTACATAAAACTTTTAACACAAAACAATAATTACATAAACATAGTTGGGATGTCAAAACTGACAATATTATACAGAAATTGATATGTACCAATTAACAAACCAGTAACATCACAATGATGAAGTCAAGTCAATTATTTTAAATATTCCTTTGCGTACATAGCTGCATCAAAGTAGTTTTAAAAGTGTATTCTTTTATCCATGCCTTTTTTATCTACTAATTCTTTGGGGAAGCTGTTTTTTTGTGCTATTTCATATTTGCAATAGTTCCAAAAAGACACATCAGTGATGCATTAAAACTTCTAAACATACAAGACAAAAGCATAAATTTCACAGTGAAAGTGGAAAAAGATGATAAATTACCATTTTTACATCTAAAATTAATCAAAAACAAGGATAGAATAAATTTCGGTATTCACAGAAAACCAACGCAGACGGACGACTACATAAAAGCTAATAGTTACAATCCAAGAAACCACAAACAAGCAATTTTCAATAGTTTAACACATAGATTGGTGAACATCCCTCTTTCAGCAGAAGAATATAAAACAGAATATTACAAAATAAGTGAAATAGCACAAACGGCTTCCCCAAAGAATTAGTAGATAAAAAAGTAAAATGAGCAGAAAAGAAAAAATTATTAAAAGAAACTACAACTCTCACAGCAGCAGAAACAAAAATTACATTAAAAAAATTCACATAACGTCCATGGGCCTTTGATAAATTTAAAAAAGTGTTCAAGGAATACAACATTCAGCTAGCACCTGTAAACCATTACTCCATAAAAAACCTACTACTTTCAAACATCAAAGATGCTATTCCACCTAACAAAAAATCTGGCATATACCAAATTAAATGCATGTAATGTGATTGTAATGGAATAGGAAAAACCAAAAGAAATTTAGAAATTAGATCCAAGGAACACGTTAGGAACATCAAGAGTAAACAATTAGAAAAATCAGCACTTGCCTTTCACTTTTGGACAAAAAATCACGACAAAGCCAGAACCGAAACTTCTCAAACACATAACCGGAAAACAAGAACTGTCCACATGGGAACAAATCTTCATTTTAAAAAACAGAAATAGAGTATTTAATTTTGGCATTCCTCAGAAAGATATTTTCAGCAAACTCCTTGAACCGTTACCAGAAGAAACATCAGAAGAAGCATCGCCATCTGCACCATGAAACACCATGGAAACCCAGTTATTGTCCGGTTGATAATGGAGGAAAGTTAACCTTTGAAACGCGTTTCGGAAAATTATGTTGTTAAGTGTTGTTTAGTGTTATTGACTCACCTTTTAAATTAAATTGATTATAACAACACTGTTTTCAAACTTCTATGAAAGGAAGATACTTGTATTTCTTGTTAGTTACAGAAATAAATTATTTAAAATAAATGTTACATAAACATGTGAATCAACTGTTGTCTCAAATGCAGGACTGATAATTCTACATGCACTTACTGTGCACCAAACTTCAACTTTTCCAGCATGGCGTGGAACTTCATGAATAATATAACAATTTTCAGTACCCCAGAATCAATTATCCCAACTAGAAATGTGACCTTGAAGATAAAACCACACTTCAACAGCAAAGAATGTTAAAAGTGGGCTCAAGTCGTGGTTGTTAAGTATGAACTACGGTTACTTTGTATGATTTAAGTTTCAGAAGTTTTGTTGTCGTAAAAGCTGCGGTCTTGAAAATGTTAACCTCTTGTGCTAAACGTCTCAGTGATTTAACTTATAGGGAACATTAAAGAATAAAGTGTACACATCAAATCTGCACACATTACAAGAATTGAAGGACAACATCACAAGAGAAATACAGGCAATCAGTCAACATGAACTTTTGCGAGTAAACCAGAATTGTTTTCAGAGAAAGGGAACATATTCGCATTGAAAGTAATCAATTTCAACATGTTGTGATGCAGGTGAGTAATGTAAGCTAATAAAGTAGTTAGTATTCCATACATGTAATGCTGGCAGAGGACATCACTCCTCGGTCAGGGTGGTCCAGCCAATCTACAAACACACTGTAGCTACTACTCGGCAAAGCAATGAGGCATATTGACCTTGGCAGTTGAGTATTGTGATAGCTTATCTTGTTTATTAGAAGAGCAAAATAATAGTAACTTGGCATAAAACACAAATAGATCTCTCGCACCTGCCACTATATGACATGTTGCTGTCCTGAAGATATGATTGCACCTGAACAGAGTGTACACACATTGTCTCGCCTTGTTTGTGCAATAAGCTCATGTAAACAGCTGGGCAGTTTCACATTCTTTCCGATACGCCTTGTGGCTTTGCCAAGTAATAAGCTCTGAAGGAGATTAGTATTAGTGCCTCAGTAACACACAACATTTTTATCATATTGAGAAGTACCCAAATAGATGTTCCATCAGACAGATTAAAAGCTATTTGCCTGTTATAATATTACAGTATTTCTTAAAGCATTACAGCCTCGAAAGAAGACTGCTCCCCCTATACTGGGTAAAAACCATTAGCAAACAAAAGCCAACCCCCATAAACAGGGCAAGAAACAATGTAGCCAGTCTTCCAGTTTCTCTATACTTTGAAACTGCAAATCTTGTAAACCCAAATCTCAAAATGATGGGGTAGGATCAGCATATTTTGAAAAATACATTAACAGTTATTACACTCAGAGAACACAACACATAATTTAAAAGTCAACCTTTCAAAACACAAAGGAATTTTTTAGACTTGAAATTTTATTACAGCTGGAGTTTATTAAATATTGATTCCAATTGTTACATTTCTTTCAGACATTGTAAAGAGTCTCATATAGTGAAGAGCAAAAGGAGTTATTGGGTAGAAGTCTGAACTACTGTTTCCGTAGTGCAGCAAAGCACCACATACATCTATTACATATTCTTACCACCTCTTCACATATTTTTAAAAACTCCAATTATGATCAAGTTGTTTAATGCACTTACCTTAGAGTTTGGGATCTTCACATCACACCATCTACCATCAATCATGTGTCTTTGGGCAAGCACACGCATTTGGGACTCATAGCTCCCAAATCTTATAAATCCAAAGCCTTTAGATTGCCCAGAATCTGGATCTTTTTTCACCTACAACAAGAAAGATGCACTAATGACATATTTTGAAAATCTCTAATGTTCAAAGAGCTTGTGCGTAAATAATTTAAAGAAATGTAATACATATATGGTAGCCAAACCTGGACACTGACAAAACAAGAGCAAATACGCCAGCGCAAAATGGAGAGAAAGATCTTGGAAATCAAACTACAAAACAAAGTATGGAATGAACATTGAAGACTCAAATGGAAATGGGAAGGACATGTGATCAGACTACCTGCAGACGGGGGGGGGGGGGGGGGATGGGGAGACCAAGAAGATGGACACATGACTTCACCGAAGCAATTGGATCACAGTGGACATGACTAACGAGGAACAGGAAAGAGTGGAAAACCACAATTTTAAGTTTAGAGTTAAACATTAACAGATCTTGGAAACTAAAAGCATAGTGTAGCAAAGATAACTGTGGAAAATGGAACATTTTTAGGTTTAGAATGGGGTACAATGATTACACAATAACTAATGTAAAGCGAAAATACTAAGTTTAAGCTAGGCACACAGAGAATAGCTCACTCTGTGTGTAAAACTGAGCTAACCCTACTGGGGCAGGAGGTCCTTGCCTGCAAAGGATTTAGTGGCTTTTCTAATTCTAATTTTCTAATGTAATATATGTTTTAAACAACAATGGCAGTGGTCCATTTACTTTTTCAGTCTTATTTTCTCTACCAATAGAAGTAATAAATTAAATAAAAATCTGATGTACTGCATTCACATAAATTTGCCAACTTGCTCTTCCACAAACTATTACAAAGGCATGTTCTTCTATCTACCCCTGTTAACACAGATAAACCTCCATTACTTGAGAGGTAGAACTGGAACTTAAAAATTCAATGACACAACTGGGATTTGAACCACAGACCTTCCGCTTACCAGGCGACTGCTCTAACCATTGAGCCATTGTGACAAACTGCCAGAATGGCATTAAATTCTCAAACCAGTTCGTATTTCTCCTGGTAAACCACTTATTTACATGTTTTGTTGAAGGCAGGAGCAGCTCCGAGGGTAGTGCCTCTGTGCCAGGGCACTTACCACAAAAAAGGAAAGAGACGCATTTTAAATTGTTTGTATACTCTGAAGGCAGTCATGCTTAGTATTCAAGGGGCAATGAAATGTCTGGCCTAACAGGAAACCATAGAAGCCAAAGGAATCAACTGCATGTTGCACATTTACAACACTATAATTGGTTTACTGTAAAGATAAGTAGATGTAAGCAGAAGCATGTGACGGAAATGAACCTCATTGCCTGGTGCGTTTTAATACTCCTGCATTCTTCCACAATAGAGTTCCAAGGCCTATTTAGCTTCTTGCTTTACTTGTGTTCAATAAACCACTTAAATTGTTATAATACAGAATATAACTTGCAATGTAATACAATGCAATAATACCCTATATAAGGAAATAATGCAGCTATTAATAGTGAAGCAACAAGAATCTAAAGTAAAAATAAATTAGAAACTAAAAGCTTCACTTATCTTAGTAATATTGCAAGTTGTTTGGTGCTAACAAGTTTCGAGTTGACTCCAACTCATTCTCAAAGCTATATACCTTATCGTCAATCGCAGAACGTTCAGTTCTAAGTTTTGAATACCAGTCAACCGTAGGGTTTGCCTCAGCGCCATCTTGGCATGTAAAATGGAAACAAGATCTGTAGAAGTGGTTTTGTTTAATATCTGTGAGGAAAGTCTTTAAGGAACAGTGAAAAGGTTATTATATTGAATATATTCAGTAAGTTTTCGGTGAAGTATTCTACCGTGGCTATAAAGATCTGGTGAAGTGTGACAATGGACAATGCCTCTTACCATCCAGTAAGAGTGGAGTGCATTCCAAACAATGCATGAAAACAATACCCGAAGTGCTATCTTAGCTGAGATCTAAGAATCCTTACAATGTGATACATGTGATTACTGCAGGAACAATGGCTCTCATATGTTCAATAATGCAATGGTTTATGCAACAACAAATAGAGCAGTTAAATTCAGGTTATCTGAACGAGGTAAATTGGATGGTGACAATATTAACATTGTTGTTTACATGTGCATATGCAGATAGGTTAACCAATAGTGTACTAGAGGGGTGTGGAGGAATACACTCCTTTGTTCTAACAGCAAACAGAGTATAGTATGTTACTATTCTATGGATCTGTGCTACTTCGTATTTGCCTCGGATTGACAGCATTGTGGACATTCACTCTGGATCAGGGTTGCCATTTGTGACTTGCAGTGTCATTTTCTACTCCCCCCCACAGATGGTTGTACTCTATGGTAACAGTGCTAAAAGAATAGGGGTGGTAGGCAAACAGAAGAACAAAACAGGACGGGTTAAACCTTGTCCTCTCCATTAGTACCACTGCCCTGGACACTAGTGGTATAGTTCGGCCGAAAGACGGCTTTCCAGTTCCTTACACAGCGACTGCTTTATTTTTGTGTCAAGCTACCACAAAGCTAGAATCAAAGAAGCCAAACTGGAAACACAAAGAGCAGCCCAACTTTAAGTGGAGGGGCAAGGGGATGTGACAAATCCATGCCCGTCAGTACCTGTCAAGGCTATCATAAGCAGCATGTGCCAATCAAACACACCAACTTAAACATACACCTAAGACATATGCTATTATTTATTTATACCAACAAACTTACTGTTGGTGTTTTTAAACACACAAGCCGTATGTGTGGGCAATGTTTGAGTGGTAGAATTGGAACTGAACAATGCAATGCCACAGCTGGGATTTGAACCACAGACCCTCCACTTACTGGGCAGGTACTCTAACCATTAAGCTACTGTAACAACATGCCAGAATGAGACTGAAATACTGACCAATACCAATTGGTTGGAGAATTTAATGTCTTTCTGGCAGATTGTCACAGTAGCTTAATGGTTAGAGCACCCACCTGGTAAGTGGAGGGTCTGTGGTTCAAATTGTGGCATTAAGTCTTTCAGTTCCAATTCTACCTCTCAAAGTATGCTATATTGAGAAGAAATAAAACACTTAGCACCACTTTGTAGTGTAAAAGTTAGCAAAAAATTGTATTTTATTAATCACATTCATCATTCATTTCCCATTGCTAACATGTATAAGGTACTTCTACAGACTGTTGAACATCTTTTTCAAGAAATTTAGAACAAATCTGATGTGTTACACTAGCATGACTTTCTCTACTCGTATGCAAACTATTCTTACAAACTCTTATTCCTCTATCTTCACAAGATAAACAATTGTACAAATTATCTTATTGTTAATTTTCTTGTAGGTACAAGGGAAATATGGGAATACAGCAGACACTGAGCAACAGTCAAATCTTTTAAAGCTGTTCGCTATACGAAGGCTTTGAAATTCCGTTCTCTTTGCATAAATAAGTAAAAAAAAATTAATAACCATCCATTTGTGAAAAGTTTAAGTACTGCAAAACTCTCACAAATAACAAGGAATACCTCCAAAATGGTTCACTCCACAAAATAAATGCATTTAGACATAACTTGTGTTTTAACGATATTTACTTTTTTTTGTACAGCAAGACTTGCTCAACCTCTTATGGTTTACCAGTTAATGCAGAAGTCATCAAGATTAAATGGGACAACATAGGCCATATTCCAAATATTCATTTCATTCTCCATAAAAATATCTTAAACACATGGCATTTTAATCAAAATCTTTAAATCATTTTTGAGCAAATCAAAATTTTAAAAAAATTGTCAGTATAAGGGGTCGTTTAGGCTGGAGTAATTTTCTTTGTGTTCCATACCTGCAAGATTTCTTTTTCTTTACCTGATTCCCCTCCCCTTATGTAGGACTTACAAGCCAGTGCCTAGAGTCAGACGCTGGTCAGGGAACACAGGAACCTATGTACCAGACAGAGTGAAGTGATCAGTATGAGAGTGAGGAAGTGATTACCCTCCCCTTATGTAGGACTTACAAGCCAGTGCCTAGAGTCAGACGCTGGTCAGGGAACACAGGAACCTATGTACCAGACAGAGTGAAGTGGTCAGTATGAGAGTGAGGAAGTGATTACCCTCCCCTTATGTAGGACTTACAAGACAGTGCCTAGAGTCAGACGCTGGTCAGGGAGCAGAGGAACCTATGTACCAGACAGAGTGAAGTGGTCAGTATGAGAGTGAGGAAGTGATTACCCTCCCCTTATGTAGGACTTACAAGCCAGTGCCTAGGGTCAGACGCTGGTCAGGGAGCAGAGGAACCTATGTACCAGACAGAGTGAAGTGGTCAGTATGAGAGTGAGGAAGTGATTACCCTCCCCTTATGTAGGACTTACAAGCCAGTGCCTAGGGTCAGACGCTGGTCAGGGAGCAGAGGAACCTATGTACCAGACAGTGAAGTGGTCAGTATGAGAGTGAGGAAGTGATTACCCTTCCCTTATGTAGGACTAACACGCAATTGCCTAGGGTCAGACGCCTATCGGGGAACACAGGAACCTATGTACCAGACAGAGTGAAGTGGTCAGTATGAGAGTGAGAAGTGATTACCCTCCCCTTATGTAGGACTTACAAGCCAGTGCCTAGGGTCAGACGCTGCTCAGGGAGCACAGGAACCTATGGACCAGACAGAGTGAAGTGGTCAGTATGAGAGTGAGGAAGTGTTTACCCTCCCCTTATGTAGGACTTACAAGCCAGTGCCTAGGGTCAGACGCTGGTCAGGGAGCAGAGGAACCTATGTACCAGACAGAGTGAAGTGGTCAGTATGAGAGTGAGGAAGTGATTACCCTCCCCTTATGTAGGACTTACAAGCCAGTGCCTAGGGTCAGACGCTGGTCAGGGAGCAGAGGAACCTATGTACCAGACAGAGTGAAGTGGTCAGTATGAGAGTGAGGAAGTGATTACCCTCCCCTTATGTAGGACTTACAAGCCAGTGCCTAGGGTCAGACGCTGGTCAGGGAGCAGAGGAACCTATGTACCAGACAGTGAAGTGGTCAGTATGAGAGTGAGGAAGTGATTACCCTTCCCTTATGTAGGACTAACACGCAATTGCCTAGGGTCAGACGCCTATCGGGGAACACAGGAACCTATGTACCAGACAGAGTGAAGTGGTCAGTATGAGAGTGAGGAAGTGATTACCCTCCCCTTATGTAGGACTTACAAGCCAGTGCCTAGGGTCAGACGCTGCTCAGGGAGCACAGGAACCTATGGACCAGACAGAGTGAAGTGGTCAGTATGAGAGTGAGGAAGTGTTTACCCTCCCCTTATGTAGGACTTACAAGCCAGTGTCTAGGGTCAGACGTCTGTCAGGGAACACAGGAACCTATGTACCAGACAGAGTGAAGTGGTCAGTATGAGAGTGAGGAAGTGATTACCCTCCCCTTATGTAGGACTTACAAGCCAGTGCCTAGGGTCAGACGCTGGTCAGGGAGCAGAGGAACCTATGTACCAGACAGAGTGAAGTGGTCAGTATGAGAGTGAGGAAGTGTTTACCCTCCCCTTATGTAGGACTTACAAGCCAGTGTCTAGGGTCAGACGTCTGTCAGGGAACACAGGAACCTATGTACCAGACAGAGTGAAGTGGTCAGTATGAGAGTGAGGAAGTGATTACCCTCCCCTTATGTAGGACTTACAAGCCAGTGCCTAGGGTCAGACGCTGGTCAGGGAGCAGAGGAACCTATGTACCAGACAGAGTGAAGTGGTCAGTATGAGAGTGAGGAAGTGTTTACCCTCCCCTTATGTAGGACTTACAAGCCAGTGTCTAGGGTCAGACGTCTGTCAGGGAACACAGGAACCTATGTACCAGACAGAGTGAAGTGGTCAGTATGAGAGTGAGGAAGTGTTTACCCTCCCCTTATGTAGGACTTACAAGCCAGTGTCTAGGGTCAGACGTCTGTCAGGGAACACAGGAACCTATGTACCAGACAGAGTGAAGTGGTCAGTATGAGAGTGAGGAAGTGATTACCCTCCCCTTATGTAGGACTTACAAGCCAGTGCCTAGGGTCAGACGCTGGTCAGGGAGCAGAGGAACCTATGTACCAGACAGAGTGAAGTGGTCAGTATGAGAGTGAGGAAGTGTTTACCCTCCCCTTATGTAGGACTTACAAGCCATTGCCTAGGGTCAGACGTCTGTCAGGGAACACAGGAACCTATGTACCAGACAGAGTGAAGTGGTCAGTATGAGAGTGAGGAAGTGATTACCCTCCCCTTATGTAGGACTTACAAGACAGTGTCTAGGGTCAGACGTCTGTCAGGGAACACAGGAACCTATGTACCAGACAGAGTGAAGTGGTCAGTATGAGAGTGAGGAAGTGATTACCCTCCCCTTATGTAGGACTTACAAGACAGTGTCTAGAGTCAGACGTCTGTCAGGGAACACAGGAACCTATGTACCAGACAGAGTAAAGTGGTCAGTATGAGAGTGAGGAAGTGATTACCCTCCCCTTATGTAGGACTTACAAGTCAGTGTCTAGAGTCAGACGTCTGTCAGGGAACACAGGAACCTATGTACCAGACAGAGTGAAGTGGTTAGTATGAGAGTGAGGAAGTGATTACCCTCCCCTTATGTAGGACTTACAAGTCAGTGTCTAGAGTCAGACGTCTGTCAGGGAACACAGGAAACTATGTACCAGACAGAGTGAAGTGGTCAGTACGAGAGTGAGGAAGTGATTACCCTTCCCTTATGTAGGACTTACAAGCCAGTGCCTAGGGTCAGACGCTGCTCAGGGAGCACAGGAACCTATGGACCAGACAGAGTGAAGTGGTCAGTACGAGAGTGAGGAAGTGATTACCCTCCCCTTATGTAGGACTTACAAGCCAGTGCCTAGGGTCAGGCGCTGGTCAGGGAGCAGAGGAACCTATGTACCAGACAGAGTGAAGTGGTCAGTATGAGAGTGAGGAAGTGATTACCCTCCCCTTATGTAGGACTTACAAGCCAGTGCCTAGGGTCAGACGCTGGTCAGGGAGCAGAGGAACCTATGTACCAGACAGAGTGAAGTGGTCAGTATGAGAGTGAGGAAGTGATTACCCTCCCCTTATGTAGGACTTACAAGCCAGTGCCTAGGGTCAGGCGCTGGTCAGGGAGCACAGGAACCTATGTACCAGACAGTGAAGTGGTCAGTATGAGAGTGAGGAAGTGATTACCCTTCCCTTATGTAGGACTAACACGCAATTGCCTAGGGTCAGACGCCTATCGGGGAGCAGAGGAACCTATGTACCAGACAGAGTGAAGTGGTCAGTATGAGAGTGAGGAAGTGATTACCCTCCCCTTATGTAGGACTTACAAGCCAGTGCCTAGGGTCAGACGCTGCTCAGGGAGCACAGGAATCTATGGACCAGACAGAGTGAAGTGGTCAGTACGAGAGTGAGGAAGTGATTACCCTCCCCTTATGTAGGACTTCCAAGCCAGTGCCTAGGGTCAGACGCTGCTCAGGGAGCACAGGAACCTATGTACCAGACAGTGAAGTGGTCAGTATGAGAGTGAGGAAGTGATTAACCTTCCCTTATGTAGGACTAACACGCAATTGCCTAGGGTCAGACGCCTATCGGGGAACACAGGAACCTATGTACCAGACAGAGTGAAGTGGTCAGTATGAGAGTGAGGAAGTGATTACCCTCCCCTTATGTAGGACTTACAAGCCAGTGCCTAGGGTCAGACGCTGCTCAGGGAGCACAGGAATCTATGGACCAGACAGAGTGAAGAGGTCAGTACGAGAGTGAGGAAGTGATTACCCTCCCCTTATGTAGGACTTCCAAGCCAGTGCCTAGGGTCAGACGCTGCTCAGGGAGCACAGGAACCTATGGACCAGACAGAGTGAAGTGGTCAGTACGAGAATGAGGAAGTGATTACCCTCCCCTTATGTAGGACTAACACGCAAGTGCCTAGGATCAGACGTCTGTCAGGGAACACAGGAACCTATGTACCAGACAGAGTGAAGTGGTCAGTACGAGAGTGAGGAAGTGATTACCCTCCCCTTATGTAGGACTTACAAGCCAGTGCCTAGGATCAGACGTCTGTCAGGGAACACAGGAACCTATGTACCAGACAGAGTGAAGTGGTCAGTACGAGAGTGAGGAAGTGATTACCCTCCCCTTATGTAGGACTTCCAAGCCAGTGCCTAGGATCAGACGTCTGTCAGGGAACACAGGAACCTATGTACCAGACAGAGTGAAGTGGTCAGTACGAGAGTGAGGAAGTGATTACCCTCCCCTTATGTAGGACTTCCAAGCCAGTGCCTAGGATCAGACGTCTGTCAGGGAACACAGGAACCTATGTACCAGACAGAGTGAAGTGGTCAGTACGAGAGTGAGGAAGTGATTACCCTCCCCTTATGTAGGACTTCCAAGCCAGTGCCTAGGATCAGACGTCTGTCAGGGAACACAGGAACCTATGTACCAGACAGAGTGAAGTGGTCAGTACGAGAGTGAGGAAGTGATTACCCTCCCCTTATGTAGGACTAACACGCAAGTGCCTAGGGTCAGACGCCTATCGGGGAACACAGGAACCTATGGACCAGACAGAGTGAAGTGGTCAGTACGAGAGTGAGGAAGTGATTACCCTCCCCTTATGTAGGACTTACAAGCCAGTGCCTAGGGTCAGACGCTGGTCAGGGAGCACAGGAACCTATGTACCAGACAGAGTGAAGTGGTCAGTATGAGAGTGAGGAAGTGATTACCCTCCCCTTATGTAGGACTTACAAGACAGTGTCTAGAGTCAGACGTCTGTCAGGGAACACAGGAACCTATGTACCAGACAGAGTGAAGTGGTCAGTACGAGAGTGAGGAAGTGATTACCCTCCCCTTATGTAGGACTTCCAAGGCAGTGCCTAGAGTCAGACGCCTGTCGGAGAGCATAGGAGCTTATGGACCGGACAGAGCAAACATCTGAAAGTGGGTGGTCAGCCAACCACCAGGTATGATAGTGAGGAAGAGCATCATATGAAATGCAGGCGAAATCAATGATTGGAAAGGTGATAATGGAGCCATTGGTGAAATGAGTGGCAGGGGAAACCGGAGAAAACCACAAATATCACATGTGGGCCCCTGGGATTGAACCCGGGCCACCTAGGTGGTAGGCAAATGCTCTAACTGCTTGACCACGGTGCTGCATCCCGGCAAGATATTAAACTTAAATATCAACTTTGGTTTTTAACCAATTTTTTATTTTTGGGTTATGTTATTTGAACATACACAGACCTTTTTCTAAAACTGCTTTTTTTGGATCCATGGCGCCTCAAAACATTTTCGATGAAATCTCAACAACAAAATTTTGGCTTAATACCATACTATCTTACTATAGTAGTAGAGAAAGTAAAAATTAGCATGAAAGATTGACCTAAAATTTGAAACATGTGTCCGTCTTTTTTGAAAAGGGGTTAAACTGAGAATTTCATACTGTCAGGGAAAATTCCAGACTTTAGTAACTCATTGCTAAATAAAGGTAATGCTAATTTGAGATAAGCATGACTTTTATTGTACTTTCATTATAAACAGAGTAAGTATGTTTTAAAAGAGTTGATAATTTTATTTCAGAAGGCACTGTGAAGGTTACTATGAAAGTTTTGCGATACACAAACCAAGGTTGATCAATTTAAACAAATTACACTATTGGATAGCTACATTCTTTGTGAGTAAACAGATGTATCAGTTTGTACTCCTCCCCACTTACTGTCTACAACAGTCTCTAGTTTGGTGACAGTTGATTGCCTGAATGGAGATGAAAAAAAGAGTACTTTCGTGCAATGATTTTACAATTTGTTTAAATGAGGTCCAACTGGCTTACACTGACTGCACTTGCAACTGCAATTTAGGGGCATTGCTTCTTTCCGTGCCAATTTTTCAGTGGTTTCAACAGTTTAAAAGAGGCTGAGCTTCATTCAAGGACGAGGTTAGGAATGGTGATGCATCTTCTAGTGACTGAACAAAGCATCTGCTGTGGAAAGTATGGTCCGCGAAAACAAGGAAAATGAGGCAAGTATGCAGATTAGATTGCCAGCAGTTTCCAAAATATTGCACGACTATCTTCACATGAGGAAGGTGTCATCCCATTGGGGATCCCACAATTTAACTCCCCTGCAAGAGTTCACCCATGTTGAACAGTTTGAAGAAATGCTGGTCAGATTTGGAGGTAACTTTCAACAGATTGCTGATACTGTCACTGGATTTCACAGTCTGGCCCTGCTGAGATTCAGCATCAATCGGCTGTGTGAATCTGTCTCTATGATCTTCCAATCAAAGTGAAGCAGCTACATACTGTCAGGAAGAGGATGGTAGCCACTTTTGTCTCTAAATCTCATGTGGCTACCACTTCTCTTGTGGTTAACTGCGCACTGGTACACAGGAGTTTATTTACCCAAGAAGCTTTGTGAATTGCAACCAAAGACAGGACTGTGAGGAATTTTCCTACTCCATGATGCCCCTGTGCACACAGCCGATGCAATGATGCAGTTCCTGGACCCTACAGAGGGGAAACTAATGACTCAACCCCCCTAAATTCCAGATTTGGTTCCATGTGACTTCTTTTTGTTTCCCCCTGAAGAAGCTGATGCAGCTTACAAAAGCAAGTTTTTAGTATTACATGAAAATGAGTAGCAGGAGTGCCATCAAACATGGTTTGAGAGAATCAGAAAATGCATAGTGTGGTGGTGAACACTTTGAGAAACTCCGTCAGTCAGTGATTTTATCCAGGTTAGTTTTTGAGTATTTCAAAACTTTTGTAGTCACCCTCAAACTAAGGCACTATATTTGTGAAACTTTATATCAGAAATTCTTTACTTCCATGATTAATATTTTGTTACATCCAAAAAGCTGGCTCTTTATTTCTATGATCAATAATTTGTTACATTAAAAAAAAAGAAAAGGTTAAAAATTTTCGCAATTTAATGAAGTCTACTAATTTCTTAATTTTCAGCATTTAGTGCTTTTGAGCATGAATATTTACCTGCTTCTATTTTTATCATACTTCAAGTAGTTTTTATTAATTGTCAGAGTTTTGAATCAGTTTACTATACTGCAATACTTCAGCTACTTTTACTTTCTCTATTTCTCTAATATCTCGTAAACCATAAGAGATAGACAAAATCTTACTATACAAGAAATGTAGATCTTGCTAAAACATACTATGTCTAAATAAATTGTTTTGTAGAGAGAACCATTTTGGAGATATTTCTTGTTATTTGTGTCAGTTTTGGAAACCTAACTTTCATTAAATGCAACACTGTTCACTTTTTTATGTGAACTGTGCAAAGAGAACGGGATCTCAAAGCTTTAAAAGATTTGACTATCGCTTAAAGTCTACAGTATTTCCATATTCCCCTTGAACCCACAAGGAAATAAGCAATAAGATAATTTGTACAAATGTTTATCTCAACTAACACGAAGAAGATATAAGAATAAGAGTTTGTAAAGAATGGTTAGTACAAGAGTAGACAAAGCCATGTGAGTGCACATCAGATTTTTAGAATAAGCGCTGAAAGCGAAATGCCAACGATGGTAGATTGTTGATGAGGATGTAAATGTCTTAACTGAATCAGTATTACTCTAGTTTGGTGTTATTAATGTTTCACTTATGCACAAGCAAACCTAAGCAGCAAATGAGTACCGGCTTCTTTAATGCAACCAACATGTGCAAAACTTGCAACAGTTTAAGTGTTTCCTGTAAAAGTTCGCCAGACATTATTCAATTCAATTCAATTTTATTGCAATTCAATATGGTGTAATACACGATTGAATCCAGTCAATAGTAAGCAAGTACATATGAGTAGCAAAGACGTTAATAATAAACAATTACAATAATAATGATAATAATAGTAATATACAAAGAACTGATTAACCAAGTAGTAGAGACTATGCACAATGAACTATTTACAGTATGTACAATTTTTAATTAAATTTATACAACTTATAGAATATAAATACAAAACTAGTGCTGTCAATGCAATATTACAAGCTAGTTATTATTTACTATTTCAGAATTTATTTACACAGATATTCATCAGTACTGTAAAACGATTTACTAATCAGGAACTGTTTTAACAGTTGTTTAAATTTATTTAAATTATTATTGTGCCATTTCTTTATTTCTTCTGGTAGTCCATTATAAAATTTTATTCCAGTAAAACTAGGCATCTTTTCATACAAATGTAATCTGTGACTAGGAATAGCATAGTCATTTTTATGTCTGGTATTGTATCTATGAACATCAGAGTTGGTTAGTGACAAAGAGTTGTACTTTATAAAATGTAGAATGGTTTTGTAAATATATAAGCTTGGTAGGGTTAAAATATTTAATTGCTTAAAGGTATTTCTGCATGGCTCATTGAAATTTAGTTTGCCTAATGCCATTAGCAAATGTTACCCAATTTGGAAATGTACGAGGGGAGTTTCAAAAGTTACAGTAGTTTTTTAAACCTGCATGGTAGGCGGGAAAAGTCCGAAAGTTCCAGGGAATATAGATATGGGTACTAGCAGCACTGTAAAATTTCTAGGTACCTATGTTTACTGCTTGGACATTAAAACGGCAGTAACAATGGAGACTGCTCGTTCCTATCACCAATTGTAAAGTTCGCTCTGTAATGCATTTTTGACAGGAAAAAATAAATGTGCGACTGAAATTCATCGCGAGTTTTGCAGTGTTTATGGCAAAGACATTATGTCATGACCAATGGCTTCTCATTGGCACCAATTCTTCGTTGAAGGGAGAACAGTACACGATGAGCAATGAAGTGGCCGGCCCTCCACTTCACGCGCTCCGGATATTGAGGAGTCATGGACACTGATCGGTACTGCAGTTTTGTTTAACTTCCTCCTTATATTGAAATAAGCCATGCATCACATCACAGGATTATTTCGGAGGATCTGTGTCTATCAAAAGCTTGTGCAAGATGGCTTTCCCACACACGGAGCAGAGGGTTGATGCCACATTGCAATGAGGATGAGGGAAATGGTTTTCGGTCATCCACGTCAATCACCTGACCTTGCACCAAGTTATTACCATCTTTTTCCACAGCTGCAGCAACATCTCAGGGAAGGCGCTTCGTAAATGATGAGGAACCAAAACAAGAAGTGGAAAGATGGCTAGCCAGTTTGGTGGGACACTGGCTTGACACTGGGTTAAAGAAACTGTTACCACAATACCAAAAATATATTGAGATTCAAAGAAATTGTGTGGAAAAATAGATACTGAATGTAGCTTTCAAAATATACCCTCTTTAAAATACTTAAACATTTTATTATTTTTTTTAAAATAGTGTAACTTACTTTTGACATAATCCTCATATAAACTATACAGTATAGAGCTTAGGGACAGTACTTGTGGCAGCCCATTTGAGGTGTTTAAAGTGATTAGATTCTAGATGGAGATATATCTTTCCATCGATTAACCATTTATATATCAATGTAACTATATTTTTTGGCAATTTCAAATCCATAAGAAGCCTAATAAGTAAACATACCCAGACATAATTTAAATAAGGAAAATTGAAGCTATTAACAGTGAAGCAAAAAGAACGTGCAACATTACTAAGATAAGTGAAGTTTTTAGTTTCTAATTTGTTCTTACTTTAGAATACCCAGACATTCTTATAGGCTCTGCATACATCAAGGCTCATTGTTTATAAGGCTGATATTTCTCACATTAGGACAGAGAGGTCATCAAGAGTATTGTATCCTTTTCTGAGGCCATTTTGGTTTATTGTTACTTTATTCACACACTATCTATGGAAATCATTCACGAATTGATTTTTGTAAATACCACCACTCATGTATTGTTCTCTCAATTCTTGTTCTCAATTCATTTATGTGTTAAAAGTTTCCTTCCTTACTGTCTGGCACTATTCTGGCCTCCAAAATTCTCCTCCGTTTGTCTCAGTCCTGCACTTTTCCTTTCCAGCCCCTTAATCCTGTTCTCATATCTTGTTCTGCATCTTGCAGCCACCTCTTCCCTGGTATTCCCATCTTTCTCACTCCTATCATGTCATGTATCAGACGTTTTGGCATTCCTCCATTTTCTATTCTTTGAACATGTCCTATCCATCTCAATCTCAGTGACGATGTATCTTACCAAATTCTGCCCTCTAAGTATTTGATTTATTTCAGAGTTTGATCTAATTCTCCATGTATTAGTTTCCAATACTGGTCCATGTGTATAGGGGACACAGCTTATCGGCAGTTCAAGAGTTCAACATGGTGTTTTTATTTTGGTGTTTACAGACACTGTCAATTGCCAGGATCACATCAGTGTCACCGGTGTGCCAGAATTTCGTCCCGCAGTTCTTTTATATGCCAGTAAATCTACTGACATGGAGCTGTCGTTTTTAAACACACTTAAAAACCATCGATCTGGGCTAGATTTGAACCCACGACCTTGGGATCAATAGGCCAGTGTCTAACCAATTGAGCCATCCAGACCGACTTCAATATGGCTGACATTACACTAAACTGCATACAACAGTATCCCAAAAAGCAGTACTGCCAATGTATATAATAAAAGCATTTCTAACCTCAAATATCACAGGGTTAACCTAACATGCTTTTAAATAATAATAATGAACATTGTGGTCATCAGGAAAAGAAAAAAAGAATACCTGAATCAGAGGAATAGTAAAGGCCCCCATGGACAGTTTCCCTGTCTTATCCAGCATTTACAGCAGAGTTAAAAGTCCACATAGGAAATATTTAGCCTCTGATTTAAATATATCCAAAATGTACAATGCTTATTATGACTGGATTGTTGAAAACTATGCTGGAGATCTTCCAGTTTCTGAATCCTTTTACCGCCACATTTTTAATTGAGTTTAATCTTGGATTTCCTCTGCTGTCTGACATCTGCAACTATTGTGACAAAACAAAGCCACAACTGGACACAATGAGAGAAGACATCCATTCCGAGAAAATAAAGGAATTAAAACAAAAAAATGTGTACTTGAACTTAGAGCAAAGCTGGCACAAAGACTTAAAGTAATGTCTGACAAGGATCCAACAGTTGATGTTGCAATAGACATGCAACAAGTGCTTCTAACATCAAAAGTAACTCTGGGATACAACTGGAACTTAAAAATTCAATGCCACAACTGGGATTTGAACCACAGACCTACTGCTTACCGGGCGGCTGCTCTAACCACTGAGCTATTGTGACAAACTGCCAGAATGGCATTAAATTTTCAAACCAGTTCGTATTTCTCCTTGTCTCTGATGTGAGACTGCCTTTGTGGTTTACCAGGAGAAATACGAACTGGTTTGAAAATTTAATGCCATTCTGGCAGTTTGTCACAATAGCTCAGTGGTTAGAGCAGTCGCCCGGTAAGCGGAAGGTCTGTGGTTCAAATCCCAGTTGTGGCATTGAATTTTTAAGTTCCAGTTCTACCTCTTAAACTTTGCCCACACACGGCTTGTGTGTTTAAAAACACCAACAGTAAGTTTGTTGGCATAAATAAATAATAATTATCATCTGGGATACAATTTTACAACAGGAAGTTATGGACTTACAATTTCGATATTCACAATATTAAGGACAGAACAGCTTAAATGTATCTTTGGGATGAAAGTACTGGAAAGCAAGGCTCTGCTGGAATTTCAAGCTGCCTATATGAAAGTAAAATAGCACCACAAGTGAAGACATACATTTTCAGTGATAACTGCAATGGGCTTGAACATGTTTTTCACCTGTCTCAGATACATCCATGCAGACTGATTCTCAAAACTTGAACACGTCTTCATGGCTTCTGGCCACTCTTATGTTCTTTATGATCATGGAAATATAGAATTGTATCTTAGGAGAAGGGATTCAATATGGTCAACAAGTAAGAATTTGCAGAAAAAAGAACTCTTTTGATGCTGTTATGGTAAAGAGAGACCAGTTTAAAGATGTAGGAGATTTACAAAACATAACGAAGCAGCAAGTTCTGGGTGCCAAGTTTTCACATAGAAGAGTTTTTCTTCTCTCCAGTGACGACAAAATGGGATTTAGAATTAAACCTATTTACAGCGGAGAACCGTATCAAGTATATCTGCAAAAGGACATGTGAAGAGCTACAATCATTTTAATCTTTCGACAGTCAGTCTACTGAATAAGTACACTAAACCTGTAGTTATTTCACCAGAAAAAGTGCAGATCTTCGCTCACTTCTTCCTTACATTCCCGCAGAGCATCATGCATACTTCAACAGTATATTTACTGATTAAGAAACATGCATCACACACCAGAGGTAGAAGAAGCTGCGGATAACGATACTTTGCATTACTAACATACTCTGGTACCACACGGTACAGCATGGCTTGGATCAGTGCTAAATCATTTTCGGCAAGCTAAACATACTTTTTGTGAACTTATCTCTTTATAATCACTTTAGAAGTATTTTTTATTAGTATTAGAACAAAAATTTACTAATATTAGTTAAAGCATGGCTTGCAAAGCTCTTAACTTTGCAAGTAAACAGTGTTGGCTATAACATGCAAGAAAGCATATCTCATTTAAATTATATTGATGAAATTAACCTTCAGAAATCTTAAATATCTGTCAAATAACATTTTACTGAACAGTATTAATGCATTAGATTCACACCTGAGCAATGTTAACATTGGTGCAAGAATATGTGCTTAAGTTCTTGACAAGCAGATGCAAATGCTTTTGTTTATATTATATAATATTATATTATTGTTTCTGTCTGGGTTGCACAGTATTTTGCAATGGCTTCGAGTGCGTATAAACCAGGTCCTTCTGGGAATAGAAAACGAAAGTTTGATGTGTTGTGCGATGAAGATGTGGAAGAATTACGGTTAATGATTCAATCTGAGTTGGATGCACTGAGTGATGACGATGTGGACAATGAATTTGAAGAGGAGAAAGATGTGGAGCTATCCGGTGCTGAGGAGTCTGTAAGTGAGAGTGAAAGCGACTTAAGAGCTGCGAATGTTGCGTGTGCCGATACATGGAAATTGATAGGCAAAACTGACCAGAAACCTAAAGATTATACCTTTTCCAAGAATGTAGGTCCAAAACTGAATCTTGCCTTTGATCCTGAACCAATTGAATACTTTAGTTTATTTTTTACTGATGAGCTAATATCTCAAATTGCCAAGGAAACAAATAGATACACGAGAGAAAAAATTGCTGCATTACAATTGTCCCCACGCTCTATTTGGAAAACTTGGGCTGATGTGTCTGTAGCAGAAATGAAAGGGTTTTTGGGGATAATATTGAACATGGGGCTTGTTTCACTTCCAGAACTAAAGGATTACTGGTCCACTGATAGGACAACTGAAATAAAGTTTTTTCGTGATGTTATGCCTCGGGATAGGTTTTTGAAGATTTTTTGGATGCTACATGTAGGGGATGATTCACAGAATATCACTGCTTCATCCCTTAGAAGAACCAAAAAGGTTCATAGTGTAATTGAATTTCTGGAAAGAAAATTTCAGGAACACTTTTTTCCAGGCAAAAATATTGCCGTAGATGAATCGACTGTGGGATTCAAAGGAAAAATAAATTTTAAAACGTACAATCCTAAAAAACCCACAAAATGGGGTATCAGGATTTTTGTTTTGGCAGATAGCGATACTGGCTATGTTCACAGTCTTATTCCCTAAAATGGAAAGTACACAGAGGCAAATTTGTAATGTATCGTATCCTGAAAAGCAATTCAGTATGAGAATTGTACTATCTCTGATAGATCGCCTTGGACTATGCTTTTGGAGTTAGTGGCTATCATTTATTTACAGATCGCTATTATAATAGTGTAGATTTAGCACAGGAGTTAGACAGGCGTGAATGCCAAACCACGGGCACTATAATTGCTGGTAGGGTAGGTAACCCAAAACCTGTGAAGCAAGGGCTTTTGAAAAAACTAAAATGTGGCGAAATCAGTTCTTACCGGAATGGCAACGTGTTGGTTATGGGATGGAAAGACAAAAGGGTAGTCTTAACGATTTCTACATTTCATGATACTTACTCAGGGGTCTCCACCTAGGGGATATGTGAATGGTGACCACATGGTACCCAAGCTGAGCAGAACATTACTTCCACTTACTGGTGTCTAGGGGATATGTGGATAGCACCACAAGGTACCCAAGCTGAGCAGAACATTACTTCCACTTACTGGTGTCTAGGGGATATGTGAATAGTGACCACAAGGTACCCAAGCTGAGCAGAACATTACTTCCACTTACTGGTGTCTAGGGGATATGTGAATGGCAACCACAAGGTACCCAAGCTGAGCAGAACATTACTTCCACTTACTGGTGTCTAGGGGATATGTGAATAGTGACCACAAGGTACCCAAGCTGAGCAGAACATTACTTCCACTTACTGGTGTTTTGCTCCTCACTGTAACTTTTCTATCTGACCTTACCTTGGTCATCTCTTGTTCTCTTCCGACCCCGATGCTATTAGGGTTCCTGAGGGCTAGGGAGTCTTATTTTTCCAACCTCTCCATTTCTCTAATTTCTCTATAAAACCTTAACCCCTAACATGCTGACCTGTCATGGCATGTAATACGTCCTCTGATTGGTAATCAGAGGATATGGTCAGTGATTTTATTTTGATAATTCTCCTGGTCAGGTCGGTGAGACCCGTAAACCAATGACAGGTGTGGTCCTCCAGACATTCTGGGGGTTGTGAGAGAGCGATGTGACCGCCAAAACATAAAAATATGGTGCTCTCTAAAGAGCGGTTACATTTACTGCTATGTCTCTTCAATATGCATTTAAGTGAAAAATATTGGAGAGCAAGAGGATTAATGACTTCATTGTCAGAGGTCCAGCATTAACTAACAACAATATTAGAAGGAAGTTGGTTTGGAGAGTAAAAAGCGGCAACTGCTAAATGGTGAACTAATTAAGTTGAATGGAACAAAGTCCTAATTATGCACAGAAACAAATGGAAGCAGTTAGCAGCATGCCAATTTTGAAAAGTATATTTTTCCTCTCTGCTGATAATGTAGAGGTAGGATGTTCACCCCATATTCGAGAGGTTTCAGGTTCATATCTCGTCTGGGGTTAGCATTTGTTCTGCATCTCTCTTTGAGAAGGTGAATGTCTCCAGAGTGAGAGAAAAGAATTCTAGAACAGTTGAGCATATTTTTCTTTTCAATTGCAACGCCAGCTTTTCCCAATGTCCCTCTTTAAGTTATTGCCTCTATCTCTTTACTTTCTATCTTTTTATATAGAAACTGATTATCCAGGCTTGTGGGCCGTGGTCTAGTCAGGAAACTCCTTCCAGACGTTTCGTCCGAAGCTGCATCGAACATCCTCAGTGGCATTGCCTTAACACTCTTTTAGTCTAGGTTCATGAAGAGCAGTGGCAGCTATTCAAGTCAGGCAGGTGAAGAGCTTTTCATGAATATACCAGTATTACATTTTTGTTAATACTGGCATTATTACTGCCATTCTAGAAGTTTAGTCACAAATTTCAACTGCTAGCAGCCTGTCGATGACCTATCCTTTCGTTTGCAACTTAAAGCCAGGCAGCTGACAGGAAAAGAATTGGAGGGAGTTTGTGAAAAACAGCAGACCTTCAAATCAAGTGAAGCAGTCAACATTAGGGAAGAAACTGCTGTACTAAACAGCTTCGTTGCCACTACAACATGTCACAAAACGACGTGCTATGGGGAAATAGCATGTGCATGTTTCAGGTGACAGGAAATATTTTCACTCATAAAGTTGTAGTGAAGCAAAGGCATGTTGGCCTTTAGGGAAGAGGGGATGTTTCTTGTTTACGTGCACTAAAAAGATAAATCGTTCTTTCACGCCAAGGAAGTGCTTGTGGTAAACTTAAACGTGGTGTTTTACACAATTGTGAACAGTATAATTTACA
This sequence comes from Tenodera sinensis, assembly GCA_030765045.1. Classification (NCBI taxonomy): domain Eukaryota; kingdom Metazoa; phylum Arthropoda; class Insecta; order Mantodea; family Mantidae; genus Tenodera; species Tenodera sinensis. Next base: position 131,760,799 of record CM060970.1, read on the forward strand.
AGTTTGCTAGATTTCAGTGTTTGTGATATTTAACGTTACGGAATATGAGTGCTTTGCTATGAATCCAGTAAACAATATTGTTTGCAGTTTGTTAGAAACTCAATTTTCTAGATCAAAAGATGAAGACAAGATATTTCAAACTTTGAGCAGCACATTGATATCATTGATACACCCATTAAAAGAGGATAAGAAAATAGTAAAGTCGTACAACATTAAATTCAAAAGCTCTTGGTTCAATGGCTTTTCTTGGTTATGCGGTAGCCATAGTTTGCAGTCACTATTCTGTTAGCCTTGTTTAGTTTTTAGCACAAAAGTAATGTGTAGAACGAACAGGGATTCATAGATTACATCTACATTACAACCTGTTCCCTTCAAAGACAATGATTTGGCAGAATATTTCAAATGAAATTACAATTAAACACTTTTAAAAACTTCAGGAAAAGATTTTTTCATTTGTATTTCAATGAAAACATTAGATTAAGTAAGCTTTTCCTGCAGTTGATTATTAAAGCAACATTCTATTTAGGTAAACAAGGGTTGGCATTCAGAGATCATGAGTGCGCACTTTCGCTAAATCAGATTTGCCCACTCTAAAATATAGGATTGACTTAGTTTACAAGAAATAGGCGAGTCGTGTGCACTTATTTTATGGTAGTCACACATTGTATTTTCAGCATGCTTTGTAAAGCAAGAGCTGCAACTGACGAGTTTAACGAGAATGGTGCACATGACCAAAGGTTAACTCATTAAGTTAGCATCAACATACACTAAACAGTAGTTATAACTGCAGATTACACAAAAATGTTTGGCTGCTTACCGTCTTTAGGAAAAACAAGGAAAAAAGGTAATGCTTCAAATGTTGGAAAGTTGGGCAATGAATCAATTCCTTGAGGTCTGAAATAGGAAACCATAAACTTATTGAACTAATGTGCAAACAAGTGGTCCACTCAAAGATTAATGAACTGTAGTGTTAACTACTAGATTGTTTTACAACGATTGATTACATTTTCACCAATCATGTTGGTTAGAAAGGCTCTAGGTAACATCCAAATATATATCTTTCACTTCAGCTAAAAGAAAAATCTGAGTGGTGCACTCACATGACTTTTTCTACTCTTGCATTAAATATTCTTACTAACTCTTATACCTCTACATTTTAGTTACACATTTGTAGAAATTATCTTATTGCTTATTTCCTTGTAGATAATAGGGGAATATCAGAACACAAAAGGCTTTGAATAGTCAAATCGCTTAAAGCTTTCAAATTTTGTTCTCTTTGCACGGTCAAGAGATGATAAAGTGACTAATGTCCTTCCATTTGAGAAAAGCATAGTATTTCAGAACTCCTAGAAATAACAAGGAATATTTAAGAGGTAGAACTGGAACTTAAAAATTCAATGCCACAACTGGGATTTGAACCACAGACCTTCCGCTTGCCGGGCGGACGCTCTAACCACTGAGCTATTGTGACAAACTTGCCAGAATGGCATTAAATTCTCAAGCCAGTTCGTATTTCTCCTGGTAAACCACAAAGGCAGTCTCACATCAGAGACAATTACCCCAATGGTGACTTACTATTGCAAGTACTTTATATCCCAGGATTAAATAACCTTCAGATGGTAATTATTATTTATTTATGCCAACAAACTTACTGTTGGTGTTTTTAAACACACAAGCCATTCTGGCAAGTTTGTCACAATAGCTCAGTGCTTAGAGCGTCTGCCCGGCAAGCGTAAGGTCTGTGGTTCAAATCCCAGTTGTGGCATTGAATTTTTAAGTTCCAGTTCTAACTCTTAAACTTTGCCCACACACGGCTTGTGTGTCTAAAAACACCAACAGTAAGTTTGTTGGCATAAATAAATAATAATTACCATGTGAAGGTTATTTAATCCTGGGATATAAAGTACTTGCAATAGTAAATCACCATTGGGGTAATTGTCTCTGATGTGAGACTGCCTTTGTGGTTTACCAGGAGAAATACGAACTGGCTTGAGAATTTAATGCCATTCTGGCAGTTTGTCACAATAGCTCAGTGCTTAGAGCGTCTGCCCGGCAAGCGGAAGGTCTGTGGTTCAAATCCCAGTTGTGGCATTGAATTTTTAAGTTCCAGTTCTACCTCTTAAACTTTGCCCACACACGGCTTGTGTGTCTAAAAACACCAACAGTAAGTTTGTTGGCATAAATAAATAATAATTACCATGTGAAGGTTATTTAATCCTGGGATATAAAGTACTTGCAATAGTAAATCACCATTGGGGTAATTGTCTCTGATGTGAGACTGCCTTTGTGGTTTACCAGGAGAAATACGAACTGGTTTGAGAATTTAATGCCATTCTGGCAAGTTTGTCACCAAGTTTGTCACAATAGCTCAGTGGTTAGAGCGTCCGCCCGGCAAGCGGAAGGTCTGTGGTTCAAATCCCAGTTGTGGCATTGAATTTTTAAGTTCCAGTTCTACCTCTTAAACTTTGCCCACACACGGCTTGTGTGTTTAAAAACACCAACAGTAAGTTTGTTGGCATAAATAAATAATAATTAACAAGGAATATCTTTGAAATTATTCACTCCATAAAATAGGACATAATCGTGTGTTTTAATGAGATCTACATTTTTTGTATAGTAAGATTAGGTCTATCTCGTACGGTTTACCAGTTATGCAAGTTATCAAGAGTTAACAGGACTACGTAAGCTATGACCAGAAAATTCAAAGTATACATTTCATTTGCCATAAAAATATCTGAAACATACAGCATTTAAATCAAAATCATTAAGAGCAATTTTTAAGATCAAAATTCTGCAAAATTTTTCCATGTAAAAGGTAGTTTTCTTCAAAATCTGTGTGTCACATCCATGAAAGATATTAAACTTAAATACCAACTTTGGTTTTTAAACAAGTTTTTGTTTTTGAGTTCTGCTGCTCACAGACACACAGACGCACATATACCTGCAGGCACATCTGCACACCTTTTTCTATTTTTTTTTTTAATTCAGGAGGCCTCAAAACATATTTCTGGTGAAATCTCAACATCAAATTTTTGGGTCGAATAAAATACTTCCCCTACTTACTATACATAGTAGAGAAAGTACGAAGGAAAAGAAAAAAGAAAGGAAAAGAACAGAATTAAAGAACTGCATATATGACTGGTTTTAAGAAGAAAGTTATACACTTAGTCAGCCTGCGAACTATACAGAAGTTCAGGTTACGAGGGGCACAAAGCAGAAACAGCATGTAGGGCAAGGGGATAGTGCGGGTGAGAGGGGAACAGGTCACTTAATTGCCAAGTTTAACAATGGAAGTTGATGTTCTACTTCTACTTTTAAAGTTTCAACAAATCTATTATCAAACATAATGACCAAGTGTACAAGCAGTTCTATATATTACACTAGAAACAAATGCTTCTTATTTTTACCATTTTCACTAAACTTTAAATTGGTTTTCATGTGCTGAAGCACATGGTTGCCACCTCCATATTATGTTCTGCCTCATGTTTGTCTTATTCAGAACAGTTGGAGGTTAGTGACAAAGTGTGTTCACATTAGCGTGCTGTATTATTAACAAAAATAGAAGCTATGTCTCCAGTGTTATGTGAAGAGAGTTCATAAAGCATGATACCAGGTACATCCAGTTTGTATTGTTCATAGCCTGAACTTCTGTATACCTGCCTCCTGTTTAACATACTTTCTTGCATATCAAATTCATCACAAAATGTCAACACTGAGCATCTGTGCTTTGCAGACCTAGCAATGCTTTAGTTCTTCCCTTATTGTGAAAAAAAATGCATCTAACTTAATGTAAATCTCAAAACCAGAGGACCCTGTCAAATTACTGTAATTTGGTAGGACCTCATGAACTCCACTTGTCTCATACTTCCTCCTTTCTATTTGGCCACTGACTTCAATCTCTCATAATTGTGTGGCAAAAATTAAATACCAGAGCTGTAAATATTATCAGTATTAACTGCATTTCTTTTAAATACAAAATGATTATCTGGGCTTCTGATCCATGGTCTAGTGGAAAATCTCCTTCCAGATGTTTTGTTCAAAGCTGCGTCGAACATCCTCATTGGTGTGACCGTAGTACTCTGCTAGTCTCAGCAGCAACTGATAAGGAGCCGTTTGGTTTCACAGGTTTTATACACTTAGCGTGTGTGGACATGTGACGGTTGGTCTGGTCTTTGTTTATTGGTTTGGCTGCTGGGTGGGATGGGCTAAGTGGGGGCGGCTTCCATTCTCTATGATTGTTGTCGATGGGCTGGCATTTTCAATTTGTCTCCACTCAGGTTTCTTGCGTGCTTTGCATAATGCTTAACGCCAAATTTTATTTAAGCACTTTGCTTCTTCCTTCCCATTGAAGTTATCTTTATGTTCGAAAACCTCTGTGGCTTCACCGCTTAACCAGGCATAATAATGAACTGTGAAGGACAGGATAGCTCTGTCTGAATACTGTATAATGTGTTTCCCTGGTACTAGTACAGAACGTGCATTACTTGCAGCAGCGAAAACATGCAATGTGATCTTTATTAACCTTAGGTAGAACAAAAAAAAAAAGAAAAAACCTAGCACAACAGCCCATGAAGGCCAAGGCCTGCCGCACAGCCACTGCATCCCCCACCTCTGCCCATTGCAGGCGTCATTGGTGGGATGCAGTACTGGAGGGTGGTACGTGGTCAGCAGCCAAGCCCTTCTGGCCAGTTATGCAGACTTCACAACCTGGGGCTGCTACTTCTCCATCAAGCAGCTCATCAATTGGTCCTCCCAGGACCTAACGAGGCTGAGTGCACCCCGTGCCAGACCTACCAGAGATAAAATCCCCATGCAGGACTGAAAAACCCAATGCCACAGTGGGATTTGAACCACAGATTTTAGCTTCACGCATGGCTGCTCAAACCAATGAGCTGCTTCTTTTCCTCTTTCTTATGCCCTTTCGAGCGTCACGTTTCCTCAGTCAGTCATGATCCATTTCCTATATCTTGTCCTATCCTTAGCTACTTGTTTAGCTTCCTGCAAAGTCTTTCCTTTCTTATTCACTATTTTCTCTACATAGTTGAACCACTGAGCTACCATGGTAAAAAAAGCACAAGGTCCATGGTTCAACCCCAGCTATGGCATTGAATTTTTCAGTCCTGGTCCTACCCCTGAAACATTGCCCACACATAGGTTGTGTATTCAAGGAGGGTTTAAGGGCCCGTCGACAGCTAGGTCATTAGGGCTTGTGTATTTAAAAACACCAGCAGTAAGTTGGTTGGCATCAAAAAATAATTACCATCTAAAGCTTATTTAAGCCAGGGACAAAGTACTTACAATTATAAGTGGCACTTGGGGTACTTATCTCAGATGTGAGATTTCCTTGCGGTCTACCAGGAAAATCTGAATCAGTTGAGGAATCTAATGTCATACTGACACGTTGCCATGGTAGCTCGGTGGTTAGAACATCCGCATGTAAAGTATAAGATCTGTGGTTCAAATCTCTACTATGGCATTGATTTTTTTAGTCCTGGTTCTACCTCTCAAGGCTAATGAAGATTACGTCTGCATGCTTTTGCTGCTGTGAGAGAAACTCTGTTGATATGTTCCGAGTGTTAAAGAGGGGGGCTATGCATAAACTTGCTATCTGCTATCTTAACAAGCACTGCAGCTCTCCACATGGAGAAGCTGACGGCTGCATGTATCTTTTAAAAATCACACTGTACATTTCTGAGCAACAGTTACTGAAAAACATAGCGTTGAATTTTTCATACATAAGGCTCCAATTTCGCTTTCCAGCATTAACAAATGAAAGCATTAGGATTTATTAGAATACACAATTTAGCACATTCTACAACAGATTTCTTCATACAATAAAATATTACCATTATTTGAGGAAATTGAAGCCATTAACATGAAGCAAGAAGATTCTAAAGTAAGAACAAATTAGAAACTAAAAATTTCACTTATCTTAGTAATGTTGCAAGTTATTTTTTCAAACACTGACTCGAGTTTCGAGTTGACTCCAACTCATTCTCAAAGCTCTGGGGTAACTTAAAACATAAGGTATACAACACAAATCCACACACCCTGGAAGAATTAAATAAAATATCTGCCAGGAAATTGCCAGCACTTCTGAACGTGAACTACGGCAAGTGATGGATAGTTTCCTAAAGAGATGGCAAAAATGTATGAACGATGATGGCCAGCTTCAGCATCTCCTTTCATAAAGCCTTTAAAAGTAGTTTTAAGAATGTTGTTTCATCCACAACACATATTTTAGTTATGTCTGTTCCCTCTCTCATCTAATAACATGTAGTGGATTCACATGCAAATTATCCACTGTCCCCATCCATTAAAACAAAGAACAAATCTATGAATCAGTGGCGTGCATTCAACCCCAGCCACCCCAGCATCGCTGGGGTGATTGGTTTATTTACAAGTTCGAAATTAGAATAATTTTGTCATTTCTCAATCAAATACGCACATCGAACTTTGACATTACAGTACTTAAAATTCAAACTGCCGCCCCGCCATTAGGTAGCTGTTGCTCTTAGCGACTGGGCTTGTTTCCAAGGAATACTCCTTACAGTACCAGCTAGCCTATGAGTGCTGTATTGACGCATGCATGTCTTGCATAGAGCCCTAGTTAGCATAGCTCTGGTTGCCAACAGACAGCAGACAAGTGTGTATTTGATTGATTAGTTCAGTTTCATTGCAACTAGCTGGGCTTTGACGTCATAGAGCAGAGCCTAGTCGATCTGTTACATATTGATATGGAAAGCTTGAATGAGAGATAGCGATACACGCAAGCATAGTAACCCTACAATAATGGTGTCTTTTTATAGGACATAGTACAATAATGCAAATGATATGAAAAGTGCATATATTTAAAATTGTTAACTAGCATTAAAAAATGTTAGTAAGAAATGACTTAAATGCTTTTTTTGTTTACGAAAGTGACCCCCCATTAACAAAATGGAAATAAACAGGGGAAAATATAAGTCGGTCATCACGCAGATCTGATCAGACTTGTATAGTGTTGCCACAAGTTTGAAAGTTCGTTTGAGCCCAGCAGAAACTAAAAGGTGAAGAGTGCATTGTTTTATACGCGTTTCTGTTGAAGTATTTAGTAAATGTGACAGGTGAATTCATTGAAAAGGAATACAAGTGACTGTGTGATAGACGATATGCAAGAGACCATTTTTATATATTTATATGGGTTATAATGAGCTAAGGGTATGGTAGATATCAGAAAAGTATTTAGGATAACAAATACCTCTACTATTTAAAACCTGACCACTTTGGAATAAGGATTATTTATTTTAAAGTATAGGATGATTTTTCAGTTCCGTAACCTATACAGCTGGGGTAATTGTTGTGACCACTGCACACCACTGCTATGAACACTATGTGAACCTGAGAATTATGAAATAATGACACATTTATCACATAATTGACAGTAAACTGATGCATTACTGCAAACTTATTTACCCAATTCTACGCCTTGTCCCGCACATGCATGCTTTCATCACCACGTATTTCCTGCACCAAGATAGTGGGGGCAACTATGTCATCCAAATTGTAGAGTTGTGGTGGGAGATCCTACTCGCTGCTTGCACGGCAAGTGTGAAGTGAGGTACTGTGGGGACCAACAACTTGAAAATTCCACGATTATTAAATGTTCCCAGTCCATTTCTGAAGTGCATCGAGACACACTTAAGGTTTCCCTACTGGCAGAAGCACAAACTAGAGCAGCCCCATCAATCATGCAAACCCCTGTTCAAGAAGATGGGTATTCTAACACTCACGTCCATACATATTTTCACATGTGTTATGTGCCTGTACAATTTCCCCTCAATCTGCAACCTCCCACCACACCTCTACATGTACAGTAACATGTAACAGCTCCTCACCATGACGGCACATCACACGAGCGCCCACACCCTCCCCACACCTCTACATGTACAGTAACAGCTCCTCACCATGACGGCACATCACACGAGCGCCCACTCCCTCCCCACAACCTCCCACCACACCTCTACATGTACAGTAACAGCTCCTCACCATGACGGCACATCACACGAGCGCCCACTCCCTCCCCACAACCTCCCACCACACCTCTACATGTACAGTAACAGCTCCTCACCATGACAGCACATCACACGAGCGCCCACTCCCTCCCCACAACCTCCCACCACACCTCTACATGTACAGTAACAGCTCCTCACCATGACGGCACATCACACGAGCGCCCACTCCCTCCCCACAACCTCCCACCACACCTCTACATGTACAGTAACAGCTCCTCACCATGACGGCACATCACACGAGCGCCCACTCCCTCCCACCACACCTCTACATGTACAGTAACAGCTCACCATGACGGCACATCACACGAGCGCCCACTCCCTCCCCACAACCTCCCACCACACCTCTACATGTACAGTAACAGCTCCTCACCATGACGGCACATCACACAAGCGCCCACACCCTCCCACCACACCTCTACATGTACAGTAACAGCTCCTCACCATGACAGCACATCAAGGAGCGCCCACACCCTCCCCACAACCTCCCACCACACCTCTACATGTACAGTAACAGCTCCTCACCATGACAGCACATCACACGAGCGCCCACTCCCCTCCCCACACCTCTACATGTACAGTAACAGCTCCTCACCATGACGGCACATCACACGAGCGCCCACACCCTCCCCACAACCTCCCACCGTGACTCCCCTCTGCAATGATGCTCTTACACCTCTCTTGCATATACAATTCATATACTACTACTTGTGGATAAGAATTACTCATTTTAAACTTTTTATTTCGCTCTTCAACATACAATTCACATAATTTCACCTTCTTGAATATACAGTTCATAAAATACCATGTAAAATTGCACAAAATATGGTACAAATGGATCTTAATATCTCCAATTTTCTTGAAATGTTTGTGTGTTTTGAAACAAAGTACATTTGACTTGTTTCTTCCTTTTCTAAAACAAAATTATTTTGGCAGATATTAATTTTTGGGACATTAATTGGAGACATTAAGGTCAATTTGCACCATATTTTGTGCGATTTTACGTGGAATGTGAATTGTATATTCAAGAATATAAAATTATGTGACTTGTACGTTGAAGAGCGAAATAAAAGGTTTAAAACAAGTAATTCTTGTCTGCAAGCAATAGTATATGAATTGTATATGCAAGAGTGGGCTAAGTATGCCATTGCAGAGGGCAGTCACGGTGGGAGCTTGCAAGAAGGGTGCAAGTGGTCACGTGATGTGCTGTCACGGTGGGGGAGAGGTGGTCACATGTTACTGCACAGAGGTGTGGTGGGAGGTTGCAGATTGAGGGGAAATTCCAAAGGCCCCAGAATACCAATATTGCCCACAACCACAATACTAGACAGACACAGGCCATGTAACTCCTTGTAGTTTATCAGGAAGGCCTCTGCTACTCTGCCGTACAAATATATAATAGTCTCCCTTTAGCTTTAAACTTACTGTGTAACACAAAAGGCTGTTTAAGATTTAAAAGAGTTCAGTAAGTCCTTGCTTGTGCATTCGATTTACAACATAAAGGAATACTATACTAAACCTACTTCACCCCACTAGTATTAACCTATTACTGTGCTTAGATGTTGGGAAAGAAAATTATATCAAATTGCATGCTTGTAGGACGTCTTCTATATCCTTGAACCTGGCTCATTCTAGGATCAAATGAACAAGTGCAATACAATTATTTTGAAGTTGCTTTGCTCATAACCATGTTGTAGCAGTAATACTGCAGCTTTTGGTGCCCAGCTTTTAAACACTACTCATACCTATTTCACTGCAGTCTTATGGCTGATACCTCCTTCTCAGAAATAAAACATGATACCTACAGCTAGCACAACCATTACATTCTTTCTTACTTTGTTGCGAGTTCTTTCCGCTTTATAAAAGCGAAATATACTTTTGCGGATGGCAAAATCAACCTTTCATTCAGCTACTATAAAAGTTTAAATTTTTTCGGCGGAATTCAAAATGTTAATTATCAAAAATCCACCACATTGGAAGCCATACATGAAATATAACTGCACATGTTTATGCGCAACTCCCACCAAATAAAAACAATGCTTACCTGTGCCATCAATACTTCTCCAAATGACTCAAAATACTCTCTCAACTGCTCTTCTGTTGTCTTCCATGGCAAGCCAAGTACAATTAAATCTGAACATTTTAACATTGTTTCCATGCGCTTTGTTTTGGCTGTCGAGTTTTCCAAATGATCATCTGATTTACGCTTATTTTCTACAACACAAAAAGGAATTATTACTCAACAGTTATTTGGGCGAGCGTAACTTCTATAACCTCAATGACCTACTTAAAACGTATTAATTAAAGAGTGCTGTGATATCTTACCTTTCGGAAACACACAGAAATACACACAATTTCCCCAACCATTTTCTGGAGGATGTAATCTTCCTTCCACCAAACGAACTCCTCTCATAGTTCGTGATTCTGGATTACGGTATTTGAGGCCACAAGTACCGGGAAACTGTGCGGCCAAAGTCGACAGTAATAGCGTACTATCATCTTCAGTAGGAAGCTCGACAGGTTCTTCGCCTTCATCTTCGGCTACCTGAAGGTAGGAACACATTACTACCTTCAGAACTTAATTTTCGTTTGTAAATTCAATGCCCGATTGCAGCAAACTATACTATGCTCAAAAACGAAGCCAAGCAATCCCGGAGTAGATTAGCAGAAGAACATTGCATCATGGGAGGAAACCACAACGGAAACTAAAAGTATGAAAAATTGCATCTTCCATCCACAAGTAACTCAAGCTGGACGCTAGGGTTACATAAGGTATTATAAGAAACCTATGAATATAAAGGCAATAGACCCTGTAGCGATAGGTTTTAAAATCTATCAATATTTCATAAAAACACTGTTAAAATAATATCACAGTGGAGCTTGTAAATTATTATTAGGGTTGTTACCATTGTAATCTTGGACTATTCTCTGTGATAGTCTACGTATAATCTGTGACTATGTCTTATCTCCATTGGGGAAACTACTCTTAGCTGATTTATCATCTTAAAGCCTGGCGCGGGAAAAGTTTTATCTGCACAGAGCACTAGTACTGTTGCAATAAAATCAAATTAATGCAGGATTATTACGTATTCGAAGCGTCAATGTTAGCCCACAGAATAAGAATATGAATACGAATGGGCATTTCAGAAGTTGGGAATACTTTTTTTTTTTATTGCAGTCCCCTTCACCGGAGGGCACAGCGCGATCGGAACCTACATATTAGGCCATATATACCTGCAATTTCTTGCCGTGCGAGAATGAATGATGCGATGCGGCAGAATTTTAATGGTTTATATATGCATGCGACCTGTCCACTGTGTATTGTTGAGAAATAGTTCTACCAGCCCACGGTGGAATCATACTAAACATGCGTGTTTCACAGCAATGTGAGGAGCAAGGCCACAGATTAAGCGAGGCTAAGATTTTGCCAATGATTGCGAAGAGGACAACAATAACACAATTGCAAAATAAACATCTGAATGCAATTTATCTAATATAAAAAAGCAAATGCAAACGATATGAAGTATAAATAATAGTGATAGGCTCATGCAGAAATCACTGATTTTGTATTCTAATCCGGAAGGACGAGAGCATGAGCGTCTGCAGACTTTTTTTTTAGCGTAGAGCCGCATGTTGGAAATATACAATTAAACAATATTAATTCATTCTGTTTCCAAAAACTGTAAAAGGTGAGTTATAGTATTTGTTGCGGATAAGCGTATCAAATTATGCTAAATAAAAACTGTTCTTTACATCAACAATAAAGTGATAGTCTAATAGTAATTAATTGCACATTACATTTACTAATTTCCGGGGGGCGTGGACCCCCCTTGCCTCCCCAACACCACTTCGATGATGTGATCAAAGAAAGTTATTCGTGCAAAACATCACTCTAGACAACAGCTTAATAATCATACCTAATAAATATGACATTTAGGAAATAAAACATAATTATAAATCTAAATACAGTACACTTACTTGCATTTGATTAGATCACCAATAATAGTTTAGTTTATAAAACACAAGATAAAGAATAACGCTGCACTCGAAGTAGTAGTACCACGCTTACCATGTACTATTCGGCCACGATATGAGTGCACTCCAAGGCCGCAGGTTTGCTTACTATCTTAAGTCTAGAGATCTGCGCGGAGCGAAGGAAAGCAAGGGGAAAGATGATACTGGGAATATACAGTCGTACAATGAAAACAGTACTCGCCTGCTGATGTCACATTAGCAACTTATCCTTTATTTCCGGCACAATAAATATCATGCGAAAGAGCATCACCAAAGGCAAGATATTTTTTTTTTTTTTGTGGTAGTAATTATTTGATAAATTCGCATTAATAATTTAAGTTAGCGGTGTTTTCTGTTGAATATTATACTAAAAAATTCGCAATAAATTCGCACAAATTTTCGGGTAAAATTAATACACACAAACATCACTGAAATTAAAATTAACAGGTAAGTAATGTTACTGTAACATTATTGTTCGAAATTTCTCCAAATCGAAACATTTATGTTATTATCCTGACATGAATCACTATAGGATAGTAATACCCTTCCCTGGCAGGAAAAGAATTCTTCCTTGACGAGTCGTGGAAATTATCTAATGAGAGGGGGAAATACCCCATTCCCCCCGTTTATTCGAACCCTGCTTCCGATGATAAGTTTATCGTAGGACACAAAGTTCCCCATATATGTTTAAAAATATGCTTTCCATTAGTGGCAACCATTTGGAGTTTCATCCAAGTTAGAATTACATTTCGTCGTGAAACAGTGTAAATCTCTTTAGTTTCAGCTGGCATCATTACATAATATTGCACTGTTTGTTCCTTTGTTAATTATAAAGAAACTGCTTGCGTAATATAAGAATCGGATCTTGTCTTCGGTAACAATGCCCCCATCTTTCATGACTATCTTTTAGAAATGAGTATTTTATGCCGTTTTTATCTTATAGTAAATCGTATACCAATACATTGCACAATAACTTATTTTAAAAAAGGAGTGCTCTCTCTCTCCTCCGTGGTAACACCCTAACCTCTAGTTTCCCAGGTCGCAGGTTCAAACCCGGCGGAGGGTGATGAACTTTTTGGAGCGTAAACATCATTAGCATGGCTTCCATAGGAAAGTCCCACGTCGTAGACTTACGGTACGTAAAAGAATCTCAAGCCTGATAAAGAGACCTCTGAGCAAAATTAAACGGTCTTTCACGTCCAATATAAAATGGGACACTGAAAACCATAGTAGAAGAGCGTCCATAAATAAAACTCACTTTTTACACTCACACAATGAAAGAAGAGCTATTAATCAATATCGGTGACATGGTAAACGTCCCACTAAGAACGTTTGTAAGTAAGGTTACGTCACCTCTAGATTTTTCGAAACTGTGGCACTGGGCCTAATGCATAATAATAGCACCTACTTAAAACTCCCCTTATTATAGTGAGCACCACGTAGTACGCATGCGCATTCTGAACTTGGAGTGCCTACTCCAACCGAGATTGCCTGCGAGTAGCTACTAATATTTTCATATGCATAATCTGAAGTGTGCACTCCTATTATACACACAAAGCATATGGCAATATTCACTCTACTTTTAGATCTGCCGGAGTACTTTACAAAGACAATGCAATTCACTTAGAAAATTACGTCAGGTAGGAAAATAGACAAATGAGATAACTACATCCCATGTAGAGTTTCCGCTCTTATCGGGCGCCTCCCCAGGGAGTGGTTAGGGGAAAGCTCGCCAGATATGGTGGGTACTGGGTAAATAAAATACCCAGGCGGACCAAAGGCCACGCTGCTCTCCGGCAGCTATACCCAATTTTCAGTTCCCAAACCATGCCCTTACGCCTGAAGCTCCAGCTGTATCGAGCGATCATCCCGCCTATGGTCCTGTACGGATGCGAGATCTGGGGAGTGGTGGCAAAGTCCACCTTCATCAGACTCCAGACGCTGCAGAACCGGGCATTAAGGATGATCTATGATACCGGCTGGAGATTTCCTGCCCATATCCTCCACAAACATTCCGGTATTCCGTACATTGTCGACGTGATTAAAACTCCGCTCGAACAATGTACAACAAACTCCAGAACCACCCTAACCCTCTGGTGAATACTCTGGGACAATACGATCAGAGAGAGCCACGCCGACTACCATCAAAAAGACTACCAAAGGACATCTTAAGTCCGGCGGTTTAACTTTGAAGACGGGAAAGGCGAAAGTACAATCTGTATTCAAAACAGAGAAACACACCTGTTTTCAGTTCACCTCTAAGTGAGTGACTGACGGCCAGAACCCTGGTGGGGATTAGCGCGTCGTCTGAATGGCTGGAAACAACCAATCAGCAGCCGCGCACAGCCCGCTCGCGGACCAATCCCTGTCAACCACCCCTCCCGCCCTTATAAATACCCCTGTTCTAAAATTGTTTCCCAGTGTAACACATATCCCTGTAGAGACCTAATCGAAACCATCGCGCAGGTTAAGCCGTATAACGGCTAGGTACTGCGGTAGACACTCGGGTGGGGGAATAGCTTCCCCACTCGACTCGAACTGCCTCTGGCCTCGGTGAGACCACAACGGCAGCCTTTGGCACAGATAGAGTATATCGGTACGGCGAGGACGGCAGAAGTGGCGCCTTGTCTTTCAAAGGGTAATTTGAGGCAACCGCTGTCTTGCGGTGAAGAGATATCTTCAAGGCTATGGGAGAAAACCTCATCAGAACAACAGCACAATCTTTCGGCCAATCACTCACATTGTGCTTAACTGAGTGATTCGAAGAACAATGAGAATGATAAGGTATAGGGAGGAATGGAGGTGTTTTTTTTTTTTTTTTTTTTTAAATTAACGTCCTCCAACATTGTGTTATATCGGACGAATGAATGAAATGAAATGAAAATGAGCCCGAGGTCCATGGAGCTTTAAGTTACCCGACATCCATCTTCTCAGGGTAGGAAAAACCTCGGAAAAAAACCTTACCCGGATAACTTACCCTAAGCGAGGTTCGAACTCGCGACCTCTTGAACGTTAGGCTGACCATCACGCTACAGAGGCGGGCGTGGAGAAGGTGGATTGACAGGGCCACCCCTATGCTGTAAAGACAGAATGGAAAGAGGAAGAAGGGAAAACTACATGGCAATTGATTCAGTGAAATATTACTGTGTATCATTTTTAGAATTCAGGATAAGCGAACTGACTGAATGGTTTACATTGGATAAAAACAATTCATGTGCATCAGAACATTCAGAAACAGTGATGTTTAATAACACTGATTTATTACGTTTGGTTTGTGTAGTAAAATGTGAGTTTGAAATAAATAAAACAAAATGAGAATTTTACCGCCATTGATAGTCTCAATGCATGCAATTATATTTTCTTCCAAATATTCACATACTTCTCAAAATTCTATGTACTCTACACGACAACAGCTATTTCAGAAAGGAATTTCTCGACTTTTTGGAGACAGAAAACGTACTTGCCAATTCATACGATGAAGAAAGACTGGACTGGAGTGTCTACTTAGCACTGCTCAACGTATGTAGGGAAGTGAAAATAACACCTGAGAAAGTTCTCAACAGATTTGGCAACGGTGGAGGATGGAGTTTGTTCTAAAACAATTTTTGGTGTGTTAATATTTGTTATAAATGTCATAGTAATATTATTTTTCAAATATCTTGTGTTATAAGTTAGGAAAAGTTATTTTGAATTTTCTGGCTATAGCATATGTAGTCCTGTTTACTCTGGATGACTTTTGAATAACTCGTAAACCGTAAGAGATAGACAAAATCTTACTATACAAAATGTGTAGATCTCATTAAACACATAATTTATGTCTGAATAAATTTTTTGTAGAGTAAACCATTTCAAAGATATTCCTTGTTATTTGTGCCAGTTTCAGAAAACTTAAAACTTTCGTGAAATGCAACATTATTGTTCATTTTTTTATATGTTAAGTGTGCAAAGAGAACAGGATCTCAAAGCTTCAAAACATTTGATTATCGCTCAAAGTCTACTGTATTCTAATATTCCCCTTGTACCTACAAGGAAATAAGCAATAAGATAATTTGTACAAATGTTTATCTCAATTAACATGAAGAAGATAAAGCAATAAGAGTTTGTAAGAATGGTTAGTACAAGAGTAGAAAAAGTAATGTGAATGCAACACATCAGATATTTTTAATTTAAGTTCCGGATCATGGAGGATTTTGTTCAAAGAGCTAAGGCTTTCCTCAAGAAGTTCCACTTCTTTAACAGAAGAAGGAAGTTTACGTGCAGTAGAATGCTCCTTTCGGATGTAATAGCTATCAATGTGCCTTCTTATGGCATCTGATTGAAAACTGTCCAGTTGCATGATTGGAGATACCCTTGGTCTCTCTTTCCCAGGAGTTGCAATTTGCCATGGACCTGGCTATACTTGCTTCTCTTTAGAAATTCTATAAACAGTCACCTCACTTATGAGGGCAGTCCAGAAAGTCCCAGACATATTGAAATAAACAATTAACAAAATGAAAAAATCAAAGTTTGTTATCTACATTTGAAAGGTACACTCTTAAGCTTTTTTTCTACATAACTGCACATCAAATTGAGGCATTTATCATACCATGGCACAAGGTTTTGAATACCATCTGCGTAGGAACCTGTCACCAATGATTTCAACTACTGGTTTACACCGGCATGCAGTTTGGTGTCAGTGTCAAAGTGTTTTGTACCAATGTAAGATTTGTTGTACCAATGTTTTGTACCAAGCTATTTCTTCATTGCTGTTCCCAAAGTTCTGTAACTGTGAAATGGTTTTCACAAATTTTGTCATCGATTTTCAGTGCCAGTTCATCTGACACAAGGCTAGACCTACCACTGCGATCCTCGTTGTGAACATTAGTACGGCCATTATGAAAATCAATGCACCATTGCCTGACTCGGCTTTCACTCATTATTCCCTGCCCATAAACATCATAAAGTTGATGATAAATTTCAATTGGTTTGTTGTTTTTAGCCAACAAAAACCTAATGAAACAATTGCACTAATGCAAACACACATAAAAGATTTTACCACAAATTCTGAAATTCACTGTTATAACACAAGAGATAAAGCAAAATTACAAATAACCCCACATAAAAAATTGTTTTAAAATAGTTTTGACTATAGAGGTATTAAATTTTACAACAAATTACCTATTTAAATAAAAAATATAAATTCCATTCACCGTTTCAAAAAACATCTCAAGCAATTTTTAATTGAAAAATGTTATTACTCAACTGATGAGTATTTGCATGAATAAAGCATTAACTTGTATTTATTAACAATGTGTAAGTTTAATCTACGTGTATAATTTTTAAGTAATTATTGTTTAACTTTTGAACTTTAAAATACTGGACGATTCCACAACATGTATATGTTAAATCGGATGAATAAAATTGAATTGAATAATCACAGACGGCACTTTACAAGTTGCAGGACTTTCTATTGCAGTGCACATTTTGACACCTCACACAGAGCAAAGTAAGGAAGGCACAGTCCTTAGGCTATGACAGCTGGATGCGTACTGAATGTAGGAACATTCTGACACCAAAATTGGCAGCTCTACCTCCACTCATTGCCATGATAAGCCAAAATGTCTGGGACTTTCTGGACTGCCCTCGTATTCTAAGAGACTGTGCAGTTTTTATCCTCACTTGATTGAAAGTAATAAGAGCTTCATTGTGACGCAGTATATTCTCCTCTCCCCGTTTGAAAAATACTGTAAGAGAGCAGACAAATTCTCTAGCTTGACTGTGCAATGTAACGCTCCGACCGAAAGTTGATCTTTCCCTTGTGCAGCAAATCTTAAGGTCTGCATGCACCTCCACCAACTTGCTTTCATAACCATGTATTTCAATATAAGTTTTAACAAAGCAGGCTAATAATATGCAATGCAACTGAACGCCCAAACAAGGTTGGTTTTTTGCAAGCAACCAGCGCTAATTGACCCAAGGGCTGCATGATTCATCAGTGTAACCAATTTGACAACCTTTGTTTACATTTCCATAGCAATAGCTTTCCCTTCTTGCTCAACATCTGTCGTGTATCTTCTTTTAAAAATCAAACTGTGGGTACTGCATGAAAATAATGAATGAAACTACAGAAATATATAAATTCACTTTTAGGCACCACAAAACACTTTCCATGCATTTATATTTGACACAAAATGTGAGGGCATTCTCTTCCACAAAATCATGGTTTTGATGACCATAATTCACGTATTTTAGTGAATTTGGATGAAAATGCCACAGTTTTTTTATGTTTTTAATTTATCTTTTCTTTCCAGCTAATGCAGCACATTACTAAAGAAACTAATATGTATTAACATTTTCTTTGTGAGAAATAGTAGTTCTAGAAAATAATGGGATGAGGTACCTCAAAGAATTTTTCTACTATTTTTTTCAATCTTTCCCTTTTCTACTGGTAAGTAGGGGAAGTATTGTACTCCACCCAAAATGATATTTATTCTTTTTGCATGTTATTGTATGAATAGGAAGCATTTTAAAAATGTCTCAGCAAGGAGGGGTCATCAAGTGGAAAACATCAGCAGTGAAAGGGTTACATTTGGTTTTATTGGGGCTATTTTTGACATCACATCCTAAAACGTGTTCTCCTTTTTAAAAAAAGGTAACTGATGTCTTAAAAATCGACTTAATATAACTAAATAATAATTTTAGATTACTTGTACACATAAAAAAGAGGCATTCATACTAAAATCTGAGGTTTATTGGTATTACTGAATATACATCTACTGCTGTTGATCCAACTTATTAATTTGGTCTCTAATCCAGTCAAAAGCATCAATCAAACCCCTAATTTCTGATGGTACTACAGACCTCACAGGTTGTAAAACACCTGCCATTTGATTCGGTACATCTTTTATAGCTTTTTCTGCCCTTGTGGTAAGAATATTCTTAATCCATGATATTTCAAACTCCTGTGCATATTCTGCAGGGTTCAATCCTAGAACTTTGTCACATTTAAGATCAATTACTTCTATACTGAGAAGAATTTTTGCTATGACACTTGGCTGAGAATCTTCAGTGCAATTCTTGCAATTTAAAATTGCCAAATGTAATGGTGTTCGTCCACCTTTATCAACAGCATTTATTAGCTCTGGATTTTCTGTCACCTTTGACAGTACAGCATCTGTATCCACATTGAGAACAGCCATATGTAACTCACAAGATTTGGCAAGTTGTCTGTTGAAGAAATCTAGAACTACGTTGTACGTTGGGTCCAAGTGGATTGTTTTTATGATGGATTTATATTCTTTGTAGTTTTCTACAAACCACAGTGCAGCAAAGTATTCAGCAAACATTCTGTGGACAAATACAGGAACACCATTAACAATATTCATAATAATTCCTGTCTTTTCCCGTCCTTCAGCAATCTTCTTTATAATTTCATGTACTTTTGTTGAAGATTCATCCTTGAGTTCCATGAAAGGATAGATAACTATCACTGCACAAAGCATGTGAGTTTCCACAAAATATCTCTTCAATGTCTTGTAGTTTTCCCTCAGAGAAGGAATGCTTAAATCTATTCCATTTTTTTGCCAATATATGTTAAACTTTCTGTCTACAAATTGCTCAAAAATGTACAGTGGATCTATGTAATTTGGCAGAGATACTCTCCCAGTGCTTGCTAAAGTAAGAAATTGATCTGCAAATATTTCAGCCAACATCATGGTCTGTAATGGAATGCCCAAAAGGTTATTTTCATTGAGGCCTTTAGATAATGAAGATATTTCATTTACAAACCACTGTAATACTTCTGGATTGCACTCACTAGTCAGAGCCCCCCAAGATCTCTTGAGTAGGTTCTCCTGATCCTCTACAGAGAAAGGTTCCAGAGTGTACGCCAGTGTTGAGAGATTGTGTTCCAGCATCTCTTTCATTGCTGGTCTAGTTGTTACAAAAAGTTTTCTTGGATTATTATTCTGGAGTAATTTCAGTATCTGGGAAACTTTATCAGAATAATCTGGACTTATTTCATCATAGCCATCAAAGAAAAGGTATACATTATCCATGTTAAACAGCCGAGCAGAGAAAATATCTTCCAATTCTAGAGTGTGAGAGACACTGAGAAGAAAACTGTACACATCTTCATTGTTCAAATTTAATGGCAGTTTTTGTAGTTCATTTATGCAGTCTATAAGATTTACTAGTAGCACTAAGGAAGAATCTTTTGATGATTTTGTATTCCCGGCTACATTAATAAGCAAAGTTGATTTTCCCATGCCTGGTTCTGCAGAAAGTATAACGACACTTCCCTCAACATCATCTACAGTGCTAACATTTTTATAAACAAATGAATTTGCTTCTTCCAAAAATTTCCTGATGAAGGATATATCTCCTTCAGATTTTCTCCAGTACAAAACTTCATTTTCATAATGTAGCCAATGAATGTTCTGGTGCTCACTTTTAATTCTGTTGAAGTCGTCTTCATTCTGTATACTCAAAATCGTTACTTTCTGAGAACTAGTGGAGCTTTCTTCATCTGCCGTTATACTAACAATGTCATCTTCATCTGCTCCACTTATAGCAAGTATGGCACTCACCTGTGCAGTAAGAATATCTCGTTTTACAGCAGACTTAAGTATTAGTGCTCTTGGAACGTAGAACTCGGGCAGTTCTGGGATTTCATTCCCAAGACACAGTTTGTTTCCTCTCAGCATTTCTAGTATCAGATCCCCACTGACTGCAACATTGAGTTTGGAATCACTACCCAGAAGGTCCCACAGAGTGCTTTCATTTCCTTGAAATCTAATTGGCAGCGAGAGAACTTGAGCACGAGAACATCCATCAAGCTGTTCTATACAAAAGTTATCCCTACAGTCATATGTTTCATTACTCTTGTCTTTTGACACAACAACAAGTGTTTTTTCAGGACCAGTTTCAGGAAGAAGAGCTGCATTTTCCTCTGTATCCATAACCACAACCAACACTGAACACCAGCGCCACAGCAACATGACTTCTCTTGTACGCTCTTGGAGAGTTGAAAGCCCTACAAGTACACAGTTGCCTAAAGCCTGATACACTTTCAGTGCAGTCATCATAACGGAGCTAACAGATGCTATATGAACTACACCCTTACGACCTTCAATAATTTTGCGTACTTTATTAAGTTCTTGTTTGTCAAATTTGATGCCAAGTCCTTCTATTTCTTTCATCTTCTCTTGCGACATGTTTTCAGCCAAAATTGTTATCATTTCATACCAGAATTCAGTGTTGCCATTAAGGAAATAACTTTCTTCTCTCCACCAAGTTTGCATTCGTGTCATAAATTGCATAGAAATGCTGTCAGTTTTTTTGTGGTCAGAATTCCAAAGATCAGATAGCTCCTTCTTAATGCATGAATGCAATTTCTGACAGTTCATCTGCCCACTGAATATCCAAAGACGAGATAAGAAATGCTCATATGCAGGAAGTTCTTCCATTGAGACCATATCCATATCCTTAAGTAGTTTCTGGCGCTGTTTTGCATCTTGTGCTGTTTTGGCATCAAAGTTTTGTAACCTCCTTACTATATCTATCAATTCTTTTTCATTTTCCCCATCTGCACTGCCAAGCAATATTTCCCTATCTTTTGGGAGGGACTCAAAGAGCTGATAATAATGAGGATGGGTTTCTCGAGAAACTTGAACACACTTACCACCTGTAGATATGATACTCTGCCACTCACTTGTTTCATCAGGATGTGTAGCTACAGTCTCTGTATTCACTTTTTCTGCCATACGTGCATTTGTATACAGCACAAAAACTGCATTGTTGAAGTCTCCACAGCTTCTGAGATCAGCGTTTTTATTCCAGTTCTTTTTTATGTTCAAATATGCTTTAAAATACTTCATTAAACTGAAGTCACTAACAAGCTGAAGAAACATTGAGTCGTATATAGTTTTACCCTTGTTACTAAACTGTTTAAGTTGTATAAAAACTACATTATCTCCTAAACTCAGCACAATATCATCAAGAGGCGCTGCAGCTTCCATATTTGCAGCCAGCGAGAAGTTTCTGCCTCTTGCCTGACAGCGACTATAGATCACAGATGCCATCATTATTTCATAAAGTTCCCCTCCCATGTTGGTAGCACTAGAATTCTTCTTGTACTTCTTCCTCGGCTGCAAAATAGAAATGTAGTATTATTATTCCTATTTATTATTTGAGCATTATAGATGCAAACCCACACTTTTCCACTTTTTATAAAAATTGAGATAATTGTATTAGATATAATATCTTGCATTCTTGTATTAATACAAATATTGATATAGCGCAAAAAGATACATTTTGACAGCGTAAGTCTAACTTGTACTATACATTTTATATGCATGTGCCTATCCTTGCAAGAAGTACCCCTCACGTCTTTATAAGAACTCATTTTGTTACTGCACAGTCAACACACAAAATATGGAATATATCTTTATTGGTGTCAGATATTTTGGGAATACCCTCCCAATATAAAACAATAAAAAAAATCTGATGTGTTGCACTCACATTTTTACAAACTCTTATTCCTATATCTTCTACGTGTTAGTTGAGATAAACATTTACAGAAATTATCTTATTGCTTATTTCCTTGTAGGTACAAGGGGAATATGGGAATACAGTAGGCTTTGAGCAGTAGTCAAATCTTTTAAAGCTTTGAGGTTCCATTCTCTTTGCACGGTTAACATATAAAAAAATGAACAACGATGTTGCATTTGATAAAAGTTTAAGTTTTCTGAAAGTGACACAAATGCCAAGAAATATCTTCAAAATGGTTCACTCTACAAAAAAATTTATTTGGACAAAGATTGTGGTTTTAGCAAGATCTAAATTTTTTGTACAGTAAGATTTTGTCTGCTTCTTATGGTTTACAAGTTATTTACAAGTCATCCAGAGTGAACAGGACTACAGGGGCTGTAGCCAGAAAATTCAAAATATACATTTCATTTGTACTTGAAGACCTGTGAAGCATTAAGATCAGAAGAAACTACAGTTCAAAAGTATTGGAAAGCATGAATGCTAATGGCTTCATTGCCAGATGCAAGGCACTAGAAAACAACAACAACAACATTTCATTTGTTATAAAAATATCTCTAACAAATGGACTTTTAATCAAAATTGTTAGAGCCATTTTCAAGAAAATCAAAAGTTTTTAAGAAGTTTCCATGTAAAGGGTAGTTTAGGGCAGAGGAATTTTCTTCAAAATCTTTGTGTTGCATTCTTGAAAGACATTAAACTTAAATACCAACTTTGGTTTTTAACCAACTTTTTGTTTTTGAGTTATGCCCTCCACATACTGACACACAGACACACACATACACATGGACCTTTTTCTAAAAATGCTTTTTTTTCAATTCAGGGGGCCTCACAACAATTATTTCTGGTGAAATCTCAACATTGAATTTTTGATTGGAATACAATACCTCCTCTACTTACTATACGTAGCAGAGAAAGTATATACGACTGCCTTTGTAATGTGATAGTATCCTAATCTCCAAAACCAGAGGTCCCAGGTTCGATTCCCAGCTGGAGAATGGGAATTTTTCTTTAAAATAAATAAACCCCAGTGCAACAGCCCATGAAGGACCAAGGCTTGCCACCCAGCCGCTGCATCCCCCACCTCTGCCCACTACAGGCGTCATTGGTGGGGTGCAGTACTGGAGGGTGGTACATGGTCAGCGTCCCAAGCCCTCCCAGCCAGTTATGCAGCCTTCTCAACCTAATTTTTCTTTAACTAGAATTATTCTTCGTCCTCTTTAGAGTCTGTGAGTATGAATGTGTATGTGAATTTGATGTTTGTAAAGAGTACCTAACATAAAACAAACACAAAGTTACACAAATGGTAAAAGTGAGTGAGTGAGTGAGTGAGTGAGTGAGTGAGTGAGTGAGTGAGTGAGTGAGTGAGTGAGTGAGTGAGTGAGTGAGCGAGTGAGTGAGTGAGTGAGTGGGTTGTATTTAAGGGCCCGTCGACAACTAGGTCATTAGGGCCCGGGTAAAATGAGTGAACATTATTGCCCATGAGTAATTGTTTGAAAGGAAAAGCAGCCAATATGACCTTAGACAAGGCATGGGCACAAGACGAGAGGCAGCGATTGAACTCTCTTACTCCCCTAACATTCTCTTGCCGAGTGATGAAGGTTGTTTTTTTGATGCAAGTACAGTGATGGGTTCCTTCCACCTGCACTGTAGTAATAATTTCTACACTGTGTGTAGGAGCCGTGTGTAGGACATGATTGGAAAGGGTAGAGTGAGACTGAAAAATTAAATTGTTGTATGAAAAAACATTAATTACATGAATTGACCTGGTTGGTTAAACTAGAAGCCCAGGACTTAAGTACTTACAAGTAGTAAGTTGCCATTAAGGTATGTTATCTCAGAGCAAATTGAGATTTGCTTGTGTGGTTTACTGGGAATAATGCGAGTGAGTTGGAGAGTTTAATGTCATATCAGCAAGTTGGCTATGATAGCTTAGTGGTTAGAGCAGCTGGACAGTAACCGGTAGATCCGTGGTTCAAATCCCAGTCATGGCATTCAATTTTGCAGTCTCACTCTCCCCCTTCCAATAATTATTACAGCCACCTACTGTGCTTAGGCAAATTACATAATGTTGAAGTTTATACCATCCCTTTCTCTATGCACGTAATATCCCTACACTGCCTTATGATAAACATACTAAATTGTTTCTTTCATAATAAACAAAGGAGTAAAGTTACATTGCTATTTAGCCTTAAAAATATTTTAAAACTATTTGATCAACAGAATAAATTCTTTGGTTATAAACTTAATATATTCAAACTTTAAAACACAAAATACAATAGTTCATATTAAATAAACTAAATAAGAAACTAGACCACTAAAGAGTGGAATTATATATTCCCTTTTATATGTTTACAAATATGAGTATTCAGAAAGTACCTTTTGAAATAGTAAATAAACATCTGTAGGATCATCAAAGTTTGATTTATGCTTCTGATCAAAGTGGCATTTGATATTGTAACACTTTATATTTGCAAATTGAAATCTGTATGTTAAATACCAAACTTTCTTGTTTTTGTAACTTACAACAAATTTTCTCTACCACTCTTCATGAAACAGGCATACTCGACACTGAATGACACATGTCAACCTGAACAGTAGTGAAGGGGAAGGATGGCCAGTGGAGTGAGGCAAGAATGGAAGTGGTCCAGTTGAGCCGATTTTGCCCATGCCTGCCTTAGATGTTAAAAGCAGCATATAAATAGAGCAAAAAAATAAATAACTAGAACAACATTAAAAAGGTTCATATGAACATGGGTTTGAAAATAGTTATTATGCTCAACCATATCCAAATTTATTAATTATAAGTCTGATAGCAATCCTTTAATGGACCTCCTTAAGTTCAAACGTTCATTAAAGGACTGGTCTTCATTTAATCGGACAATTCAATTTTCATTAGAGGACAGATGTTTCACCAATCACAGAAGTCCCATGTAGCAATGGCAATGCGCAATATTGATTAATTCTCTAAGTGCATCTAATACGAATTTAGAAAACGCTAAATTGTCAGACACTACTGACAGTGAGATGCAACTTACTCCACCCGCCTAAGTAAGATGCAACTTACACAAAACACATAAACTAACCTTAATACAGCATCAACTTCCAAGAATATTACAGTAACTACAGTACCACAAATTAGTTTCACTAATTTACAAAAAATAACTTATACATGAAATAAAGGTTCGTCTCAAAACCAATATATTCAATTTGCCTTCTATTTTTCAATGTTACGTAGCATTCCAAGGTTATCATTTTCATCATGTAGCTGTGACGTGCTGGAAATAATAAATTGTTTAGCACCTGCACAGAACTCCAAATATCAACTGATGCAATGTAGGTCATTGTCCCTGGTGAGTGTACAACATTTTACATTATTTCAACTACGAGGACTGTAAAGAAAGTAGTGGCAACATAGACCCCACCTTCACAGGAGAGTGGGTATGAGCCAATAGAATATGGAAGCGACCAGGTGAGTAGTGTTGATGTGTGGTGTACATTAGTCGGGAGTGCATTGTTGCTATGTAGCGTTGAAGTGAACAATCTGTCAATCAGTGGCGGGTGAAGCATGAATGCATTAATAGTGCCAGCATCACTTTGTCGACTTTTTTCCTTCATTGTGTTTAATTTATGTCACTGAACAACCGGGTAAGGGGTGGGATATCCGACAGTGGTGAATGAAAGAAATGGTTGAAATGATGCTAAGTTATTGATACACCACCACTGCTACTTAGTAGCAACTTTCGTCCACTGCACATCAATTGGCACTATACGTCACTTACACTAACAATGCGGAATTAATCAGTCCATGGGACTCGAAAGTTGAGACATTTTTTCTCAAGCAAATGTTGAGTTACCATAAAATTTACAAATCGATTACCAAGCAATATGTCAAGTTACACGCGATATCGCCACCAAAGAAAACCCATGGAAAACAGAATAAAGCACTTTGCAATTCACATTCATAGAACCATTTATTTTTCATGTAATTGTTTGATTTAATTCCTACGCAGTTACAACCATCGCCTTTTCGTTCTATATTTGTGCAGATCAGGAGCAGGTCTTCATAGGCACTTCATTCCACTTCATCATCTAACGGTGATGTAGAAAATGGAATTACTTAGTAAAAACTTTCTTTATTCATGTTACACAAAGAAAAAACCACGTGTATTTAACAGGTTTCCTAGCAGAGGCAAACTTCTTGTTTAGTTGTGTGCTGTGGTAGCATTGGCAATGTACGTAACCTTATCAGAAACCAAAGATTAATTTCATTTTAGGTATGAACAATTGGAGATGAATGACGAATGTGATATAGCAAAACACAACTTTCCGATAATTTTTACATTGCAAAGTAGTGATAAGTGCCTTATTTCTGACGTCTTAATATATTATACTTTGTCTTACATTATGTATAAGTTGGTACCTTTGATTAGCATGTGCTGCCAATGATAGCTTGTCCATCATCTTACTCCTCTACTTGCTGCTAGTGTTGCGATTGAACGTCCACAAGGCTGTCCATGTGTCAAAACGAGATGGCACAGATCCATAGAGTAGTAACATAGCGGTGTTGCAAACTTACAATTAGCAGTCACTTCCGTGATTTTTTGTTGTTAGACAAGATATTTCATTGTGCCTTGAACATTACTAAGCCCAACTACATTTGGAGTATACAAAAAATATATGCATTTTCCTCCCTTTTTAAGGTAGAGCCATGGCGTGGAGGCACTATCTCTGGAGCTGCCCCTGGTGTCAAGTGCACTGCTCTAAAGCATGTTTACCAAAAGCGAAATGTTCGTGGCTTAAAATCGAGATTACCCCATGGCAAAAATTAATCAGAATGTTATTGAGGATTACGTGAAGTTTGTGGTAAGAATGCATTACCGTACAGGACAGTTGCACAATGGGTCAAGGCGTTTGGTGTTGGTCGGACTGAGACTGCGGATTTTCACTGCGCAGGTTGGCCGTCCATTCCTCAAGATCATATTGATATCATGAGTGGTCTCTTTGCCGTGGACCATCGATGGACTGTCCGGGAGTTATCCATAGAGGGTGGTCTCAGTTATCAAACAGTGTGGCACTCCTGACGAAATGTCTTCACATGAGGAAAATTGGGTCCTGTTGGGTTCCACTTCGACTCACTGAGGTACAGAAATGGCACCGGTATGCACTGCTGGCATCCACCTGGACATATACTGCAACAAAGGAGACGCATTTCTACAGCATATTGTCATCATTGATGAGACATGGGCACGAGCCTATGAGCCAGAATTAAAGCATCAGTCGAATGAATGGCGTTACCCAGGTTCACCACCTCCAAGGTTTGACGGAACCCAGTCAGGTGAAGCTGATGTTGAGTGTGGCATACGACTATGAGGGGGTTATTCTTATGCATGTTGTGCCTGAGGGACAAACGGTCAACAGTGATTACTATGCCAATTTCTGGAGCGACACCTGCGTCCGGCTATGCGGCACAAACGTCCATTTTTATTACAAGACGATCACCCCATCATGTTGCATGACAACACACGTTATGTCACAAATAATGCCCAGTTCTTATTGCAAAGGTGATTTCTGGAGCAACACCTGCGTCCGGCTATGTGGCACAAACGTCCATTTTTATTACGAGATGATCACCCCATTGTGTTGCATGATAACGCACATAATGTCGTGAATAATATCCAGTTCTTATTGCAAAGGTGGCATTGGGAGGTCTTGGAACATCCTCCATAATCACCAGACATGAATCCTTGTGATTTCAACCTGTTTCTGAAGTTGAAGGAACTGCTCCGAGGCCACTGATTTCCTGATGTGGCATCTGTAGTCTGCACAGGAGAGTGCGCCGTCACAGTAATCAACAGAGATCGCCTTACCAACTGTCCCCAACCGCTGCCCTACATTTGGTAAAAGGTCAGGAACTTTGCAGGTGACTACATTGAAGGACAGGTGTGGTCCTGCAGACATTCTGGGGATTGTGAGAGAACGATGTGACTGCCAAAACATAAAAATATGGTGCTCTCTAAAAAGCGGTTACTATTACTGTTATTGCTCTCTTCAATGTGAAAAATATTGGAGAGCAAGAGGATTAATGACTTCATTGTCAGAAATCCAGCATTAGCTAACAACAACAACATTGAAGGAATGTTATGCAATTGTACTTGTGAGTTCAATAAATGTTGCCACTACTTTATTTACAGGCCTCATATAAAATTAGGTATATGGTCCAGCATAAATTGTCGTATAAAACTTAAATGTAGTGGTAATTAAAATGCTTGTATGAAAATTAAGAAACGAGCTGAGACAGAATATTAGAAGACCCCAAAAGAAAATCATTCATGTAAATATTTGTTAAAAGTGTAATTCGTTTTTTGATGTTGGTATGAGATAATTAAATGACGAAAACATGTTGATAAGGTTCATTGTTACGAACAACTAAGTTTGCACAAAGACGTCATAAAACTTTCCATATTTGATTTTAATATACGTGTATAAATATTAGAATTGTTTGTGTTCCATAATAAAAGTAGGGGACGATGATTGGGATCACTTCCCTAACGAGAAAGAACTATTTGATGAATAGCGCGGATGAATATGAAAAAGGCAGTGACGCGTCAAAACGACGCCAAAAAACTGCTCACTAGCGTGTGTATCTCCGAGGTGAGAAGACATTTTTATGTGTACGCGTCATGAAATAGTAAAAGTGAATTTACTAAGTGTTTAGAGACCTTTAATTAAATTTCGGCGATGCTAGGGAAGTTGATCCGCTAAAATAAGACTTTCTACTGTGATACGATCTAAAAATTGTGAACAAGAAGGTGCAAATAAAATGTTTGACTAAAGTTTAACCCGAGTGTATGTTCATTCCATCCGTTACCAAGCCCTGAGATCAAAAAGATCTCATTAGCTTAAAGACACAGCGTCGTTAATAATCGCAAAAACTGCACCAGAACAAAGCGAGTTTCCTAATATTTACTCGCGTCTTAATTACCTTGTTGAATAATATACTATTATTTAAGAATTTGGCCCTCAATGGACACCAATAATGATGATACTACTACTACCACTAATGATGATGATGATTATGATAAGGACGATGACAGTGGTGGTGGTGGCAGCAGTAGCGGCAGTGGCTGGTGGTGATAATAATCATCATTATCATCATCACAATCATAATGATAAATGTAAATATTAATTAAATTGTTGTCAATTATGGAGTTCCACAAGGATCCATATTAGGTCCCATTTTATTTCCTCTCTTTATAAGGTAAGGTAAGTACAGGGACCTCGTCCATGTGGCCTTCTGTAGCTGTGTCCCACAAGCAAGTTAACCCTAGGCCACAAGGACGACTGGGGTGTGTTCCAGTAGCTTAGTCACTAGAGCACCTGTCTCCCCCGCAACTTCTGGCTGGGGAGTGCAATCAACAATAAGGAATACATTACAATACACTGTGTACTCCATACTTTCTACCACGGCACATTATTTGCCAATAACCAGGACTTGGAATATTAATTAAATACAGTGAAATGCTTAAGTCCAGCTGTGCTGTGTAATTCAGAGTTTGACCATTATGTGATGAAACAGAGTACAAACTTCTTACCTGCAGTAAGATGCTATCCAACTCAGTTGTAGAATAGACTGAGTAACCTGAACTCATGGACAAGCTGCAAGTTCTATGTAACTGTCAGAGAGTTCAGTGTTTGTGTCTCAAGTGCATGTCAAGGAAAAGCACTCCTCCGTCTCCTTATCTTTCCAACCAGCTAGTTGGATGGCATTGATGAACTTCCCCACTAGACCAGCCTACAATAGTTCTGTGACAATATGTTGAATTTTCTGGCAATAGCTTACGAAATGCTCTTCATTCTGAATGCATTTTGCATATCTGGCAAACCCATTCTGAATGCATTTTGCATATCTGGCAAACCGTAAGAGAAAGACAAAATCTTACTACACAAAAAAATTCACATCTTGTTAAAATATGCAATTTATATCAAATGAAACTTTTGTGGTGTTAATATTTTTTGTATGTTCTTTATTATTGGATAGAATTTTCAAACACTTATAATTTTCTCAAGAGGAAAATTGTGGTGGCGCCGTGGCCAAGTGGTCATCAACACTTGCCTATCACCAAGGCAGCCCAGGTTCGATCCCAGGGACCCACATGTGGTATTCGTGGTGGATGAAGTGGCACAGGGGCAGGCTTCCTCTGGGTTCTTTGGTTTTCCCTGCTACTCATCCCAAAAACTGCTCCATCTCACCTTTCCATTCATTGATTTTTGTCTGCCTTTCATGTCATACTCTTCCTCATTCTCATACATTCACCCACTTCCAGGTCTTCAATCTGTCCAGTCCATAGGTTCGTCTGCTCCCCGACAGGTATTTAAACCTAAACACAGACTAGGGGTGTAAGTCCTCCATAAGGGGAGGATAATCAGACAAAGAAGGAAAACTGTTATTCTTTTTTTTTTTCTTCTGTCATGCAAAGAAAAAGGAATTTTAAATCCATCACATAACAACCTGCTCTTTCCAGATTTGACTAGGTATGCCTTAAAGCCTTGTGTATTCCAGTAATCTCCTTGCACATACAAGTAAATATGCAATAATGATAATTTCTGCAAATTTTTATCTCATTAACATAAGGTAAATACAAGAATAAACTCTTGTTGTCGACGAATGTGTAGAGGAATCGTGTGATTGTAACATGTCACATTTTTTTTTGGGAGGAGGTTAATGC
This sequence comes from Tenodera sinensis, assembly GCA_030765045.1. Taxonomy (NCBI): domain Eukaryota; kingdom Metazoa; phylum Arthropoda; class Insecta; order Mantodea; family Mantidae; genus Tenodera; species Tenodera sinensis. The sequence goes on from CM060970.1 coordinate 131,792,120, forward strand.
TCATACTGAAGAAATTGGGAATGGGACTTTGACAGCTTTTAGCTGAAGATGTGAAGCTTGTGCTTACCCGAGAAATTGCTTGTGCTGGGCAGCTGCTCTTGTAAGAGGAATCATTTTCATCTGTCAAATATTCTGCTCCTTCAGGTTTTTTGTAGCTCTGTTCCTTGAATTCCTGCACAAAAGACAGTTCAGAGTTATAATCTGAAGTTTTATAAATACTATCTGTTTGAGAGGTAGAACTGGAACTTAAAAATTCAATGCCACTACTGGGATTTGAACCACAGACCTTCCGCTTACCGGGCGGCTGCTCTACCACTGAGCTATTGTGACAAACTGCCAGAATAGCATTAAATTCTCAAACCAATTTGTATTTCTCCTGGTAAACCACAAAGGCAGTCTCACATCAGAGACAAGTTACCCCAATGGTGACTTACTATTGTAAGTACTTTATATCCCAGGATTAAATAACCTTCAGATGGTAATTATTATTTATTTATGCCAACAAACTTACTGTTGGTGTTTTTAAACACACAAGCCCTGTGTGGGCAAAGTTTGAGAGGTAGAACTGGAACTTAAAAATTCAATGCCACAGTCCGTTTACTGGGCGGATGCTCTAACCACTGAGCTATTGTGACAAACTGCCAGTTCTACTCTCAAACTTTGCCACGCACAGCTTGTGTGTTTAAAAACACCAACAGTAAGTTTGTTGGCATAAATAAATAATAAATACTATTTGTTGTTTACCACAACTCCACATGAACCTACCCCACTTCTGATGAAAAGATACAATTTCTTGCTTACAACAAAATAGGTTCTATAATATTAAAATAAAGCAGTTCATATTCCAGGAAACTTTGTCATTTGATCCATAGGAAAAGTAAAGAATCTGGAAATTTAACCATAAATAAAATTCCAACAACATGACAGAGTGAAGTTACCCCACTCATTAAATTAAAGCAGTGGGCAAAAATGCACAATTTATGGACTAAAAATAAAGAAAGTATGATGTGTTGCACTCACATGACTTTCTCTACTCTTGTACTAACCATTCTTACAAACTCTTATTCCTCTATCTTCTTCGTCCTACTTGAGGTAAACATTTACAGAAATTATCTTATTGCTTATTTGCTTGTAGGTACAAGGGGAATATTAGAATACAGTAGACTTTGAGTGATAGTCAAATGTTTTAAAGCTTTGAGATCCCGTGCTCTTTGCATGCTTAACATATAAAAAACTCTGATGTGTTGCACTCACATGACTTTCTCTACTCTTGTACTAACCATTCTTACAAACTCTGATTCCTATATCTTCTTTGTGTTAGTTGAGATAAACAGTTGTACAAATTATCTTATTGCTTATTTACTTGTAGGTACAAGGGGAATATTAGAATACAGTAGGCTTTGAGTGATAGTCAAATGTTTTAAAGCTTTGAGATCCCGTTCTCTTTGCACGGTTAACATATAAAAAGATCTGATGTGTTGCACTCACATGACTTAGTTCGCCATCGTTTTCGAGTTTGAGGCTCATTCACCTGTTTATTTCTTTTTTTTTTATTTTGAGCAGAGCACATTAATGCTGTTTTGATCTAGATTTTAAATAATGTTTCAATGTATGCAGTTTTATTTCAACATGTCAGTACAATTAACTACAGTTCTTTGTAACAAAAAGTTGAAACCTGCTTAATATGTTCATATGCTGCACTTCAGAATGGAAAATAGTTCAAAGGGTCAAAGAAAGAGTAAAAGCATAAATACATCTAAGGCTTTACACAGTTTTAAACGAATTGTTTGAAATTGTGACCTGAATTTTCATGACAAAATTGACAGCGGTGAAGGAATGATTGTTGTAACCTATCCAAGATTTCTGGTGTGAGTTAAATAAGGAAATGATAGTAGTTAATGCTGTTCTTCATATGGAATAAAAAAAGAAAGCAAAAATAGTAACTGCATGACAGGAAATGAACCCACGACCTTTGGGACCACAGCCTTTGAAGTTTCAAATTAAGCCACAAAAGCAGTCAAGCAAATGTCTCTAGAGTAGGCTTCACAATGCAAGGCAGCCAATCGTTCAGTGTCCCACTGTCAGGTGATTAGTGTGAGATTTGAGACATTTTTGTGGCGTTAAACCTTGATAACAAGAAAACAGTATGAATATGATAGAGAAAGAGATGTGAATATAATAGCCAAAAGTAAGTAGAGAAACCACTGTGAATGTAATATGCAGCATCTCTATTTCAAACATACAGAAAATTGCATGACTTATTTGTAGAAGAGTAAGTAGAGAAAGAGATGTGAATTTGATACCTAAAAGTGAGAGGAGAGAACAGTGTGAATGTAATAGCATTTCTATTTCAAACATACAGAACATGGTATGACTTATTTTAAAAGTGGGGATAAACGTGTTTTTTGGTCCAAAATCATGTTTTTTATGGAAAATTTTTTATAGAAGAGTGAGTAGAGAAAGAAATGTGAATGTGTGAATGTGTTACCTAAAAGTAAGTAGAAATAACACTGTGAATGTAATATGTAGTATCTCTATTTTAAACATACAGAAAACTGTGTATTTATTTGTAGAAGAGTGAGTAGAGAAAGAGATTAGAATGTGTTAGCTAAAAGTGAGAGGAGAAAACAGTGTGAATGTAATAGAATTTATATTTCAAATATATAGGACATGGTATGACTTATTTTAAAAGTGCAAATAAAAATGTTTCTTGGTGCAAAATCACGTTTTTTATGGAAAATTGTTTATAGAAGAGTGAGAAGAGAAAGAGATGTGAATGTGTTACCTAAAAGTGAGTAGAGAAAATGCTGTGAAGGTAATATGCATGTATACAAAAATTTAATCAAATCTTTAGAGTCGTTTCTGAAATACCGGGAATATATGTACAAGAATTGCACAGTAGAAGCGGGAATAAAAAATGTTAATTTTTTATGCAAAATCGCATTTTTTCGGGAATTACACCTGTATAGCTGAACTTAAAAAGCAAAATCCTATCTGAGTACAAGATTTGATCGAAATCGTTAGAGCCGTTTCCAAGTTGCTCGGAATATATATATACAAGAATTGCTCATTTAAATATATAAGATATCAGTCACACCTATAAACTCTTGAGTTATTTTGGTGTAGTTCATTAACACTTTTATACACACACACACATATATATAGGGTGTCCCAAAATTAGACCGACAAACCTTGGGAGCTGTTCAAAGCAAATGTTGGAACACACGCCCATTGCATTTAACACAAAAATGCATTGGTGTGCCCTATTCTGCAGTACTCTCGCAAAGATACCACTATTTCTCTGGTTTAAAAGTTTGTTGGTCTAATTTTGAATAGTAAAGCTGTGATTAACTGTAAATAATGAGATGTTTGTGCTTTGTTTATGTGTTCTGTGTTCATTTCTTGGATTAAGATTGTGTGCCTTACTAAGATAAATGCAACACTAATTTGCATTGTTGATTTTGCCGTAAATACTTAAACTGGACGGGAGGCAGTAATCTATGTCATTAACTCATCTAGTCCTTAAACAAAACACCGCAGCAAAAAACTTTCCTTAACAAAAAATATTTAAAATAATATTATGTATCAGTTCCCAAAGTTGTTGTTGTTGTTTTCTAGTGCCTTGCATCTGGCAATGAAGCCATTAGCATTCGTGCTTTCCAATACTTTTGAACTGTAGTTTCTTCTGATCTTAATGTTTCACAGGTCTTCAAGTGGTCTTTGTTCATTTCTGCTGGATCGTTACACAGGACACATATTGGTGAAGCTGAGATACCTATTCTGTAGAGATGACTTGCTAAGCAGTCGTGATTTGTCAATAGTCGGAAGGCTGCAACCGCTGTTTTCCTTGGTCTCTGGGGGATTATATCTGGGTTGGAAAGTAGTGTAATCCATTTTTTATCTTTGGCATTTGTTTCTATTTATTGAAGGTATGAATGAGAAAAATTTTTAATGATCAAGCGTTTTATTGAGGAATATGAGAAATTGAATTTAGACTTTTGTTTTATTGTTGTGCCTTTCTTTGCAAGTGAGTCTGCAGCTTCGTTCCCCATGACTCCACAGTTGTGGCTTTCATGTAACTGTTTTCTTAACGGGCACCAGTTTTACAATGTAGCAGTTACATCACCCGAAGTTTGATGTCCCAAAGTTTGTCGGTCTGATTTTGGTATATTCTGAATATAGTCATGTTGGCTGCCAGCATAGAAGAATAAAGTGTGCTATGCAACATGGATAGAGGGGACTTTGAAGAATGTCATGCAATGTAGTTTGTTCTAGATGCTTTGACAAAATGTGCCAGGAATTCTCTAAGCTAAGTGAATCAGTCAGTATGTGAATGCATAGTAAAATGGTTGTAACTTATTACATTGTTAAGCAGAGTACAAATCCAGCAGTGAAAGTGACCAGACGTACAGTGAATGAAGCTCTCGCAGCCGAGGGAGAAAAGGAGTGAAGTTAAAGAGCAGAGAAATGAAAGAGATAAAGAACGGACAGAGACTCACACAAAGTGGATGAAATATATAACTAAACGCTAATAAAAGTATTATCTGTGAGCACTATCACTTTTCATGAGTTTATTTTCACTTGGATCTGACATTTTGATTTTCATCGTTCATAGTCGGTCTGGGTGACTCGGTTAGACGTTGCCCTACTGATCCCAAGGTCACGGATTCAAATCTGGTCCAGATCAATGGTTTTTAAGTGTGTTTAAAAACAGCAGCTCATGTCAGTAGACTTACTGACATGTGAAAGAAATTCCGGCACAACGGCGACGCTGATGTGATCCTGGCAATTGACAACATCGTTAAACAACAAAATAATTTTTCATCATTCATAAGTGTTTTAAGTTTATGTAGTGCATGTAACAGCTCTAATATTTCTTCTTCTGAACCTACCTTGGAAGGTTGTTGTATGCTCCCACCCTGATACATGGTTAAAGCTCTTTGATCTGGCAAGGATTGCGCTCCTTCACATTTTGTGTAGGTCCCTTTCTTTGATTCCTGTAAATCACAAAGCCCTTAAAATAACACACACATCAAATTGTGTACCATTATGTAGTACATGATTTTAAATACTAAAGACAGCCTGGGTAAATTTTTAATTAAAAAATGTAGTTAAAATAGTATAGAATTGCAAATGTACCGAGAAAAATACCAGAGATTCAGTATACAAATTTTTTGGAAGTCATAATAAATAAACAGTTAAATTGGAAGCCATATATAACCCATATGAAAAGAAGATAAATATTGGCTTATACACAGAATATCCCAAACTTAGACTGACAAACTTTGGGAGCTGATAAGTAACATTATTTTAAACACTTTTTGTTAAGGGAAGTTTTTTTTCTGTGGTGCTTCATTTAAGTGCTAGACAGGTTTGTCATAGATTACTGTCTCCCACCCAGTTTAAGTATTTACGGCAAAATCAACAATGCAAATTAGTATTGCATTTATCTTAGTAAGGCACACAATCGTAATTCTAGAAACAAACAAAGAACACATAAACAAAATACAAACATCTCATTATTTACAGTTAATCACAGCTTTACTATTCAAAATTAGAGTGACAAACTTTTAAACCAGAGAAATGGCTGGTGTCTGCGAGAGTACGACAGAATAGGACACGCCGATGCACCGTTTGTGTTAATTGCAATGGGTGTGCGTTCCAACATTTATTTGAATAGTAAAGCTGTGATTAACTGTAAACAATGAGACGTTTGTGTTTTGTTTGTGTTCTGTGTTTGTTTCTTGGATTAAGATTGTGTGCCTTACTAAGATAAATGCAATACCAATTTGCATTGTTGATTTTGCCGTAAATACTTAAACTGATAGGAGGCAGTAATCTATCACATTAACTCATCTAGCACTTAAACGAAGCACCGCAGCAAAAAACTTTCCTTAACAAGAAGTGTTTAAACTAATGTTATCTATCAGCTCCCAAAGTTTGTCGGTCTAATTTTAGGGCACTATATAATGAGACAGTTGAGGAGTAAGATGAAACACCTAAACAAGTGTACAATGCATTTCTTTACTCACACTTAAAATATGGAATCATATTATGGGGAGATATTACAATAGAAAAGGTTTTAAATTACAAAAAAAAGCAATTACAATAATAGGCAATATAAATAGTAAATGTTTAATACTGATTGTCTCATGTATCTATGAGATGATAAAAGATATTTTACAAGAAAATGATCCAAGAATGACCATATTCACACATACAACCTAAGAAATACTGATGATTAATTATTTGAGATCAGCACCTACTTAAAGGCACCTTAACAAGATGCTGTATAAAAACATGGGCAAAGTATTTTATAAGTTACCTGAAAATATTAAATTGATCAAAAATGCTCATCTAGATATGAAAGAAATAAAGAAGTACCTTATAGAAAACTGTTGTTATAGGCTAGAGGAATTGAGTGTGAGGTTGTAATCAAGAATTGTAAATAACTTATACTTGTAAATATTGTGTATATCAGTATAGTACCTATTTGTAAATAATTATTGTATTGATGAATCCACAACATGTAGATGTTCTCATGGATAAAATAAATTGAACATGAACATAAGTATCCCATTCACAAAATTAAACTGAGCTTGAGATTAACTTACTATATTCCATTTCAGATTTTCATTTTCTTCTTTAAGAAGCAAGATCTTTTCCTGAAGTTTCTGTATCTGTTGCTGAAGAGTTCTGAGTTCATCTTTGTTGTTTGCTTCATTCTGAAACACATTTGTGGGGTGTTCAAACAACAAAACAAACACAATGTTCACACATAATTTCTAACTGTTTCCTCATTGTTCATTTTCTATCTCTGCAAAACCAAAATAAACATATTGAGCAAGTTCTTTCTCGCATAAAATAAATACAACATTAATCCACTACAAAATTTTAAAAAACAATGCTGTTTGGTTGGAGAGGGAGGCTGATGCAAATTCCAGAAATGCAATTAAGACACAAAGAGATATTTTTTGAGCCATCAACATCCAAGATCAAAATGAAAATTATTTCCAGACATGTTAGTATGCGACACCAAAACTAAAGGACAACACTGATTCAACTTAATTTGTAAGAACTATGCCTTTCTCTTCTTTTTAACATTGTTAATACCGAGCAACATATCTCAGGTGGTAACGCCTGTGGTCTACATTTGAAAGGTCACAGGTTTGGTCCCTGCAGCCAACCTTCCTGACCCATGGGTTTTTTCAGATGTTTCCCCGGGTCACCAGGCAAATGCTGCGAAGAATTTCCATATCCTTAAAATTTCCTATCCATCCATTTCGTTACATTAATCATTTCATTTCATTTTTCATCCCATTGGGTTTCTTTCAGGTTTGGAAGTGTCGGCGAGCATCATGGCAGCAGCATGGCAGGGGGAACAAATGTGCCCTGGAAATCTTGTCCCCTGGACAGGAAGGTGAACTTACTGGTTTCCAGGCCCCCCATGGGATTGTAGAAGTTCAAGGGAGGGAGGTAGGGGAGCCGGTTTCCAAGTCCCATGCTCCCCTTGGACTTGAAGGGGTGGGAGAGGAATTGGGCTGTAGGAAAATGTAGTGATCCTCTGTCCTTAGAATACATCTGCCTGTTGAAGAACTGGTAGAAAAAATCATGTGAATGTAACAACTTTTTTTTTTTCTATTTCTTAGACGCATTTATTTACATTTTCTGAGTTTGAAAGAATCTTGCCATCCTCCTGTTTTGTTCTAAGGTTTACCTACCGTCCAAGAAGCTTTTATTCTTTTAGCACTGTATCGCCGTAAAGTCCGACCGCCCGTAACATACGGCATTGGAATGGAATGACACGCCGGGTCACAAATTGACACCTCTGGTTTAGAATATTAGGTTAGTTTACAAAAGGATAAAAGATAAACACTGCAAATTGGGTTTACAAACTTTGTGTGCCAGTTTACAAAATTTTTGTTATGTTCCCTGAACATTAAAAGGATCCCAGTAATAGTGATTTTATCTAAATTACATTTATTAAGAATATATTTTCATTTCTTCTTATTCTTATTACTAGCTGAAATACCCGGCGTTGCCCGTGGATTAATGATATCCCTACAACTTTTAGACCTAGGCGCTTACCTTTCAGGCCAGTTTTTTACGTTTTAACGTACCTTTATAGCTCAGGCTTTACGTTTTAACTGTTTTAACCTTCCCGTTTTAACGTTTTAATTCTGAGTGTTAAACGGCGGTGAGTTTTCCTGTTTATCTTTTTGACTTGAGGCCCTAATGGCCTAGCTGTCGACGGGCCCTTAAACCCTACTCACTCACTTTAGACTTAGGTTACACTTGCCCAATAGTCTTGTGTCCTTTAGAGACGTTTAAAAATACATTACTTAAAACACTTAGAGAGTTAAACCCTGTCAGGGTCATAGACACAAAAGTTTGCCTTTCAGTCGAGGTGCTAAATTCCCCTCCCCGTGGCAGCTCGTGACTTGTCGCAGTGGGTGTGCAATAGATTACATCCTCCCCACCTTTACTCTCTTTCTCTTTCTGACACACGCCACACAATTCTAATTCACAATTCATATGGGCAATTCAGTTCTCATGTCTTGTTATTTTTTGTTTTAAATGACCAATATCACAACAACCATTATTTTTTGCATTTCCAAGCTCTTTAGTCTTTACGTAAACAATTACATACAACCAGGGCCCCAATGTTTATGACCTAAAAATGTTAGAAATATGCAAGCACTTATGACTGAAAAAATGAGAAAATATGACGATAAATATGACCTGAATGTTTTAGGTGGATTATCAAAATCTTCCAAAATTTAATGCTGTTTAAATTAACATTTTATTGAAAATCTACTTTAAAACTCAAGCTTACCAATAATAAATAATATTAATTTTATTATTGTACTTTGATTTTGTTTAATTGCTCAATTCAGAGTAAACTCTCAGCTCTGCACAGAATAAAATAAACATGGTTTTTTGAAGGGCAATCAGAAAGAAGAATTACAATAGCAAATTACATATATTTTGAGGGTTTCAAAAAGGAACAATCTTCTATTTGCACGAAACATTATAAGAGAAAAAGACTTAATATTACAGACAAGAATTAGGAGATGTAAAAAATCATCTTTGGGATGACTGCAAGCACATATGCGAAACTGGAAATATAAAAATCTGATGTACTGCACTCACATGACTTTTTCTACACTTGCACTAACCATTCTTACATCTTTTGCATGTTACTTGGGATAAACATTTGTACAAATTATCTTATTATTTTCTTATATGTGCAAGGGGGATATGGGAATACAGTAGGCTTTGAGCGATAGTCAAATCTTTTAAAGCATTCAAATTCTGTTCTCTTGCATGGTTAACGTATAAAAAAATGAATAACAGTGTTCCATTTGACAGAAGCACCAGTTCTCCAAAACTCACACAAATAACAAGAACTATCTTCGAAATGGTTCACTCTACAAAAGACAGACACAGACACACACACGTGCACACAAAAACACATCTTTCTCTAAAATGATATTTTTGGATTCAGGGGGCCTCAAAACATATATTTCTGATGAAATCTCGACATCAAATTTTTGGGTGGAATACAACACTTCTTCTACTTACTAGTAGAGAAAGTAAAAGGTCCAGTCCAGTTACTTTTCTTGTCATTATTCTCCTCCAAAAACTTTTGCACAAATACACAGTTCTCATTTACTGATGTTAACGTAGTCTAGTCTTTCATAATATTACAACACAACTGTTTTCTTCTCATAACCTTGACTCAGTCCTTTCACTGTCTCTCTTCAGTTTCTTGTCTATGAATCATTAACTCTGATGATACAATAACTCAACACTCATTAACTGCTTCGCTATCTTCATTTTGACACGATGGTACATGCACAGCATAACACATGCACTCCCGCTGCGACGACCCATGTCTCTTACTACTAAGTAATCCTTCTCTCTCACCTGCTTATTTAGCGAGGCTGAGGTAACACAGACCTTTTTTAAATAGCACCTTTTCTGCAACTTCTAAAAATACGCTGACCACTTCTCACATAATCTCAAAAGCCCCTTTGGACATGCTGCGCTCATTGTTGTCATGTGTTTACTTGCGTGAGTTATGTGGTGTAGCTTGGCCTTGGGCACCTTTGATACACACCGCACCTGGTATATGGTGTGAACTAGCTTGTCCCCGACAGTCCTTTGTTGTGCGCCACTGCCCGCATCATAATACTTTTAATTTTGGATTGCTTATTTAGGTTATACATGCAATTCATTTGGTCTTATAATACATCGTGGTATTGCGGATACCAGAGAGCTGTTTTCACTTTTCATAATGTTGAATAGCAAACAAAAACAAATACAGTTTGAACCTGATATATCCAATATATCAAGGGTAAGAGGGAATATTGTCTGTAACTCAGAGTACTAACAAATTAGATTTTGAAAATGCATCTTATTTTGTTTAAGAAAAGCAATACAGATATGTACGAAAAAACCATTTTACTGAACTTGGTCCTGCTTTAAAGAAATCAGTTAATTTGGCTTACTTCACTTTTCCTGCATGAAGTGCATCCACCTCATTCTGTTATTGATGAGCAGGGTCGGATGGTTATTAAATGTCATTCTTTTTGTTTGTTGTTTCTTTTTTCCCATGGAAAATGAAAGAAGAAAGAAAGAAAGAAAGAAAGAAAGAAAGAAAAAGAAAGAAAGAAGAGAAAGAGAGAGAGAAAGAGAGAGAGAAAGAGAGAGAGAAAGAGAGAGAGAAGAGAGAGAGGAGAGAGAAGAGAGAGAGAGAGAGAGAGAGAGAGAGAGAGAGAGAAAGAGAGAGAGAAAGAGAGAGAGAAAGAGAGAGAGAAAGAGAGAGAGAAAGAGAGAGAGAAAGAGAAGAGAGAAAGAGAGAGAGAAAGAGAGAGAGAAAGAGAGAGAGAAAGAGAGAGAGAAAGAGAGAGAGAAAGAGAGAAGGAAGAAAGAGAGGGAGAAAGAGGAGAGAGAGAAAGAGAGAGAGAGAGAGGAGAAGGAGAGAGAAAGAGAGAGAGAAGAGAGAGAAAGAGAGAGAGAAAGAGAGAGAGAAAGAGAGAGAGAAAGAGGAAGAGAAGAGAGAGAGAGAAAGAGAGAGAAAGAGAGAGAGAAAGAGAGAGAAAGAGAGAGAAAGAGAGAGAAAGAGAAGAAAGAGAGAGAGAGAAGAAGAGAGAGAGAGAGAGAGAGAGAGAAAGAGAAAGAGAGAAAGAAGAGAAAGAGAGAAAGAGAGAAAGAAGAGAAAGAAAGAAGAAAGAAAGAAAGAAAAAAGAAAGAAAGAAAGAAAGAAAAGAAAGAAAGAAAGAAGAAAGAAAGAAAGAAAGAAAGAAAGAAAGAAAGAAGAAAAGAAAGAAAGAAAGAAAGAAAGAAAGAAGAAAGAAAAGAAAGAAAGAAAAGAAAGAAAGAAGAAGAAAGAAAGAAGAAGAAAGAAAGAAAGAAAGAAAGAAAGAAAGAGAAAGAAAGAAAGAAAGAAAAGAAGAAAGAAAGAAAGAAAGAAAGAAAGAAAGAAAGAAAAGAAAGAAAGAAAGAAAGAATGTAATGAAGAAAGGAAAGAACAAAAAATATGGGCTTATGGATATTTGAAGCTGTGCTTTTAATACCTACTTGCGTAGGGTTGGTCTGGGTGGCTTGCTGGCCTACGGATCCCAAGGTCGCGGGTTCAAACCCGGCCCAGGCCGATGGTTTTTAAGTGTGCTTAAAAACGACAGCTCCATGTCAGTAGATTTACTGGCATGTAAAAGAACTCCTGTGGGACGAAATTCCGGCACACCGGCGACGCTGATGTGATCCTGGCAATTGACAGTGTCGTTAAACAACAAAATAATTTTTAAAATGTTGCATCATAGCATCATATCCATTACGCTATACAGACAGGCTACGATTCACCCGCTTGTTCTCTCATCATGCCTTACAGCCAGCCGTGAACATGGTCAGTGGCGTGCATCCTAGACCATAAGTTTCCTATCTCAAATTGATTGCCTTCGAACCATTCTATCAGTACAATTCGTGCGGTGTTATTTATTTACGCCCTGTAAATAGGCGTTGGTATGTATGAAGTTGATGAACGATAGAGAATAACATGTGAATTGTTACGTAAAATAAAAGTGAGTAGCGAAAATAGTGTGAATGTATACGTTGTAGTTGTATTTCAAACATATAGCAAATTGTATGAATTGTATGTGGAAGGGCGAGTAGCGAAAGAAGACTGATTGTGTCTCGAAAAGGAAGAATTAATAGAGGAAACTGTGTAAATGTAATACGTTGCATTTATATTTCAGTTATAGAAAATTGTATGAATTGTATGTTGGAGGGCAAATAGAGGATATATGAGTGTGCTATGTAAAGAAAAGCGAGTAGAAAACCATTTGAAAGTAATATATTGTGTAGTAAAATTGTTACCAAAAAAACTTTCTCCATGAAATATATATATACGTGCCGAATTTCGCGGTGATCGGTTGAGCGGTTTTCGAGATTCACAATACAAACATCCATTTTGTATATATATAGATGACATGAATTGTTTGTAGAAGAGTGAGTAGAGAAAGAGATGTGAATGTGTTATTTAAAAGTGAGTGGTGAAAACAGTTTGAATGTAATTGCATTTCTTTTTCAAGCATACCGAACATGGCATGACTTATTTTAAAAGCGGGGATAAACATGTTTTTTGTGTAAAATGTGTTTTGTATGGAAAATTGTTTATAGAAGACTGAGTAGAGAAAGATGTGAATATGTAATCTAAAAGTGAGTAGAGAAGATAGTGTGAATGTAATATATAGCATTTCCATTTCAAACATATACGAAAATTGTATGAGTTATTTTAAAAGAGGCGATAAACTTTTTTTTTTAGGTATAAAATCACGTTTTTTTATGGAAAATTGTTTGTAGAAGAGTGAGTAGAGAAAGACATCTGAATGTGTTACCTGAATTTGAGTAGAGAAAACAGCGGTATGTAATAGAGGGTTCATAGACAATCAATTTGAGATAGGAAATCAATGGCCTACGACGTCAAGTTAATAGGCTATGCATATTCAAAGTAATTACGGATTGTGACCAATAAATCATAAACAGAAAGAAATATGTAATATTATCCACTGGAATCGAAGTAGTTTTTATTAGGAAATTAGTAAAGCCTGTCTGCTGTCTCTCTGATGAAGCATTTCTATAATCTTCGCAAAACTTAAAGGCATATGGAGGCGGGGCGTACTGTGGACTCCAGCGAATCCTACGCTTGCCCCTCCTATCAGCGCTGCCGAATGTGGTGCACGCATCTCACAAAACCTTATGTACAGACTCTCTGCCGGTACACGCACTATGCTTGGCAACAGCGCTCTGCTTGAGCATTGGCCAGCGTTTACATGCCCCGCCGACCACACCACCTGCTTCGCCTAGAGGAACTTCATGGACATAAACCTACACACCACACCACCTGCATCTCCGCCAACCACACCACCGTCCAGACCGCCAGCCACGCCTCCTCCAACACCGCCTACCCGCCGCCGAGCGAATAAGTCACCGATGCCTGCCTCAGGCCAGCCTCGCCGCCGGCCACACAACCAACTACACAGCCGCCACCAGCAAACGAAGTCTCTGCCCCTGCCTTTATAAAATATCTCTTCGCCGACCATACAGTAGCAACGCAACCAGAAGCTGATCACCAGCCGCCGAATCTCACAAGACTACAGAGGTACAACGCAGTAGTACGTGGTGTTCATCGAGATGTACCAGACACTCTCCTGTTGAACACAGCCCGACTCCGCTGGCCATACCTCATCAAAGCGACACGCATCCACACATCCAAAGGGCCGTCACCACTAGTTCGCCTACATTTTTGGGACGAAGGAGACTACTGTGCTGCCTTAGCTGATGGGTTCCCTGCCCTTGGGCAGGTTCTTCCAGTTGAAGCCAGCCGGAGCTCCCGCCCCGTCCCATGCCGACGCTGCTGTCAATATGGCCACACCGCCGACGCCTGCACACTCAACCCACGATGTCACTACTGCGGCGCGGGAACATTCACGATGACTTGCACCAGCCACGACCTGTCGCGCCGCCCCGTCTATTGTGCAACGTGCAACTGCAATGGACATTTCACGGGCCAAGCAATGTGTCCCATGAACCCACGCCGCCACCAGCCGACCGCAGTTCGACCTCAACCGGAACAACAAGCAGTCCCTAACGCCAAGACCAACTCTACCGCACGCCGTCCACATAACCGTCAACGAACCGAACCACAAAAGACTTCAAGTGAACTTCAAGCTTCAATTTACGACATCACCGAAGCTCTACGAAAACTACATGCCGACATCCAGATATTGACAAGACAAGTTGCAACCTGGGAAGCAGTCCTCGCCCGTACGACGAACACCGGCCAAAGAAGATACTCCGAAGACGCCATCACACAAACAGACCTTTCACCACCAAGACGACACACCCGCCCAACGAATACCAGCAGAAAATACACGAAGTATATAAAAGACGCCAACACACAAGTAGACCTTTCACCAACACGACGTCACAATACAACCCGATCCCATCCTAATCCATTATTTTTTAATAAATAAATAAAAATAACTATCCCGCCGGCTGAAGAGAGCGATTGCTCTGAAACAGCCTTAGGACATTATTTGCCCTGGGTAAACCCAGGGTAAGTCCTTAAATCCCCTTTTAAAAAAATCGCTTAAATAGGACACTCAAGATGTGGCTGCACGCCACTGAAATGGATAACAGATTGTGGCGAGCGGCTACAGATATATATGTTAGTTCTAAAACGTGTGGTGTGGCCGCACGGTTATGACGACTGACTGTGGATAGAAATCGAGTTCAAATCCGGAGATAGGTAAACTCCCACCCTCTTTATTATTTATTTATGCCAACAAACTTACTGTTGGTGTTTTTAAACACACAAGCCGTGTGTGGGCAAAGTTTGAGAGGTAGAACTGGAACTTAAAAATTCAATGCACATCAGTGGTAGAGCAACCGCCCGGTAAGCGGAAGGTCTGTGGTTCAAATCCCAGTTGTGGCATTGAATTTTTAAGTTCCAGTTCTACCTCTCCCACCCTCTTTTTCCGTTTTGAGAGCAATGTTGTGCTAATGCTTTAAAATAGCAAAACACCACCATCATATACAATGCACATAGTATTGTTTACTTCTGTTAAATAATTTATTTCCTGATTGTTTCTCATTCTCCAATTCTGTACACCACAATTTACAGGTCCAAACATTTGTCTTCTCTTGAAAGATCACAAAGCCTTTACATCGTTCATTGTGGTAGACCAAACCTCAGAGCCATAGATTACTACTGGTCTTATTAACGTTTTATGAACTTTGGGTTTAGTATTTCTGGTTAATATTCCATTAGAGAAAATATTTTTATTTACATAATAAGCTCATTCCCTGCCAGTATTCTTTCTCTTACTGTATCGCTCAATATATTATCAGATTTGATTAAGGTACCAAGATATAAAACCTGTACTTACTCATTATTTATATCCTTACCTTTGTCATTTTTCATATTATAGTCATATTTCCTCTTAAATTTTCGTATTTTGTCATATTTTTCTATTTCTATTCCAGTTTTACGTACGTACTTTCATTCGTCCCAAAGACCGATTTTTTACATCCAGTTCTTCTCTGTAATCTCTTACAATTATTTTTCTTAGGACTGTATGTTTCCGCTAGTTTGGAGGGTAAGCTGTGTTGTATAGACAGAGACAGACGCGTAGCAAGTGACAGAAAGAAAGCACGGACGTTTGAACTCCAGTAATATTACTTATTTCAAACATGCCCCAATAACATCATGCGATGTTGAAAGGTCTTTTTCCCGTTGCAAGTAAATTTTGCGTGCAACTATAAGATCGCTTCTTTTTTAAAAACTTTAAAATGTAAGTAATTTGCTATTGTAATTCTTCTTTCTGATCGCCCTTCGAAATGTGACATTTCATTCTGTGCAGAGCTGAGAGTTAGCTCTGAATTGGACAGTTAAATAAAAGTAAACATTTAACAATAAAATGAATATTATTTGCTTATTATTAAGTGTGCAAGATTTTTACAGTTGATTTTTAATATGTTAATTTAAACAACATGTAATCTTTGAAGATTTCGAAAGTGCGCCCAAAACAATTTTAGGTCATATTTTCTAAGTTTTTTCGACCATAAGTGCTTGAATATTCCTCACATTTTTAGGACATAAACATCCGGGCCCTGCTGATAACTATACATAGCGTGGCATAAGCAATTCCTAAGTCTGAAACAATTTCGGTTTTGGTTTTGTGTGGATTAAGTTCCACCTCTCGTATGAATTTTACTTTCTGGTCTAGTGTATAACATTTCCTTTTCTTGTTCTCGATGCTTGAGTAAAAGCAATTGAGAACTGAAAGACAAAACCGCTGTTAAATCAGTAAACACCAGCTACCGAAAATGTTTATCTTTACTTCTCGTTTGTTGCTGACCTTGTCGCGCCGAAAGCCGCCGGCTATACCAACAACGATTTTGTCTTCTGTTTCCGCAGCCGAAAGCCGCCTGCTCAGCTTGCGTCTTTGTTAACAGAGCTAAGGAAAATACACCTCGAGTTTCTTTTAAGATAGCATATGCCGTATGTTCATTATAATTACGTAAAACCCGGTTGTATTTCACTGAACTTTAATACGTATAACAGCGAATTACATATAAATACGAATTAATTAGAACTGGGTTATGTATAAAGCAGGTTCAACGTTATTAAATTAATATTATATAAAGGATTACGTATTAACGATAACATCATTATGTGAAAATTTAAGGGAAGTTAATAAATCAAATTAGGTGAAAATTGTGCGCTTTAGGGCCCTAACAATAAATGTTGCAATAAGCTTATTTTGTAAAATGGAATACCTCCATTTGAAAAGGTGGCAATAGACTAGCGAAGTGTATCACAATGAAGGTGAATTCTTATCTGGTAGTCACCAACATCCTGCGACTTCTCTGCGTGTCTGTCTGTCAAGATGAATCTCTTGTATAAATAACTTTATTGCTGGGAGGGGGGGGGGGGAGGGGAAATGGAGAGACAGGAAAAAGATAACCACAATTGCAGTTGTGGTATCATATCAATAATCTCCTATATCTTCTTAATATCGTTGCCCGTTTTAGACCAGCTAGTTCGTCAGCTGTTTGTTACGCAAACCCCACCAAAAATGATCCGATTCACTTCTCGGAATTCATACATTCAACTGTTGACATTTATAGAAAACTCTCATTCACATGTAAAGTCCCGCTTTCTGAGATACAGTCGACTCTGTTCTGATGTCTCTTCTTGTGTGCGCGCGTGTGTGTGTGTGTGTCTGCCTGTGTGCGTGTGTGTGTACAACATAACTCAACGGAAAGGCCTATAAATACCACACTTAGTAATTTAAGGTGAGAATCTTTTACGTATGAGATACTAAGGTTTTCAAAAAGAACAGTATATCAAACTGCACCTTACATGGAAACATTCATTATTCTTTATTTTGAAAGAGTATGGAGAATAATCCTGGCTAAAGAGAAATGTCCCATTCTTCAGCCGGGAATGAAACCCGGAACCTCTGGATCTGGAAGCTAGCATGTTTATCACCAGACCATAAAGGCAGTCAGTAAATGTTGGGTGCAGCGATATTATAGCTTTCAAATTTCATGCAAAGCCATGAGGCGCATCGGAAAGAAGTGAAACTGCCGAGTTGTTTACGTGAACTTATCGCACATACACGGCGAGACAGTGTATGTACACTGTGTTCAGGTGCAATGTGCAATCATATATCGGCAGGCACATTTGCATTTTATTATTGACTGTACGCTACGATAAGAAGCGATCACAGCGCTCGACAACCAAGGGCAATACGCCTCGTCACTCTGCCAAGTAGTAACTACGAAAGAAAAACAATAAATTGTGACTTATTACTTGGCAAAGTGTCGAGCGCTACGATCGCTTCTTATCTTGTTTATTAGAAGAGCGACATAATAGTAACTTGGCGTATAGTCAGCGATAAAACGAATAGATGATATCTTGCGCCTGCCGATACCTATATGAGACGCTGCTGTCCTGGAGATATGATTGCATCTGCACAGAGTGAACGCACACCGTCTAGCCATGTTTGTGCGATAACCTCGCGTAAACATCTGGGCAGTTTCACATTCCTTCCGATATCTACGCTTCATGGCTTTGCCAGGTAGTACCTACCTGCAGTTGTTTACATGCGCGAGCGAGCGATAACAGTGAAGTCCATGTGCAGTATACCACGCACACGCATGCCTCCGGCCTTTATTAATAACAAAGAAAAGCTCGGAAATGATGAAGGCCATAAACATGTTTGACATAAACTGTGCTTTAGGGAGATCTACCTTTTTGTGACTAATTTGGAGTTTACCAGTTACACTTAAGTCGCTCAAAATTAAGTATTCAAATTTCACAGGATACTCTTAGAAAATTCAACATGTACATTTTATTTGGGGCATTCTTTACACTACGTTTCCATGTGGAATTCAAATTGATTTGAGTTCTCATTCTGGATTGAATACTGCATGGAAACGCGGATCCAAATCGAACTGAAACCTTGGATCCGATCCTCTTAGAAGTGGGATCGGACCGAAATCTTGTTTCATGGAAACACCCACCGGATTTAAATAGAATTGAATCCGCCAAAGACGCTAACTTCTACAGTACCCATAATACGCTGCACGCTCGTCATTTTGTTTTCTTAGCGAAAATATAATAAAAAGATACGAAAGTCAGTTTTATTGTTTCTATCATCTCACAATATCATTCATTCACCCGCCTCGGTAGCGTGATGGTTAGCGTGTCTGTCTCACGTTCAAGAGGTCCTGAGTTCCAATCTCGCTTAAGATACGTTACCCGCCTAAGATTTTTTTCCGAGGTTTTCCCTTATCCCGAGAAGACGAATGTCGGGTAACAAAGTTCCATGGACCTCGGGCTCATTTGAGCATCATTTCACCCATTTCAGTCATTCACCGTCCAATATCACATTACGTTGGAGGACCTTAAAAAAAATACAATTCCACGCTCCTTGCACGACCACGAGAAAAAACGAATGGCGACTTAGCACTTGAAAAAACGTGAGGATATTTGAAACCCAAACCAACAACAAGGAATATTTGGGAAATGGTTAATGCTCAATTTTTATGCCACATACATATTGCATTATGTGACGTAAATAAAGCTATTTCTTGCATATACCTTTGGAAGTATTTAGAGAAGTGCGTTTTGGATAAACAATTTGTGCAATGGTATGTAAATAAATTGAATGTACCTATTGCAAACTCAGGTGAATGCTACACATAAAAGGTATTAGTGATAGACTTTTATTCCATTGAAATATCGATATCGTTATTAAGAACCAAAATTTCCCAAATCTAGTCAATAAATAGGAATTAGGTAAATTAAAAGTTAAGCGGTTTAACACCCAGGGATGTCAATCAAGTCATAATTCAACGTTTTAGTTCGAAAATAGTTTGCAAAGTACCTATACCTTAAGTTGTGCGCCATCTGTACAAAACAGCCATAGTGAACTAACTTACGTGTTCTGATGTTTGTTGAGATGTCATTGTTTCATTCTATCCTGTAAATTTGTTGATAACTTATAAAATTCCTGAACTGTTAGTATCCGTCACAAACATGAACTCAGCCTCTTGAGCTAGGCGGTTTATCCACTACTAAACAACGTGCTCTTTTTCAAAGCATTTTCCTGGTTCACTGTTTCATTTTTCGGGGCATTACCAAGTTACATAATATTGGCAAGCCTGTGCGAGAGGCTGGTGTTCTGTGTGTGAGATACAGCCATATAGCTTCTCACGATCCTGACGCTATCTCTGGAGTAAAGTAAACAATAGCTGCTTCCGATATACATAAGCACCGTTGCCAAATTGTGTTCCTTAAAGCAAGCAAATGACATGCCAAACTTAGATGAGATAAAACAGAACTCACAGAACTGACCGGCACTGCGGCTTGCGAGTGTGCACGCGACTTGAATTAGTATTGTTGAGATTACAACAGACGTCGTAACAACGTAATGCGGTGCAATGTAATGTAAAGGTCTAACACGTTTTATCAACTTGAGTTCGACATGTCTTGACTTTAATGCGAGATCCTACTTTCACAATTTTTATTCCATTTACATAAGATTTTGTAGATTCATTATTTCAGTTGAAATTAAATAACACTCGTACTGATGTGATGTTGCTTGCTCTGCCAGTCTGCCAGTGAAAAGCTGTAATTTCACCCAAAAATACGATGTTGACATTTCACCGGAAATACATGTTTTGAGGTTCTCTCAATCCAAGAACAAGGTATTATGTGCGTCTGCGAACGGCGTTCTAAAATGAAATGTTCTATATACACCAAAATTCGTACTTGAGTTCACTATCAACCAATGATGCAACACAAACATTTTGAAGAAAATCCCGACCCCTAACCATTCTTTACATGGAAACATTTTCATTTCTTTCTTTTTAAATGACCTTAATTATGATCCCTAGGGCGTCTCCTCTATGCAGAGGTTATCCTTATCGTCCGACCGCTGCGTCCTCCAGCCGCCGCCAAGGTCACGGAGGATGCAGGTTGGGTGTGGCGGGGGTGAGCACGCCGACTCTCCGGACCGTTAGGCGACTACTTGACCTTTTAGGGACGCTACATTTCTATCAGGATAGCTCCTCAATTGGCCACTCAGGGACCTAACGAGGCTGAGTGCACCCCGTACCAGACCTCCCATGCCAATACCGGGGATCGAACCCGGGTCCTCCGCGCCGGAGGTAGGCGCGCTACCAACTGCGCCACGGAGGCGGTCACTGGCCCTAATTAAGTTCATTAAAATTGTACCACATGTTTAAGATATTTTTGTGAAAAAATGAAATGTGTTTGTTCAATTCTCTGGGAATATCCTCCTAAGTCCTCTTCATTCTGAATGATGTTTGCATAACTGATAAACTGTAAGAGGAAGACAAAATCTTATTCCCCAAAACTGTAAACCTCGTTAAAGTACACAATTTATCTCAAAATTTGTTGTAGCATTAACTATTTCCAAGATTTTCTTTGTTATTCATTTAAATTTGCAAACACTTTGCACTTTTCTCAACTGAAAATCGCCATTCACTTTCAGTTTTGTCTTCATGCAAAGAGAACAACATTTCAAGTTATCACTGTCACTACGGGACCGACTTTAAAAAGATTGACTGTCACTTTAGCTTGCTGAATTCTTACACATACAACAAAATGTATAAATGAGAAATAAAGCTTGATAAAAGAATACACAAAACCATCTGTGTGGTGTGGTAGTAGCTGCCTGCTACCTGGATAAGGTTTTGTCCGGGGTTTTTGCTCATCCTGAAAGATGAATGTCAGGTAACCTTATGCTTCATGAGCATTATTTCACCCATTTTATTCATCCATTGTCCAATATGACCTTACTGGTTAAATGAATTTGAAGAAAATTTTAAATAAACATTTGTATTAGTGGTTTTATAGCGTCATAGTTGTACAACATTGCAATTCTTACCGGGTTTTGCACCAACCAGTTTTGCCTGTCATCTCCTAATGAAGCTCTGTGTTTACAATAATTTGCACCAATTGGTGTAGAGGAGATGCATTTTATACACATTATTCCCATGAAATTATTTGCAATCTTATGGTCCCTCCTAGCTGTTTTGTAAACAACTGGCAGGTAACAAAAGAGGTTCAGACCAGGGGAATATCCAAGGGGCGATAAGGGGGTTGTATCCTCCCCACTGAACATTTGGAAACTATTAAGGATGTAACTAAAGAAAAAAGTATTCACATTAATTCAAAAATATATTCAAAGAATCTGAACATTTTCTACATTAATTATTTTCATTAAAATAAATGTACATCTAATGAAATATCTAAATATATTATAAATAATATCCTACCATCATAATTCAGAGCAGACAGATTTAGAGCAGTTAACAATAAAATAGGCTTCCCATAATCTCATTCCAAATCGTATTAACATCTACGGCATCACGATAACACAAGCTCCTAGATTGCTTCGGCAGTAACAATGGATGGAAATTATTTTCCCCTCCATACACAAGCCACTGAAGGTTTTCTGCACTTTACCGGTAACTACAGCAGCACTACAACATTTGTTCTCAACATTACGGTACCTGAAGACCTATTTGAGCACCATGGGAGCAGATAGATTGAATGTATTAGCATTAATGCATATATATAAAAATGTGGAAATTAAGACTCAAGAAGTACATGGATAAAAACAAATCCTGCGTCCATCCTTGATTCAGACCTAGCCTTAAACAATAAAATGACTAACTGAAGCTCTTAGTGTTTGATAGAATGCTATAGATATAGCATCAGCATGCAATTTTACATTTCCTGATCAACATGCCAATGGACAAAGAAGAATACCATCCTATTATGAGTATAGCTCCATCAATGGTTTCCATATACAGTTGATTGATGAGTGAATGGAGTTAAAGGGTCTGCCGCCAACGAGGACATTTGGGCTCAAAGTCAAAACTGAAAATCTAAAACACAAACCGAAGCTAAAGCTGAAAGGTTAAAATATTAAAACATTAAAATATGAAAGGATTAAAATATCATAAAACAAATCTTTAAAAATCTAAAAAACTGGCTAAAATGAAAATAAAAGTTAAACTTGTTCAGCAAAGCCAATATTGGGGATGAACCAGAGCCTTCGCTATGGACACCAGGTTGCAGAACATGACCGTGACTGGGTCGCGTGTGAAGTTAATTGACAAAACAATCAATAAATATAAATGGCAAAAAGAAATAACTTCACCACTTCCAAAAATTCATCTACCATTCTTGGCTATAGTTTTCAAAAACACATTATCCTAGCTCCTTAGAACAAACACAACCTAAGAGAACATACCACTAACAGAATGTTGTGGCTGTCTCAAGCTTAGGGCATTTCTATAATTTGTTATATCACTGGATAGTTGTTTAAATATGTATCTATGTTGACTTTATTGTGGAATGTTATTGTTTGCTTATTGATGTATTTACTGATAGAGGGTGGAAGGCACTTGATGTCCCAAAAGTATGGTAGAATCAATGAGCTGGTTCAAATGTTTTATGCAAGTTTTTGTAAAAGTGTTTAAACTGTGATGTATTTGGCATCACTGCTCTTCAGTAATACCACAGGCACATGCTCCCAACTGGTTGTTGGCAATTCTGGCAAGGTGGGGAAAAAAGGAAGTTGCTTGCGCACCTCTGATATAAACAGAGCTCTGATAATGTTGAAACCTACTTACCTATGTCAACTCATTTGGCAGAAGACATTTGAAGATTTGCAATATCTTGCCACATGTGGACATAATTTTGATATTTTTATTTTCGTTTCATGTTTAGACACAATTTTAATTTTTGGTGCCTTTTGCTGTCGGTGATAATGTAACAATCTCTGCTGTCCTCCAGCTCTCTTTCACATTTGCACACTAGGAAAGAAATGTGAAATTAGTTCCTCAAGGTACAACTACCATGGAATTAGTTTAAAATTAGTTCAATAACTGAAGCAACATATGAGTAATCTGATGTAATCAATTAAATGAAAATAATAAAACACTATAATGTTGCCATTGGTTATGCTGATGATACAACGATTGTGGTAACAGGTAATACAGAAGAAGAAGTGCAAAAAAAAAAAGCAAACTCCCTATTAGAACAAATTAGAGTTTATCTAGAAGTACTTGGAATGGCACTGAATGGAAATGAAACCAAATGGATGCAAATTACGCTTAGTCATAAAACTAAAAGTAACATCACATTAGCAATACAAAATAAGCAAATCTTGCAGCTAACACAGACAAATTGTTTAAGAATAATCATAGACAAAAACTTAAAATGGCACAAACATATAGAAAAGGTTAGTAACAAAATGAACAAGGGTATATATGTATTGAAACAAATAATACAAATTATGGATAGACAGTAAACTAAAAGTTTATTACGCATTTGTACATGCTCATCTAAATTATGGGATTATTCTATGGGGAGCAGTGGGTAAAACAAGTGTATTAAGAATATTTTGATTACAAAAAAAAAAAGCAATAAGAGTAAAGGAAAAAATACAAAGGAAACAATCATGTAAAAGTAGCTTTAGAAAACTAAAAATCCTTACTCTTCCCTGCCTATATATTTTTGAATGTCTTAAGTGTGCTATAAGAAATTACACTGAAGATAAAAATAGGAATATGCATGAATACAACATAAGAACAAAACAGAACTACTTTAGGAATAGATTAAGGGGATCATTAACTTCCAAATGTATTGAAAATACTGCTAAAGACCTGTACCAAGGAATTACATGAAGTTGAGAAGAAAATTAATGCAATAAAGACTTACCTTATAAAATATGCTTTCTACTCAATTGATGAATAGAAAATAGAAAACTGATAATGTTAAATATGTACTATATCTTTTACAAAATTGACGATGCTTTGTAAAAATATTGCAATTGGCTTAATAAAAACTGAAACTGAAAAACTTCATGGTCTATCAACTCAAAAACATGGTCACCTGCCTGCATTCACTTGTTTGTAGTGACATCACTATCATGTCCTAACCCCCTCTTAACACTGCAGTGGGTTGGCACACATGGCAGCTTGCAGTGTAACCAAGTTGAAAACAACATAACATTTCAGTCTTAATTTCTGGCTAAACTCCTAGACTTGCAAGAAAAAGACATTATGCAACATTTGTTATTAAAATGGCGTGCCTTCATTCTGCAACAATCAGCTCTTCAATCTTAACCATTGGCATGCTAGGCTGTTCTACAACTGTAGCAGAAAGATTCTCTTTTCTCCTAATCCATGTCTCAGCATGTAACATTTTAAAAGAATTGTTACATTTATCATGTAGAATATTCTCTTAATATGTGGTGCATCAAATATATATATATCTGTATATAGCCAGAACAATAGTTCAAATTTGGATAATTTTTTGTATATAACAAAATCCAATTTCTGTCACAAACACTTAAGTTAGGAAATGTTGGGTAACTTGATAAATAATGTCAGTACATTATTGTTTTAACCTCCTGTGTCCTTTGGTATCATACATCAGTTTTTAGATTTTTTTCTCGCTCTGTGAATCTGTTAAACTCATAATGGCCGGCGGTATCACATTTGATACCTTCTGCATTCTATGCAAATATTTTTATTTCTCTCTCTTGCCTACTTTGTAGGATTGAAAAACCCTTAAAAATAAAATAAATGTAGTCCCGAGGTATCATATATGATACTACTCCTAAAACCCCCCTGAACCCCAAACCAAAATATTATACTTTGAGTATTCTTGCTCTTTTGATGCTTAATAACACAAATTTGTAGTTGTCTAAGTCATTTTAGGTCCCCCCACCCAAATGTTTTTTTTTTTTTTGTACTTTTGTTTAATTTTGGCACATAGAAACACATTGAGCACAAAATAATTATTTTAACTCTAGTATTGTGATCTCAGGACGCAGGAGGTTAAGATCATATTGATTCCTGAAACTCTTAAAAACATACTCATATTTTTTTCGAACCTCATTAGGTAGCAGATGCCATACACAGAAAGCACACAGTAGGAGCAAAACCGAGGCAGGGGAAGGCAGGGAAAGTGGTATTGCCAGTGTATGAAAAATAGTCAGCAAATGGATTTTTGTGCATTTTGAGCACTATATTGCACAAGTATTTTAGGAACAATAACTGACATACATAATGTTATTTGCCTAAGTGTATGTAAACTCACTTAATTGAGGCAAGGGGCACAAACTTGAGGTGCACGTGCTTGTATTTCAAGTGCCGATGTTGGCAACTGCTCGACAGGAGAGGGAAGGGTTGAGTGGGAGAGGAATATTCCCATTATGCCTTGGATGTAGCACGTTGTGAACATGTCATTTGATTTCTCAAGTTTGTGCACCTTGCTTCAATTAAGTGTAGTTTACAGACGTTTACACAAATAACATATTATTATGTGTGTCAATTATTGTTCCTAAATGTATATTCTTCATACTTAGGCAATAAAACAGTGCAATATAATGTTAAAAGTGCAGGAAAATCCATTTAAGTGTTTTGGTGAATACAAAACATTAGCCTAAAATTCAAATAGAATATCAAAGGCATAAATATACCTTAAATAGCTATTTCCCCATCATATGCCATAGAGAGACTTGGTAAATACACTTATCACAATGTTGATGGTAGCTATGTACACAAAATTTTACACAATTCAAGTTTCTATAAACATAGGACATATTTAAAAACTTTTCTTAGTGTGAAAATATAATAAATCTGTTCCAGATATATTCCTCATTTAAATTACAAAAGTTGATTGCAAGTTCTTTAAATTCAACAAATAATCAAGTGAAATAAAATTGAATTAAGATCGAAATCTGGATTATTATTTCACAAAAGCTTGCCATTTGAAAACCAGAATACTCTGTAGATAATGTTCTCAGCTAAGGCACGTAAGATGTGTATAATCATCTTGCATCGCTGGTACGAGGGGTAATATGATTCCCTAGTCTTTGATACAACCCTTCTTCATATGCTTTTAACTTTTGCACTTCCCTTAGTGGCACAAAGACTTGGAGTCAACTTCGTATTATTTTAATGTTATTTACATTTTTCAGGGCTGTCTAAAGAATATATAAGTCATAGATGGGGAGAACTAACACAATGTGTCATTTCCCCATACATTGTAGTTTAACCCCGTCCACTCTGCTACACATCGGTTAGCTATCAGGCCACACCCCCACTGTTATCTATCTACCTCAGAGAAGTGGTCAGTCCCTCAAACTGTGTCAATGGTGGAATTGTGTTGTACAACAAGATAAAAGTGTACTTCGAAACCAAATGGGAACATAAGTACTTTTTTAGACAGTTGATAGTAAGCGTTGGACGGTGTTAAAAGTATAAAATTCTACCACTCAGTGCTCAAAAGCTTTTAATACTCTGATAATGGCAACTTTGGTTTCTTACAGAATGTGACTATGGCCTCATTCAAGTATGCCATGAATCTCAGTTATACAATGCTTGTATAAAATGGAGAGTCCTTTGAATGTGAATATGGACTGTGCTGAACCAACTGAAATTTTACAAGCAGCATAGAGAATGAAATTAAAATTGTTACCCATAAAATCAAGAAACCAATTCAACATTACATACAACACATTTTATTTTTTCCACTGCCTCGCTTATGTAAAATGTTGTGGTTTTGTAAGTCATGTTGTCAACACCTAAAGCAAGCCAACAACTGAACATCGCAGTCTGTTGACCATCATAACCATGAAAAAGGTAAAACAATAGCATATATTTATATATAATCCATAATATATCTATAAATATTCAGCAGTCTAAAAAATAGTGTATGATGCAGGGGTTAAAAGGATTTTATTTTGGTACTAGGTTTCCTCAACTCCTCAACTCATTTTGGAATCACACCTATTCACAAAATAAAATCTTCCTTTTAACCCTTGCATCATAAATAACTATTGTGCTCCTAGTAAAAATAATGCTTTGTGTTTGCTATGCCAAAAGAAAATGTACATAACATAATCACAAAACCAATACATCATGTTTCTATTTGGCTCCGCCACTGCACGCCTCGAAACTTACCTTGTTTGTATAGGCCTGTATATACGTAAATAAACAGAACCAGAAAAGACAGGTGCTATTGGTGTTGGGAGTAAGTGGAGAGGGTAAATACTCAATTTCATTCCTGTCACCCCTCTTCCCCATGCATGTTAAAAGTGGTTTTAGCTCCACTTTTAACACCTGCATCATAAATATTTTCTTATCCCTTAGGTATCCGATCTTATTGAATCTTGTAAAAGATATGTCCCATTTCTAATATTACTTTCAGGGACTTCAGTGCTTCCACACAGACAATGTAACAAATAACTAGGTACTTCAAAGTTGGATGGTTTCCTTATTTATAAACTCTACTTAATACTTAGAATTATTAATATAAAAAGCAACTTTATTCACATTTTGAGACAAAACAAAGCTTATCATTACATATTTATAGCATTTTAAAACCAAAATAAAAACTGTCACTTAATATTGCAAGTTTGTTTAAAACAAGTAAGTAAAAGGTATGCATTCTTAACTGATAAAGGTATTGTTACTGGATATAGATATATACAAATCATGTCAATGTCAAATAAAATCAGTTATATTGATATTTGTATTGCACTTGTGAGAGATTACAAGTGAACATATATTGTATCACTGTCAACAGTTAAATTCTAAATGAACTACATATAGGCATTTAAATATTTCTATCAAGAAATGAAACACTGCCAAAACATGCTGCACTTCAAAACAGTAGCAAATTTGTAATCTGCAAACATTTTCTTGCATAGAATATCTTAACTTTCTTTCCATTATCATTATGACTAGAGTTCTCAATAGTGCTCAGTGCCAAATTAATCTCTTTCTTTAAAAACATGGTTTAAAACATTGCCAAGATGCTATGTTCCTTTTCAACTTCAGACACGTGTAACTTCATTTTCTTATTATTAAGTTCAAAGCTGAAATATTATACACCGACACATGGTATATAGGATAGAGGTTAGGTTTTTAACATTTCTGTTACAATTGAGAAGTGTTTTTGCAAAAGTTGATAGACAGAGAAATCAAGATTTTACAGGAATTGTTTTTTTCATTTTAAACACACAAATACATGAGAGGTAGAACCATGACCAAAAAATTCAATGCCATAGCAATTTGCCAATATGACTTGAAATTCCCGATCCAATTCATATTTTCCCAGTAGACCAATAGGGAATCTCATATTTAAGATAAATACCCCAATGGCGACTTACTAGTAGTTCTTTTAAACTCAAGACATACAGTAGTTATGATTTTAAGTTGGTTGGCATAAAATAACAATTATCACATAAATATATGTTTGAACAACAACTTTAACACAAATTATTCCCTGTTTATAGAAAATGAGACCGCCTCCATAGTGCAATGGTAGTGTGTCTGGCTCTGGCATGGAGGACCCAGGTTTGATCCCAGATGCTACTGTGGGGATTTTTCTCCCGCTAGGAGGTTTGGCACCGGGTGCACTCAGCCTTGTTAGTTCCCGGAGGGGCCAACTGAGGGGCTACTTGATGAAGAAGTAGTGACCCCAGGACACAAAGACTGCATAACTGGCCAGAAGGGTTTGGACCACTGACTACGTCCCTTCAGTCAGTCCTGCACCCCACTCATGACACCTGTAGTGGGCAGAGGTGAGGGACGCAGTGGCTGGTCGGCAAACATTGGCTCTTCTTGAACTTTTGTGCTGCAGTTTAGTATAGAAAATGAAATTAAGTTGATTTCTTCCCCCTATTAGTCTGTCTTTACTCACAAAAGCTTGAGCTTCCCTGAAATGAGTCTCACCACAACACAAATAAAACTGAACAAAACTAGTATCTTATCACAGAAATAAATGCTCTCAAGAATCTTATGGGATACATCTGCTAGAATAGTAGTATAGAAGTCCTTTGCCTCATCTATCACTTTGAAATACTGCACGAGTTTCTTAATGTCGTTCTTGTTTTCTTTAGGCATCATGTCGTCTTCTGAAAGAATACATACAGAGTGCTATAACACATTCACCTCCTGTGTCTATTTTTCACCTACAACTCTACTGGTATTGAGCTCCAAGAAGGAGGAAAAGCTGTGTAGGGAATCACCTGGGTTTGCAGCTTTGCACCTGCACAGTTTCAGAGAGAAACGTTACATCAGTGCAATAAATGTTAAAGAAAAACAATACACAAGCTCACATTTACATTGTATGTTTTAGGGCGCCGATGGGGAGAACTGACACAATGTGTAATTTCCCTTACATCGTGGCTTTAACCCTGTCCACTCTGCTACATACGATTGATTACCTTCCACCTCATGCCCTGCTGTTATATATCTATCTCAGAGAACCGGTGAATCCAAATTGTGTCAGTGGTGGAATCATGTCACATAACAAGGTAAAAAGATACTTCAAAGCCAAATGGGAACATAAGTACTTTTGTGTTCTAGTACAAATAAAGCTTTGTGTTTGCCACGTACAAAAAAAAAAGAGAAGTACATAAAGTAATCACAAAACCAATGCACCATTCTAAAGGTTATAACAAATCTTAGAGACTATAAGCTTCACCAAAATAAGTTAAAGTTTTCAAATTAAACACAGAAATTGAAACTTGAAATCAGCAGATACTAAGATAAGTGAAGACATAATTTGTTATAACCTTTAGAATTGTATTGCTTCACTGTTAAAAGCTTCAGTTTTTCATAATACCAATGCATCATGTTCCTATTCCGTTCCGTCACTGCATGCCTCGATACTTAACGTGTTTGTAAAGACGCTTATCTGCAAACAAGCAGAACTACATTTGGTGATGGGGTAAGTGGATAGGGTAAAATACTTGATTGCATTCCTGTTACCCCTCTTCCCCACGCCTGCTTTAGGGTATGTATGGTTTAAGGGCTCATCAACAACTAGGTTATTAGGGCATTAAAACTACAAATGTTTTAAAGAGCCAATGGATGTCCATGGAAGCAAGATTTCATATTGCACTCCCTGCCTCAGTTCATGGGAACACAGTAACTGGAATATCACAACACTACAAAATGCTCTTACTTGGCCTTGCAGTATTTCAAATACAATGTATGAGATGTATTGAGTTTTAATTTAACTACGAGGCTGCATCTGTCGAGTTTTGGGAAAGCCTGCAATGTTTGGAAATTAAATTATTTTGTTGTTTAACGACAGTCACTTGCCAGGATCACATCAGCGTCACCAGTATACTGAAATTTTGTCCCTCAGTTCATTAACATGTCAGCACACTTAAAAACCATAAATCTGAGCTGGATTTGAACACGCGACCTTGGGATCAGTAGGCCAGCATCTAATCAACTGAGCCACTCAGACTGACTCTAATGTTTGGATCTCTCTAATTATGGCACAATTTAAGTTTCGCTAAATCAAATTTCATATGTCAAATCAGAAGCTAAATGACATATAGATGAAATATATAACTCATGTTTGGAAATTGTTTGCAGCATTTGACTTTTGTAAAAATGCTCCTCGATTGAGCACTAGAAGGTTTGCTGGGCTTGGTCCTGGGGGTCAGGTTCAGGCTTAATCTGGAAAATATTTGTTAGGCTCAGGCTTAAAAATAGACATAAAAAAGAATCAATTTATCACATTTAAAACATGCATTTCATTTCTCATGTAAAATTTTGGCACCATGGCTGGGAGATTAAACCACTTGCCTGTCACCAAGGCGGCCCAGATTCAATCGTAGGGGATCATATATCGGATTTGTGGTGGACAAAACAGTTGTTGTTGTTTTCTAGTGCCTTGCATCTGGCAATGAAGCCATTAGCATTCGTGCTTTCCAATACTTTTGAACTGTAGTTTCTTCTGATCTTAATGCTTCACAGGTCTTCAAGTGTTCTTCATTCATTTCTGCTGGATCGTTACACAGGACACATATTGGTGAGGCTGAGATACCTATTCGTGGACAAAACAGTACTTGGGCAGGTTTTCTCAGAGTTTCTCTACCATTCATTCCATCAACTGATCCATCATCACCTTTCCTTTCATCCATTTTTGCCTCATCTCATATCATCTCCTTCCAAACTTTGGGTTGATCGCACATCCTGATCACTCTGTCTGATACAGAGCTTGTCTGCTCTTCAACACACATCTGACCCCAAGTGCCTACTTGTAAGTCCTGGAGGGTGCAAGTCCTCCATATGAGGGACTTCAAGTGGTGTTCATTCATCTCTACACAGGACACATATTGGTGTTGCTGAGATGACAGTTGTGATCTGTCAGTAGCCTGAAGACGGCACCTCCTGTCTTCTGAGGTGTCATAAATTGTTGCAAAACGAGTATTCAGCATTTTGGAGAATAGAAAAAGCCTCCAAATACCTAACATAATTTTCAGGACAGGCAGTAAAGGGACAAATATGTGGTATTTTAATCTAAATCATTAGAGCCATTTTTGAGAGTAGAAAACAAGAACAGTGAAAGCTTTTACATGTAAAGTGAAAATAAAGCTGAAACAAAACAACTTCACATTTTTTGGTTTGTGAAATTGATATACTCAGAATAGAATGATTATCGCAGCATGCAGTAGTAATACTAGTACAGCAGAGTCCCACTAATGCTAACTGATTGGGACCGAACCCTGTTCGGATTAGCAAAAATTCAAATTAGGTGCATTTTCGTCAAATACAAAATATTGACCGTAAGCATTTGTGTGTTAAGCTTTAAAATAATTATAGTAGGAAATTAGTACAGTATGCTGTAATTTATTTTACAACTATATTCTGAAGCTCAAAAATCAAT
Organism: Tenodera sinensis; assembly: GCA_030765045.1. Lineage (NCBI taxonomy): Eukaryota > Metazoa > Arthropoda > Insecta > Mantodea > Mantidae > Tenodera > Tenodera sinensis. The sequence goes on from CM060970.1 coordinate 131,824,446, forward strand.
TACTGCAATGTTTTTATAAGCTCTGTTGGTGTCTACCTGGTGAAAGTTGAAATAGAAGTTGGTGAAACATTGCCTCTTAAAGTCATTTCAGTGCATTGCGTCAGAAGATCACCGACTTCACTTCTTAGTGTTGATTTGCTTTTCCATTTTGTTTTCTCATTAATGTAAACAAATTGCATTCAAACTTTGTTATGCACATTATTAGTAGTTCTAGACCTTCTGTTTTTAGTTTTTGTGTATAAGATAGCTGACAGATTCACTGTTTACTCCTGTAGCATTTATTTCATGTTTTTCTGTGCAAATAAATTTACGTTTTTACTTGGAAAAACTAGTTCAATCTTAATCTTTATTTTTCCTGTTTTCAAATCCAAAACAAATTTGGTAGATAGTTTTTCCTAGCCCTATTCTGATTAGGCAGATTTTCAGATTGGTGGGACTTTATACTGTAATAGTAAATTCATATTCTCTTTGGGCAATTGCAAATGCTACAAGTGCCTAACAATTCCAGGCTCAAAGATCCCCCTCACAGCTGGAGCTGCCAATGAACAAGCTATCAACCAAACTGGTGTCCATACTCTTTCCCTTGAGCAAGCATCGCCACACACCACAAATGGAATAAAAGGGAAACGATGGAACAGACATCGTGGCAGATGAGAAACCACCCAAGTACCTGCCAGCGACCACAGAAACCTGAGACCTCCCAAATGCAAGTCACGTATTACCATGGAGCCATCTCATTCGCTAATTTCTAGTATAATTAAAAGATGCATGCTTAGAAAATAATTAAAATAATTATATGGATATAACAAACTAAGAGTTTGGGCTGCATGCATAGCCATATTCTTTTACAATTTGCTTAACACAAATAAATGAATTGTTACGTTCCTTATTTTAAAAATATTATACATTTATTAGCAGCATAGCTAAAAGAGCTATATTTTAAAACCTCCAGTGGAAATAAAAGAAGGTGAAACTCTCCTGAAACATTTTTAAACAGGTATTTTGGAAGAAAATTTCCAGTAACACATGAATATGTGAATGCAAGGTTACAAATGGTCTGATTTGAGTCAACTTTGGCATATCTGATCTTTCCTACTTAACTCGAAAGACACACAAAGATGAAGTATTCACTTGCATTTCAACTCTCTTCTAGGAAAGCTAGATATTCATCCACAACTAGACAGTGAATGTTGAATAGCACAATGAGGAATCAGTGAAAATCTATCTGCTTTCATTCATTTTTATGGTGCATTTCAATTGGCACTGCAAAGTGAACAATCTTCAAATCCTGGCAATTTGTGATGTTCAAACATTTTGTTAATTTTTCTTCTTTTTGTTCTCTCTCCCCTTCTAAATTTTATCTTCTTCCTCTCCGCCTTCATCATCCTCCTCCATTTTCTGTCCTCTTCCTTAATACTTGTTTTTCTTCTAATGGTATGAGAATAAGATTACATATCTAGCAATCCAATACATACATTTTTGCTGTCTGCAACTTGTATACTATCTTATGAGATGTTTGCTGTTGGCTTGTCTGTATACTGTGCATTGTTAATAATTAAAAACTAATATTTTAGCATTTAACACTTTTGAGAACTCCAGTCTTAAGAACCCACCTAACAGTTCCTTGAACACTTATGATAATGTAATACCTTTAAAATTTAGAAACATAACAAACAGTCTTTTTCTCTGTTCTATCAATCATTTATACCAAGAAATAATGATACAGAATACATAACTTCAAATTTAAAGTACAGCAGTATAAAATTATTCTATGAGTTGCAACGGTAAAAATATGTGTATCTGTTTTGTATTAGTATGTTTAAGCCACATTTCACTTTCATAACCTCTTAACGCCTATTATAACTATCATCAGCATTTTTATTAACACGATACAAGATAAATATTCTCATTGCACATTTTAAAAACTGACATTTCCATTTACAGCATTAACATAAATACTTACAGATAATAGTCAAGGAAGCTCTTTTCTGATTACATGCCCTCATTCAAAACAATGAATTAACTTTAACTTTTGCTACTCGACTACTGCCAGCATTATCGAAAGTGTTGAATGCGTGGGTAAAATCAGGCCCCCATTTAAAATCAGCTATAGGACTGTATGAAATAGAAACTCTCAGCTTCATCAAGTTTTCAAGCTACGAAGACATTCACTGTTCCAAATAATGGCATAAATCTGCTCCTGCAGGCAAGAATGTTAATATTCATGTGATGGTATAGTTATATATTATAAATACTATTGACCAAATATTAATATGCTTTTACGAGTATGTACATGAGGATTTAATTTAGCTGAAGAACTAAGAGAAAGAAAAATCACTAATCTTCGGTACTGCTGTTCAAGGCACTGAGAATGTCATTATCGTCCGAGCTGTTGTTTCGACTGTTCCATTTGCGCTTGTGCTGATCCATACCAAATCCTTCTTCGTAGTTGCCCTTGGCAATGAACAGCTGTTTGAAATGTGGAATGCAATAAGGCTTGCCGTTATTCAGCGTGTACGTCTCCATTCTGGAAAAAACAAAACATGTATCACACAATATAAACAGGTTAACAACACTGCAGTAATTGATGGTTTTAATACAGATTTTATACATAAGAAGGGAGAAAAGTGGTGGCGCCGTGGCCGAGCAGTTAGATTGTTTGCCTAACACCCAGGTGGCCCAGGTTTGATCCCAGGGACCAGCATGTGATATTCGTGGTGGACGAAGCGGTGTCAGGGCAGGTTTTCTCCAGGTTCCCCCACCATTCATTCCACCAATTACTCCATTGCCACTTTTCCAATCATCGATTTTGCCTGCATTTCACATCATGCCTTTTCCTCACTCTCATACTGACCACCCACTTCCAGGTCTTCACTCTGTCCTATCCATAGGTTCCTGAGCTCCCTGACAGGCGTCTGACCCTAGGCACTGGCTTATAAGTCCTACATAAGGGGAGGGTAATCAGTTAAAGAAGAAGAAAATAGAAACATTGAAACATCAAAAAGCTTGAGAGGTAGAACTGGAAGTTAAAAATTCAATGCCACAGCTGGGATTTGAAGCACAGACCCTCCGCTTACCATGCAGGTGCTCTAACCATTAAGCTACTATGACAACCTGCCAGAATAAAATTGAATTCTCAAACCAGTTCATATTTCTCCTGGTAAACCACAAAGGCAGTCTCACATCAGAGACAATTACCCCAATGGTGACTTACTATTGCAAGTACTTTATATCCCAGGATTAAATAACCTTCACATGGTGGCATTGAAGCTACTGTCTAGTCATTTTGTATCATGTCCTTCACTTTATAGACATATTTTAATCTATGATATGTAATAAGTTGAACACAGATTAGAAATGCATATCTGACTTTACTGTAATGTAAATATATAAATTTAATTATTGACATATCCTGTATCAAAGTACTATGTACAGAATTGATTTTAAAGCATTAATAAATAATAGTATTTAAGGTTTGTTATATTTTCAGAGGTTGGCAACATATAGATATATTAGGTAGTTGAGCATCTGTAACTATGGAAACTGTTTTAAGTAGAGCTTTGAAAATGTGATGAAGGCGTCATGAAACATCTTCCTTTCATAGAAGTTTGAAAACAGTGTTGCTGTAATTAATTTAATTTAAAAGGTGAGTTAATTAATAACACTGAACAACAGTTACAACATATTTTTCCGGGACACGTTTTCATTGAACCGCCACCAGAAGAAACACCAGAAGAAGCATCACCATCTGCACCATGAAACACCATGGAAACCCAGTTATTGTCCGGTTAATAATGGAGGAAAGTTAACCTTCGAAACGCGTCCCGGAAAAATATGTTGTAAGTGTTGTTCAGTGTTATTAATTAACTCACCTTTTAAATTAAATCATGAAGCATGTTTGAGGTCATTTTGAGTCACTGTTGTGATAAAAGCTACCTAGGAAAAACAAAAAGAAATTTGGAAATCAGACTAAAGGAACACCAGAGAAACATAAACTTAAAAGAAACTGAAAAGTCTGCTGTGGCACACCACTTTTGGTGTTTTTAAACATACAAGCCGTGTGTGGGCAATGCTCGAGGGGTAGAACTAGAACTAAAATTCAATACTACTGCTGGGATTTGAACCACAGACCCTCTGCTAACTAGGTGGGCGCTCTAACCAATAAGCTACTGTGACAATCTGCCAGAATGACATTGAATGGTCAAAACAGTTCATATTTCCAACAGTAAGTTTGTTGGCATAAATAAATAATAATTACCATCTGAAGGTTATTTAATCCCAGGACATAAAGTACTTACAATAGTAAGTCACCATTGGGGTAATTGTCTCTGATGTGAGACTGTCTTTGTGGTTTACCGGGAGAAATACAAACTGGTGAGAATCCAATGTTATTCTGGCAGGTTGTCACAGTAGCTTAATGGTTACTGCATCCATGTGGTAAGCGGAGGGTCTGTGATTCAAATCCCAGCTGCGGCATTGAATTTTTAAGTTCCAGTTCTACCTCTCAAAGAAAGAAGAAGTTATCAAACTTAATAAAATTTGGCACCTTGCTTTACTAAACAGATCCACTGCCAAACCGTGTGGACCAATCAGGTTATGGAAGGGAGGTACCTACAAGCCAGCTCTTTCTACCGGCAATTGAGTAGCGACAGATAGACCAAGGAGAGTTTCACAATGCTGCTTGCTGCAGCTGCATGCGAAACGTTTGGGAGTGGATAGAAGAAGCCCAGTGGACTACTGCCTCTTAGCCCGAAGGCATATTTTATTAACTGGACTATTTTTGTCGCAATATGACACCTAAGCATGTATGCAAGCTGTGGTATGTAATCTGCTTTATATTGTATTGGTTAAAAATAATCTAAAAGCAAAACAAGAATTAAATGGAATGGAGTCCCTCAGATTGTTGTCCAAACTTCTACAGAACAAATCCATTTATAGGAGTGCACCATTAATATTATTATACCTAACATTCAATGTTTCACTTACCTGAGGATGCAATTGCATTGCAGACAACGAAAACATTGCTTATGGAAGATTTTCCCTCCTGTTTCTATTTTTTCCAGAGGATATACTTTTTTCTCACATGTTGAGCAAAACTCTGCACAGTTTGTTTGGATTTCCTGTAACATCAATATAGAAGTGACACAAATTAGCCATCTACATTTTTCTAAAGGACATACTTTACAATCTCAACATGTAATAAATAATAAATTTCTTCTCCAAGGTTGAAGTATAAAATATTATAATTTTGTTACATACTTATGAGCTTTGCAATGCCTCTAAATCAAGGACGTTTGTAAGATTTAACTCATTTGGTGGAAGGGTCATATAATGTTGCACTCTATAGCACAGTAAAATCTGACTAAACCAGACCCCTATATACCGGAAACCTGGACAACCGGAACATAAATCTCGAAACGGAATAGTTTTTCTGGAACTGTTTGCATAAATAACCTACCTAAGATGGATTTTCATTATGCTTAATACATAGTTACATGCTTTGATAACGAACTTGCCATGACTGAAGACATTCAAAGTGCAGCAGATATTGCTGTTGGAAACAGCAGTTGTGAAGTCATGGAAGGAATGGACGACAATGATGGTGACGACGAAGCCAATGAAAGGGAGCCAAAAAATGCACTTTTAGAGAAGCATTATCTGTTGTGAGTGACCTTCAGGAATTTGCAGCTTCCAAGAATGTTCCAGAACTCCTGGAGCTGATGCAGGATGCAAAGGAGATCATAGAGCATTCTCTGGTAAAGAAATTGCAACAGTGCTCTTTGACGGGGATGTAGGGGAAAAGAAACTAATGTTGTTGTTAGCTAATGTTGGATTTCTGACAATGAAGTCATTAATCCTCTTGCTCTCCAATATTTTTCACTGATGATATTGAAGAGAGCAATGGCAGTAATAGTAACCGCTCTTTAGAGAGCACCATATTTTTATGTTTTGGCGGTCACATCGCTCTCTCACAACCCCCAGAATGTCTGGAGGACCACACCTGTCGTTGGTTTACAGGTCTCACCGACCTGACTGTGAGAGTTATCAAAATAAATTCACTGACCACATCCTCTGATCACCAATCACAGGACGTATTACATGCCATGACAGGTCAGCATGTTAGGGGTTAAGATTTTATAGAGAAATGGAGAGGTTGGAAAAATAAAGACTCCCTAGCCCTCGGAAACCCTAATACCATCGGGGTCGATAGAGAACAAGAGATGACCAAGGTAAGGTCAGATAGAAAAGTTACAGTGAGGAGCAAAACACCAGTAAGTGGAAGTAATGTTCTGCTCAGCTTGGGTACCTTGTGGTGCTATCCACATATCCTCTAGACACCAGTAAGTGGAAGTAATGTTCTGCTCAGCTTGGGTACCTTGCGGTCACTATCCACATATCCCCTAGACACCAGTAAGTGGAAGTAATGTTCTGCTCAGCTTGGGTACCTTGTGGTCACTATCCACATATCCCCTAGACACCAGTAAGTGGAAGTAATGTTCTGCTCAGCTTGGGTACCTTGTGGTCACTATCCACATATCCCCTAGACACCAGTAAGTGGAAGTAATGTTCTCCTCAGCTTGGGTACCTTGTGGTCACTATCCACATATCCCCTAGACAACAGTAAGTGGAAGTAATGTTCTGCTCAGCTTGGGTACCTTGTGGTCACTATCCACATATCCCCTAGACACCAGTAAGTGGAAGTAATGTTCTACTCAGCTTGGGTACCTTGTGGTCACTATCCACATATCCCCTAGACACCAGTAAGTGGAAGTAATGTTCTGCTCAGCTTGGGTACCTTGTGGTGCTATCCACATATCCTCTAGACACCAGTAAGTGGAAGTAATGTTCTGCTCAGCTTGGGTACCTTGTGGTCACTATCCACATATCCCCTAGACACCAGTAAGTGGAAGTAATGTTCTGCTCAGCTTGGGTACCTTGTGGTCACTATCCACATATCCCCTAGACACCAGTAAGTGGAAGTAATGTTCTGCTCAGCTTGGGTACCTTGTGGTCACTATCCACATATCCCCTAGACACCAGTAAGTGGAAGTAATGTTCTGCTCAGCTTGGGTACCTTGTGGTCGCTATTCACATATCCCCTAGACACCAGTAAGTGGAAGTAATGTTCTGCTCAGCTTGGGTACCTTGTGGTCACTATCCACATATCCCCTAGACACCAGTAAGTGGAAGTAATGTTCTGCTCAGCTTGGGTACCTTGTGGTCGCTATTCACATATCCCCTAGACGGAGACCCCTGAGTCAAATGTAGAAACTGCAATTATGTTAGACATGTAAGTTGAAAATACAGCAAAACATACAATTGAACTCTTTTCTATTAACAGAATTTTACTTTAAATTATTCCTGCAGTTTAATTCTATTTGACTCTATTTTTTGTACTTTGTTTTATTGAAATATGTACAACCCTTTGTAAGACAGAAACCCGTGAAATTGTAAAAATATTACTGGAACGATCGCGTTCCATTTTAGGCAGGTTTTGCTGCACTTATTTCCAAGGACAATAACACAAGTTCTGAATCTCCTTTATTCATCTATTGGAATACTTTATTTAACTTTCAATTGCTGAGATATTCTTTGTTATGGAATGTGCATTTAACACAATTAAGGTTTAATTTACAAAAGAGACTGAATACATAAGGAGCTCAACTCCAACACATGACTCATAGCTTCATGTTGATCAAATAGTTACCTTGGACTTGGCCCACTTTTCAATATGACTTTATTTTTCTTGATAGCATCACTCCCTGGGGAGTCAAACACAAGACCTCTCTAAGCTCTTATTGATATTCCCAAAAATTGTCACATTAATCAGAAAATACACTGAATATCCAATGCAATATGTCATGTCAGACACACACTTCGCTATCCCATAAGTATGCTTGCTTATATAGCTGCTGGTATTTTCCAAAGACTTCCAGAATGCTCAGGAGGTGGGGAGAAAGAAGTTCCAGAACTATCCTGTCATCTCTTGATAACATTTCTGGTGTTTAGGCTGGGTGAGAGCAACTTATCTCTTCACCCAGCCGATTGGTCTGCTGCACCTTCTACTGATAACTGAGTACCAGGAGAAATACGAACTGGTTTGAGAATTTAATGCCATTCTGGCAGTTTGTCACAATAGCTCAATGGTTAGAGCAGCCGCCTGGTAAGCGGAAGGTCTGTGGTTCAAATCCCAGTTGTGGCATTGAATTTTTAAGTTCCAGTTCTACCTCTCAAACTTGTTAGGAAGGTTTATGATCGAGTTTACTTCTATATTTACAAGACCATAGCGGTGTCAGGTTATCTTTCCGACTTCCATGTAGTGAATAAACATCATGGACCATGCATGATTAAGTATAGCGCCATCTCACATTATCAGCAGTGTCTTGTTTATTCCAAGGAAGGAAACAGACATCCCCATTATCAATTTGCATGATGTCACTTGCGCAGATTCTAGCAAGATCATTCATCACATCTAAAATGCGGTACCCTATACACCGTAAGGTAAACTTTCAGTTATATTTTTCTGGTTACAGTGCAGTTTCCAAGATTTCAGGCTTAGTGTTATGTTGAGTTGTGTTTGTGCTAGTGAAAATGTCCAACAAGAAGAAAAGATGACAAGTTAACACGAGTATGGAAATTAAATTAGATGTGTTAAAGAGACCAGACAAAGGGGAACATACTACTATGTAATAAATGTTAGAATATGTCAGACTTTTGTTTCCTATATTATGCTAGAATATGTATTTATGTAATTTTCAGCATTAAGTTGAGTTGTGAATAATAGACCCCTTATTCCATATAACTAGACAGCCTCTCAGTCCACATTGGGTCAAGTTGTCAGAATTCTACTGTATCATGAAAGACTAAAGACTGTGTTAATGTCAAAAGAGAACTGTGTATTTGAGCAAAAGTTTTGGAGGAAAATAAAGTAAGAAAAAGTCATATTGATTTTGTAATTTTTGTCACAATAAAAAAAAGCTGCAGTCACTACCGGTTTATTTGGAAGTAGCAAAAAATCATTAACATAACTTTTTAGTTTGCTGTACAGGACTATCTCCATACACCGAGTTTTGTGTTCCCTCAGCCCAGGCGCGGCTCCTCAGGGTAGGCAGGGTAGGCATTGCCTACTCTATCGTAATACATCAACAAATAATGTTTAACTATGATTCTGCATTTTATCATTTGAACCGTCATTTTCCCCTAAATTGCAGTTCAAGAAAAGTTTTCTCGGTTATAATAAATGACCAGCGCATGGTCAAATCCTTTCATCTCAATTCCGATTCATCAAAACTGCGCTGCGTGTTTGAAACGCGCGGCAGAAATGATACGCATGGAACCTGGGTAGTGGAGAGCAGGCTAGCTTAACCTCTGCCTGCCCGGCCCCATTTCCTCAGTACGAGGCCCTTGAACAGGGATAAGGAAACATTCGGTCTGTATATGCACTCCGAGCATGCGTAGACGCGTCTGCCAGCAGTCCGAACCCTTGCCTGCCCAAATCCGAATTTATGCGACATTTTCCGAACAGCCATACTCCACGAACGAAGATCTCAGAGATCTGAATCTGTCGTTATCTCTGTGTAATACCAGTATGACCGACTTAATTAGTGAACTATTACAAATTTCGCTTTCGTGGCGCACTGACAATGAAAAGAGGAGTGTTTTAGCTATTTAACACAAAGCTGCAGTCAGACAATTTTTCAATTTCTTAATCTATTTTAGTCATGGGCGTCGCGAAACGGGAGCAAGGGGGGCCACGACCGTTGGAAGTTGGACTTCGCCCCCTATATTTCGGATAAACGGGGTTTATTATTATTATTATTATTATTATTATTATTATTATTATTATTATTATTATTATTATTATTATTATTATTGTTGTTGTTGTTGTTGTTGTTACTGTTACACTTTGCCTACCCTAAAATTTTGACTGCGAGCCGCCTCTGCCTCAGCCCCTTTTGTCGGTCTGGGTGGCTCAGTTGGTTAGACGCTGGCCTACTGTTCCCAAGGTCACGGGTTCAAATCCGGCCCAGGCCAATGGTTTTTAAGTGTGCTTAAAAATGACAGCTTCATGTCAGTAGATTTACTGGCATGTAAAAGAACTCCTGAGGGACAAAATTCCGGCACACCGGCGACGCTGATGTGATCCTGGCAATTGACAGCGTCGTTAAACAACAAAATAATTTTTAATTTTTCCCTCAGCCCCATGATTCAACAGTTATTAGGCACTATAGGACTTTTCACTAACCCTGTATATGTAAGCTTCAAAACTGTGAAAACAAAAAAGGTGCTAAAAACACCCCTAATGGGACACAAGAGTTTTAAATTGTTTGATGGGAGGCACTTCGTAGAATTTTCTGCATGAATTGGAAATCTGACATATATATTCTTTAGGAAAAGAATAAAAGTATTATGGGAGTGCTATTACCAAACCATGTGTTTGAAAATGTTTCACAGGGAACAATTTTGAGGATTCTCAAAACTTGAATGCTGTCCAGTGGGTGTACAGTATATTACCTCCCCTCCGCTTTTACTCTGTTTCTCTCTCTGACACACATCACACAATTTTAATTTGCTACTAATATGGGCAATTGAACTCACATGCTTTGCTATTTTTTGTTTTAAATGACCAATATCATAACAGCCATTATTTGTCCAGTTTTTCCATTATTTGTCCCTCTCTTATTTACAACACAGCTTCTCTTCTAAGAACAAACCTGAAAGATTTATCTCCTTCAGTTTCGCCAAGCTATTCATTTCCACACTTTCAAATATTCAAATTTCCCGCTATGAACAGACACAACTGCATGCAATTTGCTGTCAGAAACACAAATATAACAAACAATAATAAATACTGTAACAAAATAACTATTCCCAACTGAATTAGTAGTCTTAGTAAATTATGACATGAAGAGTAATTATATGCATTTACAATGGTTTAACAAAAATAGTTGTACTTGTGTTTACAACATTAACGTAACTGACATTTTAATGTAGAAAATGGTTACATTATATTTAGAAGCATCAAATTATCAATCATCAAATTGAGGGCTTTTTATGACAGATGAATATCTGCAGTTGTGACTTTGAAGATTTTTTACCATGAAGACAGTTACTTTAATTATTGATCTCTGTATATGCTTTGTAAAATTTGTAAATCTTGATGTATATAACTAAGTAATCATTTACAATCTTGTAATATGTAAACTTTTCGGACGAAACTTGAAACACGTATTTCATGTCTATAACTGAATAAACCATTATACATTACATATGGACCAGAATGTATGTAAAATTTTATTAATATTGTTGATGTCACTAGAAAGACCAAAATTAAACTGTATAAGAATCTCATTCAACCAGTATTATTATATGGACCAGAATGTATGTAACCTAATATATCCAACAACGTATATGTCTAACTGCTTAGCAGGTTGATTGCAACTTCTGCCAAACAAGAGGTAGGGAAATGCTTGTAGCAAGGAAAATGGAGAAGACTTGTAGGAGAACGCAGTGCGCTTGCATTTGTTGCCCTTGTCGCTCATGCTGCTTTAACTTGCTGTAGTCCTAAATGCAAGCTTTTCTCTGCTCCCTGCAACCCTCACCTGAAAGCTACCTTTGTCAGTCGTAAAACTGGGTTAATGCGTCTCTACAGCTTGTTGACTTTTGGTAAAGGGGACGTGGGAAAATTAAACAAGCAAGTTCTTTTAGAAGGAAGTTTGACATTGAACTTTCTCATTTGCATGTCTATAGATAAATACACATTCATATACAGGAAACAATTAGTAGGTGTGCTGCTGCAAATATGCGATCACCCACGAACCGCCACTGCTGCTGTCCCAATACTTTTGTGAAATAAACATATAAATCATACTCTCTTCATTCTTTGAGACGCGCTGTAAGAAAAACTCCCCAACTATTTGGTGGGGGGCTGTTTTGAGAATATTCAGGGCTTTTTCTCAATAATAAAAGGACACAATGTTATGCCTTCATTCTTTTATAGTATTGCAAAAAACCACTCTTAATGGTGGTTGGGGTGGAGAGTGTTACATGCAAGGCAATTTGGAAGATTTTAAGTAGAAAAGGGAAATCTTACAATGAAGATGAGGTGATAAACTTTAAAGAATGAAATAGCAGCAATATTGTAATTCCTTTAATGAATTTCAGTGTATAAACAAATATATAGAAAATTGATATTTTACTAAATCCATCATAGCTCCAGACTAGTGAATAAACAATAGAACAAAGATGGATGATAACCAGTTCTCACATACTTTACTAACTGTAATAACTCTCCATTCAAGGCCGTTGTGAGACTCCTGTGATCATCCCCAATTAAACTATGGAAGATCAGTTCTTTCCAGATGTATGAAAGCACTGACAAATATTTACTTCAATAAGTTCCCCAATACTAGCTTTGTCTTTCATTATGAAGAACCAGGGATTGAAGAGGTCAGTGTATTTTTCTTTGTTTATTAATTTATGGACACTAACTACTAGTTCTAGAAGTCTCATTCTATATTGGGTGTGAAAGACAGCCTATTTTGCTCAGAGGCCTCTGTGTCAGGCTTGAGTTTCTTTTATGTGCTGTAGATTTACAACATGGAACAAAAGGCTTTACTTCCCTTCCAAAGGAAGCCCAAAAAATCCACTGCCTTCTGTCAGGTTTGAGCTCACTCCTTCGGTAACCAGAGGCTACCATGTTACTGTAACATTTGAGGGTGTTTCTCCTCTTTGGACTTATAGGTTAGGTTACGTTACTGTAAGTTTTCATTGTCAATGTGTGCAATTCACATTCACGAGGTCCCGGCTTAGATCCCAGGTAACAGCGCACTCTGACTTGGGTTTTTCCGTGGTTTTCCCATGTCACTTAGGTGAATGCAGGGGTGCATAATTTTATACCAGTTTCCTTTCCATCATTTCCCTTCATTCCATTACTTATCTTTCAGGTGTGGTGCCGAGCAGATGGCACAGATGTTTATGTATTGTAATGGCTGTTCTTGGCGCTAGGCGGCATTGGGCAGCTGCTGTCCCTGTGCAACATCGGATCCACAGGATGGTGGCTGCTTGGTAGGTCCTGGCACCAGAATGAAGAGACCTCAGCACTTATTAGGGACTTCTGCATGTCACTGTGGCACCCTATGGTACCCTTATTTCATCCCTACCTCCTAGGGAGTGTTAACTACAATAGATCTGTGTAGGTCACAGAAGGCAAGGTATCCTCCTTAATGTATACCCTTTACCTTGGCCCTAACTTCACCCTAACAAGCTCTTGGCAATGAACCCACCATTTATCAAGCACAAGTTCATGCTATAGAAATATGTCAACATGGTGCCAAAATGTATATCCTATCGGATAGTCAAGCAGCTTTAAAGGCTCTTAGTGCTTTCACCATTGCGTCAAAACTTATCAAAGACTGTCTGCAGGTATTAAATCAGCTGGCAAAGCACAATGAGGTTATCTTAATGTAGGTGCCAGGTCATGAAGGAACTGAAGGCAATGAAATTGCTGATCGCCTCGCCAAGAAAGGAGTTAATACTCCATTCATTGGCCCAGGAACAAAGAAAATATAAAAGCCTGGAAATGCACGAAAACAAGCTGCTTTTGGGAACAAGTTCGAAAGCTAAATCACGCAAAACAGTTCATTCAACTGTCGGCAAAAAGAGCAAAACAGATGCTCACATTCAGTAGACAGAAGTTGACTTTAAATGGCCACCTTACTGGACACTGCCGGATATTCTTTAGTTTAGGTGATGCGAGCACTTGGTCAGAATTTCGGCTAAGTCCCACTCGGCAGTGTGTACGAATGGTCACGAAAGTTGGCGAAGTTGCTGTGTTAATTCAGCTCTGCCAACAGCACAATTTCTCAAGGAGTTTGTTGCCAATAGTAAGTTTGAATGTTTTAGCGGGACCCGGCAGTATGCTGGTGACCTTCTTAGAAGCAAGTTGTGATAGTGCAATGGATCGCTTCATTAGCATAGTAGATTTAGCGCCTCTGTGCTATAATGAGGAGGAGTGCATGCAATTTCTTTACGACGAGGGCCTGCTGAGAACTTGAATGCTATGCAGGGAATGTGATGCCGTGTTACACCCCGTGAGGAGGATATTATAGTATAAATATTATATATAATATTATAGATAAATAATATATATATATATAATATAAATGTAATAATAATAAATAATAATATAAAATAAAAAATAAAATAAATAAATAAAAAAAGAACGAGTCAGCTTTTCGTGGACCCAGTAACAAGGCAATAACGATAATGAATACAATAATTTCCACAGCAATAGTATGGAGTCGCACTAGCGATATATCTGCGTGAGCAAAATAATGTACACAATATCTGGCCGGCAAGTGCTAAGTCACCTATTCAGCAAAATAATAATATACATGGAGTAGCGCTAGCGGTATGTCTGTGGCGGCAACGACGTGTGTGCATTTGTGTCTAATGTGTTGGCAACGAAAATCGTCTGCTAGTGACAGATAGCTCATGCAGCGAAACCTACTGGCGATTCTGAAACTACTGTCGGCGCATGCGCAGTAACTTCGGACTTAGAATCTGGCCGGCAAGTGGCAAGTAACCTAATCTAAAGTTGAGCACACTGTCCTCTTACAGAACATCTTCATAAGATGCACAAATCTGAGGTGAGCATATGTAGATTCTGTTTAGACGGAAAAGAAACAGCAAGGCATATACTTTGCGAATGTGAAGCAACTGCCCAACAAAGAATAAGGCACCTGCAGTTTGCTTTTCCAACTCCAGGACAAATTGTTTCAACATCACTAAGAAAATCATAGGCTACATTAAAAGCATTAAATTAAACTGAGACTTATAGATCAGGGTATTTGCAAAAGCTCTAATAAAAGTCGCAGTGAAGAGAAGCTGAAGGGCTTAAACAAACCACACACATCTGATCTATGCCTTTTACTCTTTTACTTCCAGACTCTATGGAGAATAGTGAATAATCCAAATTAAAGAAAAATTCCCACCCTCAGGTGGGGAATGAATTCAGAATCTCCGGGTAAGAATTGTACTGTTTGTGGCAAACACTTGAAAACAAAACTGCAGTTTGACTGGTTTCTGAAAAGAACATTAACAAACCAAGGAAATAAAATACTGCCCATGTTTGTTTTGGCATCCAAATTTTATTTCTTTTACTGTATTTTTTTTTACACATGATAAAAACAGCATACATTAAAAAAACCTTTTTATAATAGCATTATTTACTTCTTTTCTTACTACATGTGGTTTTGCTATGGGAGGAAAAAACAACCATATAATGATATTAATGACTGTTACAATAATACACATTATATAAACTAGTTCATATCATGCTTTTGTCAATTGTTTGGCACTTCTCAGTCAGTCATTTTGCCTTCCAGCCGAGCTTTATTTTGGTACTTTGGTATTATTTGTATCACATGAAAGCAACTTCACAATAATGCTCAGTCCTATTCTTAACTTGGCATAAAAATAACTCAACTAAAAAGAAAGAGAGATAACTGTAATCTTAACCTAAGTATATCAAAACAAACTCTGTAGATCAGCTTTTGTTTCATTCCCCTCTTGCTATCTACCAAAATAAAAATGTAAGCAGCAGCCTGAAGAATAAAAACCTGAATTTTAACCTACATAATATAAAGCTTTTAATATTATATATTTGTTCTATTTTTATACTCTTCTGTTCTTTATGGGAGTAATGACTTTGCTTTTTTAAAATTAATAATAGGTTCATTGAAACAATCTGGCTGTAAATGCACTAAACTTAGATTTAAATAGCTTGTTGATCATATTTCCTAAGGAACAACTTGTGAAATTTATAACATTGATATCTCTTAAGGGCAGAAGTGTGAAATTTCTATTTTCTGTAGTATATGAGCCAGAAGGTTCAGTTTTGTCATTCACATTTTTTGAGAAATGCTAATAAAATAACTATCAAAAGTTGCATCTTCTGAGATCAATTATTTTTTAAGTATTAGTCTTTTTTATATTAAAAATGCCTTTTCAAAAGTGTCTCCAACAATAAATTTTGAACATAATGCTTTTTAAAATCCCCCAGTACCATCCACTTGGGTATACAATTTTTAAGTATTAAAATTGTTTAAAAATTTAGTTTGAGAATATATAAAAAAATAATTTATATACTAAATATTTACATTCTACATTGCGTAGAGCTGTAGTGGATATCTTACTTGTTATTTTAGGAATCACATAAGATATCAAAACTCAATGAAGTTCATTGTGCAATTTATAAGAGACGTGTAACAAACTGCTTCAAAAATACAACTGTAGAAAACAATTTTAATGTCTGCATTGTATTTAATTATATAGGGCGTCCTTTCAAAATGCCACCACTTCTTAATGCCTTTGGATCTTGAAGTACGCTTGACACACTTGTTTTTGGCAAAAACTAAAAAGTGAATGTTTCATAAAAGTTGGGAATTTTCATTCATTTTCCCTCTTATACAGTTAAGTTGAATTTTTGTACCAGATATTTATGATAGACTCTATAAATACACTTCCAAATTCTCAGATCAATTGCTTCAATTGTTTGTGTGAGAAACAAAACTATTTTCTGCTTTTTTAATTATCTTCAGGAAAAATCTCTTTGTAAGATCGCTTAAAACACTTCAATTTTGCCCTCTAAATATATGTGTTTGACAAACCCTCACATGATCTACAAATAAAACAGCAATTACTTTAAAAAATAAATTCAAAACTATACACTTCCTTTATAGGGTTTTTAATTACTAAAATTATTTCTACAGTACTGTAATTTGTTGTTTTTACTTTCCTGCAAACTTCTGGCAATAACTTATCGTCTTAAGACTTCCTGATAAAAATTTTGAAGCAATTAATGAAATTTTGCACCATAAAGAGGAGTTTGAGTGAGAAATACTGAAAATGACGATGAAACAACATTATTTGTAAGGATAGAGAAGTGATTCTAGTTTTGGAAACTACATACACTTGTGTCATGACTGGCATTTTAATGATTTTGGTGCCACCACCTTATATCCCTCTTTAAAAGTCCTAAACATTATGACTGCAGAAAATCTGTATTTTTCACAGAATGTTCTTAACTTTCTGGTTAAAATTTCTCTCTTCAAATTAGCAAAGCTTTCGCAAGGAAGGTATTATTTTCCAAGTAAGCGGTTTGTTGAATATTAATCCTTCATTTGAATTTTTTGAAGTGTAAATTTCTACAATTACCAAACATTAAAAATACCCATACAAGGGCATGGAATTCACTCATATGACCAATTAAAGCTTAAAGAATGGTGTGTCAGATGAACCACAACTGTCAACATTTCTAAAAGAAATAGCTATATTCTTTTAAAATAAACTTGCATAACGATAACTAATTTTTAATAAAAATTTGCTGCAAAACTTTTGACATTAAAAGTACGAAATTTCTTCCTAAATGTTAAAGCATATCTTATTACTTATACGAAAAGAATAAACCTGAAGCATCTATTTCACAGATTCTCAAAGAAACCAAATTACATATGAACTTCATTAAGGAAGGAAACAGGTGAAAATGTGGCCGAAAATGACAACTTCACGTTTTGTGTTTTTGTACAAAAAATACTAGTTTGAAGTGCATATGTGTGAAATTTTAAAGCACTAAGTGCTTTTAAGGAGGTGTTAACTTGCATTACACATGAAATTTGTGATTTTTTTCACTTGTGAATCAGGCAACCAATATATTGGTAAATCATGTAAAAGTTCTTTTATTGTAATATCTTCATTATAATTTTAGTTATAGGCTGTTGAATTTGACATTTCTACTCTGTATTCACTCTAAGGTTGATCCGTGCAAAACTAAACCCCAGTGGCCAATGCACAGTTACAATGTATCCATCCGCCATTTGTGCAACACAACCATGTGGTGAGTGCATGCGGTACGTAATAGAAAGGAACCAATCCCTTATTCCATCAATTTAAAGAGTGACTAACATGTAACTAGAGTTTAAAGGCAATAAGATTGATAGTTACAACAAAATAAACCTGTTGTAGCACTTTGTCAATTGTTGGCAGCTCATTTTTAAAAAAGAAATTGTGCACTGTTACACAAATTGCATTTTTAACAAAATTGTCACATTCTTGCATGGCATATTTTGCGCGCTTTCTTATTTTCCCGGGTGCAACCACTTTTCCTGTTTCAGCTTCTTCTTTACGAGTACTGTTTATACTGGTACTCGAAATACCAGTGAACTCAGAAGTTAATTTCACTACTTCTTTGATGGGAACAGTTGGATATTTCTCACATAACTTATACGTTCAACACTTTTTTCACCAGTAGTCAATGGTTTGCCTGCCTTATGCTTTACATAAGTCGACGAAAATGCAAGAGGATATTCACCACTGCCGCCCGCCATGATACTAAATAGAAACTGCTGCTGTAAACAATACTCAGTAAATACTCAAATGTTAGGTAACTCACACGAGTTGCATGCTGGGACTTGTAGCTCTGTTTATCAGTTTACATCAGAGTTAATTAACTTCTTAGGTATTTGTACAGAATATATCATTTAAGAATAAATTCATTCTAAAATTCAGATTACTATTATGAGTCTATTCCGTGCATGCATTGCTACCGGGTTGTACCATGGTGCAGCGGTCACATGGGTTTGTCTTGGTGCAGATAAACCTAAGAGTGAATTGAGTATAAAGTGGGTGTGGCAATTTAAATGCCATTTTACTGTGCACTTCAGCATTATCATTTTTCTACATGAAACAGGTTTCAAATTTTCCTGAGTTCACTGTTTGTATGCTAGAGACATTATGAGAGAATTGAAAAACTAGAATGTGTAGGTCATGTTGGGAAGTTTTAGAGCTACAGTGGAGAAAACTGCCCCAGGTAAGCCAAATTATTTATACTCAGTTTCCTACTCATTACATTTTTCTTAATAAAATGTATCTTTTCTCAGGAACTATTGGATACAATTGCATCTATTTTTTGTGGCTATTATTAAATACATGGTTTTGAAACAGAACCTAAAACATTACTCATTCTGCTAAATATGCACAAAAAATTTTTTTAAAAATTCTTTAAAAAAATAATTAAAGCATTAGTTGCAAATATTATGGGCTCAGATTATTAAGCATGTACATTAGATAGTTCATATAAATTTTGGTGTTATGGGTTTCCATTCCACAGTAAATTACCTTTATCTTTTTGTTATTAATGGATGAAATCTTTTGTAAAATTACTTGCATTAGGTATAACACATTGAAATTTATATAGCACTTCAATAGTTATGATAATAAGCACACAAAATTTCAAACAAATTGAATATATCTACCTAGAGATATGATTTTTTTATGTCAACGGAGGAAAAAATACATTTTGCAAGTTAACACCTTATGTTGCTCTAATTACATAATAATCAAAGATGTGCATTCTGAGGGGGTGTGGCAGGTGGTGAAATTGCTGCCTGAAGTAAAATATACTCCATTTTTTTACCAACTTTTGTCTCTTTTTGTGAAGATTACTTTCTGATTCATCACTGAGCCACTGTAATCAGTAGATATAACAGTAACAGCAGCTCCGCAGGTAGATGTCATGTAGTACACCAAATTACCTGTCTTCTACAGAATGAGAAGGGAACAGAAACTTTTGTTATTATTTTGTTGGCTTCGAGCGCACATACTCTGAAGTTGGCTTTGTGTTTGCCTTTGTTTATCGTGACCATGTGCCGTGTTACAAAATATTTCCAGATAATTTCTTAGGAAGAAGTCAATATAATTACTAACACATTGCATCATACACAAAGCATATGTACTTCTTTGGCAGAAATATTTTAGCATAGTTTATGTACAATGTAAATAGTTGCATACTACATGGCAACATGGCTAGGGGAAAAGCACTATAAGCTGGACACTTCTAGGAAGGTCTCTTATGTCATTATTTCTGCTTAAACTTCACACAAACATTTAAACTCATTTTTCTTAAGTTTACTTTTTGCTACACTTTTATTCATTCAAAACAAACTAACATGCACAAATTAGGTGCTAGAAGGCCACAATTTTTGCTGTGTTGTACAAAGCATGACAAAAAAGCTGATGCATGGCATTTACATTTAACTTAGTGCTTTTTAAGATAAAATAAAATGTGGGTAGTGATTGCAAAGATTCTGAAATGTTTGCCATGAAGTTCATAATTGTTTTAATTTCCCTTACAATTAAGATACTACAAAATGTATGTGTTAAATTTTTTTAAAAATAAGTTTATGGTTTTGTGGAAAAAAAAAAAGCTGTTTAAAAAATGCAGAGTATTTTATTTTGAAATTTGCAAATTTTTTGAGAGAAAATTGTTAATTCAAAAGCTAATTGACATAAAAGAATTGAAACTATGCCAAACATTTTCATGTAATATTGCAAACATGTATACATAAAGTGAAGTATATAGCTTTAAAATAGTACACAATAGAAATTTCACCCGCTACCTCTCAAACAAAAATGAGATTTCTGTAATGTATAATAATCTGAATTCTGGTTTTATAAGTGTCAACAAAGTTGGGAAGAGAAAATAAGTGAAACAAAAAGACCTATGATGTCTAAGGTAATAAAAAATGAACAAGTTGATAAAACTGTGTAAGGAGCTATTTTAACATGGCTCCATTATTTATATTAATAATCAACTTCTTTTCACCGAAGACCATTAATGTATTATTGGATCCAAACCTGCCAATGTTCGAGGACAACACTAGCAAATAGTAATGGTATAGTACTGCCTCAAACAGAGGCACTTGCCACTTTAAAACTAGAAATGCACATCTATATTTGAGATTATACAAAATGAACAAATAAAAGGCGACATTGTTCTGAACAGGCATAAAACAACCATTTTGGCTCTTGTTTAGTTTAGCTCACTTTCCACTTGCCAGCCAGATTCTAAGTCCGAAATTACTTACTGCGCATGTGCCTACAGTAGTTTTAAAATAGCCCACTAGATTTCACTGCATGACTAACAGACGATTTTCACATCTGCCAACATTGCTTTTTACACTACACTAGTTTTCGTTGCCAACACATTAAACACAAATGCACTCACTCGCGTCGTTGCCGCCACAGACATACACCGCTATCGATTGCCTTGTTACTGGGTCCACGATACGCTGGCTTGTTCTTTATTATTATATTATTTTATTATATTATTTTTTTAAATTTATTTATTTATTATGAGGAAACTAAAAAACAAATCATGAAGTTTAGATTGAATTTAAACATTAACTTATTAAAAATGTTTTTTGGTGCAAAATGACATTTTTTTATGGAAAATTGTTTATAGAAGAGTGAGTAGAGATAGAGATGTGAATGTGTTACCTAAAAGTGAGTAGAGAAAACGCTGTGAATGTAATGTGCATGTGTACAAAAATTTAATCAAACCTTTATAGCCGTTTCTGAAATACCGTGAGTATATTCAAGAATTGCTCTGTACAAGAAGCCGGGAAAAAAAATGTTATTTTTTATGTAAAATCACATTTTTTCAGGAATTACACCTATATAGCTGAACTTAAAATGTAAAACCCTATCTGAATAAAAAATTTGATTGAAATCGTCCTCAACAGGCCCTCGTCGTACAGGAACTGCATGCATGCCTCTTCAGTTAAGCACAGAGGCGCCAAATCCAATATACTGATAAACCTAGCCATTGCACTAGTTGCTTCTAAGAAGGTCAACAGCATAGTGCCGACTCCCGCAAAAACATTCAAACTTACTATTGGCAACAAACTCCTAGGGACATTCTGCTGTTGGCAGTGCTGCATTAACACAGCAACTTCGGCAAATTTCGTGACCATTCGTACACACTGCCAAGTGGGACTTTGCCGAAATTCTGGCCAAGTCATCGCGTAAGCTAAACTAAACAATATCCACCATTTTTATAGGTACCCATTAGTTTGAATTTTATGTGTTATTAATTTATAGTTATCTTTTGTGATTCTAAAATGCAGACTTTTAGTTATAGTCATGCCAATTGATTCTGTTGACAAATTTGTTTTTTCCAGTAGGTGGCAATACGATAGCAAGCAATCCATCACCTAGTGGCAGTAACTGTAATAATGTAAACAAAGATGATGCAATAGAATGAATTGCAAAACAATGTCTTGTGGAATATATTTAAGACAATGGATAAAGCTTTTATTTGTATTCATTCATGACGCAGTTCTTGGAATTGCAGCCAAGTAAATTCTGGACCAACTGCAATCCTGAAAAGTGCTTGTCATATAATATGAGAAGCACTGCACAGCTTACAAACCGATTCCTGTTTTAACGAATGATACTGGTCTGTGCAAGATCCAGATTGGATGAACAAGGCTAGCAAATGAGAATATGTACCCACATTTCTTTAAAGCTAACGTCGACCAAAATTCTCCCATTCTCCGCTTTATTACACATTCTATTTGACCTGCCATTGAACATAAAACAGAGTTTGTGGTTTCAACAAGACAGATCTACTCTTCACTATGCTCTAATCATTTGAGACAGTTTGAATTGCAAGTTTGGACATCAATGGATTGGATACCCCTAACAGTTTTTCTATGGGAAAGGTAAAACAAGTTTTCCAGACTCAACCTGCATCTTTGAAAATGTAAATCAATCAATTATTAAGCTACATTTTCTGAAGTCCAGGATTGAGTGAGGCATTGCCTTGTTGAAGGACACCAGTTTGAACAGCTGCGTTAGCTATTAACCAAACATGACGAGTATTCAATGTTTTTTTTACATCATTGAAAATTATTGCATTTGTCAGCTGACTTTTGGGCCACATGGTACAACCAATGCTTCAGAAATTAACATCACGCAGCATGTCCCGACTGCACATACACAGACCACTATTGGTAGAAACAGTGCTACACTCGCAACTGCAGTAGTAACAGTAGCAGACACAGAATGCACGTTATGATCTACAGAAACTGAATGCTGAAGAAACTATTTTTCCTATGCCCAGGGTGTAAATGATATCTATGCATTACACTTTGTAGACATGTTTGAGATTAAAATAATCCTTGTAAGTAGGAAAAGCACTTCAAAGTGTTCACAAAATGATATCCCCCTTAATTTTTTCAGTTATTTGTGTGTTTTAAGTGCTGGTAGCCATTTTGATGATGGGATTGAATGGTCCTGAAAACGTTTCCGCTTTAAAAAAGCAGTTTAGTAGTGAAGGTAAGTGTAAATAAGTGACTCAAAATAACCTCAAATTGAAGAATACTTCACTGTCACTAGTGCTTCTATTTTTAAATTCTTTACTGGTAGCCATGTTATTGGATTTGTAATTTTGTGAATCTTTGCAGAAGGGAGCAGGAAACGAACAAGATAATTCAGAATAACCTTTAGTACTGCACAGTGGATGGTCATATGCTTCATCATGGCCGAATGAAGGATATGTCATATTCTGCAGACTTTTCCTAAATGGAGTGCAAATCAGAGTTAATTTGAAAACATCACTGAGCATGTATGGAGGAATGAAAGTGGTTTGCAACAGGGTAAATTACGTTGGAATGTGACAAAGAAACTAGAGAACACACTGCATGGATTAGAAGAGGGGTTGTGATACTGTAAGGTCCAAAAATACAGCCAACATAGATAAATGCCCTTGTATAACCACAAACATAATTGGTACACACTTCTGGAACGTAAAGAATTATGCTAATGTTTCCACAGTGCAACTTTTTGGTCAAAAGCATTGTATACCACAAAAGTGTACGGTCAGACATCAAGAATTGGATACAATTTTGTGATATACAATTTTTATTCTACCTTTTGTTCCAATTTGAATGAGTTGCATCTAATTTTTTCATCCAACGGCATGAAAAAGAGTCAATAAGCATCAGTAACACAACATGACAGACTGTGTATGCAACATGTAGTCAACTGTTGTGTGTGTATGAGTTTAAGTTTCTGTAATGGTTAGTTGTTCGTGGTTCTGCAATCTTTTCCATGAGATTTTGCCTTCAACACAATGTAAGACATTGAGAAATAAATCTTCCTCAATTTGTAGAAAATTGTCCTTTAACCTCAATTTGTTCTGTAGTAGACCCAATATATCTCGGCTCGTGTCCTGTTCCTTTCATTGCAACCATGACATCTTTTACTTCGACTACATCTTTTCTTCCCACGGAGAGTCACGGAAATAAATCCCAAATCTATGATTAATTTACCAGTCGCTATAGTAATGTGTCCATCACATCTATTTCGCATGCTTGCTACATGAACAGTCATTTGTTTTTGGACCAGACACTGTTTCTCTTATGTGGAATTCCATTGGATATGAAAAATTGGGTCAAAATGTTGGACCATGGGACACTGGCTTTAGGAAAAAATTAGGTAAAAAGGAGTGCTCCAATTTACCAACAATTTCACCACGAATAATTGTAAAGTAAAATGGCAGATGCCTCATGGAGACCATTTTGTGTCACTGATCTAAGGAGTTTGGCATCATGCAAGAAAATGTTCTGAAATTAAAACATTTAACTAAAATCTAATTTTATTTGATACATGATACAAAAATTTTATCCATTCCTTAATCAAGCCATCATCAATGAATACCAAAATTTAGTGTGAAGTTGCAGGAATCACTGGCTCCTCTGTACTTTAACACTTTCATTACTTCATTTGCTGAAAGTGCTCTGAACATACAACTATGCACCTCCAGAAGTTCAGAAATACTGTTAACACTTATTGAGTAATTGGAGTTTTCTGTTTCTTTTGGCACAATTAAGTTGTGAGCATTATGTACATATACAAATATCTATAAATATATGAGAACATAATCACCTTTCTTCTTTCGCAATATAGAAACAGTAAAGGCTGGTTGACAATAACCGAGAATGGAAACCAAAACGAAAATAACAAAAGTTCATAATTAATGACAGGTTTTCCCAGGTTCCGCAAATTAAGTCATCAAATTTTAACTTGTTTGTTCTTGTTGCCAGGGAACATCAAACTCTTTATTGTAGAAATTCTTCCGGTTGTGTGACATGAAATAGCCACCAGAACTCTCTAGACACAAGCTGGAAAAATGAAACAGGATGAAATTCCAGCAAATGTGTGTCCTGACTCCCTCACATTCATTGAATGTTGGTTCTTCTGGCAAAATCATCTGTAGTTTGTTTATATGCAGGGTTGCCACATATCATGAATTTGATGAACAATCCACGGTTTTAAGCTAGAAGACGAATGTCCTGGATGTAGAGATATAAGCCTGTGAAAGCAGCGAGTACTAAAAACAAGTTTTTATTATTAACTTGAGTTTTAACGCCAAACGCTGTTCAAATTTCACCAATTTCCAGATGGCAACACCATGGCTGACAAAGATCATCGATATATCGCCAATCTCGCACTAACAGTGACAGCGGAAACAATACTATAATCAGTTCTCTGTGATTTTGTTGTTTTTGGTTCCTTTATTTCTAGTGCCTGCCTAGTGTTTGTATAAGCTTAACATTCACGTGGAGGGTAATTCTGAACCTGAACGTAATTCAAGTTACTGGTGACTTCATTACTTGGAATTTTAAAACAAAATGTTGTCGAAACATGCAAAATGGATGAGAGTTTGCTGTTTGACCAAATATTTGATGGCATACAAGGAGCTTAAGTAAATAAATAATTATAAAGCTTAAGCTGTAATAAAACAACTTTGAAAATGAAATTGCCAAAATAAATAACTCTGAATTACATTGCACCAAAAATGGTCAGGCTGTACTTTGAAAGAATGTGCCACTGACATTGGCCTCTTGCATGACATGGTGAAAGTTGAGCCGAAGTTTGACGTTGGTTAACCTGCATGATGTAGGCTCAACTGGATGCAGGTGGTCAAATGCCATTGCAATGTGGCTATCAATATGGCCATCGCTGAGTATTCCCACGATATTGTCAACTGTAAGTTGTTTTGCTTTCCATTCTTGGGTTACCGTGAACCAGCCTTAAAGAGAATGGGGGTGGGAAGAGGGGAAGGGAAACAAAAAGACATTCCTCGTCACCACCAATGTATTGGTTCTTTTTGGTCTTTCCTTTCCCTTCCCTGACTACCTGTTCCTCATCACAAAAACATTATACACTATTTATGAGTAGGACTTTATGTATTAGCTTTTTAAATCTACGAAGCTGCTGCTGCTTCTCATTCTGAGCAAAAAATATGAATTAAGGTAGAAGTGTTATATAAAATATGGTATAAACTGTACAGTGTTTCAAAAGAGCAAGAGGAAATATATGCCATTTCTATGCACATCGATATTAATACCAGAAAAAAATAAAACAACTTTCTTTTAAGTCTCAGTTTTTACAACAAAACATTACAAGAGAAGGGTAATAGATTTAAATATTTCAGTATGAAACAATTAAAAGGTATTTCATACATTTAATTGAGTATTCTATCATTTTATATGACAAATTTAACATGAATGCTAGATAAATTTCTTCATTAAATAATAGACAATCAACTAGTGCTACTTACATGAACCAGCACACAGAACAATAAATGAACTTGCATTATCAAACAAACTTTATCAGATCACAATATCTGTATGCTTATTCTACTGCACAAGTGCTAGATGCAAAGGTACATAACGTGCCATAAACAGCATCACTTGAATTTGGAACACAGTTTTGGAACTCCCCATTTCAGAGAACTTTCTTGGACACTTGCATTTATGGAACATCATGAATTATGACAAGCCTAAATTCTCATAATGCTGCTTAGAGATGGGAGAAGATGGTGATCAAACATATTCTGTATTTAAAAATGTCCGTGAAAATGGTCTAATCCCCAATAATTTAAAATTGAAAGAAATTAGTTTTGCAAAAGCCTGTGATGAAAACCGTATTAATTTCTGCTAAATAAAAGTTCCTCTTTACATCAAAATTAAAACAATAGTCTAATAGTAATTGACTACATATTAAATTCATTTAGGTTCCAAGGGGGTCCATGGACCACCCTTGGCAATGCCCATGCAGTCATTTCCAGTGATGCTGGCTATCCATTGGAATTCTTTCTGAAGGTTTGTTACTTTATTCAATTGTTGTACGGAAGCCGCTATGTTGTAATATGAATTTGGAACATATTTATTTTTCCCAGTATGCAATTATACTAATTCCAGTATAATTTTAGTATATCTAGTATGAAAAAAGATGTAAGCATATTTCCAGTATCAGTTGAATCCAAATATATTTAGCCTGTAACTTTTATTTTTTCTTTATTGATTTTCATACATACTTAAGTCCAATTTTGTTAAAACTGTATACAGAACATCGTAAACCATCTTCTGAGGAAAATATCAGAGATATTAATATTCAACTATGTATTAAAATAAATACATGTTATGTCAAACTGCAAAAATTCCTTTCCTTTTCCTGTTGCTAACCTAGTCATGACGATATAGTCTACAAATGAAGTAGGATTAGTCTGAATGTCGTACAGAGTTAACGTCTTGTGCCTGAACACAAAGTACCTAATTGAGTAGAGGCAAGAGGAACTCTAGTATTTCTTTCAGTAAGCCAGTCACAAAAGCAGCTACTTCCAATTTGCAGGGCAGGGTTCAATAGCCCGGTGGAACTGTTTACCTCCTGCACAATGTTTCTTGTGGAGCACATCTTTCAAGGCAAAGGGCTCTGAGTTCACATGTGTCATCAAACTTCATTGATTCAAATTATTAATGTGTCAGAAATAAGTAGCAGTAACCTAAGGCCCAAATGCTCAGATATATTCCATTTGTTAAAGCTTCACACGATTGCAGCCGAGTAATATATAGTATCAAGATCAAGGTTTCGGCCTTCTAGACCCCGAGACCTTTCGATGATCAAATTGGGCATTTGTGTCACCTTCTATAACTAAAATGCCACCAAGGAAGATGAAACAACTGCTATGATCAGCAAAGGATGGTCTTAGACTTCATACTGGCAAGGAATCTAATAAATTCCTGGAGTTCTGACTTGTTTTGTGGAAAATCAGGTTGGACAAAGGAGGAAAGGTTCAAAGAACAACAATAACATACAAGATTGCTGCAAGCAGACAATGGTTGTAGCCAAACACTGTATTCAATCAACATTTTGCTTGATAAGCCCCAAGGTCCTCAATATTACAAGCAGCTATTGGGAGCGTTTGATTCAAGAGGCTTTGGAAATCAACATTAAGATAATACCTTATTAGGAAACAGTCTCCAATTAAGTGAAGTATGGGAACCAGCAACAGCCATTCCAAACAGAGTGCAACTGCAGGAATGCAGTGAACCCAGCAAACCTAATGTTTTGATACCAAAATTATAGACACACAAAATGAATCATTCAAAAAGATTTAAAAATAATAATTTTCAATAAAGAAAATGAAAGCAAAAGAAGGGTAGCCTCGTGAATTTAAAACGCTGAGTAGTTTTAACAGTTTTGGTAGCGTCAGTTTAGTTCACAGTTGGTTAGCCATTATGAAAACGTTGTGTTCCTTGGAGGTGTCCGAGTATATGAAATATAAAAGTAATCAACAGTTGCAAATTTGAAATATTATGGTGCAGCTTAAATTTAAGTCTATAAATATAAGTACAGTTTTGTTTGGCTGGTGAATTGTTTTACAACCTACGTAAATTGGTCAGCAATGTCTTAGTGCAAATAGTGAAAGATTGAAACTTTTATTAAAAGACGTTATCATCAGAATTAGTGTCATCCGTTCTAAACAAAACCCACACATACCCAGGGAGAGAAATCTCATAGCTTTATCATGGGAAAGGACTGAATCAAAGGGAGTTTGATGCATTATTAGGCGGCGTGAAGCATTGTTGCTTCAAACTGTACTATCAAACAACTAATTCAGCTTCAAAACTGTTGCATCGACAATTGGTAAATCCTGCTTCAAATGTCACACCAACATGTAGCAAAATAAATAATTGTATCAGTTTTAGCTGATTATAGTATTCAGATGCGTGACTGGCTGTAGCTCTAGCAATCAATGTTTTAAACTTATGAAACATAGAATTGGACAAAGTAACCAAACCAACCATAAGAATGCATTTTAGTTACAAAAGGTGACACGAATGACCTTAAAAAAGGGCTCAGAATGAAGAGTATGGAAAGCTTGGCCATTGAACCACACTTCTGGAGTAAAACATATGTTCCAAAAATAAGTGCGCTAGCTGAATTCGCTTATCAATACATATCGCTTAAATTAAAAGAAAACAATTTCTTTTCAGAGCTCATAAAATATACTAAGGTAGTATCTACAAAAAATAATATATACACTTTGTCAATGAGAGAAAAAAAAAACCATCTTTCAGTTTAAAAAGATGACTGTAACCATTTTGAATCAGATGGTCACTAAAAAGTGACATTTTATTGAAGGCTGGCAAATTAATACAGGAGAATTTTTAATAATGCCTTAAAGCAAGTCAAAATTATACCAATAAGCACTACCTTATTATATTTTTTGAGAAATATATTCCTCTCCGCTATATTATTCAAATTTCAGTCTATATATCTTTCTATTTCTTATTGTAAAAATTCATATTACTTGTTGCTGAAACCTTCCATTTGAAATCAAAGGACACTAAATGCAACATTAAAAGGAACACTACATCCTTTTCTTTTGTGTACAGTTTAGTGAGCAGTATTTCAACCAACAGTTCTGTGTGCTTCTTACAAAATTTTGGACATCAAGTAATATGAGCCGTGTTTCTAAAGCTATTTATCCATGGCAGGAGCTGCATCTTCATTTACTGTAAACAAAGATAAAAAACACATTAGAGAGGTGAATTATTCCAGCACAAATTTCTATAATACAATAACAATTTACTTATAGTTACACTAAATGCATTGAAGCAACTATAATGGCTGTTAAATAAAGATTGATCTTAACTTTTTTTACTTTCTCTACTGGTAAGTAGAGGAAGTATTGTATTCCACCCAAAAATTCGATGTCGAGATTTCACCAGAAATATATGTTTTGAGACCACTGAATAAAAAAAAGGGAGTTTTAGAAAAAGGTGTGTGTGTGTGTGTGTGTGTGTGTGTGTGTGTGTGTGTGTGTGTGTGTGTGTGTGTGTGGACAACATAACTCAAAAACAAAAGGTTGGTTAAAAACCAATGTTGATATTTAAGTTTATAATGTCTTTCAGGGATGGAACACAAAGATTTTGAAGAAAATAGCCCCACCTTAATTCTTTACATGGAAAATTTTTCGTAAATTTTGATTTTCTTGAAAATGGCTCTAACGATTTTTATTAAAATGCCATATGTTTAAGATATTTGTATGACAAATGAAATGTATATTTTGAATGTTCTAGCTATAGCCTAGTCCTGCTTACTCTGGATGACTTTTGAATAACCGTAAGAGATAGACAAAATCTTATTGCACAAAAAAATGCAGATCTCACTAAATCACACAATTTATGTGCAAATAAATTTGTTTGTAGAGTGAACCAGTTCAGAGATATTCCTTGTTATTTGTGCCAGTTTCAGAAAACTTAAAACTTTCGTGTAAATGCAACATTGTTCATGGTTTTATATGTTAAGCGTGTAAAGAGAACGGGATCTCAAAGCTTTAAAAGATTTGACTATCGCACAAAGCCTACTGTATTCTAACATTCCCCTTGTACCTACAAGGAAATAAGCAATACGATAATTTGTACAAATGTTATCTCAACTAACATGAAGAAGATATAGGAATAAGAGTTTGTAAGGATGGTTAGTACAAGTGTAGAGAAGGTCATGTGAGTGCAACACATCAGATTTTTTCAGTCATAATTTCTGGTGCTTACAATATTCTACTAGCTTAATGTGTAACAAACACCAAAAATCATGCAATTGCAGTCAAATGTAACCCCATCACCATCCAAGCATGCTATTACACCAGTTATTTTACTTGGGTCCTCCCCATCCTTTACCTTGGGTGGTGTGCCCTAAAGCCCTACTACTACTACTACCCACAGGCACAGTTGACTGCAGTTGCTGGCACCTGAACTTGCAATGTTAGGCTTTGAATGGATGGCCAGTCCATCATGTATTAATCTATTACTTTGGTTGTAGTGACTGAAAGTAATATGAAAACTGGTTTAGTAAATAGAGGAAGAGCAGCATATGTAGCAAAATAATTCCTTCTATAGAGAGTTAAATCTTTAACAATATAAATCTGCATCAAAATGAGTTCCATTTGCTCAATAAGGATATATTATGGTATAATATCCTGATATTTCTTTTGAAAGAAAGCAAGTCTTAATGTCGCAAAAGAAAGCCAACAACACTGCAACAGTAGTAACAGAATTCCACACAACGGCCCATTTCAAAGGTTGAAAATTTGTTATTATCCGCATCAAATCTCCTGCATAAGGCAGTAGCCAATGGGAGCACACTACAATGTAGCCATATTGTGTACTTGTGCATGAAAGAGATAGACATTAGCATACACACAGCATAAGAATAGCGTTTCGTTGTGCATTTTATACAGAGCTATCAAGTGGAACTGTGGATCAAATCTCAAGTAAAGTTTGGCTAATCAGTTAAACGAAATAAATGGCAATAAAATGGATTGATTTATTCCACACACTGCAGCAGTTAACTCTTGGCACTTCCTTTTAAAAACTTTATACATCTTATAAACAACTTGTTGAGCCTGACTGCATAAAACACTACTTTTTTCCTCTTCTATCACCAATACTGTAAAATTATGCTTCCCTCTTTCTCCTAATTACTCTGATCAGGGGACGGAAGAGCTAGATAATGTGCAGTTCTATGAATTTTTAGGAGCTTGTAACATGTTGGGAAGGTAAAGCAACGTCACCCAGGTACTGTTTACTGTAACTGGGGTGGCCAAAAGTCGCGATCAGATAATGTTTATATTGAATTAACTCACTTTCCGAAATTGAAAACTAATTAAAAACTATTCATGGGCTGAGGATATTTTTCCGCTTCATATGCTTTTTGTTGCATTAGTTTGTCAATTTTCCAATAGAGGGAGAGCATTAGTATGTTATAGCGGCAAGCCAGATTTTCTGCGGATTATTAGTTGATGTTGTCAATGTGAAAAGCTATTTGTGTTGTAAGCAATGGCTGATACAAGCAAATATACGATTGAGGAACGTCTCATTGTTAGTGTGTAGGTTTATGAGAAAGAATGAACTGGCGAAACGTAGAAGAAATCAGTGAAAACTTCTTTCTTCATTTCAATAAAGCAGCTCCCAGTGAAGTCAATCTATGAAAACTGGAAAACAGGCTCTGCATTGGATGCAAAAC
This sequence comes from Tenodera sinensis, assembly GCA_030765045.1. Lineage (NCBI taxonomy): Eukaryota > Metazoa > Arthropoda > Insecta > Mantodea > Mantidae > Tenodera > Tenodera sinensis. The sequence continues at coordinate 131,856,669 of CM060970.1, forward strand.
GCAGTGGAAGACCTAAAAAATATTGCAGTGATGATGTCCGAATAATTGGAACATTTGCTGAAGAAATCAACAAGGAAACGATTGGCAGAAATGCTGATCCCAAGAACTTCGTTGCACCATTGGATGAAAACTGAGGGTTATCGTCCATACAGGCCCACCAAAATAAATGAATTAAGTGACAGGGATATGGAAACACAATGTGATGCATGTCAAATTCTACTTTCTGCTGCTCCCACTTAAGCAGTTCATTGTAATGTCTTGATGACTGACGAATTTGACATGTACAAGGGTGATTCAAATATAAGGGATAATTTTGTTAAAAATATTTATTCATTAAATATATACACAAGTGACTATATCAACATTTCTCTATATAGGTTCCTTCACACTATACACATTTTTGCCAACATTTCGGAAGCTTGAACATTCCTTCTTCAAAAAACGTTTGAGGGCATGTCGCCAACCAAATGCGCAAATGCTCCTCGGCGTCGTTGCTTTCGAAATGTTTCCCTCCAAGCGATTCTTTCATGGGTGCAAACAAAAAATAGTCTGGTGGGGGACAAGTCTGGACTATAGGGAGGGTGTTCAAGGGTTTCCCAGTGCTTCTTTCTACAATTTAGACGCTGGCCGTGAAAGCCTACGTAGCTTTATGGCCCAGTTATGTTTACCTTTTCATATGGGGCCCTAATGACCTAGCTGCCAATGGGCCCTTAAACCCTACTCACTCACTCTTTTCATATTTCCATTCCGTATTAGTGGAGCAATCAATAAATAACGTTCTTACGTCACTTGTATAAGTTTATTATTGCTACACAAATTTAGAAAATATTTGATCGCGACTTATGGCCCACCCCATACAGTTCAAAAACATTGCAAGTTTTGGCTGGCACACTTCAGATCCTCTGACCTCCCATGGAAGCATTACTGTGTGGTGATTCTAACATACATTTTGGCACATTAAAACATTTCGTTTATCTTGACCTTTTCTACTAATCGTGAAATAAAAACGTTTTGTAGCCACCAATAACACCTAAAATGTAGAAACCAACAGTTTCACTTATCTAAATATGAAGTGTAAACTTGACATGTTTGAAGAGGTATGCCTGCTATTTTCAAGGCAAACTGCCCTTAGGCAACCTTGCTATAATCTGTCATCACGCACACGTAATGGATCGTAGCAAGGTTGGCCAAGGTCTGTTAAGTGAAGCTATAGGTTTCTACATTATATTGCTTCACTGTTAATAGCTTTAGTATACACCTTTTGTATCAACCTGTAGATTTCATTACCATATTATTACCTATTCCGTTCAATTTGAACTCAGCTCAAAATTGCTAAATTATCTATAGAAAAATTAGAAAACAGTAATGCTACAGAAAGTGTATAACGTCTTTTGTCACAATTTCTTATCTACTGTCCATTCCGAATAACAGTTTGCTCTGATGTATACAAAAGCATATGCTTCTGCTTGTCATGAACCTAAGCATAAACTCTGACACCAATGTATATACTTTTTTTAAATAAATGTATTGTATCAGGCATGGGCAAAATTAGCTCAACTAGGCCACTCCCCTGACACACGGTTTTGCCTCTCTCCACTGGCCATCCTTTCCCTGCACTGCTGTTCAGGTTCTGACACACCTCATTGGCTTTCAGTACTTTATGTCCAGGGATTAAATAACCTTGCAATAGTAAGTCACCATTGGGGCAGGTTGTCACAGTAGCTTAATGGTTAGAGCACCTGCCTAGTAAGCGGAGGGTCTGTGGTTCAAATCCCAGCTGTGGCATTAAATTTTTAAGTTCCAGTTCTACCTCTCAAATAATTTCTGCATATTGTTATCTCAACTAACACGAAGAAGATATAGGAATAAGAGTTTGTAAGAATGGTTAGTACAAGAGTAGAGAAAGTTATGTGAGTGCAACACATCAGATTTTTGCAATTGTGGAAGATACAGTTTTTGTTTAAATGTTGCTGGCCCATACCTAACGGTGCTTGTGGCCATCAGCTTCGAAGCACGTTTTCCACTTACCAAGATACCAGTATGTTTGTTCAGTAGAAATTTTCAGGGTAAGAGTGTAAAATGATCAACAGATGCCTAAAATCACTACATCAAAATCTTCTCTGCTTTGACAGTGGTTGAACGAGTACCCATGTTTTACTTCAGATGGGAAAATTATATTTTGACAATCTTGTAATAAAGAGGTGTATATGTATGATTTATTATTATAATCATCATTATTATAATTATTATTAATTTGTTGAATTGGGTGGAATACGAGTAACAACTTTCATTCAAAGCACAGGAATGTAGAGTTTAAATAAATAAAACTGTGTCCAACTGCCACAGTCAGATGCTTCTTGGCCCTATAAATTTGACCTAATAGGCGTTTTAAATGTTTAAAACAGTGATACTTAACACAGCTTCAAACATAGGACATTGTGGTGTAATTTGATTGATTTTGTATCCATGAAATGTATGACTCACATAATTTTAGTAAGCTATTAATAAAATGTTTGAATTTCTTTGACAATGACTAAAGAAGGTGTTGTAAGTGCCTAATTTAGGTGCTTAAAACTTAAGATTTTGGGACCTAAAAATCTGCAGTGTAGTAATAACATTTGCTGTATTCTTACTTAGAGACAGTATAATGAAGCAGCATGGAGGCTTTGTAAATATAAGATCTGAAAAAGTACGTAACTCATCTCCTGTATCTCTTGAGAGCAAAAACCTCCAAACTGGCTGCACAGTGTTCCCCCACTGGGCATATGGAAACATGATAATGCACTACTGCTGTAAATAAGCTCAGGCTATTGACGTGGTGTTGCTCTGCAGTATTGAGTTGACTGTGATGTCATGTGATGTGGTTCACTTATTGCAAGTGACTTATTATTTTGAGTAAGCGTAGGCTTTCATGGCCGGGGTTGATAATTATAGAAACTTCTGGGTTGATTTGCCGTGATCTGCTGGAGTAACTATATCCAAACACTTCATCCACAACTGTAGTGGACATCATCAGTGGTACGGGCAAAGTCTTCTCGGTGAAGGTTCAGTTACATTTGAAATGTTAACGGTTGGGGATGTGGTATTTATGTAGAGAGGGGTCTTCTCTGATTGGCTCTGGGCTGGCTGAAGCAATATGGCTGATGGGTTCACGTTTTGCTGTCTAGATTGTTGTTTAATGTCATCAGTAAATGGGACACCAAGTACTGTTGAGTTTAAACATTCCTTCCTTCCTGTTAAAATTGTTGGGGTGCTTACAAATTTCAATAGCTTGGTGCTGTAGTCGAGTGTAGTAATGTGAGATGGTTGAGAGAATCTGTTGTTGTTGTTGTTAGCTAATGCTGGATTTCTGACAATGAAGTCATTAATCCTCTTGCTCTCCAATATTTTTCACTGTTGGATGGGAAGGGCACTAGAAGTGGCCGGGCATATTTGAAGGTGGTCTCGATCCATTTCCTCTTGCAGATCACATAGAGGACAGAGTGGTGAAGAATATATCCCAATTCTGTTTAAATGTTTTGCCAGACAATCATGTCCTGTAATCAACCTGAAGGTTGCAACTGCTGTTTTTCGAGGATACTCAGGAATTACTGTTTGATTGTTTGGTAGTTCCCATCTTTTATAGTAATATTTTGTAATAATTTTTTTGAATTCAGAGTTGACTAATCTTTTAGCTGCATAAAATGGTAGATTAACTATAGATTTCTGCACATTGCCAGTACCCTTTTTTGCAAGAAAATCAGCTTTCTCATTACCACTCAGTCCACAGTGAGCTGGTATCCATTGGAAGACTAGGTGTTTTTGAAGTGCTGTTAGAGGGTAAGGATTTTCCAACATTCTATAATTGTTTGGTGTTTTGGTGACAACTTGGAAGTAATTGCTATAATTGCTGCCCTGGAATCTGAGAGAATAACTGCTTGCTGAAAATGTGAGAATCTTGGTGTCCTGAAACTTGATGTGTTCCATGGCATGTTCAGCGACTGCTACGTAGTGTCGTGCTAATATACACTGCACTAACAGGGAATCTGGTATACACCAGCCGAGGAGATCCTTAGCTGAGCGTAGTCAGCTGTTTGAAGATAGTCTTGATATTATGCTGTGGTAGCAAGCATTCCATCATTCTGCCACCCAAACGTCAGCTGACTTCAGCTAGGCCAATCCCACCCAAGAGTCAAGACACAGTATTCCTTCCTTATGTTAGAAGCATTATTGACAGGATGGTTCTGATGGAAGAAACATTAGTCGACATCGGTCATCATTTGGAGAATTCCCCCAAAAATCGCTTAGGCATCTTTCACAACAAGTAGGCATTCTTTATGGCTCTGTGTGAAGAGCTACTAAATTGCTGAAATTAACCACGGAGTTGAAATGTATGGTGAGCCAAAGAATAAAATTAGCAACTCGCAACCTCACAAGGTAGGAAAAATATTATAAAATTGAAAGTAAGGGTATTGTAGGTATGTTTCTGATGTATTTATTTTGTTACAAGTTGGTTTAATTGTATTGTTTTGAGCATAAATAAATCATTCATTCAAATTGCTGAAGTTAAAACCATATAAAATAACTGAGGCACATGCTCTTCAACCAGGTGATCCTGTAATTAGGTGCACATTTTGTGAGTGAACTCTCAACAGTGTATATGGTACAATGGTGAAATTGACCAACATTTAATATCTTTCATGGATGAGGCTTGGTTTCACCTTTGTGGATATGTGCACACAAAATAATCATTATTGGAGCTCTGAGAAACCTGATATTGTTCATGAAGTAACCCATCCTGGTGAAAAAATAGGTGTATGGTACGTACAACATTAGTGGAGAAAGTTATAGGGCCAATTTTTTTCTAGTGAACAGTTGATGCATGTACATATGTGAATACAATTTTGCTCCCTTTCATTTTTAGAGAATTAGCAGACAGGGAGCATGATTTTGCCTTTATTTTAACAAGACTCTGCAACAGCTCCTACGGCCAATCTTTTGACAGGAACACTTGAAAGTGTGCTTCAGGACAGAATTATTAGCAAAGACTTGTAGGCCCCTCAGTCCCTCCACCTAATCCCCTGCAATTTCTATCTCTGGGTAAGTTAAAACAAAGTGTACAAGACAAACCCATACACCCTGGAAGAAATAAAACAAAATATCCACCAGGAAATTGCCAGCAATTCTCAACGTGAACTACTTTCCTAAAGAGGTGCCAAAAATGTATGGACAACAATGGTGGCCAGTTTCAGCATCTCCTTTCATAAAGTTGCTAAATAAAGCCTTTAAAGTAGTTTTAAAACTATTATATGGTTTCATCTGCATTTTTCTATTATAGTGGGACACAGCAACAAGTGACGAGGACGAGGACAGGCAAAACACAGAGCAGCCAGTTCGTAATTTGTTTACTCTCTTGGTATATTACTAGTTCTTTATTTCATGTGGCTTTAGCAATGTCAAGCATTTTATTTCTGACAAAGATAAGTTTTAGTACAACTACACTTTATATATGGTGGTTACTCATATCAAAATCTTTGGAAATTAAAGAAAGCTTTATCAGCATATAATGCAAATCTTCTCACTTAGTAAAATTGAGATTATGATAAAGAAAAAATGAAAAATACAGAAAACCACACATGCAGATGCAATCTTTAAAAACAGCTCTATTTTCACACTTAGTCATAGCATTATTGTTAACTGATATGCCTTTTTAAAATGTTCTTTAAGATTCCACATAGGATGTTAATATTAAGCAATGACAGGATGCACTGATGCATATACTTGAGAAATACAAGGGCCACTTTATTACATGCACGTCTTCCTCCGACATAGCAGCAACATAGAATAAAACTATCTTTTTGACTTATTATTCATCAACAAATAAATCATTACCATACTTGCCAACTTCCTGAATTTGAAACCTGTTAAACTTTTCCATGTCCCGCAAAGTCTTAAGATTGCAATAACTTGAAAATTTAGAATGTAACGCCTAAAAATGATATGTAATATAAAAAGGAATTCGGTTTTACAAGAATCCTTGAACACCTGATAATATTGCTTCTTTCTATCGCACATGCTGACATTCTTCCTGGTACCACAATAAACATATATCAAACCAAATAACACAACTTCCAAGGCTATACACAGATTTCTAATCCATATTTTACACTTCATAACATCAACTATAAACAAAAACAATCATAAAAAATGGGACACATATACTGCCACTATAGAATGCAAATAAGATAAATAATTTAATGATTGGAGTTGACTGCTTCAGTCATTAACAGTGCTATTTCACTGTCAGAAATCCAGCATTAGCTAACAACATTTTGTTACAGTCCAGTGAAGGGGGACCATGACCATGATGAAGGATCTACACACAGATAAGCTCTGGTCTACCATAACACTGTACACCATTTACTAGAGGTCACTAGTGGTGCTGTACATTTTGTTACAGTCCAGTGAAGAGGGACCATGATCATGATGAAGGATAGACACACAGATAAGCGCTGGTCTATCATAACACTGTATATCATTTACTAGAGGTCACTAGTGGTGCTATACATTTTGTTACAGTCCAGTGAAGGAGGACCATGATCATGATGAAGGATAGACACACAGATAAGCGCTGGTCTATCATAACACTGTATACCATTTACTAGAGGTCACTAGTGGTGCTATACATTTTGTTACAGTCCAGTGAAGGGGGACCATGATCATGATGAAGGATAGACACACAGATAAGCGCTGGTCTATCATAACACTGTATACCATTTACTAGAGGTCACTAGTGGTGCTATACATTTTGTTACAGTCCAGTGAAGGGGGACCATGAAGGATAGACACACAGATAAGCTCTGGTCTATCATAACACTGTATACCATTTACTAGAGGTCACTAGTGGTGCTATACATTTTGTTACAGTCCAGTGAAGGGGGACCATGAAGGATAGACACACAGATAAGCGCTGGTCTATCATAACACTGTATACCATTTACTAGAGGTCACTAGTGGTGCTATACATTTTGTTACAGTCCAGTGAAGAGGGACCACGATCATGATGAAGGATAGACACACAGATAAGCGCTGGTCTATCATAACACTGTATACCATTTACTAGAGGTCACTAGTGGTGCTATACATTTTGTTACAGTCCAGTGAAGAGGGACCATGATCATGATGAAGGATAGACACACAGATAAGCTCTGGTCTATCATAACACTGTATACCATTTACTAGAGGTCACTAGTGGTGCTATACAGTCTAGTGAAGAGGGACCATGATCATGATGAAGGATAGACACACAGATAAGCTCTGGTCTATCATAACACTGTATACCATTTACTGGAGGTCACTAGTGGTGCTATACACTTTGTTACAGTCCAGTGAAGAGGGACCATGATCATGATGAAGGATAGACACACAGATAAGCGCTGTTCTATCATAACACTGTATACCATTTACTAGAGGTCACTAGTGGTGCTATACATTTTGTTACAGTCCAGTGAAGGGGGACCATGATCATGATGAAGGATAGACACACAGATAAGCTCTGGTCTATCATAACACTGTATACCATTTACTAGAGGTCACTAGTGGTGCTATACATTTTGTTACAGTCCAGCGAAGGAGGACCATGATCATGATGAAGGATAGACACACAGATAAGCTCTGGTCTATCATAACACTACACACCATTTACTAGAGGTCACTAGTGGTGCCATACATTTTGATACAGTCCAGTGAAGAGGGACCATGATCATGATGAAGGATAGACACACAGATAAGCTCTGGTTTATCATAACACTGTATACCATTTACTAGAGGTCACTAGTGGTGCTATACGTTTTGTTACAGTCCAGTGAAGGGGCACCATGATCATGATGAAGGATAGACACACAGATAAGCTCTGGTCTATCATAACACTGTATACCATTTACTAGAGGTCACTAGTGGTGCTATACGTTTTGTTACAGTCCAGTGAAGAGGGACCATGATCATGAAGGATAGACACACAGATAAGCTCTGGTCTATCATAACACTGTATACCATTTACTAGAGGTCACTAGTGGTGCTATACATTTTGTTACAGTCCAGTGAAGAGGGACCATGATCATGATGAAGGATAGACACACAGATAAGCTCTGGTCTATCATAACACTGTATACCATTTACTAGAGGTCACTAGTGGTGCTATACATTTTGTTACAGCCCAGTGAAGAGGGACCATGATCATGAAGGATAGACACACAGATAAGCTCTGGTCTATCATAACACTGTATACCATTTACTAGAGGTCACTAGTGGTGCTATACATTTTGTTACAGTCCAGTGAAGAGGGACCATGATCATGATGAAGGATAGACACACAGATAAGCTCTGGTCTATCATAACACTGTATACCATTTACTAGAGGTCACTAGTGGTGCTATACATTTTGTTACAGTCCAGTGAAGAGGGACCATGATCATGATGAAGGATAGACACACAGATAAGCGCTGGTCTATCATAACACTGTATACCATTTACTAGAGGTCACTAGTGGTGCTATACAGTCTAGTGAAGAGGGACCATGATCATGATGAAGGATAGACACACAGATAAGCGCTGGTCTATCATAACACTGTATACCATTTACTAGAGGTCACTAGTGGTGCTATACATTTTGTTACAGTCCAGTGAAGGAGGACCATGATCATGATGAAGGATAGACACACAGATAAGCTCTGGTCTATCATAACACTGTATACCATTTACTAGAGGTCACTAGTGGTGCTATACATTTTGTTACAGCCCAGTGAAGAGGGACCATGATCATGAAGGATAGACACACAGATAAGCTCTGGTCTATCATAACACTGTATACCATTTACTAGAGGTCACTAGTGGTGCTATACATTTTGTTACAGTCCAGTGAAGAGGGACCATGATCATGATGAAGGATAGACACACAGATAAGCTCTGGTCTATCATAACACTGTATACCATTTACTAAAGGTCACTAGTGGTGCTATACATTTTGTTACAGTCCAGTGAAGAGGGACCATGAAGGATAGACACACAGATAAGCTCTGGTCTATCATAACACTGTATACCATTTACTAAAGGTCACTAGTGGTGCTATACATTTTGTTGCAGTCCAGTGAAGAGGGACCATGATCATGATGAAGGATGGACACACAGATAAGCTCTGGTCTATCATAACACTGTATACCATTTACTAGAGGTCACTAGTGGTGCTATACATTTTGTTACAGTCCAGTGAAGGAGGACCATGATCATGATGAAGGATAGACACACAGATAAGCTCTGGTCTATCATAACACTGTATACCATTTACTAAAGGTCACTAGTGGTGCTATACATTTTGTTGCAGTCCAGTGAAGAGGGACCATGATCATGATGAAGGATAGACACACAGATAAGCTCTGGTCTATCATAACACTGTATACCATTTACTAGAGGTCACTAGTGGTGCTATACATTTTGTTACAGTCCAGTGAAGCGGGACCATGAAGGATAGACACACAGATAAGCTCTGGTCTATCATAACACTGTATACCATTTACTAGAGGTCACTAGTGGTGCTATACATTTTGTTACAGTCCAGTGAAGGAGGACCATGATCATGATGAAGGATAGACACACAGATAAGCTCTGGTCTATCATAACACTGTATACCATTTACTAGAGGTCACTAGTGGTGCTATACATTTTGTTACAGTCCAGTGAAGGAGGAACATGATCATGATGAAGGATAGACACACAGATAAGCTCTGGTCTATCATAACACTGTATACCATTTACTAGAGGTCACTAGTGGTGCTATACATTTTGTTACAGTCCAGTGAAGAGGGACCATGATCATGATGAAGGATAGACACACAGATAAGCTCTGGTCTATCATAACACTGTATACCATTTACTAGAGCTCACTAGTGGTGCTATACATTTTGTTACAGTCCAGTGAAGAGGGACCATGATCATGATGGACAGACACACAGATAAACTCTGGTCTATCATAATACTGTATACCATTCAGTTTGTTATCTTAAGTTACAATATAATGCAATAAAATGTAATGGTTTTTATGTCCACAGTGAACATTTGCAGCACTTTGAATCTACCCACAAAGCTGTAAAGACCTACAATACATTTACAGGCAAACCATCAAAGTTGGCAAGTATGGGATATACTATTTAAGCATGCTCTAAATATGTTAACTGTAATGTTATACTAATAAACTACACCAAATAATAAACAGAATTTTGTTCATGCCATACCTGTTTATACATTCCTGCATTCCAGATTTCAAAACATGGAAAGGTTTTCGCTGTGCAAGATGTTAAAACACAGGCGTAGATCTCATTTCGTGCAAGCTACGTCTTCATTGAAACTTTACAAACACAACACACATTTCATGCTGGTTGCAAAAAGTAGTCTTCTTTCTTTCCTTTTTTCACATCACATGTTTAAAGGCATTAGTCGCAAACAAAATGCAACAAATACAACACAGCAAACAAAAACATTCAAAATGTGAATTACAAGTACGTGCTTATCAACACCTTCTAAATTGTTTAGTGCAGTGACAAATGCTAAAATCACATCACAACTTACAGTAAACAAACCAAGGCTGATACTGTAGAACTGATCATTCTTTTATTTGACATAATAAGGGTCTGGATTTTAATGGAAATTCACATTTCTTTTCTGCTCACTGGGTAGACAAATAAATTATTACATTTCCAACAAGTTAGGAAATACTGTATTTCATTGCATAATTGTCGCCATCGCATAAAAACAAGCAACCAGAACTAAAGCATTTCACCACATAATTGGCGCATTATAATTCCAGTTCATTATTGAGAAACATTGAAAAATGTGCTGCCACTGAAACCTGTTAAGTTCACGTGAGAAAGTACAGGGTATGCCATCAGTTCGCTGATTTCCGAGATGTGGCAAGCCCATCAATGAATCTGATTGGTTCAAGTACCTAAAGTGCAGGAATTAGCAAATGCGATTAAACAATAAGGAAATCCGGCAAGGCATGTGAACCATTTGGTTAGCACATGCCATTGACATGCCAAGTCAATCTTATTCTTTAATTATGTATGGCTGTTGGTTTTTATAATTATTCGAATGAGTTCTTATTGGGTTTTTTTTTGTTGTGTTTAACGCCCAGGAAACCCGTCTTAGTGCCACTTTGTCCACCTCAAATCCCACATACGGTTGCCTGGGATGGAACTAAATGTTCACACACATTCGTTACAATAACCTACACTTATTATTTACTTATCTTAACTTTTTTCCAGCCCGAATTATGGAACTGTACAGTAGTCTGATAATATCGATTCATGTTGAAAAGTACACGTGATTCAACAGTATCGTAAATGATTTAGTAAATAATAGATGAGTCTTAATTCAATAAATCCAAAGTCACATTTTTCTTTTTTAAATTATTTTGTATAATTGATTGGAGTAGGTTTTGCATTCTAGTGTCAATTTTACTTTTGTTTCCCCTCCTTCCACTGTCCATTCTTTTCCACTGTGAACAGCAAAACGTGGCCATTGTTTTAATATGCTCAAACTTACTTTTACTTTGATTACTCCTTTTATTCTGTCACATACATGCACATTTATCACACCTCTGTAGCATGTCTGCCTCATGTCCAAGAGGTTGCGAGTTCGAATCTCAGATAAGGTTTGTTCCGAGGTTTTTCCCTTATCCTGAGAAGACGAATGTTGGATAACTTGAGCTCTATGGACCTCGCGCTCATTAGAGCATAATTTCACCCATTTCATTCATTCACTGTCCGATATGACACTATGCCGGAGGACATTAACAAACAAACAACAACAAACTACATGCGCATTAACACCCATACCTGAGGCAGGACAAGATTCCACGACCCTATGCCTGGCAGAGCACCAAAGGCATATGCCACAGTGACCACAGCTATGAGGGCCAGCTTATTGTACAGTAGTCGCTGGAAGTTAACACAGCCAGTCTTATTCTTCGCATAGTGGTTGCTTTTGCATAACAGTCACACTGTGTATTTTTGCTTTATGAAGAAAGCATAAAAAGTGTGACAATTATGAGATGAAATACAGTATTTCATTTTCCTATGTGATTTACAAATACAATATTTTCAAATAATATGTGACATAGGATCACTCTTGGAGGTTGGCAACACTGACGAGAGTTCACATACAATGCAATAAGTAACTCGAGTCACATCGGTGAATCTATGCCATTCCTTCATGCTATGAACTTGATTGGTAAGGAATTCTGTTTTCAGTTCAACTGTGGTGATTATATACTTACAAGTAACTACTTTAAATTTATTGTTTAGCATCTCTTAAGGATTTGTAAAATGTAACCTTTTAATTTACACAAAGGAAAGCATTTCAAAATATTAATAGTCTTAGAAATTCAGCTCCAAACATATTCTTGCGGGCTCATAATTATTCTCCTGTTGAAATTTAAGTCATTCAATCTCAGATTACATGAAATTGTCCATTTTTTCCATTTATTTCAATGCGATGTCTTAATAATTTTATATGGGCATATTTCTGTACATGTTACGCAAGTTTTAAATGCATAGTTATTAGAGAGCATACTTAGAGCAAAAAATTCCTGCTCCTGTCATTAGTTCTTAATAAGCTCTTATTTAAAAACTATCGTTAACTTTCTACAAGCATAAACCTCATTTCTGTTATTTTATTCAATTTAAACCTTTCAAATGTAGGTGGTTTATCACAAAAGTTTGAGTTTAAAACTAAATGCAAGGATTTTAAACAAACATATATTAGAAGTTTGCAAACACTGCATTAACACAAGCTTAGTATATGTTTTGTATCTTCGCCTCTCAGTACAGGAGGGACAAGAGCCATCAACCTACAAATATTGTGCCACTTTTTAGGATGTAGAGCAAGTATTGTAGGTAATGTTGCCAAAAACGGGCTTAGGGACTGTGCAACACAGGGTGCCAATGTATGAGAAATGAAAGTAGTTAGCAGTAGTAAAAACATAACTGCAATGACGTTGGAATTGTGTAAATGGCAATATGTAAAGATGAGAATGGAGATAACTTCAGGAAATATGTGTATACAGGTGACGTAGACACAAAGAAGGCAGGGAACTCTATTTTACTTACGCATGCAATCCTCAATTCAACCCAAAGGACCTCTAAATGTAACACTGAGCATCGTAAGAGTAAACAAGGGTCCCTTCATATTAGGATCAAATAAATTAATTGATGAATCACATAACCTGAAATATGTGGTTGTGCAGCAGCTTGATAATCTTAAATGTGAATATATTTCGTAAATACACATACGTTTATGAAAGAAATACAACATTGCGTTTTGAGGTATAAACTGTATAACCTGAAATAACTGATATAATCTCATGCAATTATGCACAAGATACGGTAGATAACCATACAATATGAACATATTTCATAATGTATGTTTATGAAATTAAATACAAAGTTTTATAAGAGTTAAATGCTACTGATGATTGGCAAACATTGGATTTTACCAGACATCGACCATTGATAATGGAGGAAAGTCAGCCTCCAAAATATGTTCCAGTAAATTATAAGCAAGTGTTGAGTAGTGTTATTAATCGACTCACCTTTTTGGTTTAAATCGATTATTACAGACCATAGCTTTTAAGCCCGGAAGAAATCTTTAGTCCTAATTCTGACTCCGGCTGTGAAAGCTTCTGACTATTTATTACAACAGTTTTCAAATTTCCAAGAAAGAAGACAGATAAAAAGGAAAGGTATGTGAAGTTTATGTGTTTATGTGTAAACAGCATAACTCAGAATAATTGAAGAGTAATGCTGGTTGTCAGTGTCTGTTTAACCAAGTAGTGATATATGATGTACACATTATATTAATGCCTCCACGATAAATAATAATTTGTATAAGTTATTTGTAATCTTCATATTGTAAGTATTGTTTTATACTCTTCAATATTTTTACGATGCCCATAATTCTGTATGAAATTCTATGGCTAATAAACTGAATATGAAATAATATAAAATGCTGCATACCTCAATACCAAACTTGGTAATAAGTTCAGTATCTTCCAACGGGACAATATAAACCCCCCCAAACTACCCTTTAGATGAAACAGTTATTGTTATTTTTTACATTCTCAAAAGTAGGTCAAATTATTTTTATTAAAAACCATATATTTAATATATTTACTTGGCATACAAAATTTATATGTTAAATTTTCTGTGAAGCTCTGTTCATTCAGAAGGAATTTTTATAATAATTATAATACATAAAATTATTTTATGTAACTGGTTAAACCACAGAGACAGGCAAAAACTTAACACATAAATGTAGATATCTTTAAAACACAACATTCATTCCACATAACTTTGTTTCTGCAGCAACCACTTCTTAGATATCAGTTCTTATTGGTTTGAATTTTTCATTGCTTTTGTCACTTTTTGGCATGTTTTCGACATTCAGTTTCTGATGATGCCATGAAAAGAGAACACAATTTCACGGGCAGCATGAAGCACCCCTGAACTGTGGGTTTAGTTTGTTCTATGCACTTTATGTGTAATGGAACTATTTCTGCAAAGGTTACAACTTAACATGAGAAATACATAATTTGTAAAGCCTATACAAAAAGAAACAATAGTGCACAGAGAAAACAATGTGAATCTACCACATTCAGCTTTTTTTTCTCTTCAAAAGAAGCGAATTGATTTCAATGAAACTAGGCTCACTTTTTACTTCACATAAAACATTTTAGAGAATACACATTTCTAGTGCATCCTGGAGATATAAGAAGGCAGAACCTCAAAATTATCCAAGGAAGTAATAGTACTAAGATATTACAAAAAACACTGACAATACCTAGTATGTTGTGCAGGATGGCAAACTGATCAGTTTTCAAATAGAAATGCACAGTTTGGACGCTGTAGCACATCAATGTGTGATATGGCTGTACATTCACATTCCATCAATAAACCCAACATCGAGCTGTCTACATTACAAACGGGCTTTGAACTGTGTACCTCCCGTGTCATTAAAGAGCCTATATCAGCGGTGGTGAGTGTGTGTAGTGTTTAACGCCCGCTTTTACTACTACGGTACCACAGGCGGTGACACTGATGATACATGGAATGAAGATGGAGCACCGGTGGAATGACATGGCGGGGGAAACCGGAGCACCCGGAGAAAACCTGCCCAGACGCCGCTTCGTCCACCACGAATGCCACATGCGGGTCCCTGGGATCGAATCCGGGCCGCCTAGGTGGTAGCGGTGGTGAGGCTCATGCACATGGCCCAATACGTCTTTGAAGATTTTCAATCGCTCTGTGGGATCGAGCCATAAGGTACTCCACTGATGTTACAGGAGCGTCATACTCTTCATACAACTCCACAGAAAATAGTCGAGAGGTGTCAGATCTGGCAACATGCTGGACATGGAACTGGTCCACCTCTACCAATCCATCAATTTTGATATGTGAAGTTGGGGTGATTCCGCACATTTACATCTCAATATGTGGAGCTCAAGTTGGCCATTTCAGCAGCTGTGTACTGGTACGTGTCACACTGCTGTTAAAACGTTAACTGTACTGGAAACTATACAAGTAATGCAGTACGACTCTATGGAGCAATTTAACACATATGCAGGGATGTTATTATGCTCAGGAACATAACATTTGTTAACAAGTTGTCACAACCATTCGTTCTCGAAGTTGGACGCTCTCAGTGTGTGAACCATGCATTTTCTAACAGGGATTCTTATTTGAAAACCAACCAATTTGCCATTCCACACAACATATTAAGTGTTTGTGTTCTTTGGGACACCCATATTAAATATTAAAAACAGAAATACCATTAGCTAGAAAGTTACTTTATTTTCATTTTAAAATATGAAAGAGTTAATGTACACACTTAAAACTTCAGTTATGTCAAGTTGTAAAATCTTGGAAAGTTTACAGACATCATCAGCATGAGCTACCAACTGCTACCATCCAGTGTTAAGCTTAATAATGTTGCTGACTGGAGGGATCTCAAAATTTAACAATATCTTGCAATCGTTAAAAATGAAGATCTTTTTCCTCTTAAGTTCTAGTGTGGCAGTTAAAGGTTTCAGTAATTTAATTTCTTGTCCAATACTGTGATTGTCTAGCCAAATTATTTAAATTTAATCTTTCTTTTATGCTTTTTAAATTTGATATTTCAGTTCCAAATAGAGGTACTAGAAATGACTGGTTAATAAGTTTAGGACAACAGGATCGATGAATACTAAACCTAAGAAATTAACAATGTTCTAACAAAGGGAAAAAGTTATGAAATTGGTTCTTTATTCAAATACACTCCAAAGAAGTCTCCGAGACATGATGTACAACAAATGGATGTTTCATAAACCTCTGTTCATGCAGCTACTATCTTTTACACTTAAATGTCTACAAAGTAACTAATGTTGTTGTTGTTTTCTAGTGCCTTGCATCTGGCAATGAAGCCATTAGCATTCGTGCTTTCCAATACTTTTGAACTGTAGTTTCTTCTAATCTTAATGCTTCACAGGTCTTCAAGTGGTCTTCGTTCATTTCTGCTGGATCGTTACACAGGACACATATTGGTGAGGCTGAGATACCTATTCTGTAGAGATGACTAAGTACGTGGCTTTCATGTAACTGTTTTCTTAACGGGCACCAGTTTTACAATGTGGCAGTTACATCACCCGACTTAAACCCCCATTTTGCAAGGGGGACCACACCTATCGTTGGTCAACGGGTCCATCGGACCTGGCCGGGAGGACTAAATAGGTGGTATTTAGATCCACCGACCGTCCCGTCATGAGCCTCTGAGGGACGCTGTTGTGCTGTGATAGGCCAGCACATACATAAATGACATTTCCTCCATTTTAGTTATACCGCTGTGATTCGGTCCCCAGAGCCTCATCTGTTAAAAGCAGGGTGCACCACGGGCAGGATGAGGATGGGAATTGGGTAGGAGAGGCTATAGGAGGCGCATCACTACCCCTTAATGTTGATGAACATTAATCATGCTATTTTATCCAAAAATTGGTGGACAGAAAGGGCTTTGTGCAGAGCCACATTGTCTTTTAAAGGAGGCGGGGCACAAAGTTTGTAGTAATTCTTTCAATTTTCTTTCAAAATGCTTTCAACATTTCCAAAAGAGCATCTTAACCAATCACAAATGCCTCTAACTATAAAACACCTATCATTTAATACCATTTCCCTCGCCTGATTGATATTTTTGTCAGTTTTGCTGGAAGAGAGTTGGCTCGAAAGTTCTGAATCTTTAACGGATGCCACACCACTTTTAAATTTTGAAAACCATTTAATTGCTTTTGGTTTCCCCATAACTTACTCCCCATAAGCTGTTCTTAACATTTCATAAGCTTATGTTGCAGTTTTACCGAGTTTGAAGCAAAATTTGATGTTTCTTCTTTGTAATCTAACATTTTCAATACAAGGGTCGGCTGGGCCTCACAATAAAATACACTAAAAAAGCTTTTTTCCCCTTTATTTCTCAATATAATCTCCAGAAAGGCTAATACATTTGTCATATCAGTGTCCTAATTTAATTAAGCCATCTCTGTAGTGCAATTTATCATGGTCCTCAAAACAGCTGTTTACCACATCAATGACCTCCTTGTTGCTGTGAAACCTTCATCCTCCAAGAAATTTTTTGAGGTTCGGGAACAGGTGGTAGTCACTGGGTGCTAGATCTGGCGAATAGGGTGGATGTTCAAGCAATTCAAACTTTCATTTGCACATTTTTCCCATTGCAATGACTGAACGATGGGCTGCAGCATTGTCATGAAGAAATAAGATTTTTTTCTTTGCCAAATGAGGTCTTTTTCTTTTCACCTCATTACTCAAACGCTGCACTAAGCTTGCGTAGTAGTCACCAATGATACTTTTATCCTTTTCCAAGTAATCAATATAAATAATTCCCTGTGCATCCCCGAAAACACTAGTCATAACCTTGTTAACTGACAAAATTGACTGCCTTTTTTTGGAGTTGGTTCGCCTGACACAATCCATTGTTTTGACTGTGATTTACTTTCTGGAGTGTAGTGATGTGTCCATGGTAATAAACCATCTCAAAAATTCACTGGAGTTTTACGGTAGAGCTCCAAATTCTTAACAGAAACAGTTTTTTCTTTGCAACTATTGATCAGATGTCAACAAACGCAGCATCCATCTTGCACAACCTTGTGAAAGCCCAAAACATTACTTAAAATATTACCTGCAAAGTTCTTTTGATATGTTTACAGCCTCTGCTATCTCAAACAACTTTAATCTGTTGTCTTCCAGTACTAAACAATGAATTTTTTCAATGACCTCTGGAGTTGTGACTTCCACAGGTCGTCCAGAGCGAGGCTCATCACTTGTGCTGGTACGTCCCATTTTAAACTCTGCAACCCACCTTTTAATCACTGTATACGAAGGGGCAGAATCTTTCACATCACTGTCCATTTCCTCCTTGATTTCTTTAGGCCTTTCAAATGGAAGTATTTAATCACTGCTCGTTTTTCCAAACTCTCCATTTTCGTGAAACCTCTACACTTGTCTTGTTTAAAATGCTGTCATTCAAAAACTAAACAAGTCATTGACCTGTAACTATGGATACAAGCTGGTCTAGAGTTAAACTATATGATGCTATCTGTCAAACTGGCCCAGTGGTGCCATCTCTATGTGAGGCCCACGACTTATCAGCCGACCCTTGTAGACAGAAAAATTGCAGCAGATGCAAACCAATGGCTCACTTCAGAGCTTCCATCTCTGCACTGCAAGTTTGTAGAAAGGCATGTGACCTCTCATTATCAGAAAAAAGTGCTGCATGTAATGTTTAAGTAAGAATTAAAGACCTCTCAATAGCAAAATTGTTGTGAAGCCATTCCGGAAACATTTTGATCACAGCTCATATAACATGGTTAAATGTTATTGGTAGCACATGTTACATTTACTCATTATTATGTAATATAATCTGGGCTAGGCCATAAAACGACTACTTGTATTGTGCTATGCGCTATGTTCAATCAGTTAAACAGACCTTATAACTGCTAGAAATACAGATTCTACCAAAAGTTTAAGTACACCCATTAATATTTTCAAATTTTCTCTTTGAAGAATACGTAACATTATACAATATTGCTTCAAACATGCATTGCAGATGAGTTTATACTTTATTGGGCTTCTTTTGGCTTTCAAACACAGTACATTTACTCTTCTGGGATACTGCTTACAAGATTCCTACACTCTTGCAAAGCAATGTATTTCAAGATTCAGATAATGTCTCTCAAAGTTCTCAGCTATTTCGGCCTGGGAGCAGCTACTCCTCTACCTTCCGATCACAAATGGATATAACTGCCATAGTTATATCCTCCCGGGGCGATGCAACGCTTGGCCTACCACTTCACTCCAGAACTGAAAATTTTCTGCTTTTCCTATATTGTTTTATTGTCTGTGCCACACGCGTTTTGGTTATCCCTAGTTGAATTGCAATATCTCTATAACATGCCACACTTACGGAAACGAATTGCTAGCCATTTAATATACTTCTTTGCATTTTTTAAACCATTTTCACTTAATCTCTTTTTGCACCAGAACAAAATGAAAGCTACAACACAACTGAATGTCATGGCATAATAATATGAACATAGCAGTGTACGACTTGCAGTATAAATACCTATAAACAGACACAGCTCCGACTTTGCTGGCTCATTCATATCAGATTGGATCCATTGCCAAATAGTGCTACTTTAAACTCAGGGAAAAATAAAATATGAAAAATGAATTTTTTTCAGTTTTTCTAAAACTGAAAGAAATCATAACTCTTTAAAAATGACATCTACTGATTTTTTTTTTAAATGTACCTTTTAATAAGATGATTTTTTGACGAAACATAAGGCCACAGGACAAAATAGTTTAGAGACAGAGTATATTTCGGTGAAGTATGAGGTGTCCTTAAACTTTTGGTAGGAGCTGTACCTCAATAATGCTATCTACATATTAGCAGATCACAATTCTTAAAAAGCATCATCTAGATGTAAATAGGTGAACAGTAAAACCTGTTTTTGAAGTTAAAACTGTCAATATAATCATAGATGTAAAGCTGGCTATATAAATAAAAGTAAATAAACTAAAAAATAATAAATCAATAAAATTGAAATTAAAAATACTTTTAGCCCTTAGAAGAACTGTAAACTAAAACAAAACTTTGCAATGTGATCATACAGCTCTACATTAGAGTCTTTGATCAGCTCTTGATTTTCCAACACACAATTAGCAACATTCAATTCTACATGTACATGAAAATTAGGAGGTTGAGGAAGCTCGTGAGTACTCACCACGAATCTGTTGACTTTGGGCCGTGGCGTTCTTTCTTTAGGTTGCTGGGTTTCATTCTTCAGGGACTCAAAACGCGCTCGCAGTGAACGAGTTGTGTCGATACTGGGCTGGAATTCTTGGGCTTGCTCCTGGTCCAGAGCACCATTCAAATTACCTACTGCATGACTTGCATTTGTTGCTGCATTGGCATTTGCTTTGTTTTCTTTCTCCTCCCATCGCTCAAACTTGGCCCGCAAAGCCTTTGCTCGAGCAGCAGTCTGTGCCTGGAAAACATTCTCCTTTAGTTTCAGTCTTCACAAACACTGTTCCTAAGTACAGCAGACTCACAATCAACTAAGCGAGTTTCTGAAAAGCTAATATACAGCTTTTGTTATGTTTATTACTTCTCAAACTGTTTAGCTAGCTAGTGGGCTTGCAACAGTTTATGCAAGTCCTCAACAATGTGCTTCCACACATCATTTTGACTCTTCATTAACAAATTGCTTTAAAGTATTGGTATGATTAATTGTTATTTTTTATGCCTACCAACTTCCTGCTGGTGTTTATAAACACATTGTGTGAGCAATATTTAAGAGATGGAGTAAGGCCTGAAAAATCCCAGCTATGGCACTACATCTTCAGTTCTGATTTCACCTCTTATTAGTATGAGATTTATTAAATGTATTACTATTTATGTTATATACTTTTTATTACCAATTAATGTAAGAGGGTAGTTTGATAAGTTCTCGGAATCACCATGAGAGGTCAGTCGTAGTGCCACGAGTTGTTCACTTGATATTTACTGGACTGTTGCCTGTAAATACGTGTCACAACAATGTTCTTGGAAGACAGCTGTAATGGTGACATGGCTGTATTGTTGTTCCTGCATAGTGATTTGTGAAGATGGAAAAAAATCAGGATTCAATCAGTGATTAAGTATGAGAGGTAAAACTGGAACTTAAAAATTCAATGCCACAGCTGGGACTTGAACCACAGACCTTCCACTTATCAGGCAGCTGCTCTAACCATTGAGCTATTGTGACAAACTGCCAGAATGGCATTGAATTCTCAAACCAGTTCGTGTTTCTCCTGGTAAACCACAAAGGCAGTCCCAGCTGTGGCATTGAATTTTTAAGTTCCAGTTCTGTCTCTCATACATTGCCCACACACGGCTTGAATGTTTAAAAACACTAACAGTAAGTTTGTTGGCATAAATAAATAATAATTACCATGTGAAGGTTATTTAATCCTGGGATATAAAGTACTTGCAATAGTAAGTCACCATTGGGGTAATTGTCTCTGATGTGAGACTGCCTTTGTGGTTTACCAGGAGAAATACGAACTGGTTTGAGAATTTAATGTCATTCTGGCAGTTTGTCACAATAGCTCAGTGGTAGAGCAGCTGCCCGGTAAGCGGAAGGTCTGTGGTTCAAATCCCAGCTGTGGCATTGAATTTTTAAGTTCCAGTTCTACCTCTTAATACCTAAAATTTTAGATGTATTAGCATGGTTAACTGAATGAACTAGACTATTATCACAATCTTTGTTTTGAGTATTAAGTTGCATAATGTTTTGTCAGTGTTGAGTTTCAGACCATTACAACTGAACCATTTTTTGATGTGACCTATAGTTACGTTACCATTACATCGTAGTTCATTAAAATTTGGCCCACTAAGTAAGATAGAATTGTCACCCGCATACATGATTGTTTTGCCAGTTACGCAGTTACATCATAACAACAAAAAGAGGCAGAGGTTAATCCAGAAAACTACAAAGACTTTTCATAAAGTAATTTCATTTAATACTTTAAATGTTCCATATCCAAATCAGGCTTTGTACCACAATTAGCTTGGCAAATTGTGAGTCTATTGTAACAGAAATTGAAAGACCATTTTATATCTCTAAATTAATTCAGAATATTACGACATCTAAGGAAGAACTTATAAACGCTGAGCAAAACCAAGATAGTTACCTGCTTTAGGAACTCATCTTCAATTTTATCTGATGCACGCACAATATTTGGATCAGCTTCATCCTCCTCTTCCTCTTCATCCTCTTCTTCTGATTCTGTTTCTTCTTCATCAGTCTCTGAGTCCTGGGTGTAGTCTGGTGGAGGTGTAAAGCGTTTTAATGGTTTCGGACCTGTGCAAAGAATTTTAACTTGTATAACAAAGAACATATCCATCATTTCAAGATTTCTATAACAAAGAAATAAAAGCTATTTCATAACTATCATTCCACACAATAAAAAGAATTATAAACCTACAATTCCAAGAAATGACTGCACAATATCACTCTTAAAATTTCAAAAAATAAAAGACGGGAATCTATCACAAATGAAAACATCTCTGGAAATGCAAGAAAAAGTGCAGTTGCAACCTTTAGACTATTCATAGCCCATGACTATCTAGCAAAGCATCTCCATAGGATTGGGATTTATTCTTCACCCTTATGTGATCTTCAAGGGGAAATGGATCAAGATCATCTTCAGTACTGTCCACAATGTCACATCATTGAGTGAAATATACTGGAGAGCAAGAGGTTAATGATTTCATTATCAGAGACAATAGGGATACAGAATCAACCCAAGGATGTCTGGTACAACATATATTTGTCCCCAGAGGTAATTAAATTAATCATGAACTTGACTTTATTCATATTGACTCTGTCCCACCTCATTCTTTCATTGCCAAGAAGATTGTCTATTTATAAGGATGATAATTATTGTTAAATGTTATTTTTCAATTGTATTTATGTAATTATGGGTTGTTTTGTATGTATTCCATGTCAAAAAGCCACATTAATGTTGTTTTCTTAGCAAATTCGAGATTACAGCGAAACACAAAATACAACTTTATAAATGACCTAACAAGCATAAATAAACAAGAAAATATTCAAACAAGCCATCTTAGTGACGCAGCGATATTAAATTTTTTCTTGGTCCGTTGTCTTTGAACAGAACAGATGTCTTTTCTATGTGCGGTTCAAATGAGTGATTGTTGAATAATAATTGAATATTAGTGGGCCAAGGTTTAGAAGTGAGGAAATTATTGATCAATTTGACTATACGAAAAGTTAAATAATATAATCTAGAGATATATAAAGTAGGCAACGCATTTAGTGAAATTTCGCTAAATATTTCAATACAAAATATAGGTCTTGCTAAGAAAGATAAATTAGTTAAAACTAAAGAATTTTAAATAGTGCTAACATTCAAAGACTGTAGTAATCTACAAAGGTGCAAATAAAAATTCAACAAACAAAGATATTGAGTCTAGTAATTCATCTTGCCCTGCACCGGGACCCGAGATAGTAAGTCTCATCATAACATAAGATTTAAGGACAAAGCCATAAGCTGCACCGTGTCTATGAAGATCTTCCACCGGTGTGTGTTGGGAACATGGCCAGCTGGCCATGGGATTACAACCAAGCCAACGAGCATATCAGGGGCACAATTGAGCAGATATGAATTTCTACCTTCAGGAAGCTCTTCCTTGGTTGCATTTTCTTCCATTTGTCTGAAGAGAGAGAGCATCTTCTTAGCTGTGTTGGTGCGCATAACTTCCTCCTCCTCGACCTTGTCTTCACATCGTACCACCTCAGGATCCCTATAGATCTCCCGTTCTGGTGACTCTGCCTGCACAAAACATTTTATATTTACATTTGAGCACTTAAAAAAAAGCTATCACACTTAACAGTAGTTTAGTATGAATGAATGAATCAATCAATTTATTTATGCTCAAAAACAACACAATTAAACCAACTAACGACAAAATAAATACAAAAAATATATCTACAATACCCTTACTTTCAATTTTACAATATTTTCCCTACATTGTGTGAGTTGCTATTTTATTCTTTGGTCCACCACACATTTTCACTCTGTGGTTATTTATGTATGGTTGGACCCACCCTGGTCCACATTATTTCTATTTAGTTTCCTATAACATTGCCCTTTATTCTTGCCATAAATTCACCTAATAGCTTTACATCGTCTTCCTTTTTTAACTTCATTATCTTAATTTTATTAACCTCTTTATTACTCCTCCCCCATTTCCTTGCCAAAACTCTTCCCTCAACAACCTCATTTCTTCACATTCTAACATATAGTGAAAATCATTATCCTGTTCCCGACAAAAAGGGCATATATCCAAGCTTGCTCCCTTTCTCACTTCTCTTAATCTATGTATACCTACATAATCCATGCCCAACCTCATACTTCTCTCTACCCCACTCCTCCTTTAGTTAACTATATAATGCTAAAGTTTTCTCTTCTCTAAAACTTTGAAATAATTCCTGTCTCCCCATATCCTCCACCCCATTCCTTACCTCTTTCCAGAAACGTCTAGCTAATCGCTCCCTCTCCTCCCATATATTCCCAATTCCAATTTTCATTAGGGGCTCTTTCCTGCATTATTAAACACTGCCTCAAAATATTTTGATCTTGCATTAATCTTATTCTATACCAATATTTTAATAACCTTTCCACAATTATTCCCTTACTACCGACCTTCTCATTTCCATCATTACTGCTCCATTTCATGCTGATACAGGTAATCTACTTATTCTATCTAGCTCATCCCATCACTCCTCACTTCCCCAAATCTCTTCACTGTTCTATATATTCCTTCCAGCCACTTCGCTTGTACTCCTGGTATCTTTTGTAAACATTGTCTTACTTTAGTAAGATATTGTATTTGTACTTTTATCCACATCTTGCTCATGCTCATGCATGGCCGATACAAATTCCTACATATCAAAATTTTGCATTTTTATTGCAGATATGAATACAATGTATTTCATCCTTTGACTATTGATATGCATATTTATTGTTGCAAATATGCAATACAACAATATTTGATAATTGAATTTTACCATTAAAATTCTATCTCCCATTATTTGTGAACATTTGTTTACGATTTCATTTATGAAGCATTTAAATAAAGTTTCAGTGCAAGCAGCCATCTCACCTTCAGTAATTGACTTGGTCAACACTACCAGGCACGACTGATCAGTCACTAGTGTGCAGAGGCTAGCAAGCTTGACTTTGATACTGCATCTGAACAGCTGACGTGATTCATTTTATCTCTGCATAAGCATTTCTTTTGTTCTATCGCCAAAAGAATAATAAGCAATACACATGCATTAACCCCTTACAGAAACTCAGAAGTAAAAATACTAGACTTGGTCTGATATTTTCAAATTTCTTTTTCGTTCAGTAGAGTTTTGTAATATGCTATTGCTGTACATCTGAAAGCCACATCTGCTTAAAAGCTATGATCCAGTTAAGAGTTTTAGGCATGCTGGTCTAACTTTTCCTAGCAGATGTGAACAAAGAGTACAAAGTCAGTCCATGTTCAAATGTTGTTAAAAATTTAAGTCTAAAACCAAACAAAAACAATAAACAGTAATTATGGCAACACATTTCACAAAACAGATGTTAACACAGGTGGAACTCGACTTATGCACTGAATATGAGAAAGCATATGTTTAAATGATATACTCCCATAGAACTAGGATTATAAAACTGTTACTATTTCAGTGCTCTTGGCTTCCGGTGAAGGCTGCATCATTTTTCTTGAGATTTCCGATGTTTTGCTCATCCTATTGTAAGCTTCTTCTGATGTCATGGTGCAACAAGATGACACCAATACTGTACATTGCACAGTATATAGAAAACTGACACACACCAACCGATATCTTGATGCATCCTCCCATCATCTGCCTGCCGTAAAACGAGGGATGATCAATACACTATTCCTACGGGCCAACTGAATATGCGACTCAGAGTTCATCAGAGATGAAAAGAAACACTTGTACAGCATCCTCCAGGCAAACTTACTCCTACAAAGAGATACGACGAATACAGGAAAATAACAACAGAAGAAACTCCCAAAAGGAGAGTGGACAGGATCCCAGAAAAAATGACTTAAAATGGACCACCCTATCCTACATCTGAGGCGTAACTGACCGGATTTCGACCATCCTTAGATGCTACAACATCAGAGCACACTACACCACAACGAGGAAACTCCGATTGTTTCTCTGGCCAGCAAATGATACCACTAGTATGCTCCAAAACCCCGGCATATACACAATTAGATGTGATTGTGGAGACACCTACATTGGCCAAACTGGCAGATCAACTGTAACATGCAGAAAATAACACATATGCAGCCTAAGGCTAAACAACCCGGGAAAACCACGCTAGCGGAACAAGTGATAAAAACCGGCCACCACACCAATTAAAACAGAACTCCTAGCCATCTGCAACAATTTCTCCCGCAGGCTGACTGGCGAAAGCATAGAGATTTTCAAATAAAAGAACATTATCAACAGAGACAATGGAAACCAGCTGCACAACACGTGGAAAACCCTCCTCACCAGCACAGCGATTGACCGGAGGTCAGCCAATGGAAGGCAAGGGGCAGTACCAGAGACCAATCAGAGACAGGGGATGGGAGTGCCAGGGAACCACACTGGGTATATAAGAGAGAGAGAGCAACAGAGCAAAGATCGGACAAGAGCCCAAAAAAAGCTCACAATAGGATGAGCGAAATGTCGGCAATCTCAAGAAAAATGACGCATCCTTCGCCGGAAACCAAGAGCACTGATCAAGACACAGGCCATGGAAGCCTACACATTCATCTGTTGCTATTTGTTTCAAGATTAATAATGAATGGATTTTTCATTACTGTTACCAATTACAGAGCTTTGAACATGTTTTAGAGTCAACTTGCCTCTCCTGATAGCTGTCATCTATTCAGTATTAACATTTAAATGTTAGTACACTTCACTGTGCTTTCAACAAATACATCGTAATTACCTACTACAGAGTGTACCAAATGATCATAAACAGGGTTTTAAACTTTATATATAAATATAATATATAATACACACACACATACACAAGATGGCCCAAAAAAGCAAACAACCCTTAGTATATTGTGTGGGATGACAAACTGGTTTCCAAATAGGAACCCCTGTTCGGAAATGTACGGTTGGGACGCTGGAGAGCGTCAAAGTTTGAGAACGAATGGTTGTGACAATTTGTTAACATTCGTTTTGGCATCTTAGTACAGAAGGTATGCAACTATTTAGACATCCATGTACTCATATGAACGACCTGAGCATAATAACATTCCTGCAATGCACTACATTCCTCTATAGAGACCTTGGTGCACATCCTACTGCATTACTTGTGTAGTTTCTACTGCAGTAACGTTTTAACAGCAGTGCGACACGCACTAGTACACAGCTGCTGAAATGGCCGACATGAGCTCCAGCACACTTTGATGTAAATGTGCAGAATCACCTCAACTTCACATATCAAAATCAATGGATTGGTAGAGGTGGACCAGTTCTATGGGCAGCACAGTCACCAGATCTGACACCTCTCGACTATGTTCTGTGGAGTTGTATGAAGAGTATGACACTCCTGTAACATCAGCGGAGGACCTTATGGCTCAAGTCCACGGAGCAATTGAACATCTTCAAAGACAACTGCACGTATTGGGTCATGTGCATGAGGCTCACCACCGCCAATATAGGCTCTGTAATGACAGGAGGTTCACAGTTCAAAGCCTGATGTTGGGTTTATTGACGAAATGTGAACGTATGCCCATCTTGCACTATAGCGTCCAAACTGCGCATTTCCAGACAGGGGTTCCTCTTTGAAGACCGATCAGTTTACCGAAGCACACAACATACTAAGTGTTGCTGCTGTTTTTTGGGACATTCTGTATAAATATTCTCTATGGTATACAATGTAATCTTGAATCATAAGTTAACTAAGGAAAAATGTGAAAGCTACTGTAAGTATGACACTTATAAGTTATAAGAGCATAACATTAACTGCCTGTGCAAGCATGGATCATCACTGTAAATTTTCTATTATTAAACAAATTATGTATTTGAGTAAAATGTGAACACAGATATCAAAAATCCATATTTTTACACAGCAGCTTTCTCCTAACATTTGGACTTCACTGACTTTGTACATGCATTAACGAACACAAACACAAGTGTATGGAAACATTTTTGTTGTATTTTTAGTAATAATCATAGTGAATAATGCTGCAAATCAAAGAAACAGTCATCGTTAAAGTCAACAACACATATGTTATAAAGCTCTGTTGATAAAAGGCATGTTTGTTCTTATGTGCCTTTGGCATCTGCTGGGTATTGCAAGCACTTGGTGCAGTAAAAACAACAATCTGGCAAACATAAGGCAAGGGTATTCATAGCACATTATGTAGAATTGTTAATCAACACTGCGGAGCACCAAAGTAAAACCAAGTCATTATTTTGGCAGACATTTAATGAGGATTGGATCATCTTGTTTTGGATTAAGGTGTTTGCTGTCATTCCAAATAAAAGAAATGCACCCAAAAATATCCAAACAGATATTTTCAGAGCACAGAGCTTGTAATCTATGTTCTGTTTGGTGTGCTAAAGAAAACAGAAGAGCTTCTCTGCATCAGTAAAACATAAAATATTAATGGCGAACAGCTTAGTGACCACATCAGTTGGACTGGAGAGGATAGTGGCATTATGAAGCAAATCAAACACACCACAAAAAAAGCATATTATGATGCAGTTAGTGACAGCAGGCAAGGTCGCACCTTGACCTGCCCCTCGCGGGGAGGGGTGATGCGGAATTGTCGCCTTTGCTTCTCTGGTGTCTTGTAAGTCTCGAAAAACTTGAACTTATTGCTGATCTCTGCCGTCTCCACCTTTACTTCTTCCACCTGGTCTGAGCTGCGTACCACATCTTCAGACGTCTGCCGAGATGCTAGGATAACCTAACCCCAAAACTCTCATCATTTATGTGGACTGTTTTTATATTTCATATATTTTTCACATTCTACTGAAATTGGCTATGTTTAACATTTTTATAATGCAGATTAAGACACTCCCATTCACATTTATTTCTGCAAAATGAAAGACTTTCCTCAGCAACTGACTGCTATTTGAATATGAGGCAGCTTCTTTTGTATGCCCTCATAATCAAATACAAAACAGAGCCACTGAGAAGCCATTCTCTTGTTAGATAAACAGCAAAGGAGAAGAGAGATTACATAAAAAAACTGCAATATTGTATGTCAATATTTAAGTGTGAAAAATTGTTTTAAGTAATTTGAGGAGACTAATACTTCAAAACTTCACGTCAATTCAATACCATGACCAGACACACACAGTTTGTTCACCAGCTCATTATTTTTTTTTTTTTGTGTAGTGTTTAACACCCACAGGCAGTGACACTGATGATACATGAAATGAAGATGGAGCACTAGTGGAATGAGATGGCGGGAAAAACCAGAGAACCCGCAGGAAACCCACCCCAGCGCCGCTTCGTCTACCACAAATCACACATATGTCACCAGCTCATGGTCCCTGGCAGGAATGCAGCCAACCAGTATGTGAGTAAACATTTACACATAAACAGCAACATATGAAGCAGAGTTGTGCTTATAATCGCACTTAAAATAATGGTGTCAACCTTGGAATGTGTATTCATGCTAGATCAGTGGTGGGCAAATCCCAACACATTAAGCGCAGCAACCCGCTTGGCATAGAACAGCCTCTTGGGGTAAGAGACGTGAAGTTTACAACTGTCCTGCCAGACAGCGGTGGTACGCATTTATTTCAGTGGTCATGGCATATCAATGAATGAAAATCAGAAGTGAAAACAGAAATTACCATGCATAGTTGAGCCAATGAATTATCATTACTTATTCATGCCACTGCATTTTCATTTAACCATGTTGAATTTTGAAAAGAACTGTTCACATACGTAAGTTGAAGCAAACATGGCTTGGATTGTAACTGTAACTTATGTCAATTGTGGATATTTAGTGCCATCTAACATTCGAAAAGTATCTACTAAACTTAAGAGGTAGAGCTGGTACTTAAAAATTCAATGCCACAGCTGGGATTTGAACCACAGACCCTCCGCTTACCAGGTGGGTGCTCTAACCATTAAGCTACTGTAACAACCTGCCAGAATGAGATTGAATTCTCAAACCAGTTCATATTTCTCCCGGTAAACCACAAAGGCAGTCTCACATCAGAGACAATTACCCCAATAGTGACTTACTATTCCAAGTACTTTATGTCCTGGGATTAAATAACCTTCAGATGGTAATTATTATTTATTGATGCCCACACACGGCTTGTGCGCTTAAATACCATATTTGTTGGCATAAATAAATAATTACATTCTACTAGATTTGTTTAGTTGTTTCAATAATATGTCTGATTGCAAATCTATTAGATCTGCCTGGAACCTTATAGCACTTGTACGATCAACAGAGGATGGATTGAAAAACACAAACAAAATGTTTTCCAATTTTCTGAAACCTTAAAACTGTTTCATACATTCCAAGATTCCCACATACTTCTACAGATTTTTCTCACAAATAGAGACATGAGACTGCAGACATTTGAAATAAAAAAGTTCTCGATAATGGGATCTCCGATCCAAAGATCCAATTTAGTGACGAATACTTGTATCCACAATATTATTCTAAACATTGTCTGCCGTTCGCCACTGAATAAGATTCTATGTGGCAGCTAGGAAAGGGAGGTAAGAATCAATATAATATAAAATAAAAATAATATCATGTAAAACTATGAATAAACTAAAGGCTAGAATTCCTGACAAATTCTATCAATCAGCATTGAGATGTTGCAGAGTTACTTCAAATTTGCATTCATGACTGTAGAAATATGTATGTAGAGGAAGTACGAGTTACAAGACATTATCTTCAGGAAATGATTGTTATTACTAAATAAATAAATAATAATTAATGATAATAACAATAACAGTAACAATAATAAAATAATAATACCTAATAATAAAATAATGATATTAATAATAAAATAATGATATTAATAATAAAATAATGATATTAATAATAATAATGATATTAATAATAATAATAATAATAATAATAATAATAATAATAATAATAATAATAATAATAATAATAATAATAATGGGAAAGCTTTAGCTTCCAGACGACTGTGTTTACATGTGTATAGAACTCAGTTACAGCTGTTCCTGCACGCCACCCTGTATAAGATGGTACTGCGTCATCCATATATCATGTCTCCACAGATAAGATGGATTTCAAGACAAGAGCAGTGTTTGTGGCAATAAGAGTTTCGATTGGAGAACAGGTTAATGCCTAATTATGAGATACGGGACTTCTATACCACTGAAAATAAATATAATACAAATATAGTATAAAAGGTTGAATAAGGAAATAATGAAGCTATTAACAGTGAAGTAACAAGAATCTAAAGTAAGAACAAAATTAGAAACTAAAAGCTTCACTTATCTTAGTAATATTGCAAGTTCTTTGGTGCTGTGCAAAGAACACCAAGGAACTTGCAATATTACTAAGATAAGTGAAGCTTTTAGTTTCTAATTTTGTTCTTATTTTAGATAGTATAAAAGGTTTGCTAAGTCTTTCTAAAAAGGATAAAATTTCAAATTATAAAAATTATCTTAAATTTATCAATTTAACTGTTTGGATTGAGACAGGGTTTACATTGATAAAACTAAACATCATTTAGAAACCAGAATAAAAGAACATTTTAGAAATATTAAGTTTAAACAATTTGATAAATCAGCTACAGCAGATCAGTTTTGGCCATTTAATCATGAAATAAACCCAGAGGTTAAATTATAATAACAATTAAATGGACTTAGAGATTTAATGGTTTGGGAAAATATGTTCCTTTTAAAGAATAAGGATTGTGTAATGAATTCTGAAATACCACCAATTGATTCTGTCAACAAATTTGTTTTGCTTTCAGTAGTTGGTGATATGATAAAATCTGTCATCTAGCATCCGTAGCAATGACAAACACAGTAAATATTACGGAAGATGCAAGAAATTATCCTATGAAACAGGTTTAGTTATTCGAACTACAAAAGGTAAGGAAATTTGGTTTCCATCCTGCCACTATAAGCCCAATAGATGCTAATGATGGTGATATTGAAGCAGTCTTACTGACTGTACCAGTGCACAAACGTTCAAATCTGAAATGTCAATTCCATGCATCCAAACTCTTATACATGAAAATCCAAAAATAAATGAAGCCCACTTATAACCAAGATGTTCGTTTTAACATGTTAAGTCTGAAAGAGTGACATTTCAATATGTAAGATAAATGGTTAACTCACCTCTCTAGATCTTCTCCGCGAGTCGTCCTTGGGCACGGGGGACTTGACTGGAGACATAATCTGTGTGGGGGGTTGCTTTGCAGCTGTTGCATCCAGTTCAAGAAATAGACTGCGAGACTTCTTTGAAATACCTAATATAACAAAATGTCATGTTTTAGAGTAGCTTTAATGAAAATCTTATTTAATATACATAGAATTTTCATGTTGTAAAACTTCGCATTAATTCTGTGTGTCTAAAACTACTGCTCTATACATATTACATTACAGGGAGGTATCCATGAAAATGACTAAAATCCACAATTTTTGTCACGATGATGTGAAAATTTGTATGCATGTGTGCCAAAGCATATTAAGTGGACCTACTAAATTTCACTTTTCTATGTCAATGTTTTTATTATCGGTGCCAAAAAGTAAAGAACAGAAAAAGAAAGAAAACAATTTTGGAATAATATTACGTATAATGCCATACACTTAGCATGTACTCACCTGCTTCAAAAACACTCATATCCTCATCCACTCCTTTCTTCTCCTGTTCACGAGGTACACCAGCTTCATCATCGTCTGGCAGAACCTCCCCACGTTCAAACTTCTCCTTTATGGTCTTAGCTTTCTCACATCGAATGCCTACTTCTTTCTTCTGTGTGCAGCCCTCGCTCTCTTTCACAGCCTGCTCATAAAGCTCCTTCATTTTCCCTTGTTTACCCTACAAAATTAATTTGGTTTTATTTTAACAAACATAAGGTGAACAGATGCTTCTGTTTAACTTCTATCATTTTACCCTGGGGACACACAAGCATTTATTTGGTGTGCGTTTTAGACATGTAATATGTGTGCAGGTTAGCTTCACTAGGCATCTAATGGAACAGCACACATGTTCAGCGTGTAATCAACGTCATGAAAGCAAAGCGTTCGTAAATGTGCATCTTAGCAGGGAGCAGAACTGAAATACTAGAACACACGTACTCTAGAAACTGCATGCTCACTAAACTCGCTACCATAACAAGAGAACAAGTGAAACACTTAACATTCAGCACATTTAGTTTGCGCTCTGCCTCTTCAAGTGCTTCTGCAATTACAAAGATATATACAGAACGATTAATAAGTGAAGTTGAAATTTGTCCTGTGTTATGGGATACCGCTTGCGATATACACAAGTGATGTATACAAGCGTCTCTTTATATTTGAAAGAAGTTCATCAAATGAAGAAGCTCACATTCAAAAATTTGTCACTATTTTTACGGAGTGGAGGATATAATGTGTAAAAAATTGGCATGCAAATGCCTCTCACTGTTAATTGGGTGTACCCACTACAGCAATAACTTCATCAGCTTCTATCTTAAAGAACCAGAAGCATGATAGAACACGAGTGTGTGTTTAGATCTTAAATGCATGCAATGTTATGTGCTTAAAAGCAGACACAAAGATTATGCTCCTGTGTCCCCTGTATATATTGTGGTGCTATTACAAAATACACAAAAGGAGTAATCTGGTGCAATGAGCAATTTATTGGTGTTGGCTATAAAATGTTCAATCTTCTCTATTTATTTCCAAGAATGTTTTTGCACCAGAACTAATACCCACTGCAACACTGGGGTACATTTAGTACTGATTAAGCTTGGTTTAATACAAATTTATCACCAGATGTTGAAGTAAATGATTTACAATATATATGAACAAGTTATTTTGTAAACAAGCAAATCAAATACATACAATTAGGTTAAGTTAGGCTGATCAACAGGTACATTAACCAATTCACCTATTATGAGAATACTAGTAATTAAGAAATGGTAAAAAAATGTCAAACTAAAATTATCCTGTATACATTATGAAGACTAAAAAAGCTAAGAAAAGGAGAAAGAGTAGCTTATCAAAGGGGCAAAGTACTGGCCCTAAGATGGAAAGACAAGAAGGATGTAGTACTTCTCAGCACCATTAATTAAAAGATGGTGAAGAAGAATGACGAAGATAAACCACAAGTTGTTATAGATTACAACTACACATGGACAGAGTACATCAACACCTAGCAGCATATCCTACACCACAAAAAGAGGAAAGAGATACAAGAAAATTTTCTTCAACTTGCTTGAATTAACATGTTAGTTATGACAAGTCTACTTTAGAGCTAAACATTATTAAATTGGTTTATAACAATGACCGAAAGCCTTGGATAACTTTCGAATACATTGTTACCACTATTTAGTTAAGACACGCACAAAATAATCACACCGGTCAAAATGATCAGCTACGGTCCTTTAAGGTATAAAGCGTATATAATTTTTTTAAAACTTTAACATTTTAGGGAGTCACCCTTGTTCTATTTCATTAAAAGTCACAAAATATTAAAGTGATAATCACACTACCTCAATATACTCTTTTAAAGAACGTTAACCGGTCAAAATGACTGGTACGGTCCTTCTAGTGTTAAGTAGGGTTATGGCCAGACCATAATATATGACTTAGTACCTAATAATAATGAATAAGCTAATGTCAGCTATACATGCAACATTTACATCAAAATAAGTAATTACCTACTGTAATATGTGTGCTTTACATTACTGAAGCTATATGCAGCTTTCAATACAAACTAAAGAAATATCTCTTGTTAGCTCAGAATGTCAACTGTTATCCAAGACAAACCACAATATTCAGAACTTAAGAATATGTGTATTTATTATTACCTCAGATAATTCTGTATCCATATGAACACCCCTATCTATATCCACATTAACATCCATACTTGTAATTTAACACAAATTCAAAAGATGAAAAACAAAAGAAAATCTAAATGTTTGTCAAAGCCATCATGACCCACTATACTCACTCATTCTGTTTATACCTTGCTTTAAATGCAAGGCAAAGCTTCCATATGCTTTTATGAAAAATAACACTTTTAATATCTTCTTGGCTTTTAGTAAGTTCTGCTGCAAAAATACATAGCTCCAGAAAAATTGTCTGCTTAACCCATCACATTTCATTCTGCTCTTCTGTTTCTATTGGATCTGTCTTATTAAAACATTACTTTCTATACTGCCCACTTATTGCAGCTAGGGAAAGTATGTATTCCAAGGAAAACACCTGTTTTGCAGTCCCCATAACCCAAAAGTAAGTTAATAATGCAAGCCTTGATATTGCATGTATTTGCATTAGCTGATGAAAAAATGATGGACTTAATATTTCATAATTCAACAGACTGATGATTTAGTGTCACTGTATTGGGAAGCCAGAAGGGAAATGATGAAAATTTCAAACCCTGCCATTAGATAAATAAATATTTCATAAGTACTCTGCTTAGGATACTTGAAATGTCAATAAACAATAGAAAACTGGCTACTGCTATAAAAGTTGACACAAACAGCATATTTCAATGAGATCTACACCTATTTTTTTACTTTCTCTACTATGCATAGCATAGTAGAGGAAGTATTGTATTCCACCCAAAAATTTGATGTCAAGATTTCACCGGAAATATAAGTTTTGAGGTTTGAAGCTGTAAAATCGTTGTGTCCTAGTTATTGCCTCGCCATTTGAAGCTGAAGTCGTTGGTGACGTGACGTTGCCCTTCGATGTAGCTCGCCCCGGCTAGTTCTGCATAAGATCTCTTTATCTCGGGTTTGCGTAAGTGTAATGGACAACCCAAGAACAACTTTATATATTGTTTATTTCCTTTTTAAATATTTTCAGGAGTTATGCCGAAAATATTTGTATCTGTAGAGGCATCGCAATCACATCCGCGCAGCACGAACTCCCGTACTGGTCTCTGGTTGAGTACTGACCCGACGCTTTCTCTCTTACCCACGCTAAGAAAAACCGTTCTCTTTTTATTTGAATGTCATGACGTCATCCAAGAAAGCCTCGTATCCAAAATGCTATTTCCTTTTCCCGCAATTTAGAAATGTCCCTTTCTATTATAACATGTTCTTTTATGAATTTCGAATATATAATTACCTTTTTAGGATTAAACGATGTTTACTTTATATTTTATTAAATATATCGCGCGACTTTTAAGGTTGGTAGACTTGACTTTCGAACGTGTATTTAAACTATGTGGTATGACGTCATGACTCGTTAATTTCAAACCAATAATGCGTTTATACTACAAATTTAACGACTATCATTTACTCATATCTTGCTCACCTTACAACACTTGCTACTCTATTATCTATGTATGTTATTACTTAACACTTATCGCAAATCTCACATCCGGCAATTAAATTAAAACGTGTCTTTTTCAAAAGCCCATTCGATCGGAAATCTAAATTTCGGTATCAAATGCCCCCATTTATGTTATTTTATTATTTCATAATAAAATAATGTAAATGTCTTGCCCGAAAGAAAAATTAAAAATTACTCCTGTATTTTGAATAATCGGCAACACTCCCATTATATACAATTTTCAATTACACTGTTTTTGAAATTGGTTATTAACACATTTTCTCATTAATCTTTTTAACATGACAAACAATTATACACTTGACTTAACATTAATCCTTAAATACTAATTACAATATGTTATGGTTTCTTCTGTGAAGCTTTTATATAAAGGTTAAATTTCAAGAGTCTTTCTTTATACTTCCTTCTTTTAGTTCATGTTTGCTCACTTCGCTCTCACTATCACTTGCACTGTGATTTTTCACTTTTGTTATTGTAACACATATATTTATATAAATCCATTACACTCTTCAGACAAATTCTTTCTTTGTCTTGCTGTGATAACTATCTATACATCTAAATATTTTAACAAATGTTTACAAAGTAAATATTCTGTTTTCTCTCTATGCAGAGATGAACAATTTAACAATCTTTCTGAAGCTGTTATTGTGAGCTCTATACAATATATTTTTAGGCTCTTTGTAGTAGATAGCAATTCACATTCTGCATTTTTCATGAATATGTAAGTACCTGACCAATATATGATTTTCAAGTAAGCTAACATTTACATTTTATCTCAAAGCTGATTGGGCGCCAATAGACAAATGACATTTCCAATTTTTCTTTTACATTAAATCAAGGTTCCAAGGCACCACACGGTTTCTTGTATGGTCGAAGGAGTTGTTTATGCCATCTTCCCAGACATTTTTCATTTTTAACATCTTTTAATTCATAGGTATGATAACCAAATTTTGATATAATTTCTGCAGGACCTTTATATAACAATTCCATCCTTTTGTTCCTACCTCGCAAGGCACTTGATAACTTATGGTCTTTAACTAGTACCCAATCGCCTATCTTAGGTTCCCATTTATGTTTTCTACTCTTTTTCTTTAATTTTCGCTTCTCTGCCTTTTTCTTGATTCGTTCAAAAGCAATTTTCGCTCTTTCTTCTTCACTTAACTGAATGTCATTATTTTTCAGTGTTTTTGGTTCCCCGATCAATATTGGTTCTGGTTCAATTCCTAACATTAATTTTATTGGTGCAAACCCAGTAGTTACATTAATGGTGTGATTGATAATCTTTTCTATCAATGGACAATATTTCACCCAATCCTTGTGATTATGATGTGTAAGTACACGTAAATAAATTCCTATATCTCGGAGGACACGTTCTGTTGGATTCCCTGATGGAAAGTATGAGGAACAATGATATAACTTTATCTCATGATTTTCTAGGGTTTCTTTAAAGATTTTGCTCCGATGAACTGTAGCATTATCTGTTAAGATTGCCTGAATCTTGCCATATTTAGGCACATAATCTTTTATTATCTTTCCTACACATGTTTTGCTGCTGATATTCCTAACAGGATAAATTTTAATAAATTTACTAAAAACATCATGAAGAACAAACATATATCTACATCCAAATTGTCCTACTGGTAGCTCCCCATGTGCATCAGCAGTAACTAGTACATTTTTCCCTTCTCTTATGATTGTCTGAGGTTCTATATCAAATTTGATATTAAATGGTTTGGCCCTTTGACATAAATCACAGCTTGAACATATTTTTCTCACTTTCTTTGCCAAATGTTTTATATAAAAATGGTCACTAATTACCATGATTAGCTTTTCACTACCTGTATGAGCTAGTGTTTTGTGATAAGCAAGTATAAGTTTCTCTTGTAAAGCTTTTGGTACCATTACTTTCCATTTAGGTTCAATTCTTCCATGAAATTTATAGATTTTTCCCTCATAAATACCTATATTATCTTTTAGATTTTCTGTGATTGGTTGTGCCTTTTCTCTCAATTTCTTAAGTTCATCGTCCTCTGTCTGTAATTGTTCCAAATTTCGAAATTCTTTAGCTAATTGAGTCCCTTCTAAGGTTTTCAAATATAGTATGGTTACATCATGTTTGTTGTCACTAATTGTATCTGGTATTGTATAATTGGTTTTCATCCTTGATAACAAATCACTAAAAATATTTTGACTTCCTGCTATGTGTTTGATTTCTATGTTATGGGATGTGATCTCATGTATATATCTAGAAATACGTGTGCTTGTGAGTTTGCAAGAGTTCATAAATGCCAAACTAACATGATCTGTGTAAACTATTACTGGGTTGTTATATACATATTGCTTAAATTTTACAAGTGCAAAGTAAATAGCTGCTATCTCTTTCTCTGTAGTGCAAGCCTGTGATTCAGTCCTTGAAAGCCCCCTTGAAGCTACAGCAATGAGGTGATCTTTTCCTTCCTCATCTTTTTGTAATATGACACTACCATAACCAAGTCCTGAAGCATCTGTATAAATTATGTAGGGGAGATCTTCCCTAGGTTTTTCCAATAAAATTGACGCTGCAAACAATGTTTTTACTTTTTCGAAAGATTCTTGTTCTACTGATGACCATTGCCATTTTACATCTTTTCTCAAAAGTTGTCTTAATGGGGCTACTACGGTTGCATATTCCAGGATAAATCTTGACTGATAATTTAGAATACCAAGAAATCTTCTCAATTGCTTTATATTTTTAGGAGCTGGTATTTTATTTATGCTTTCAATTCTGTCGGGATTAGGCCTGATTCCCTTATTTGAAATAACATAACCTAAAAATTCTGTCTGTTTCACAAAGAATGCAGTTTTACTTGGCTTTATTGTCAGGTTTGCTTTCTTTAACTGACTAAGCACATAATTGATATGATTTAAATGATCCTCTATATTTTCTGAAAAAATCACAAAATCATCCACATACTGAGCTACAAATTTCTTTATGGTTTCTCCAAAAATTTCATACAAAGCTCTTAATAGTGCACTACCACTGGTATTCATACCAAAGGCACAAACTCGAAACTGATATAATATTCCTGAATGTAAAAACGCTGTATATTTTCTTAAATCTTCTCTAAGTGGGATCTGCCAAAAAGATGCTGTAAGATCTAAAGTAGAAAAAATTTTGCCCTTCTGCAATTTGTTCAATATTACCTCTACACTTTCTGGTCTAAATCTATCAGGTTTACAATGTTGATTTAGTTTTCTCGCGTCTAATGTCACCCTAATCTTTCCATTGGCCTTATTTACAATACATAGGGGATTCACAAACTCTGAATTCGAAATCTCAATAACCTCATCTTCTAACATTGACTTTATAACTGCATCTACCTCTTCTCTTATTGTACTAGGGATAGCTCTCGCTTTATGTGTAAAAGGTTTGATGGGTATCATCTCAAACGAATGAGTATAAATATTACATTTACCAGGTTTCTCAGAGAATACTTCTTTATTTCGGATTAATATTTCAAACAATTTATCCCTCTGTTGTTCATTTAGTTGATCAGCCTGAGTTACTTTTTTTCTCAACAATTCTTCTAAGTCTTCACTACTCTCCCTATCATAGTACCTAGTTGCATCAGAAACCCTCAAATTGTCTATGAAATCATTTTTATCCCATTCTACATTTTCTTTATTATCGACTCTGTACTCTTTGACATTTACTTCAGTTAATTCCATAGCTCCTACTTTAACATATTCTACAAAGAATGTATCCCCTTGGATTTCTTCTTCCTCTTTTTCTCTTACAATAGTTTCTGAACTACTATCTTCCACAAAAGGCACTATAATGGTCTCATCTACAACTTTCATTTCTAGAATCATGTTTTTAAAATTCACCACAGCTTCCCAGGCATAAAGACAATCACAACCTATTATAATATCTGTCACAAGTCTTCCTACAATCAGAAATAAAATTCCAAGTATTCTCCCATTTATTTCAATATTTATCATTGCTTGAAATTTTACTCTCTCTTTTCGTTTTCCCACAGCTAGCGAGCAATATATCCCATTAACTGGTAAAGACATTACTTTAAAACCGCTACTTTGTAAATTATCATAAAAATTTTGTGAGCATACTGTGCTATTTGATCCCGTATCTATAGTTGCATTGTATTGTTTTCCATTTACTCCAATTTTGATTTTAGGTGGATCTCCTACTTTTTCGTTTTCGTCGATTCTATTTTTCCATTCTCTTTTCTTTTGTATCATCATTTGCCTTCCAGGACTATTTATTTCCGAGTACTTATCACAATCATTACTAGGATACCCAGTTCTCACTGAAGGCGCGTTTGACCGGGTCTGGCGTTTCCCTGATTTTTAGGTATGGCTCCTGTACTATTTCCCGAATTGTTACTTCTGTTCTCCTGCATTAAATCGGGGTTACTTCCTACCATGTTTTTGACCGTGTTAATGGCCTCAACCATTTCCGCATTTTCGGGGGAATTTCGTCCATTTGAATACCTTTCTTCCTGTCTTGGTGACCTCGGTCTAAACTCATTATCTCCATTTGTCCAATACCCATCATTTGAATTTCTACTATGTCCAAAATAACGTCCCCGTCTACCTCGATCAAATCTATTTGTATTCATATAATTCACCCTTATATTTCTTCCCCTTTGATTACCATTTCTATTTTGGTGACGCCCTTCCTGGTTATATCTACCTTGATTTTCCCACCGGAATGATTCCATCCTTGGTATTGGTCCTTTATATCTTTCCCTAATCTCACTTCTATTCTGATAATACTGTGCCCCTTGCCCGAAAGAATTTACAGTTTCTTTTCCTTCATATTTATTTCCAAATGCGTGTTTTGGCTTATTGACTTCTAAGGCTGATAATAATTCGATCATAGCTGCAATGCTATCGGGTCGGGCTATGATTAGGTAGTGTTGAAGCGTTTCCGGAAAATGTGGAGTAACTATATTTATTAGATCTTTTTCATCCAAGGGAGGATCCAACATCTTCGATTTTCTCGCTATTCTCATAAAATAGTTGACCATTGATTCCTCCAATCTAGGATTAAATTTTCCATTGCTTAATTCAATTAGCCTGCCTACTAGCTCCCCAATATCTGGTTAAAAAGATGTTCCTAAAGGTCCTGTAGTCATTATTGTTACCCATAGAAAGGCCTAGCCAATTGGCAGCATTACCCTTTAGACATTTTCTTACTATCACCATCTTGTACTCCTCTGGTATACGTTTCACCGTGAAGTACTCTTGTAACCCTTCTAAAAAGGTTTTAGGATCATCTGAATCTTCATTTTCAAAAACTGGAGGTGTCATTTCATTTAAGACATGGTTAGGCCAATGTAAATTTGAATTGTCACCTATCCCTGAGCTATTTCCGAGATCAGAATGGGAATTACTGTTACCTCTATTTTGCATCGAAATGTCAGCTGATACACCTGGTATTGCCTCGTTTCTTGCAACTTCATTACTAAGATTGTTGTGATTACATGCATTTTCATTTAATTTCAAATTTTCTAAGGCCTCTTTTACCTGAGTAATTTCTGTTACTACCCCTTTTATTTGGTCTGTAACATCCTCCAAATTTCTAGCCTGCCTTTCATTTTCTACATCAGATCTTTCTATTCTAACTTTACACCCCTGTAACTCTTCTCTAATTTCTTCCCTTTGTTTGTCTAATCTATATGTTACTTTTTCCCTTTCTTTATCTAATTTTTCACTCACTTGTTGACCTAATTTCTTTTCAGAATTCTTTACTTCTTGCCTTATTGTCTCTAATTCTCCCTTAACCTGTTCTACCTGTTCTCTATTTTCTTTTACTTCACTACTAACTTTATTAATTTCCTCCCTAACTTCTTCCCTAAAGGTTTCGAAAGCTCTCTTCTGATTTTCCAATTGCATTCCCAATTCCTGTTGTCCCTTCTCTACTTTCTGTCCTAACTCTTTACTATTTTCATCTATCTTTTGACTTAACTCTGTTCTTAATTCTTTACTATTTTCATCTATCTTTTTACTTAACTCTGTATTCATCTTTTCCACTGTTCTTAATTCTTTACTATTTTCATCTATCTTTCGACTTAACTCTGTACTCATCTTTTCCACTGTTCTTAATTCTTTACTATTTTCATCTATCTTTTGACTTAACTCTGTACTCATCTTTTTCATTATCGTTTGAAACATATTCTCTATTTCTGACATAAATGCTGGCCTTTCTAAATTACTACTAAACATTTCTGAACTACCTCTAGGTGTTTCTCTAACGTTCTGATCTTCTACTTCTTGGCATATTCTGCTACCAATTACGTTCCGATTAAATTCTTCCATCCTACTTACACTTTTCTCAATTTCCGGACTTTCAAAACCTAAAAAATCAGTGTCACTGTCTTCCATTTCTAAGCTATTTACATGTGTTTTTCTACTCACCAAAATTTTCAATATTTTCACTATTTCACTTTAACTGCACTTAAACTTGTTCACTACACGTTTCACAGATGTTGACACGCTGGGCACCTTCTTGTCTGCTGGTTCGATGCTGATCTGGTCGTCTTGGGGGGTTGGTCCATTCTTTCGGGGCCACACGCTGGGATGCCAATTTGAAGCTGTAAAATCGTTGTGTCCTAGTTATTGGATCGCCATTTGAAGCTGAAGTCGTTGGTGACGTGACGTTGCCCTTCGATGTAGCTCGCCCCGGCTAGTTCTGCATAAGATCTCTTTATCTCGGGTTTGCGTAAGTGTAATGGACAACCCAAGAACAACTTTATATATTGTTTATTTCCTTTTTAAATATTTTCAGGAGTTATGCCGAAAATATTTGTATCTGTAGAGGCATCGCAATCACATCCGCGCAGCACGAACTCCCGTACTGGTCTCTGGTTGAGTACTGACCCGACGCTTTCTCTCTTACCCACGCTAAGAAAAACCGTTCTCTTCCTATTTGAATGTCATGACGTCATCCAAGAAAGCCTCGTATCCAAAATGCTATTTCCTTTTCCCGCAATTTAGAAATGTCCCTTTCTATTATAACATGTTCTTTTATGAATTTCGAATATATAATTACCTTTTTAGGATTAAACGATGTTTACTTTATATTTTATTAAATATATCGCGCGACTTTTAAGGTTGGTAGACTTGACTTTCGAACGTGTATTTAAACTATGTGGTATGACGTCATGACTCGTTAATTTCAAACCAATAATGCGTTTATACTACAAATTTAACGACTATCATTTACTCATATCTTGCTCACCTTACAACACTTGCTACTCTATTATCTATGTATGTTATTACTTAACACTTATCGCAAATCTCACATCCGGCAATTAAATTAAAACGTGTCTTTTTCAAAAGCCCATTCGATCGGAAATCTAAATTTCGGTATCAAAGTATTGTATTCCACCCAAAAATTTGATGTCAAGATTTCACCGGAAATATAAGTTTTGAGGTTCCCTGAATCCACAAAAAGCATTTTTAGAAAAAGGTCTGTGTGTGTATGTGTCTGTATCAGTCTGTCTGTCTGTCTGTCTGTCTGTGGACAGAATAACTCAAAAACGAAAAGGCGGTTAAAAACAAAGTTAAGTTTAATGTCTTTCAAGGATGTGACATGAAGATTTTGAAGAAAATTCCTCCACCATGAACTACCCTTTATAAGGAAAATTTTTCAAAAATTTTGATTTCTTCAGAATGGCTCTAATGATTTTGATTAAAATGACATGTTCAAGATATTTTTATGACAAATGAAATGTATATTTTTAATTCTCTTGCTATAGCCTATGTAGTCCTGTTTACTCTGGATGACTTTTGCATAACTTGCAAATCACAAGAGGTAGATCAAATCTTACTACGCAAAAAATTTAGATCTTGCTAAAACGCACACTCTATGTACAAATAAATTTTTTGTAGAACGAACTATTTGAGTTATTCCTTGTTATTTGAGCAAGTTTTGGAGAAGTTATACTTCTGTCAAATGGAACACTGTTATTCATTTTTGTATATGTTAACTGTGCAAAGAGAACGGAATTTGAAAGCTTAAAAACATTTGACTATCGCTCAAAGCCAACTGTATTCCCATATTCCCCTTGTACCTACAAGAAGATAAACAATAAGATAGTTTGTACAAATGTTTATCT
Organism: Tenodera sinensis; assembly: GCA_030765045.1. Lineage (NCBI taxonomy): Eukaryota > Metazoa > Arthropoda > Insecta > Mantodea > Mantidae > Tenodera > Tenodera sinensis. The sequence goes on from CM060970.1 coordinate 131,901,487, forward strand.
CAACTAACACGAAGAAGATATAGGAATAAGAGTTTGTAAGAATGGTTAGTACAAGAGTAGAGAAAGTCATGTGAGTGCAACACATCAGATTTTTTTCATTATGGCATTTAGTTTAAATCAATGAATACAAGCCACACCACGATAGCTTGGCTTTCCTACATGAGTCTTCAATCGACTATGAAAGGCACTGCAGGGATGAGGTCCAGGAAATAAGCTCAAATATGAATTATAAGCTATAATTCATTGATAATAAACACCCCGATCCCTTTCAGTCCTCTTGACTTGGATAATTCATTAATACATCTAACAAATTCACCATGACATTAAAGTGCTACAATTTCATATATTGTTATTATAATAGTTCAAAAGTTATTAGTGAACTTACTCATGCTGAAGTATACTATAGCTTCATTTTACATATGATTCAAATATTACAAAGTATTTATAATTGCCTTTATCAATAAAATATATGAATTATTATTTATTTATACTGTCACCGCGCCCGCCGTATCTAATTGCCGACAACCGCAGTGTCACCCATCGCATTATTGTCGGCACTACCGCAAAGGAGCCGAAGGAAAGAGACGGAGAATGGCCGCATTGTTGGGCGCTTGCCGAAAGAGAGAAAGTGATAGAGGCTTCTAGAACTGTCTGCTTTGTGTTTCACCGCTAAATAAGTGAACGTTCCGGAAGCTTCCAGAATAGTGCCTGGGAGATATAAATAGCGGTAAAGTGTGAGTAGTGCCGACGGAGAACAGTCAGACGTACGTGAAGCGTTGAGTAGTGCCGACGGAGACAGTCAGAGACGTATGTGAAGGTTGAGTAGTCGTGCCGACGGAGACGGACAGACGATGTGGAGAGTTATGCCGACGGAGAAGAGTTAGTTCTTTGTGTTACGAGTTCGGAGCCGTGCTGTTGGAGAATCGGAAAAGACTTTCTTGTTGTTGCAACGAGTGTACAAAGTTACTGTTTACGGAAATAAAAGTGTTTCTTTATCTAGACTACATCTGTCTACTTTACTTCACACCCACACCAAAAAAAAAGTCACAATACCAACAAACTTACTGTTGGTGTTTTTAAACACACAAGCCGTGTGTGGGCAATGTTTGAGAGGTAGAACTGGAACTGAAAAATACCAGCTGTGGCATTGAATTTTTAAGTTCCAGTTCTACCTCTCAAAATATATGAAGCTTCTCAATATACAACACACACTTACAATATACATATGTGTTTATCTAAACCAACTCAATTTAAACTCTGGACCTCACCTTGACTAGAGCAAAGTGCACTCCGACAAATAGCTAGCCCAGGTAAAACAATAGCACACACAAAACTTGACAAATCTGCAGAGAACCAGACGACGCAGACTAAGAGGAAAGCTACAAAGAGTCACTTGTTGAAAGAAACCAGAAATGCTTACCATAAACAGCTTGCTCCGAAGATTCTGTATCTCCTGCTTACGTTCTTGTCTTTGTTCCTCCCTCCAGGCAGCCTGTCCAGTTTCCCACCTGCAAAACAACCATTTGTCCTCATCTCTATGTTTGCCACTTCCATTTCACTAGAAATACCCACTCTGAGAAGCAAGAGAAAACATAGCAAAAACCTTTATATTAAAAGTTTTATTTTTAGTGGCTCTAATGACTGAGTAACACCTCTTTAAGACTGGTTCATAAACACCTCCTTAACTATGGCCAGAATAGAAATGAGAATGTGAAGCCAGAAAGGACTCACAACAGCCTGGTAACCAGAACAGAAGGCATATTATCGATCATCTTATTGATAGTGGAGATCAATATTGCACATTGTCTGTCAGGAACAAATGGATTCCCAATGATATTTTTCTAGCTTGCAACTAGATATTCATTTTATACAAAATTTATCTCTTTTTATACCTTTAACTTCAGCTTATTCGGATTCTAAAGCTGCAATTCAGGGAATATGTTCAAATACTACAAAGAAGTCAACAAAAATTAGAGAATGCTACAAAATGTTAACACAACTCCAAAAAGTTAATAAGACTGTTCATCTCCAATGGATTCCAGCACACTGTGGAGTCATGGGGAACGAAGCTGCAGACTCACTTGCAAAGAAAGGCACAACAATAAAACAAAAGTCTAAATTCAATTTCTCATATTGCTCAATAAAACGCTTGATCGTTAAACAATTTTCTCATTCATACCTACAAGAAATAGAAACAAATGCCAAAGATAAAAAATGGATTACACTATATTGTATTCTCTCAAGCTTCCACGGCCATCGTTTAAAATATCTTGGCTATCCGGTTGTTGCCGCGTCAAATTATAAAATGCCGACGTTTTGACCATGTTGTCGTGGTCGTTATCACAGGCAAACTGCGCCGCTATGTAGCAGCTAGTCAACTTATATACTGGCAAACAGTGTAATGATTCTATGGCAGTGACGTAGCAATGCAGAAGGACTGCCGCAATGCAGAGACTGCCCAGCCTATCAGGGCTCACCATTTACCCACCTTTCACCTGTTTGCCAGTATATAAGTTGACTAGCTGCTACATAGCGGCGCAGTTTGCCTGTGATAACGACCACGACAACATGGTCAAAACGTCGGCATTTTATAATTTGACGCGGCAACAACCGGATAGCCAAGATATTTTATGGATTACACTACTTTCCAATCCAGATATAATCCCCCAGAGACCAAGGAAAACAGCTGTTGCAGCCTTCCGACTACTGACAAATCACGACTGCTTAGCAAGTCATCTCTACAGAATAGGTATCTCAGCCTCACCGATATGTGTCCTGTGTAACGATCCAGCAGAAATGAACGAAGACCACTTGAAGACCTGTGAAGCATTAAGATCAGAAGAAACTACAGTTCAAAAGTATTGGAAAGCACGAATGCTAATGGCTTCATTGCCAGATGCAAGGCACTAGAAAACAACAACAACTTCAGCTTATTTTATGGTATCTAATTTTGCTTTATGTGGAATACTGTTTTTAGCTGGTTTTTATTCAAATACTCTATTTTGGTTTCAATTAATAAATAAGGATATTAAATATATCTTGCTATCAGATCAAAACTGATTCTCTAGCAGCTGTTTCATGTCAAAATTTCTACAGTGAAAAGTCAATATGCTGTGGCAGTTTTTTTATAAAAGTAGCAATGAGTTTTCTGTTGCAGGCTCATATGTGGCAGGAAGCACATAAAAACCAAGATGGCAAAGGTTAACATTTTCTCAATTAAAGTCCAGATTTCACCAAATTAACTTTGAATTAATTGAATATATTTAAATATAATTTTACTTTTCAGCATGTTCTTGGGTTATTTGGGTTATTGTGGTGACAAAGCTTTTTTATAAAGGTTTCTTACACTAAGCTCAAATGGTGCCACTTTTACAACAGGCTTTGGTTTTTCTTTCACTGACTTGTATTTATATCTGTGGATATTTATTGTGCGATATTTCTTCTCCACACAAACACTATGAGGTTGTTTGGTATTTCTTCTAATAATTTCAGATGACCAACACATTTTCCAATTATTATAATGTCACCACTATTTGCACAAAATTTCCTGTTTTCATTATCTGACATCAACGTCACAACTATCCTGAAAAAGATCCGCTATTTTTCCCTCTTGGTTAGAAAACCTAGCAACCAGTTTTTCCTTTGACTTTTTTCACAATTTACACTTGTAATTAATGTTGGCTATGCTCCACATTACTAAACCAAATGGTTTTAGACACAACAATAAAATATAACATTCATATATTGACATACTTTTGGAGGACATAAATAAACACAACAAATACCAGCATGAATCATCCATTTGTTATTCCAAATTAAACATCCTGGGCTTACAATTTCTCCTACAATGCACAATATTAATCTAACATACCATGCCCAGCAATGGGAACAAGAAAGTTGAAACTTGGCCAGGTCCCTTTCCCTGGTTGTGAACACTCCATATTGAATAAATGTATTTCAATTTACTCCTGGCTATCGCTATGTTATGAACCAGCCTTCAATCCTGCATCAAGTGTGTGAATTTCATAATGCCATTGGTTGCAATCAGATGCATTCTAAGTTCTCAACTCATCTCTGTTTTGATACTATTTAGGTGATATTCTTATCGCAGAGCATTTCAATGTTGTTGTTGTTAGCTAATGCTGGATTTCTGACAATGAAGTCATTAATCCTCTTGCTCTCCAATATTTTTCACTGATGGGAAGGGCATTAGAAGTGGCCGGGCATATTTTAAGGTGGTCTCGATCCATTTCCTCTTGCAGATCACATAGAGGACAGAGTGGTGAAGAATATATCCCAATTCTGTTCAAATGTTTTGTCAATCATGTTCTGTAATCAACCTGAAGGTTGCAACTGCTGTTTTTCGAGGATACTCAGGAATTACAGCATTTCAATGTAATTACATTACAAAGTACATAACAATTAACTTTACATATCATATTCAATGTTAAAAGTTACATACATCACTTCAAAATTTATTTCCATGGTTATATAAATGCAACAATGTAGTTATTCTGTCTGATTCTAAAGCTGCCCCACCCCCCACCCCCCAAGCTATTGGTTCCACTACTTGGCCCAAAATGATGAAGATTAAAGAAATACATGATATGATCAAATAAATATAGAACCTACATATCTTAAGAGTGGGTTCCTGCACAGTGTGGTGTTTTGGAAAATAAGTGGCTTTAGCAAAGAAAGGATCTAAAATCAATTTAGTGGTAAAAAAAAATTCTCCAATGAATCAAGTATACGAATTGTTAAAATAAAAATAACTTCAAATCACAATCAACAGATAGCACTTTGAAATGAACAGTCAAAATGGAAGAAAATTTTGGATGATCCATCAATAGTTCCTGATTTACCAAGAAAATCCTGTGCTGCTGCATTTTGACAACATTCAGAACTGGATAGTTACATCTCCAAATTGTTTATTGTGCTCAAGGAAGAAGAAATTAATATGGAACATTTAAAAAATTGTGAATCCCTTATGGCCAGAATCAAGAATTTTAGTTTTTAACAATAAATGAGAAAGTGTTCAATTACAGAACGAATTGGTTTGCATGCATTTGACATAGTTTAGAAATGATATATGAGATTATTCTTTTTGCAAATTTTTCATATTTTCAGGAATATTGTGTTTTTTAGCGATAAATGAGAAATATCTGTTTGTTTAAAATTTTGTTTAGAAAAATAACTTTTTGTATTCATTGACTCATTATCACTGGTATTTAAGTTTTGGTTTTAATAACAATGAAAGAATTCACATCTAATTCTCACGAATCCAATAATCCAGCTTCTTTTGAGATCAACTTGTAACAATACTACAAAATAAATATTATTGGCAGAGACAATGCAATCGGTGAGGCTACAATAAAAGGTTATCTCACAAGGTCACATTTCCATGTTATCAAAGCAGCTTGTTGTTGTAACGTTTAGAAGTTTTTGTTTTCACACTGGTGACTGAACAGATTCTGGCATGTGCATACAAAAATGAATGTTACCATGTTTTCTGTGAAAAGTCACTTCAATGTGTTTGGTTATCAGTATCAAATGCTGACAGCGAGAGATTTTTTTCTACATATAAGTTGGTTGTAACAGACAGGACAACTATGACAAATAAAACTGTCACGACTTGTTGTATGTTGCAATTTGGTGATGCTGATAGGCAATGACCCTGGTGTCTGATGCATGATATACAAGAAGGAGAATGATTTCACTATTAACTCTTGAGCATTAGAAAAACACACATATATTTCCTGCAACACTGTTCATTACAAAGCCGATGCTTTACATTCATATTTTCCTCTTATTATTTAATTTTATATAGCTTTTATAAACAATTCTTACAAAAGCTTATTACCTCCTCTATCATGTACATCCGTGGTAAAAAAAAAAGTTATGTCTGAAATGCGAAATTCGTCTAACTCGTACACGGCACAGTGCATTGTTTACACCATCTGCGATACAATTGTGCAGCAGTAGTAGCAGCAACAAGTCCCAAATCTTAATATTACTAACCCATATTGTGCCTTGTAGAACTAGACGAATTTGGTGTTCCAGACATGACTCATCGTTTTGTCCACGGGGGTACACAGTAGGCAGAAGGCACTGCATTCCATCCAAAAATTTATACCAAGATTTCACCAAAAAAACAGGTTTTTGAGCATGAAAGAGAAAAGAAAAAGGGGGGAAAAAAGAAAGAGAAAAAGACACTTGAAATTCTATTTTTGGTTTAAGAATAGATGCTTTTGGCAATTGACAGCATCGTTAACAAAAAATTTTTAATTACTGAAAATCAAAAATAATTAGAAAAGTTTGTTTACATTTTATTACACATGTGAAATGTTACCCTTTTGATACTGTACAGTTATTGAGTCCTGTAATACTGTGGGAATACGAAGTTCATATTGTGACATGGCTTCTCCATGTCATTAAGACTCTTTGATTTTCAAGAGGTTGCCATGGAAACAGTTTGAGTTGTTGAAGATTAAGAGACAGAAACTAGTATGGTGTGAGAGTTTTGAAAAGATTAAGAGACAGAAACGAGTAGTGTGGCTGTACTTGAAGCTTGAGAAAATAAAAAAGAGTTGTTAAATTTGTTACATTTGGTGTCAGAAGTGGGATTCGTCGAGTTGCTTCTAGTTTCATTACATCGTCGTTAGAAGTTGCAACGTTAGAACCAAGATGGAGGGAGATTCGGAAACCAGGATGATGGCAATGATGAAAGAATTATTTGCCAAAATGGAAACGAGAAACGACAACCTCGCTGCCGAGCTGAAAGAGATGAAGACGGAGCTATCGGCGAAAATTGACGGGCAACTGGCTGGCGTGACGGAAGGCGTGGAAGAACTCGGCGAAAAGGTGGAAGACCTCTGCCAGCACGTGGACGTCGTGGAGGACGACGGGGAACGTCTTGGCGCCCTGGTAGTAAGAGTTGACGAGAGCGTCAAAGTACTGGATGCCAGGGGCAGACGGAATAGCGCGGAGCCGGGGAGGGAGCACCTAGTGGCCGAGGCGACAGTTGCGCCCGTTTCGGATGATATGAGGGAAAACGTGGAACAACTCGGCGAACGGATTGGCGTGACGGAAGACGTAGAACAACTCGGCGAACGGATTGGCGTGAACGGAAGAATGGTGGACATCATCGTGGACGGCAGGATACAGGAGAGGCCGTGCCGAGCACGAGTGAACACGAGTGCAGCGGTGGACGCGACTCGCGCGGATGTGGTGGGGTTTGTTGCCGGACCCATCGGAAGCAAGGTGGCTGCGAAGGTGCGCCAGAGAGGTCGGCGGACATGGTACCCAGTGAGCCGTTTCCAAGTGCGCAGGATGGCCCGTCAACACACCAGGAAGAAGGGCAACTGGACGAGGGACCGTCAAGACCGGCGGTACTGTTGCAGAATTACGAAGCAGGATGGCATACATCGTCCTACCTGGACCAAGGGACACTATCCAACAGCGATACCTAGGATCGTGCCCCCTGGAGAGCGAGGTCCTACTGGCCCTCAAGGTTTACAAGGATTCCCTGGCCCTCAGGGTCTGGTAGGCTTGCCTGGAATGAAGGGTGAACGTGGATTCCCAGGAATGAAAGGTGAACAGGGCAATCCAGGACCTCCAGGACAAGCTGGTGCACCAGGACCTGAAGGACCTAAGGGTGACTCAGGCTCTCAAGGACAACATGGAGCTCCAGGACAACCTGGTCCACAGGGCCCTCCAGGAGACAGAGGACTTCCAGGATTACCCGGCCCAACAGGACCTGCTGGCCTCAGAGGTCAGAGAGGTGCACAAGGTGAGACAGGTCCACCAGGGAAGCCAGGCAGTGAAGGACCTCCAGGACCACAAGGTATTGCAGGACCTCTAGGACCACCGGGACCAGAGGGAGCACCAGGTAAAGCAGGAACACCTGGTATTGCAGGAAGACCGGGAGATAAGGGACCTGTAGGACCTTCAGGACCTCCGGGAACTCCAGGGGCACCAGGTCTTCCAGGGCCACCTGGTCCAAATGGACCTCCAGGACCAGCAGGAGAACGGGGTCTTCGAGGAGAAACTGGACCACAGGGTGTAGAAGGGCCACAGGGAGCTAGAGGAAAGCCAGGACCTCCAGGGCCAGAGGGAGGTAAGGGTGATAGAGGAGAAGAAGGTCCAAAGGGTGCAAAAGGACACCGTGGTCTCATTGGTCTACAAGGGTTACCTGGACCTCAGGGACCTCCAGGAGACAAAGGCATGACTGGACCTCCAGGATTGTCGGGAAAAGATGGTGAACCTGGAACTAAAGGTATGCCTGGAAGAGATGGAAACCCAGGACCTCAAGGTATACCAGGACCACCAGGCCCTCGTGGACCACCAGGAGAAGAGGTTCGATGGGTTAATCCACCGGGGCGCAAGGGAGATGCCGCAGTGATAGTGCTGGTCGGGACGACCAGCTCTGAGGAGGGAGCAGTGTGACATGGCTTCTCCATGTCATTAAGACTCTTTGATTTTCAAGAGGTTGCCATGGAGACAGTTTGAGTTGTTGAAGATTAAGAGACAGAAACTAGTATGGTGTGAGAGTTTTGAAAAGATTAAGAGACAGAAACGAGTAGTGTGGCTGTACTTGAAGCTTGAGAAAATAAAAAGATGTGCTAAATTTGTTACAATATGAACTTAAATGTCTAAAATCAAGCTGTGCTAAAATATGCATGTATATGAACAAACAGGTTAACTGTCAGTTATTTTTAATGAAGCAGTGATCTGTTGGCACCCTCACCTGTCATCTATTCTGCAGCGAACCTTCACGCCACAGCTGGCATGCAAAAATAATACCAAGTATTCAAAACATGCAAATATAAAGCTATATCAGTAAAAGTTCACCTTGCAATAAAAACAATAAGGCAGAATGAAAACAATACAAGATCAATTATAGCACTGCTGAACAACATACTTCTCCAGGTAAGGTTATTGATGCACCCAGAAATTTCCAGGCATGTCCTTTATAATTTGTTACTTTTAAAACTGATCAGCACTATGGAAAAATGCAAACTTAGTCTGCATTTAGCACAGCAATATGGCTATTATCAAAGATCATGGCCATTCAGTATAGTCCACAATATTGTAAATTATTTTGCAACAGTGCGATGAATGACACTGGTGCGGTTTTAAGTAAAGTGGGTTCGTCGTTGAGTCTTTGAGCTTTCAAATCTTTATCTCAAGTCGCGGTACAGGATGAAATGAATTGTAGACTTGAGGTTAAATTTTTGTGAATTATTTTACTCGCACCTCCTCGTTCACAGTATTTAAATTGTATCACAGTAGCAAGTCTTTTATTTCAGTAGACCGACTTCCTTAGCATCGCCGAGATTTAATGTCTGAAAATTTAGCAATATTTTGCCAACAATGTTTTCTATCACTTTACAGTTTGTCGATCTTATGTTCTTTCATATAATTGTACACTTCATGTTAACTAACTTGACAAAGTTAACCAACGTTTCACTTATTTTCCTCTAATTAACGGTCTTTAAACACTTAGTCACTTTACTTTCACTAGTTCATGACATGCACATATAAAAATGCATCTTCATTGTACCAATGCTATTGGCGAAGAGGACTGATCTTGCCGCATCTTTTGAGTTATATGCATGTATCATTCGCATATGTGTGCATTTAGTAGCATCATTCTATGACATTTTCTGTATACTTTTGTAATCCCGATGTGATTTTAATCTAACCCTTTAACATTTTTGGCATTAAATATTTAAAATAACCTTGAATTTTTACACACAATCAAAATAGTGATTAGCAATTATAACATCAATAAACAGGCAATATTCTCAACAATGGAAGAATGATGTAACACAAAATCTATTGCAAATTTGAAATAAGCCAAATTCACAAAGCACTGAAACAAACTTTCATGGCTACGTTTCCCTTAAAGTGGTAACCATGCAGAAAATTGCAGTGGCCAATGCGTAACTGAACCAAGATCATCTCCTTGGGATGAGATTACCCAGTTTATCGGAATTTCGGTCACTGCTTTAAATTATTTCCATGGAGAACTGACCACTGTCACCGCTCTCCACACTAAGCCCAAAGTCTTCTGAAGTAATCTCGGCTGAAGCTTGGTACATGTTCTCTATATAAGATATGTCAGTTGTAGCAGTGTGTTGGGTTATAAATTATTGCTGCCCGCTGCAAAATGTGCACTTGGTATGGTACAAACTGTTTTAGCCAATCAGAGTACAGCAGACATGTGCTATGTTTACTTAGTGAGCTGAGAAGAAATGGGTTAGTTAAGACTAACTAATGCTTGCTACTTAGCATTTAAGCCACATTCATAACAACAAGTTGAGTAACAATACACAAAGATTACCTGCTCTTTACGTCCTCCATTTTTGTAAAACTGATAGGCTGCTCCCTTTGCTTCCTATTTGACCGTATCAACTCCTTATCAGTCTCTCCATTCTCTCCTAAATCATCTTCATTTTCTTCTTCACTGGAACTAGATGATTCCTCAATTGGAATGCCATTCAGAGAGTCATCCGTTACTCCTATGTCCATACCTTTTGCTTGGAACCTGTCAACAAAATCATTACAACATATTACCAGTCATCCTTTCTGCAGATTAATCATCTTACTACATATATTCCCACATTTAATTTGTACCTTAGTTTCCTCTACCACTACTTATTAATAAGGCTCAGAAGTTGAGACAAATTGAAGGGCTTGGTGAAAGAATCAAGTGGCTCCATTTTATCTCATTTTAGGATAACATTATATTCATTAACAATATGTAAAAACTGATACTATTGGCAGTGAAGTAACACAAACATTATAATACAGTAATTACTTTGTAACAACTTCACTTACTAAATATAAATTTCACAATACATTACAATATAATAAATATTTACTACTCGGCCACGATATGAATGCACTTGGAGGGCGCCACAGTTTTGTTTACTACCTTAAGTCTAGGGATCTGCGCAGAGCGAGGAAACACGAGGGGAAAGGCAATTCTGGGAATGTACAGTTGCACAATGAAAACCGTACTCACCTGCTGATGTCACATTAGCAACTTATCCTTTCTTTCCCAGCACAACAAATATTATGTGAAAGAATATCATCAAAGGCAAGATATAGGTGGTGGTAATTATTTGAAAAATTCGCATTAATAATTTAAATTAGCGGTACTTTCTGTTGAATATTATACTAAAAATTTGCATTCATTTTGTAAAAATTTCCAGGTAAAATTAATGCACATAAACATTACTGAAATTAAAATTAACAGGTAAGTAATGTTACTGTAACATTATTGTTCAAAATTTCTCTAAATTGAAACATTTATTTTATTATTTCCATGACATGAATCACTACATATATCAGACATCAGACATCAGGGCCATTGTCCATCAATCAGCATCACCAAATTGCAACATACAACAAGTTGTGACACTTTCATTTTTCATAGTTGCCCTTCTGTCTGCTACAACCAAGTTATATGTAGAAAAAAATCTCTCGTCAGCATTTGATACTGATAATGAAACACATTGAAGAGACTTTTCATACAAAAGGTAGTAACATTCTCCTTTTGCTTTGAGTGCTAAGAATGCTGTATCAAATTTGTTATTATGTCCTAACTGTTCAATAATGGCACAAAGTTCTGTGTGCTTTAAGTTTATTGTGGCATCTTTGATAATACAGAATATGATCTTATGACAATCTTTTATTGTAGCCTCACCAATTACATTGTCGGGAAGCTTTCTTTGTCTCTACCAATAATGTTTATTTTGTAGTATTGTTAGAGGTTGATCTGAAAAGAATTGAATTCGTAAGAATTGAATGTGAATTCTTTCACTGTTATTAAAATCAAAACACCAGCAACAATGAGTCAATGAATAAAAACATTTATATTTCTAAGCAACATTTTAAGAAATGTTATACAACATATTAGCGTATAAAACAAAGCAATTATGATCATATTTTCAGTAATATCACTAATGAATTATGTTTATTTGAGACTCTACAAACCATACGATATAATATTGTAGCAACACTGCCATTGCTTACAGTGATGTCTCCTTTATGCTACTGTACCTCCGAAACCCTGCCTACTTGTGACATACAGGTACGTTTAATAACTCTTCTCACCGAGTGCACTCATATCATGGCTGACTAGTATATATAATATTTTGTGATTTCACCTATCTTGTTTTATAAATATCAATTCCACAGGACTTGAGAGGTAGAATTGGAACTGAAAAATCCAATGCCTCAGCTGGGTTTTGAACCACAGACCCTCCACTCACCAGAGAGACTCTCTAACCATTAAGCTACTAAAAGTCACAAATTGCCCACACACAGCTTGTGTGTTTGAAAACACCAACAGTAAGTTTGTTGGCATAAATCAATAATAATTTCCACAAAACTTGTTTTGCAATTCATCATTAATTGCATCATCAGCTTTGCTGTCTCCGTTTATTTACATTGTTACGATTACTGCCACTAGGTGATGGACTGTTTGCTATTGTACTGCCATCTATATACCATAATAGCACAAAAATAAGCTGCCACCGCATTTAAGCTGCACCTCTAAATTTTGAGGAAAAAATAAAAAAAGTATTTTGCCACACAGTGATTGAGAGGAAAAAAATTACCAGAAATGTACATATTCATCACGGTACTTCAGACGTGCTGTTCCCAAGGTACAACATGTCTGAATTCTGTGGTGAATATGTTGAAAAATAGCCCTGTAATTCCTGTGAGAGTTCCTCTCTGTTTGGCCTGTTTGTTATATTGATTATCTAGACATTTGCATGTAAGCCTGTAAAATGATACTTGTGTAACTCAGTTACCTGGCGAGCTTGCTGAGAATGCTGGGAGAGCGTTTCACACTGACAGAACTTGGGGAACGCTCCACTTCTGCGCCACTGCTTTCTTGTGCTTTTTCAAAAACTTGGTAACGTGACTTGACATTCAGTGCACTGAGTTCCTCCAGGCCCAGATCTGGTTTATCTGACGCTGCAAACATTAACAGTTATACATTTCAAACATTGCTATCAATATGTAACACTGTACATGCTTCAGAACCGTGACTAAGGAGAAAGACAGACTACAGCATGAACTCCAGTGATGTAATTCTCCCAATCCAGACATGGCCCAATGAAGTAAAACCACAATTGCTTAATACATCTATATTAATAAACAAACAAAAACATTGCTGTGCACCCAGTAGGTTTTAAATGAAGAACCTTGTATAACACTGCATAACTTACATTTGGCATGGAATCCTATGCCCATTTCACTTTGTCAGTGATACTGATAGTAGCAAGAAGACAGCCTATTGCACCCCCATCTCTACTTGGGCTAACTATAGGCAACATAGGTTAAACGGAAAAGATAGCCCTCATACATTTCTGTCTTACACATGGCTTGTATAAAAGAGCAAGTAATACAAAATTACACGTTTTACACAAATTATTAAGATTTTATTGTTTTCTGTAAAAGTTATGTTTTTGTCACACGTCAACGTTTCCTGCATCTTTCAATTCCATTGGCTTTTCTTTAGCATTGTTAACAGCCACTCCCAAAATGTCTTAAACATATGTGTTAAAATGACAGATTAGTGATCTCATTTATTTACAATCACCCAGTTGGAATGTTAGTAGTGATGTGCACACAGGAAAAGCCTGTAACATACTCATCCATGTTTTAAACCGTTTATATATAAAAAAGTTCAGAAGCTTATGGAACTGAGAACTTAAGCTTAATTATACCACTCATATGTTTCTAATATTTACAATTATAAAAATCCAACCAAATTATTCAGCTTTAAATTTACATCCTCTACTGCTTGCCTAGAGTAAGTAGAGCAATTATTGCATTCCAAGCAAGATATCACAGTAAATGCATATTGTGAAGTTCATTAAATGAATAAGTAATAATTAAAAAAAGGAAATTTTTCCCTTTACATGGAAAAGTGTTATTTGACATACATACAAGGGTTCCTAAGTTCCTACTCGAGTTGCATGCATGATGGGATAGCCAGCCCATTCTTTGTGACTAAACTGGTATCAGGTAATGACTCTCGCAATTCAGCAGCACAAGGATGAACAATCTGCAGCGCATGCATGTAGTCAGTCCCTGCAATGGAGCTGGAGCTTGGAAGAGAAAGTTTTCACTTAATAATTGGGTTAAACCAGTGCCAAAGTGTTACACATTTGCACAGGCTTTTTGGGACATTGCTCCTTCCCATGCCACAGTTCTCTGGTGGTTTCAGGAATTTAAAAGGGGCTGAACATCTTTGAAAGATGAGGAGAGAAGCATATATCCAGCAATGACAGTGACTGAGGAAAACATTGCAGTGTTGAGATAAGTCCTTAACGAAAATAACCACATAGCACTTCAAAACACTGAGGCAGCAAATGCAGATTAGATTGCCAGCAGTTTCGAAAGACGTATGCTCTATATTCCTAATATGCCCTTAGCATATATATGATCTACAGGACCACTGAAACCACTGGTTATAACTAGAGCTGGGATTTTTACATAGTATCACTTAGCAACAGATGTACTTAATATGCAGTGAAAGGCAGTAAAATATGTAGAATGCAATATTAAATATTTAATTCCAACTTATCATTTTCTTAGCTACAACACTCAAATCATATTTATACATAATGTTTTTTAGCACAGCAAACAATTACGTATTTTTCAATGTTTTCTGGGTTTACTGAGAGACGTTTGTCACTGAGAATGTTCTTATAGACAAAGAAAGATCTTTCCATGTCACATGATGTAATTGGGTCAAATTTTAGGAAAGGAAGTTTTCTTGGACAAGTGTCCTCAGGTGGATCAACATCATCTCCCTTTAGAATATGCGTACACTACAAAATGTTGAATAGATAGGATTTGTCTTTAACACATTTTCAAATTTACTTAATACATTTGCACGAAACAGTTAGTTTTTCAATAGCATCCTCTATGACAACAATAGAATCTTGCATATGTAGTCTTGACGTTTCTAAACGTTTGATGCTTTCTGAAGCCAGCTGAAGTTGCTCCTGATGTACACAGTCGCTAAGGGCAGCCTGGGATTCACAAATACAAGATGCAGTATTTTCAGGATCAAAAGAATCTACAGCAATCTTTATATCATCTAGATGCTCACTCTAGAAATTAACTGCTTCTATCCATGTTCCCCACCTTGTTAATACCGGTTCTGGAGGTAGTGGTATCTCTAGTAACTGAGCACTCGAGGAGATTTTAGAAAAATATTTTTTGTTGCTGAAATTATCCTGTTCACTTGCTCTGATATCTTCAGCAACACATTCCAGTCCATGAGCCAAAGATCTAAGATGCAGCACATTGGAGTAAAACTTTCAGAGTAGTTGCTGCAACATTGAATACATCACTAATACCTTCTCGTCTTGCACACCAGTTGGCCACAGAACTTTTATTCCATCATTGACAAAACTCACAATAGTAGAATGATTTATAAAGTCCAACTCTTTACAGTAGATCAAACATGGTTTCGAGGTTCCAGCTTTCCCACTACAGGATTTGCAATAAATCGACCCTTGGCATCCATCGTTTCATCAACAGCAACCCATTTGAAAGCATTTCCTATGTACTCTCTTACACTTTCCATTATCTCATAATAGCATGCTTGAAAATAGTTCTTACGCTGTGTTGATTGATGAGAAACGTGTTGTTTACAATATATACAAATGGGAAAATGTTCAAATATGTTAATTTTAGGTTATATCACTAAAAATAGGTAATACACTCACAAATATGTAAAATCAAATTCAGTAATATTAACCCTAAGATAGTGCTTTGTAAACATATCACTTTTCCCAGCATCTAAATAGCAAGGAAAAAACTATAATTACATAGAAATCCCAGCTTTAAAATGTATTTGTATACCAAATGCTAGTCCATATTAAAACTTACAGATATAAATATTTTCTAAAGATTGAAATTCATTATTTTAACATAAGTTTGTTGGCATAAATAAATAATAATTACCATGTGAAGGTTATTTAATCCTGGGATATAAAGTACTTGCAATAGTAAGTCACCATTGGGGTAATTGTTTCTGATGTGAGACTGCCTTTGTGGTTTACCAGGAGAAATACGAACTGGTTTGAGAATTTAATGTCATTCTGGCAGTTTGTCACAATAGCTCAGTGGTAGAGCGTCTGCCCGGCAAGCGGAAGGTCTGTGGTTCAAATCCCAGTTGTGGCATTGAATTTTTAAGTTCCAGTTCTACCTCTTAAACTTTGCCCACACACGGCTTGTGTGTTTAAAAAACACCAACAGTAAGTTTGTTGGCATAAATAAATAATAATAAATATACCATTTCATTCAACAGAGAAACATATGGATAGGATCTAAATATGATGTAACTTAACCTATAAGTATGAATATGGAATGACTTTTACTGTTAATCATGTTGACAAAATCATCTCTGGATGTGTATGCTACTCTCTGACAAATTATTATTAAATGGTGGAATGCAAGATGTGCTGGTAAATCTTTAGCAATTTAGGAGTTCAATATTCAATCTATAAGATGTTTAATGAACCAACACCTTTATATGCCATTTTTGCAATGTATTTATACACCAACAGCAATTGTCAAGCCAATTAAAAGTATTCCTACAACCCACTTTTACACAAATTAAAAAGCACATTCAGGGTCACACGTTATACATATATTTTACTAGGAACAACACAATTCTGAAGGCAGTTTTGCATATATTTAAAGAAACATAATGCATGGAAAACATGTGTTTTATTTGTTTATCAATGCAAAGTTGCCATAACACTCAATCATTTTGTTCACTCAACATTGTTCATAATAAGCATTAAAAAAGTAATGTTATCTGTGAAAAACCAATACTTGATAAAATTATTCCTCTTAACTAGGAAAGTTAAATTATAAGTGATCTCATTTAAATTGTGATGACATTTTCACAGCACCTATGTATGTATATTAGTTATAAATGGTGAAATGGAAACTGCTTCTCAATGCAGTCCTCCATACAAAGTGTTGATGAATGTATAATGGAGAATAGAAGAAAATTGCAACTTCACAACTGATTTGACAGACTTTTCACTGTTGTTTTCAATGAATGAATGAATGGCTTACTTCACAAGTGTATCTGATCTAGATGGGGTTGTTTGATTTCAGGTTCCTATAAACTTGTGTACAACAGATCTTGCCTGTCTTTGTTATTTCATATTTATAATGCTTTTAGGTAATTCTATATGACATCTTTATTTCAATGGAATCATTATCCTGTCCCTGCTTTCCATCTCATTGTGTTATATGATAATTTACACTTCTTTCTACCATTAGATTATTTCTACCATCTTTTGTCAATTTCTGCTACTCTTGTTGGCACATTGTGGTTATTCAAGAGCACCAAAGGATGCACCTTCCTCTTCTTGCCCTCCTCCGTGGTCTACAGGTAACATGCTAGCCTCTGTTTACCTAGGTCACACATTCAAACCCGGCAGAGGATGATGGATTTTTTTTTTCAGGGGTGAAAATCCTTAGCGTGCCTTTCTTTGGAAGGAAGTAATTGACTGTTTCTTTGTTTCATTGGCACTAGGTGAAACTCTGACATTAGTAGTGGAGAATAACTAACTTTCATTACTAAATGTTGACAGAAATAATGAAGAGACGTTTATTTGATTTACAGATGTAAGTTCTGACAGAAAAGAGATTCTCTTTTGAATCAAGCCCTCAGTATTATCAAACATTTCTTTCAGAAAATGATAACAGATCAAAGCCCCAAAGGGGAATTCTGTTTAAACTGGGTCATATTTTAACGAATTTTACAATATTCACTGGGTTACATACCCAAGTCTGATAGTCATGCTACGCTACTGCTATAATGTGTTTTTCCTTTTAGTTTGAAATTAAACATCATTATCACAAAGTCTGTAAACACATGTAAAAGCACACAACATCCCTAGCTAGAGGTGAGGAGGGTAGATCCAGTTCTCTGGATCAAGGCCACAGATGGTCAGTGCACACAATGGCAGGTTATTTTATCATTTAAGGCTGGGAAACATGGTATTAAATATGTAGGAATGGCTCAATTTTAGTTTGTGTTAATCACCAGGAGTAATTTTCACCATGTTAGTGTTGTTATAAACACACAAACATTTTCCAGCTGATCCTACCTCTTACTACCTCTGGAGGTAACTCTATTGGCTGGTTCTCACGTATGATGAGTTCTGGTTTTCGTAGGCGAGCTATAGCATGGAAGACAAAATAGAATGCATCATTCTTGATGCTTTTCAAATTCTTCCCAGAGTAAACTTATCATTTGCACCTATACATTCATAGCAAGATATCATTACACACTACTCTTAAATAAAATATATCATCTTTCCCATTATCTCTTTACTAGCCTTCAAGAATAGTGAACTGTACATAAGTGTAAGACTTCTTGAAATTGTAACCTACAAAATTTTCACTCGCCAAGCAAACCATAACAAATGTTGCAATGACATAAAAACAGAATGTTAAAAATTGTTCAGTAGACTAAACGTACAAAACGTCCAGGTAAAATACATTGGAATTCCATTTTATAACAATCCTTTAAGACTTCATAGTAGTGCTTGTTCCTGGTAGCGAATGAATGAATGAATGAATGAATGAATGAATGAATGAAAAATGTTTATTTGGGCATGTTTACAACATGCCCGGGCTGTTTAGGGAAATCCCTCTTCAGCCTAGTGTGGTATTTGTTTCGTTTACGGGTTGGGATTTCCCTCGGCTTTGATGCGTATTTGTGTTAATAGTGTTTTTGTTGACATTGTGTAGTGTGGTGTGTTGTAATTTGTGTATTTTGTGTGTCTGTGTCAATTCCCGTATTCCGCATCCATGGCTCCGTTTATGTGCTTCTGCCTAAAGAAGATCTTATATTTTGTTGCTTGTTGTTATTTTATTTTGATGTTGCTGCATGGCTCATTGGTATTTTTTGTCTGTATAGTGTATTTTTGTATGTTAGGGGTTTTTTGTGTGTTTTTGTTTTTATTGTGTGCCTAAATGTTTTGAAAGTGTTGTAGATGGTCTCGTAATTTCTGTTCTTCTTGATCTTGATACTTATCGTAAACATGTATGAGTGTAATAAGGGGAGGGTTTTTGTCTGTTGGTGTTTCTTGTATGGTCTTCATCTTTTGTGCAGTGTTTATGAGTGTTCTTCTGTAGCTTCTTGTGTGTGCATTGTAGCACAATAAACATGTATTAAAATAAAGAACAACACTACCTAGGCTATACACACATTTATAGTCCATATCTTACACACCATAACAACTATAAATAAAAACTCACAAAAATTGGTGAAATGATATTTTGGAGTCATTTTAAATCTGCAAACTATGCATTTTGTTACAGTCCAGTGAAGAGGGACCATGATCATGATGAAGGATAGACACACAGATAAGCTCTGGTCTATCATAACACTGTATACCATTTACTAGAGGTCACTAGTGGTGCTATACATTTTGTTACAGCCCAGTGAAGAGGGACCATGATCATGATGAAGGATAGACACACAGATAAGCTCTGGTCTATCATAACACTGTATACCATTTACTAGAGGTCACTAGTGGTGCTATACATTTTGTTACAGTCCAGTGAAGAGGGACCATGATCATGATGAAGGATAGACACCCAGATAAGCTCTGGTCTATCATAACACTGTACACCATTTACTAGAGGTCACTAGTGGTGCTATACATTTTGTTACAGTCCAGTGAAGGGGGACCATGATCATGAAGGATAGACACACAGATAAGCTCTGGTCTATCATAACACTGTATACCATTTACTAGAGGTCACTAGTGGTGCTATACATTTTGTTACAGTCCAGTGAAGGGGGACCATGATCATGATGAAGGATAGACCCACAGATAAGCTCTGGTCTATCATAACACTGTATACCATTTACTAGAGGTCACTAGTGGTGCTATACATTTTGTTACAGCCCAGTGAAGAGGGACCATGATCATGATGAAGGATAGACACACAGATAAGCTCTGGTCTATCATAACACTGTATACCATTTACTAGAGGTCACTAGTGGTGCTATACATTTTGTTACAGTCCAGTGAAGAGGGACCATGATCATGATGAAGGATAGACACACAGATAAGCTCTGGTCTATCATAACACTGTATACCATTTACTACAGGTCACTAGTGGTGCTATATATTTTGTTACAGTCCAGTGAAGGGGGACCATGATCATGATGAAGGATAGACACACAGATAAGCTCTGGTCTATCATAACACTGTATACCATTTACTACAGGTCACTAGTGGTGCTATATATTTTGTTACAGTCCAGTGAAGAGGGACCATGATCATGATGAAGGATAGACACACAGATAAGCTCTGGTCTATCATAACACTGTATACCATTTACTAGAGGTAACTAGTGGTGCTATACATTTTGTTACAGTCCAGTGAAGAGGGACCATGATCATGATGAAGGATAGACACACAGATAAGCTCTGGTCTATCATAACAATGTATACCATTTACTAGAGGTCACTAGTGGTGCTATACATTTTGTTACAGTCCAGTGAAGAGGGACCATGATCATGATGAAGGATAGACACACAGATAAGCTCGGGTCTATCATAACACTGTATACCATTTACTAGAGGTCACTAGTGGTGCTATATATTTTGTTACAGTCCAGTGAAGGGGGACCATGATCATGATGAAGGATAGACACACAGATAAGCTCTGGTCTATCATAACACTGTATACCATTTACTAGAGGTCACTAGTGGTGCTATACATTTTGTTACAGTCCAGTGAAGAGGGACCATGATCATGATGAAGGATAGACACACAGATAAGCTCTGGTCTATCATAACACTGTATACCATTTACTAGAGGTCACTAGTGGTGCTATATATTTTGTTACAGTCCAGTGAAGAGGGACCATGATCATGATGAAGGATAGACACACAGATAAGCTCTGGTCTATCATAACACTGTATACCATTTACTAGAGGTCACTAGTGGTGCTATACATTTTGTTACAGTCCAGTGAAGGGGGACCATGATCATGATGAAGGATAGACACACAGATAAGCTCTGGTCTATCATAACAGTGTATACCATTTACTAGAGGTCACTAGTGGTGCTATACATTTTGTTACAGTCCAGTGAAGAGGGACCATGATCATGATGAAGGATAGACACACAGATAAGCTCTGGTCTATCATAACACTGTATACCATTTACTAGAGGTAACTAGTGGTGCTATACATTTTGTTACAGTCCAGTGAAGAGGGACCATGAAGGATAGACACACAGATAAGCTCTGGTCTATCATAACACTGTATACCATTTACTACAGGTCACTAGTGGTGCTATATATTTTGTTACAGTCCAGTGAAGAGGGACCATGATCATGATGAAGGATAGACACACAGATAAGCTCTGGTCTATCATAACACTGTATACCATTTACTAGAGGTAACTAGTGGTGCTATACATTTTGTTACAGTCCAGTGAAGAGGGACCATGAAGGATAGACACACAGATAAGCTCGGGTCTATCATAACACTGTATACCATTTACTACAGGTCACTAGTGGTGCTATATATTTTGTTACAGTCCAGTGAAGAGGGACCATGATCATGATGAAGGATAGACACACAGATAAGCTCTGGTCTATCATAACACTGTATACCATTTACTAGAGGTAACTAGTGGTGCTATACATTTTGTTACAGTCCAGTGAAGGGGGACCATGAAGGATAGACACACAGATAAGCTCTGGTCTATCATAACACTGTATACCATTTACTAGAGGTCACTAGTGGTGCTATACATTTTGTTACAGTCCAGTGAAGAGGGACCATGATCATGATGAAGGATAGACACACAGATAAGCTCTGGTTTATCATAACACTGTATACCATTTACTAGAGGTCACTAGTGGTGCTATACATTTTGTTACAGTCCAGTGAAGAGGGACCATGATCATGATGAAGGATAGACACACAGATAAGCTCGGGTCTATCATAACACTGTATACCATTTACTAGAGGTCACTAGTGGTGCTATACATTTTGTTACAGTCCAGTGAAGAGGGACCATGATCATGATGAAGGATAGACACACAGATAAGCTCGGGTCTATCATAACACTGTATACCATTTACTAGAGGTCACTAGTGGTGCTATACATTTTGTTACAGTCCAGTGAAGAGGGACCATGATCATGATGAAGGATAGACACACAGATAAGCTCTGGTCTATCATAACACTGTATACCATTTACTAGAGGTCACTAGTGGTGCTATACATTTTGTTACAGTCCAGTGAAGAGGGACCATGATCATGATGAAGGATAGACACACAGATAAGCTCTGGTCTATCATAACACTGTATACCATTTGACCTGTAATGGTAAGTTACAATATAATGCAATACAAGTAATGCTCTGTCATGTTCATTGTGAAAATCTGTAACACTTTGAATCTGCTCAGAAGGTCTTGCAAATGCCTCCTCTGCCATAAAATTATAAAAGGTCCTCTGCTCCCATACATTTTATGGGCAAAACTTAAAATTGAAGGGCATGAAATATATAATATTGATTAAGCATATTTTGCAATGAAATTAAAATGGATAGAAGATGTTGAATGATTACTGCTGCATTATGTGTAGATGTCCAACTTACGTGGTTCATTGCTTTCGTCATCCAAAACAGCCTTAGGTTTAAAGAGTTCTCGGAAGTGTGGCTTGCAGTACAGCTGACCCTCATGACTGCTGTAGATGTCCACTCTGCAAAATTGAAAATTATAAAATTAAGTTGACCCTTATTCACCACAATATTGAATTGTCAAGGACATTGTTGCAGCATAAAACAAAATGTTATTCCCTAGCTTATCTTACCTTCACTACCACATATCTAATAGGTAGAGGAAGTGATGCATTCCACGCGTAAGTTTGACATCAAAATTTCACTGGAAATGCATGTTTTGAGGCCTCTGAATAAAATTGTGGTATTAGCTTTGCAAGGTTTTTCTACTTAGTATTCTTTTCACTTTCTCTACTGGTAAGTAGGGAAGTATTGTATTCCACCCAAAAATTCAATCTTGAGATTTCACCAGAAATAAATGTTTTGAGACCCCCTGAATCAAAAAAAAAAGCATTTTTAGAAAAGGTCCATATATGTGTGTGTCTCAGTATGTCAGTCTGTGGACAGCATAACTCAAAAACAAAAAGTAGGTTAAAAACCAAAGTTGGTATTTAAGTTTAATGTCTTTCAAGGATACGACATGAAGATTTTGAAGAAAATAGCCCCACCCTAAACTACCCTTTACATGGAAAATTTCTCGAAAATTTTGATTTTCTTGAAAATGGTTCTAATGATTTTGATTAAAATGTCATATGTTTGAGATATTTTTATGACAAATGAAATGTATATCTTGAATTTTCTGGCTATAGCCCCTGTAGTCGTATTTACTCTGGATGACTTTTGCATAACTGGTAAACTGTTAGAGATAGACAAAATCATACTACACAAAATATGTTGTTGTTAGCTAATGCTGGATTTCTGACAATGAAGTCATTAATCCTCTTGCTCTCCAATGTTTTTCAACCTGAATCAACCTGAAGGTTGTAACTGCTGTTTTTCGAGGATACTCAGGAATTACTGTTTGAATGTTTGGTAGTTCCCATCTTTTATTCTTTGATTTTTCATAGTAATATTTTGCAATAATTTTTTTGAATTCAGAGTTGACTAATCTTTTAGGTGTATAAAATGGTAGATTAACTATAGATTTTTGTACACCGCTGGTACCCTTTTTTGCAAGAAAATCAGCTTTCTCATTACCACTCAGTCCACAGTGAGCTGGTATCCATTGGAAGACTAGGTGTTTTTTGAAGTGCTGTTAGATGGGTAAGGATTTTCCAACATTCTATAATTGTTTGGTTTTTTGGTGACAACTTGGAAGTAATTGCTATAATTGCTGCCCTGGAATCTGAGAGAATAACTGCTACAAAATATGTAGATCTTGCTAAAATACACAATTTATGTAAGTAAATTTTCTTGTAGGGTGAACCATTTTGGAGACATGTCTTGTTATTTGTGTCAGTTTCAGAAAACTTAGAACTTTGGTGAAATTGTTGTTCGTTCTTTTATATGTGAAACGTGCAAAGAGAACAGGATCCCAAAGCTTTAAAAGATAATTTGTACAAATGCTTATCTCAAATAATATGAAGAAGATAATTATAGGTATAAGGGTTTGTAAGAATGATTAGTACAAGAGTAGAGAAAGTCATGTGAGTGCAACACATCAGAATTTTTTTAATAGCTTCTACAAACTATATACAGTAGAATCCCATTTATCCGAAATAAAGAGGGCAAAGTGATTTTGGATAATGCAGTTTTTCAGATAGTCAATGTCAAATATTTTTTGTAAAACTGGGAGGGAATAAGAAATTGTAAATTTTACACATAGGCAAATAAATAATAATTATATATAATTTCTGCATCAAGAGCATAATCAGTTATTTTCTTTTTTTCCCCCCGTCTATTTGTTTACAAGATGCTACGTCATGCCAGTCAATCACAAAACAATAGAGTGTGAGGGACAGGGTAGAGTTGTAGCACTCCTTTGAGGACATTGGCACTTAAATTTGAACACTTGTGAAAGGGGACAGGCAAACTATTGCATGGATCAACAAAATATTGACACTGCTTTTTTCCTTCTGTAGTTATTAATTTTTTATGATTTAATTACGTTTTTGTTTTGATTAAGCTGGATTTTGGTTAAGTGGAGTTCTACTGTAGATAAATAAAGATATATTTTTCTATCTAAATCATTTTAACCAAGATAAACATTTGCAGAATAAATAAGTTTAATTACGCCTTGATTGATCATATGAGTTACTAATATTAAGATTTGGAACTTGCGAGAACTTGTTGCTGCCATTACACAACTGTATTGCAGATAGTGTAAACAAGGCCCTGTGCTGTGTAGGACTTAAGACGAATTTGACATTCCAGACACGGCTCGTTCCGTGTGTACGCAGCAGCAAAAGCTTTTTAAGGATGGTTTACATGGGAAATAAACTAAATAATAGTTGGTAGAGGTCATGTAAGAATTTCAAGAGTTGCATATTTTCAGGTTCTACTCTTTTGGAATAACGGATTTAGGAAACGGAGCCCTGAATAACACATTGTTTATCCTGAAATTATTAAATTAATAACAATTTAACTTAAGGTCAATGGACATTGTGAAATTAGAGGCTTACAAGCACTACCTAAGAATCTGTAGCAGAATATAGAACTACATAATACTGTGATTTATAAAGGAAAAATGCCTTGTTTATGGTCGTTTATGAAGATTGTTTGAATATGGTTAATATTTATTTCTACTGTATTAATTGAAAAACTTGCTTATGTTAATTTTATTTATTACCATCATATCTGCATATTTTACAGATGTGCAAAACTATAATTTTAACCAAATAGAATAATAAAGCATAATTCTTATTATTAAATGCAAGAAAATACATGACTTCTTTCTTGGTTTCCAGTTTGGGCCACATCTTGGCTTTTTTAAGAAGTTAAAAAATTAAAAATTATGCTGATGTTTTGCTGCAAACTATGTTCAGCTTCTTCAATGGGCGACTTTAAAACTCATCCAATTAGCCACTGTCTACTCTGATTGGCCTCTCTGTCCCACCCCACTCAC
The DNA here is from genome assembly GCA_030765045.1 of Tenodera sinensis. NCBI lineage: Eukaryota > Metazoa > Arthropoda > Insecta > Mantodea > Mantidae > Tenodera > Tenodera sinensis. The sequence goes on from CM060970.1 coordinate 131,927,209, forward strand.
AATTCTATTGGTTCCTTCTCCTCCAATAGGAAGTTGACCTGCTAATAGGGACTTCCACATCGAGTTGAATGGTATGCCCAGGTCATGTCAGACTGCTCTTTGCTTTAAATACTTCTATGTTTTCTCTCGCTATTTTTTGAGAGAAATCATCACAGATTGTCAGAGGCAGGTATTTATGGAGATCACGATAATCAGGACATGTGTGGCACGCTGCTGTTTCTTGTAAATATCCATGAATCAGGGTTTCTAAAGCTAATTTACAAATAAAATAATTGTGATAAATCCTAAATTGGGACCGTAATAGCGAAATGTTAACATAATCACAAATTATCACGATTTGTTTATTTTATAATGCATTTCATAGCACACAATAATAACTGATCATCATCAATCAATGTCAATTATTTATTTCTTACCAGTTGAATATTTACAAGAAAATTCTAAGAATTCCAAGAATTGGGAGTGCTGACTTTGTCAAGCTACTGCCTGCCGTCCATTGTTATGTGAATGGGGATGAAAGGGATGCTTCCGACCAAACACGATACAATGTGTTTGATGGACCCGACCAGTTGTATTGTTCGAGACATACGGTATGAGTGCACATCCATTCAAATTTCCGCTAAATTGCGGGCATAACAATACAGCAATGAAGGCTCCTATTGTAGTGATGGAGTACTATTTTGTAAATTTTGCAACATTAGAATAGATTACAAGCTCAGTAATGTTTGAAGCACGTTAACTAAGATATGGAATAATAAATAAAAAAAACCGAAATGCAACAGTGACAAAAGGAAAAGGCAGCTGGCTCTGGAAGAATCATTTCAAGTCACAAAAAGAGCCAAAGATGACAAAGAAGAATTTGTGATGGACACAACAAGAATGATGCTTAAGGTGAGTTATATTTAATATTTTTTTATTTAATAACTGCTGTTATGGTTGGCCAGTTTGTTAAAGTGGTGAGCCATACTGATTATGATCACAAATAAAAAGAATCTGACGAAAACAATGAGATGCTTTAAATTTAAAGAACAGTAACAACAACTGAAGTACATTTGCAATTTTTAAATAATTAAATTGAAATGAATAGTTAATCTCATTTAGTAGAAAACTACTTTTTTTAATGAGGCAGTTACTTTTATCTATTTGGATTTATTATTTATTTTGTAGGCTAACCTCCCCATTGAGAAGCTTGATCAACCAGCAATGAGAGAATGGTTAGAGGTGCAGACCTTCCGACATCCTCCCATATTCACAGGCAGTATATACCAAGGTGCTCTGAAGAGGCAAAATTGAGTATAAAAGAAGAAGTAGCAGATAAACCTATAACAATGTTCATAGCATTGTAAATATATTAATAATTTCAATTTAGCCATTAAAGAGATATCAATATAGTAATACGAAAATAATTCATTTTCCTATAATTTCCATCAATCTCATTCAAAAGTGTAAAACAATCTTCATCAATCTCCACTTTCACCAATATTAAAAAACACAAGTGAGAAAATTAATCTCCATAAATACCTGCCTCTACAGATTGCTAAAATGTTTCAATTGTCAAAGTAAGTCAATGTGCTGGCCGGTGATATCTGCATGTTCTGCGATGGCAGATTTTTCTGGTTGAGCGAGTTTCATGTATCTTACATGTTCCTTTTTTCTTGTATTCATAGATCTGCCTGTTTGACCTACGTACGTTTCACCACAATCACAGCTAATTTTACAAACACCCGGATTAGAGAGAGCAGTCTGAACCGTCATATGGGCAAACCACTCAACATGATATGGAAGACCCTATTAGCAGGACAACTTCCTATTGGAGGAGAAGGAACCAATAGCATTGCATGTGGGACGGGACACTGATTAATTAGATGAATTTTGCAGTCACCCAGTGAAGAAGATGAACATAGTCTGCAGCAGAACATAGGCATAATTTTTAATTTAAGTCAACAAGATGCAGCCTGTACCAGAAACCAAGAAAGAAGTAATGAACAAAGGCCGTAGAAGTCTACATAAACATTTAACAAAATACATGGCCAGCATTGATATGATTACTTCATATGATGTACAAGTATGATAAAAAATGCTTGACACTAAGTAGATCATATCTATGTAGGCAAAACTGAATCTTTGTACTTATCAAATTTAATAAACCTCAGGCTTTGCTAAAATTGAATGTTAATTAAAAAGATCCTTGTCCTCGTAGTTTTAACTAAAACCAACATGCAGTGAAGACCATTGAATACTCACGTCAACTGCTTGTTGCACTCCTTGCATCTGAAGCAGTTCTTATGCCAGACAGCTCGTTCTGCCTTGATCTGTTCCATCTGGAACACTTGCTTGCCACATGACTTGCAGTTGCTGGTCAGCTGCTGTTCTGGTGCACTCTGTAACACATTGACACAGATTTAACACAGTGACCACCCATTCCAAATGTTGGTATTTTTAACCCCTTTGCCATTCTCAGCAGAAAGACTGTCACATCAGGATACCATTCACTCGTTATGGACGAAATGGTCCCTTGCATGGATTAGAACAGTGGCGGCGCCTGGGTGATCACACACCCACAGCCCGCCTCTGTAGCATGTCTGCCTCACGTTCAAGAGGTTGCGAGTTCGAATCTCACTTAAGGTAAGTTATCTTGATAAGATTTTTCTCTGAGGTTTCCCCTTATCCTGAGGAGACGAATGTCGGGTAACTTAAAGTTCTATGGACCTCGGGCTCATTTGAGCATAATTTTACCCATTTCATTCATTCACCATCCAATGTGACATTATGTTGGAGGACTAATTTTTTCCTGTATGTGAATGTGTATTTATTTCTATAGACATGCATATGAGAAAGTCGAATGTTGAACTTTCTTCTATATGAACTTGCTCGTTTAATTTTCCTGTGCCCTCTTTATTAAATACCAGTGCATTCACTTAACAAGTTGTAGCGATGCATAAACCAGATTTTGCGACTGGAAAGGGAAGCTTTATAGTGAGGGGTCGTGGGTTGTGGTGCAAAGCTTGCATTTAGGAGTACAGCGAGTTAAAGCAGCATGAGCGACAAGGCCAAGAGATGCGACTGTTACTGCACAAGCACACTATGTTCTCCTACAGGTCTTCTCCGGTTTTCTTGCTACAAGCATTTCCCTCCCTCTTGTTTAGCAGAAGTTGCAACTAACCTGCTAGACAGTTAGCCAACTTGTTGTTTCTAAATATAATTTAGCCATTTTCTATATTAAAATAACAGTTATGTTAAAGTTGTAAACACAATTACATCTATTTTTATTGAGTCATTATAAATGCATGTAATGACTCTTCATTTCACTATTTACTAGGGCCAACACTTCGGTTTGGAATAGTTATTTTGTTACAGTGTTTAATGTTTGTTATGTTTGTGTTTCTGGCAGCAAATTGCGTGCAGTTGTGTCTGCTCATGGTGGAAAAGTTGAATCTATGAAAGTGTGGAAATGAATAACACGGCGAAACTGAAGGAGATACTTCTTTCGGGTTTATCCTCAGAAGAGAAGCTGTTTTTCGTGCTTATTGTTTGCGAGTGAGATAAACGGCATCTGGACAAATAATGGTTGTTGTTATGTTGGTCATTTAAAACAAAAAATAGCAACAAAAAGGAGAGCTCAATTGCCCACATGAATTGCGAATTAGAAGTGTGAGAAACTTGTGCCACATGCGACAATATGGCAATGCAGCACTACTACCTCTGTCTCTGTCTATGCACGAGCAACCGCCAAGTTAGGTGCCGGTCACTATAAGTATAACAAGCTTTTCAGCACACTAACATCTAAGTTTTTCAAAAAGTATAACATATAATATCTTTACAACTGCAATTGATGCTTACCTTTAGCAGGTTTATTCTTCCAATTTCAGTGAATAAGTGTTTTTGTTTCACTCTCTTCTCTTTAAAAATAACTCAATAATTTGTATTTTAACCAACTTGTTAATTGCCAGCTGGAATTTAAACCAATATTGGCTGACAAAAAGAGGTCCGGTGTGCTTAGAATGGCTACCAGTGAAAAGGTTATCTTGCTGAACAATGCCATGAACATGACGAAGTAAATATGGACCCCAAATGCTATTAGATCAGCATGTCTCTTTCTTTAAATGTTCTAGACGACAACTCTACTGAAAAGTAAATCACACTTACATTTTCCTGCATGTCCAACAATGCATATAGTGGCATATTAGCCTGGCATGCAAATGAAACAAACAAATTACAATTTACCTTTATTATGTTGTGTTTTGATATCTGCTTAAACTTCACACCTGTTTTACCATAGCATCAATAATATAGGATGAACAATTCTTGGCAGGACTGATTTTGTGGTGTGCGGCCTGCTGGCGAGACTGGTTGCTCTGTCAGCAGTGTGTATGCGAGGACGTCAAATACTGTTATTTCCTTGCATAATCATTGCCATTGCATAACGCTTGCACCTTAATTTATAATCAAGCAAACAGGACTTAAGCATTTCACTCCATAATCGTTGCATTAATTCTCCAGGTTTCTTTTTTTCTTTATCCGATTACCCTCCCCTTAAGTAGGATCTACACCACCTAGGACTTACAAGGTAGCACCTAGGGTCAGACGCCTGTCAAGGAGCACAGGAACCTATGGACTGAATAGAGTGAACACCTGGAAGCGGGTGGTCAGAATGAGAAAGAGGATGACATGAAATTCAGGTGAAATGGATGATTCGAAAGGTGATGATGGAGCAATTGGTGGCATGAATGGAAGGGGAAACCAGAGAACCCGGAGAAAACCCACCCTGACGCCACTTAGTCCACCACGAATACTACATACCTGGGATTGAACCCGGGCCACCTATGTGGTAGGTGAATGCTCTAACTGCTCAGCCAGTATTCCAGGTTTCACTATAGAGAAACATTGAAAAATAAAGTGCCACCACTGCAACCTGTTAGGTTCAAGGGAAAGAGTACAGGGTGTATAATATGCGAAGTCTGTTCAAAAAGTATCGCAAATTTTGAATTATTTGATTTTCGATTGTTTTATGGCGTTATGTTGGTACTCATGTCCCTCATTTATGTTGACAAGCTCGGCTATTTTGAATGTTCAGTTAATTGTTGACAGCTATTTTCCTTGGACGTGTTTTGGCTTGTCTTTGATTTTTGCTTATTCCAAACAATGGAACAAAGAATCTATATAAAATTTTGTGTGAAAAAAAAATTGTGTGAAAAATAAAATTAAATGGACGGGACATGAATGGCAACCCTCTGTGTGGTGGAGCACTGAAGGCATAGCTCCAGCGACCACAGCTACAATGACCGCCTTATTGTACACTAGTCATTGAAAGTTAACACAACCAGTCTTAAATAATTCTTCACGTAATGGTCGCACTGTGTATTTGTACTTTATGAAGAAAGCATAAAACGTGTGGCAAGTTATGTGATGAAATACCATAGTATGGTTTCTCATGGAAGTTATTTCTAACATACATAACATAACACTTAAAAAGAGAAGTATATATATATATATATATATATATATATATATATATATATATATATATATATATATATGTATATGTATATCAAGTCAGGAAATGCTGGAATTGCCTCTCTTTATTGTTCAAGCATTTCTGCCACCTGCTTCGGAAATTACCTGCATGTTACACTGAGCAGTTCCTTCTCAGAAATGACAGCAATTTCTCTAAGAATCTTATTTTTAAGTTCATCTAAGTGTGTAGATTTGTTTTGTAATCTATCTCTTTCAATACCCCTCATGCTGCTGATTTAGCTAATTGCATTTTGATTTTAATTACCGAAGACATTAAAAGAGAAAGCTTCCCAAAAAAATCCATACACTTTAAAAATATGATTTGTCTAAAAATTGCTGCTATTTCTTAGAAGACACTGTAGAGTGTAATGGTCAGGCAATTTCCTAAGCATGTGCTAGAAGAGCAATTCAAACATGTTACTTGATATATGTGAACAATGTACTTTACTTTTTAAGTGCTTATGTTACATGTATTTACTGCACACTTGCTGTCACAATCACCTCCATGGCCAGCTGCACGCCACAACACTGATCCCGCCAAGGATTGCCTGTTCCATATTTATATATAACTCATTATGCATTTTCTGAGCAATTTAACAGTATTATGAAATGCTCTGATTGAACATAATTTAACAGTCTGTCTAATTGTGAGACTGCCAACAGAAAACACAATAATAAATAAATTAGTGTAATTTTAACAATGAATATAAATTCAGTAAACCATAATTTAACTAATTTTCGAAGGTTATTGTCGGGTTGATCATGGAGGAAAGTTAACCTCCGAAACACGTTCCGGAAAATTATAATGTAAGTGTCGTTTAGTGTTATTAATTGACTCGCCTTTTAAATTAAATAGTGTAGATATGTTTACAATTCAATTTACTTTGCTAGTGTTGAAGTGTTTGAGAAACTAGAAGTATACCACTTTCACCTAGCTCAGAGAAACAATTTCTGAGAAAATGGGGTGCGATTACAAACATTATGGACCTCATGAACAATTGAATGAGTTGCTTTACATACCTGGTTGAACTGTTTCTGGACCTTAGAAGCATCCACAGATCTGACATGGAGGACAGTTTTCTTGCTCAACTGGTCAAATTTTGAAAAACTTGATTTCTGAAACACAAAAATACGTAGTGTTACCCTTTCACAAATTTTACAAACAAAAGTAAACATCAAAGTACTAAAATATTTTGTACATCCCATTAACCCTATTTAGCCCAGTTTACTTTTGGCTGAAGCTGGTTGGTTAATGGCAAGTGTTTCAGTTTGCCTTGGTATTGGATATGCAGCCCAGTAATCAACATCACAGAGCACAATTTTGAATCCTAGATGCAGTGTTACTAAGTCTATGTAAAATATGGGATGGATCCACGTAAAATAAAGGGCAGTTGATATGTGTGAATGTTGTTAGTATTGTAACTGAACACACAAAACACCTACATTAAATGAAAGAGGGAAAAAATTAGGTTTTTAATTTATGCTTTGTTGATATTGAATTTAAAGAAATAAACAACATACACATACAAGAATTATTGTTAGTTAAACCTCAAAAGAACTTTTCACCCAACCTAAATATGCATAACACCGGCATTGCACTGGAAAGACTTAATAAAATGCACCACCAGCAAACCTTTCCTAGCAACTTATTTTTCAATGCTGTTATAGTGCTTTCTGTTATTCATACAAGAAAACTTTCACCATAACACAAATATGCTCAGGACATTCAGCAATGGCCCTGGATCGGGGGTGCTGTTATCATGCTCACATTCAAACAGCTTGTGCTTGCTATATCAAACAGTTGTCATGTGGCCACCAAGTTAAAAATGTACTGAGTACTACTTAAGTATTGCATATAAGCTAATTCTCTGGGCCCAGGATTATATGTTGTGTTAGCTTCTTTCTGGATCATTATCACAAGAGACCGGAAGTTTAGGCATTATAAATCACTAAATTAGGCAGGCAAAAAGTCATTATAAATAGCTGAAATAGGCAGAAAAAAAAGGCATTACAAATACTAAAACAGAGCTTATTTTTAATTTTATCTTTAATGATTTTCATTGTGTCATCATAACATTAGGTTAAGTAACATTTTTGCAATCTTGACTCACTAGGTACTGATTGGTTAGTATACATCTCCAAAAATTGTAATAATGCAGGATTCTGTAATTTCCACAAAGGGATTCCGTGCTGAGGAAAGCTTTACATATGTAAGTCAAATGCAAACTGGGATTTTCAACTCCATCTTGCAATTACTGTTGGAAGCAAAGAGATCTTCTTCCCAGCAGCCTTGTAAAGTGCAATTTGTGTGTTTGATTGTGCCGACATTTTGTGACATAAAATACTTCTTTTTGTAGTTCACTGACTGCTCACATATTTTGTATGCAAGTACTCTACTGTCGGTACAAAAATGCGTCATATCCAAAAATGTTAACGTAACTTGGTAACTGACTGCATAAAGGAACACTGAATTTTGGCATCTTGCTCCTAGCTACAATGACGTTGCAATTAAAACTGAAAGAAAAGCAAAATTAGACTTGCACTCATTATTGCCTTTTAAAATAAACACAAGTGGTAACTCAAATGCTTTCTGTTATCTATACATTTATTTGCACGGCAGCACTCATTGTTGCAGATAATAATGAACTGAATGAAGGATGCCTATGTTGTCTGCCACTTAAACACAATAATATACATTCTGCAAAGTAACCTTCATTGTCACGGACTAACGGTTATTGAATTAAGGTGTACCTGAAGAAAATGTTTAATAATTAATAAATCTACATAAATGAAATAAAGGCAACAAGAAGCATTTATATTTAAAAAGGCAGAAAAAGGCAACATAAAACTGTGGCACTTCAATCACAAAGGTATAATTCGTACAGATTCACTTTCAAATTGAAGATAGATTTGACACGTTTAAAAAGGCATTCTGCCTAAGTTCCGGTCTCTGCTTATTACTAACAACAAAAATGCTTTGTTTCACTACTTTTAGGCCACACACTTATGATTTAGGTTTCTAAATGCTGAACATTAATCTCAATACATTTTTCAGTTTCTTATTTGGCTAATATTTAATTTTAACCTTACTTCATATAGGAACAGCTTATAAATAACTATCGTACGACACACACAATATTTTACTACCTTTTATTTCTATTGGTTAACAATGCCGTAGGTAACTAAAAGCGTGTGCAAATCATTTTCTAGCATAATCTATTTCCTCTTATCATTGCCCTAGTACATTATGGTGAAGTTAAGGTTTTCTTCATAGAAGACAAGAGTATGTCTTAGATCAGGCAGCCCCAACTCAATGCACTTTAGCCTAATACCTGTGCATCTGGAAGCAGGTCAACACAGGTGGGGGCAAAGGCAGTGGCTTGCACCTTTATTGACTGTGTATACAACATGAAATACAAATAATATTTCATATTACATTCAACTGGGTACTTCTTCTTTTCCTGATTCCCCTCCCCTTATGTAGGACTTACAAGCCAGTGCCTAGGGTCAGGCGTCTGTCAGGGAACACAGGAACCTATGTACCAGACAGAGTGAAGTGGTCAGTATGAGAGTGAGGAAGTGATTACCCTCCCCTTATGTAGGACTTACAAGTCAGTGCCTAGGGTCAGGCGTCTGTCAGGGAACACAGGAAACTCTGGACCGGACAGAGTGAAGTGGTCAGTATGAGAGTGAGGAAGTGATTACCCTCCCCTTATGTAGGACTTACAAGCCAGTGCCTAGGGTCAGGCGTCTGTCAGGGAACACAGGAACCTATGTACCAGACAGAGTGAAGTGGTCAGTATGAGAGTGAGGAAGTGATTACCCTCCCCTTATGTAGGACTTACAAGACAGTGTCTAGAGTCAGACGTCTGTCAGGGAACACAGGAACCTATGTACCAGACAGAGTGAAGTGGTCAGTATGAGAGTGAGGAAGTGATTACCCTCCCCTTATGTAGGACTTACAAGACAGTGTCTAGAGTCAGACGTCTGTCGGGGAGCACAGGAACCTATGTACCAGACAGAGTGAAGTGGTCAGTATGAGAGTGAGGAAGTGATTACCCTCCCCTTATGTAGGACTTACAAGTCAGTGTCTAGGGTCAGACGTCTGTCAGGGAACACAGGAACCTATGTACCAGACAGAGTGAAGTGGTCAGTATGAGAGTGAGGAAGTGATTACCCTCCCCTTATGTAGGACTTACAAGTCAGTGTCTAGGGTCAGACGTCTGTCAGGGAACACAGGAACCTATGTACCAGACAGAGTGAACACCTGCAAGTATGAGAGTGAGGAAGTGATTACCCTCCCCTTATGTAGGACTTACAAGCCAGTGTCTAGAGTCAGACGTCTGTCAGGGAACACAGGAACCTATGTACCAGACAGAGTGAACACCTGCAAGTATGAGAGTGAGGAAGTGATTACCCTCCCCTTATGTAGGACTTACAAGCCAGTGTCTAGAGTCAGACGTCTGTCAGGGAACACAGGAACCTATGTACCAGACAGAGTGAAGTGGTCAGTATGAGAGTGAGGAAGTGATTACCCTCCCCTTATGTAGGACTTACAAGCCAGTGCCTAGGGTCAGGCGTCTGTCAGGGAACACAGGAAACTATGTACCAGACAGAGTGAAGTGGTCAGTATGAGAGTGAGGAAGTGATTACCCTCCCCTTATGTAGGACTTACAAGCCAGTGCCTAGGGTCAGACGTCTGTCAGGGAACACAGGAAACTCTGGACCGGACAGAGTGAAGACCTGGAAGAAGGTGGTCAGCCCAGCACCAGGTATGATAGTGAGGAAGAGGATGATATGAAATGCAGGCAAAATGGATGATTGGAAGGGTGATAATGGAGCAATTGGTGGAATGAACGGCGGAGGAAACTGGAAAATCTGGAGAAAACCTCACCAGATGCCGCTTCGTCCACCACGAATACCACAACTGGGTCCCTGGGATCGAACCCGGGCCGAGCAGTCAATTGGATACTTAATAGAACAAATGAATATTGCATTTCATAGCATAGCTCTTCTGCCACTTACATTCCTATTTACAATTGTATTCAATTGCAATTCAGACATTGAACTTTTTGTACCCTTTTTCCTCCAATTATCTTTGCAATATTTGGAGCAATTGTCTTTGTTGTACAAAGCTAAAGACTACATTTTAAATTGGCTTCTGTGACCAGGTTTACAGGTTTCATTAATTAAAAAAATCTGATGTGTTGCACTCACATGACTTTCTCTACTCTTGTACTAACCATTCTTACAAACTCTCATTTCTGCATCTTCTTCATGTTAGTTGAGATAAACATTTGCAGAAATTATCTTATTGCTTATTTCCTTCTAGGTACAAAGGGAATATGGGAATACAGTTGGCTTTGAGCGATAGTCAAATCTTTGAAAGCTTTGAGGTTCCGTTCTCTTTGCACGGTTAACATATAAAAAAAAAAAAAAATTAAGAATGACGTTGCATTTGACAAAAGTTAGTTTTTCGAAACTGACACAAAGAACAAGGAATATCTCTGACATGGTTCACTCTACAACAAAATTTATTTGGACATAAATTGTGTGTTTTAGCGATATCTACATTTTTTGTATAGTAAGATTTGGTCTACCGCTTATGGTTTACGCATTATACAAAAGTCATCAGAGTAAACAAGACTACTTGGGCTATAGCCAGAAAATTCAAAATATACATTTCATTTGTCATAAAAATATCTTACACATAGGGAATTTTACTCAAAATTGTTAGACCCATGTTCAAGAAAATCAAAATTTTTGAAACATTTTCAACGTAAGGGGTAGTTTAGGGTGGAGGAATTTTCTTCAAAATCTTTGTGTCACATCCTTGAAAGACATTAAACTAAAATACCAACTTTGGTTTTTAACCGACTTTTCGTTTTTGAGTTATGCTGTCCACAGACTGACACACACACACACCTTTTCCTAAAAATGCTTCTTCTGGATTCAGGGAACCTCAAAACATATATTTCTGGTGAAATCTTGACATCAAATTTTTGGGTGGAATACAGTACTTCCTCTACTACTATATGTAGTCAAGAAAGTAAAAAGCTACTCACACAGGTAGATTTACACCACTTATTATGTGAATAGCACATCTGTGTAGTTGTGGAAATTTGCATTGAGGAAATTTTAAGTAAAAATAATTTGTGCTTCTTTTTTGAACAAAAGACTTTTTCCTTTTCCGATCATATTGCAGATCAATAAGTTCCAACTGGAACTCTTTTTCAGTCGTTATGGTGTCTTGTCTATTATCATATCACATTCCACTCCTTTATAAGTACACTTTTTACTGCTATGAGTGGTGTACTGTCATTGTAAGTTATATGTTTTAATTGTCTGAACGACACTAAACATTTCACTATGTCTATCATTCTTCCCAAACAGAGAGAAAGGTACATGGAGAGGGATAGATGAAGTAGTAGCACTTTGGCAAGTTGATATCCCTATAATTCATAAGCAAACTGTGCACAATAGTTGCATGCGTCTGTTACACTCGAAGAAACCACTACTTGCTAGCACAGAACATGCTGACCCTGCCCACTGCAGGGTTGAGGCTGCCTGTCTTAGTGGTAATGCTGCAGGTCTAGGGCTCATTTTCCTATGTACAGGTGTTTCATAAGGAATAATGAAAAAGAGAATGATCAGCCATTATTGTACAAAGTGTGACATCTACAATCATTTTCAATCTCAACATAGCATTATTTAACTTTGTTTAGAAACATAGTTATCCTATTCACTTGTTTAAAAACTTTCATACAAAAAGGTTTGGTTGCTAGGAGAACAAATCTCTCTCCATAAAATTATTTTATTTAACAACACCGTCAATTGCTAGGATCACACCACGTCGGAATTTTGTCCCACAGAGTTCTTTTACAAGCCATAAATCTACTGAAATGGACTCACATTTAAGCAAATTTAAAAACTATTACCAATGAAATAGTAAACTACTTTTAAATGAATAATCTCATACGCAATATAGATAAAACAAAATTTATGAAGTATGATCTCTCAAAATGAGAACATTTGGAACAATCACTTGTGATTGAGAATAAAAATTGTGACAAAATAGTTCTTAGGAATATGGATAGACAGTGGGCTTACATGTGCACAACACATAGATGCAACAGCTGCCAAAATTAGCAAATCTATTTCTCTTTTAAGGTATTATTAAACATACATTAGGCAGTGAAGAATTAAAAATTATTTATTACGGTGTAACCTCCACATTTACATTATGGGATTGAGGTATGGGGAAGTGCAGCAAAGATGCACTTGGATAAGTTATTGATTTTACACAAATAATGCATCAGAATTATTAGTAATTTAAAATTTCAGGAATCTTGTACGAATGCATTTAAACAACACAAAATATTAACACTTTACTCTCTATATGTGTATAGGACTATACTATATATACAAAATAAGAGTCCAACAAAAACAACGATATTCGTGGACATAGTACAAGAAGTAGCATAAATTACCATAGATACGTGTAATAAGCAAATTGCATTTAAAGATATAAATGTAATAGGAACAATTTTGTACAACAAATTACCTCTAGAGATTAAAACTGTACGAAAATGTAACTTATTTAAAAAAATATTTGATCCAAAAAGTCTCTATTCTCTTGATGAATTGTAAACATGTTTATGTAAATATCTGTATGTGTAAATGTAAATATTTAATTTTGACAATGTCGCAAACTTGTATACAAGTCTATAGGCAATAAAGAAATTATCATTATTATCATCATTATCATCATTATTATTATTATTATTATTATTATTATTATTATTATTATTATTATTATTATTATTATTATTATTATTATTATTATTATTATTATTATTATTATTATTATTATGCAGTATTCAAATCAAGCTTTCTGATGAGGGGGGGAGGTGTGTTATATTTATGGCAGTAATGGTTGTAGAACCATTGGTGCAGCACATAGCAGCAATATGCATTTTACTGTCTTTAAGAGCAGCATGATTTTGTATTTCTGAGCAGCACAGTAATATAACTCTCCAAAAACTGTTTGAAGAGTCAGAAGCGATATTTTTTTCCATTTTTCAAATCTAATTTTGTCTACACATCCCCTGTTTAGTGTAATGCATTTACTCTCAATATTTGCACAAGCACATGTCACTTGCAATACTGCAACTGTAACATTAATATTACTTCAAGTTGAAGCCTGGAATACATCACTGTGGTTACTTTCTGTAACTGTTCACAAATGTATCCATACTGACAAACACTGAGTTGCAAAAATCTGAACTGACTACTGCAAGCTGCAGATGTCATTGCTAGAATTGTGACCGTGAATGTCAACCCAACTAATAAACCTGTGAATTGTTTATTGTTTAGCTTACTTGTGATGATACAATACTTTTGCTTACTCACAGCTCACGTTCACACCATATACAGTCTCCATCAAAAGGTGTTCCATGTCTTCCCGTACTTTCAAAGAGCAGTAATGGTAAATACAGTAAAAAGAAAAGCAATTCTTTTTAGACGAGCTAGGGAAATTGTTTAATGAGGGAGAAATCCCCCCTCCCGTTAATTCAAACCCTGCTAGTATGGGCTGAGTTTGACTGTGACACTGGAATCAGAAGGCCAGTGCCTAACCATCTGAGCCACCCAGACTGATTCCAGAATGTCAATGGGGAGCATTTTGAACACCTATTAAATGACTAGAATTTCATTTGTTACAGTATTGCGTAAACTATACAGAAAATTGTAAAACAAGCTAACAGCTGAACTGTTCCTATAGCAACCAAATATTTTGTATGAGGCAAATGAAATGACATAAGTTGCACAACAATGATTTTTGATTGATTGAGTGAGTGACTTCTGAAACACACTGTATACTTAGTTCTAACAAATTTATGTCTCACTGTTTTTAGGTAGCCTTATGGCATGCGTGCATGACAACCTGCGAACTAGGAACTATTCCGTCCTCCTATATCCATGCACTAACTCTAAGCACTCACCATGCACTCATCATACTGCTCCTCAGGCTCTGCCCCTTCATCTGCATCCTCACGACCAACGTTTCGAAGGTCCCCAAAGCTCCGTCTCTGCAGAGGTTAGTAACGTGCGCATACCAATGTTAGTCACACAAAACACACAGCAATATTTACAACACAGTGAACACAACAGTATGACAAATCAATGTTGTCTTCATGAAAACAAACCCAACATACCTCAGTACAAACCCAGACCGATCTGTCACTCATGGTGCTGATATCAAGTGAAACAAACTTTCTCTATTCACTATTCTTTAATTTTATATTGCTTTGACAAACTATTGTTATAAAAGTTCATATTTCGATCTACTTTATCTTACAAAAGGAACAATAACATCAAGGTTACTTATTATCTCTGTCAAAAATGACTGTGAATCTCGTTTAGAGGATAAAATCTAAACCAAAATCAAGATGATCATGGTTTTTTTTGGTAGTGTTTAATGCTTGCTTTTACTACATGTTGTACTGCAGGTGATGAAACATGAAATGAAGATGGAGCATTGGTGGAATGAAATGGTGGGGAAAAACCAGAGAAACCGGAGCAACTTCCACATGCAGTTGCTTTGGTGAGAGGCGAATGGTTTAACCACTTGGCCACGGTGCTGCCCTGATGATCATGTGAACCTAATGTGCTGGATACTTTCATGTAGACAACATTGCTTGTTCATTTGTTAGACACAAAGCCAACACATGCACCAAATGTGGAAGCCATTGCAAATCTTTTCTATGTGAGCAGGTCATTGGTCATTTGACCTCAACGAAATTAAGTGCAGCACTTTATTCACTGATGGTACCATGTCCATAAGCAGGTCATTCTGAAAAGGAACAAGCTAAGCAGGTTGCTATCTAAATACCCAGCTTGAGCAGCCGTTTCAATTCTTTTAATTCTCATGATCCATGCTCCCATATTTGGAATGAAATTACTATGTTTATATGCTATGCTTGTGAGTCATATTTATACCTCTATTAAATTCTCATCGCTACCTCACAGTACTTTTTAAATCCTATTTGCAACAACTGGATTTTTCTTAAATATGGTTTGTGGTACCTTTTCTTCAAAACTAAGTTACTTTTGATGCACATTACAGGAATCAGACCACCGGTAACACTGATTTATTTTCACTATTCCACTCATACATGACTTAGTTGAAATCAACCAATATGTGCACAACAACTTCAAATTTCAACCACTGACAGGTTTTATTTGCGAAGAAATGTATAATATTTTATTATAACCTCCTCTGCTTTTCTTATGTTATGAACAGGTTAGAGAATTGTGCAACAGCTTACATAATTTGACACAGAGCAGCTACATTTAAATGGCTGACAGTCGCTTCGGTAAAGCATCTAATGCTGAAATAGATGAAGTAATTAAAAAGGGAAACCTTAGAACACAGAATACAACAGGTAATATAATTGTAGAACTTACACCCCCTAGGACTTACAAGCAAGTGCCTAAGGTCAGATGCCTGTCGGGGAGCAGACGAACCCATGGACAAGACAGTGAAGTGATCAGTATCAGAGTGAGGAAGAGGATGATATGAAATGCAGGCAAAATGGATGAATGGAAAGGTGATGATGGATCAATTGGTGGGATGAGTGGCGAGGCAAACCAGAGAAAACCTGCCCAGATGACATTTCGTCCACCACGAATACCACATACAGAGTCTAGCAAGGGGTGAGGGATAACTAGTGACCAATGACAGCTGCAATATGGGGCAAGAGGTGTGACACTGTAATGAGGACAAGCAAAGGTGGAGGCGGTGGGAGAAAGGTTAGATATGCCTGACCTCGTAAAAGAGCTGTTTCAATTCTCTTTCGATTTATCTCCAAACTCTTTATGTCTATTACGGAAAAAGTTGGAAATGTTGCTTGAAATAAGCAGCAATTATTGAGTTAAACGATTCTGTGTTATAAGAAAAGCTTTAACTTTGTCCTTAGAATCACAAAAACACGTAAAGCTTTGCAGTACACATAATGCAATATTATACTGAAAAATATAAAAAGCTTAATCCTTCTACAAATTCTCCCTATATTTATATTCGAATTAAAATTCATATCAAAGTAGTTCTAAACAAGTTTGTTTATTACGCTACATTATAATCCAATTTATGCTTTCGAATGAAAGGTTTTCATCTAATACCTAAACAATAAGACACTTTTCTTCGGTGGTATTAAAATCCAATTACATTTCCGTGAATTTGCACAGTTTGTGAAATTTGACAAACTGTGTTACCTGTTTGTCACAGACCAATAATTTGGCCATGTGCATTTGACATACTGTGAAACAAGCAACAGCCAAGTAATGATTTAGAAAGAATGGAGAGGGATAAAGAGATGTAAAGAAAGAGAAACTTTGAAGGTCTTGGTAAATAATCATGATACCTTTGTAGCTTACTAAATTTACTTTCTGTGCATTTACTAGACCATTGTGAAACATTTCACACCATTTTCTCACATTCCTGTATCGCCATAAACTTTGTTTAGTTGAGAGTAAATTTCTACAGGCTTCAACTTTCAAACATTAAAAAATCTAACACCTCACAGTTGGTAGAAGTTTGTATTGCACTGCTCATTTTGAACAATCACAGAATGCACAGTAACAACTTGTTTCAACTGGTACCCACAGAGCACCAAGGAAATCATTTGACCTAAAATGGAAGCCTGACAGTAATCTGCGCAAGAGGAATACGTTTTGATTTTGATCAGTCAAATTCTCTTCCATCACAATGATAATTCTACTTTTAAGATCGCAATTAATTCAAAATCACGCAATATAGGTTCAGCATTTGTGTTCATGATCATTTTCTACAGACAAATTGAAGACAAACATGAGCAGCCCTGTAACTGAGTAAATCCCATTGCACTGGCGTGTTAGGAATCCCAAATCTGAAGTTGTAATGTGCCTGAAGTGATAGTGCACTGGTTCTTATTGGTTAAATATTTACTGCCAGAATGTAATTCTCTACCTTTGATTTGCAACTGGAATACGACATTGAGGTGTTAGTGGACACACTGAATTGCCATCACCAATAACGGAATGGAGAGAAGCTCGCAGTACTTACCAGCTCCTTGATGGAGATTCCAGTCGCTATTAGCTCTTTCTTTGGTTCTGGAGCATCACGTTTGTGAAAGCCCTTGGTCGCTTCACTACAGTAAGTCTGTTTCTGAGAGACAAACCACAAACACACACCATGCAAGAATCAACACACATTAATTAAATTAACAATTTCAAAGCATGCATTATACAACACTAATAAAAAGCCCTTGTTGAAGCATGTGGCAAAACAAACGACACTCAAATGTTAGCTAATGGCACCGCGATAATGTGAGATCCCACCAACTATGACCATGGGCTTTTTCGTGGTCTCCCTAGGTCGGTTCCTTTTGTACCACAGATTTCCTCTCTCCATCACTATGTTGCATCTGTTTGAGATTTGAAGGACCAGGCTGATACGGGAATTTCTTTGATGACGATGGTATATATAGTCATTTGATGTCAGCAGTCATATTTTTTAAAACCGAATAATTCATACTTTATAGAGAACGAAGTAATTAATATAAATAATAATAGTAATAAATTAAAGATAATAAATAACAATACTGATATCGTTAAAGTAAATACAAATATAAAACTATGGAAATAGAAAATATGTCGGGTCCAAAACTATTGTTTTAACGTACATTTTCTAATGTAGTGTTGCGTCCCATAAGCAAGCATTAGACACATTCCTGGCTTGCTTGTGTATCATCCAGTTTACAAAGTTGAACCGATAGAAAGTATAAATATATCAATGAATAAACCAAAAGGGTTTATTATAGTAAACGCTAATATTAGTGAAGCACAAAGTGTAAATGATAATGAGTTAAGATACTAGCAAATTAGCGGTCGGCATATCTCGTCGCAAATAACATTCTCCAACGTTAAATCTGGTGAAAAGTGAATCTTTGGTCATCTTTTGTTACACCTGTGTTTACCTTGAGATTAAAGTTACATTGCTCCAATGGCTAGCTCGGGAAGGAGACCTTCAGTTACCACAACTGTAAGTGCATTATTTGGTAACCATTGTTAACTCTACCAAAGCAACCAAGGATGCTATAAGCTGGACACCGTTATTTTGTGACTATCAGGAAGTCAACGTGTGATCTGAGTACTTCGACATCGGAGTCGAGGTAACCTGCATGGTGTTGGTTACAAACTGCCATCTCAACTAGGAGCTTCGAGAGGTTGATGGTTGTAAGGCGATGGCATTCGGTGGGAAGGTTTCTCCCTGGCCCTTGGTTGGTCTGCTGGGGTCCCGGGTCAACGGGACTAAAGGTTGATGCACACTGGTCAACCGTCATGCCCCGAACGGAATGAAGCAGAACATTTCCATGAGGGTTGGATTTGTGTTACTTAATGATCAAAAGCATACTGGGCTGATCGGAAGGATTTCACTTCCACTCCTTCCAGGAGGGATGCCTGCCACACCACTCTTGCGGAAGTTTCCGCTGGTATCAGGTAGCCTTAGCCTTATGAAAAATTGTAGAGGCCAACTATCACAACCAATTATGACGTGAAAAACTTTGCTAGGGCCTTTTCGCAAAACCACTAGTAAATTCACCATACTGATCTCTTTTCCAGTTTATGTTGTGATTCCACTCTTTCCTCCCGTTTTTCGTTCTCTCTTCTTTAAGTGCTAAAACACCTGCTGTCTGTTCACCAGCTCGTGGCCTTAGGGGACTGAGGGGCAGAGGAGAGATTCAATGTAATGTTTTGTAAACAGCCTAGATAACATTGCTGCTGGTTAAGTTGCCAACTTCCACCCGATGTCATTACCGCCATGTTTGATCGCTAATATGCTAATATCTCTTAATTTCAGTTAGAAATCGGATGAGTCAGTTTGCAAGTAAAGTAAAAATAAGGGTAGAAGTAGATAATTCCCAGCCCAGGAGTGCTGTTGTGGTTGTATTCAGTGACAGTTCTATATGTAAAACAGATCATTACAGGATGATTGAAACATACAAACCTAAAGAGGTTTCTAAAATGGACGTACTTTGGGTTTCATTGGACCACACCGTCGTTTGTTTGCCGCCATACATGTGTGATCTCAATCCCATAGAACTGGCTTGGGCCACGGTAAAACGAATTCTAACTTATTCTTGCAGGAATTATAAGATATAATGCTCAAGGAAAGACCGAAACAGACTGGCGGGGCTTTTGAAAAATATAGAAAAGGCAGAAAATGATCATCGGGAGGACGGAGTAGTTGAAAATATTGTTTATGTTGTATAAGCTATATACTGCATGAACTAAAAATAACATTTAGGTAAGTTCTGCTATTTTGATTGACTTCTTTGCTTTGATCTAGAGTGAATACTCATTCCAAGGTTGGTACTACTATCGCAGGAGCGAACAAGCACGAGGTATCTCTGTTTATCTGGAATTGCTTACTGACGTATTGGGGCGCTGTATTCCTGCCAGGGACCAGACTGTAATATTGCAATATCCCCGTCCGAGGAGGTGTTGTATCCATTCATATTGTCGCGCCGGCCGAAAGCCCTGGGCGCGGTCGGGGCCTAATCTCCGCCCAGTAGCAGGAATGGGCTGGAAGTGCTTACCTGCCCTAAAGACCTTCCGCCGACCGCACAATAGAGCCTACGAAACAATGGCTATTGTGTAGTGGCCCGGTGTCTGGAGTGTTCTCTCACACCCACTCTCGATCATTCTACTTCCAGAACTTTTCCATTGCATAAAGGGACCTGCTCGTGCCCGTTAAGGGTAGAAGTTGTTGTCGTTCAGTCGTTCTTGTGGTGAAGTGTTGCAGTGAGTTAAAAAATATTTACGAAGCTTTCAGTGGACAGCGCCTGTGAATCGCGCCGTGTAGCAGTTCAGTGCGAGTTGTAATCTGACAGTTTTTATTGTGATTCGATTCGACAGTTGTTCTGTGCTCTGAGTTTGCACAAAAGTGATCTAAGTGTAACATTAGCAGTACGCTAACTGACTAGAAGGCAATAAAGTGTGATTAGCAGTAACTGGTGTTGTCATTTGTTACAACATTTATTGATCCAATAAATTTTCGGATCGGAATATTCCGAGCAGTGAGTATTCAGACGGAAGCCTGCAAACTTCCGTTCCGGTCGTGACGGGCCAGTGTGCGTCAACCTTACGTGTTCCATCTGCAATCGTAAGTAATCCTTGCTAGCGCACGTCGTCATCTGAATCTGCTCGCCCTTAGGGTCACGTTTGCTACCCAACATCACCTGCCATACACTGTACATAATGTCGCTGTAATGATTATCTTCTCACGTAGTTGGGTCACCTGTCTTCCACATGATCCACACCCTGGCATTGGGGGTTGGGGGTAGTGAGCAAGCAGAGTTGCAAGATGTCCGAAGTGGCTTGGACGCTCGGCAAATTCACCCAGGTCTTTGAACAATTCCCTAACAGACCTCTCGCTTTGAGGCTCAGTGAAGTGCGTCGTACACTAACAGTAGGGCCAACTTTTGGACTAGCCTCTCATTCTCGCTCTTTGGCGACTCTTCCTGACATACACAGCTAACTTTGGTACGTGAAGCAAACTAGGTCCATTGCAACGTCCTACTCCGTATGGCCAGAAACAACTACTGTTCTACACCTTCTCTGTCGGTCGGGTGCCTTAGTAGGTTAGGCCCTTGCCTACAGAACCCAAGGTTGCGACCGATGGTTTGCAAACGTACTTAAAAACGACAGTCCTGTATCACTAAATTCAACAACTGCGGCACGAAATTGCGGTCCATCATCCTGGCAATTCACAACGTCCTTAACAAACGATATTTTCACACTCTCTCTTCCCAAACTGCCATGTAAAACAAAGAAATACTCCATTGCTATGAAAACTAGGACATTAAATGATTGATAATTGCAGTGTTGTTTGTTTTGGCGCATATGTACACAAGACAATGCAAATCATGATTCATAGGCGGAGTTTAGCACAAAGAAAATGAATGGCATAAACTATCGTAAATGTATGCATAGTGTTAACTTTCAGTGCCTTCATTTTGTGGCGAAATTGTTGAGTCTCAGATATTCGCGGGTTTTCTGACGACGCAGTAACTCTAGAGTCTCCCGGACTTCCAATCAGATGAACATTTCCAAGATGTTCTGACTTCACAGCTTCCGAACACTTCTCAGTTCTAAATAAGGAGTCGATACTGATTCTGCTTGGCTGCGGAGTCGGTGGTTCCTGCAGACAGCACTGCGGATCATCTCTACTCATATTCTCCAGTCTTCCCTAGATCGTGTATATGTTGACTCAATGGCAACTTGCAGAGGACTTAGCACCTCGACCGAAACGCACCCCCCTGGAGGATGGAAGAGGCGAGTGGATCCGAAGGGCAGCACAGCAATTGGCATGGTCCCTACACTTTTCCAGTTAGAAGCACCCCGGGGAAGCTGGCGTATCTCCCCTCCCCCCTCGGACTTGTACCATCCAACGACGGGGGGGGGGGGGGCCAGAAGCCAGTGCATCACCTTCCAGTCCGGGGGACGAGAGTTCCAGATAGTTCCCCCTGCCGTGCTGCTGCCGTGATGCTCACCGACGCTTCCTACCATGAAGAAACCTGAGATGAAGGGTGAAATGAAATTATGAGACTACACGCCGCAGGCACTAGCTGATTCACCCTCCGACCAAGGAGGGAAGTGGGGTTCTACTTGCTAATTACGTACATGTCTCCAAAAAGGCAAGGTTGCACATCGCTGGTCTAAGTCATGAATCACCCTGAAGATAATGAACATCTTGGAAACGTCGCTGTTAACAAATTGTTCACTTATCTGGAAGCCCGAGGGAATCTAGGGCCCTAAAACGTGTGGACACTTCAACGTCCCTTCATACAGCGCATATCTGCAGCTGTTCACGTAAACATACAATTTACTATGTTCTCCAAATGAATTCCCAATAATATTGAATCGACTTCAATCAAATCTGCAACGAGTCCACAAAGCTTCAACTTCTAGGAGATCGAACCTTTACATATTTTTTTCTTCTCAAAAATGGCTCAGAGGATTGTATTACTTTCTGAATTGTAAACAACAAAAATTGCATTTCTGTCTTCCTTCTTTGCTGAGAAATTGTGGTTCAAAAACTATATAGTCAATTTAAGACACACTGTATATTGCACTAAATGTGAAATTCTTTTTCAGGATAAGAGAAATATAAACACATTATTTCAGTAGGTAGTGACAGATGGCGGGAGTAATGCCAACATGCTGGTGAAACAGCTTTCTTACGAAAGGCAACAGTTGTGGGTGGCGATGTATGGTCGGATGGAAACTGAATTGCTTGTAGTACGCGTGCTGACAGAAAGCTTGCGATTTAATTATCCAATAATTCTAATGAGTAGTATCTGAAATAATCAAATGGGCAGTAATTCAATTAGCTACGTTTATCTCTTCCGAGCTTGTAAACCGTGGTCCATCAGCCATCGAAGATACCGACGCTTCGCCAAGTTCTGTGCTTGGCATCTTCAGGGTTAGGTCGGTATCTTCGATGACTTCAGACCACGGCCTACAAGCCTGGAGGAGGCAAAAGTAGCTAATAGTGAGGACGTCGGCCGCGAAAGCCTAAGTTTATACAGGTAGTAAGACCACACTTGGTTACTGCCGGGTTTTCCGGCTTCCCCCGCCACTCATTCTACCAACTGTTTCATCATCACTCTCATACTGACTCACCACTTCACTCTGTCTGGTACATATGTTGGTCTGTTTCCCCCACCACTCATTCCACCAACTGCTCCATCATCACCTACATTTCATATCATCCTCTTCCTCACTCTCATACTGACTCACCACTTTACTCTGTCTGTCTGGTACATATGTTGGTCTGTTTCCCCCACCACTCATTCCACCAACTGCTCCATCATCACCTATTTCATATCATCCTCTTCCTCACTCTCATACTGACTCACCACTTCACTCTGTCTGGTATATATGTTGGTCTGTTTCCCCACCACTCATTCCACCAACTGCTCCATCATCACCTACATTTCATATCATCCTCTTCCTCACTCTCATACTGACTCACCACTTCACTCTGTCTGGTACATATGTTGGTCTGTTTCCCCCACCACTCATTCCACCAACTGATCCATCATCACCTACATTTCATATCATCCTCTTCCTCACTCTCATACTGACCACTTCACTCTGTCTGGTACATATGTTGGTCTGTTTCCCCCACCACTCATTCCACCAACTGCTCCATCATCACCTACATTTCATATCATCCTCTTCCTCACTCTCATACTGACTCACCACTTCACTCTGTCTGTCTGGTACATATGTTGGTCTGTTTCCCCCACCACTCATTCCACCAACTGCTCCATCATCACCTACATTTCATATCATCCTCTTCCTCACTCTCATACTGACTCACCACTTCACTCTGTCTGTCTGGTACATATGTTGGTCTGTTTCCCCCACCACTCATTCCACCAACTGCTCCATCATCACCTATTTCATATCATCCTCTTCCTCACTCTCATACTGACTCACCACTTCACTCTGTCTGGTACATATGTTGGTCTGTTTCCCCACCACTCATTCCACCAACTGCTCCATCATCACCTACATTTCATATCATCCTCTTCCTCACTCTCATACTGACTCACCACTTCACTCTGTCTGGTACATATGTTGGTCTGTTTCCCCCACCACTCATTCCACCAACTGCTCCATCATCACCTACATTTCATATCATCCTCTTCCTCACTCTCATACTGACTCACCACTTCACTCTGTCTGGTACATATGTTGGTCTGTTTCCCCCACCACTCATTCCACCAACTGCTGCATCATCACCTACATTTCATATCATCCTCTTCCTCACTCTCATACTGACCACTTCACTCTGTCTGGTACATATGTTGGTCTGTTTCCCCCACCACTCATTCCACCAACTGCTCCATCATCACCTACATTTCATATCATCCTCTTCCTCACTCTCATACTGACTCTCCACTTCACTCTGTCTGGTACATATGTTGGTCTGTTTCCCCCACCACTCATTCCACCAACTGCTCCATCATCACCTACATTTCATATCATCCTCTTCCTCACTCTCATACTGACCACTTCACTCTGTCTGGTACATATGTTGGTCTGTTTCCCCCACCACTCATTCCACCAACTGCTGCATCATCACCTACATTTCATATCATCCTCTTCCTCACTCTCATACTGACTCACCACTTCACTCTGCCTGGTACATATGTTGATCTGTTTCCCCCACCACTCATTCCACCAACTGCTGCATCATCACCTACATTTCATATCATCCTCTTCCTCACTCTCATACTGACCACTTCACTCTGTCTGGTACATATGTTGGTCTGTTTCCCCCACCACTCATTCCACCAACTGCTCCATCATCACCTACATTTCATATCATCCTCTTCCTCACTCTCATACTGACTCTCCACTTCACTCTGTCTGGTACATATGTTGGTCTGTTTCCCCCACCACTCATTCCACCAACTGCTCCATCATCACCTACATTTCATATCATCCTCTTCCTCACTCTCATACTGACCACTTCACTCTGTCTGGTACATATGTTGGTCTGTTTCCCCCACCACTCATTCCACCAACTGCTGCATCATCACCTACATTTCATATCATCCTCTTCCTCACTCTCATACTGACTCACCACTTCACTCTGCCTGGTACATATGTTGATCTGTTTCCCCCACCACTCATTCCACCAACTGCTCCATCATCACCTACATTTTATATCATCCTCTTCCTCACTCTCATACTGACCACTTCACTCTGTCTGGTACATATGTTGGTCTGTTTCCCCCACCACTCATTCCACCAACTGCTCCATCATCACCTACATTTCATATCATCCTCTTCCTCACTCTCATACTGACTCACCACTTCACTCTGTCTGGTACATATGTTGGTCTGTTTCCCCACCACTCATTCCACCAACTGCTCCATCATCACCTACATTTCATATCATCCTCTTCCTCACTCTCATACTGACTCACCACTTCACTCTGTCTGGTACATATGTTGGTCTGTTTCCCCCACCACTCATTCCACCAACTGCTGCATCATCACCTACATTTCATATCATCCTCTTCCTCACTCTCATACTGACCACTTCACTCTGTCTGTCTGGTACATATGTTGGTCTGTTTCCCCCACCACTCATTCCACCAACTGCTCCATCATCACCTACATTTCATATCATCCTCTTCCTCACTCTCATACTGACCACTTCACTCTGTCTGGTACATATGTTGGTCTGTTTCCCCCACCACTCATTCCACCAACTGCTGCATCATCACCTACATTTCATATCATCCTCTTCCTCACTCTCATACTGACTCACCACTTCACTCTGCCTGGTACATATGTTGATCTGTTTCCCCCACCACTCATTCCACCAACTGCTCCATCATCACCTACATTTCATATCATCCTCTTCCTCACTCTCATACTGACTCACCACTTCACTCTGTCTGTCTGGTACATATGTTGGTCTGTTTCCCCCACCACTCATTCCACCAACTGCTCCATCATCACCTACATTTCATATCATCCTCTTCCTCACTCTCATACTGACTCACCACTTCACTCTGTCTGGTGCATATGTTCGTCTGTTTCCCCCACCACTCATTCCACCAACTGCTCCATCATCAGAGCGGAAGGTCAGGAATGTGGACAGTAAACACTACCTGCTACGAAAGAATACCAGCCCTTATTACTTGCAGTAGCTCAGGACACAGAGCTCTGGCATGCTTTGTACTCGTATGAATGTACTTGGGGTGGTGGAATCCGATTAATAAACAGAACATTTGCTTTACAGTCCTACTCTGTTGCCAGACTGTGCAGATGTGTTCAATTATCTCTTTTACCACTCACAATAGATGCATTTGTTATTGGAGTTGTTTATTCGTCATATCTGAATCTACTATCACACGAAATCTGCACAGTCATACCCATAACACCCTGTATATTATTCATCTGCCTCTTTTAAGCGCTCCCCAAAAGAATATCTACGTCACTGGATCGAAAAACAAAGCTGTTGTAAGAGTAGCTTGTGGGGAACATCAAAATAAACCACACCGGATAGAGAAAGTCGTGTGAATGTTGCAGATGCACACATACACGTGTATGAAAGACGCATGCATTTGCCAATGAGTTTTTGCACCAGGGCGCCCTTTTCAGACCCATTTGTAAAGGCCACATGCTCCCTGTGGGAAAACACGTCTGTACAATTCTTTACGCAAAATACCAAAACTCAAATTGCAAGACTCCTTCAAGAAGAACTATTGCAATCACACGACAGTCTCCACTCACTCCCAACTTCTCCCATCTATCGACAGGCTGTGTTGAAAAGTGTACCCACCGACACTTGGAATCACTAGAAAAACATAATGAACCTAGACACAAATTTAAAGGCTAGGTTTTATTACAGAAGGAAAATGGCTGTTTCTGTGTGGAAGACCGAGCTTCGCCCTGCGTGTTGCCTTTTTTTTCGGAGGTTAGTTATTTAGATATAATACGTTGCATTTATATTTCAACCATAGAAAATTGTATGTTGAAGGATATACGTGTTACGTAAAAGAAAAGCGAATACAGAAAACCATGTGAAAGTAATATATTGTATAGTAAAATGGATAGCATAAAAACGACATACACGTGCTCAATTTTGCGATGATTAGTCAAACGCTTTTCTAGATTAACGTCCATCTATAGATGATATGAATTGTTTGTAGAAGACTGAGCAGAGAAAGAGATATGAATGTGTTACCTAAAAGTGAGAAGAGAAGAATGTAATGCGTAGAATTTCTATTTCAAACATACAGAAAATTGTAGGACTTGTTTGTGGAAGAGGGAATACAATTTTTTTAATGTATTTATAGATGAGTGAGTAGAGAAAGGGCTGTGATTGCATTCCCAAAAGTTAGTCGAGAAAACAGTGGTAATTTAATACGTAGCATTTCTATTTCAAACCTACAGAAAACTGTATTAAGTATGTGTAGAAAAGCAAATTTTTTTGTGTGTAAAATAGCGTTTTCTTCAGGAAACACAAACACACACACACACACACACACACACACACACACACACAGAGAGAGAGAGAGAGAGAGAGAGAGAGAGAGAGAGAACAGTCAAATCTTTTAAAGCTGGTCTTTATTTGAAGGCTTTGACATTCGGTTGTTAGCACGGCTAAGATATAAAAAAGTGAATAACAACCTTTTATTTGAGAAAAGTTAAAATATTGCAAAACTCACACAAATAACAAGGAATATCTCCGAAATGGTTCACTCTATACACAATTATTGAGACAAACTGTGTTTTAGCGAGATCTACAGTAAGATTTGGTCTCTTTCTTACGGTTTACCAATTATGCAAAAGTCATCTAGAGTAAACAGGACTACATAGGCTATAGCCAGAAAATTCAAAATATCGATTTCATTTGTCTTGCAAATATCTTAAACATATGACATTTTAATCAAAATCGTTAGAGCCATTTTTGAGAAAATCAAAATTTTGGAAAAATTTTCCATATAAAGGGTAGTTTAGGGTGGAGCTATTTTTTTTCAAAATCTTCGTGTCGCATCCTTGAAAGATGCTGAACCGAAGTATCAAGTTTGGTTTTTAATTTCCTTTCCGTGTTTTGAGTTGTACAGGAAGCTTGAGAACGTGTATTTTAGCGACATCTACGTCCACTAAAGTAGGGAATTACGTCACAGTGTATCGCCACAAATGACTTCACCTCTACAAATTACTTGTCACGTCAAATTAATTAAATAGGTAGGTTAAGTTTGTACTTACCAGTGACTGAATGGGGCCGCAGTGTAGAATATCCTCGTCGATTTCCTTCACCACGTCCTTGGGGCCCTGGGATCGTATCTGGTTAGAATACGTCGACTTCTGCATGCATCAGACAACAAAACAACATTCCTTCATGCTTCCATGCATTACACCATTGTACTTATTACTAGAGATGCAAAACACAAGTAACACATACCTACTAACAATACAATGTTACGAAAATAAACATAACATAGACTACTGCATCACGTAATCTCCCTAACAACATTTATCCCAGTCTAGTGTTTGTTTGTCCTGTGGTTTTGTCTGTTCGTCCTATTGACTGAGAATGCCCGCCAACCCCACGTGAGAACAACGCTTCATTTTGCTGCGATACAAGCCAGCGGTCGGTATATGACGTAGGAGCGGCCGAACGCTGACGGAGCACTCTGTGTCGAGAAGACACGAGCAGCGGTGAGCACGTGCAACGGCTCCTATTGTTTTATTTGTTACTAAAAGTAATTAATTCTACGCGATTCAGAGTCCAATATGAAATGCTGGTTTACGAGTTTGAATTTATAATACGTACTTTTGTTAATAATGAACACACTGAATCAGTAAAGCAACTTCCCAAGAGTCCTGCACAATAGCTACTAAATTATGTTTAACGAGCTTGAGTAACATTATTGTATATTGTTATACTATTGGCGTGTTGTTCGTGTTTACGATCCCGAAGAGAGGACTCCATTAGGATAAATAAATAAATAAGTAAATAGATGGTCAGGTAAAGATGGCGAATGGATGGACAGGTGGTTCAATGGATAATACGTAAATAAATAGCAAAGGCTGCTATTGTTCAGTGGAGGGGTAATGCCCAAACCCTCCCCTACTCTGATCTTTGAAGCACCTGGACTGAGGAAAGAGAAAATCTCCGTGGAATGACGTCACAGAGTCAGAAACCTGCCGATCCCTGATATAAGCTGTAAATATTGTTAGATGTATAGCTTCCGAGGGAGCGATAGTCTAGCAGACCGTGGCCGCGGGTACATTCAATATATTGTGACACCGAGCTCGGCGCACAACAAAAGACGGTCGGAGTCAAGCTACTTCACACCGCATACCAGGCACGGCACGTAACAAAGCTTCCCCACACCACTCACGCGACTAACAATGAAGCGGTAACACAAAGGGATTCTGGAGCCTTCGAGAAGGGTCTAAGTCACTCGGCGTGTTTGAAGGAGTTCGAGAAAATTCCGTGGGACGGCATCCCCACTATATAAAGAGGCCAGAAAACAGCAGTGAGTGCGAGACAACTGTGCGCGTGTACGTCGTAAAAAGAGCCAACGAGCGTCGAGTAATTCTAACATCGCAGTTAGTGTATGAGAGACAGAAAGTGAAGAAAAACACTAAAAGGACTGAGGCAAGGTTTTGAGAAGTAAAATATGTGTGTTATGATAGCACAAAAGACTAGACTGTGTTAGCGACGAGAAGACAGGTTTTGTGATAACATTTTACGAAACAACAAAGTGATAGAAAAGTAACCGGATTGATTTTGTCATTTTGTTACAATATATTCAAAATGTATGCTCACAGCAGCAGACACATGAATGAACAACGTGTGGTGGATTCTTCTTGTACACCCTGTCTTAGTGTTCCAGAGTTTTAAGTACACATTACTGAACACGTCAAGCAAATGCCCATCCCAAACTACCCTTTACATAGAACATTTTTCGAAAATGTTGCTTTCCTAAAACATACCTTGATTGATGTCGAATAAAAGAACATATTAAAGATATTGACATGGCAATTAAAATATATATGTTGAACTTTCTGGGAACAACCTCTAGCCTTCTTTATCAGCAAGGAATTTTGTATAACCTTACACAACTTGTGAAGGGAGAGATAAATCGAAAACGCACAATTTATTTTAAATGATGTGGCATCATCCATTTCCGGGATATCCGTTATTCAATACTTTCTCATTAAAGAAGTCACTATCGATTTTCAGCTGTTTATCGCGGCTGGAGTATGGACTAGTAACGTCATGTTGTAGCGTTCAGTTGTTAAACATTTGACTATCACTATTCACTTTGTATCTGTAGCGTATTCTGCGAAGGTTTACCTGCATTAATATGAAATAGATAGAAGAAAATCTTCGTGTTGCATCCTTGAAAGACATTAAACTTAAATACCAACTTTGGTTTTTAACCGACTTTTCGTTTTTGAGTTATGCTGTTCACAGTCTTGGGTGAAATACAATACCTCCTCTACTTACTATACGTAGTAGGGAAAATAATAATCTTTCGTAAGAATAATTTATATACCTACTAATAAACGACACAGGGTAGAGAAAGTAATGTGAATGTAAAACATCGTCACTATTTGTTGCTATAAGTCGTATGTTGTCAATTGTGAAAATCTCCTCAAATCTCCTTTTAGAAGAAGCGAAGTGCAGCAAGGATATTAAGGGCATTTGTTGTATTGTGGAGGAAGGAAACGGGCCCACAGGATGGGGTATGTGATTACTTGTGGACAGGAAATGGAGCGCGATATTCAACCAAGCCGGAAGTCGCACTTTAAATGTCCCCCAGGCATGTTCCTCACATGTTTCCAATACACTTTTGTTTCTCCTGTGATGAAACAGACGTAAAGACTACGCCATCTTAGTTTTTGTTCCGTTTCATCACCGTTTCCTCATTTCGCGGTTTATCACGTTCTGACACTTCATGCTTACACAACGTAAGATGTAAACAATTGTTAATACACATTTCCAATAAGGCATTCTTTATTAAATGAGGGCTGTCCCAGAGGTACCCCACCTAACATTTCTCTACATAGTCTCCTTTCAGTTCGATAAGTGAGAATCGTGTGCAACACAGTCATCAACTGCAGAATCACCTCTTCATTGTTGACAAGCCATTTCTTCAAGTTTGGAAACAGAAAATAATCAGTGGCGAGTAGAGTGCATGAGGAAGTAATTCGATCTTTAAGCCACTGATTTTGGCCATGTGTGAACTGCTGCATTGTCTTCGCGAAACAAAAACTTTTTTGCTAAATGCGGCCTTTTTTTACTTGATTTCATCATTCAAACGCTGCAACAAGTTCGCTTAATACTCGCCATTGATAATCAATGAAAATGATCCCTCGTGGATCCCAGAACCGTACATGGAACCGTCTTCGTCTTGTTTGGAGTCGATTCTCTCCTTTTAATGCACTGCTTCGACTGTTCCTTCGTCTCAGGTGTGGTTGTGAATCGATGCAAAATACTCAACTGAAACATCCCCACATGTTTTTGTCCCACTGGTGCATCTTTCTCGTGTCCAAATGTTGAGTCTGTCAGTAAACAATGTACAGCACTCTTCAACTGCCACAATGTTTACTTTACAATTTCTGGTCGACCACTGCCATGTTCGTTTTGGCAGCTCGTACGGCCTCGCTTGAACTCTGTCACCACTATTTCACTGTTGTAAACAAACGAGCTGATTGCTCCAGAACAGAATATAGCTGAACTTTGATTATATTTGGACTAAGACTTTTCAAATGAAAGAATCGTATCACATAACGATGACCAGCTCTATCCATGTCTACAAATTCACTCACAGCATTCACTATTGATGGCTGCCAAACAAACACTAAACAACGTAGCAACGTCGAAATTCAAACTTAAGCTTTATAAGGTTGGTACTTTTTACCAGTCATTTGGAACGACTGCTATCTGTAGTCTGGTCGGGTACTTCAGGGACAGCCCCCGTACTCACGTTAAGCACAACTTTCGGATAAACACCATTTAATCATTTGCATTCAGGTAGCTTTCTATACCACGAATAGTTTATTTTTATATTATTTCAACAAACTTTTCTTGGAAAAGTCGATTTTTCTACTTTATGTTAATCGAGACAAGCGTTACATTACACATTTCCTTATAGATATAAATCGAACGCAGAAGATCGAAGGGATAGTCAGATGTTCGTATACATATGTTGACCTTGAAATACCATAGCCCTTACATGAGATCGCGTAAACAACTAAATAAAGACAGCAGAATTGTAAATTTCAAACCAATCACTATGTAAGCATTGTGCAACAAAGGGTTATTTTAAATAAATGGTGGCAGCAACAAAACAGAACTAAAGATAACAAATCTGATGTGTTGCACTCACATGACTTTCTCTACTCTTGTACTAACCATTCTTACAAACTCTTATTCCTATATCTTCTTCGTAAGTTCTCCGAAACTCACATTACAAGGAATATCTCCGAAATGGTTCACCCTACAAGAAAATTTATTGAGACATAAATTATGTATTTTAGCAAGATCTACATTTTTGTATAGTATGATTTGGTCTATCTCTAACGGTTTAACAGTTATGCAAAAGTCGTCCAGAGTAAATACGACTACAGAGGCTATAGCCAGAAAATTCAAGATTGACGCAAACGTTCCTCTCCGTCGAAGACGTCGCCTTTAAGACCTATAAGATCTCGTGTTTGGTGTCCGGACTAGCTCTAGCAAGAGGTCCTAATCTGCAGGGTATGCGTGAGTTATGGTAGGAATGGAACCAAACGAAGAATCAACCAACATATCACTTTATTTGTAAATTTCCAGATTTGTAGAGAACTGCGGACGATATTTAAATAGAATGTAACTTTGTAACTTCAACTACAACGTTATAACACTTTAACTTTGTCACCCTTTAGCAACCGCCGAATTATGTATACGCGCTAACTTACGTACAACTCCCAAGTTGCACGTGCGTTATCTCGGCTCGATTCAAGACGAGTGTGTGTTGCGTTGCATTTGTTTTTGCGCGAGCAACACGAAGGAAGCGATTTCCATTGGCTAACTTTAGAGCACGTCATGGTAAGATAGGAATCAGCCCGCGGAATCACTATGGCTTCGTACAAACAGCAATTGTAACCTTATGACTCATTTAAATCTGCCTAGGCTTCCATTCTTGAGACTTTAACATATTCAGCTTTATTACGTCTTCCCCTTAACTATTGACTAGAATCTCCTTTTGTTTCTTTCCATTATCAAATATATATTGACATTATAATTTCGGTTTCAAGATATACATTTCATTTGTCATAAAAATATCTCAAACATATAGCATTTTAATCAAAATCGTTAGAAACATTTTCAAGAAAATCAACATTTTCGAAAAATTTTCCATGTAAAGGGTAGTTTAGGGTGGGGCTATTTTCTTCAAAATCTTCGTGTCACATCCTTGAAAGATATTGAATTTAAATATCAACTTTGGTTTTTAACCGACTTTTCGTTTTTGAGTTATGCTGTCCACAGACTGACAGACTGACACACAGACACAGACTGACACACAGACAGACACACGGACCTTTTTCTAAAAATGCTTTTCTTTGGGGGGGGGATTTCAGGGGTCTCAAAACATATATTTCCAGTGAAATCTGGACATGGAATTTTTGGGTGGAATGTAATACTTCCTCTACTTACTATACGTGGTAGAGAAAGTAAATGATGCATTATCACAATCTTGGTATACACATACATAAATCAGGTTCAGCTTACGCCATGATGCCATAAAGCGAGGAATGCACACACCAGTGGGTTGTGCCAAAGCTATTTTTGCTGTTACCTAAATATGCGATTGCATCCTCCTAGGAGTGGAACATAAGCAATGGGGCAACTGAACCTGCGAGACCGACCGACCGACCGACCGACCGCACTAAGGCCTTACGGAGTTCTACACACTGAATTACTAATCTGTGTCAGTGAACAGTTATGCCTTGGTACTCATTATCCTAACCATTGCCAAAACATGCTTTTCTACCTCACTTATCCAACATTGCAGCTTTTTAAGCCCCTATGATGTTTTAATGTATTTCATTTACCTCCCCGAATATGAAATTCTTGCACAATAATGTTGAATCTTCCCCTTTACCTCTTACTCTTGTAATTTCATACAATCCCAACTATTCCAAATAACGGGTGAAAAATGTCCTGATATTCCCACAACATCTACAAAACGTCTGACTTCGTTAGCCCTTTCCAAGACACTCTTCCAAGTTCTAAAATACTGGTGGTGGAACAATCATCAGTCGGAACGATCAACTAATTTTTTTAGAGAATCACAGGAAGTAAATTTTTAAACCGTTGTACTTTTTCTTTAGTCCTACATAGTTTCCACATAATACATATAACTAAATAAGATGCTAGAAGAACATGAAGATGTAAATGTCTCACTTCCGGGCCACCAAGTTATGTAACAGCATTAGAAAAGAGATCCACGGCAGCGGCAACACAACAAAGAACGGTCGGGTGGCCAGGCTCCCCTAACCCACTGGCGCGTCGCGTAACAAGTGATTGCTGGAACATTCGAGAAGTGTCCGGTAGCCGGCTTGTGTATAACGATCGAGAAAGGACTGTGTGACGTCATCCCCACTATATAAGGAGACGAGGCAACGAGTTAGAGGGGTTACGGTTGCAGACGTGAGTCGGCCAGTGTGTCAGTGAGCGCGAGACAGCTGTGCGGGGCGAGGGCGTACTGTCGTGAAAGAGACGTCGCGTCGAAGTGAAGTTTTAATGAGTGATTGTACGGTCGAAGATAGCGTATGGGAGACAGAGAAAGTGAAGAAAGACAGTGAAAGGATTGAGTCAAGGTTACTGTGTGCGTATAATATCACGAAAGAGTGTAGACCGTGTTAGTGTCAGAAAAAGACAACTGTGTATTTTTGCAAACGTTTTTGAGGTAAATAAAGTGACGAAAAAGTAATTGGACTGGACTTTTGTTGTTTTTTGTCACAATGGTGTCAGAAGTGAGATTTGTCGAACTGTCAAAATGTCACAGTATTGGTTCACCAATTTCTAATGTCACCTAATTACATATATTCCATCATGTAGCACAACCTGCCAATCGACTTGATTTCAACACACAAGGATATAAGGTAAACATTTTTACACGAGGGCTATTAAAATATGCTAGGACTGCTATCTTACCATTACAAACAGATTCGATTCTCTTACTTTGTAGTGTCTTGTTTGCTTAAATCGTGACCACACATATTTATGGCTTCAAGTGTTAAATCCACGGCATTTAATATACGATTCGTATTTTACATCATATCCTGTGGCATAACAAGTGTTCTACTGTATCGCATTCTCAACTAATACTCAAGTTCTTCGTATTCCCATATCGTATTCAAGTACAAGTCCTTTGTAAATCCCATATCGTATTCAAGTTTAAGTCCTTTGTAAATCCCATATCGTATTTAAGTACAAGGTCTTTGTATATCCCATTACGTATTCAAGTACAAGGTCTTTGTAAATCCCATATCGTATTCAAGTACAAGGGCTTTGTAAATCCCATATCGTATTCAAGTACAAGGTCTTTGTAAAACCCATATCGTATTCAAGTACAAGGGCTTTGTATATCCCATACGTATTCAAGTACAAGGGCTTTGTATATCCCATATCGTATTCAAGTACAAGGGTTTGTAAATCCCATATCGTATTCAAGTACAAGGGCTTTGTAAATCCCATATCGTATTCAAGTACAAGGGTTTGTAAATCCCAAATCGTATTCAAGTACAAGGGCTTTGTAAATCCCATATCGTATTCAAGTACAAGGGCTTTGTAAATCCCATATCGTATTCAAGTACAAGGGTTTGTAAATCCCATATCGTATTCAAGTACAAGGGCTTTGTAAATCCCATATCGTATTCAAGTACAAGGGCTTTGTAAATCCCATATCGTATTCAAGTACAAGAGGTTTGTAAATCCCATATCGTATTCAAGTACAAGAGGTTTGTAAATCCCATATCGTATTCAAGTACAAGAGGTTTGTAAATCCCATATCGTATTCAAGTACAAGTCCTTTGTAAATCCCATATCGTATTTAAGTACAAGGTCTTTGTATATCCCATTACGTATTCAAGTACAAGGTCTTTGTAAATCCCATATCGTATTCAAGTACAAGGGCTTTGTAAATCCCATATCGTATTCAAGTACAAGGTCTTTGTAAAACCCATATCGTATTCAAGTACAAGGGCTTTGTATATCCCATACGTATTCAAGTACAAGGGCTTTGTATATCCCATATCGTATTCAAGTACAAGGGTTTGTAAATCCCATATCGTATTCAAGTACAAGGGCTTTGTAAATCCCATATCGTATTCAAGTACAAGGGTTTGTAAATCCCAAATCGTATTCAAGTACAAGGGCTTTGTAAATCCCATATCGTATTCAAGTACAAGGGCTTTGTAAATCCCATATCGTATTCAAGTACAAGGGTTTGTAAATCCCATATCGTATTCAAGTACAAGGGTTTGTAAATCCCATATCGTATTCAAGTACAAGGGCTTTGTAAATCCCATATCATATTCAAGTACAAGGGCTTTGTAAATCCCATATCGTATTCAAGTACAAGAGGTTTGTAAATCCCATATCGTATTCAAGTACAAGAGGTTTGTAAATCCCATATCGTATTCAAGTACAAGTCCTTTGTAAATTCCATATCGTATTCAAGTACAAGTCCTTTGTAAATCCCATATCGTATTCAAGTACAAGTCCTTTGTATATCCCATATTGTATTCAAGTACAAGTCCTTTGTAAATCCCATATCGTATTCAAGTACAAGTCCTTTGTAAATCCCATATCGTATTCAAGTACAAGGGCTTTGTAAATCCCATATTGTATTCAAGTACAAGAGGTTTGTAAATCCCATACTGTATCCAAGTACAAGAGGTTTGTAAATCCCATATTGTATTCAAGTACAAGAGGTTTGTAAATCCCATATCATATTCAAGTACAAGAGGTTTGTAAATCCCATATCATATTCAAGTACAAGAGGTTTGTAAAACCCATATCGTATTCAAGTACAAGTCCTTTGTAAATCCCATATCGTATTCAAGTACAAGTCCTTTGTAAAACCCATATCGTATTCAAGTACAAGAGGTTTGTAAATCCCATATCATATTCAAGTACAAGAGGTTTGTAAATCCCATATCATATTCAAGTACAAGAGGTTTGTAAATCCCATATCATATTCAAGTACAAGAGGTTTGTAAATCCCATATCATATTCAAGTACAAGAGGTTTGTAAATCCCATATCATATTCAAGTACAAGAGGTTTGTAAATCCCATATCATATTCAAGTACAAGAGGTTTGTAAATCCCATATCATATTCAAGTACAAGAGGTTTGTAAATCCCATATCATATTCAAGTACAAGAGGTTTGTAAATCCCATATCATATTCAAGTACAAGAGGTTTGTAAATCCCATATCATATTCAAGTACAAGAGGTTTGTAAATCCCATATCATATTCAAGTACAAGAGGTTTGTAAATCCCATATCATATTCAAGTACAAGAGGTTTGTAAATCCAATATCATATTCAAGTACAAGAGGTTTGTAAATCCCATATCATATTCAAGCACAAGAGGTTTGTAAATCCCATATCATATTCAAGTACAAGAGGTTTGTAAATCCCATATCATATTCAAGTACAAGAGGTTTGTAAATCCCATATCATATTCAAGTACAAGAGGTTTGTAAATCCCATATTGTATTCAAGTACAAGAGGTTTGTAAATCCCATATCATATTCAAGTACAAGAGGTTTGTAAATCTCATATCATATTCAAGTACAAGATGTTTGTAAAACCCATATTGTATTCAAGTATAAGTCCTTTGTAAATCCCATATCGTATTCAAGTACAAGAGGTTTGTAAATCCCATATTGTATTCAAGTACAAGAGGTTTGTAAATCCCATATCATATTCAAGTACAAGAGGTTTGTAAATCCAATATCATATTCAAGTACAAGAGGTTTGTAAATCCCATATCATATTCAAGCACAAGAGGTTTGTAAATCCCATATCATATTCAAGTACAAGAGGTTTGTAAATCCCATATCATATTCAAGTACAAGAGGTTTGTAAATCCCATATCATATTCAAGTACAAGAGGTTTGTAAATCCCATATTGTATTACGGTACAAGAGGTTTGTAAATCCCATATCATATTCAAGTACAAGAGGTTTGTAAATCCAATATCATATTCAAGTACAAGAGGTTTGTAAATCCCATATCATATTCAAGCACAAGAGGTTTGTAAATCCCATATCATATTCAAGTACAAGAGGTTTGTAAATCCCATATCATATTCAAGTACAAGAGGTTTGTAAATCCCATATCATATTCAAGTACAAGAGGTTTGTAAATCCCATATTGTATTCAAGTACAAGAGGTTTGTAAATCCCATATCATATTCAAGTACAAGAGGTTTGTAAATCTCATATCATATTCAAGTACAAGATGTTTGTAAAACCCATATTGTATTCAAGTATAAGTCCTTTGTAAATCCCATATCGTATTCAAGTACAAGTCCTTTGTAAATCCCATATTGTATTCAAGTACAAGTCCTTTGTAAATCCCATATCATATTCAAGTACAAGAGGTTTGTAAATCCCATATCGTATTCAAGTACAAGTCCTTTGTAAATCCCATATCATATTCAAGTACAAGTCCTTTGTAAATCCCATATCATATTCAAGTACAAGAGGTTAGTAAATCCCATATCATATTCAAGTACAAGTCCTTTGTAAATCCCATATCATATTTAAGTACAAGTCCTTTGTAAATCCCATATCATATTCAAGTACAAGAGGTTAGTAAATCCCATATCGTATTCAAGTACAAGTGCTTTGTAAATCCCATATCGTATTCAAGTACAAGAGGTTTGTAAATCCCATATCGTATTCAAGTACAAGTCCTTTGTAAATCCCATATCATATTCAAGTACAAATCCTTTGTAAATCCCATATCATATTTAAGTACAAGTCCTTTGTAAATCCCATATCATAATCAAGTACAAGGTCTTTGTAAATCCCATATCATATTCAAGTACAAGAGGTTAGTAAATCCCATATCATATTCAAGTACAAGTCCTTTGTAAATCCCATATCATATTCAAGTACAAGTCCTTTGTAAATCCCATACCATATTCAAGTACAAGAGGTTAGTAAATCCCA
The DNA here is from genome assembly GCA_030765045.1 of Tenodera sinensis. Classification (NCBI taxonomy): domain Eukaryota; kingdom Metazoa; phylum Arthropoda; class Insecta; order Mantodea; family Mantidae; genus Tenodera; species Tenodera sinensis. The sequence continues at coordinate 131,966,555 of CM060970.1, forward strand.
TATCGTATTCAAGTACAAGTCCTTTGTAAATCCCATATCATATTCAAGTACAAGAGGTTAGTAAATCCCATATCATATTCAAGTACAAGAGGTTAGTAAATCCCATATCATATTCAAGTACAAGTCCTTTGTAAATCCCATATCATATTCAAGTACAAGAGGTTAGTAAATCCCATATCGTATTCAAGTACAAGTCCTTTGTAAATCCCATATCATATTCAAGTACAAGAGGTTAGTAAACCCCATATCATATTCAAGTACAAGTCCTTTGTAAATCCCATATCGTATTCAAGTACAAGGGCTTTGTAAATCCCATATCATATTCAAGTACAAGAGGTTAGTAAATCCCATATCGTATTCAAGTACAAGGGCTTTGTAAATCACATATCATATTCAAGTACAAGGGCTTTGTAAATCCCATATCATATTCAAGTACAAGGTCTTTGTAAATCCCATATTGTATTCAAGTACAAGGTCTTTGTAAATCCCATATCGTATTCAAGTACAAGGTCTTTGTAAATCCCATATCGTATTCAAGTACAAGTCCTTTGTAAATCCCATATCGTATTCAAGTACAAGTCCTTTGTAAATCCCATATCATATTCAAGTACAAGGTCTTTGTAAATCCCATATCATATTCAAGTACAAGGTCTTTGTAAATCCCATATCATATTCAAGTACAAGTCCTTTGTAAATCCCATATCATATTCAAGTACAAGGTCTTTGTAAATCCCATATTGTATTCAAGTACAAGGGCTTTGTAAATCCCATATTGTATTCAAGTACAAGGGCTTTGTAAATCCCATATTGTATTCAAGTACAAGTCCTTTGCAAATCCCATATTGTATTCAAGTATAAGGTCTTTGTAAATCCCATATCGTATTCAAGTACAAGTCCTTTGTAAACCCCATATCGTATTCAAGTACAAGTCCTTTGTAAATCCCATATTGTATTCAAGTACAAGGTCTTTGTAAATCCCATATCGTATTCAAGTACAAGTCCTTTGTAAACCCCATATCGTATTCAAGCACAAGTCCTTTGCAAATCCCATATTGTATTCAAGTATAAGGTCTTTGTAAATCCCATATATTCAAGTACAAGTCCTTCGTAAATCCCATATATTCAAGTACAAGGTCTTTGTAAATCCCATATCATATTCAAGTACAAGTCCTTTGTAAATCCCATATCGTATTCAAGTACAAGGTCTTTGTAAATCCCATATATTCAAGTACAAGGTCTTTGTAAATCCCATATCATATTCAAGTACAAGTCCTTTGTAAATCCCATATCGTATTCAAGTACAAGTCCTTTGTAAATCCCATATCGTATTCAAGTACAAGGTCTTTGTAAATCCCATATCGTATTCAAGTACAAGTCCTTTGTAAACCCCATATCGTATTCAAGTACAAGTCCTTTGTAAATCCCATATCCTATTCAAGTACAAGTCCTTTGTAAATCCCATATCATATTTAAGTAAAAGTCCTTTGTAAATCCCATATCATATTCAAGTACAAGTCCTTTGTAAATCCCATATCATATTCAAGTACAAGCTATTTGTAAATCCCATATCATATTCAAGTACAAGTCCTTTGTAAATCCCATATCATATTCAAGCACAAGTCCTTTGTAAATCCCATATCCTATTCAAGTACAAGTCCTTTGTAAATCCCATATCATATTTAAGTACAAGTCCTTTGTAAATCCCATATCATATTCAAGTACAAGTCCTTTGTAAATCCCATATCGTATTCAAGTACAAGTCCTTTGTAAACCCCATATCGTATTCAAGTACAAGGGCTTTGTAAATCCCATATCGTATTCAAGTACAAGGTCTTTGTAAATCCCTTACGTATTCAAGTACAAGTCCTTTGTAAATCCCATATCGTATTCAAGTACAAGTCCTTTGTAAATCCCATATTGTATTCAAGTACAAGTCCTTTGTAAATCCCATATCGTATTCAAGTACAAGGTCTATGTAAATCCCATATCGTATTCAAGTACAAGGTCTTTGTAAATCCCATATCGTATTCAAGTACAAGGTCTTTGTAAAACCCATATCGTATTCAAGTACAAGGGCTTTGTATATCCCATACGTATTCAAGTACAAGGGCTTTGTATATCCCATATCGTATTCAAGTACAAGGGTTTGTAAATCCCATATCGTATTCAAGTACAAGGGCTTTGTAAATCCCATATCGTATTCAAGTACAAGGGTTTGTAAATCCCATATCGTATTCAAGTGCAAGGGCTTTGTAAATCCCATATCGTATTCAAGTACAAGGGCTTTGTAAATCCCATATCGTATTCAAGTACAAGGGTTTGTAAAGCCCATATCGTATTCAAGTACAAGGGTTTGTAAATCCCATATCGTATTCAAGTACAAGGGCTTTGTAAATCCCATATCATATTCAAGTACAAGGGCTTTGTAAATCCCATATCGTATTCAAGTACAAGAGGTTTGTAAATCCCATATCGTATTCAAGTACAAGAGGTTTGTAAATCCCATATCGTATTCAAGTACAAGTCCTTTGTAAATCCCATATCGTATTCAAGTACAAGTCCTTTGTAAATCCCATATCGTATTCAAGTACAAGTCCTTTGTATATCCCATATTGTATTCAAGTACAAGTCCTTTGTAAATCCCATATCGTATTCTAGTACAAGTCCTTTGTAAATCCCATATCGTATTCAAGTACAAGGGCTTTGTAAATCCCATATCGTATTCAAGTACAAGAGGTTTGTAAATCCCATATTGTATTCAAGTACAAGAGGTTTGTAAATCCCATATTGTATTCAAGTACAAGAGGTTTGTAAATCCCATATCATATTCAAGTACAAGAGGTTTGTAAATCCCATATCATATTCAAGTACAAGAGGTTTGTAAAACCCATATCGTATTCAAGTACAAGTCCTTTGTAAATCCCATATCGTATTCAAGTACAAGTCCTTTGTAAAACCCATATCGTATTCAAGTACAAGAGGTTTGTAAATCCCATATCATATTCAAGTACAAGAGGTTTGTAAATCCCATATCATATTCAAGTACAAGAGGTTTCTAAATCCCATATCATATTCAAGTACAAGAGGTTTGTAAATCCCATATCATATTCAAGTACAAGAGGTTTGTAAATACCATATCATATTCAAGTACAAGAGGTTTGTAAATCCCATATCATATTCAAGTACAAGAGGTTTGTAAATCCCATATCATATTCAAGTACAAGAGGTTTGTAAATCCCATATCATATTCAAGTACAAGAGGTTTGTAAATCCCATATCATATTCAAGTACAAGAGGTTTGTAAATCCCATATCATATTCAAGTACAAGAGGTTTGTAAATCCCATATTGTATTCAAGTACAAGAGGTTTGTAAATCCCATATCATATTCAAGTACAAGAGGTTTGTAAATCCAATATCATATTCAAGTACAAGAGGTTTGTAAATCCCATATCATATTCAAGCACAAGAGGTTTGTAAATCCCATATCATATTCAAGTACAAGAGGTTTGTAAATCCCATATCATATTCAAGTACAAGAGGTTTGTAAATCCCATATCATATTCAAGTACAAGAGGTTTGTAAATCCCATATTGTATTCAAGTACAAGAGGTTTGTAAATCCCATATCATATTCAAGTACAAGAGGTTTGTAAATCTCATATCATATTCAAGTACAAGATGTTTGTAAAACCCATATTGTATTCAAGTATAAGTCCTTTGTAAATCCCATATCGTATTCAAGTACAAGTCCTTTGTAAATCCCATATTGTATTCAAGTACAAGTCCTTTGTAAATCCCATATCATATTCAAGTACAAGAGGTTTGTAAATCCCATATCGTATTCAAGTACAAGTCCTTTGTAAATCCCATATCATATTCAAGTACAAGAGGTTAGTAAATCCCATATCATATTCAAGTACAAGTCCTTTGTAAATCCCATATCATATTCAAGTACAAGAGGTTAGTAAATCCCATATCATATTCAAGTACAAGTCCTTTGTAAATCCCATATCATATTCAAGTACAAGTCGTTTGTAAATCCCATATCATATTCAAGTACAAGAGGTTAGTAAATCCCATATCGTATTCAAGTACAAGTCCTTTGTAAATCCCATATCGTATTCAAGTACAAGAGGTTTGTAAATCCCATATCGTATTCAAGTACAAGTCCTTTGTAAATCCCATATCATATTCAAGTACAAATCCTTTGTAAATCCCATATCATATTTAAGTACAAGTCCTTTGTAAATCCCATATCATATTCAAGTACAAGGTCTTTGTAAATCCCATATCATATTCAAGTACAAGAGGTTAGTAAATCCCATATCATATTCAAGTACAAGTCCTTTGTAAATCCCATATCATATTCAAGTACAAGTCCTTTGTAAATCCCATACCATATTCAAGTACAAGAGGTTAGTAAATCCCATATCGTATTCAAGTACAAGTCCTTTGTAAATCCCATATCATATTCAAGTACAAGAGGTTAGTAAATCCCATATCATATTCAAGTACAAGAGGTTAGTAAATCCCATATCATATTCAAGTACAAGTCCTTTGTAAATCCCATATCATATTCAAGTACAAGAGGTTAGTAAATCCCATATCGTATTCAAGTACAAGTCCTTTGTAAATCCCATATCATATTCAAGTACAAGAGGTTAGTAAATCCCATATCATATTCAAGTACAAGTCCTTTGTAAATCCCATATCGTATTCAAGTACAAGGGCTTTGTAAATCCCATATCATATTCAAGTACAAGAGGTTAGTAAATCCCATATCGTATTCAAGTACAAGGGCTTTGTAAATCCCATATCATATTCAAGTACAAGGGCTTTGTAAATCCCATATCATATTCAAGTACAAGGTCTTTGTAAATCCCATATCGTATTCAAGTACAAGGTCTTTGTAAATCCCATATCGTATTCAAGTACAAGGTCTTTGTAAATCCCATATCGTATTCAAGTACAAGTCCTTTGTAAATCCCATATCGTATTCAAGTACAAGTCCTTTGTAAATCCCATATCATATTCAAGTACAAGGTCTTTGTAAATCCCATATCATATTCAAGTACAAGGTCTTTGTAAATCCCATATCATATTCAAGTACAAGTCCTTTGTAAATCCCATATCATATTCAAGTACAAGGTCTTTGTAAATCCCATATTGTATTCAAGTACAAGGGCTTTGTAAATCCCATATTGTATTCAAGTACAAGGGCTTTGTAAATCCCATATTGTATTCAAGTACAAGTCCTTTGCAAATCCCATATTGTATTCAAGTATAAGGTCTTTGTAAATCCCATATCGTATTCAAGTACAAGTCCTTTGTAAACCCCATATCGTATTCAAGTACAAGTCCTTTGTAAATCCCATATTGTATTCAAGTACAAGGTCTTTGTAAATCCCATATCGTATTCAAGTACAAGTCCTTTGTAAACCCCATATCGTATTCAAGTACAAGTCCTTTGCAAATCCCATATTGTATTCAAGTATAAGGTCTTTGTAAATCCCATATATTCAAGTACAAGTCCTTCGTAAATCCCATATATTCAAGTACAAGGTCTTTGTAAATCCCATATCATATTCAAGTACAAGTCCTTTGTAAATCCCATATCGTATTCAAGTACAAGGTCTTTGTAAATCCCATATATTCAAGTACAAGGTCTTTGTAAATCCCATATCATATTCAAGTACAAGTCCTTTGTAAATCCCATATCGTATTCAAGTACAAGGTCTTTGTAAATCCCATATCGTATTCAAGTACAAGTCCTTTGTAAATCCCATATCGTATTCAAGTACAAGTACTTTGTAAATCCCATATATTCAAGTACAAGGTCTTTGTAAATCCCATATATTCAAGTACAAGTCCTTTGTAAATCCCATATCGTATTCAAGTACAAGGTCTTTGTAAATCCCATATATTCAAGTACAAGGTCTTTGTAAATCCCATATCATATTCAAGTACAAGTCCTTTGTAAATCCCATATCGTATTCAAGTACAAGGTCTTTGTAAATCCCATATCGTATTCAAGTACAAGTCCTTTGTAAACCCCATATCGTATTCAAGTACAAGTCCTTTGTAAACCCCATATCGTATTCAAGTACAAGTCCTTTGTAAATCCCATATCACATTTAAGTAAAAGTCCTTTGTAAATCCCATATCATATTCAAGTACAAGTCCTTTGTAAATCCCATATCATATTCAAGTACAAGCTATTTGTAAATCCCATATCATATTCAAGTACAAGTCCTTTGTAAATCCCATATCATATTCAAGCACAAGTCCTTTGTAAATCCCATATCCTATTCAAGTACAAGTCCTTTGTAAATCCCATATCATATTTAAGTACAAGTCCTTTGTAAATCCCATATCATATTCAAGTACAAGTCCTTTGTAAATCCCATATCGTATTCAAGTACAAGTCCTTTGTAAACCCCATATCGTATTCAAGTACAAGGGCTTTGTAAATCCCATATCGTATTCAAGTACAAGGTCTTTGTAAATCCCTTACGTATTCAAGTACAAGTCCTTTGTAAATCCCATATCGTATTCAAGTACAAGTCCTTTGTAAATCCCATATTGTATTCAAGTACAAGTCCTTTGTAAATCCCATATCGTATTCAAGTACAAGGTCTATGTAAATCCCATATCGTATTCAAGTACAAGGTCTTTGTAAATCCCATATCGTATTCAAGTACAAGGTCTTTGTAAAACCCATATCGTATTCAAGTACAAGGGCTTTGTATATCCCATACGTATTCAAGTACAAGGGCTTTGTATATCCCATATCGTATTCAAGTACAAGGGTTTGTAAATCCCATATCGTATTCAAGTACAAGGGCTTTGTAAATCCCATATCGTATTCAAGTACAAGGGTTTGTAAATCCCATATCGTATTCAAGTGCAAGGGCTTTGTAAATCCCATATCGTATTCAAGTACAAGGGCTTTGTAAATCCCATATCGTATTCAAGTACAAGGGTTTGTAAATCCCATATCGTATTCAAGTACAAGGGTTTGTAAATCCCATATCGTATTCAAGTACAAGGGCTTTGTAAATCCCATATCATATTCAAGTACAAGGGCTTTGTAAATCCCATATCGTATTCAAGTACAAGAGGTTTGTAAATCCCATATCGTATTCAAGTACAAGAGGTTTGTAAATCCCATATCGTATTCAAGTACAAGTCCTTTGTAAATCCCATATCGTATTCAAGTACAAGTCCTTTGTAAATCCCATATCGTATTCAAGTACAAGTCCTTTGTATATCCCATATTGTATTCAAGTACAAGTCCTTTGTAAATCCCATATCGTATTCAAGTACAAGTCCTTTGTAAATCCCATATCGTATTCAAGTACAAGGGCTTTGTAAATCCCATATCGTATTCAAGTACAAGAGGTTTGTAAATCCCATATTGTATTCAAGTACAAGAGGTTTGTAAATCCCATATTGTATTCAAGTACAAGAGGTTTGTAAATCCCATATCATATTCAAGTACAAGAGGTTTGTAAATCCCATATCATATTCAAGTACAAGAGGTTTGTAAAACCCATATCGTATTCAAGTACAAGTCCTTTGTAAATCCCATATCGTATTCAAGTACAAGTCCTTTGTAAAACCCATATCGTATTCAAGTACAAGAGGTTTGTAAATCCCATATCATATTCAAGTACAAGAGGTTTGTAAATCCCATATCATACTCAAGTAAAGGAGGTTTGTAAATCCCATATCATATTCAAGTACAAGAGGTTTGTAAATCCCATATCATATTCAAGTACAAGAGGTTTGTAAATACCATATCATATTCAAGTACAAGAGGTTTGTAAATCCCATATCATATTCAAGTACAAGAGGTTTGAAAATCCCATATCATATTCAAGTACAAGAGGTTTGTAAATCCCATATCATATTCAAGTACAAGAGGTTTGTAAATCCCATATCATATTCAAGTACAAGAGGTTTGTAAATCCCATATCATATTCAAGTACAAGAGGTTTGTAAATCCCATATTGTATTCAAGTACAAGAGGTTTGTAAATCCCATATCATATTCAAGTACAAGAGGTTTGTAAATCCAATATCATATTCAAGTACAAGAGGTTTGTAAATCCCATATCATATTCAAGCACAAGAGGTTTGTAAATCCCATATCATATTCAAGTACAAGAGGTTTGTAAATCCCATATCATATTCAAGTACAAGAGGTTTGTAAATCCCATATCATATTCAAGTACAAGAGGTTTGTAAATCCCATATTGTATTCAAGTACAAGAGGTTTGTAAATCCCATATCATATTCAAGTACAAGAGGTTTGTAAATCTCATATCATATTCAAGTACAAGATGTTTGTAAAACCCATATTGTATTCAAGTATAAGTCCTTTGTAAATCCCATATCGTATTCAAGTACAAGTCCTTTGTAAATCCCATATTGTATTCAAGTACAAGTCCTTTGTAAATCCCATATCATATTCAAGTACAAGAGGTTTGTAAATCCCATATCGTATTCAAGTACAAGTCCTTTGTAAATCCCATATCATATTCAAGTACAAGAGGTTAGTAAATCCCATATCATATTCAAGTACAAGTCCTTTGTAAATCCCATATCATATTCAAGTACAAGAGGTTAGTAAATCCCATATCATATTCAAGTACAAGTCCTTTGTAAATCCCATATCATATTCAAGTACAAGTCCTTTGTAAATCCCATATCATATTCAAGTACAAGAGGTTAGTAAATCCCATATCGTATTCAAGTACAAGTCCTTTGTAAATCCCATATCGTATTCAAGTACAAGAGGTTTGTAAATCCCATATCGTATTCAAGTACAAGTCCTTTGTAAATCCCATATCATATTCAAGTACAAATCCTTTGTAAATCCCATATCATATTTAAGTACAAGTCCTTTGTAAATCCCATATCATATTCAAGTACAAGGTCTTTGTAAATCCCATATCATATTCAAGTACAAGAGGTTAGTAAATCCCATATCATATTCAAGTACAAGTCCTTTGTAAATCCCATATCATATTCAAGTACAAGTCCTTTGTAAATCCCATACCATATTCAAGTACAAGAGGTTAGTAAATCCCATATCGTATTCAAGTACAAGTCCTTTGTAAATCCCATATCATATTCAAGTACAAGAGGTTAGTAAATCCCATATCATATTCAAGTACAAGAGGTTAGTAAATCCCATATCATATTCAAGTACAAGTCCTTTGTAAATCCCATATCATATTCAAGTACAAGAGGTTAGTAAATCCCATATCGTATTCAAGTACAAGTCCTTTGTAAATCCCATATCATATTCAAGTACAAGAGGTTAGTAAATCCCATATCATATTCAAGTACAAGTCCTTTGTAAATCCCATATCGTATTCAAGTACAAGGGCTTTGTAAATCCCATATCATATTCAAGTACAAGAGGTTAGTAAATCCCATATCGTATTCAAGTACAAGGGCTTTGTAAATCCCATATCATATTCAAGTACAAGGGCTTTGTAAATCCCATATCATATTCAAGTACAAGGTCTTTGTAAATCCCATATCGTATTCAAGTACAAGGTCTTTGTAAATCCCATATCGTATTCAAGTACAAGGTCTTTGTAAATCCCATATCGTATTCAAGTACAAGTCCTTTGTAAATCCCATATCGTATTCAAGTACAAGTCCTTTGTAAATCCCATATCATATTCAAGTACAAGGTCTTTGTAAATCCCATATCATATTCAAGTACAAGGTCTTTGTAAATCCCATATCATATTCAAGTACAAGTCCTTTGTAAATCCCATATCATATTCAAGTACAAGGTCTTTGTAAATCCCATATTGTATTCAAGTACAAGGGCTTTGTAAATCCCATATTGTATTCAAGTACAAGGGCTTTGTAAATCCCATATTGTATTCAAGTACAAGTCCTTTGCAAATCCCATATTGTATTCAAGTATAAGGTCTTTGTAAATCCCATATCGTATTCAAGTACAAGTCCTTTGTAAACCCCATATCGTATTCAAGTACAAGTCCTTTGTAAATCCCATATTGTATTCAAGTACAAGGTCTTTGTAAATCCCATATCGTATTCAAGTACAAGTCCTTTGTAAACCCCATATCGTATTCAAGTACAAGTCCTTTGCAAATCCCATATTGTATTCAAGTATAAGGTCTTTGTAAATCCCATATATTCAAGTACAAGTCCTTCGTAAATCCCATATATTCAAGTACAAGGTCTTTGTAAATCCCATATCATATTCAAGTACAAGTCGTTTGTAAATCCCATATCGTATTCAAGTACAAGGTCTTTGTAAATCCCATATATTCAAGTACAAGGTCTTTGTAAATCCCATATCATATTCAAGTACAAGTCCTTTGTAAATCCCATATCGTATTCAAGTACAAGGTCTTTGTAAATCCCATATCGTATTCAAGTACAAGTCCTTTGTAAATCCCATATCGTATTCAAGTACAAGTACTTTGTAAATCCCATATATTCAAGTACAAGGTCTTTGTAAATCCCATATATTCAAGTACAAGTCCTTTGTAAATCCCATATCGTATTCAAGTACAAGGTCTTTGTAAATCCCATATATTCAAGTACAAGGTCTTTGTAAATCCCATATCATATTCAAGTACAAGTCCTTTGTAAATCCCATATCGTATTCAAGTACAAGTCCTTTGTAAATCCCATATCGTATTCAAGTACAAGAGGTTTGTAAATCCAATATCATATTCAAGTACAAGAGGTTTGTAAATCCCATATCATATTCAAGCACAAGAGGTTTGTAAATCCCATATCATATTCAAGTACAAGAGGTTTGTAAATCCCATATCATATTCAAGTACAAGAGGTTTGTAAATCCCATATCATATTCAAGTACAAGAGGTTTGTAAATCCCATATTGTATTACGGTACAAGAGGTTTGTAAATCCCATATCATATTCAAGTACAAGAGGTTTGTAAATCCAATATCATATTCAAGTACAAGAGGTTTGTAAATCCCATATCATATTTAAGTACAAGTCCCTTGTAAATCCCATATCATATTCAAGTACAAGTCCTTTGTAAATCCCATATCGTATTCAAGTACAAGTCCTTTGTAAACCCCATATCGTATTCAAGTACAAGGGCTTTGTAAATCCCATATCGTATTCAAGTACAAGGTCTTTGTAAATCCCTTACGTATTCAAGTACAAGTCCTTTGTAAATCCCATATCGTATTCAAGTACAAGTCCTTTGTAAATCCCATATTGTATTCAAGTACAAGTCCTTTGTAAATCCCATATCGTATTCAAGTACAAGGTCTTTGTAAATCCCATATCGTATTCAAGTACAAGGTCTTTGTAAATCCCATATCGTATTCAAGTACAAGGGCTTTGTAAATCCCATATCATATTTAAGTAGAAGTCCTTAGTAAATCCCATATCGTATTCAAGTACAAGTCCTTTGTAAATCCCATATCGTATTCAAGTACAAGTCCTTTGTAAATCCCATACATATTCAAGTACAAGTCCTTTGTAAATCCCATATTATATTCAAGTACAAGGGCTTTGTAAATCCCATACGTATTCAAGTACAAGTCCTTTGTAAATCCCATATCGTATTCAAGTACAAGGTCTTTGTAAATCCCATACGTATTCAAGTACAAGTCCTTTGTAAATCCCATATCGTATTCAAGTACAAGTCCTTTGTAAATCCCATATTATATTCAAGTACAAGGTCTTTGTAAATCCCATACGTATTCAAGTACAAGTCCTTTGTAAATCCCATATCGTATTCAAGTACAAGTCCTTTGTAAATCCCATACATATTCAAGTACAAGTCCTTTGTAAATCCCATATCGTATTCAAGTACAAGGACTTTGTAAATCCCATATCGTATTCAAGTACAAGGTCTTTGTAAATCCCATATCGTATTCAAGTACAAGTCCTTTGTAAATCCTATATCGTATTCAAGTACAAGTCCTTTGTAAATCCCATATCGTATTCAAGTACAAGGTCTTTGTAAATCCCATATCGTATTCAAGTACAAGTCCTTTGTAAATCCTGTATCGTATTCAAGTACAAGTCCTTTGTAAATCCCATATCGTATTCAAGTACAAGTCCTTTGTAAATCCCATACATATTCAAGTACAAATCCTTTGTAAATCCCATATTGTATTCAAGTACAAGGGCTTTGTAAATCCCGTACGTATTCAAGTACAAGTCCTTTGTAAATCCCATATCGTATTCAAGTACAAGGTCTTTGTAAATCCCATACGTATTCAAGTACAAGTCCTTTGTAAATCCCATATCGTATTCAAGTACAAGTCCTTTGTAAATCCCATATTATATTCAAGTACAAGGTCTTTGTAAATCCCATACGTATTCAAGTACAAGTCCTTTGTAAATCCCATATCGTATTCAAGTACAAGTCCTTTGTAAATCCCATATCGTATTCAAGTACAAGAGGTTAGTAAATCCCATATCGTATTCAAGTACAAGGGCTTTGTAAATCCCATATCATATTCAAGTACAAGGGCTTTGTAAATCCCATATCATATTCAAGTACAAGGTCTTTGTAAATCCCATATCGTATTCAAGTACAAGGTCTTTGTAAATCCCATATCGTATTCAAGTACAAGGTCTTTGTAAATCCCATATCGTATTCAAGTACAAGTCCTTTGTAAATCCCATATCGTATTCAAGTACAAGTCCTTTGTAAATCCCATATCATATTCAAGTACAAGGTCTTTGTAAATCCCATATCATATTCAAGTACAAGGTCTTTGTAAATCCCATATCATATTCAAGTACAAGTCCTTTGTAAATCCCATATCATATTCAAGTACAAGGTCTTTGTAAATCCCATATTGTATTCAAGTACAAGGGCTTTGTAAATCCCATATTGTATTCAAGTACAAGGGCTTTGTAAATCCCATATTGTATTCAAGTACAAGTCCTTTGCAAATCCCATATTGTATTCAAGTATAAGGTCTTTGTAAATCCCATATCGTATTCAAGTACAAGTCCTTTGTAAACCCCATATCGTATTCAAGTACAAGTCCTTTGTAAATCCCATATTGTATTCAAGTACAAGGTCTTTGTAAATCCCATATCGTATTCAAGTACAAGTCCTTTGTAAACCCCATATCGTATTCAAGTACAAGTCCTTTGCAAATCCCATATTGTATTCAAGTATAAGGTCTTTGTAAATCCCATATATTCAAGTACAAGTCCTTCGTAAATCCCATATATTCAAGTACAAGGTCTTTGTAAATCCCATATCATATTCAAGTACAAGTCCTTTGTAAATCCCATATCGTATTCAAGTACAAGGTCTTTGTAAATCCCATATATTCAAGTACAAGGTCTTTGTAAATCCCATATCATATTCAAGTACAAGTCCTTTGTAAATCCCATATCGTATTCAAGTACAAGGTCTTTGTAAATCCCATATCGTATTCAAGTACAAGTCCTTTGTAAATCCCATATCGTATTCAAGTACAAGTACTTTGTAAATCCCATTTATTCAAGTACAAGGTCTTTGTAAATCCCATATATTCAAGTACAAGTCCTTTGTAAATCCCATATCGTATTCAAGTACAAGGTCTTTGTAAATCCCATATATTCAAGTACAAGGTCTTTGTAAATCCCATATCATATTCAAGTACAAGTCCTTTGTAAATCCCATATCGTATTCAAGTACAAGTCCTTTGTAAATCCCATATCGTATTCAAGTACAAGAGGTTTGTAAATCCAATATCATATTCAAGTACAAGAGGTTTGTAAATCCCATATCATATTCAAGCACAAGAGGTTTGTAAATCCCATATCATATTCAAGTACAAGAGGTTTGTAAATCCCATATCATATTCAAGTACAAGAGGTTTGTAAATCCCATATCATATTCAAGTACAAGAGGTTTGTAAATCCCATATTGTATTACGGTACAAGAGGTTTGTAAATCCCATATCATATTCAAGTACAAGAGGTTTGTAAATCCAATATCATATTCAAGTACAAGAGGTTTGTAAATCCCATATCATATTTAAGTACAAGTCCCTTGTAAATCCCATATCATATTCAAGTACAAGTCCTTTGTAAATCCCATATCGTATTCAAGTACAAGTCCTTTGTAAACCCCATATCGTATTCAAGTACAAGGGCTTTGTAAATCCCATATCGTATTCAAGTACAAGGTCTTTGTAAATCCCTTACGTATTCAAGTACAAGTCCTTTGTAAATCCCATATCGTATTCAAGTACAAGTCCTTTGTAAATCCCATATTGTATTCAAGTACAAGTCCTTTGTAAATCCCATATCGTATTCAAGTACAAGGTCTTTGTAAATCCCATATCGTATTCAAGTACAAGGTCTTTGTAAATCCCATATCGTATTCAAGTACAAGGGCTTTGTAAATCCCATATCATATTTAAGTAGAAGTCCTTAGTAAATCCCATATCGTATTCAAGTACAAGTCCTTTGTAAATCCCATATCGTATTCAAGTACAAGTCCTTTGTAAATCCCATACATATTCAAGTACAAGTCCTTTGTAAATCCCATATTATATTCAAGTACAAGGGCTTTGTAAATCCCATACGTATTCAAGTACAAGTCCTTTGTAAATCCCATATCGTATTCAAGTACAAGGTCTTTGTAAATCCCATACGTATTCAAGTACAAGTCCTTTGTAAATCCCATATCGTATTCAAGTACAAGTCCTTTGTAAATCCCATATTATATTCAAGTACAAGGTCTTTGTAAATCCCATACGTATTCAAGTACAAGTCCTTTGTAAATCCCATATCGTATTCAAGTACAAGTCCTTTGTAAATCCCATACATATTCAAGTACAAGTCCTTTGTAAATCCCATATCGTATTCAAGTACAAGGACTTTGTAAATCCCATATCGTATTCAAGTACAAGGTCTTTGTAAATCCCATATCGTATTCAAGTACAAGTCCTTTGTAAATCCTATATCGTATTCAAGTACAAGTCCTTTGTAAATCCCATATCGTATTCAAGTACAAGGTCTTTGTAAATCCCATATCGTATTCAAGTACAAGTCCTTTGTAAATCCTGTATCGTATTCAAGTACAAGTCCTTTGTAAATCCCATATCGTATTCAAGTACAAGTCCTTTGTAAATCCCATACATATTCAAGTACAAATCCTTTGTAAATCCCATATTGTATTCAAGTACAAGGGCTTTGTAAATCCCGTACGTATTCAAGTACAAGTCCTTTGTAAATCCCATATCGTATTCAAGTACAAGGTCTTTGTAAATCCCATACGTATTCAAGTACAAGTCCTTTGTAAATCCCATATCGTATTCAAGTACAAGTCCTTTGTAAATCCCATATTATATTCAAGTACAAGGTCTTTGTAAATCCCATACGTATTCAAGTACAAGTCCTTTGTAAATCCCATATCGTATTCAAGTACAAGTCCTTTGTAAATCCCATATCGTATTCAAGTACAAGAGGTTAGTAAATCCCATATCGTATTCAAGTACAAGGGCTTTGTAAATCCCATATCATATTCAAGTACAAGGGCTTTGTAAATCCCATATCATATTCAAGTACAAGGTCTTTGTAAATCCCATATCGTATTCAAGTACAAGGTCTTTGTAAATCCCATATCGTATTCAAGTACAAGGTCTTTGTAAATCCCATATCGTATTCAAGTACAAGTCCTTTGTAAATCCCATATCGTATTCAAGTACAAGTCCTTTGTAAATCCCATATCATATTCAAGTACAAGGTCTTTGTAAATCCCATATCATATTCAAGTACAAGGTCTTTGTAAATCCCATATCATATTCAAGTACAAGTCCTTTGTAAATCCCATATCATATTCAAGTACAAGGTCTTTGTAAATCCCATATTGTATTCAAGTACAAGGGCTTTGTAAATCCCATATTGTATTCAAGTACAAGGGCTTTGTAAATCCCATATTGTATTCAAGTACAAGTCCTTTGCAAATCCCATATTGTATTCAAGTATAAGGTCTTTGTAAATCCCATATCGTATTCAAGTACAAGTCCTTTGTAAACCCCATATCGTATTCAAGTACAAGTCCTTTGTAAATCCCATATTGTATTCAAGTACAAGGTCTTTGTAAATCCCATATCGTATTCAAGTACAAGTCCTTTGTAAACCCCATATCGTATTCAAGTACAAGTCCTTTGCAAATCCCATATTGTATTCAAGTATAAGGTCTTTGTAAATCCCATATATTCAAGTACAAGTCCTTCGTAAATCCCATATATTCAAGTACAAGGTCTTTGTAAATCCCATATCATATTCAAGTACAAGTCCTTTGTAAATCCCATATCGTATTCAAGTACAAGGTCTTTGTAAATCCCATATATTCAAGTACAAGGTCTTCGTAAATCCCATATCATATTCAAGTACAAGTCCTTTGTAAATCCCATATCGTATTCAAGTACAAGGTCTTTGTAAATCCCATATCGTATTCAAGTACAAGTCCTTTGTAAATCCCATATCGTATTCAAGTACAAGTACTTTGTAAATCCCATTTATTCAAGTACAAGGTCTTTGTAAATCCCATATATTCAAGTACAAGTCCTTTGTAAATCCCATATCGTATTCAAGTACAAGGTCTTTGTAAATCCCATATATTCAAGTACAAGGTCTTTGTAAATCCCATATCATATTCAAGTACAAGTCCTTTGTAAATCCCATATCGTATTCAAGTACAAGTCCTTTGTAAATCCCATATCGTATTCAAGTACAAGGTCTTTGTAAATCCCATATCGTATTCAAGTACAAGTCCTTTGTAAACCCCATATCGTATTCAAGTACAAGTCCTTTGTAAATCCCATATCCTATTCAAGTACAAGTCCTTTGTAAATCCCATATCATATTTAAGTAAAAGTCCTTTGTAAATCCCATATCATATTCAAGTACAAGTCCTTTGTAAATCCCATATCATATTCAAGTACAAGGTCTTTGTAAATCCCATATCATATTCAAGTACAAGTCCTTTGTAAATCCCATATCATATTCAAGCACAAGTCCTTTGTAAATCCCATATCCTATTCAAGTACAAGTCCTTTGTAAATCCCATATCATATTTAAGTACAAGTCCTTTGTAAATCCCATATCATATTCAAGTACAAGTCCTTTGTAAATCCCATATCGTATTCAAGTACAAGTCCTTTGTAAACCCCATATCGTATTCAAGTACAAGGGCTTTGTAAATCCCATATCGTATTCAAGTACAAGGTCTTTGTAAATCCCTTACGTATTCAAGTACAAGTCCTTTGTAAATCCCATATCGTATTCAAGTACAAGTCCTTTGTAAATCCCATATTGTATTCAAGTACAAGTCCTTTGTAAATCCCATATCGTATTCAAGTACAAGGTCTTTGTAAATCCCATATCGTATTCAAGTACAAGGTCTTTGTAAATCCCATATCGTATTCAAGTACAAGGGCTTTGTAAATCCCATATCATATTTAAGTAGAAGTCCTTAGTAAATCCCATATCGTATTCAAGTACAAGTCCTTTGTAAATCCCATATCGTATTCAAGTACAAGTCCTTTGTAAATCCCATACATATTCAAGTACAAGTCCTTTGTAAATCCCATATTATATTCAAGTACAAGGGCTTTGTAAATCCCATACGTATTCAAGTACAAGTCCTTTGTAAATCCCATATCGTATTCAAGTACAAGGTCTTTGTAAATCCCATACGTATTCAAGTACAAGTCCTTTGTAAATCCCATATCGTATTCAAGTACAAGTCCTTTGTAAATCCCATATTATATTCAAGTACAAGGTCTTTGTAAATCCCATACGTATTCAAGTACAAGTCCTTTGTAAATCCCATATCGTATTCAAGTACAAGTCCTTTGTAAATCCCATACATATTCAAGTACAAGTCCTTTGTAAATCCCATATCGTATTCAAGTACAAGGACTTTGTAAATCCCATATCGTATTCAAGTACAAGGTCTTTGTAAATCCCATATCGTATTCAAGTACAAGTCCTTTGTAAATCCTATATCGTATTCAAGTACAAGTCCTTTGTAAATCCCATATCGTATTCAAGTACAAGGTCTTTGTAAATCCCATATCGTATTCAAGTACAAGTCCTTTGTAAATCCTGTATCGTATTCAAGTACAAGTCCTTTGTAAATCCCATATCATATTCAAGCACAAGTCCTTTGTAAATCCCATATCCTATTCAAGTACAAGTCCTTTGTAAATCCCATATCATATTTAAGTACAAGTCCTTTGTAAATCCCATATCATATTCAAGTACAAGTCCTTTGTAAATCCCATATCGTATTCAAGTACAAGTCCTTTGTAAACCCCATATCGTATTCAAGTACAAGGGCTTTGTAAATCCCATATCGTATTCAAGTACAAGGTCTTTGTAAATCCCTTACGTATTCAAGTACAAGTCCTTTGTAAATCCCATATCGTATTCAAGTACAAGTCCTTTGTAAATCCCATATTGTATTCAAGTACAAGTCCTTTGTAAATCCCATATCGTATTCAAGTACAAGGTCTATGTAAATCCCATATCGTATTCAAGTACAAGGTCTTTGTAAATCCCATATCGTATTCAAGTACAAGGTCTTTGTAAAACCCATATCGTATTCAAGTACAAGGGCTTTGTATATCCCATACGTATTCAAGTACAAGGGCTTTGTATATCCCATATCGTATTCAAGTACAAGGGTTTGTAAATCCCATATCGTATTCAAGTACAAGGGCTTTGTAAATCCCATATCGTATTCAAGTACAAGGGTTTGTAAATCCCATATCGTATTCAAGTGCAAGGGCTTTGTAAATCCCATATCGTATTCAAGTACAAGGGCTTTGTAAATCCCATATCGTATTCAAGTACAAGGGTTTGTAAATCCCATATCGTATTCAAGTACAAGGGTTTGTAAATCCCATATCGTATTCAAGTACAAGGGCTTTGTAAATCCCATATCATATTCAAGTACAAGGGCTTTGTAAATCCCATATCGTATTCAAGTACAAGAGGTTTGTAAATCCCATATCGTATTCAAGTACAAGAGGTTTGTAAATCCCATATCGTATTCAAGTACAAGTCCTTTGTAAATCCCATATCGTATTCAAGTACAAGTCCTTTGTAAATCCCATATCGTATTCAAGTACAAGTCCTTTGTATATCCCATATTGTATTCAAGTACAAGTCCTTTGTAAATCCCATATCGTATTCAAGTACAAGTCCTTTGTAAATCCCATATCGTATTCAAGTACAAGGGCTTTGTAAATCCCATATCGTATTCAAGTACAAGAGGTTTGTAAATCCCATATTGTATTCAAGTACAAGAGGTTTGTAAATCCCATATTGTATTCAAGTACAAGAGGTTTGTAAATCCCATATCATATTCAAGTACAAGAGGTTTGTAAATCCCATATCATATTCAAGTACAAGAGGTTTGTAAAACCCATATCGTATTCAAGTACAAGTCCTTTGTAAATCCCATATCGTATTCAAGTACAAGTCCTTTGTAAAACCCATATCGTATTCAAGTACAAGAGGTTTGTAAATCCCATATCATATTCAAGTACAAGAGGTTTGTAAATCCCATATCATACTCAAGTAAAGGAGGTTTGTAAATCCCATATCATATTCAAGTACAAGAGGTTTGTAAATCCCATATCATATTCAAGTACAAGAGGTTTGTAAATACCATATCATATTCAAGTACAAGAGGTTTGTAAATCCCATATCATATTCAAGTACAAGAGGTTTGAAAATCCCATATCATATTCAAGTACAAGAGGTTTGTAAATCCCATATCATATTCAAGTACAAGAGGTTTGTAAATCCCATATCATATTCAAGTACAAGAGGTTTGTAAATCCCATATCATATTCAAGTACAAGAGGTTTGTAAATCCCATATTGTATTCAAGTACAAGAGGTTTGTAAATCCCATATCATATTCAAGTACAAGAGGTTTGTAAATCCAATATCATATTCAAGTACAAGAGGTTTGTAAATCCCATATCATATTCAAGCACAAGAGGTTTGTAAATCCCATATCATATTCAAGTACAAGAGGTTTGTAAATCCCATATCATATTCAAGTACAAGAGGTTTGTAAATCCCATATCATATTCAAGTACAAGAGGTTTGTAAATCCCATATTGTATTCAAGTACAAGAGGTTTGTAAATCCCATATCATATTCAAGTACAAGAGGTTTGTAAATCTCATATCATATTCAAGTACAAGATGTTTGTAAAACCCATATTGTATTCAAGTATAAGTCCTTTGTAAATCCCATATCGTATTCAAGTACAAGTCCTTTGTAAATCCCATATTGTATTCAAGTACAAGTCCTTTGTAAATCCCATATCATATTCAAGTACAAGAGGTTTGTAAATCCCATATCGTATTCAAGTACAAGTCCTTTGTAAATCCCATATCATATTCAAGTACAAGAGGTTAGTAAATCCCATATCATATTCAAGTACAAGTCCTTTGTAAATCCCATATCATATTCAAGTACAAGAGGTTAGTAAATCCCATATCATATTCAAGTACAAGTCCTTTGTAAATCCCATATCATATTCAAGTACAAGTCCTTTGTAAATCCCATATCATATTCAAGTACAAGAGGTTAGTAAATCCCATATCGTATTCAAGTACAAGTCCTTTGTAAATCCCATATCGTATTCAAGTACAAGAGGTTTGTAAATCCCATATCGTATTCAAGTACAAGTCCTTTGTAAATCCCATATCATATTCAAGTACAAATCCTTTGTAAATCCCATATCATATTTAAGTACAAGTCCTTTGTAAATCCCATATCATATTCAAGTACAAGGTCTTTGTAAATCCCATATCATATTCAAGTACAAGAGGTTAGTAAATCCCATATCATATTCAAGTACAAGTCCTTTGTAAATCCCATATCATATTCAAGTACAAGTCCTTTGTAAATCCCATACCATATTCAAGTACAAGAGGTTAGTAAATCCCATATCGTATTCAAGTACAAGTCCTTTGTAAATCCCATATCATATTCAAGTACAAGAGGTTAGTAAATCCCATATCATATTCAAGTACAAGAGGTTAGTAAATCCCATATCATATTCAAGTACAAGTCCTTTGTAAATCCCATATCATATTCAAGTACAAGAGGTTAGTAAATCCCATATCGTATTCAAGTACAAGTCCTTTGTAAATCCCATATCATATTCAAGTACAAGAGGTTAGTAAATCCCATATCATATTCAAGTACAAGTCCTTTGTAAATCCCATATCGTATTCAAGTACAAGGGCTTTGTAAATCCCATATCATATTCAAGTACAAGAGGTTAGTAAATCCCATATCGTATTCAAGTACAAGGGCTTTGTAAATCCCATATCATATTCAAGTACAAGGGCTTTGTAAATCCCATATCATATTCAAGTACAAGGTCTTTGTAAATCCCATATCGTATTCAAGTACAAGGTCTTTGTAAATCCCATATCGTATTCAAGTACAAGGTCTTTGTAAATCCCATATCGTATTCAAGTACAAGTCCTTTGTAAATCCCATATCGTATTCAAGTACAAGTCCTTTGTAAATCCCATATCATATTCAAGTACAAGGTCTTTGTAAATCCCATATCATATTCAAGTACAAGGTCTTTGTAAATCCCATATCATATTCAAGTACAAGTCCTTTGTAAATCCCATATCATATTCAAGTACAAGGTCTTTGTAAATCCCATATTGTATTCAAGTACAAGGGCTTTGTAAATCCCATATTGTATTCAAGTACAAGGGCTTTGTAAATCCCATATTGTATTCAAGTACAAGTCCTTTGCAAATCCCATATTGTATTCAAGTATAAGGTCTTTGTAAATCCCATATCGTATTCAAGTACAAGTCCTTTGTAAACCCCATATCGTATTCAAGTACAAGTCCTTTGTAAATCCCATATTGTATTCAAGTACAAGGTCTTTGTAAATCCCATATCGTATTCAAGTACAAGTCCTTTGTAAACCCCATATCGTATTCAAGTACAAGTCCTTTGCAAATCCCATATTGTATTCAAGTATAAGGTCTTTGTAAATCCCATATATTCAAGTACAAGTCCTTCGTAAATCCCATATATTCAAGTACAAGGTCTTTGTAAATCCCATATCATATTCAAGTACAAGTCGTTTGTAAATCCCATATCGTATTCAAGTACAAGGTCTTTGTAAATCCCATATATTCAAGTACAAGGTCTTTGTAAATCCCATATCATATTCAAGTACAAGTCCTTTGTAAATCCCATATCGTATTCAAGTACAAGGTCTTTGTAAATCCCATATCGTATTCAAGTACAAGTCCTTTGTAAATCCCATATCGTATTCAAGTACAAGTACTTTGTAAATCCCATATATTCAAGTACAAGGTCTTTGTAAATCCCATATATTCAAGTACAAGTCCTTTGTAAATCCCATATCGTATTCAAGTACAAGGTCTTTGTAAATCCCATATATTCAAGTACAAGGTCTTTGTAAATCCCATATCATATTCAAGTACAAGTCCTTTGTAAATCCCATATCGTATTCAAGTACAAGTCCTTTGTAAATCCCATATCGTATTCAAGTACAAGGTCTTTGTAAATCCCATATCGTATTCAAGTACAAGTCCTTTGTAAATCCCATATCCTATTCAAGTACAAGTCCTTTGTAAATCCCATATCATATTTAAGTAAAAGTCCTTTGTAAATCCCATATCATATTCAAGTACAAGTCCTTTGTAAATCCCATATCATATTCAAGTACAAGGTCTTTGTAAATCCCATATCATATTCAAGTACAAGTCCTTTGTAAATCCCATATCATATTCAAGCACAAGTCCTTTGTAAATCCCATATCCTATTCAAGTACAAGTCCTTTGTAAATCCCATATCATATTTAAGTACAAGTCCCTTGTAAATCCCATATCATATTCAAGTACAAGTCCTTTGTAAATCCCATATCGTATTCAAGTACAAGTCCTTTGTAAACCCCATATCGTATTCAAGTACAAGGGCTTTGTAAATCCCATATCGTATTCAAGTACAAGGTCTTTGTAAATCCCTTACGTATTCAAGTACAAGTCCTTTGTAAATCCCATATCGTATTCAAGTACAAGTCCTTTGTAAATCCCATATTGTATTCAAGTACAAGTCCTTTGTAAATCCCATATCGTATTCAAGTACAAGGTCTTTGTAAATCCCATATCGTATTCAAGTACAAGGTCTTTGTAAATCCCATATCGTATTCAAGTACAAGGGCTTTGTAAATCCCATATCATATTTAAGTAGAAGTCCTTAGTAAATCCCATATCGTATTCAAGTACAAGTCCTTTGTAAATCCCATATCGTATTCAAGTACAAGTCCTTTGTAAATCCCATACATATTCAAGTACAAGTCCTTTGTAAATCCCATATTATATTCAAGTACAAGGGCTTTGTAAATCCCATACGTATTCAAGTACAAGTCCTTTGTAAATCCAATATCGTATTCAAGTACAAGGTCTTTGTAAATCCCATACGTATTCAAGTACAAGTCCTTTGTAAATCCCATATCGTATTCAAGTACAAGTCCTTTGTAAATCCCATATTATATTCAAGTACAAGGTCTTTGTAAATCCCATACGTATTCAAGTACAAGTCCTTTGTAAATCCCATATCGTATTCAAGTACAAGTCCTTTGTAAATCCCATACATATTCAAGTACAAGTCCTTTGTAAATCCCATATCGTATTCAAGTACAAGGACTTTGTAAATCCCATATCGTATTCAAGTACAAGGTCTTTGTAAATCCCATATCGTATTCAAGTACAAGTCCTTTGTAAATCCTATATCGTATTCAAGTACAAGTCCTTTGTAAATCCCATATCGTATTCAAGTACAAGGTCTTTGTAAATCCCATATCGTATTCAAGTACAAGTCCTTTGTAAATCCTGTATCGTATTCAAGTACAAGTCCTTTGTAAATCCCATATCGTATTCAAGTACAAGTCCTTTGTAAATCCCATACATATTCAAGTACAAATCCTTTGTAAATCCCATATTGTATTCAAGTACAAGGGCTTTGTAAATCCCGTACGTATTCAAGTACAAGTCCTTTGTAAATCCCATATCGTATTCAAGTACAAGGTCTTTGTAAATCCCATACGTATTCAAGTACAAGTCCTTTGTAAATCCCATATCGTATTCAAGTACAAGTCCTTTGTAAATCCCATATTATATTCAAGTACAAGGTCTTTGTAAATCCCATACGTATTCAAGTACAAGTCCTTTGTAAATCCCATATCGTATTCAAGTACAAGTCCTTTGTAAATCCCATATCGTATTCAAGTACAAGAGGTTAGTAAATCCCATATCGTATTCAAGTACAAGGGCTTTGTAAATCCCATATCATATTCAAGTACAAGGGCTTTGTAAATCCCATATCATATTCAAGTACAAGGTCTTTGTAAATCCCATATCGTATTCAAGTACAAGGTCTTTGTAAATCCCATATCGTATTCAAGTACAAGGTCTTTGTAAATCCCATATCGTATTCAAGTACAAGTCCTTTGTAAATCCCATATCGTATTCAAGTACAAGTCCTTTGTAAATCCCATATCATATTCAAGTACAAGGTCTTTGTAAATCCCATATCATATTCAAGTACAAGGTCTTTGTAAATCCCATATCATATTCAAGTACAAGTCCTTTGTAAATCCCATATCATATTCAAGTACAAGGTCTTTGTAAATCCCATATTGTATTCAAGTACAAGGGCTTTGTAAATCCCATATTGTATTCAAGTACAAGGGCTTTGTAAATCCCATATTGTATTCAAGTACAAGTCCTTTGCAAATCCCATATTGTATTCAAGTATAAGGTCTTTGTAAATCCCATATCGTATTCAAGTACAAGTCCTTTGTAAACCCCATATCGTATTCAAGTACAAGTCCTTTGTAAATCCCATATTGTATTCAAGTACAAGGTCTTTGTAAATCCCATATCGTATTCAAGTACAAGTCCTTTGTAAACCCCATATCGTATTCAAGTACAAGTCCTTTGCAAATCCCATATTGTATTCAAGTATAAGGTCTTTGTAAATCCCATATATTCAAGTACAAGTCCTTCGTAAATCCCATATATTCAAGTACAAGGTCTTTGTAAATCCCATATCATATTCAAGTACAAGTCCTTTGTAAATCCCATATCGTATTCAAGTACAAGGTCTTTGTAAATCCCATATATTCAAGTACAAGGTCTTTGTAAATCCCATATCATATTCAAGTACAAGTCCTTTGTAAATCCCATATCGTATTCAAGTACAAGGTCTTTGTAAATCCCATATCGTATTCAAGTACAAGTCCTTTGTAAATCCCATATCGTATTCAAGTACAAGTACTTTGTAAATCCCATTTATTCAAGTACAAGGTCTTTGTAAATCCCATATATTCAAGTACAAGTCCTTTGTAAATCCCATATCGTATTCAAGTACAAGGTCTTTGTAAATCCCATATATTCAAGTACAAGGTCTTTGTAAATCCCATATCATATTCAAGTACAAGTCCTTTGTAAATCCCATATCGTATTCAAGTACAAGTCCTTTGTAAATCCCATATCGTATTCAAGTACAAGGTCTTTGTAAATCCCATATCGTATTCAAGTACAAGTCCTTTGTAAACCCCATATCGTATTCAAGTACAAGTCCTTTGTAAATCCCATATCCTATTCAAGTACAAGTCCTTTGTAAATCCCATATCATATTTAAGTAAAAGTCCTTTGTAAATCCCATATCATATTCAAGTACAAGTCCTTTGTAAATCCCATATCATATTCAAGTACAAGGTCTTTGTAAATCCCATATCATATTCAAGTACAAGTCCTTTGTAAATCCCATATCATATTCAAGCACAAGTCCTTTGTAAATCCCATATCCTATTCAAGTACAAGTCCTTTGTAAATCCCATATCATATTTAAGTACAAGTCCTTTGTAAATCCCATATCATATTCAAGTACAAGTCCTTTGTAAATCCCATATCGTATTCAAGTACAAGTCCTTTGTAAACCCCATATCGTATTCAAGTACAAGGGCTTTGTAAATCCCATATCGTATTCAAGTACAAGGTCTTTGTAAATCCCTTACGTATTCAAGTACAAGTCCTTTGTAAATCCCATATCGTATTCAAGTACAAGTCCTTTGTAAATCCCATATTGTATTCAAGTACAAGTCCTTTGTAAATCCCATATCGTATTCAAGTACAAGGTCTTTGTAAATCCCATATCGTATTCAAGTACAAGGTCTTTGTAAATCCCATATCGTATTCAAGTACAAGGGCTTTGTAAATCCCATATCATATTTAAGTAGAAGTCCTTAGTAAATCCCATATCGTATTCAAGTACAAGTCCTTTGTAAATCCCATATCGTATTCAAGTACAAGTCCTTTGTAAATCCCATACATATTCAAGTACAAGTCCTTTGTAAATCCCATATTATATTCAAGTACAAGGGCTTTGTAAATCCCATACGTATTCAAGTACAAGTCCTTTGTAAATCCCATATCGTATTCAAGTACAAGGTCTTTGTAAATCCCATACGTATTCAAGTACAAGTCCTTTGTAAATCCCATATCGTATTCAAGTACAAGTCCTTTGTAAATCCCATATTATATTCAAGTACAAGGTCTTTGTAAATCCCATACGTATTCAAGTACAAGTCCTTTGTAAATCCCATATCGTATTCAAGTACAAGTCCTTTGTAAATCCCATACATATTCAAGTACAAGTCCTTTGTAAATCCCATATCGTATTCAAGTACAAGGACTTTGTAAATCCCATATCGTATTCAAGTACAAGGTCTTTGTAAATCCCATATCGTATTCAAGTACAAGTCCTTTGTAAATCCTATATCGTATTCAAGTACAAGTCCTTTGTAAATCCCATATCGTATTCAAGTACAAGGTCTTTGTAAATCCCATATCGTATTCAAGTACAAGTCCTTTGTAAATCCTGTATCGTATTCAAGTACAAGTCCTTTGTAAATCCCATATCGTATTCAAGTACGAGTCCTTTGTAAATCCCATACATATTCAAGTACAAATCCTTTGTAAATCCCATATTGTATTCAAGTACAAGGGCTTTGTAAATCCCGTACGTATTCAAGTACAAGTCCTTTGTAAATCCCATATCGTATTCAAGTACAAGGTCTTTGTAAATCCCATACGTATTCAAGTACAAGTCCTTTGTAAATCCCATATCGTATTCAAGTACAAGTCCTTTGTAAATCCCATATTATATTCAAGTACAAGGTCTTTGTAAATCCCATACGTATTCAAGTACAAGTCCTTTGTAAATCCCATATCGTATTCAAGTACAAGTCCTTTGTAAATCCCATATCGTATTCAAGTACAAGGTCTTTGTAAATCCCATACGTATTCAAGTACAAGTCCTTTGTAAATCCCATATCGTATTCAAGTACAAGTCCTTAGTAAATCCCATATTATATTCAAGTACAAGGTCTTTGTAAATCCCATACGTATTCAAGTACAAGTCCTTTGTAAATCCCATATCGTATTCAAGTACAAGGACTTTGTAAATCCCATATCGTATTCAAGTACAAGGACTTTGTAAATCCCATATCGTATTCAAGTACAAGGACTTTGTAAATCCCATATCGTATTCAAGTACAAGGACTTTGTAAATCCCATATCGTATTCAAGTACAAGGACTTTGTAAATCCCATATCGTATTCAAGTACAAGTCCTTTGTAAATCCCATATCGTATTCAAGTACAAGTCCTTTGTAAATCCCATATCGTATTCAAGTACAAGTCCTTTGTAAATCCCATATCGTATTCAAGTACAAGGTCTTTGTAAATCCCATATCGTATTCAAGTACAAGGACTTTGTAAATCCCATATCGTATTCAAGTACAAGGACTTTGTAAATCCCATATCGTATTCATGTACAAGGACTTTGTAAATCCCATATCGTATTCAAGTACAAGGACTTTGTAAATCCCATATCGTATACAAGTACAAGGTCTTTGTAAATCCCATATCGTATTCAAGTACAAGTCCTTTGTAAATCCCATATCGTATTCAAGTACAAGGTCTTTGTAAATCCCATATCGTATTCAAGTACAAGTCCTTTGTAAATCCCATATCGTATTTAAGTACAAGGTCTTTGTAAATCCCATACGTATTCAAGTACAAGTCCTTTGTAAATCCCATATCGTATTCAAGTACAAGGACTTTGTAAATCCCATATCGTATTCAAGTACAAGGACTTTGTAAATCCCATATCGTATTCAAGTACAAGGTCTTTGTAAATCCCATATTGTATTCAAGTACAAGGTCTTTGTAAATCCCATATCGTATTCAAGTACAAGGTCCTTGTAAATCCCATATTGTATTCAGGTACAAGGTCTTTGTAAATCCCATATCGTATTCAAGTACAAGGTCTTTGTAAATCCCATATCATATTCAAGTAGAAGTCCTTTGTAAATCCCATATCGTATTCAAGTACAAGGGCTTTGTAAATCCCATATCATATTCAAGTACAAGTCCTTTGTAAATCCCATATCGTATTTAAGTACAAGTCCTTTGTAAATCCCATATCGTATTCAAGTACAAGTCCTTTGTAAATCCCATATCGTATTCAAGTACAAGTCCTTTGTAAATCCCATATCGTATTCAAGTACAAGGTCTTTGTAAATCCCATATGGTATTTAAGTACAAGGGCTTTGTAAATCCCATATCGTATTCAAGTACAAGGACTTTGTAAATCCCATATCGTATTCAAGTACAAGGGCTTTGTAAATCCCATATCGTATTCAAGTACAAGGTCTTTGTAAATCCCATATCGTATTCAATTACAAGTCCTTTGTAAATCCCATATCATATTCAAGTACAAGTCCTTTGTAAATCCCATATCGTATTCAAGTACAAGTCCTTTGTAAATCCTATATCGTATTCAAGTACAAGGTCTTTGTAAATCCCATATCGTATTCAATAAGTCCTTTGTAAATCCCATATCATATTCAAGTACAAGTCCTTTGTAAATCCCATATCGTATTCAAGTAAAAGTCCTTTGTAAACCCCATATCGTATTCAAGTACAAGTCCTTTGTAAATCCCATATCGTATTTAAGTAAAAGTCCTTTGTAAATCGCATATCATATTCAAGTAGAAGTCCTTAGTAAATCCCATATCGTATTCAAGTACAAGTCCTTTGTAAATACCATATCGTATTCAAGTACAAGGTCTTTGTAAATCCCATATCGTATTCAAGTACAAGTCCTTTGTAAATCCCATATCGTATTTAAGTAAAAGTCCTTTGTAAATCGCATATCGTATTTAAGTAAAAGTCCTTTGTAAATCGCATATCATATTCAAGTAGAAGTCCTTTGTAAATCGCATATCATATTCAAGTACAAGTCCTTTGTAAATACCATATCGTATTCAAGTACAAGGTCTTTGTAAATCCCATATCGTATTTAAGTAAAAGTCCTTTGTAAATCGCATATCATATTCAAGTACAAGTCCTTTGTAAATACCATATCGTATTCAAGTACAAGGTCTTTGTAAATCGCATATCATATTCAAGTAGAAGTCCTTTGTAAATCGCATATCATATTCAAGTACAAGTCCTTTGCAAATACCATATCGTATTCGAGTACAAGGTCTTTGTAAATCGCATATCGAATTTAAGTAAAAGTCCTTTGTAAATCGCATATCATATTCAAGTACAAGTCCTTTGTAAATACCATATCGTATTCAAGTACAAGGGCTTTGTAAATCCCATATCGTATTCAAGTACAAGTCCTTTGTAAATACCATATCGTATTCAAGTACAAGTCCTTTGTAAATCCCATATCGTATTTAAGTAAAAGTCCTTTGTAAATCGCATATCATATTCAAGTAGAAGTCCTTAGTAAATCCCATATCGTATTCAAGTACAAGTCCTTTGTAAATACCATATTGTATTCAAGTACAAGGTCTTTGTAAATCCCATATCGTATTCAAGTACAAGGGCTTTGTAAATCCCATATCATATTCAAGTACAAGGTCTTTGTAAATCCCATATCGTATTCAAGTACAAGTCCTTTGTAAATCCCATATCATATTCAAGTACAAGGGCTTTGTAAATCCCATATCGTATTCAAGTACAAGGTCTTTGTAAATCCCATACCATATTCAAGTACAAGTCCTTTGTAAATCCCATATTGTATTTAAGTACAAGGTCTTTGTAAATCCCATATTGTATTCAAGTACAAGGGCTTTGTAAATCCTGTATCATATTCAAATACAAGTCCTTTGTAAATCCCATATTATATTCAAGTACAAGGTCTTAGTAAATCCCATATTGTATTCAAGTACAAGGTCTTTGTAAATCCCATATCGTATTCAAGTACAAGGTCTTTGTAATTCCCATTTCATATTCAAGTAGAAGTCCTTAGTAAATCCCATATCATATTCAAGTACAAGGTCTTTGTAAATCCCATATCGTATTCAAGTACAAGGGCTTTGTAAATCCTGTATCATATTCAAGTACAAGTCCTTTGTAAATCCCATATTGTATTCAAGTACAAGGTCTTTGTAAATCCCATATTGTATTCAAGTACAAGGGCTTTGTAAATCCTGTATCATATTCAAGTACAAGTCCTTTGTAAATCCCATATTATATTCAAGTACAAGGTCTTTGTAAATCCCATATTGTATTCAAGTACAAGGTCTTTGTAAATCCTGTATCGTATTCAAGTACAAGTCCTTTGTAAATCCAATATTGTATTCAAGTACAAGGTCTTTGTAAATCCCATATTATATTCAAGTACAAGGTCTTTGTAAATCCCCTATTGTATTCAAGTACAAGGTCTTTGTAAATCCCATATTGTATTCAAGTACAAGGTCTTTGTAAATCCCATATGGTATTCAAGTACAAGGGCTTTGTAAATCCCATATCGTATTCAAGTACAAGGGCTTTGTAAATCCCATATCGTATTTAAGTGCAAGTCCATTGTAAATCCCATATCATATTCAAGTACAAGTCCTTTGTAAATCCCATTTTGTATTCAAGTACAAGGTCTTTGTAAATCCCATATTGTATTCAAGTACAAGGTTTTTGTAAATCCCATATTGTATTCAAGTACAAGGTCTTTGTAAATACCATATCATATTCAAGTACAAGTCCTTTTTAAATCCCATATTGTATTCAAGTACAAGGTCTTTGTAAATCCCATATCGTATTCAAGTACAAGTCCTTTGTAAATCCTGTATTGTATTCAAGTACCAGTCCTTTGTAAATCCCATATCGTATTCAAGTACAAGGTCTTTGTAAATCCCATATCGTATTCAAGTACAAGTCCTTTGTAAATCCCATATCGTATTCAAGTACAAGGGCTTTGTAAATCCCATATCATATTCAAGTAGAAGGGCTTTGTAAATCCTGTATCGTAATCAAGTACAAGTCCTTTGTAAATCCCATATCGTATTCAAGTACAAGGGCTTTGTAAATCCTGTATCGTAATCTAGTACAAGTCCTTTGTAAATCCCATATCGTATTCAAGTACAAGGTCTTTGTAAATCCCATATCGTATTCAAGTACAAGGTCTATGTAAATCCCATATCGTATTCAAGTACAAGGGCTTTGTAAATCCCATATCATATTCAAGTAGAAGGGCTTTGTAAATCCTGTATCGTAATCAAGTACAAGTCCTTTGTAAATCCCATATCGTATTCAAGTACAAGGGCTTTGTAAATCCTGTATCGTAATCTAGTACAAGTCCTTTGTAAATCCTGTATTGTATTCAAGTACAAGGTCTTTGTAAATCCCATATCGTATTCAAGTACAAGGTCTTTGTAAATCCCATATCGTATTCAAGTACAAGGGCTTTGTAAATCCTGTATCGTATTCAAGTACAAGTCCTTTGTAAATCCCATATTATATTCAAGTACAAGGTCTTTGTAAATCCCATATTGTATTCAAGTACAAGGTCTTTGTAAATCCTGTATCGTATTCAAGTACAAGTCCTTTGTAAATCCAATATTGTATTCAAGTACAAGGTCTTTGTAAATCCCATATTATATTCAAGTACAAGGTCTTTGTAAATCCCCTATTGTATTCAAGTACAAGGTCTTTGTAAATCCCATATTGTATTCAAGTACAAGGTCTTTGTAAATCCCATATTGTATTCAAGTACAAGGGCTTTGTAAATCCCATATCGTATTCAAGTACAAGGGCTTTGTAAATCCCATATCGTATTTAAGTGCAAGTCCATTGTAAATCCCATATCATATTCAAGTACAAGTCCTTTGTAAATCCCATTTTGTATTCAAGTACAAGGTCTTTGTAAATCCCATATTGTATTCAAGTACAAGGTTTTTGTAAATCCCATATTGTATTCAAGTACAAGTCCTTTGTAAATCCCATATCGTATTCAAGTACAAGTCCTTTGTAAATCCCATATCGTATTCAAGTACAAGGTCTTTGTAAATCCCATACGTATTCAAGTACAAGTCCTTTGTAAATCCCATATCGTATTCAAGTACAAGTCCTTAGTAAATCCCATATTATATTCAAGTACAAGGTCTTTGTAAATCCCATACGTATTCAAGTACAAGTCCTTTGTAAATCCCATATCGTATTCAAGTACAAGGACTTTGTAAATCCCATATCGTATTCAAGTACAAGGACTTTGTAAATCCCATATCGTATTCAAGTACAAGGACTTTGTAAATCCCATATCGTATTCAAGTACAAGGACTTTGTAAATCCCATATCGTATTCAAGTACAAGGACTTTGTAAATCCCATATCGTATTCAAGTACAAGTCCTTTGTAAATCCCATATCGTATTCAAGTACAAGTCCTTTGTAAATCCCATATCGTATTCAAGTACAAGTCCTTTGTAAATCCCATATCGTATTCAAGTACAAGGTCTTTGTAAATCCCATATCGTATTCAAGTACAAGGACTTTGTAAATCCCATATCGTATTCAAGTACAAGGACTTTGTAAATCCCATATCGTATTCATGTACAAGGACTTTGTAAATCCCATATCGTATTCAAGTACAAGGACTTTGTAAATCCCATATCGTATACAAGTACAAGGTCTTTGTAAATCCCATATCGTATTCAAGTACAAGTCCTTTGTAAATCCCATATCGTATTCAAGTACAAGGTCTTTGTAAATCCCATATCGTATTCAAGTACAAGTCCTTTGTAAATCCCATATCGTATTTAAGTACAAGGTCTTTGTAAATCCCATACGTATTCAAGTACAAGTCCTTTGTAAATCCCATATCGTATTCAAGTACAAGGACTTTGTAAATCCCATATCGTATTCAAGTACAAGGACTTTGTAAATCCCATATCGTATTCAAGTACAAGGTCTTTGTAAATCCCATATTGTATTCAAGTACAAGGTCTTTGTAAATCCCATATCGTATTCAAGTACAAGGTCCTTGTAAATCCCATATTGTATTCAGGTACAAGGTCTTTGTAAATCCCATATCGTATTCAAGTACAAGGTCTTTGTAAATCCCATATCATATTCAAGTAGAAGTCCTTTGTAAATCCCATATCGTATTCAAGTACAAGGGCTTTGTAAATCCCATATCATATTCAAGTACAAGTCCTTTGTAAATCCCATATCGTATTTAAGTACAAGTCCTTTGTAAATCCCATATCGTATTCAAGTACAAGTCCTTTGTAAATCCCATATCGTATTCAAGTACAAGTCCTTTGTAAATCCCATATCGTATTCAAGTACAAGGTCTTTGTAAATCCCATATGGTATTTAAGTACAAGGGCTTTGTAAATCCCATATCGTATTCAAGTACAAGGACTTTGTAAATCCCATATCGTATTCAAGTACAAGGGCTTTGTAAATCCCATATCGTATTCAAGTACAAGGTCTTTGTAAATCCCATATCGTATTCAATTACAAGTCCTTTGTAAATCCCATATCATATTCAAGTACAAGTCCTTTGTAAATCCCATATCGTATTCAAGTACAAGTCCTTTGTAAATCCTATATCGTATTCAAGTACAAGGTCTTTGTAAATCCCATATCGTATTCAATAAGTCCTTTGTAAATCCCATATCATATTCAAGTACAAGTCCTTTGTAAATCCCATATCGTATTCAAGTAAAAGTCCTTTGTAAACCCCATATCGTATTCAAGTACAAGTCCTTTGTAAATCCCATATCGTATTTAAGTAAAAGTCCTTTGTAAATCGCATATCATATTCAAGTAGAAGTCCTTAGTAAATCCCATATCGTATTCAAGTACAAGTCCTTTGTAAATACCATATCGTATTCAAGTACAAGGTCTTTGTAAATCCCATATCGTATTCAAGTACAAGTCCTTTGTAAATCCCATATCGTATTTAAGTAAAAGTCCTTTGTAAATCGCATATCGTATTTAAGTAAAAGTCCTTTGTAAATCGCATATCATATTCAAGTAGAAGTCCTTTGTAAATCGCATATCATATTCAAGTACAAGTCCTTTGTAAATACCATATCGTATTCAAGTACAAGGTCTTTGTAAATCCCATATCGTATTTAAGTAAAAGTCCTTTGTAAATCGCATATCATATTCAAGTACAAGTCCTTTGTAAATACCATATCGTATTCAAGTACAAGGTCTTTGTAAATCGCATATCATATTCAAGTAGAAGTCCTTTGTAAATCGCATATCATATTCAAGTACAAGTCCTTTGCAAATACCATATCGTATTCGAGTACAAGGTCTTTGTAAATCGCATATCGAATTTAAGTAAAAGTCCTTTGTAAATCGCATATCATATTCAAGTACAAGTCCTTTGTAAATACCATATCGTATTCAAGTACAAGGGCTTTGTAAATCCCATATCGTATTCAAGTACAAGTCCTTTGTAAATACCATATCGTATTCAAGTACAAGTCCTTTGTAAATCCCATATCGTATTTAAGTAAAAGTCCTTTGTAAATCGCATATCATATTCAAGTAGAAGTCCTTAGTAAATCCCATATCGTATTCAAGTACAAGTCCTTTGTAAATACCATATTGTATTCAAGTACAAGGTCTTTGTAAATCCCATATCGTATTCAAGTACAAGGGCTTTGTAAATCCCATATCATATTCAAGTACAAGGTCTTTGTAAATCCCATATCGTATTCAAGTACAAGTCCTTTGTAAATCCCATATCATATTCAAGTACAAGGGCTTTGTAAATCCCATATCGTATTCAAGTACAAGGTCTTTGTAAATCCCATACCATATTCAAGTACAAGTCCTTTGTAAATCCCATATTGTATTTAAGTACAAGGTCTTTGTAAATCCCATATTGTATTCAAGTACAAGGGCTTTGTAAATCCTGTATCATATTCAAATACAAGTCCTTTGTAAATCCCATATTATATTCAAGTACAAGGTCTTAGTAAATCCCATATTGTATTCAAGTACAAGGTCTTTGTAAATCCCATATCGTATTCAAGTACAAGGTCTTTGTAATTCCCATTTCATATTCAAGTAGAAGTCCTTAGTAAATCCCATATCATATTCAAGTACAAGGTCTTTGTAAATCCCATATCGTATTCAAGTACAAGGGCTTTGTAAATCCTGTATCATATTCAAGTACAAGTCCTTTGTAAATCCCATATTGTATTCAAGTACAAGGTCTTTGTAAATCCCATATTGTATTCAAGTACAAGGGCTTTGTAAATCCTGTATCATATTCAAGTACAAGTCCTTTGTAAATCCCATATTATATTCAAGTACAAGGTCTTTGTAAATCCCATATTGTATTCAAGTACAAGGTCTTTGTAAATCCTGTATCGTATTCAAGTACAAGTCCTTTGTAAATCCAATATTGTATTCAAGTACAAGGTCTTTGTAAATCCCATATTATATTCAAGTACAAGGTCTTTGTAAATCCCCTATTGTATTCAAGTACAAGGTCTTTGTAAATCCCATATTGTATTCAAGTACAAGGTCTTTGTAAATCCCATATGGTATTCAAGTACAAGGGCTTTGTAAATCCCATATCGTATTCAAGTACAAGGGCTTTGTAAATCCCATATCGTATTTAAGTGCAAGTCCATTGTAAATCCCATATCATATTCAAGTACAAGTCCTT
Organism: Tenodera sinensis; assembly: GCA_030765045.1. Lineage (NCBI taxonomy): Eukaryota > Metazoa > Arthropoda > Insecta > Mantodea > Mantidae > Tenodera > Tenodera sinensis. The sequence continues at coordinate 132,002,646 of CM060970.1, forward strand.
TGTAAATCCCATTTTGTATTCAAGTACAAGGTCTTTGTAAATCCCATATTGTATTCAAGTACAAGGTTTTTGTAAATCCCATATTGTATTCAAGTACAAGGTCTTTGTAAATACCATATCATATTCAAGTACAAGTCCTTTTTAAATCCCATATTGTATTCAAGTACAAGGTCTTTGTAAATCCCATATCGTATTCAAGTACAAGTCCTTTGTAAATCCTGTATTGTATTCAAGTACCAGTCCTTTGTAAATCCCATATCGTATTCAAGTACAAGGTCTTTGTAAATCCCATATCGTATTCAAGTACAAGTCCTTTGTAAATCCCATATCGTATTCAAGTACAAGGGCTTTGTAAATCCCATATCATATTCAAGTAGAAGGGCTTTGTAAATCCTGTATCGTAATCAAGTACAAGTCCTTTGTAAATCCCATATCGTATTCAAGTACAAGGGCTTTGTAAATCCTGTATCGTAATCTAGTACAAGTCCTTTGTAAATCCCATATCGTATTCAAGTACAAGGTCTTTGTAAATCCCATATCGTATTCAAGTACAAGGTCTTTGTAAATCCCATATCGTATTCAAGTACAAGGGCTTTGTAAATCCCATATCATATTCAAGTAGAAGGGCTTTGTAAATCCTGTATCGTAATCAAGTACAAGTCCTTTGTAAATCCCATATCGTATTCAAGTACAAGGGCTTTGTAAATCCTGTATCGTAATCTAGTACAAGTCCTTTGTAAATCCTGTATTGTATTCAAGTACAAGGTCTTTGTAAATCCCATATCGTATTCAAGTACAAGGTCTTTGTAAATCCCATATCGTATTCAAGTACAAGGGCTTTGTAAATCCTGTATCGTATTCAAGTACAAGTCCTTTGTAAATCCCATATTATATTCAAGTACAAGGTCTTTGTAAATCCCATATTGTATTCAAGTACAAGGTCTTTGTAAATCCTGTATCGTATTCAAGTACAAGTCCTTTGTAAATCCAATATTGTATTCAAGTACAAGGTCTTTGTAAATCCCATATTATATTCAAGTACAAGGTCTTTGTAAATCCCCTATTGTATTCAAGTACAAGGTCTTTGTAAATCCCATATTGTATTCAAGTACAAGGTCTTTGTAAATCCCATATTGTATTCAAGTACAAGGGCTTTGTAAATCCCATATCGTATTCAAGTACAAGGGCTTTGTAAATCCCATATCGTATTTAAGTGCAAGTCCATTGTAAATCCCATATCATATTCAAGTACAAGTCCTTTGTAAATCCCATTTTGTATTCAAGTACAAGGTCTTTGTAAATCCCATATTGTATTCAAGTACAAGGTTTTTGTAAATCCCATATTGTATTCAAGTACAAGGTCTTTGTAAATACCATATCATATTCAAGTACAAGTCCTTTTTAAATCCCATATTGTATTCAAGTACAAGGTCTTTGTAAATCCCATATCGTATTCAAGTACAAGGTCTTTGTAAATCCCATATCGTATTCAAGTACAAGGGCTTTGTAAATCCCATATTGTATTCAAGTACAAGGGCTTTGTAAATCCTGTATCGTAATCTAGTACAAGTCCTTTGTAAATCCTGTATTGTATTCAAGTACAAGGTCTTTGTAAATCCCATATCGTATTCAAGTACAAGGTCTTTGTAAATCCCATATCGTATTCAAGTACAAGGGCTTTGTAAATCCTGTATCGTATTCAAGTACAAGTCCTTTGTAAATCCCATATTATATTCAAGTACAAGGTCTTTGTAAATCCCATATTGTATTCAAGTACAAGGTCTTTGTAAATCCTGTATCGTATTCAAGTACAAGTCCTTTGTAAATCCAATATTGTATTCAAGTACAAGGTCTTTGTAAATCCCATATTATATTCAAGTACAAGGTCTTTGTAAATCCCCTATTGTATTCAAGTACAAGGTCTTTGTAAATCCCATATTGTATTCAAGTACAAGGTCTTTGTAAATCCCATATTGTATTCAAGTACAAGGGCTTTGTAAATCCCATATCGTATTCAAGTACAAGGGCTTTGTAAATCCCATATCGTATTTAAGTGCAAGTCCATTGTAAATCCCATATCATATTCAAGTACAAGTCCTTTGTAAATCCCATTTTGTATTCAAGTACAAGGTCTTTGTAAATCCCATATTGTATTCAAGTACAAGGTTTTTGTAAATCCCATATTGTATTCAAGTACAAGGTCTTTGTAAATACCATATCATATTCAAGTACAAGTCCTTTTTAAATCCCATATTGTATTCAAGTACAAGGTCTTTGTAAATCCCATATCGTATTCAAGTACAAGTCCTTTGTAAATCCTGTATTGTATTCAAGTACCAGTCCTTTGTAAATCCCATATCGTATTCAAGTACAAGGTCTTTGTAAATCCCATATCGTATTCAAGTACAAGTCCTTTGTAAATCCCATATCGTATTCAAGTACAAGGGCTTTGTAAATCCCATATCATATTCAAGTAGAAGGGCTTTGTAAATCCTGTATCGTAATCAAGTACAAGTCCTTTGTAAATCCCATATCGTATTCAAGTACAAGGTCTTTGTAAATCCCATATCGTATTCAAGTACAAGGTCTTTGTAAATCCCATATCGTATTCAAGTACAAGGGCTTTATAAATCCCATATCATATTCAAGTAGAAGGGCTTTGTAAATCCTGTATCGTAATCAAGTACAAGTCCTTTGTAAATCCCATATCGTATTCAAGTACAAGGGCTTTGTAAATCCTGTATCGTAATCTAGTACAAGTCCTTTGTAAATCCTGTATTGTATTCAAGTACAAGGTCTTTGTAAATCCCATATCGTATTCAAGTACAAGGTCTTTGTAAATCCCATATCGTATTCAAGTACAAGGGCTTTGTAAATCCTGTATCGTAATCAAGTACAAGTCCTTAGTAAATCCCATATCGTATTCAAGTACAAGGTCTTTGTAAATCCCATATTATATTCAAGTACAAGGTCTTTGTAAATCCCATATCGTATTCAAGTACAAGGTCTTTGTAAATCCCATGTCATATTCAAGTACAAGTCCTTTGTAAATCCCATATTGTATTCAAGTACAAGGTCTTTGTAAATCCCATATTATATTCAAGTACAAGGTCTTTGTAAATCCCATATTGTATTCAAGTACAAGGTCTTTGTAAATCCCATATTGTATTCAAGTACAAGGGCTTTGTAAATCCCATATCGTATTCAAGTACAAGGGCTTTGTAAATCCCATATCGTATTCAAGTACAAGGTCTTTGTAAATCCCATATCATATTCAAGTACAAGTCCATTGTAAATCCCATATCATATTCAAGTACAAGGTCTTTGTAAATCCCATATTATATTCAAGTACAAGGTCTTTTCAAGTACAAGTCCTTTGTAAATCCCATATCATATTCAAGTACAAGGTCTTTGTAAATCCCATATCGTATTCAAGTACAAGGGCTTTGTAAATCCTGTATCGTAATCAAGTACAAGTCCTTTGTAAATCCCATATCGTATTCAAGTACAAGGGCTTTGTAAATCCTGTATCGTAATCAAGTACAAGTCCTTAGTAAATTCCATATTGTATTCAAGTATAAGGGCTTTGTAAATCCCATATCGTATTCAAGTACAAGGGCTTTGTAAATCCCATATTGTATTCAAGTACAAGTCCTTTGTAAATCCCATATCGTATTCAAGTACAAGGGCTTTGTAAATCCCATATTATATTCAAGTAGAAGGGCTTTGTAAATCCTGTATCGTAATCAAGTACAAGTCCTTTGTAAATCCCATATCGTATTCAAGTACAAGGGCTTTGTAAATCCTGTATCGTAATCAAGTACAAGTCCTTTGTAAATCCCATATTGTATTCAAGTACAAGGGCTTTGTAAATCCTGTATTGTATTCAAGTACAAGGTCTTTGTAAATCCCATATCGTATTCAAGTACAAGGTCTTTGTAAATCCCATATCGTATTCAAGTACGAGGTCTTTGTAAATCCCATATCGTATTCAAGTACAAGGGCTTTGTAAATCCTGTATCGTAATCAAGTACAAGTCCTTTGTAAATCCCATATCGTATTCAAGTACAAGTCCTTTGTAAATCCCATATCGTATTCAAGTACAAGGTCTTTGTAAATCCCATACGTATTCAAGTACAAGTCCTTTGTAAATCCCATATCGTATTCAAGTACAAGTCCTTAGTAAATCCCATATTATATTAAAGTACAAGGTCTTTGTAAATCCCATAAGTATTCAAGTACAAGTCCTTTGTAAATCCCATATCGTATTCAAGTACAAGGACTTTGTAAATCCCATATCGTATTCAAGTACAAGGACTTTGTAAATCCCATATCGTATTCAAGTACAAGGACTTTGTAAATCCCATATCGTATTCAAGTACAAGGACTTTGTAAATCCCATATCGTATTCAAGTACAAGGACTTTGTAAATCCCATATCGTATTCAAGTACAAGGACTTTGTAAATCCCATATCGTATTCAAGTACAAGGTCTTTGTAAATCCCATATCGTATTCAAGTACAAGTCCTTTGTAAATCCCATATCGTATTCAAGTACAAGGTCTTTGTAAATCCCATATCGTATTCAAGTACAAGGACTTTGTAAATCCCATATCGTATTCAAGTACAAGGACTTTGTAAATCCCATATCGTATTCATGTACAAGGACTTTGTGAATCCCATATCGTATTCAAGTACAAGGACTTTGTAAATCCCATATCGTATTCAAGTACAAGGTCTTTGTAGATCCCATATCGTATTCAAGTACAAGTCCTTTGTAAATCCCATATCGTATTCAAGTACAAGGTCTTTGTAAATCCCATATCGTATTCAAGTACAAGTCCTTTGTAAATCCCATATCGTATTTAAGTACAAGGTCTTTGTAAATCCCATACGTATTCAAGTACAAGTCCTTTGTAAATCCCATATCGTATTCAAGTACAAGGACTTTGTAAATCCCATATCGTATTCAAGTACAAGGACTTTGTAAATCCCATATCGTATTCAAGTACAAGGTCTTTGTAAATCCCATATTGTATTCAAGTACAAGGTCTTTGTAAATCCCATATCGTATTCAAGTACAAGGTCCTTGTAAATCCCATATTGTATTCAGGTACAAGGTCTTTGTAAATCCCATATCGTATTCAAGTACAAGGTCTTTGTAAATCCCATATCATATTCAAGTAGAAGTCCTTTGTAAATCCCATATCGTATTCAAGTACAAGGGCTTTGTAAATCCCATATCATATTCAAGTACAAGTCCTTTGTAAATCCCATATCGTATTTAAGTACAAGTCCTTTGTAAATCCCATATCGTATTCAAGTACGAGTCCTTTGTAAATCCCATATCGTATTCAAGTACAAGTCCTTTGTAAATCCCATATCGTATTCAAGTACAAGGTCTTTGTAAATCCCATATTGTATTTAAGTACAAGGGCTTTGTAAATCCCATATCGTATTCAAGTACAAGGACTTTGTAAATCCCATATCGTATTCAAGTACAAGGGCTTTGTAAATCCCATATCGTATTCAAGTACAAGGTCTTTGTAAATCCCATATCGTATTCAATTACAAGTCCTTTGTAAATCCCATATCATATTCAAGTACAAGTCCTTTGTAAATCCCATATCGTATTCAAGTACAAGTCCTTTGTAAATCCTATATCGTATTCAAGTACAAGGTCTTTGTAAATCCCATATCGTATTCAATAAGTCCTTTGTAAATCCCATATCATATTCAAGTACAAGTCCTTTGTAAATCCCATATCGTATTCAAGTAAAAGTCCTTTGTAAACCCCATATCGTATTCAAGTACAAGTCCTTTGTAAATCCCATATCGTATTTAAGTAAAAGTCCTTTGTAAATCGCATATCATATTCAAGTAGAAGTCCTTAGTAAATCCCATATCGTATTCAAGTACAAGTCCTTTGTAAATACCATATCGTATTCAAGTACAAGGTCTTTGTAAATCCCATATCGTATTCAAGTACAAGTCCTTTGTAAATCCCATATCGTATTTAAGTAAAAGTCCTTTGTAAATCGCATATCGTATTTAAGTAAAAGTCCTTTGTAAATCGCATATCATATTCAAGTAGAAGTCCTTTGTAAATCGCATATCATATTCAAGTACAAGTCCTTTGTAAATACCATATCGTATTCAAGTACAAGGTCTTTGTAAATCCCATATCGTATTTAAGTAAAAGTCCTTTGTAAATCGCATATCATATTCAAGTACAAGTCCTTTGTAAATACCATATCGTATTCAAGTACAAGGTCTTTGTAAATCGCATATCATATTCAAGTAGAAGTCCTTTGTAAATCGCATATCATATTCAAGTACAAGTCCTTTGTAAATACCATATCGTATTCGAGTACAAGGTCTTTGTAAATCGCATATCGTATTTAAGTAAAAGTCCTTTGTAAATCGCATATCATATTCAAGTACAAGTCCTTTGTAAATACCATATCGTATTCAAGTACAAGGTCTTTGTAAATCCCATATCGTATTCAAGTACAAGTCCTTTGTAAATACCATATCGTATTCAAGTACAAGTCCTTTGTAAATCCCATATCGTATTTAAGTAAAAGTCCTTTGTAAATCGCATATCATATTCAAGTAGAAGTCCTTAGTAAATCCCATATCGTATTCAAGTACAAGTCCTTTGTAAATACCATATTGTATTCAAGTACAAGGTCTTTGTAAATCCCATATCGTATTCAAGTACAAGGGCTTTGTAAATCCCATATCATATTCAAGTACAAGGTCTTTGTAAATCCCATATCGTATTCAAGTACAAGTCCTTTGTAAATCCCATATCATATTCAAGTACAAGGGCTTTGTAAATCCCATATCGTATTCAAGTACAAGGTCTTTGTAAATCCCATACCATATTCAAGTACAAGTCCTTTGTAAATCCCATATTGTATTTAAGTACAAGGTCTTTGTAAATCCCATATTGTATTCAAGTACAAGGGCTTTGTAAATCCTGTATCATATTCAAGTACAAGTCCTTTGTAAATCCCATATTATATTCAAGTACAAGGTCTTTGTAAATCCCATATTGTATTCAAGTACAAGGTCTTTGTAATTCCCATATCATATTCAAGTAGAAGTCCTTAGTAAATCCCATATCATATTCAAGTACAAGGTCTTTGTAAATCCCATATCGTATTCAAGTACAAGGGCTTTGTAAATCCTGTATCATATTCAAGTACAAGTCCTTTGTAAATCCCATATTGTATTCAAGTACAAGGTCTTTGTAAATCCCATATTGTATTCAAGTACAAGGGCTTTGTAAATCCTGTATCATATTCAAGTACAAGTCCTTTGTAAATCCCATATTATATTCAAGTACAAGGTCTTTGTAAATCCCATATTGTATTCAAGTACAAGGTCTTTGTAAATCCTGTATCGTATTCAAGTACAAGTCCTTTGTAAATCCAATATTGTATTCAAGTACAAGGTCTTTGTAAATCCCATATTATATTCAAGTACAAGGTCTTTGTAAATCCCCTATTGTATTCAAGTACAAGGTCTTTGTAAATCCCATATTGTATTCAAGTACAAGGTCTTTGTAAATCCCATATTGTATTCAAGTACAAGGGCTTTGTAAATCCCATATCGTATTCAAGTACAAGGGCTTTGTAAATCCCATATCGTATTTAAGTGCAAGTCCATTGTAAATCCCATATCATATTCAAGTACAAGTCCTTTGTAAATCCCATATTGTATTCAAGTACAAGGTCTTTGTAAATCCCATATTGTATTCAAGTACAAGGTTTTTGTAAATCCCATATTGTATTCAAGTACAAGGTCTTTGTAAATACCATATCATATTCAAGTACAAGTCCTTTGTAAATCCCATATTGTATTCAAGTACAAGGTCTTTGTAAATCCCATATCGTATTCAAGTACAAGTCCTTTGTAAATCCTGTATTGTATTCAAGTACCAGTCCTTTGTAAATCCCATATCGTATTCAAGTACAAGGTCTTTGTAAATCCCATATCGTATTCAAGTACAAGTCCTTTGTAAATCCCATATCGTATTCAAGTACAAGGGCTTTGTAAATCCCATATCATATTCAAGTAGAAGGGCTTTGTAAATCCTGTATCGTAATCAAGTACAAGTCCTTTGTAAATCCCATATCGTATTCAAGTACAAGGGCTTTGTAAATCCTGTATCGTAATCTAGTACAAGTCCTTTGTAAATCCCATATCGTATTCAAGTACAAGGTCTTTGTAAATCCCATATCGTATTCAAGTACAAGGTCTTTGTAAATCCCATATCGTATTCAAGTACAAGGGCTTTGTAAATCCCATATCATATTCAAGTAGAAGGGCTTTGTAAATCCTGTATCGTAATCAAGTACAAGTCCTTTGTAAATCCCATATCGTATTCAAGTACAAGGGCTTTGTAAATCCTGTATCGTAATCTAGTACAAGTCCTTTGTAAATCCTGTATTGTATTCAAGTACAAGGTCTTTGTAAATCCCATATCGTATTCAAGTACAAGGTCTTTTTATTAAATCCCATATCGTATTCAAGTACAAGGGCTTTGTAAATCCTGTATCGTAATCAAGTACAAGTCCTTAGTAAATCCCATATCGTATTCAAGTACAAGGTCTTTGTAAATCCCATATTATATTCAAGTACAAGGTCTTTGTAAATCCCATATCGTATTCAAGTACAAGGTCTTTGTAAATCCCATGTCATATTCAAGTACAAGTCCTTTGTAAATCCCATATTGTATTCAAGTACAAGGTCTTTGTAAATCCCATATTATATTCAAGTACAAGGTCTTTGTAAATCCCATATTGTATTCAAGTACAAGGTCTTTGTAAATCCCATATTGTATTCAAGTACAAGGGCTTTGTAAATCCCATATCGTATTCAAGTACAAGGGCTTTGTAAATCCCATATCGTATTCAAGTACAAGGTCTTTGTAAATCCCATATCGTATTCAAGTACAAGTCCATTGTAAATCCCATATCATATTCAAGTACAAGGTCTTTGTAAATCCCATATTATATTCAAGTACAAGGTCTTTTCAAGTACAAGTCCTTTGTAAATCCCATATCATATTCAAGTACAAGGTCTTTGTAAATCCCATATCGTATTCAAGTACAAGGGCTTTGTAAATCCTGTATCGTAATCAAGTACAAGTCCTTTGTAAATCCCATATCGTATTCAAGTACAAGGGCTTTGTAAATCCTGTATCGTAATCAAGTACAAGTCCTTAGTAAATTCCATATTGTATTCAAGTATAAGGGCTTTGTAAATCCCATATCGTATTCAAGTACAAGGGCTTTGTAAATCCCATATTGTATTCAAGTACAAGTCCTTTGTAAATCCCATATCGTATTCAAGTACAAGGGCTTTGTAAATCCCATATTATATTCAAGTAGAAGGGCTTTGTAAATCCTGTATCGTAATCAAGTACAAGTCCTTTGTAAATCCCATATCGTATTCAAGTACAAGGGCTTTGTAAATCCTGTATCGTAATCAAGTACAAGTCCTTTGTAAATCCCATATTGTATTCAAGTACAAGGGCTTTGTAAATCCTGTATTGTATTCAAGTACAAGGTCTTTGTAAATCCCATATCGTATTCAAGTACAAGGTCTTTGTAAATCCCATATCGTATTCAAGTACAAGGTCTTTGTAAATCCCATATCGTATTCAAGTACAAGGGCTTTGTAAATCCTGTATCGTAATCAAGTACAAGTCCTTAGTAAATCCCATATCGTATTCAAGTACAAGGTCTTTGTAAATCCCATATTATATTCAAGTACAAGGTCTTTGTAAATCCTGTATCGTAATCAAGTACAAGTCCTTTGTAAATCCCATATTGTATTCAAGTACAAGTCCTTTGTAAATCCCATATCGTATTCAAGTACAAGGGCTTTGTAAATCCCATATTATATTCAAGTAGAAGGGCTTTGTAAATCCTGTATCGTAATCAAGTACAAGTCCTTTGTAAATCCCATATCGTATTCAAGTACAAGGGCTTTGTAAATCCTGTATCGTAATCAAGTACAAGTCCTTTGTAAATCCCATATTGTATTCAAGTACAAGGGCTTTGTAAATCCTGTATTGTATTCAAGTACAAGGTCTTTGTAAATCCCATATCGTATTCAAGTACAAGGTCTTTGTAAATCCCATATCGTATTCAAGTACAAGGGCTTTGTAAATCCTGTATCGTAATCAAGTACAAGTCCTTAGTAAATTCCATATCGTATTCAAGTATAAGGGCTTTGTAAATCCTGTATTGTATTCAAGTACAAGGTCTTTGTAAATCCCATATCGTATTCAAGTACAAGGTCTTTGTAAATCCTGTATCGTAATCAAGTACAAGTCCTTTGTAAATCCCATATTGTATTCAAGTACAAGTCCTTTGTAAATCCCATATTGTATTCAAGTACAAGTCCTTTGCAAATCCTATATCATATTCAAGTACAAGGTCTTTGTAAATCCCATATCGTATTCAAGTACAAGGTCTTTGTAAATCCCATATTGTATTCAAGTACAAGTCCTTTGTAAATCCCATATTGTATTCAAGTATAAGGGCTTTGTAAATCCTGTATTGTATTCAAGTACAAGGTCTTTGTAAATCCCATATCGTATTCAAGTACAAGGGCTTTGTAAATCCTGTATCGTAATCAAGTACAAGTCCTTAGTAAATTCCATATTGTATTCAAGTATAAGGGCTTTGTAAATCCTGTATTGTATTCAAGTACAAGGTCTTTGTAAATCCCATATTGTATTCAAGTACAAGTCCTTTGTAAATCCCATATTGTATTCAAGTACAAGGGCTTTGTAAATCCTGTATCGTAATCAAGTACAAGTCCTTAGTAAATTCCATATTGTATTCAAGTATAAGGGCTTTGTAAATCCTGTATTGTATTCAAGTACAAGGTCTTTGTAAATCCCATATCGTATTCAAGTACAAGGTCTTTGTAAATCCTGTATCGTAATCAAGTACAAGTCCTTTGTAAATCCCATATCATATTCAAGTACAAGGTCTTTGTAAATCCCATATTGTATTCAAGTACAAGTCCTTTGTAAATCCTGTATCGTATTCAAGTACAAGGTCTTTGTAAATCCCATATCGTATTCAAGTACAAGTCCTTTGTAAATCCTGTATCGTATTCAAGTACAAGTCCTTTGTAAATCCCATATCGTATTTAAGTACAAGTCCTTTGTAAATCGTGTATCGTATTCAAGTACAAGTCCTTTGTTAATCCCATATTGTATTCAAGTACAAGTCCTTTGCAAATCCCATATCATATTCGAGTACAAGGTCTTTGTAAATCCCATATCGTATTCAAGAACAAGTCCTTTGTAAATCCCATATTGTATTCAAGTACAAGTCCTTTGGAAATCCCATATTGTATTCAAGTGCAAGTCCTTTGCAAATCCCATATTGTATTCAAGTACAAGGTCTTTGTAAATCCCATATTGTATTCAAGTACAAGTCCTTTGTAAATCCCATATTGTATTCAAGTACATGGGCTTTGTAAATCCTGTATCGTAATCAAGTACAAGTGCTTAGTAAATTCCATATTGTATTCAAGTATAAGGGCTTTGTAAATCCTGTATTGTATTCAAGTACAAGGTCTTTGTAAATCCCATATCGTATTCAAGTACAAGGTCTTTGTAAATCCTGTATCGTAATCAAGTACAAGTCCTTTGTAAATCCCATATCATATTCAAGTACAAGGTCTTTGTAAATCCCATATTGTATTCAAGTACAAGTCCTTTGTAAATCCTGTATCGTATTCAAGTACAAGGTCTTTGTAAATCCCATATCGTATTCAAGTACAAGTCCTTTGTAAATCCTGTATCGTATTCAAGTACAAGTCCTTTGTAAATCCCATATCGTATTCAAGTACAAGTCCTTTGTAAATCGTGTATCGTATTCAAGTACAAGTCCTTTGTAAATCCCATATTGTATTCAAGTACAAGTCCTTTGCAAATCCCATATCATATTCGAGTACAAGGTCTTTGTAAATCCCATATCGTATTCAAGTACAAGTCCTTTGTAAATCCCATATTGTATTCAAGTACAAGTCCTTTGGAAATCCCATATCGTATTCAAGTACAAGTCTTTTGTAAATCCCATATCGTATAGAAGTAGAAGGACTTTGTAAATCCTGTATCGTAATCAAGTACAAGTCCTTTGTAAATCCCATATCGTATTCAAGTATAAGGGCTTTGTAAATCCTGTATTGTATTCAAGTACAAGGTCTTTGTAAATCCCATATCATATTCAAGTACAAGGTCTTTGTAAATCCCATATCATATTCAAGTACAAGGTCTTTGTAAATCCCATATCGTATTCAAGTACAAGTCCTTTGCAAATCCCATATCATATTCAAGTACAAGTCCTTTGCAAATCCTGTATCGTAATCAAGTACAAGGGCTTTGTAAATCCTGTATTGTATTCAAGTACAAGGTCTTTGTAAATCCCATATTGTATTCAAGTACAAGTCCTTTGCAAATCCCATATCATATTCAAGTACAAGGTCTTTGTAAATCCTGTATCGTAATCAAGTACAAGTCCTTTGTAAATCCCATATCATATTCAAGTACAAGGTCTTTGTAAATCCCATATCATATTCAAGTACAAGTCCTTTGTAAATCCCATATTGTATTCAAGTACAAGTCCTTTGTAAATCCCATATCATATTCAAGTACAAGTCCTTTGCAAATCCCATATCATATTCAAGTACAAGGTCTTTGTAAATCCCATATCATATTCAAGTACAAGTCCTTTGTAAATCCCATATTGTATTCAAGTACAAGTCCTTTGTAAATCCCATATTGTATTCAAGTACAAGTCCTTTGTAAATCCCATATTGTATTCAAGTACAAGTCCTTTGCAAATCCCATATCATATTCAAGTACAAGGTCTTTGTAAATCCCATATCATATTCAAGTACAAGTCCTTTGTAAATCCCATATTGTATTCAAGTACAAGTCCTTTGTAAATCCCATATTGTATTCAAGTACAAGTCCTTTGTAAATCCCATATCGTATTCAAGTACAAGTCCTTTGCAAATCCCATATCATATTCAAGTACAAGGTCTTTGTAAATCGTGTATCGTATTCAAGTACAAGGTCTTTGTAAATCCCATATCGTATTCAAGTACAAGTCCTTTTCAAATCCCATATCATATTCAAGTACAAGGTCTTTGTAAATCCCATATCATATTCAAGTACAAGGTCTTTGTAAATCCCATATCGTATTCAAGTACAAGGTCTTTGTAAATCCTGTATCGTATTCAAGTACAAGTCCTTTGTAAATCCCATATCGTATTCAAGTACAAGTCCTTTGTAAATCCCATATCGTATTCAAGTAGAAGTCCTTTGTAAATCCCATATTGTATTCAAGTACAAGTCCTTTGTAAATCCCATATCATATTCAAGTACAAGTCCTTTGTAAATCCCATATTGTATTCAAGTACAAGTCCTTTGTAAATCCCATATCGTATTCAAGTAGAAGTCCTTTGTAAATCCCATATTGTATTCAAGTACAAGTCCTTTGTAAATCCCATATCATATTCAAGTACAAGTCCTTTGTAAATCCCATATTGTATTCAAGTACAAGTCCTTTGTAAATCCCATATCATATTCAAGTACAAGTCCTTTGTAAATCCTGTATCGTATTCAAGTACAAGTCTTTTGTAAATCCCATATCGTATAGAAGTAGAAGGACTTGGTAAATCCTCTGTCTTTGAGTAATTTGTGCATTGAAATTTGATGTTTTATAGCTAATGTCTGTCGGAAAGAACAGAACTTTCCAGTTGTGAAAAAAAAACAAATTACCCTGCACTTACTGTAAATACACATGCATTTCTCTTTATAATATTGAACAAATAGCACTGCACACTTACCAGCACTGTAACGGAGACATTGGATAGATCATCTTCAATCCTTGCTTCTCTATTAGTGCAGTTCTCCTTGTTGGTCTCAATCTCTGTTCGCGCTGAGTCACTGCTGTTGGCGATCTGTCAGTTAGTGCAGCAATGTCACAAACAGCTAATGTTAGATTTTAGTGCAACGATAAATCACACCCAAGGAATCTGGGCTTGCAATAATCTTACCAATGAAAACTCCCCAATATGAATGAGGCTTGCGAGCAATATCACGTTACAATACTGCCCATATAATCTGTCTGAAATAAGAACGTTCCTGTTGTAAACTTACAGGAGGGTAGAAAGAGACTCAACACTCCTAGACCACTGATTGGTGCAGGGAAATATATAGCTGTTTAAAGAGGCGGTTATTCTACGTTAAAAAATCTGATGTGTTGCACTCACATGACTTTGTCTACTCTTGTATAAACCATTCTTAGAAACTCTTATTGCTCTATATCTTCTTCGTGTTAGTTGACATAAACATTTGTACAAATTATCTTATTGCTTATTTCCTTGTAGGTACAAGGGGAATATGGGAATACAGTAGACCTTGTGCGATAGTCAAATCTTTTAAAGCTTTGAGATTCCGTTCTCTTTGCACGATTAACATATAAAAAAATGAACAACGTTGTTGCATTTCGCTAAAGTTCTAAGTTTTCTGAAACTCACACACATAACAAGGAATATCTCCGAAATGGTTCACCCTACAAGAAAATTTATTGAGACATAAATTGTGTATTTTAGCAATATCTACATTTTTTGTATAGTATGATTTGGTCTATCTCTAACGGTTTACCAGTTATGCAAAAGTCGTCCAGAGTAAATACAACTACTAGGGCTATAGCCAGAAAATTCAAGATATACATTTCATTTGTCATCAAAATATATCTCAAACATATGACATTTTAATCAAAATCGTTAGAGCCATTTTCAAGAAAATCAAAATTTTCGAAAAATTTTCCATGTAAAGGGTAGTTTAGGTTGGGGGTATTTTCTTCAAAATCTTCATGTCACATCCTTGAAAGACATTAAACGTAAACACCAACTTTTCCTTTTTGAGTTATGCTGTCCACAGACGCATGCACGCACACGCGCACGCACGCACACACGCACGCACGCACGCACGCACACACGCACACACACACACACACAGACCTTTTTCTAAAAATGATTTTTTTTTTGGATTCAGGGGTCTCAAAACATGTATTTCCGGTGAAATCTTGACATCGAATTTTCGGGTGGAATACAATACTTCCCCTACTTACCAGTAGAGAAAGTAAAAATGAAAGAAAAGACCCATAAAGTTCCTTTGAACAATCAGCGGAGTGTTCCGTTAATGTCTCTGTCTCTTTCTCCCCTCTCATGTGTTACAACAAGATCATTGAGACAGTTTATAGTATAACATTGCTGGTTTCTGGTTAGTAGCAATAAAACAAAAACTACTCAACAAGCTTGGAAATGTATATCTTATTCTACACTCGTTCAAGTAAAAACATCAAGTATTATGCCAGTTTACAAAACAATCAAATGAGATGTCAATAAAAAAACGAGGTCCCACAAAAGGAACTATCTTTTGTCTTCCTGTGTATTCTCCTGGCGCATGCGCGATGTTTATTCTAGCCCAAATTTAGCGTATATTAAAGAACGTTTGAAAGGAATAGGTGACTAGAGCTCAAGTGAAATGCACGCCAAGGGAAAGATGACGTAAACATGTTTAGATAGTCGGTAGAAAAGCCAAGCCCAAGTATGTTTATAAAAATGTTGTTTCGTTCCCTCGCACAAAGAGACGGAGTTTGGCGATCAATGGAAGTTGCTGAAGGGCACGTGGAAAATGCCAACAAGATTCTAGGAGAACGGGAAACAAGCAAGAAGGTAAACCTTGCGAGGACAAGAGTGAAATCCAATACTCTACTACGCACAACTGCCCAGCGAGAACCAAACATTCTTACTCTTATTTACAATCACCTGTATAAACCAACAATTACTATTTAATTTCAGAATTTCTAATTTAATATGACGCTGCCAAATCTCTCATAGAAATTAAACTTTGTATGACATTCTAACATTAAACTGTGACTACATTCATTCGAATTAAGGTAGAAATGTATTAGAGCATTGTTCATACAATGTTTGTGCAACAGTATACTCTGTACATCAAGAGATTAGAGGAGACGTAAACAAAGCCACCTGCGTTTTGTCTTGATGCTTTCGCCATATAAATAGTCCCTTGAGGAAATACTGTTACTAAGGTCTGAAATGTCACTTAATGTTTGCTAAAGCACGAACTAAGTGTACTAAGCGTAGTTAAAGTGTAAGAATACGCAGTTAAGTGAATCTGTAACCAGCCTAATTCATTCTGCGCGCGCATTATTCAGTATGAAAGTAATATGGCGGAACAAGTGAATTGTGAAACATAAGTGCGGCAAATCGTTGCAAAGTGGTGAAAAGACAACAATATTGAGCGTATTTAACAAGTTCTGCGAGAAATATCCCGAACTTGCTATCGAAGACGTGATGAAATTAACATCCGAGTTTACCGATGTGTCAGTTGCAAGTATTTACAGTACACGCAAAGAAAAATCCTCAGTTGGTGAAGATACCGGTAAAAAGCGATCACGTACCAGATAAATGGTGGATGTAGTTTGCAACAAATTTGTGAGATCTGCAATCCGTCGAAAAGTTCACCAGTTCTTTGTTAACAATGAACCCCCACCTTAAACAAAGTGCTGTTGGCAGTTAACTCTGATCCCGATCTTCCAGATTTAAAACGAACTTCCCTCCACAAGCTGCTTCTGGAGTTTGTGAGCAGCAAATGAAAAAGTGTTATTGTGGACAGAGATGACGTAAGTAGCAGTTAATTTCCATGTGCTACATGTTATTTGGATCAAGTAAATACATCCTTTTAGTACTGTAAAAATGCATAACCGTGTTGCGTCATTCTGAAAGCACGTGGCCGCTGAGTGATACAAACCGGTGCTTTGTTTACATCTCCTCTAATCTCTAGATGAACAGAGTATAGGTACTGAAATAATAAACCATTTATATCCAATTTGTGAGGAAGCTAGCTGGCTCCAAATATTTAACACACGAAACGGTTCTTCATTGCCAATAATTGTATTGTACATATTTGCTACACTGATCATGTAGAATCCCTGGTCGAAGCAGTACCTGCAGACACACAGACACACGCACGCATCCGCACGAGATAAGGTATTAAACGCCCTTTAACCTGGTACGTCATATCCGACGATGAATGAATCAATTGGATCTAAAACGATGCTCAAATGAGCCCGGTTGCGCACAGGGGAAGTTGCTTTCCTTCCCTCCCTCCCTCTCTGCAACGACTGCGGCGGGAGGGAGGGAGGGGGGGGGGAGATGCGCCAGTTTGCCGCGAATGGATAAACACTACCACAACAGCGCGCAGCTGAAGCAATTGCCGTTCACATGAAAGTAATTGTTGGCACATGGCCATAGTTCTAGCGAAATCGCTTTGTTCGTTATAAATCTAATTGTTATACATACGTAATATCATTAGTAAAGATGAATCCACGAGGTTGGCTACACATAAACCGTACACTGTTCAGAGGTCAACAAGAGCAGTTCCAGGTGCACAAGACGTCATGTTCACGTTACGCTCATATCTTGGTTACGAAGGAATTGTTTCACCTCTAGTCGTTAGCAATATGCGCTAAAGCTCCTTCAGGTGAAGTGCCACTGCGCAGCTAAGGGAATTGCTCCTGCCTTGCCTCACAAGCAGAGGTGGGTTTTAGTGTATAGCAGATTTTGTAAGGTCTAAGACAACACATTTTGCATGTCTATAAAACAGGGATGCTCAACCGCAGACAAGTTAGATGAGGTTGAAATAACCTCCTTGCACCTGCTGGGACAGAATGACGCATTTATCCGTGGTTACTGAGTTCAGTGGCGGCACATTCTTACGTACAGGAAATCAACAGGCGTACACATTCATATTCTACTCCACCATGTTTCTGAGGATACTTTTTTGGCACGATTTACGTTTCAGAAGGTCCTCAATATTTGAAGTGCACAGTCTCAAGGTGATTGTCACTTATCTTGTGCGATACTCACTTTTAATGTAGTTCATTTTTGAAAATGTTTGTTCAAAGATATAAGTGGAACCAAAGACTGTCATTAAACTAGATGTAAACAAACGTAATCTCGGACACTCACAGCAGCAGGACAGAGACCTAAATAATTCCCACTCTTCTTTCTCACGGTCGTGGAATTCTGCAATGCAAGTAGTTTCATATTTTGTAGCTCGTGTGAAGCCTCATTACATGGAAACTTCAAAAGTGCAAAATAATTGGATTTTGGTTTCAAATGTTTTAGGTGTTCAAATTGTGAAGAGAATGCGTTGTACAATTGCTTCAAAAGTTGGTTGTATTTTTCCAACATACATCGTGAACACGGAACGGGAAATTGTTATTCGCCCTCCCATTGAACTGTATGTACTCCGTGTCATCCGCCTCTGACTAGCAGATCTGGTTGTGCTTGCCTTGATCAGTGGAAGAGGGGAGGGGAAACAACTTGTAGGGGAAGCGAGCAGCCCTTTTTGAAAGGAACCATAATTATGTTAAACTCGCACTACATATATTGTTCTAATATTCTACTGAAAGCTTCAAACATTTGTAATTACTGTTGAAACAGGTATAGTTCCCGTTTTAAGTTGAATGTTTTGATTGTTTTGTAAAGTGCAAATACTTTATTTATACCTAATCCTAGACATACCACATTATACAATATGGTACACTTTTTGGAGTCAAATATAAATACAATGTTAATTTTTTTTCAGATCAAAGTATTGAAACAAATCCATTCCAAGAAAAGACACAACACTCGACATGCAACAAAACAATATCTACATGCTTTGGCTTTACTTACGACAGAAATGTTCTCCTTCTCATCTGATTTCTTTGTTTTCTTGGTTTTCTTTGTTTTGGTCGACTCTCCGCCATCGCTTTTCTTCTTCTTCTTTAGTTTCTTGTCGATGCTGGAAACGGAGCTGAGGGACTCGTTCTGTTCGGACTGAACACAACAACAGACAGAAATTAGTGCACATGTACCCAGATGGTGAAGAACCTTTCCCAACTCAGCCCATGATACTGAATGACTACAACTGCTATAGTGTTTCCAGTTCGGCTTCCTTGATTCTAGCTTTGCGCTAGCTTCAGACAGCTTTGTAAGGAACTGGAAAGCCGACTTTGGGCCAAACAATAACCCTCCTTATATTGCGTGGCACTGTTGGACATGCCTACCTAGAGTTGATGTTTGTACAATGAGCCAATTTACTAAACTGCAAGGGTATAATGATAATTTAATGAGACCTTCGTAGTTTCCCCTTATTTCCCTCTGTTTACTCCTCTCCAATGACTGAGCAGCATTCATGACACTGGCTGGACATGGTTATAACCATTTGTAAATGTCAGTTTTTTTTGTGGTCCCCCCCCCCCCATGGAAAATATAAGCGAAGCATGATTTTATCTATGGCGATCAAAATAATGCAATTCTCATGGGTGATGTTATTTTTTGGGCTTTTTAATGTATAAATCTCGCACGAATTTCCAAACTAAGAGGTCTAAATCATGATTTTCTTTATTTTTTACCTCCATTTTCAAAATATGTTTGCATATGAATGTTTCAAAACATCCGCTTATTTTGGTGTAGTTTTTAATGTGAAACATTAATTTAAAAACTTTTAAAACATCGACAATAAAGCTACGTTGCACATTTTTAGAAGGATTCCGAGACATTCTGTAAAGCTAACTTAAATTTTACATCTAACAGCAACTTATAAATTCTCACAATTTTCTTTACAAATGTCCCATTTACTTAGAACCTAAATTATACCAATACCATTTGTATGCAGCAGGTAAATAAGAGCTAAGTATTTTATGATGTATAGAAAATGCAAAACGCATTCTTAAATTAAAATTTAAGCATTATATTAAAAAAAAAACAAAAAAAAAACATAGTAACGTTTCTTCTGGTAACCAAAGGTTTATGACTTAAGTATTATGTTGAACTATGGGTGATAATTTTGGCCTTCTGGTTCTGCCACGTCATAATTACCTATATACAGTATGTCCAAGTGCACTTTCCTATTCCATCTGTAGGTATTGTCTAATTACACACATCAGCGTAAGTAAACACATTCTCTAATGATTAAGGAACGTATAACCCGACCAAGGCCAGTGCAGTCCTGCTTCGGAGGGCGCCACTTGTACGTGTTACGGCTTGCCCGTCCTCCTGTACAGTCCGGTTGGCAAAAGGTGAACAATAACAGATCTCATATTGACATTTTCTCTGTATGTATCACTGTATTATATGTATTGTATGTATACTCATACCATAAAAAAGCAAATATATTCACAAATACTTTAAAATACAGTACATTTGTGCACTGAACACTACGCTACACGTTAGTAAATCAGACTGTACAGCATTTCGTGACGTATTCGTGTCGTCACAGCGTTAGTTCGTCTGCTTGCCGCTTCCCATGCAGGACTGCACTCGCCTTGGTCGGGTTATATATATATGGACATTGCACTGCAAATACCTGCACATTATAAGGGTTCTTGAATCCATAAAGGTATTAAAACATGTATGTGTGTATGAGAGAGCGAGGGAGGGAGATACGGAGGGAGGGAAAATTACTTTGTTGTTTAAAGACGCTGACAATTACCAGGATATCAGCGTTACCGGTGTGCCGGAATTTCGTTCCTCGGGAGTTCTTTTACGTGCCAGTTAAACATAGAGTTGGTTTTTAAGTGTGCTTAAAAACATCAGTCTTGGCCGTATTTGAACCCGCGACCTTGGGATCAGTAGGCCAGCGTCTGATCAACCGAGCCACCCAGACCGGCGGGAGGACAGACGTGGGAGGGGAAGAGGGAGGGAGAGAAGGGGGTGGACGAGTGTGAGGGAGAGAAGGGGTGGAAGAGTGTGAGGGAAAGGGAGGGAGAAAAAGAGATTGTGAGAGGAGGAAGGAGAGGGGGAGGGATAGTGTAGGAGGGAGACCGAGAGAGAGGTGAAAGGAGACAGTGGGAGGGGATAGAGGGGGGAGGGTATTGAGGGTGGTGAGAGAGTGAGGGAGGGAGAAAGAATGGGTCTCCCGAAGTAATACGTGAGATGGTAATACTGGGTTCTGTGGTTGCGCCAAATCCCCAGGAAACCTACGTGACCAGGAATCCACGCACACACCACAGAAGCATGTAAAACAGAGGACATCCTGGATACACTGTACAATAGGCTACTTCGATGCTCAAAATGATGAAGCAACTCAATGTCGATTTGCCTAACCTTCGAACATAAGAGAAAATGTGGTGCACTTCAGAGGTCACGAAATGGAGCAAATGGTGAACTCTAGAAGCCAGAACACTAATGACAAATGGTCCACAAGTCTAGAGCATTAGACTTAATAAATAAATAGGCTAGTAGTTGTACAGCTCAGGAAGGCTCTGAAGTGCACTAAGTGAATCACTCCGACGAATCTTGGTTTCATTTAAATGGACACTCCCAACAGTCGATACTGGGCTTCAGAACACCCTGTGGTACTACATGAAACGCCATAGTAACCTTGTTGTGTCAAAGTACGATATTAGCTCAGTGTTGAATACACAGGGAAAGAGTTGCTTGGGGTTAACTCCAAAAGGAAGAAAACCAGCAAACCCACGATCTGCTAATTGACACTGTCCAGGGATGATAAGGAAGATCAAGCAATAATCCAGCCACCTAACAGACCATTGTAAATAAATTGGGAATATTCCTCAAAACTGTTAACTCCATTAAATATGGAGAAACATCCCAAAGATGGAGTTGATAAGTTATTGCCACGTCACGTCTAAGAACATCGCACCAACAGCAGGAAGCTATATGAGAAGCACCTGGCAGGAGAAAAATGAACATTTGTGGTCACAATTCACTAGCGACCAAGGGGTGGTGCTATACAGAATGCAGAGGAACTTTCTGAAAGGTCATCGCTGGTTACTGCTACAGCGGGATACTGATAATTCGTACAGTTGCTTAAAAGCCCAAAATCAATTCCAAGATTATCAGGACGAAGTTCTTACCCCAATTTACCACACTGAAATCTCGGCTCAGAGACCAAAACAAAGTCTGGGTACACCAGGATAAGGCTCCAGTCACACTTCTGTTTCGACTGACGCATTCTTGTAAAGAATGGAGCAGAAAACTGGAATACCTACACGCAGCAACATCCCAGTACAGTCTTGGGATGCCTCTCTGGTTGATTTTTGTGCCTTTGGACTGTTGAAGTAGGAACTTGTGGATATGACTGCACTGTGCAAGAGCCTGCTTCAGTGCACACTGAGGTGCAGAGCGAAGGGACAACAAACAGAGCATGACCATTGCATAAGATGTTCTACCTAACTCGAGGATAATCATCCAAGTTGCCCACTTGTAGCTGAATTATTACTTTTGCACTTTCTACGTAATCTTGCCACCAAGTCTGTAATATTTCTTACGAATATAATCCGATGTATTGTAAAATATGACGCCGCAGAACCAGACAAATATAGGAACCTTAAAACTAGCGTTAGCATGTTAGAATCCAAACAACACATAAATCAATTACTTACATCGGAGAGGGACTCGTCTTTGTTAGTATCACACACAACAGGAAGGTCTTCATGCACAGGTTCTACTGTTGCTGTTTCCTCAATGACGGCCTCGCCGACAGTGGTCCACGTGTCAAAGCCATCATCAGAGGCAACAACCCTCTGCTGTTCCACCGGCGAATCCAAGTCTGTGATCAGTGGCGAAGACATCTCTTGCTGTACAAAGTCCACAAGCGTTTCCTCCACTGACATCCCAGCAGCCCCCGCCTGCTGGTCTGCAGGAGGCTCCAGATCCACATCTGCCTGGTCTGCAGGAGGCTCCAAGTCCATATCGGCCTGCTCTGCAGGTGAATCCAAGTCCACAACAGGCTGCGCCGGAACTCCGTTACTGCCAATGCTTAGCTCCTCGTTGGAAACAAGCTCACTTTCGCTAATCTCATCGGTGTTGTCATCGTCCTGAGGGGGAATGATTCCGATCTCGGGGATAGTTAGGGTTCGTTGCGGGGCAACGGGTTCTATTGGCGAGGTCAGACCAGGCAGATCCTCGTCATCTACTTCTAAGGTATCAAAGACGTTAGTCACAACAGGAACACGTTTAGAGCCTACACTACTGTTATCACTCATACCAGCACACTCCACATCCTCCATGCTGTTACTAGCATCATTCAGGACTACATCTACATTACAAGGGGACACATCGGCGTAGTCAAGCAGAGTTTCCACGTTCTCTACCAGGACACCGCGACCTTCCACTGTACCTTCAACTTCATCAACACCATCCTCCAACTTCTCAATGCCACTGTCGATAGGCAGAAGAGAGTTAAAGTCTGTATCCGCGCATTCGCTAGAGGGAGTTTCGGCAGGCTCAGATTTGCTGTTGCTGTTATCAACGATGGTTGTAAAAGGGTCAAAAGAAGTTGACAGTGGCAAAATGTCTATTTCAGAAGGATCTTTAACTGCAGGACAAGTATCTGATAGATCCGGCGATTCTTGTAGGTTTTCCTCTGCATTTTGGACGGTAGAAGACTGGCGGAAATCGTCTGCGATATCCTGTGGTCCTTCAACCGTTCCTGTGTCTATCAGAAGCGCTTCTTCTGGTGCTTCAGGTACTTGTGAGGAAGACATCTCCTGATCGTCTTCAACAAAAGGGTTTGTAGCTATTCCGTTCATCGGAGGTTCATCATCCACAACTGTATTAAAAAAGAACATGGCGTCTCCTTTGGAGATCTGGAATGAATGATCCCTTTCGGCTAAGAGGAACTGTGTATTAATGCTCAGGTCGTTATTGTCTCTCGTGGGTGGCGAAGTGATATCTCCCATGGTTGCTTTTTCTGTGTCGGTGTCGATATCGTCATCGTCCACCACCACGGTTTCTGAAAACGTATTGGAGATTGTGGAGAGCTCCGAGTCGATAAGGAGCTCTTCCTTTCTGCGCAGGGCAGCCAGTTCGGACTCTATGAGTTCCTGCAGACTTGTGCCTTCTTCTTCGTCCGGTGAAGGAAGATTAAGGGTGAGTTCAGGGTCGTTATTACACGCGGTTAGTTCTGACACTCCGTTAGTGGCTGAACTGTTATTACTTACTACCTTGACCGCTGTAGATTTTGCAACATCTGCCATGACTTCTGCTGAACAACCCTGCAACAAAAACAACGCACGCATTAAAATAAAGTTGTTTATGTAGGAAAAGGGAGAGTAACCACTTAAGGGGTATACAAAATGTGACATCAAATTTTAGATGCGTAGTAATTCAGGCACCTTGCTAAGCTGGACTCAAGAATTTCCCCTAGTATAGTTAGTAAAAAACTATTTCAGTAATTTCAGAAGGAATTGAATCCTGTAGGAAAATAATGTTTACAGTGTACCTATTTATTTTATTTGAAATTTAAAAACCCAATTATTTCTCAGCTAGTAAACGTATAAAGAGAAAAATTTGAATATTCTAGAATTGTGTCTAAATGTCATTTAAAATTGTGAAAAAGTCACCAGTCGCTATCTTTGAAATTGTCAGTATATTACTTTAAAGGACCCCAGATGGAGAGACAAGTGGCCAGAGTTGGTAACACTGTCATGTACACACATTTAGTAGTGAACAAATGGACTGTGTGAGCAGATTAACAGTTGATCCCCCTGTCTTGTGTTGCGTCAGCCCCCGGGAGGAAGGATGATATGAGAGTACCCTACAGGCGGCCAAAATTCACCACAGGCACAACTATAACTACGGCGGGTTCCTAACAGGTGCAAGCAGTTCTTCAGCCCGACGGTCGCCATAGGCTGATCAATCAATCCCCCTGGCGGGCGGCTAGCCAACCCAGCGCCTCCCCTCAACCGAGCACCTATTTCCAACCAGCAACTCTACCTCAGCGCATCCTACCGGCGACCTCGCTTACTCTTACAACCTTGAAAGAGCCTATAGAGAATGAAATTAAAGGGGGTGATACGGGGATGCAGCATTCACCTGAGTGACCAAAAAGGTTAGGAAGGTTAGCCGCGGGAATCGAACCCCTCACCTCCCGCCTGAAGCCCCCTGCCACACCTCACATTCAAGTCGCTATACTCTGGTGGGCAAACAACATGTAGGTATGTTTTATCACAGAACTAACTTCCTTCTTATATACGCTCGTGCATACCACGTTTTATACTGCCACACTGGTAAGAAAATTGACTTATTAATTATTATTATTATTATTATTATTATTATTATTATTATTATTATTATTATTGAAGGACAGGCTACTGTTGCGTTTGCAATGAAACAAGCCATGTTTTTCAGGTCAGTACTGTGATTTCGCCCCTCGTGGGAAGTAGAGAACAATAAAACCACAGTATTAATTAGCAAAGCGGCGAATTGATGCCAGAGTAAGCAATTTCCCGGTGCTAAACCAATAGTTTCCCTTTTTTCGAGCATTTAGCTTACACTCCATTGTGGTAGGCGTGTATATAAAGGAAACAATGAAACTGCTGACGCTAAGCCGGTCAGCCATTTTCACTATTTACCCACGTTCAAGTGCTGAACAAGGCATATCCCGACAAGACCGATACTAAAGTACAAATTAAAGGTACTAAGTAGGTTATATTTCTCATTTTATAAAAATGTGCAACCCAAGGGACTTGTGCGGGAACAAAAATAGTTTTGAGACAGTAAAGCAGGTGTTCCACTGTTCAACATTTAGTATCCAATGGAATTGCACACAAAAGAAACAGTGTCTGTCACACTATGATTAATTTTGGTCCAATACAAATGACAGTTCACGTAGCAAGCGTGAGAAATAAACATGGCGGACGAAAATTTTAATTTAGTGATTGCTATATTATGTACAGGTTTGGGATATATTTCCACAAGTCTGTCTCAGTAGGAAGAAAAGATGTATTAGACACGGGCCGAGGTATATTGGGTCTACTACAAAACGAATTGAGGTTAGAGGACCCACAAAAGGCTTTCAATTTTCTACAAATTGGCGAACATTTATTTCTCAACCTTTTAAATAATGAGGAAGGCAAAATAACACACCAGGGCACAAATATGAGACAAACGTGAAAGAGAAAAGAACAACTGTAATGGTTTTAATCTTAGTATGGATGGACAGCAGATTTGAACCCATTTCATAACATAAAATGTAAACATACTGTTAACTGGAGTTCTTATTAGTATTTATGAAATATAACTATGTAATAACCACCTCAGTAATATATGTTAATGCTCACAAAAAATCGTAAATGAATCTTCCAGGAAAAATTAAACATTTTATTAAAATACCCACCACATTACAAGTGCCACGAGCCGTACATACATGTTGCCTGCGCAGTCCGCCATATTGTTACGTTACACACGCTGATTGGCTATTTTCTCAATCGCATTGTTTAACAGTTTCGTACAAGAATAGGATAGAAATTGTATGCAACTCTGGATGTCTCACGATGCAGTTTTGTTGTACACAATGCTTTGGACCGACGGACATTGGCATTACATAATTAAATTAAATGGATATTAAAATGCTCTCAACTGTCATGTTTAAATGGCTGCTGATATATTTAAAAATTGGGGAGGGGGGGCAAAAATTGTCATTTTAATGCGAAAGAAGCTAATATTTTATCAATGAAAGCAATAATATATTTGCATTTTGTGCTGACTATTTCCCTAAGTTACCAAGTATAAATGGCATGAGTAAGATGCAACTTGTGTGTGCGTACGCGTGTGAACAGCTAGCCCAACAAGTACGAGTAGGCAAATGATCACTTGATGTGGGCCCCGTGGTCTGTAGGCAACATGCCAAACTCCCGTGTCTCGCGGGAAACAAACCTACACATGTTCAAGGCGGCACCCTGCAGAGCTTGTCACTTCTCCACTCCAAACACAATTAACTATCACATATACATATACATTCAAACCGTCGTAATACCAAAACAAATCGAATTATATATACTGAAACGACGAAAAGGCGGAGCCGAAAAACACCGGGAAAAAATCTGGTGTGTTACACTCACATGACTTTCTCTACTCTTGTACTAGCCATTCTTACAAACTCTTATTCCTATATCTTCTTCATGTTAGTTGAGATAAACATTTGTACAAATTATCTTATTGCTTATTTCCTTGTAGGTACAAGGGGAATATTAGAATACAGCAGACTTTGTGCGACAGTCAAATGTTTTAAAACTTTCAAATTCTGTTCTATTTACACGACCAAGAGAGAACGTGAATAACGACGTTCCATTTGGGAAAAGTAGAAGTATTGCAAAACTAACAAATAACAAGGAATATCTCCGAAATGGTTCACTCCACAAGAGCTTTATATGGACAGAAATTCTGTGTCTTAACCAGATCTACATTTTTTGTATATTAAGATTTGGTCTATCTCTTACGGTTTACAAATAATTCAAAAGTCGTCCAGAGTAAACAGGGCTACAGGGATTATAGCCAGAAAATTCAAAATATACATTTCATTTGCATCAATTAACTTAAACATACGGCACTTTAATCAAAATCGTTAAGTCATTTTTGAGAAACTAAAAACGTTGGAAAAACGTTTCATGTAAAGGGTAGTTCACGGTGCAGGAATTTTGTTCAGGTTATAACATCTGAAAATTGATAATTTTAGGAACGTAAAGCACCATCCGGACAAACAAATATTGATCTGACAGACGAATTTGAAAAAGGATATCTTATTTGGGTACTTTAACTTACATGTTTTGAGTATGGGGAACACTTTCATCAGGAGATTTCAGCCACGGAAAAGAAACATCAAGGCAAATGGAATCCCAGGACCATCTCCACAGGCGAAATATAGCACAAAATCGTCATTCTTTTACTTCCTAGGCGAGCCCGAGTGTTCCAATATTGCGTAGTTAAGAATATACAAAATATTAAAGTGTTTGAAATTATAAATGCCTGTCACTCGGAAACCTTGCGTGATGGAGAAAACCCAATATCATATTTCAATTCAGAAGAAAAAATACCACCACAATCACATAGTTTTGTTTCTGATAATACAAATATGGTTTCTTTTGTTGTTCAGTGTAATCACCTTTATTTCTGGTATGATCATGGAAAATTGTGTGAATTGTATGTTGAAGAGCGAGTAGAGAAAACCATGTGAATGTTAAGTTGTATAGTAAAATGGACAGCATGAAAACCTTCTCCGTGATAAAATACATATAGTGTCCAATTTGGAGGTGATCGGTCAAGTAGTTCAGGACAGTACCGGTTATACACATACACACAACCACTTTTATCAGTTTGAAAGAAAGATGTGGTTTTCACGGTTTTCCGTGCAAGTTTTCTTCAGAAGAACCTTCCTCGGACTTCACTGAATACTTGACAAACTTCTCCATTCGTTCTCGAGCTTAGCGCTTCACCATTCATTTTTATTACTCGTACTTTCTCTACTAGTAGAGGAAGCATTGCATTCCACCCAAAAAATTCCATGTCGAGATTTCACCGGAAGTAGGTATATGTTTCCAGGAATAAGGGAAAAAAAAAAAAAAAAATAGAAAAAGGTGTATTTGTGTCAGTCTGTGAATAGCATAACTCAAAAGCGAAAAGTCGGTTAAAAACCAAAATTGCCATTTAAGTTGAATGTGTTTCAAGGATGCGACACGAAGATTTTCAAGAAAATTCCTCCACCCTAAACTACCCTTTACATGGAACATTTTTCAAACATTTTTATTTTCTTGAAAATGGCTCTAAGGATTTTCTTTAAAATGGCATATGTTTGAGATATTTGTATGACAAAGGAAATGTACATTTAGAATTTTCTGGCTATAGCCTATGTAGTCCTGTTTACTCTTGATGACTTTTACATAATTGATAAACCGTTAGAGATAGACCAAATGTTACTATACAAAATGTAGATCTTGCTAAAATACACAATTTATGTCTCAATAAATTTTCTTGTAGGGTGAACCATTTCGGAGATATTCCTTATTATGTGTGTGAGTTTCGGAGAACTTAGAACTTTCGTGAAATGGATCATCGTTGTTCATTTTTTATATGTTACGTGTGCAAAGACAACAGAATCTCAAAATTTGACTATCGCACAAAGTCTACTGTATTCTAATATTCCCCTTGTACCTACAAGGAAATAAGCAATAAGATAATTTGTACAAATGTTTATCTCAACTAACACGAAGAAGATATAGGAATAAGAGGCTCCCAGAGTGCCTTTAATAGTTTTCTTTAAAAGGACATTTTATATTCAATTGAACCATGGGAAATCGCTAGCAAGAAGACAGAAGTATACCATGTAAGCATTTCCTATCCTTTCTTACTTAAAAGTGTGAAAGAAGCTTATCTGTAAGTGTGTAAAGCATTCACAATCATGTAGAGAAATTCTAGTTTACTCCCCCTACATATGTCTAGGCAGTGGAAAAGCAATCATAACAGGGAGTGTTACTTCAGCAATTCTCTGGCTTATTTATTCTAATCTTTTAAAAGAGTTTATTTCATTTTCGTGCAAATGAGTAATATTTTAATCTCTCCGTTTCTAAGCTTTATTAGTAAGTAGACCCCCAACATTTATTGGCAGCCCCCCCCCCCCCCACCCAACCTTAGCTACGCCACTGAGCACAAGAGTAGAGAAAGTCATGTGAGCGCGACACACCACACTTTTATTATATAGATAATGTAACTGAGCTTTCAAACTCACTTGTTTTATCGACTTTCGGCCTCCTCGAAATAATTCTGGCAACATACATTCATTAAAGTATGAGCCATTGGTGAATATGCAATGCCTGACACGCCCCTCCCAACAAGGGTGATAGGGCACAGTGACGTCCTTGGGAATGCACGTGAGATCTCTGTCAATCACGTTCCACGACGTGAGCATGTTGGCGACAGTGGCACGAACCAAGATTATACAATCAATACTCCATTCGCCGCCGCACCACACGAATTAATAACTCGCTTACAAAACTATACTGCTTGGCCATTTGACGATCCCACTTCTAAACACCAATGTGACAAATTCACTCCAGTTACTTTATCACTTTAGTTTCCTTCTAAATACAATCACACAGCTTTCTTCTCGAAACCTTGCTTCAGTCCTTTCATTGTCTTTCTTCACTTTCTCTGACTCTCATACACTAACTCCGACAACACAATCACTCAACGCTCGTTAAATCTTCTTTACGACACGCCGACACACGCACAGTTGTCTCACACTCACTGACTCTTGCCCGTAACTGTAACTCTCTATGTCCTCGCCTTATATAGTGGGGTTGACGTCACACGGATCTTTCACGAAGTTCTTCAAACACCGGAGATGATGTAGCCAGATCTAAGGCTCTGGAGAAAACCCCTTTTGGTTCTATCGCTCTGATTGTTGTAAGTCACATACCCACAAACAGTCGCGCGAGGCAGCCTGGCCTTGAAGCCTTTGTTTACTCGCCGGCCTGGTAAAGAGCTTAACCCTCGCATTACCAAGCGGGGAGGGAGGGGGGTTACTTAATTCCTACCTTCTGTAATTATTTTAATTTTCTATTAATTGTTTTATTAAAGGCTTGCAGTTAATAATTGTCAATCACTGTTTCTACTACTGAATTGTGTAATTGCAGCAATAATATTTTGTTGTTTAACAACGGTGTCAATTGCCAGGATCACATCAGGCTCGCCGGTGTGCCGGAATTTCGTCCCGCAGGAGTTCTTTTACATGCCAAGCACAGTTAAGAACCATCGGTCTGGGCCGGATTTGAGCCCGCGACTTTGGAATCAATAACGCCAGCCTCTAACCAACTAAGTCACCCAGACTTTTCAAAGTTTTCATTGTTGCTCTTTT
This sequence comes from Tenodera sinensis, assembly GCA_030765045.1. Lineage (NCBI taxonomy): Eukaryota > Metazoa > Arthropoda > Insecta > Mantodea > Mantidae > Tenodera > Tenodera sinensis. The sequence goes on from CM060970.1 coordinate 132,033,426, forward strand.
GTTTAACAATGAAATGCCAAGGTCGGCATCTGATTCGTCTAAAAGAATAGTTAACATTAGCTTTATAGTCTTTATACCTTTCTTTTTTAGTCTGTGTGTCTGTCAGTCTGTGGACAGCATAACTCAAAAACGAAAAGTCGGTTAAAAACCAAAGTTGGTATTTAAGTTTAATGTCTTTCAAGGATGTGACACGAAGATTTTGAAGAAAATAGCCCCACCCTAAACTACCTTTTACATGGAAAATTTTTCGAAAATTTTTATTTTCTTGAAAACGCCTCTAACAATTTTGATTAAAATGCCGTATATTTGACATTATTTTATGGCAAATGAAATGCATATCAAATTTTCTGGCTATAGGCCCTGTAGTTGTATTTACTCTGGACGACTTTTGCATAACTGGTAAACCGTTAGAGATAGACCAAATCTTACTATACAAAAAATACACAATTTATGTCTAAATACATTTTTTGTAGAGTAAACCATATCGTAGATATTCCTTGTTATTTGTGACAGTTTGGGAAAAGTTAAAACTTTCGTGAAATGGAACATCGCTGTTCATTTTTTTACGTTAACCGTGCAAAGAGAACGGGGTCTCAAAGCTTTAAAATATAATTTGTACAAATGTTTATCTCAACTAACATGAAGATATAGGAATAAGAGTACAAGAGTAGAGAAAGTCATGTGAGTGTAACACATCAGAGTTTTTGTAGTAGGAATACTATACTTCCAGGACTGAACAAGGTACAGTTTAGCAAATAAATAAATATGGAAGAGTTAACAATGAGGATGAGAGATACAGCGCAAGCAATTATTGAATTGACACATTATTAAACAATTGGAGGTGATCGCAGAGGAAGCAAATGACAGAGGAAAGGGTACTTGTGTGTGTATGTATATATCGGACCTGGCAGTGATCCCAGCCTGCATTCCTTGACGCTTACTCAGACTCTCGCCGTCTGCCTTCCTGCCTATATCCACATACAGTCTTCCTTTATGTTCGAGGAGTCAAACATCCTTACACCGCCTGTCATTACTGTGTTGCCAAACATCACTTTCTACTTCCAGTTTACTTTCTTTATTATGTATACCAAGTATTGTATCCCACTAGGGTTGCCAACTTGTGCGATAATTATGGGGGCATACGATAATTTGAACGTATGATAGTTCGATATCGGCGAAATATCATTTTCACTGCAGCGAAGTGAAACTAATTACAAATAACACCACTTTTGTCCTCATTGTCTGTCTCCACCCCATAGCTACTAAGCCTGCTACCCTTTATACTCTTATTGCCAGTGTGCCCAGGTCTGGTAATCTCAATGAAGAATGCACTGTTCAGAAAATTGACGATCATTGTATGAAACTCGGAATACGTGACATTCCGTGTGAAATAAAGAACATGCCTGAACCTGACAGTTTCTGGAGTGCTGTTAAACATGTCACCTTTCAAAGAACTAGCGGCCTTTGCATTATCAGAGGTTTCCTTGCCCTACAGAAGCACTTCTTGTGAAAGACTTTTGTTTTCTAAACTGGGTTTAATAAAAACCAAAGTTAGACACAGATTGACACTAGACACGGTAAATGAACTCATTTTGTCGTCTCAACTTATGAAAGAACGTGGTAGATCTTAAAATCTGCAAGTCACCGAGAAGATGTTAAGGTTTATCTCAACAACAAATTTGTACAATGCTGCAACGATTGAGGAAGCTGAACTCTCAGATGAATAGTGTGAGAAACATAAGTGCTAAAGTTGTAATATTTGTTGAGGTCATCAATCTTGTAAGTGGATATAATAAACATTATTACTCTTATATTTTCATAAGTATTATACTGATATTCTTATTGTTGTAGCGTTTGCTTTATGATGTACGATAATTTTTAATCTAAATCTATAATTTTGAGTGGCTGGTACGATAATTTTACTTTTAAATGTTGGCAACCCTGATCCCACCCAAAAATTCCATGTCGAGGGTTCACCGAAAATGTTTTGAGGCCCCTGAATAAAAAAAGCATTTTAGAAAATGGTGTGTGTGTACATAGTAGTTTACAAGACATTACAAAATCTGATGTGTTGCACTCACATGACTTTCTCTACTCTTGTACTAACCATTCTTACAAACTCTTATTCCTATATCTTCTTCGTGTTAGTTGAGATAAACATTTGTACAAATTATCTTATTGCTTATTTCCTTGTAGGTACAAGGGGAATATGAGAATATAGTAAGCTTTGGGCGATAGTCAAATCATTTAAAGCTTTCAAATTCCGTTCGCTTTGCATGGTTAACATATAAAAATGAATGGTTCACTCGACAAAAATATTTAGAGATAAATATATCCATACTCCAGTGTTACATGTCATTGTATTCTGTTGTTTGTTATTGTTCACATCGCTTTACTTTTGTGTTTAACCAACTCAAACAGTAACCAGGGCGCTCGTCAAGTTTTCCCCTTATATTTTAACCACTTCAAAGACGTGTCCTGTACTGGCCGATAAGGTATGACTACCAATCATAGCAAGAGGCCTGTATGACAAACTGAATGCACTCACTACCCTTTTCTCTTTCTGCCTGCCAATACGGTTGAAATGTAAACATTTTTATCGTTTCTACGCCATTTTGTATACTTTATTTTGGTTGTTGGTTAAGGTCATTTACATCCTTACAGCGTGGCCTAATGAAATGGTGCAGTAATTTTGTATGTACTGTGAGAGAGGTGTTCTGCTCTGTGGAGGGGAGGGGAAAAGGGAGCCATAGGAGAGACATGCTTCTTAAGAGGGCTGCAATTCTAGTGAGAGGAACAAAGTAGGTAGGTATGTATGTGATTTTGCACTTTTCTCTGAGCACTCTTCAAACTGAGCAGTGCTCCGGATCAATGCACCGAACAAACACGAGAAGAGGGAAGGAAGGAATGCTTGGATTGGATTGGATTGCGAATTACGGGAATTCCAAGAGGCAGGCTTTGTCTTACAATAGATTTCATTTCTCTCGGATCGATACACAGCCGAGTAACACAGCATGTTTCCAGCCAAAATGTGCAATGAAGGCGGGCGCATAAACAAAGCGCCGCTTGGTCCGCCACGAATCCCACATGCGGTTGCCTGGGATCGAACCCGGGCCACTTTGTTGAGAAGCGAATGGTCTAACCACTCGGCTACGGCGCCGCCATCTTTAGGATCAAGGCCGAACATTAGTATCAATACAACGAAAGGATCGCAAAGTTAACCAAAAATACATTTCTTATGCAGTGAGAAGTTTAACTGGCAATATTAAACCTGAAAGTGGTACACCTGGGTCCTAGGGACCCGATGGAAATTTGTTTTTATCAGCGCCATCCTGTGTATTCTCGTAGCTTTTTGTTGACTATCAGCGCACAGCATTGTTGCAGGCGTGTCTACGGTGGCTTGGCTCCTACAAAGGCGATCGGGTTCCAAGGACCCTGGTGTACCTTTGATATCACTTTCATTGTTTTGGATCAAAGAGGATAAGGTGTTCGATGTGCCCATCTGAGGTCAGGAAAGCATCAAAAGCGTCTGCCAGATGTCCAGCACCACCTTTGTGTTTGGAATGTTCCACACATTTGTACCCAAAGCGTTTTAGCTAAGTAAAAAGACCGAATTTGACTGATAATGACAGTAAACAATCTAAATATAAGATTTTGTCTCAATTGCTGCTATTGCTTGCGATTTTCATATACGAAGTAATACGTCATGCAGCTGAATCCCCCATACGTTATCCCTGCAGAAATGTTGTGTTCAATATGAACTTTTCGGCAACTCACAGTTTAGAACAGCCAATTTTAAGTTAATATACAAAGTTTCATTTGGGTAGGTAGATGAGTGGATTTGTATGTACACGTTTTTCAGATTCTATACTTGTGTATCACACTGTTGTATTACTTTTATAAGGGATGATCACAAGTTTTTTCGGTTGGGGGAAATTATTTAGGAAATCTTCGTATCTCATCCTTGGGAGATGCTGAACTTGGATATAGGTAAAACATCAAAAGGGAACACCTCGCACAGTGCGACGTACAAACATGGTTTGTCTATTACCCCAAGAGGAAGGAAACAAGTGAAGGAACCACAGGAGGACACAGGCCACAGAGACCCGCGGAGGTCCCTGACTTCAAAGATCCGTCTCACTGCTGGAGTTTCCTAGAAAACACAATAAGCGACCCGTCGACCAAGCAGCCCTCTAGTGTGTATGAGGAGTAGTGAAACTTTGACCAAGGATCTGTTCGGTACCGCCACACGCCACGAAACCTTGAAGCATACGTGGTAGATGAGAAACCATCCCAGCATTCGCCTACCTCTGTGGGCGGTCGTCAAGAATGGAACCCGGTACTTGTATGGTTTCCTCTCGCGTGAGCAGCTGTCTGCTCTGATGACGTAAATGGCTTGATTTTACAGCTGATCACATGCACTGCTGATTAACAAGCTGTCAAATCGATAACAGAACCAAACTATTTCGCCGACGCGGCGCGGCGAGGCGAGGCGAGGCGCAGACAAGAGAGCAGCGGAAATATTCATCTGTAATGGCGTAGCTTGCGTTTACAGCCGCTACATATTACTCACATTACCTTAAATTATCTCCTCTTTATTAAGTACAGCAGATACCTACTCCATTCTTCCCAAACACTTAAGTGCACAAGTCAACCGAAATTCACGCTTTGGTTGGAGCATCTCAACTTAAAAAAAATAAAAGTGTGGTCAGATGCAGGAGAAACCATGTTTGACAGTATGATACAAATCTCGTGAAAGCCGAGAAAAAACTGTTTTAATTCTATAAAAACGATTGAGAAACTCATGAAAGCGAAGAATACCTCCATCATTTGCCTCCAGACGCCATTTTTACTTTCTCTACTATAGTAAAGTAGAGGAAGTATTGTACTCCACCCACAAATTTGATGTCGAGATTTCCGCGGAAATATGTTTTGAGGCCCCAGTCTGTGGACAGCAGAGCTCAAAAACGAAAAGTCTATTAAAAACCAAAGTTGGTATTTAAGTTTAATATCTTTCAATAATGCGACACGAAGATTTTGAAGAAAATTCCCTCACCAGAAACTAGCTTTTACATGGAAAATGTTGATTAGCAGTTGTGCCTGTGATGCGTTCTGGCCTTCCTCCCAGGGTTTGACACACTGACGTCACGTGACAGACTGACATGTATGAAACCGATACCTACATTACCTGCAGATTTTGCGAGTTAGACAACAATAGTTGCACCTGAATCCTTCTCTTCTGTAACAACAAAATGTTGTTACATTTTTATCTAACGTGCTATGAGAATATTTTAGTTGTTATATGTTCATTTGACCGCCTCCGTAGCGCAGTTGGTAGACCCGGGTTCGATCCCCGGTACCAGCATGGGGATTTTATCCTCTCTGGGAGGTATGGCACAGGGTGCACTCAGCCTCGTTAGGTCCCGGGGAGACCAATTGAGGAGCGGCCCCAAGTCGAGATGGCCGTATAACTGGCCGGCCGGGAGGGATCGGGGCGCTGACCACGTCCCACCCTCCAGTACTGCACTCCACCAATGACGCCTGTAGTGTGCGGCAGGACTTGGCCCTTCATGGGTTATTCATATGCTCCTTTAACCATGCCATGTGTGCATCACATGATGTTTATAGGTAGGTATTTAGTGCAGTTCCTCTGTACATGTAGACGCAAGTGCTGGGACAAACTTTGCATTAGATAACGAACTAACTCTCTATGTTGTTTATACTGAAACGCAGTTAACAGTTGAGCGTTACTGGTATGTAACACTTGCTAGCACATTCTTACTATTTGTTAAGATCCATACCTATACTCCGCATGAGCTGACTGACACATTTCCCACCATCGTGAACCGACACTCACCTGAAACAAACAAAAACAAATATTACCTATTTCAGTTGCACATTAAAACGAGCTGTCATGTTTACACAATCTTATTTGATATTTAATAACCCAATTATTCTTCAGCTAACAAATGTAACACGACACATTTCAATCCTCCACAATTGGCTGTTCTATATGTCATCTAACATGATGAGAAAATTCACTAGTCGCTATCCTTGAAATTCTTCACATGCACACATTCGTAGTAAACAAATCGATTGCGTGAGTAGATTCTTTCTGCCACATCTCAGACCGGGTCGCCTTCTACTGGTAGGCAGACAGTACAGGCGCCTACTTCCCAACTACCAACACACTATCGACGTGGGACTATGGCCACTTGGAGCGAAAACCTTCGTAAGGTTATAGGCTACTCATTTTTGGATTCAATAGAGCCTTTGTCTATCCAACCGTCCGTCTATCCACCCGTCCGTCTATCCATCCGTCGGTCTATCCACCCGTCCGTCTATCCACCCGTCCGTCCATCCACCCGTCCGTCCATCCACCCGCCCGTCCGTCCACCCGTCCGTCCGTCCATCCACCCGTCCGTCCATCCACCCGTCCGTCCATCCACCCGTCCGTCCATCCAACCGTCCGCCCATCCACCCGTCCGCCCATCCACCCGTCCGCCCATCCAACCGTCCGTCCATCCACCCGTCCGTCTATCCAACCGTCCGTCTATCCAACCGTCCGCCCATCCAACCGTCCGTCCATCCACCCGTCCGTCCATCCAACCGTCCGTCCATCCACCCGTCCGTCCATCCACCCGTCCGTCCATCCACCCGTCCGTCCATCCACCCGTACGCCTATCCAACCGTCCGTCTATCCACCCGTCCGTCCATCCAACCGTCCGTCCATCCACCCGTCCGCCTATCCAACCGTCCGTCCATCCAACCGTCCGTCCATCCACCCGTCCGCCCATCCAACCGTCCGTCCATCCAACCGTCCGTCCATCCACCCGTCCGTCCATCCACCCGTCCGCCTATCCATCCAACCGTCTGGCCATCCAACCGTCCGTCCATCCACCCGTCCGCCCATCCATCCAACCGTCTGGCCATCCAACCGTCCGTCCATCCATCCGTCCGCCCATCCATCCAACCGTCTGGCCATCCAACCGTCCGTCCATCCAACCGTCCGCCTATCCAACCGTCCGCCTATCCATCCAACCGTCCGTCCATCCAACCGTCCGTCTATCCACCCGTCCGCCTATCCATCCAACCGTCCGTCTATCCAACCGTCCGCCTATCCAACCGTCCGCCTATCCAACCGTCCGTCCATCCAACCGTCCGTCCATCCAACCGTCCGTCCATCCAACCGTCCGCCTATCCAATCGTCCGTCCATCCAACCGTCCGCCTATCCAACCGTCCGTCCATCCATCCGTCCGCCCATCCATCCAACCGTCTGGCCATCCAACCGTCCGTCCATCCAACCGTCCGCCTATCCAACCGTCCGCCTATCCATCCAACCGTCCGTCCATCCAACCGTCCGTCTATCCACCCGTCCGCCTATCCATCCAACCGTCCGTCTATCCAACCGTCCGCCTATCCAACCGTCCGCCTATCCAACCGTCCGTCTATCCAACCGTCCGTCCATCCAACCGTCCGTCCATCCAACCGTCCGTCCATCCAACCGTCCGCCTATCCAATCGTCCGTCCATCCAACCGTCCGTCCATCCACCCGTCCGCCTATCCAACCGTCCGTCCATCCAACCGTCCGTCCATCCACCCGTCCGCCCATCCAACCGTCCGTCCATCCAACCGTCCGTCCATCCACCCGTCCGTCCATCCACCCGTCCGCCTATCCACCCGTCCGCCTATCCATCCAACCGTCTGGCCATCCAACCGTCCGCCTATCCAACCGTCCGCCTATCCATCCAACCGTCCGTCCATCCAACCGTCCGTCTATCCACCCGTCCGCCTATCCATCCAACCGTCCGTCTATCCAACCGTCCGCCTATCCAACCGTCCGCCTATCCAACCGTCCGTCTATCCAACCGTCCGTCCATCCAACCGTCCGTCCATCCAACCGTCCGTCCATCCAACCGTCCGCCTATCCAATCGTCCGTCCATCCAACCGTCCGCCTATCCAACCGTCCGCCTATCCAACCGTCCGTCCATCCAACCGTCCGCCCATCCAACCGTCCGCCCATCCAACCGTCCGCCTATCTACCCGTCCGTCTATCCAACCGTCCGTCTATCCAACCGTCCGTCTATCCAACCGTCCGCCTATCCAACCGTCCGCCTATCCAACCGTCCGTCTATCCAACCTTCCGCCTATCCAACCTTCCGCCTATCCAACCGTCCGTCTATACAACCGTCCGTCTATCCAACCGTCCGTCTATCCATCCGTCCGTCTTTCCAACCGTCCGTCTATCCAACTGGCCGTCTATCCATCCGTCCGTCTTTCCAACCGTCCGTCTATCCAACTGGCCGTCTATCCATCCGTCCGTCTTTCCAACCGTCCGTCTATCCATCCGTCCGTCTTTCCAACCGTCCGTCTATCCAACCGGCCGTCTATCCAACCGTCCGTCTATCCAACCGTCCGCCTATCCAACCGTCCGCCTATCCAACCGTCCGTCTATCCAACCGTCCGTCTATCCAACCGTCCATTGAAAGCCGAACGTCGCGAGTTCGAAGCCCAGCGAGTATAGTAAATGTACCTGTGATAAAGGAAGGAGGGGGCCCAAGTAAAATAATCATGTTTTTGTGAAACATTTGGCCGTTGATTTATTTATTTAACGCCCAGCGAAGCGGGCAGATGACGGATGGTAAACGTCCACAGTTTAAGGGGGGAACCGTGGCGGTCCAAGCTAAGAATGCAAAATGAGAAGACTTACTTTGAACGGTTTCGTGGCAACAACAGAACTAATTACCCACTCACTCAGTCACTCCACGGAGAAGGAAGGAAGAAACCGGAAGTAGGTAGCTACAGCAGGTAGGGTTGCTCTGGTCTTCATTAAGTGCCTGCCTTCCTTTGTTGTCGCTCTAACGGCAGCCATGCTTCAAGACCACTTGTCTATCACCCCGAGATGAAAATCACTAGGTACCTAGGGAAACAATCTTTCATTCTCCCTTACTCACTCACTCTTGCTCTTTGTAAAACCCTCCTTCTCCACTAACTATAGGTAGTAAGTAACGCAAGTATTGTACTCTATGCAAAAGACATTCATATAATGGCACGATCTCATGCAAGCGCCAAACAAATAGGAACCATGAAGCTGGTAATAGCAAGCCAGGTTAAATACCTGGGTCGTTGATGACAGAAGACTGAAATAAGGGACAAGATAAATGCGTTAACACCAATATTCAAATGGAGAAATAGTCATCGACAGACAAAAGCCAGACCTGGAGCCTGGGTAGACGAGCCGCAGATTTAATTACCTAGCAGCTTCAAGAGGAGAATAATAACCCAGTGCATGTAAATGGGGTTATGCATCATCCACAAAGACATGGATTTAGCTACTACAAGGGCTACAATGGGCTGGACAATATCCGAACAACTAAGAAGAACTTACAATTCCAGAACGAAGGTAGGAGGCCTGTAGGCAGGCCCAGGATCGCTAGACAAGGGGCACATATATCTTTACTAAACACCACAGGATGGATAATTACTGCCAGGGATAGGACAAACGGAGGAGAAAAAGAACAAGATGCAAAAGTGGGAAGGGATTCATTACATTAATTTAAACCAGTGGTAAATCTCAGTATTTGTAACACATTTTGTATCTTACGGTTTTGTCTCTGACCATTTCCTATGGAGATATTTAGTTTTCTGGAAAACAAGCTGGCAACACTGCAGACTGTGTGGGTGTCACTTTCCCTAGCTCAGTACATAAACAAACATGTCAGCAACGGTGAGTTTTGAGAAGAAACCCATGCCCTGCTTTGTTCTTCCGTGTTTACTATGCGAGTGTAGACCAATCACAAGCGTCAGCTCCCGAAAAATTACCGAAAGCTGTTTACATTCACAAACCAGGTCAATTCCCTGGCCAACCTCAACGAAACGTTGTCGAGTTCGTCATCTGTGACATTGTCGACTGCACATGTGAAATAGCTGCTCGGAGTATTCCTTAATGTCTTTTAAGTAAATTTTTGTTTATTTAAAATTTTTAATAAATATGTAAATTTAAGTTTAAAAAATATATATTTATAAAAAGTATTACTTATAGTTATAATTATAATATTAATAGTAATATAATTTATAATTTTATGTAATAATTATAATTAATAATTTACTTTTATATATTTGTTTATTGTATAGTAATAGTTTGTAGTTGTGAGTGATGTGTTGTTTTAGAGTATTTATTTTTGAGAGTGATTATATGTGAAATATTATAATTTGTGTTTTTGTTTTAATTTTTTTGTTTTTTGTTTTTATGATATATAATTTATTTACCTTTATAATTTCTTATATATTATATTATTTTGTAATTTTTATTTTAAAAATTTTCTGTAAAGTATGTTGTATGTATGAATGTGTAGAATAAATAAATTTTAAAGGTCTGGCATATTAGCCCTGGTTTAAGTAATTAGGTGCCAGAATTATTATACAGATTTTTATTTTATTTTTTGTCTTTTAAGCAATTATTTTGAAACCCTGTGTGATGTCGCATAATTACTACCGAGGTTATGTCACAAATAAGTTACTCTACGCATCTTACAAGTAACAAACTTTTATCTTCGTACGTTCTTGTGAAATTATGCATCCAACTTGGATGATTAAAAAAAAAAAAAAAAAAAAAAAAAAAAAAAAAAAAAAAAAAAGCATTTATTTTTTCGAAATCGGCTGATCAAAGAACAAAATGCCACTAGACTTTTTGTTTGTAATGCTTCTATGAAGCGCATATTAGAAGGAATGTAACGACTTGCCTTCCACCCTGTATATTATTCTAAAATCCGCTATAATTCAAGCCAGGCGGGATAACCGAGTTTCTCCAAAATACTAACAGCTAAGTCCTCTAAAAATGGGAAAAGCCCTTTACTAGCAATCTTGATCTTTACTATTATTTGCCAATTTCTTTTTGATTCATGGTTCGAAGATAATGGAGTATTCGTTTGTAAATTGCCACGAGGGGTTCAAAGCACGCAACAGAAAGTTGAGAAGTTATTGGAATGGAAACAGTGCAATATGCTCTAACTCTAACTGCTGTCATCTGATACGGCTATTGCCAACCTCAGAAAATTACCCAGGAAACACGCAAGTGACCTCCAACTTCTAACTGTTCCACAGTAGCAGACGTTTAAGGGATATAGGTACACGACTTGGAGTGCAGAGATGTCTTATTTCTACTATCTCTACTACAGGGGAAGACAGGTATCGCTGCTGTGACGTCAGTTCACTGAGCTCGCATGCTCCCGTCCATGGCCAGTTGAACGTGTGACGTCACAGCGGGAAAGAGGAAATGGCATACGGGACATCGTAATTTTAATGCTGACTGTTTCAATTAAGGAATAGTCACAGATTATAAATAATTACATTTCGGCCTTATGCCGAATAGTTTACGTGAACAGTCATGTTATAACGCAAATCGAAGAGAAATTATAACTATTTTGCCTGAGCTAGAGGAGAGCTATACAGAACAATTAGGTGGACATTTTCCAACATTTGCCGTTTCGCTTTTCTTTAACTAGTTTGTCAATGTTAGGGCGTAATGTACGGCACATTTGTAACCCAAGACTGTATGTTAGATTGCGATCTGACTATATGCTTCGGGATTTTGACTTAGAAAGCTTCATAAAAGAAAGAATTGTTCGCACATATACGTAGAATCAAACATACATAATACCCGTGCAACAAGGGCATATAACATCAGAAATCTGGTTTAAGGAACATTCTTATAAATAAAAAACCTCAGACTAGGCTGAAGAGGGTTCTCCCTAAACATGCCCATTTTGATATTCATTCAGTTTCGTGCAAGTAGCGCCGCTGATCTAGGCAGCATAGCAATACACCGCTCTCGCCTGACGTCACACGACTGTACAAGCTGGCTCTTCGTTTAAATACGTCACACGGCCCGAAGTTGTCTAGTCTACTACGCATAGTAAAGTAGAGAAAGTATTGTATTTGACCAAAAATTTTAAGTTGAGATTTCACCGGAAATATATGTTTTGAGGCCCCCTGAATTAAAAAAACACATGACTTTCTCCACTCTTGTACTAACCATTCTTACAAACTCTTATTCCTATATCTTCTTCATGTTAGTTGAGATAAACATTTGTACAAATTATATTATTGCTTATTTCCTTGTAGGTACAAGGGGAATATTGGAATACTGTAGGCTTTGTGCGATAGTCAAATCTTTTAAAGCTTTGAGATTCCGTTCTCTTTGCACGGCTAAAATAAACAAATGAACATCGACGTTCCATTTCACGAAAGTTTAAGCTTTGTGAAACTGACACAAATAACAAGGAATATCTCTGAAATGGTTCACTATACCAAAAAAAAAAAAAAAAATTATTTGGACATAGATTGTGCTGTATAGTAGATTTTGTCTATCGGTTCAAGAACTATGCAAAAGTCATCCAGAGTAAACAGGACTTCATGGGCTATAGCCAGAAAATTCAAGATATACATTTCATATTTGTCATACAAATTTCTCAATTTTCTTTAAGATCTTCGTGCCGCGTCCTTGAAATACATTAAACTTAAATACCAACTTAGGTTTTTAAACGACTTTTTGTTTTCGAGTTATGATGTCCACAGACTGTCGGACACATCGACCTTCTTCTAGAAATGTTTTTTTTTTTTTTTTTTTTTATCCACGGAACCACAAAACATATTTCCGCTAAAATCTCGATATCGAATTTTTGGGTGGAATACAATACTTCCTGTACGTTACTATACGCAGTAGAGAAAATAAAAAACGCATTTTTAGAAAAAGATGCGCACGCGTTCCTGTGTGTGCAATTGGTGGAATGAGTGGCGGGGGAAACCGGAGAACCCGGACAAAGCCCTCCAGACGCCGCTTCATCCATCACGAATATCAACATGCGGGTCCCTGGGATCGAACCCGTCCCGACTTCATGATACGCGAGCGGTAACAAAATCATACTGTACAAAAAAACTGTAGATGCCGTTTAATCGAGATATTCTTTGTTAATGGTTTCAATTTTCGAACATTTTCCAGACAGTTATTCATTTTTATATCTTGGCTATATAAAGAGAAAGGACTTTCAAAGCCTTCACATAGCGACTACCACATAAAGTTTACTGTACTCCCATATGGACAGGAAAATTAGCAATGAAACGTTTAACTGTATTAACATGAAGTTATACAAGAGTAGAGACTATGGCTAGTTTCTGGAAGGCTTCCAAAAGAACGCTTACGCTATTTTCCCTACCTCTAGTAATAGACGAGGTCGACTACATTTTTGGTGTCACAGTTCCGCGCCAGTTGCCCTCTAACCTTTGCCACTTGCTTCTACCATTCACATTTAAAACTACAAGAAATGCACTTCTGACAAATTTAAAAATTCTACTTTTTCTTAATAAAATACAGTTTCCCTCGCTTAGTGCAATTAAGGCAAAACTTTACAGTTTCCCTTTCAGCAAAGTGACATTTTTGTCACAGTCTGTGACGAAACACAACTTCAATCAGGGACCTGCATGTGTTGCAGAGTTATTCATGTTTTTGTGTTAGATCCAAGTAATTTAATTGTTAAGGATCACTTAAGCATTTTATTTTGCCTTTTACAGATCATTATGAAGAATCCCACATAGCAATTTTTATTTTCTCTACTACGTGGAGAGAGAGAGAGAGAGGGAGAGAGAGGGAGAGAGAGAGAGAGAGAGAGAGAGGGGGGGGGGTGGGTGCAGACTAAATTAAAAACGAAAAGTTAGAAAGTCAGATAGTTTTATAGCAAACGAAATGTATATTTTGAATTTTCGGCTATAGCCTATGTAGTCCTGTTTGCTGTTGATGACTTTTGAGTAACTCGTAAACCGTAACAGATAGACCAAATCTTACTATGAAAAAATGAACATCTTGCTAAAACATAATTTATGTCCATTTTTTTGTAGAGTGAACCATTTCGGAGATATTCCTTGTTATTTGTGCGAGTTTTGGAAAACAAACTTCCATCAAATGGAACATCGTTATTCATTTTTATATGTTAACCGTGCAAAGAGAAAGGCATTTGAAAGCTTTAAAAGATTTGACTATCGCGCAAAGCTTACTGTATTCCCATGTTCCCCTTGTACCTACAAGGAAATAAGCAATAAGATAATTTGTACAAATGTTTATCTCAACTAACACGAAGAAGATATAGGAATAAGAGTTTGTAAGAATGGTTAGTACAAGAGTAGAGAAAGTCGTGTGAGTGTAATATATTAAATTGTTTTAATATTTGAATAGGTCATTAAAATACTCTTAAAATTATAGAAATTCCAAAAATATTTCAATTGTTCAAGAAGTTTAGTTTAAAATAAGAAGCTAATCGGAGACCGCCTATGTGGCATAGGGGTAGCTAGTCTGTCTCGCATTCATAAGGACTCGAGTTCGAATCTCATTTAGATAAGTTTTTTTTTGAGACAGTAATTAAATTCATTAGACATTTTTGAGAAAATCAGAATTTTGCAAACTAGTGTCCTTTAAAGGCTGGTTTATGATGGAGATTCTCTCTCTCTCTCTTTCAAACCCAGTTTGGTCTTAATCGACTTTTGGTTTTTGAGTTCATAGACCCAACTCGCATTCATGTATCTTTTTCTGTTCTTTTTGTGACTCAGGGAGCCTCAAAACATGTATTTCCGGTAAAACTGTGCAAGGTATGAAACATGTATTGTTGCAAGTGGCATGTGTCTGTCAACAAGATGGGTTCCATGTTGCGGAGTTTCCAAGCGCAGTTATTTACGGGCGTGGTTCTTTAGGGAGGGCGTACGGAGGCGACAAATTACAGTAATTGATGCTATAGGCTACTTCTCATATAACGAGGCAAACTTTATATATGTACTTCTAATACAAAGTCAGAAAATGCTCATTAATGTCGAGTTAAATCGCCACACCAACTCTAGAAATGTCAAATTCAGCAGCCTATAAGTAAACGTAACGAAGATATCACAATAAAACAAGTCACACTGGTGCGAAGAGCATTTTTGCAATGCCTTGTGATAGACCCATATAACGGTGCTACAATATCAGCTCCCATTAAATGGGAAGTGCTAGTAACAGTAATTAGCACTGTTCTGTAATAACCATAGTGATTAAATTAAAAATAAATTAGCATTAAATATTTTACTGCTTTATTAATTTGCTCCTTGTTACATCCAATAAGCTCAAATGATAGTGTACTTGAGGCCCAAGAAAACTAGTTTCGATCCATTCTTCTCTTCCCTAGCTATATCTACAATAGGTAAGCACAGCTTCCAAACTTATTTAGGGGAAGGGAAATAAACGGCACACATTTCTTTTATTCTCCATCCCGTTGGTTCTTTCAGGGTCGCAAGTGTCAGGTGCAGCTTGGCAGGGATGATAAGCGCACAGGGACTCTATCCGTCCCTCATTGTCCATGGGAACCGTGTGAGGGGGCAGTATATGGGGGCATTGGACCCCACGACGAGGGACCTCTGTCAATGTCTGTGCCGTTAGTCTGGATCTGACCGCCCGGTGTCTCCCCTCACCTCATCCTTCCTCCCGGGGGTGCCCCCTTGTGGACATAGCACACCTTCAGGGTCGAACCCCCTCCGCATCTCTCCTATTTCTAATGCTAGGAAAAGTGAGTCCATTTTAACAACAATGAAGCGGGTAGACAAACGGAGCTTTCTTCAGAACTTACGAAAAAGATCTTGTCCCGTCATCGCCGGCGCGTGTGTACGTCGAGAAAGGTAAATACGACGTCATCCCTTCTATATAAGGGGGCGAGGAATCAGCAGAGAGAGAGTTACAGTTGCGGACATGAGCCGCTCAGCGTGTCAGCGAGTGTGAGACAGCTGCGCGTGTCGGTGCGTCCTAAGAAGATTGTAACGTCGAAGTTAGTGTATGAGACAGAGAAAGTGAAGAAAAACACTGAAGGGACTGAGGAAAGTTTCGAGAAGTAAAAGTTGTGTTATGATAGTACAGAAAATTTCCCATCCTCCGGCCGGGAAACGAACCTGGGACCTCGGTTATTTATTTGCATTGTATTATTGTTAATTTGTACATTTAGCTCAGTCATTCGGTATTACCCATTTGCAGTAAGTGAATTCATACCCGTATTATTCCACGAAACAGAATTTACATTAACTCCAGTGTTACATCAGTTTAACAGTGTGTTAACATTTAGCACTGGTTGTTGAAACCGACCCTGAGAGTATTTGAACGTTCCCAAGTAGTACTACACCAGTTAAAATATCATATTTTGTTTCTTAACGACGTTGTCAATTGTCAGAATTATATAGGCGCCACTAGCGTGCTGGAAGTTTGTCTATCTGCTCACATGGGGTTGCTTGTAAGCACCATCATCGTAAGTCTGGGCTGGGTTTGAACCCATGACCTTGGGAGCAGTAGCCCAGCGCCAGATAGACCAACTAAAGTTGTTGATTTACTGGGGAAAAGATCTCTTTTAGAAATAGTGCCTTTTGTTCGTTATTACATGCATAGATTCGCTTTGACTGCAGCGCGCTGTATAGCCAGCGGGCTGCCGACATTCTCCAGACAAAGGAACGGCGCCAAAGGCTAGTGCTGCTCTCTGATGAGCGTTATCTGACCCGACCCCAGTCCTTTTAACGTCAAACGCACCAATTTCAACTGCCCAGCGCAGATCCATCTATCGTTAGGCATTAGAAGCAGGCGCATTCATACCGCACTCGTAATCAGATTAATGCGCGCACATATCAATAACATTTTAGCGTTATCTCAATTTGATTTCTCCATCTGAAATGCTTCTTTTTTGTGACAGTAAAGTAAGATGATTAATGCAATAAATGGATGGACAACAAATTCGGAGGATTTGAAATCCTTCCCGACATCCACCAGGCGACCTGGGGAACCTCCGTAAAGACCATGGGTCAGGAAGCTCGTCCACAGGGATCGAACCCGCGACCTCCCGAATGTGGACCACAGAAGTTAGTGCCTGAGATATTCACTCGGTAACTAAGCTTAAAGCATGTCACTAGAGTCATTATGACTAGGGCTCGGAAGTTCATGCCCTAAAAACACTGAAATATGCATGCAAATATGCTCTTAAAAACTTGAAAATATGCCCAAAAATATGCACTATTTAATTAAAACGATTGATGTCCCTTTGCAGTAGACAAGACGACTTAGTATAAATAATAAATAAAGTTACCTTATTCCTTAGAGGTTGAAGCAGAAGTGGTCCTGCTGCTAGTATTAACTGCTAAATTGCAGTTCACAACCAACACTTTGCACAAATGTTCAACTGTAAAACATCGTCTGTTGTCTCGCAAAACACTTTTGTGACGTGAAAAACTTCTCTCCACGTCACAAGATGTTATCGGGGCATATTTAAATGATGTTAACTGCTTCACAGAGAGAGTCAAGTCTCTTGGTGTGACAGATGGTTTTCTTTCGAGGATGTCTCGAATATCGCACATCTGTTTATAACCAGAATTTTATGAAATTACATAATTCACCTTCTCTTTCACTTTTTGTCCTATGCTACCAGGAATCAAACTTAGATCACATATTGTTTTTTTTCAAAGACAGTGATTCATGCAAAGGAGATCCTACAGCTTCCAATGCCGTTATGGCTGTTGGTAAGAAAGAAAAATGGGCAGATATGAAACCAAGATCCTCTTTTAACCCAGTGCCTCACAGAATATTTTGCACAGTTTCTATTGATGAAGCATCTTTCGAGTCCAATGAATTAACAACCTCTTCTACTATTTCTATGTGCTCAGCAGAATATAAAACTGCATCGATCCATGTTCCCCATCGAGTTAACACTGGTGCAGGAGGAAGTCGGATATTAGGTGCTGTTGATCTAAACAACTTAACTCTTTCAGGAGATTTAACAAAAGTTACCTTCGTACTGGACACAAATCTATCTACCAATGGGAAAGAACCATTGTCTTACAAGTGCTACCAATATAAAAAATATTATCCAGATGAAAAAAGTAATAAAAAGCCATAAAAATCATTAAAATATGCAATATAGGGGCTATAATATTGAAATATTATGCATTTATCAAAATCAAGAAAATATGCACCATAAAATCATGTCCAAATAACTGAAAATTCCACAATTCGTGCACATAATGTAAAAGCATACATTTTTAACCCCTATGAAAAAACATGCAAATGCATGAACTTCTTAGCCCTAATTATCACTAACGAGTCGTGAATTTTACACTCATGAACAGTTTTAAGAATAATAATCCGTTTTATAACAAGAGTCATTTGTATTTCATCCAGCCGGTCATGGGCTTCATTTTCAGTCTCTTTCACTGCCAGTGTGAGAACAAACCATTCCTCTTTGGTTGCACCTTCATATTCACTATCCCCAAACGCAAGCTTTGTTGTGATAATTATTTGAAAAATTCCCATTAATAATTTAACTTAGTGGTGTTTGGAGTTGAATGTTATATTAAAAAATCTGATGTGTTGCACTCACATGACTTTCTCTACTCTTGTACTAACCATTCTTACAAACTCTTATTCCTATATCTTCTTCGTGTTAGTTGAGATAAACATTTGTACAAATTATCTCATTGCTTATTTCCTTGTAGGTACAAGGGGAATATGGGAATACAGCAGACTTTGTGTTTTAGAGATTTGAGATTCCGTTCCCTTTGCACGGTAAAGGTATGAAAACGAATCACGATCTTCCTTCGACGAAAGCATAAGTATTCCAAAACTCGCACAAATAACAAGGAATATCTCCGAAATGGTTCACTATTAATGGCATCACAGCATTATAATTCACATTAGTGATGGACAAAGCAGAATCGCTTTCAATAGTGAAAGTTTCATGTGAATGCAACTTCTGGAATACGTACTATAATCACTTGTTGCATATTTGCTAATCGAACTCACTTTCATTAAACTGCAAGTTCTCTGTTTATCACGTTCAGATTTATCACCAATTTCATGGAAAAGTTCAGCTCTGTACATAGTTCAGTTCCGGTAAACATTATAACGCAATACCCGTTAAGAAGTCTGGGAAAGAATACATACGTAGCTATATGCAGTAGTAGTTCAGTTACGTGGCATTCTTGCAATTTCTTTTCGTACATCAGTTATCATAGTTATTCTGATAAGAGATACGGTGTATGAAACAGAGCAATGTGATTAAAAATAAACCACTTCAATTTGCTCAACTTACTGTTATATGATTTTAAGGCTTGAAATTAATTTTATGGAAAATAACAAAAAAGTGACATTGCCCTCCCCCCTGCAATAGACTCTACCGCCGCCGCCGCCGCCGCCATCACCACCATCACAAGCCCGCCTCGGTAGCGTGATGGTTAGCGTGTCTGCCTCACGTTCAAGAGGTCGCGAGTTCGAATCTCGCTTAGGGTAAGTTATCCGGGTAAGGTTTTTTTCCGAGGTTTTCCCTACCCTGAGAAGACGAATGTCGGGTAACTTAAAGCACCATGGACCTCGGGCTCATTTGAGCATCATTTCACCCATTTCATTTCATTCATTCGTCCGATATGACACAATGTTGGAGGACGTTAATTAAAAAAAAAAAAAAAAAAAAAAAAAAAAAAAAAAAGAGAGAGAGAGAGAAAAAAACAACAACAACAACCACCATCATCACCACCACCACCGCCGCCATCACCACCGCCACTATTAAATACAGTAACTGAGTTTGTCCTCTATGCGTTTCTAAACCACTTGACCGATCTTCTCGAAATTTGGCACGCAGGTATATACAATGTATTTTTTCATGGAGAACGTTTATACGCTATCCATTTTATTATGCTACGTATTACATTCACGCGGTTTTCTCAACCCGCTTTCCTTTTACATAATACAATTCTATGTCCTTCTCTACTACTCTACAATTCATACAATTTGTTGTACGTATGTTGTAGCATTTCATATGTTAAGTCAGTAGGTATATTTGTTCCAATTCATTAGTTTTAATAACTATGTACATATGTACGGTTACAAAAATTACTGAAAACTTCTGTCTGACTAACAAGTGTTTATGTTTTGTGAGGACCTAACACATATTAATGTAGATAATGTGGAAATGTAAGATTAATGGCAAAGTTGATTATATAATTACAACAAAAGTTATTTCTCATCTCGGAGTTCTCATTTTCTCGGAAGATGCCCTTTTTGGAAACCAGATAAAATACATTAAAATAGCGATTTAATGTTTGAAATAGAAATGCAACGAATTATACTCGCTCTGTGTTCTGTATTGTGTTTTTTACAAAACAAAATCACACTTCCTTCTCTACGCCCTCTTCTATAAACAAGTCGTACTATTTTCTATATGACTGTATTAATTCACAGGGCTTTCTCTACTCGCTCTTCTACCTGTAGTATTTGTGATGTGATGATTTAACTGCGTTTGCATAGTGTCTTCGGCGCGTTTTTATATTATTTAGTTATTATGTACCCAAAGAAACAAGGCTATTGGGCAAGTACAACCTAAGTCTGCAAGTTGTAGGGATAAATCGTCAAACCACGGACAAAGTCGGGTATTTCACGTTACACAGGCACGCACGCACATATACAGAGTGTCCCAAATTTAGACCGACAAACTCGGGGAGCTGATAGATAACATTATGTTAAATACTTTTTGTTAAGGAATATTTTTTGCTACGGTGCTTCGTTTAAGCGCTAGACGAGTTAAGGGACACTGGGAGTCAAATTTTGGTCAAAATTGTCAAAAAGTCAAACATTGTTTTTTTTACCTTAAGTGTTCCTGGAGCACCTGTGCATTGGATCAACTAACATTTTTCATATCCCCCACTCCACGTGGTCATTACGGCCCAGCGCTCTTCCCTTAACGTACACAGGATGCTCCTATATAAAAGCCTGTTTTTCTCAAAACTACATTTCTGGACATTCCAAAAGAAGGTCGCGCCTGAGGTTTGCTCCAAATTCAATGAAAATTTCCAAAAGTATTCATAAATAGCAGCTAAATAAAACTATGATTCAATATTGATGTTATCATTAACATGAACTCCTAAAACATTTTTCTTTGTGTGAAAAAAATCAATAATTTTTAAGATTAAATTTTCTTTGTTATTAAAAAAATATGTACAGCATAATGAGCAAACGTATTTGAAATAGCTCTTCATACAATTGTTACCCGTGATTTAGAGTATCAGTTCTGCCAATATAAATGAATTTTGAAAAGTCAATAGACGCGAATTACATTTTGAAAATGTGCCTATTAAATTCATAAAATAATTTATGTCATATACGAATTATCCAATTTTAATGAAATTTGGTGTAGATTCTACTCTCATGTAAATACAAACACAGTAAAAATTTCAGAAAAATCTATCAAGAAATGTGGTTCAAATTTCACTCCCAGTGTCCCTTAATGCCATGGATTACTGCCTCCCACCCCAGAATGAACAGGACTTCAGAGGTATTCCCATAAATTAAAGATATACATCTCATTTGTCATGAAAATATTTTAAACGTATTGTATTTCAATAAAAATTATTAGGGACGTTTTTAAAAAAAATCAAATTTTCTAAATATGTCCTATGGTAAGGGTGGTCTGGGGTGGGGGGATTTTCTCAAATACCAAGTTTGGTTTTTAAGTTACGCTCTCTCTGGGATATAAAGTTTCCCCTATTTAATAGCTATATACAGTACAGAAAGTAAAATACAGATCGCTTCAATTCTGTTGGAGGTTTGTGAATGAAAGGCGTGTGAGGGAATGCCATTATATTGCATGTAAAGCTGGTGACCGCATTTTTGTACAAGTGCATTTGCTGGTTCCTTATATGGACAGCATTGAAGAACTGGCTGCTAGACTGTGAATCAGTAGCCAAGTATAGACCTTGGTGAACAGTGACGAAATACCATAGATTCCCAGAACAGTTATTCCAAATATGCTATGACACACTCTTCTTCCGGCATTCAGCAAACATGTATGGAAATGATGGTCAAAATGGCTGTATTTGGATTTTACAAACATGAATCACTAGGGCTGCCCAAAAACATAACACGGCTCGCTTTAGAGATCTGTTCTTATACTTGACACGTTTCCAACTTTCACCACCAGAGTTGTGATTCTTCAGGTTCATACCGAATTGAAGGTATCAAACTCACAAAGGGATAAACGTAACTTTTTACTTTCTCTACCACGTATAGTAAGTAGAGGAAGTATTGTATTCCACCCAAAAATTTTAAGTCCACGTTTCATGGGAAATATATGTTTTGAGATCCTCTGAATACAAAAAAGA
The DNA here is from genome assembly GCA_030765045.1 of Tenodera sinensis. Classification (NCBI taxonomy): domain Eukaryota; kingdom Metazoa; phylum Arthropoda; class Insecta; order Mantodea; family Mantidae; genus Tenodera; species Tenodera sinensis. Next base: position 132,055,622 of record CM060970.1, read on the forward strand.
CACTTCTATATCTTGTTCCACTCTTAGAAGACAGTATGGGGTTAAATGGGATATATCTGTCTCTATCTAGCGCATACAAGTTGCCATTAGCCTCGTCCTTTTCTACCTTCGCGCTGTTGCCAGATTCCTAATAGCATGGTATAAATATTCAGTTGTTATAAATTTCAGGTTTGAACACATACTATGCAGAATTTGTTTCTCTATCAGGTTATATCCTTTTTAGAGTCATTATACATTTCTATAGGCCCAGATTTCTTCAAAAAACATTTTTATCAATAGAAGTCCGATATTTGCTGTTTCTATACTCATCACGCACTAACTAACAAACTAACTGCTAGAATGCATCTATATTTTGTTCTTAGGTAGAGTAAACCATAGTGCTACTACCTGCCTACTTTGAATTCTCTATGTTTACTCAGTTAAGTGTTATAATTTTTTAAATTAAATGTTTTCGGAAAATTTTATATCTGTGCACTGCAAAAGTTACGCAATCTGAAACCTTTTTGTTGTTGAGTTTACATCAGGGAACCAGCGAGAACAAATGTTGACGAGGGTTGGAGAAAGTTTTTAAAATAAACCAAAAGGCTGTAAGTTTTCTTTTATCGAGTAGGGCAAACAAAAGGTATTCATCTATTCAGCGTATTCTCGCGCCAGGCCTGACACAGAAGATAGTATAAGGAGCAGCACTAGCATTAGTTCGAAAGAAGCCGTGTGTGTAACTGTGAGCTATTATCGCGTTATTTGTTTAATAGTTTCGTAAATATTTGTAGTTATGGAAGGGGAAGCTAGGAAGAGACGATATATTGGTAAATTAAGAAGTAAGGAACGCCAAATAATTATGAAGGTGTTAGATTATTTTTGAAGTAAAATGCGTGTAAGTAAGGAAGTAAAAGAAACAGCTAAGGCTATCGGGTGTTCAGAAGCAGTAGTGTATAGGATTAAAAAGGAAGTAATGAAAGGACCTCTAAGAACGCCATCGAAAAAGAAAGCAAAAAGGGCGGGGGGAGTATATAGTGAATAGTGCAATGTGGAGTGCGGCGAATTGTTCATTCTTTACTGTTTGCAAATATTCAACCCACGCTGAATATAATTTTGTCACGGGTCAACAGTGATGAGACCATACCAAATTTCTCAAGGGCCGCTCTTAGTCGGTTCTTACATGATTTGGGGTCCGAATATGAAAGAAGGGGTATAACAAGTGCATATTAATAGAAAGAGACGATATCGATATCATCAGATGGCGACATAAATATCTAAAAGACGTAAAAGGTTTAGGGAGCAGGGGAAATAAGTTGTTTATACAGACGAGTCATTTGTAAAATTAGGTCATACAGTAACAAAGGCGTGGAGGGATACCAAAGTTAAAAGTGCCCATCTCGTCAAGCAGCAATTGAAGGACTAAGTACAGGACTCAGGCCACCTCGAGTCGCTCGCGGAGAAAGATTCGCAACTAGTACATGTTGCAGTACTGCGCTCCATTTAACGTGTACTGTCTTCTAAGGGTGGAGCGCGCTTTAGAACACAGGCCTGTTCATTTCCGTGACGTTGGCAATCTCCAGGTATCTACCGTAGGGCAGATTATACTGTTTCAGTTTGCTTAAAGCTATTCTACAGTCCTGGATTTGTGTAGGCTGAGATTCACTTGCTTCTGCTGTAGAGTTGTCCTTATAGCCTCGATTTCACCATCAAATGCACTTTGTAGTATCCTACAGGTTTGTAAGAGGAGAAAACAGAGCTGTATACTCCTACTCCTGCATTTAAGTATTCCTGTAATTTGGAGCCATCTGTAAATACCTGTAACCAGCTATTTTCAGGGTAGATCTACCTCCCCATGGTGCAGCCTGGAAACGCTTTGCAGCTATATATCTCATGGATGGGGAGAACCGACACAATGTGTCATTTCCCCTATATCGTAGTTTTCACCCCGTCCACTGTGCTACACACCGGCTAGCTACCAGGTCACACCCCCGCTGTTACACAGCACCGGTCAGTCCTTCAAAACGTGCCAGTCTTGGAATCATGTCGCAAAACAAGGTAAAAAGCCACTTCACAGGGAACACAAGTACTTTATGTTCCTAGTACAAATAAAGCACTGTTTGTAACATAACCACAATCACGTTATCACAAAACTAGTACATCAACTTATACACCTTGTTTTTAAAGACGTGAGTTCATTCCTGTCACCCCTCTTCCCTCTTCCTCAGGTTAGTTCAATACGGCGCATGTTGCCACTTGCTGTGAATGACCCAGGCTGGTTCATGACGCGTATTACTGCAGATCCGCTAGCGGCCAGCGAGTGCCAAATGTCGCGATGATTAATGTGCCTACTCCACAAATAGGGACCGACCGACCGCTGACGACACTTTGTCAAGTGCGTCATTGCAACATCAGGGGCGGGATGTACAACAGCTTTAACTCCGCGTTTCACCGCCCTCAAACAAACCATCCTAACAACCCCAAGTTTACTTTTCTCACTTACACAGTAATAAGACTTCCTGGGAGTGCAAATGATCAAATTAACAATTTTTACGTTTATGTATATAAATGTTCCCCAAACCTTCAGTCATTGGTTGACAGTGAATTTTTTTACATTCCGCCATTTTCACTTTCCCTACTATGTAAAGCAGAGGAAGTATTCTATTCCAACCAAAAATTCGATGTCGAAATTTCACCGGAAATATATGTTTTAAGGCCCCCTAAATAAAAAAAAAAAAGCGTCTGTCTTTGTCTATGTATTTCTGTGGACAGCACAACTCTAAAACTAAAAGTGGGTCAAAAACCAAAATTGGTATTTATGTCGTCCTTCAAGGATGCGGCACAAAGATTTTGATGAGAATTCCTTCACCCTAAAATACCCTTTACATGAAAAATGTTTCGATAATTTCGATTTTCTTGAAAATGGCTAACGATTTTGATTAAAATGCTATATGTTTGAGATATTTTTATGACAAATGTAATGTATATCTTGAATTTTCTCTGGATGACTTTTGCATAACTGGTAAACCGTAAGAGATAGACAAAATCATACTATACAAAAAATGTAGATCTTGCTAAAATACACAATTTATGTCTCAATATGTTTTTATCTACAATGAGTCATTTCAGAAATATTCTTGTTATTTGTGTGAGCTTTGAAGAACTAGTATTTCTGTCAAATAGAATATTATTCATTTTTTTATATGTTAACCGTGCAAAGAGAACGGAATTCGAAAGCTTTAAGGGGACAGGGTAGTGATTTGGGCTCAAAAAGTCAATTTTTTGTTTTTCATCTTTAAAAAAAGTAGAAATCTTCCTCTTCAAAATGATATATACATTGTAAGGGTACCGGCATATTTAAGGCTTTAAATTACCCCATTTAAATATGGCGGAGTGCTGCGCCACGCTGGGTAAAGAGGGCTTCAGAGATGACACACTTTTCTTTAAATGTAGTTTTCTGTAACTTGACATTTTTCAAACTCAGGTACACTTTTTTTCAAAACCACTGAACCTATTTGAATGAAAATTTTACAGTAGTTCCAGAAGCATGTACTCTACAAACGTAACCCATTGTTATTGCAAAAATCCAAAACAGAAAATAAAAAAAAAAATATTTGTACAAAAATATTTTACGTTTTTTTTTACAAAAGTTAAATATTTTTTTCTTTTGAATATAGCTAGAGATATTTAAGTAAATTTAGGTTAACAGTTATGAATACACATTGCCTAGTGCACTACAAAAGTTTCAACACATAGGCTTGAATGTTGTAGAAGGAATTTGTACCGTTAGTACTATATATATTGTATTTTTTCAAAAACACGTTATCAGTTTTTGCCTTATTACATGCCCATTTTACATAAATAATTGTTTTGATGTTCTCTATATCAGTGTATTCACAATGAATCACTAAATATTCATCCCAAATTATATTTTGATCTGAGCAGTAGAAGCTTAGATATCCAAAACTAAAGTTATGTTTTGAAATACTGAAATCGTGTACGAATCACTACCTTGTCCCCTTAAAAGATTTGACTATCGCTCAAAGCTTGTTGTATTCTAATATTCCTCTTGTGCCTACAAGGAAATAAGCAATAAGATAATTTGTACAAATGTTTATCTCAACTAACACGAAGAAGATACAGGAATAAGAGTTTGTAAGAATGGTTAGTACAAGAGTAGAGAAAGTTATGTGAGTGTAAGACATCAGATTTGTTACATTCTGCCCAACAAAGAGAATGGAATGCCGAAGCCATTATATAGCGGCCAGGTCTTAGCCTGTCTCATATGCAGCAAGACAAATGAAAGGCGCTAGGTGTCGTGCGTTACTTGTTTCATTGCTCTTCGCAGCTAAATTTAGTGCACGGTTTGTTGGACGCCGTTTTTATTCCGCTTGGAGAGGCAGGCATGTGTAAGGAAGCAAGGCGTGCTCGCTTTTTGTACTCTTGCTTCCTGCTTGTGCCTCTGCGTAGTTAGTAACAGATCTCATGTCTTACTCATTGTTCAACAAACCCTTCTTATACATCTCACATGACTTTCTCTACTCTTGTACTAGCCATTCTTACAAACTCGTATTCCTATATCTTCTTCGTGTTAGTTGAGATAAACATTTGTACAAATTATCCTGTTGCTGATTTCCCTGTAGGTACAAGGGGAATATAGGAATACAGTAGGCTTTGTGCGATAGTCAAATGTTTTAACCTACTTTTCGTTTTTGCGTTATACTGTCCACACATAATATTGCCAGAGTCATTCTCTTATAACATACCTTCAGATAGGAAGGAAATATCAACCGTTTCTTCCTTGTTAGGACCTTCCAAAGCCGAAGCCGGAAAGAGTTTAATAGCGCATGACCAAGTCCCTCATTTTATAACTAGTTATGCTTCCTGTGCAAATTTCCTAAAGCAATTAATTTTAGTGTGAGAACGTATTAAACATACCACTAATTCCAGTAAGTACAAGAAATAGTGCTTCGTGGTATTAAACATAACTTTAATATTAATAATAATAATAATAACAACAATAATAATAATAATAATACTAATAATAATAATAATAATAATACTAATAATACTAATAATAATAATAATAATAATAATAATAATAATAATAAAATAAAAAAATTCAAAACGTGTACATAATCGGTGGTAAAAAATCTGATGTGTTACACACACATGACTTTCTCTACTCTTGTACTAACAATTCTTACAAACTCTTATTCCTATATCTTCTTCGTGTTAGTTGAGATAAACATTTGCAGAAGTTTCGAGTTTTTCCATGTTGAGGGGTAGTTTAGTGTGCGGGAATTTTCTTCAAAATCTTCTTGTACTACCCTTGAAAGATATTGAACTTAAATACCAACTTTGGTTTTTAACCTACTTTTCGTTTTTGAGGTATGCTGTTCACAGTAATATTTAACAGAAATCGAAAAAACCGAGAGTCGATACATTATTTAAAATATTCCAAAATTTAAGGTCACATACACCATATTCAAAATTAGTATTTCTCTAAGAAATACTTGAGATATTGTTAGAATCTTACAATTGTAAATATAGATATATGAAGATTAATTTATTTATTCCATAATTTTGAAATAATTATTTGTTGAGAAATAAGATTTAATTAGTGATTTTAAAGAATTCATATATTGTAATAAGAAGCAACAGAATATTTGTAATACAGTATAAGGGATGGGAAAATGTCTGTTTGAAAACGGACTACAGAATTCACCTACAAAATATGAACGTTCAATCCTATGCTCGTGGTTTTGCTTCTTCCATATGCAGCAATGCACCTAGTTGATTTTCTGCATGTGCCTTATTGGACCCAACTCCTTAATTTCACCTGGCAGAGTTCTTTTGCATGCCAGCGAGGCTCAGTAGGTATGGGTCGGGTTTGAACCCGTGACCTTGGGATCAGTAGGCCAGTGTCTAACCTACTGAACCACCCAGAGCGACGGTTTCGAATTTGACCTAATAAGGTTAGGATTGTCTGAATCTGTTTAAGTATTCAGGGTCATTCCACATCTGAATCACGTATCTACCTATGTACATGTGTTTTAAAATGTTTGGATGTTCAAGATGTTTCATTTATCTCAATAACTACATCACTCAGTAATTCTTCAAACCCCACCACCATATCTTCTATATTCTCTACTACGTATAGTAAGTAGAGGAAGTATTTGTATTCCACCCAAAAATTTGATGTCGAGATTTCACCAGAAATATATGTTTTGAGGACCCCTGAATAAAAAAAAAACAAAAAAAAAACATTTTTTTAGCAAAAGGACAGTGTGTGTGTGTGTGTGTGTGTGTGTGTGTGTGTGTGTGTGTGTGTGTGTGTGTCTGTGGACAGCATAACTTAAAAAACGGAAAGTCGGTTAAAAACCAAAGTAGGTATTTAAGTTTAATGTCTTTCAAGGATGCACCTGAAGATGTTGAAGAAAATTGCTCCACCTTAAACTATCCATCACACGAAAAGTTTTTGGAAAATTTTTATTTTCTTGTAAATGACTAACGATTTTGGTTAAAATGCCATGTGTTTGAGATACTTTATAGCAAAAGAAATGTATATTTTGAATTTTCTGGCTGTAGCCTATGTAGTGCTGTTTGCTCTGGATGAAACAGACACAATCTTACTATACAATAAATGTAGCTCTTGCTAAAACACACAATTGATGTCTAAATAATTTTTTATTTTTTTATTTGTGAACCGTTTCGGAGAAATTCCTTGTTATTTGTGTCCGTTTTGAAGAAGTTATACTTCTGCCAAATGTAACAGCGTTAATCATTTTTATGTGTTAACCGTGCAAAGAGAACGGAATCTGAAAACTAGAAGATTTGACTATCGCTCAAAGCCTACTGTATTCTCATTTTTTCCCTTGCACCTACAAGAAGGTAAGATAATTTGTACAAATGTCTATCTCAACTAACATGAAGAAGATGTAGGAATAAGAGTTTGTAAGAATGGTTAGTACCAGAGTAGAGAAAGTCATGTGAGTGCAACACATCAGATATTTTCATATAATCCCTAATCCCTAGGGCGTTTCCCCTTGCAGAGGTTACCGTCCTCCAGCCGCAGCCAAGGCCACGGAGGAGTGCAAGTTGGGATCAAGTGTGCCAATTTTCAAGTAGGGACATGTAAAAGTAAACTTAGGACACTCAGGCCCTTGGGGTGGAAGAATTGTGGGTGGGTATGTGGGAATTGTCAATAGCCAATTTGTTATATTTGAAGACATTTTCAAATGTATATATTCATATGTGACGCAAAAAGGTAAACAGTGAAGGCCAGTAGAATGCCTCCCAAAGCTGTGGGGACGGTATAAATGGAGGTCATCGACTAATGAACTAAATGAGGAAGCGAAAGAAAGGGGTTTGTGCATTCACCTAACTACCAGGGAACACCGCGGAAAACCCCAGTCAGAATGGTCAGTCGCCTAGCGTGTAAATGCAATGTGGTTTAACACGCCGTGCATGCCGTTAGTTAGAGGGATCCCAAATTGAATGTTTGCCCGTGTTATGGATTTTCTTGCTCTGCTCAGACATGCGTGCAGACGACCACTGCATACGCAATACTTACTGCTTCACACTTCACCAACTCGGGAAATGTGCTACCAAACAGCGGAAGAAACACAAGTCAAGCGCCACAAGATGAAGACTGAAGCAACAAGACCTCATAAAAACACAAATTAACGCCAGCTATGGTGAAAAAACCATTTGCTTGGGCAAAATCAATGAAAGAGTAGACATTGAACAATGGAAAAAGGGAAACAATTTATTAAATTTAATCCTAGAAAGGGTGTCTTAAAGACACACGATTGTATTACAGGGAAACATTTTAATTATTCATCAATCACCTTTGAATATCGTTTTCTCTCACGCCACGCTCTTGTTCTCTCTGCGCCTGACTTAGGCATAGTGCCCAGTGGTCGCCACGCCGCCTGAACACAGCACACGCAACCACGGACAAGCGAGGCACTGCACCCACGCTACCCCCACCACTTTTCACAAGTCACACAAAATGGTTGTTGATCACAATTTCAAAGTCCTCCCACAGGAAGCTTCACTTCAATAAAGGGAGTTCAAGAAGTTACTCCGCACCGTGCCGATGCCTACATGAATTACATACGTGAATCTGTCATATACTTTATTTCGTGGAACGTTAGGCAGCCAGTGCTGCCACAGGAATTCCAGTCTCTGGAGAGTTTTCCTTACAGGAGACTGCGGAGCGACTTCTTGATAACGCTATAGAATACTCAAAGTATAAAACTTAAGTGACCATCACTAAGCTATCTCCATCCAATACCACAGACATGCAGTCCGTTCGTGAACTCGCTGTACACATAAGACCACTGCCACATTATTTATCGCCTAGCACACGCACGCCTTTGAAGGTATTAAAATCTAAGGGGAAAACTTGATGAGCGCCGCGCTTTGCGATAGCTAAGATAAAGAACACGCCGCAAAACACACAGAAAAAGACAAAACCCACCCAAGATTTTCTTGTATTTTTATATTTGCGAGTACGTATACAAATCGAGCGCGATTCAAGACACAACAGAGACTACATATTGGAAATATCGACTTGTGTAAACTGTACTGACACATGGAACCAATGCACTCATTTTTTTCCGTGGCTGTATGAATGCTCAAAATCATTTTATTCTATACAAGCTTATTCATACGTGAGTTCATTGAAATTAACCAATCATGTGCATAACAATTTCAAATTTCAACCAATGACAGCCCTCCTTCGCAAAAAGATTATCACTTTTTCATTATCACCTGCTCTACTTTTCTTACGTTATCATCAGGTTAGAGAATCCAGCTGCATTATGCTAACAGATGCGCAACGTAATTTGACGCAATAGAAGCGCTATTCAAATGTCAAATATGGCTGACTGACTTCGGTAACGTATTTGACAGTTTGACTAGTTTTGTATTGCAGCAGATACTCCAACATCTATCTGACATTGCCAACATGTTAACGAACCTAGTAGGCCGTACCAATGGACGCTCATGTGTGTATAACTGCTTCATATTTCTTTTAAGAGGTTAGTAATTACAATACAGCATTTTAATAACATTTCATAGACTACATTATCCTTTAATTCGTGAAATAGTATTAATAAATGCAACTCCTGATAGTCGAATTCTCTAGATAAATTGACAGCATTACTTATCCAGTATCTAGTTTCTTGTACCCAATTTACGTAACAAAATGTATGAAAAGCAAGACCAGAAATGTGAATGGAAAAAATGGATGAACCTGAGCCAAGAGTAAGAAGGCATTAGCCCTTAAAGAACATTGCACTCACTGCTGCCACCTGGGCTGAATAACTGGTGCAAAAAATAAAATAGTAGTTCGGCACTAGTCCAAAAATGTGTTGTTTCACCTGGATTTGCAAACTGCTATTAATATTGGCACCTGCTGTGTTCTGTTCTGCTCATCACGGACATCTTACCTGCAAACACACAAAATACAAACCTATTAATTACTGTTTCAACATAGAGGGGGACATTTACAATGTAAACTAACGTCAAGTATCACATGAACACACATACACACATTTGATTCTTGTTATATATCAAATTATAGTAGTAATAGTTTTCGTAGTGGAGATGGTGGTGGTAATAGAACAGTCCATATAATTTTCATCATAATTATGGTAATGGTGGTGCAGGTGGTAACGGTGGTGCAGGTGGTAATGGTGGTGGTGCAGGTGGTAATATGTGATGGTGCAGGTGGCAATGGTGGTGGTGCAGGTGGTTATGGTGGTGGTGCAAGTGGTAATGGTGGTGGTGCAGGTGGTAATGGTGGTGGTGCAGGTGGTAATGGTGGTGGTGCAGGTGGTAATGGTGGTGGTGCAGGTGGTTATGGTGGTGGTGCAGGTGGTAATATGTGGTGGTGCAGGTGGCAATGGTGGTGGTGCAGGTGGTTATGGTGGTGGTGCAGGTGGTTATGATGGTGTTGCAAGTGGTAATGGTGGTGGAGCAGGTGGTTATGGTGGTGGTGCAGGTGGTTATGGTGGTGGTGCAGGTGGTTATGGTGGTGGTGCAGGTGGTTATGGTGGTGGTGCAGGTGGTAATGGTGGTGGTGCAGGTGGTTATGGTGGTGGTGCAGGTAGTAATGGTGGTGGTGCAGGTGGTTATGGTGGTGGTGCAGGTGGTAATGGTGGTGGTGCAGGTGGTAATGGTGGTGGTGCAGGTGGTTATGGTGGTGGTGCAGGTAGTAATGGTGGTGGTGCAGGTGGTAACGGTGGTGGTGCAGGTGGTAATGGTGGTGGTGCAGGTGGTAATGGTGGTGGTGCAGGTAGTAATGGTGGTGGTGCAGGTGGTTATGGTGGTGGTGCAGGTGGTAATGGTGGTGGTGCAGGTGGTAATGGTGGTGGTGCAGGTGGTTATGGTGGTGGTGCAGGTAGTAATGGTGGTGGTGCAGGTGGTAACGGTGGTGGTGCAGGTGGTAATGGTGGTGGTGCAGGTGGTAATGGTGGTGGTGCAGGTGGTAATGGTGGTGGTGCAGGTGGTTATGGTGGTGGTGCAGGTGGTAATATGTGGTGGTGCAGGTGGCAATGGTGGTGGTGCAGGTGGTTATGGTGGTGGTGCAGGTGGTTATGATGGTGTTGCAAGTGGTAATGGTGGTGGAGCAGGTGGTTATGGTGGTGGTGCAGGTGGTTATGGTGGTGGTGCAGGTGGTTATGGTGGTGGTGCAGGTGGTTATGGTGGTGGTGCAGGTGGTAATGGTGGTGGTGCAGGTGGTTATGGTGGTGGTGCAGGTAGTAATGGTGGTGGTGCAGGTGGTTATGGTGGTGGTGCAGGTGGTAATATGTGGTGGTGCAGGTGGCAATGGTGGTGGAGCAGGTGGTTATGGTGGTGGTGCAGGTGGTTATGGTGGTGGTGCAGGTGGTAATGGTGGTGGTGCAGGTGGTTATTGTGGTGGTGCAGGTGGTAATGGTGGTGGTGCAGGTGGTTATGGTGGTGGTGCAGGTGGTAATGGTGGTGGTGCAGGTGGTTATGGTGGTGGTGCAGGTGGTAACGGTGGTGGTGCAGGTGGCAATGGTGGTGGTGCAGGTGGTAACGGTGGTGGTGCAGGTGGTAATGGTGGTGGTGCAGGTGGTAACGGTGGTGCAGGTGGTAACGGTGGTGGTGCAGGTGGTAACGGTGGTGGTGCAGGTGGCAATGGTGGTGGTGTAGGTGGTTATGGTGCAGGTGCAGGTGGTAACGGTGGTGGTGCAGGTGGCAACGGTGGTGGTGCAGGTGGCAATGGTGGTGGTGCAGGTGGTAACGGTGGTGGTGCAGGAGGTAACGGTGGTGGTGCAGGTGGTAATGGTGGTGGTGCAGGTGGTAACGGTGGTGGTGCAGGTGGTGGTCGTGCAGGTGGTAATGGTGGTGGTCGTGCAGGTGGTAATGGTGGTGGTGCAGGTGGTAACGGTGGTGCAGGTGGTAACGGTGGTGGTGCAGGTGGTAACGGTGGTGGTGCAGGTGGCAATGGTGGTGGTGTAGGTGGTTATGGTGCAGGTGCACGTGGTTATGGTGGTGGTGCAGGTGGTAACGGTGGTGGTGCAGGTGGCAACGGTGGTGGTGCAGGTGGCAATGGTGGTGGTGCAGGTGGTAACGGTGGTGGTGCAGGAGGTAACGGTGGTGGTGCAGGTGGTAATGGTGGTGGTGCAGGTGGTAACGGTGGTGGTGCAGGTGGTGGTCGTGCAGGTGGTAATGGTGGTGGTCGTGCAGGTGGTAATGGTGGTGGTGCAGGTGGTGGTGCAGGTGGTAACGGTGGTGGTGCAGGTGGTAATGGTGGTGGTGCAGGTGGTAATGGTGGTGGTAACGGTGGTGGTGCAGGTGGTAATGGTGGTGGTCGTGCAGGTGGTAATGGTGGTGGTGCAGGTGGTAATGGTGGTGGTGCAGGTGGTGGTGCAGGAGGTAACGGTGGTGGTGCAGGTGGTAACGGTGGTGGTGCAGGAGGTAATGGTGGTGGTCGTGCAGGTGGTAATGGTGGTGGTAACGGTGGTGGTGCAGGTGGTGGTCGTGCAGGTGGTAATGGTGGTGGTGCAGGTGGTAATGGTGGTGGTGCAGGTGGTAATGGTGGTGGTGCAGGTGGTAATGGTGGTGGTGCAGGTGGTAACGGTGGTGGTGCAGGTGGTAACGGTGGTGGTGCAGGTGGTAACGGTGGTGGTGCAGGTGGTAATGGTGGTGGTGCAGGTGGTAATGGTGGTCGTGCAGGTGGTAATGGTGGTGGTGCAGGTGGCAACGGTGGTGGTGCAGGTGGTAATGGTGGTGGTGCAGGTGGTAATGGTGGTGGTGCAGGTGGTAATGGTGGTGGTGCAGGTGGTAATGGTGGTGGTGCAGGTGGTAACGGTGGTGGTGCAGGTGGTAACGGTGGTGGTGCAGGTGGTAACGGTGGTGGTGCAGGTGGTAACGGTGGTGGTGCAGGTGGTAATGGTGGTCGTGCAGGTGGTAACGGTGGTGGTGCAAGTGGTAACGGTGGTGGTGCAGGTGGTAATGGTGGTGGTGCAGGTGGTAATGGTGGTGGTGCAGGTGGTAATGGTGGTGGTGCAGGTGGTAATGGTGGTGGTGCAGGTGGTAACGGTGGTGGTGCAGGTGGTAACGGTGGTGGTGCAGGTGGTAACGGTGGTGGTGCAGGTGGTAACGGTGGTGGTGCAGGTGGTAATGGTGGTGGTGCAGGTGGTAACGGTGGTGGTGCAGGTGGTAATGGTGGTGGTGCAGGTGGTAATGGTGGTGGTGCAGGTGGTAACGGTGGTGGTGCAGGTGGTAACGGTGGTGGTGCAGGTGGTAACGGTGGTGGTGCAGGTGGTAACGGTGCTGGTGCAGGTGGTAACGGTGCTGGTGCAGGTGGTAATGGTGGTCGTGCAGGTGGTGGTGGTGCAGGTGGTGGCGGTGCAGGTGGTGGTGCATGTGGTGGTGGTGCATGTGGTGGTAGTAGTATCAGACATTAAATTCAGTTTTTACTTATGGAAGCTCTGGCGCGGTAGACCGCTTATTTTGCTCCCAGGTCTCTAAGAGCCTTGAGAGTCTCTTAGGTGCCGTAAATCTACGACACAGCATCTCCGGTTTTACATCCTTTCCGAAGGAAGCCAGGCTAACATTTTATAAGCCTGAAAAAAATCCATCGCCCTTCACCGACTTTGAACCAGCAACCTCGGGAATCAGAGACTAACATGTTACACCGGAAGACCACTTCAAACCAACAACAAGAAATATCTCAGAATCTTTTAACTCTGTAAACAAATATATTTCACATACATCGCGTCCTTTAACTAGATATACAGGTTTTGTACAGTAAGATTTTGTCTATGTCTTACGGTTTACGAATTATACAAAAGTAATCAAGAGTAAACAGGACTACATAGGCTATAGCCAGAAAATTGAAAATACACATTTTATTTGCTAGAAAAATGTCTTAAATATTTTAAACAAAATCGTAAGAGCTATTTTTCAGAAAATCAAAATTGGCGATGTAAAGGGTAGTTTAGGGTGGGGCAAGTTTCTTCAAAGTCTTCGTGCCGCATCCTTGAAAGATGTGTAATTTAAATAGTAATTGGGTTTTTAACGGACTTTTCCGTTTTAGATCTATACACGTACATTCACACACGGACCTTTTTCTAAAAATGCTTTTTCGGATTCTGAGTGGTTCCGGTGACATAGCACAACATTGAATATAATAGTTTGATAACAGAGACCAGCTGGTACATATTGCCAGTACGGTAAGCAGCCCAAGTTCAAGGTTAAAACACCAACTTGTCTAATTAGTGCAATGCTCTTAGGGCAGACAGAAGTTGGCACTCATGTCGGGAAGGGAGCAATCGATATGGCGGGGAGTACGCCACTCCCACGCCGTAACATCCAGGGGTCCACGATCTCTGTTTCTTATATGTGTGCACCCAACAGCTGCACAATTCTTGTAACGCCTGCATTACAACGGCAATTCAATGGAGGTTCAGTAAAACCACAGCACGCGCCCTTTAATCTCAGTGTAATGCTGTTGGTATACCTGTAGGCTCATAAAAGAAGACGATCGCTAATCTTCTTACCCCAACTAAAAGCTGTTGGTATACCTGCTAGATTAGAAAAAAGTTATGAAATGGCTACTTGCGATTAAGATCAAATGTAACTGTTTAAACCTTCACAACGAAAAAATAAATAGTAATGCTTACAATTAGATACATATTCACCAATGTGCTTGGCATTTTGTTCGTGTTAAAAAGAATCTGATGACTCGCATTACTCTCTATTCACTCTGGTATAAACTATATGTTTTGAGACCCCCTGAATACAGAAAAAGCACTTAACCATTTTGATTAATGTCATATTTTTAAGATATTTTGATGACAAATGAAATGTATATCTTGAATTTTCTGGCTATAGCCCCTGTAGTTGTATTTACTCTGGATGACTTTTGCATAACTGGTAAACCGTTAGAGATAGACCAAATCATACTATACAAACAATGTAGGTCTTGCTAAAATACACAATTTATGTCCAAATAAATGTTTATGGAGTGAACCATTTCGGAGATATTTGTGGTTATTTGTGTGAGTTTTGGAGAACTTACACTTCTGTCAAATATATCATTATTCATTTTTTATGTTAATCGTGCAAAGAGAACGAAATCTCAAAGATTTGACTATCGCTCAAAGTCACAATATTCTAATATTCCCCTTGTACCTACAAGGAAATAAGCAACAAGATAATTTGGACAAATGTTTTTCTCAACTAACACGAAGAAGATATAGGAATAAGAGTTTGTAAGAATGGTTAGTACAAGAGTAGAGAAAGTCATGTGAGTGCAACACATCAGATATGTTTAGGTTACTATGCTGCTGGGTGTTACGTCATTTCCTACTGTTACCGTAAAGCCTTGTTGCTTACACATGAAGCATTGCAAAAATATATGTACAGTAACTTGATTCTACTTATTAAGACTTATTTTCGTATATACTTGACAAATTGTTTATCAAAACTCACTTTTCTATGTACTTCAAGTTAACCATGCCCGACATGGAACAATAAGTATACAGTAGACTATGCCAAGACTTCTTAGCGCAATGTGTTCCAGCCGAGCTGCTCGTCAGTGAGCAACGGCGTACTTGCAAGAGTAAGCCTGCAACATGTAACGCAGCTCTGCTCTGGGATAAGCTGTCGTCACGACGCGGAGACCTTCAACAGGGAATGATTGGGAATGCTATGACCTTTGCCCTGTGACGTAGTCACTATCCGTCACTGCCACTCCCTCTACAGTCGTACTCGCATGTACTCATACTCAAACTCATGGATTTGGAACAACCTGTCTTAAGGGTACGTATAATTTAATTTAATCCTTCTTGCTGTAGTATTAAATAAGTTATAAATATTACACTCTATTTCTAGGGGTACGTGGAGAAAGAAGGACTAGGCGACAGGCAATATTTACACACGTTTGTACCTGATGCATGAATTATTTGTATTACGTGGTTCCTAGTTACATTTTCAAGCATGCATTGTAACAACACTGCATGTGGTTTTACAGTTTATACCTTTCCGCTGCATTCTGTACGCGGTTTCGCACTTGACCTAATAAGGTCAGCAGTGTATGTTTCGTAAGTCTCAATCTATTTAAATATTCATGGCCATTCCACATCTGAAAGTGGCCAGACCTATTTAAGAAAGTTGTGGTCTCCGAGGTCTTTCATTTTTATCTGAATAACTTAAACATCACTCAGCAACTCCTCAAATATCTCTCCGATATCCGCCATCTTAACAATAACATCAAACTGAAGTTAAACGAACGTCAGTTTCAGTAAAAGTCCGCCTCTGTGGTATGTGAAGTTCTCCAACATAGTGTCATATCGCACGTTGAGTGAATGAAAGGGTGAAATGATACTGAGCCCGGGGTCCATAGAGCTGTAAGTTACCCGACATTCGTCTTCTCTTCTGATTCTTTTTCTTCTCCTTCTGCTCCTTCTTCTTCTCCTTCTCCTTCTGCTCCTTCTTCTTCTCCTTATTCTTCTGCTCCTTCTACTCCTCCTTATTCTTCTTCTGCTCCTTCTCCTTATTCTTCTGCTGCTCCTTCTCCTTCTTCTTCTGCTGCTCCTTCTCCTTCTTCTTCTTATGCTCCTTCTTCTCCTTCTTAACCTTCTGCTCCTTCTTCATCTCCTTCTGCTCCTTCTTCTCCTTATTCTTCTTCTGCTCCTTCTTCTCCTTATTCTTCTGCTCCTTCCTCTCCTTCTGCTCCTTCTCCTTCTGCTCCTTCTTCTGCTCCTTCTTCCTCTCCTTCTGCTCCTTCTTCTTCTGCTCCTTCTTCTGCTCCTTTTTCTCCTTCTGCTCCTTCTTCTTCTCCTTATTCTTCTGCTCCTTCTTCTGCTCCTTCTTCTTCTGCTCCTTCTCCTTCTTCTTCTCCTTCTGCTGCTCCTTCTCCTTATTCTTCTTCTTATGCTCCTTCTTCTCCTTAACCTTCTTCTCCTTATTCTTCTGCTCCTTCTTCCTCTCCTTCTGCTCCTTCTTCTTCTCCTTCTGCTCCTTCTTCTTCTCCTTCTTCTTCTCCTTCTGCTCCTTCTGCTCCTCCTTCTCCTTAACCTTCTGCTCCTTATTCTTCTGCTCCTTCTTCCTCTCCTTCTGCTCCTTCTTCTGCTCCTTCTTCTTCTCCTTCTCCTTCTGCTCCTTCTTCTCCTTCTTCTGCTCCTTCTTCTTCTCCTTCTCCTTCTGCTCCTTCTTCTTCTGCTCCTTCTTCTTCTTCTGTTCCTTCTTCTTCTCCTTCTGCTCCTTCTTCTGCTCCTTATTCTTCTGCTCCTTCTTCCTCTCCTTCTGCTCCTTCTTCCTCTCCTTCTTCCTCTCCTTCTTCTCCTTATTCTTCTGCTCCTTCTTCTTCTGCTCCTTCTTCTTCTCCTTCTGCTGCTTCTTCTCCTTCTTCCTCTCCTTCTTCTGCTCCTTCTCCTTATTCTTCTTCTCCTTCTTCTTCTTCTTCTCCTTCTGCTCCTTCTTCTTCTTCTTCTGCTCCTTCTTCTCCTTATTCTTCTGCTCCTTCTTCTCCTTCTTCTGCTCCTTCTTCTTCTCCTTCTCCTTCTGCTCCTTCTTCTTCTGCTCCTTCTTCTTCTTCTGTTCCTTCTTCTTCTGCTCCTTCTTCTTCTGCTCCTTCTCCTTCTGCTCCTTCTTCTTCTGCTCCTTCTTCCTCTCCTTCTGCTCCTTCTTCTCCTTCTTCCTCTCCTTCTTCTGCTCCTTCTTCTCCTTATTCTTCTGCTCCTTCTGCTCCTTCTTCTGCTCCTTATTCTTCTGCTCCTTCTTCCTCTCCTTCTTCTGCTCCTTCTTCTCCTTATTCTTCTGCTTCTTCTCCTTCTCCTTCTGCTCCTTCTTCTGTTCCTTCTTCTTCTCCTTCTGCTCCTTATTCTTCTGCTCCTTCTTCCTCTCCTTCAGCTCCTTCTTCTTCTCCTTCTGCTCCTTCTCCTTCTTCCTCTCCTTCTGCTCCTTCTTCTTCTTCTTCTGCTCCTTCTCCTGCTCCTTTTTCTCCTTCTGCTCCTTCTTCTTCTCCTTCTTCTTCTTCTCCTTGTGCTCCTTCTCCTTCTGCTCCTCCTTCTCCTTATTCTTCTGCTCCTTCTCCTGCTCCTTTTTCTCCTTCTGCTCCTTCTTCTTCTTCTCCTTCTGCTCCTTCTCCTTCTGCTCCTTCTCCTTATTCTTCTACTCCTTCTCCTTCGGCTCCATCTTCTCCTCCTTCTGCTCCTTCTTCTTCTTCTGCTCCTTCTTCTCCTCCTTCTTCTGCTCCTTCTCCTGCTCCTTCTTAGGATGATGATTATCATCATTATCATTAACATCATTATTATTATCATTATCTTTACTACTACTATTATAATTATTGATCGTGTCTTTGTTATGATTAGAGATTTAGAGTGTGCCAAAGTTCTAGAAGGTTTACGATCTAACTATAACATGTAGTGGCGTGGCGTGGCGTGGCGTGGTGTAAGGACTTGAGTGCATACCTTCAGCTCGTGTTGAAGGATACGCATCGGGTTAATTTCCAAATCCTACAATTCTACAATTCTTAGCTCATTTTCTTCAAACTCAATATCAGACATAATACCTACATGTAAGGAATAACATACATTCAAATGTTCATTGCTTCACACGATAAAGTTCTCAAAGTTTTGACAATTTTAAATATTATTCTGTTATAGATAAGTACCCTCAAAAGAATGTTCAGTACAGAAAATTTTAAAATGCTTTGGTTTAATTAAAAGAAATAATTTTGGGCAACTTTTACAGTTTCCATAGAATTTTATAATTCACCTACTGGTCAATATTAAAATCACAGGAAAATCATTTCCGCTATTTTTATTACAAGCCCTCGGAGCAGTAGTTTCCCAGGGAGTGCAGCATTCTCTCTAAAACACGTGTTTTCCTCGTAGTGAACCACGCGGAAGCACATGGGCAATTTGCATACCCTATCCTCGGTTTCTTGGCACATTTTTCGCTTACACGTTCACATACATTACTGTTTGTTGTACAGAAGAAGTTAAAATTGCCAAAGAAAATAGTGAAAAACTTAGCTTTAAACCTCATTAACATTAAGAAGCGAGATGCACTTTTCTGTGTTGCATCCAGTGCGTGCGCACATCGTTTGACGTGACTGGCGTAAGGCAAGCACAACCACTAGCCGCTCTATTTCAATGTTGGGCGTGTTACGCTAATAATAGTACTTCATAGCAGACTCTTGGTCGATTCGTACTCCTCAGCAAGCATTACGCCTCTGGGATTAATGTGTAGCTAATTACTGAAAACTGGCAGGGTATGCAACACATCAACCACATCCATGGAGGCTACGCCCCACATAGGTGATCGGTTAAGCGGCTACATACATACACACATCCATTTGTAATAGATTTATTCACGTTCGTCTTTCAAACACCTGTGTGTGTGTGTGTGTATGTAGGTGACCGTTTGGAAGCCATAGACATCATGCAAATTGCATTAGATTGTAACTGGGACACGCCACTTTCTGTTGTGGATGCACACGTTAACGTGATTACCTTGTTTCCGTCGCGTCGGTATGTGAGTTTAAAATAACATGCACGTTTGGAGAATATTCGAAAGTTTCCAGATGTCACCCAACAAGTCCTATCAGGACCAAGTGTGGACTTCTTTCAAAAGGTATTTCGTCGCTTCCAGTCATACTACATAATAAATCGGTCAATTCTAGCAACTTTTCAAAATATTCAGCCATTTTAGCTGTGGACTTTTTAAATTTGGCGGCGCCGTGGCCGAACGGTTAGAGCGTTCGCCTTCCAACCTGGCGGCCCGGGTTCGACCGTGGTGGACGAAGCGGCGTCAGGGCTGGTTTTCTCCGTGTGCTCCGGTTTCCCCCACTGTTTCCACCAATTGCTCCATTGTCACCTTTCCCATAATCCATTTCGCCTGCATTTCATATCATCCTCTTCCTCACTATCATACCTGGTGCTTGGCTGACCACCCGCTTCCAGGTCTTCACTCTGTCCGGTCCATAGGTTCGTCTGCTCCCCGACAGGCATCTGACCCTAGGCACTGGCTTGTAAGTCCTACATAAGGCGAGGGTGGTCAGCTAAAGGATTTTGAACTATTTCGGAGATATTCCTTATTTCTTTTGTAAAATGGAACATTATTAATTTTTGAATATCTTAGCCGTGCAAAGAGAACGGAATCTCATAACTTTAAAAGATTTGACTATCGCACAAAGTCTACTGTGTTCCCATATTCCCCTTGTACCTACAAGGAAATAATAAAATAATTTCTGCAAAATTTTATCTCAACACAAAGAAGATACAGGAATAAGAGTTTGTAAGAATGGTTAGTGCAAGAGTAGAGAAAGTCATATGAGTGCAACATATCAGATTTCTCTCTGTCCAAAGATGTTTGAGGATCAAGGCGCTTGAAATCTCGTGATCTATTTTTGGTTGGAATACAAGACTTCCCCACTACACTAGCTATAAAAAGACATGTGAATGTACACACATCAGATTTTCCTTTTCAACTTAGGTTACAGACAGTTTGTGTGGAAGAGCAATGGATTTATCAGAGGCTGAGGTTCTCAGCTGATCAGCACGTAGCAGCTGTCAAATTCGGTCGAACAGCTGTTCTTGTCATATGGTGTAGGTCAAACAAGCTTGTACGTTTACTCCTCTCAAACAGGTCACCTTCCAATTATTGCATCATTCGCATTGCTAACGTGTAACCAAACCTTTAACAAGGGCACCAGAGTATTAAAAGGGACGTTATTTTAGGCTACACTGCTCAAGAAATTAGGGGAACATATGTCCCAAAACAAATATTGATATAATTCAATTTTTGGCAGTTTCTAATTATAGATTGAGGAACTGTGTAAAACTGTAACAAGCATTCTAACACACTTTTATTTCACAGGATTGGAAATACGATAATGATAATGTTGAATATGAACATGTGCTTCATGCGATGTGGAACAAGCTTTGTCCCAGCCCAAACCATAACCGAACTGCTTCCAGGTCTGTCATGTTCAACAATAGATCACTATGACGACCATCACAAACCTAGGCTCGTCTGTGGAGAGAACACGGGGTTTCCTTGTGCTGACGTGTCAAATGAGGGCCTTTAATGGGCATTCTAGATCTCAACCCTTCATTCTCTGATCCTCTGATCAGAAGTCACTAGTCCAGTGGTTGTTAGATGATTTTGTGGGTCTCTGACTGTAGATTTGCATTTGCGCAAAGCTGAAATGACAAGATATCTATACGGGGCGCCTCTTGAACCCATGTCCCCAAGCGCTGTGCATGACAGAAGGGCTGACATGAGGAATGGGATAGCCGTCTTCAATCCACGCAACTGCTTTTGCGACAGATGTTCCTCATTCAGATGTCCCATTCCTGATTTATTCAGACAAAAGCTAACACATTTTTAGAAGAACTCCATTGTCGATTTAAACAATACTTCAAAACATAATATCTGTCAAAATTTATATTGCTTCACCATTTTATTTTTGGCTTTGATTCAGTGTTCCTCTATTTTTTTTGGGGGGGGGGGCGGGGGGCAGTGCATTTTTTCATTTATGGTACTTTTTCTTTCTTTATTACCTACATAGCGCATTCCCAAAAATTTTAATACTTTCATTATCGATTCGATTCCACTCAAAAATACCTGTTTTGAACTCACCTAAATAAAAAGGCAAAAAAGAAAACAAAAACAAACTTGGCATATATATTCGGCATCTTCAAAGCCTGCGACACGTATATTTTCAAGAAAATTCTCCAGCCCCCAGACTATCTTTGGATGGAAAACTTTTCTCAAAAATGACTAAGATTGTCATTAAAACACCATATGTTTAAGACATTTTCACGTCAATAATGTGAACAGCTGCACTTTGGAATGACTTATTAATAAGGGGTTTGGCCCCCATTTGCCCGTAATACAGCTGAAATGCTTCTTGCAATACTGGAACAATTGTATAGTTTCCAGTGGAGTGTTCTGCCACTGTAGTGACGAGGCAGGCGGAAATAGTCTGTTCTCCAAACTGCTTCGATAATGTTCAAGTGTGGGGATTGTGCTGGTCAGGGAAGATGCTCCTCAAACCTCTTGGCTGTGTGAATGGGTTGTTGGGGAACAACACTTCAATCATCAAGTGCACCTCATCACCTGATTCTTTGGCTGTAACACGGCCTTTGGGACCAGCAGGATACCACAATATGGCTCCCACACCATGTCAACTTACGCGCCACAGTTTTTAAATATAAAAAATTATTCAATCTTGCAAAAGACTTCTTGTACAGTGTTGTGCAATAAATTTGAAAGATTTTATCACCTGAGTCAGTAGAAGATTTAGTTTCAAACTACATTATGCGCATTTCCAAGACGAGTCA
Organism: Tenodera sinensis; assembly: GCA_030765045.1. Lineage (NCBI taxonomy): Eukaryota > Metazoa > Arthropoda > Insecta > Mantodea > Mantidae > Tenodera > Tenodera sinensis. Next base: position 132,077,440 of record CM060970.1, read on the forward strand.
CCTGCGTAACAAAAGAGAGTGCAATTTAAGTAACACGTGACTGTCGGTGTCTACTGTAACCCGACCTCTGTGCATGTCGGGGTGACATCCTGCTGGAAGTAATATGAGCGCAACAAGTATTACAAGTTAAATTTAATTCTAGGGCGAGACGAATATAATTTAATGTTATAAATAAAACTAGCTGAAACGCCCGAGACACTCGTGGGTATGCAACAGTACAATACATGAGATGACTGTGAGAGTGGGGGGAGGGGAGGCAACTGTGTCCTGCACTGCGGCCTTTCTACAGGAGCAACAGTTCCCAAGAATTCAATATGGCCGACATCACCTACACCAAACCTACATAACAGACGCAGACTTCGAAGAAAATCACACCACCTTTACATGGAACATTTTGTTCGAACGTTTGGATCTCAAAAATAGCTCTAACGAATTTGATTAAAATATCATATAGCTATAATTTTACATATTTTAATGACAAATGAAATGCATATCATGAATTTCCTGGATATGGCTTCTAAACTGGTTTTCATTCTTAATAACTTTTGCTAAACTCCTAAAGCATAAGAGACAGACAAAATCTTACTATACAAAAATACAGATCCCTTAATACACATACTCTTGTCACATTATTTATCTTTTGACTGAAGCATTTCAGAGATATTCCTTGTCATATGTCTGAATTTTCCAATACTTATCATTTTATAAAGCATTTATTTCTTGGGCATACAGGGAGAATTGAATTTAAAGGCATCCCATAGCAACCATATTTAAAATACCTGACTATCGCTCAAAGTCTATTGTATTCCCATATTCCCCTTGCAAGGAAATAAGCAGTAAGATAATTTGTACAAAGTTTATCTCGATTATTATGAAGTAGATATAGAAATAAAAGTTACCATCATACGACAATTTACGGCCGACTATATCCTAATTTTATAGTTGAAATATTGTAAAATGTTGCACACTCTCCAGAGACAATGTCCTACATATTCACCAGCTGAGTTCTGCGCAGGCGCTAAACGATCGATTCGTTTCCAGCACGTCACAGCTGCATGATGAAAATGATAACCTTGGAATGTTACGTAACATTGACAAATAGAAGGCAAATTTAATATACTGAAAGTTATTACTTGAGGTTAATTTGCAACTTACTTAGGCGAGTGGAGTAAGTTGCATCTCACTGTCAGTAGTGTCCGTCCGACATTTTAGTGTTTTCTAAACTCGCGCTAGTTGCGTTTCGAGAATTAATCGATATTGCGCTTTGCCATTGCTGCATGGGAATTCTCTGATTAGTGGAACACCTGTCCTTTAATGCAAGTTTGATGCCGATTAAAGGATCGCTATCAGACCTATAATGAATAAATTTGGGTATGGTCGAGACAAAAGCATTTAGTGGGTGTTCTCGCTTCTCAAGAAAATGACTTAGTTCACCATACTGATCTCTTTTCCGATTTCGCTGTGAATCCACACTTCCTGCCTGCTCTCTCACTCACTTCTTCAATTGCTACAACACCTACTATTAAAACATAATATTCCCGTTACTCCACGGAGCTGCTGTTGTGTTCATCCATATATTTTTATGAGCAACTAAAGTATTCCGAGACGGAAGGCCGCAAATTTCCGTTCCGTTCCGTTCCGTTCATGACGAAGTCGTAAAGAGGTCTCCGCTCGTGCAATTTTACGGGCAGTCGTACGTGCGGTAGGTATATGAGCAACAGTCCCAACTCAATGGAGTGTAAGGTTATCTGTTTAGACCAGGACAGTTGCCCTTGGAGTGCACGGTTATTGCCGAGAGCGTTTGTACCGACTCAAGTGAGATATAGGTTAACTGGTGCCAGCGATCTCCAGGTACTCCACATCGTGGTTTAGCCCTAGCAATGCCAACCCTTATTACACAAGCTTGTGACAAATTGTCTCAGCAATTTTTAAAACAAATTTATTTTAAAATTGGTTATCAGATCTTGTGTTTATTACACTGTTTAACTATCCCTTTTTCACATGAGCCACATTATACCAATGAAAACTTATAAAATAATCTGATGTGTTGCACTCACATGACTTTCTCTACTCTTGTACTAACTCTTATTCCTATATCTTCTTCGTGTTAGTTGAGATAAACATTTGTACAAATTATCTTATTGCTTATTTCCTTGTAGGTACAAGGGGAATATGGGAATACAGTAGTCTTTGAGCGATAGTCAAATCTTTTAAAGCTTTGAGATCCCGTTATCTTTGCACGCTTAACATAAAAATTTAATAACGAGTTTTCCAAAATTCAAACAACAAGGAATATTTCCGAAATGGTTCACTATACATAAATAATGTGTTTTAGCAAGATCTACATTTTTGTACAGTAAGATCTGGTCTATCTCTTACAGTTTACGAGTTATTCAAAAGTCATTCAGAGTAAACAAGACTACATGGGCTATAGCCAGAAAATTAAAAATATATATTTCATTTGTTATAAAATATCTTAAACATATGAAATTTTTATCAAAATCGTAAGAGCCACTTTCAAGAAAATCAAAATTTTTGAAACATTTTCCATGTAAAGGGTAGTTTAGGGAGGAGGAATTTTCAAAATCTTCATGTCGCATCTTTAAAAGATGCGAAACTTAAATGCCAACTTTGATTTTTAACCGACTTTTCGTTTTTGAGTTCCACTGTCCATAAATTGACACACACATGGACCTTTTTCTAAAAATGTTTTTTATTTTTTTATTCAGGGACCTCAAAACATATTTCCGTTGAAATCTCGACATGGAATTTTTGGATGGAACACAATACTTCCTCTACTTACTATACGTAGTAGAGAAAGTAAAAATTGCAGAAGGTGACATACAGCAACCCCCCCCCCACCCCTCTTTGGTATTGCTAGCAAATGAACATTCCATTTCGTAGCTCTTTTGTCACTTATGAGATAGATAGATAGACAGACAGACAGACAGACACATAGATAGACAGACAGACAGACAGACAGACAGACAGACAGACAGATAGATAGATAGATAGACAGACAGACAGACAGACAGACAGACAGATAGATAGATAGATAGATAGATAGATAGATAGATAGATAGATAGATAGATAGATAGATAGATAGATAGATAGATAGATAGATAGATAGATAGATAGATAGATAGATAGATAGATAGACAGATAGATTAGATAGACAGATAGATTAGATTAGATTAGGATAGATAGATAGATAGATAGATAGATAGATAGATAGATAGATAGATAGATAGATAGATAGATAGATAGATAGATAGATAGATAGATAGATAGATAGATAGATAGATAGATAGATAGATAGATAGATAGATAGACAGACAGATTAGATTAGGATAGATAGATGGATGGATGGATGGATGGATGGATGGATCGATAGATAGATAGATAGATAGATAGATAGATAGATAGATAGATAGATAGATAGATAGATAGATAGATAGATAGATAGATAGATAGATAGATAGATAGATAGATAGATAGATAGATAGATAGATAGATAATTACCTATATTCAGTATTTACAAATCACTGCATTCACTCATGATTCAGTGCCCGGCTATGTGGTGTGGTGGTAGCGCATGTCCAAGATTACCGAGTGAGTTATCCGGATAAGGTTTCTTCCGAGGTTTTCCCTAATCCTGACAAGACGAATGTCGGGTAAGTTCAGAGCTATGGACCTCGGGCTCATTACAACACCATTTCACTCATTTATCGTGCGATATGACGTCACATTGGAAGAGCAAGATTGGAGACGAACAATCCTTTACTGACAGAAAGATTCAAACATGGACTGTTGAATATAACTGAACTCCGTGTCCATCTCCCTTTGGCAGGCACAACAGGAAATGTTCGCTTTGTGCGGATCAACATTACAAATTCAACAGCAGCTCCAACCGCTATATTTTACCGCAATGTTGGCATCGCTGACGGACCAGTGACGGACACGAGCAGGGCTGCCAATTCAACGGAAACTAACAAAATCCACTCGTTTTTTTCCATTAAAGGAACTGCAAAAAGCTCTCTTCTGGCAGGAATTTGCTCTATCTATACTAGAATGTGATTTATCTGCTGTTTGACGTGTTGCAGAGCTTTTACCTGCTTTGCGAGGTGTATCGGGTTCGATTCCCGGCTGGGGAGTGCGAATTTTTCCCTGGTCTAGATTATTTCCAATCCTCCCCAAAGACTGGAAATACTGATGAGTGTGTGATCTAGTGCAGTGGTAGCCCTTAACCCTAGAGTTTTATAAGATTTTTATCTCATAAAATGATAAACAATTGTAAAAATATCCCCTCTCGTATATTCTAGCAACTATTTACATCCTAGAATTCCACACGCAGTAACACCTTTTTACTTTCTCTACCACGTATAGTAAGTAGAGGAAGTATTGTATTCCACGCAAAAATTCCATGTCGAGATTTCACCGGAAATATATGTTTTGAGGCCCCTGAATAAATAAAAAAAAAAAAAAAAAAAAAAAACATTCTTAAAAAAAGGTTCGTGTGTGTGTGTGTCAGTTTGGACAGCATAACTCAAAAACGAAATGCCGGTTAAAAACCAAAGTTGGTATTTAAGTTTAATGTCTTTGAAGGATGCGACACGAAGATTTTGAAGAAAATAGCCCCACCCTAAACTACCCTTTACATGGAAGATTTTGATTTTCTTGAAAATGGCTAACGATTTTGATTAAAATGTCATATGTTTGAGATGTTTTCATGACAAATGAAATGTATATCTTCAATTTTCTGGCTATAGCCCCTGTAGTCGTATTTACTCTGGACGACTTTTGCATAACTCGTAAACCGTTAGAGATAGACCAAATCATACTATACAAAAAATGTAGATCTTGCTAAAACTCACAATTTATGTCTCAATAAATGTTTTTGTAGGGTGAAACATTTCGGAGATATTCCTTGTTATTTGTGTCAGGTAATTATAATAGGTATTATAATTATCATCTAACAAAATTATCTATTTATTTATTATTGAGCGCGTTAGATTTTTAAAATAAATTTTTTAGTATAATGTTAATTCAAATAGGAATAAAATTTTGAAGATTTCGAAAATACGCCCAAAAATTTTAAGTCATAACTATTGTCATATTTTCCATTTTTTTCGGTTATAAATGCTTGCATATTTCTAACATTTTAGGTCGTAACCCTGGTAATCAGATAAAGAAGAACAAGATTTTCTCTATGTCTTACACTTTACCATATATACTCGTACACGTCATCCAGTATAAAAGGAACTTGACGCTATTCACAAGATATACCTACATTTCATTTGCTGTAAAAGTTATGTGAAGAAATTACGAAACATCTACTTTGATTGGAACACAAACAATAGCTTTAGTGCGCTATAAACTTTGGTGTGGCTTCAACTTTGATGACATGTGAGGTACAAAAGACATAACTGCGATATCTGGCGTATAAGGCAGAACATTACAGACGACTTGCTGATGTAACCGTCTCTCTCTTTCATAGCCGAGAAGCCATAGAGACATTAATCACTGCAACTCATATCACTTTCTCTACTCTTGTACAGGAAAACCTGCCTAGGACGGAACGCCATTCTTCCAGTAGTACTTCCCGTTTTCACGAGTTTACGTCTTACAAAGGGCTGTACATATATTACTAAAGCAAAATACACAAAAATATAATTGCATAGAATTAAACTGAAGGAATAATTTAAAATAAAATGATGTAAATACAAAATAGGTTCAGTTGAATGTTTTGCTGTATTTTCAACTTACATGTCTAACATAATTGCACTTTCTCCAGTACTTTCTTTCCCCCCAAATATACGTCAAAGTGCATTGTCGGGACTTCCTTACAAGAGAACTCTCTGTGATTCTGCATCAGCTCCAGGAGTTCTGGAACATTCTTGGAAGCTGCAAATTTCTGAAGGTCACTCGCAACAGATATCTGCTGCACTTTGAATGTATTCAGTCGTGGCAAGTCCGTTATCTGTCTTAGGTTATTTATGCAAATGCTTCTGGAAAAGCTGTTCCGTTTCCGCGTTAGGCAGTGTTATTTAACATAGGACATGGCTCCGTTCTGTCAGGTTTTACTGTATTATTCCTATATCTTGTTGAAGCACACAATGTCCAAATGCATTTTTTGTGGAGTGCACCATTTCTGAGAAACTCCTTGTTATTTGTGTAGGTTTTGCAATGCTTATACGTTTCTCAAATGGAACGTCGTTATTCATTTGTTGTGTCTTGGCTGTACAAAGAGATCGGAATTCGAAGCCTTCATACAGCGACCAGTTCTAAAACATTTGACTCACTTAAAGACTACAAGACAGGAAAATTAACAATAAGATAATTTCTACAGAGGAAAGTCGATGAAGAAAGTGTATGTAAACAGACAAGGTAGCGGATATGAAAGTGCGGTATCGAAATACTACCCAAGGTTTATTACACATCCTTGATATCACCAAGTATGGAGTCCCTTCCTAAATAAAACCGTTGGTACAAGTCTTTATCTCATTTAATATGTAGTAGATAGAAGAGTAAGAATCGTGTGTACATGAGTGAGTAGAGAAACTCCTGTGAGTGCACCTTGAACGTCAATGTTCACTACTAACGATGCCTGGAGGGAGTAGAGAAAGTCCTGTGAACGGCAATGTTCACTACTAACGATGCCTGGAGTGAGTAGAGAAAGTCCTGTGAACGGCAATGTTCACTACTAACGATGCCTGGAGTGAGTAGAGAAAGTCCTGTGAACGGCAATGTTCACTACTAACGATGCCTGGAGTGAGTAGAGAAAGTCCTGTGAACGGCAATGTTCACTACTAACGATGCCTGGAGTGAGTAGAGAAAGTCCTGTGAACGGCAATGTTCACTACTAACGATGCCTGGAGTGAGTAGAGAAAGTTCTGTGAGTGCACCTTGAACGGCAATGTTCACTACTAGCGATGCCTGGAGTGAGTAGAGAAAGTCCTGTGAACGGCAATGTTCACTACTAACGATGCCTGGAGTGAGTAGAGAAAGTCCTGTGAACGGCAATGTTCACTACTAACGATGCCTGGAGTGAGTAGAGAAAGTCCTGTGAACGGCAATGTTCATTACTAACGATGCCTGGAGTGAGTAGAGAAAGTCCTGTGAACAGCAATGTTCACTACTAGCGATGCCTAGAGTGAGTAGAGAAAGTCCTGTGAACGGCAATGTTCACTACTAGCGATGCCTGGAGTGAGTAGAGAAAGTCCTGTGAACGGCAATGTTCACTACTAGCGATGCCTGGAGTGAGTAGAGAAAGTCGTGTGAACGGCAATGTTCACTACTAGCGATGCCTGGAGTGAGTAGAGAAAGTCGTGTGAACGGCAATGTTCACTACTAACGATGCCTGGAGTGAGTAGAGAAAGCCCTGTGAACGGCAATGTTCACTACTAGCGATGCCTGGAGTGAGTAGAGAAAGCCCTGTGAACGGCAATGTTCATTACTAACGATGCCTGGAGCAGAACCGCCACTGCACGCTGTCATCATGTTATTTTCTTTGCCTCTAATTTTACTCCCGCGGCATTCCAAGCACGCATAGTGAACTTGGCCACGAAAACGGGATACAGAGATGCTCCTCAACTCAACTCAACTGAACGACTGCTGCCATTATTGATGACATCGTTTGGTACTTTGCTGCTATTCGCTAGAAATACTTCAGTGTGACGTCGGTAGAGATAAACAAACTCTACCAGCCTAAGGTCTGGTTGAGAACGAGATGCACAGAAAAGAAAGAAAGACGCACGTTCACGCCCAAATATTCCCTGCAATGAAGATACTGTGCTGAAATCAGGACATAAAGAGATGAGGAATGGTGTAAACTGCCTCATAAGAGAAAGGGAGTGGACGTTTACAAAGATAACATTAGCAATATGAGCAAAAGGTAAAGCACAGTGTAGATAGTAAAAACAAGAGGTCCAAGTATGGAACCTTGAGCCACTCCGGCCAAAACAGGCCGAGGGGTGGATCATTCACAGCCCAGCCGAACTGAAAAAGTACGGTCCGAGAGAAAGCTATGGACGAGTTTGTGAAGATAGGTAGGAAGACCAAGATTTCGCAGTTTGTGGAGCAACCCAGGATACCACACTTTATCAAAGGCTTGTTTGACGTCTAAAAAGGTAGCCAGGGTTGCTTGTTCTCAGTAGCACGTGTTCGGTATTGGTTGACTCGCAAGACTTTGGATAGTGAAGGCAGTAAGCTGATTGGGCGGTATCCATAAGGAAGATCAGGAGGTTTACTGGGTTTATGGAGAACTATAAGATCTGCATGTTTCTACAGAGATGGAAAATGGCCTAAACGTAAAAGAGCGTTAAAGACAGAAGCTAGGATATAATGTGAGAGATTTTTCAGCGCGATATTGAGTAGGCGGTCATTACCGGGAGCTTTCTTGGACACCGATAGATCGGACTTCACCAGGGGATGTAAATTTGATGGGTAACGGGACAGTAGGATAGAAAGGAGATTGGTTGTCAATATCAGTATGACGCGGGATTGCGAGTGAAAGCGTCCTGAAAGTGATTGGCGAAGAGGTCACATTGTTGTTGAGCACTAACCTGCGTTCTTCAACGGCGGGATTACTGTGGGCTCTCGGAGAATACGCTTAGTTTCCTTCCTGAGGGAATGGCTCAATGGCGAAATAGAAGAAAGATGGCGCTGATAGCTCGTGAAGCAATAATAATAATAATAATAATAATAATAATAATAATAATAATAATAATAATAATAATAATAATAATAATAATAATAATAATAATAATAATAATAATAATAATAATAATAATAATAATAATAATAAATAGCTTTGGACATAATTTGTAACTACAGTTAATCATAGCTTCACTATTCAAACTAAATGTTGGAACGCACGCACATTGCAATTAACACAAAGAGTGCATCGGCGTGCCCTATTCTGCCGTACTCTCGCATAGACGCCAGCCATTTCTCTGGTTTCGCCAGGCTGTGCAGGAAACAAACGAAATAAACAAAGCAAAGTCGCTTCAATTCATTTAGCATATGCTTGTATTTTGTTATCTATTAACCTGGCAACTTTTCTATGAGAGTGGGCTTTTAGTGTTTGACGTTAGCACGATACGGAAACGTCGGTTCATGAGCTGCGATTATGTTACTGTTTACTTGGAGCTGCATCTGGTAACCATCACACACATGTGCATGTCTTGTTCTGCAATAGCACCTCCGCTATCACACAACTTCCGTTCGATAAGCACATTAAGGAAGCAAGCCCTCTCACAAGACAGAGAGCATATTTGCTTCCTGCAACAAGCAGGTGCGATCGATATGACCAGTGGATACGCCTACCGCACGCCTTGCTTCGCTTCTGCTTTGCTCTGGAGAAATATTTGTAGAGATGGTTTTATTATAGATAACCAAACTTCTGGGGTTCACCAAAAGCCAACTGTGGTACATTTACCCCAGGGTATAAGTTAGACAATATAACAATGTCGCAAAAATGCACATTCGCACAAAATTCATCTAGAAAAATATTGTATACATTATACTATCAATGAGGGTTAAATCTTATATATTTAAACGAGCAATTCTTGTATATATTCCCGGTATTTCAGAAACGGCTCTAAAGGTTTGGTTAAATTTTAGTATACATGCATATTACTTTCACAATGTTTTCTCTACTCACTTTTAGGTAACACATTCACATCTCTTTCTCTACCCACTCCTCTATAAACAATTTTCCATAAAAAACCTGATTTTACACCAAACAACACTTTTATCTCCGCTTTTATAATAACTCATACCATTTCTGTGTCTTTGAAATAGAAATACTGTTACATTCACACTGTTTTCTCTTCTCACTTTTAAGTAACACAATTCACAGTGGTTTCTCTACTCACTCTTCCACAAAGAAATCATACAACTTTCTGTATGTTTGAAGTAGAGATGCTGCATATTATATTCATTGTGGTTTCTCTACTTACTTTTAGGTAACACATTCACATCGCTTTCTCTACTCACTCTTCTATAAACAATTTTCCATAAAAAACGTGATTTTACACCAAAAAAATATTTTATCCCCACTTTTAAATTAAGTAATACAATTTTCTGTATGTTTGGAACATAAATGCTACATATTATATTCATACTGTTTTCTCTTCTCACTTTTAGGTAACAGATTCACATCTTTTACATCTCTTTCTCTACTCACTCTTCTATAAACAATTTTCCACAAAAAAAAAAAACGTGATTTTACACACAAAAAAATGTTTTTATCCTCGCTTTTAAGACAAGTCATACCATGTTGCGTATGTTTGAAATGGAAATACTATTACATTCACCCTGTTTTCCCCTCTCAATTTTATGTAACACATTCACATCTCTTTCTCTGCTCACTCTTCTACAAATGTCATACAATTTTCTGTATGTTTGAAATAGAAATGTGCATATTACATTCACAGTGGTTTCTCTACTTACTTTTAGGTAACACTATCACATCTTTCTCTACTCACTTTTCTTTAAACAATTCATATCATATCACCGCGAAATTCGGCACGTATATGTATTTTTCCTTGAAGAAAGTTTTTATGATAACAGTTTTACTATACAATATATTACTTTCAAATGGCTTTCTACTCCCTTTTCTTTTACGTAGCACATTCATATATCCCCTGTTTGCCCTTCAAGATACAATTCATACAATTTTCTATGATTGAAATATAAATGCAACGTATTACAAAAAAACAAAACAAAATTTCACAAAAACAGAGTCGAAGCTCGGTCACCCAGGTACTTTACATTATCTAGGCAGCTCCAGCAGTGACACGGCTGCAATGTTAGGGACTTCTGCGCGTCTCTGTGGCTTATTCTTGTTCACCCCTTCCTCCTGATAGTGTGGTAGCCACAATAGATCTAAGCAGGTCGAAAAGTGCGAGGTGTCCCCCTGCGTACTATACCATCCTAAACTTAATCTACGTAGCAGCACTAGATTGAGTAAAGAGTAAATGAAAGGATCAGAGCATCTTCAAGGAAGCTTGATGTAACAGTGACAAGGAAAGTTCTCGTGGCTTCAGAATTGGCAAGCGCGCACAATTATTTGCACCTGTTGCACTTGTAAACTTCAATTAATCTAGACGAGTGCTCCTTGCATGCGTTAGTTTCTAACGGTTACTTTAATTATTACTAGAGCCCGTATTTTATCCAAACATTAGACACTGAAAATATACGTTTTGAGGTCTCTTAAATAAAATACAGACAAATCGGATGTGTTACACTCACACGACTTTCTCTACTCTTGTACATACTCTCGACATCGAAAGTAAACACGCCACGTACGGAAGTGGATAGAAGAGTGGGTAGGGAAAGTGATGTGCTTGTTCCGAGGCCTCTGAACCCCAGTGAGGACGCCAGCCAAAGGCTCTATACGTATATCACCGGATGGCCTTGTTTTTCTTTTGCCTTCTGCAGTCGCTCTTCTGTTTCTTTTCTTTTGGTCTTCTCTCCAAGCAGGCTCCGTCTGCCCTCGTTTAGCTCCGCTTGACCTTCTTCTGTAGGCAATCAGCGGCTATTTCCTTCACTCCCACTATTATTCATTATTCGATATCAAATCCACTGTGGTTGGCGAATCCTTGCTTACTGCGCGCGCGGTCAGCAACCCACACAAGCATAGAGTCTCAACAAATGCACACAACAATTATTTAAAACCTTTACTTTACAGGATGGAACACTTCCAAAAACATCTGATAACTTTCTCTACTCTTGCACTAACCATTCTTACAAACTCTTATTCCTATATCTTCTTCGTGTTAGTAGAGATAAACATTTGTACAAATTATCTTATTGTTTATCTTCTTGTAGGTACAAGGGCAATATGGGAAAACAGTAGGCTTTACGCGATAGTCAAAAATTTTAAAGCTGTGAAATTCCGTTCTCTGTTCTTCACGTCTAGGGTTAACATGCTAGCTTCTGGGTGCCCAGGTCGCACATATCCTTAGGAAGGGAAGTAAAGCCGCTGGTCTCGTGTCGTGGACTTATGGCACGTAAAAGAGCCTCAAGCCTCATAAAAAGGCCTCTGGGCGTCTTTCACGGCCAATATAGAACGCAAGACTGAGAATCACAACAGTAAAAGAACACAAAATTCAAATCTAGTGATCTTGGAGGCCATGCTTTGGGACCATCTCAACCAATCCGACGCTGAGGGAAGCAGATGTCGTACCGTGCATAATGTGCAAGAGCTGCTGAATTGCTTTGACGTACTCTTCCCACACGGTCGTTTCTGTACGAGAGATCCGATTTCAAGCAGCCCAACTGTATTAAGTGTCTCACAGGCGGTCTTTATTGGGGGGGAGGGGTGTATTCTGACGCTGTACACACCATTTTGATATGTATATGTAGACACAAACAAAACACAAACGACAACAAAATGCTACCAACATAATAACTTAAGATGTTCCTTTATCGAGCGCCGTGAAACCGAAATTATAATGTCAATACATTTGATAATCGAAAGAAACAAAAGGAGATTCTAGTCAATAGTTAAGGGGAAGACGTAATAAAGCTAATATGTTAAAAGTCTCAAGAATGGAAGCCTAGGCAGATTTAAATGAGTGATAAGGTTACAATTGTTTGTACGAAGCCATAGTGATTCAGCGGGCTGATTCCTATCTTACCATGACGTGCTCTAAAGTTAGCCAATGGAAACGCTTCCTTACTGTTGCCCGCGCAAAAACAAATGCAACGCAAGACACACTCGTCTTGAATCGAGCCGAGAGTACACGTGCAACTTGGGAGTTGTACGTAAGCTAGCACGTATACATAATTCGGCGGTTGCTAAAGGTGACAAAGTTAAAGTGCTATAACGTTGTAGTTGAAGTTACAAAGTTACATTCTATTTAAATATCGTCGGCAGTTCTCTACAAATCTGGAAATTTATAAATAAAGTGATATGTTGGTTAATTCTTCGTTTGGTTCCATTCCTACCATAACCCACGCACACCCTGCAGATTAGGACCTCTTGCTAGAGCTAGTTCGGACACCAAACACGTGACCTTATAGGTCTTAAAGGCGACGTCTTCGAAGGAGAGGAACGTTTGCGTCAGCCGCAAACAGTATATTACTAGGTTCATTCTTGATGGGTTGTTAACAAGCTATGGATTCTTATGTTTTGACCTCCTACTCTCTAAATTACTGTTTATTTCAATGCTTGTGTATCAGAGAGTAATATTCTTCAGTTTTATAGAGCCTAAATTGAACTGATTTTGCCTTTGGACCGAATAAGACCTATTTTTACTTTGTCTACTACGTATAGTAAGTAGAGGAAGTATTGTATTCCACCTAGAAGTTCGATGTCGGGGATTTCACTGGATATTTATGTTCTGAGTCCCCCTGAATAAAAAAAACAGCCCTTTTAGAAAAAGATCTATGTGTGTGTGTGTGTCTGTCTGTGAAAAGCATAACTCAAAAACGAAAATTCGGTTAGAAACCAAATTGGTATTTAAGTTTAACACAAAGATTTAAAAAAAAATTCCTCCATCTTAAATTGCCCTTCACGTGGAAAATTATTATTTTCTCAAAAAAATGGCTCTAACGATTTTGATTAAAATGTCGTTTTGTATGACAAATGAAATTTATATTTTGAATTTTCTGGCTTAGCCTATGTAGTCCTGTTTACTCTGGATGACTTTTGCGTAAATGGTAAAGCGTAAGAAATACACCAAATGTTACTATAAAAATAGATCTTGCTAAAACATACAATTTAGGTCCATATAATTTTTTTATAGAGTGAACCATTTGGGAGATATTTCTTGTTACTTGTGTGAGTTCTGGAAACCTTAAACTTTCGTCAAATGGAAGTTCGTGACTCATTTTTATATGTTATCCGTGCAAAGATAACCGAATTTGAAAGCTTTAAAAGATTTGACGATCGCACAGTCTACTGTATTCCCATATTCTCCTTGTACCTACAAGAAAACAAGCAATAAGATAATTTGTACAAAAGTTTATCTCAACTAACACGAAGAAGATATAGGAATAAGAGTTTGTGAGAATGGTTAGTACAAGAGTAGAGGGAGTCATGTTAGTGCAACAGGGGTCACTTTTTCTCCTGAACACCCTGTATATACTAACCACGGACTGCAACCTTTCCTTTACCTAGTGTCGATAAGTGGTATAGAGACGCGAAGAGATACGAGTACCTACTTTATCACTGGAAATTCCCTTGGAAAGAGCAAGACGTTAACATAAAGTGCCGGAAGTCGAGGCGGGCACAAGATGGCGCCAGTAGCATTATCACACTCATGCCAGCCGTCATATACATTTCGCAAAATTGCGGAAGTAGCTATTGTAATATTAGGTAAGGAGTTCAGTTTCTGTGTGTAGCGTCCGTGAAAGGTTATTGCGCTCCGAGAGATACAACACAACTACCACAAGCAGCAAAATCATTTCACACCGAACAAGTTCCATTACAGATATTCTGTGAAAGAATACAGTGTAGACATGCAAAGTCTAATGTCTTCCACTTACATGACTTTCTCTACTCACTTCAATTACTCTAAACCTTATTTTCGCTCTAATTTCTCTGCTTATGGGCCAATTTCAAGAAACAGGTCAATAAGTATCATTAAAAAAAAGGTTTAAAGGGAAAAAAAAACGGAAAAGAAAAGAGGAGCGAAGCTTGGTCGCCCAAGTACTAAATTATTATTACAAATCTTTATTGTTGCATCTACTTCATCATTAACAAGTTAAATATTTTGAGAAATTCATTTATTACACTTTACTTATAGGTACAAGGGGAATATAGAAACACGATAGACCTAAGCGACAGACAAATCTTTTAAGAGCTGGTCGTCCTGCGATGGCTTAAAATTCCATCCTCAACCTGTGGCTAAATTAAAAAGAAAGAAAAAAGAGAAAAAGGAACACTTCCTGTTTGAGAATAGTACAAGTATAACAAAGTAGGTATATCTGCACTGAAAAATTCGATGTCGAGATTTCACCGGAGACATGTTTTGAGGTCCCCCGAATAAAAAAATTTTTTTTTTAAAAAAAGGTCTGTGTCTGTGTTAAAAATCTAAGTATATATATTAGTTCAATCTTCTAAGGATGCGACACGAAGATTCTGAAGAAAATTCCTCCACCACAAACTAATCTTTACATGCAAACATTTTTCGAAAATTTTGGTTTTGTCAAAAATGACTACAGATTTTGATTAAAATGTCATGTGTGTGTGTGTGTGTGTGTGTGTGTGTGTGTGTGTGTGTGTGTGTGTGTGTGTGTGTGTGTGTGTGTGTGTGTGTGTGTGTGTGTGTGTGTGTGTGTGTCAGTTTGTGGACAGCATAACTCAAAAACGAAAAGTCGGTTAAAAACCAAAGTTGGTATTTAAGTTTAATGTCTTTCAAGGATGCGACACGAAGATTTTGAAGAAAATAGCCCCACCCTAAACTACCCTTTACATGGAAAATTTTGATTTTCTTGAAAATGGCTTTAACGATTCTTATTAAAATGCCATATGTTTGAGATATTTTTATGACAAATGAAATGTATATTTTGAATTTTCTGGCTATAGCCTATTTAGTCCTGTTTACTCTGGATGACTTTTGCATAACTGGTAAACCGTTAGAGATAGACAAAATCTTACTATACAAAAAATGTAGATCATGCTAAAATACACAATTTATGTCTAAATAAATTTTGTTCTAGAGTGAACCATTTCGGAGATATTCCTTGTTATGTGTGAATTTCGGAAAACTTAAAACTTTCGTGAAATGGAACATCGTTCATTTTCTTATATGTTAAGCGTGCAAAGAGAACGGAATGTCAAAGCTTTAAAACATTTGACTGTCGCACAAAGCCTAATGTATTCTAATATTCCCCTTGTACCTACAAGGAAATAAGCAATAAGATAATTTGTACAAATGTTTATTTCAACTAACACGAAGAAGATATAGGAATAAGAGTTAGTACAAGAGTAGAGAAAGTCGTGTGAGTGTAGCACATGAGATAGTTACAGTAAACACGTAATAAAGAGCACGTAGAGTAATTTGTAGAGTGACTGTGTCCCCAGCGAGTGATTTCCACATATGTATGTGTGTATGCTTAGTCAGATGTAGGTGCTTCCGATGTCAGCAGGATGAATCATGTTGGCTGATCTCATTCTGTGTTATCTCTAGATAGACATTATTGATTCTCGCTCACGTGGTAATGGACGGTAAAGTCTAGGTATTATTCACACCCAGTTCAATGGTATCCCCTCCGTGTAGCAAACTAATTTACACTTTTGTCCGTCCGTCAGTTATACACGACGTTCGACTCAACAATTCGACATCTTACTTCACAACAAACTGTAGGTCTCGCTAAAATACACAATTTATGTCTCAATAAATTTTTTTGTAGAGTGAACCATTTCGGAGATATTCCTTGTTATTTTGTCAATTTCGAAAAAATGACAACTTTTCTGAGATGGAACACCGTTGTTCATTTTTACTTTCTCTACTGGTAAGCAGGGGAAGTATTGTATTCCACCCAAAAATTCTATGTCGAGATTTCACCGGAAATATATGTTTTGAGACCCTCTGAATCCAAAAAAAGCATTTTCAGTAAAAGGTCTGTGTGTGTGTCTGTCAGTCTGTGGACAGCATAACTCAAAAACGAAAAGTCGGTTAAAAACCAAAGTTGGTATTTAAGTTTAATGTCTTTCAAGGATGCGACACGAAGATTTTGAAGAAAATAGCCCCACCCTAAACTACCCTTTACATGGAAAATTTTTCGAAAATTTTGATTTTCTTGAAAATGGCTGTAACGATTTTGATTAAAATGTCATATGTTTGAGATATTTTGATGACAAATGAAATGTATATCTTGAATTTTCTGGCTATAGCCCCTGTAGTCGTATTTACTCTGGACGACTTTTGCATAACTGGTAAACCGTTAGAGATAGACAAAATCTTAGTGTGCAAAAAATGTAGATCTTGCTAAAATACACAATTTATGTTTCAATAAATTTTTTGTAGAGTGAACCATTTCTGAGATATTCCTTGTTGTTTTGTCAATTTCGGAAAACTGACAAGTTTTCTGAGATGGAACATCGTTGTTCATTTTTTATAGGTTAAGTGAGCAAAGAGAACGGAATCTCAAAGCTTTAAAATATTTGACTATCGCACAAAGTCTACTGTATTCTAATATTCCCCTTGTACCTACAAGGAAATAAGCAATAAGATAATTTGTACAAATGTTTATCTCAACTAACACGAAGAAGATATAGGAATAAGAGTTAGTACAAGAGTAGAGAAAGTCATGTGAGTGCAACACATCAGATTTTTAACTAACTTCTTCAGGATGAACATGGGTCTCAAAATGGTTGCTCAGAGTGTTATTAAAGGATTTGCCCCTTCGTTGACATCAATAATAATTAATTGAATTAAATTGCTATCGGCTGATTTGTTTTTTGTTTGGCTGTTTGTTGTAGAGCACAAAAGGCTTTATTGTGTGAGTGAACAGAGGCAGGCGGCCCTGGTAGCATTGCGCTCCGCAGAGCACAGGGTCATGGGTTCGAGTACCGCCTCGAGCATGGGCGTTTGTATGTCTGGAAGTACGAGTAAGCGAGTAAAAGTGTAAATGTGATTAATGGTCGAGCACCTGAGTGGTTCACAAGTGTTTCGGGTGTTGAGAGACCAGGAGAGGCACGAAGTATTGACCGTGAACAATGACTTCTGTTCATGAATTTCTTACTACACACTTTGGTCATTGATGAAGCTAGATTTACTCGCGATGGCATCTCCTATGTTCATAATACTCTTAACTAGAGTACAACACGACAGATATTCTGTCTTAAGCGTAAAGTCGAGAAAAACCAATTTTACAACACACTTGCATCATGATAATGAGTCAGATTATCTGTCTGTCACACTTTCCCCTCGTTTGTCTTGTAGTCTCTCTCCTCAGATTTATTGCTTAACAGTTGTTTTTGAGCCCTTTTTGTACCATATTTTGTTCAACTTAAGAGAAAAGGAGTGTTTATACGTAGCGCACATGCCATGCGCTAAACCTTCAAAAATGGCGGAATCTAAAAAAGTTCACTGTCAACCGATGACTGAAGGTCCGGAGAACATTTATATGCTAAATCGTCAACTTGATCATTTTGCAATCCCAGGTTCATTTAATTGACGATGTGCCTTTGGTCGTCACCCAACACGATGGTGCGCCAGTTCATTTCAGTCGGGTAGTACGTCATTCCACGAATGATATCTAAATTTCCACATACATAGATGGATCGGCGAGAGAAAGTGAGTGCATGACCTACTCGATCTCCTAATTTGAATCCAATGGATTACTTCACCTGTGTCAATGGTTTGTGCCACTCCAGTGGCACTCTGACTAGTATCGAAGTACGCGATAGCATGCAGCGCACACTTAGGGCATATATGGAAGCAATTTTTGTAACAGCAATCAAAGGCCGCGCCGTGGTCGAGCGGTTAGACCGCTTGGCTCTCAACAAAGCGACCTGGGTTCGATCCCAGGCGTCCGCATGTGGGATGTATGGTGCACACACCGGTGCAGGGGCGGGTTTTTACAGGGTTCCCCCACTAATTGCTCCATCATCACCTTTCCTATCATATTTCGCCATCACTTCATATCATCTACTTGCTCGCTCTCACAGATTATCCATCCTGGTTCCTCTGTATGGTCAACTCCGGCTATGAGGACCACGTCGCACTCTTCACAACCGGACCCCGCTCGTGACGCCTGTACTGGGCAGAGGCGGGGGATCCAGCGGTCGGGCGGTAGGCCAAGGCTACACTCAAGGGTCACAAGTGCCACAGAACAGGGCTCAGATCCATATTCACATGATGTTGGGAGGGCATTTCCGAAATATCGACACCAACTGAGCCACCCAGACCGATAGCAGAGGACTCGTGTAGTTAGGAAGTAAATCTAGTGTTTGTTAACTAGAACCGCACCCCGTTCACTATACCTGGAGCTCTTACGGAATGTAGAAGTGTCTATTTTTACCCTGTGAGACATTCCTTATGACGCTGGTGCACCACTTTCCGCTTTTAGATCGTTGACACAGTGGCAAGGCAATGTCCGGGTGTTCCAACGCAGCCAGATGTTGATGCCAAGGTACACACTTCCAGCTTTCCACATTCACTTACAAATCTGGGACTCGCAGCACATGCCCATTCTTTACTTCACATTTCACTACAAATTAACGTGTTCAAAGTATAAGTATCGGAACATTCTGACAAATGACAAGGAATATCTCTGAAATGGTTAACTCAAAAGAAAAAGAAAAATGCATTTGGCATAAATTGTATGTTTTAACGAGATATTCTTTTTTGTATAGTAAGATTTTGTGCATCTCTTACAGTTTACCTTGCCTTTGGCGCGGAGGATCCGGGCTCGATCCCCAGTACCAACATGGGGATTTTTGCTTCGCTGGGAGGTCTGGCACGAGGTGCACTCAGCCTCGTTAGGTTCCGGGAGGGGGGGCAATTGAGAAAGTCACATAACTGACCGGGAGGGATAGGGACGGTGACCACGTCCCACCCTCCAGTACTGCACCCCTCGCATCACGCCCGTAGTGGGCAGAGGGGGGGGGTCCAGCGCAGAACTGTTATGCTACAGTTAACCAGTTGTACAAAGTCATCCAGAATGAAGACTTCTGAGTACATCAGAAAATTGAAGATACGAACACACAGATATTTGTCATGAAAATATCCTAACATATGATAATTTAATTAAATCCGTTACAGCCATTGAGAAACTCGAAATGTTAGTAAAATGTCTCATGTAAAAGGTGGTCTGAGTTGGGAGATTTTCAGGAAAATATTCGTGTCGCATCTTTAGAAGAAAGAAAACCTAAATACCATGTTTTTCCTTTAATTGTCCTCCAATGTAGTGTTATATGGTGAATGAATCAATGAATGAAATGGGTGAAATGATGCTCAAATGAGCCCGGGGTCCATAGAGCTTTAAGTTACCTGATATTCGTCTTCTCTGGGGAAGGGAACATTGGGAAAAAAAGTTTTCCGGATAACTCACCCTAAGCGAGACTCGAACAGCGACCTCCAAGTTCAGTGTTGAACCGATTTTCGTGTTTCCTTGTGCGCGCGCACACACACACACTTTGTATGAAAACAGGGGACCTCAAGAGATGTTTGTAATGAAATCTCAGTATAGAATTTGTGGCTGGAATATAATAATCTCTCTATTTAACCAAACGTATTAGAGAAAGTGAACACCAAACACTGGACGATGGTACTAGAGGAATTCTTCTAGCCACTTCACGTCTGAGAGAGACTGAACACTTCTTTATCACAGTCCAGCTGACTCAGAGTTTCATGGGCAAATGATTCAACCTCCCACTAAGTGCTTATTACTGCTTCCTTTCGGACCATTTCTTCGGCGCCTTTAACTGCCTTGCTCACATTTCATTTCTCTACACTTCAAGCGATTTGTACAAATTATCTTATTGCTTATTTCCTTGT
The DNA here is from genome assembly GCA_030765045.1 of Tenodera sinensis. NCBI lineage: Eukaryota > Metazoa > Arthropoda > Insecta > Mantodea > Mantidae > Tenodera > Tenodera sinensis. The sequence goes on from CM060970.1 coordinate 132,097,903, forward strand.
AGGTACAAGGGGAATGTTAGAATACAGTAGGCTTTGTGCGATAGTCAAATGTTTAAGATTCCGTTCTCTTTGCACACTTAACATATAAAAAATGTGAACAACGATGATCCATTTCACGAAAGTTTTAAGTTTACCGAAACTGACACACATAACAAGGAATATCTCAGAAATGGTTCACTCTACAAAAAATTTATTCAGACATAAATTGTGTGTTTTAGCGAGATCTACATTTTTTGTATAGTAAGATTTGGTCTATCTCTAACGGTTTACCAGTTATTCAAAGTTATCCAGAATAAATACGACTACAGGGGCTATAGCCAGAAAATTCAAGATATACATTTAATTTGTTAATCAAAATCATTAGAGCCATTTTCAAGAAAATCAAAATTTTCGAAAAATGTTCCATGTAAAGCGTAGTTTACGGTGGAGGGATTTTCTTCAAAATCTTCGTGGCGCATCCTTGAAAGACATTAAATTTAAATACCAACTTTGGTTTTTAACCGACTTTTCGTTTGAGTTATGCTGTCCACAGAGAACATTTTTCTAAAAAGGTGTTTTTTTTTGTTTTTTTTTTTTGATTCAGGGGGCCTCAAAACATATTTCCGGTGAAATTTCGAAATATAATTTTTACGGATAGTTAACGTTGGATATATTCAAGTGCAAAAAAGGAAAGGTGGGATATTTCAGATGTTTTATCAAATATGGGCGATATGTTGCGGCAGCAGTTGGTGGTGTACCTTTCCTGGAAGAAGTGAGGCATCCGTTTCAGGCAAAAGTTGCCATTACTACTTGGGAAGAAGACAAAGGACTGATAGGATACTACGTCATTAGGCTCCGGTATGTGTTACATGAAACAGGCCCTGCCTTCAAATGAGCAGGTCTCCATTGTGCGTATCTTCCCTACACGCGCCCACAAACTCAACTTCCCTACGACCCTCAACAATACGTACTCTTGGAGCACGTAAAGCACTGCCAAGGAAAACCATTACGAAATGGTAAAAACTGAGTTATTTTAAACATATTCAATTAATAACTTAAATAAACAGTACACTTTATATCCTTAATAAATAAGAAATATTACACAGCAACAGGTTCGTCAACCAAAATGGAACAGCATGACATGAAATGCAGGCGATATCGATGAATGGAAAAGTGATGATGGAGCAATTGGTGCAATGAGTGGCGGGAGAAACCAGAGAACTCGGAGAAAACCCATCCTGACGCCGTTTCGTCCATGCAGGTCCCCGAGGTCGAATTTATCATTATTATTATCATTGTTGTTGTTGAACGGGCGGGAAAGTTCGTTTCTGAACGCCCTTGCTATACACCGTAGAAGCCTTGGTCGTCAAAATCAGAATAAAATATAAAACTCACCCAATTTTCATTCACACTAGCTAGACCGGAATATTTCAGTTGGGAAACTCACCTGCAAAAAAGAAACATCGTAAAACTTCAGTCATCGTAGTAATAACCAACTTACTAACAATAATAATAACAATAAAAAAGCTTTGGAAATAATTTGTAATTACAGTTAATCACAGCTTTATTATACAAAGTAAATGCTGGAACGCACGCCCATTGCGATTAACACAAAGAGTGCATCGACGTGTCATATTCTGTCGTACTCTCGCAAAGACACCAGCCATTTCTCTGGTTTAAACGTTTGTCGGTCTCATTTTGAATAGTAAAGCTGTGATTAACTGTAAACAATGAGATGTTTGTGTTTTGTTTATGTGAGCCTTACTAAGATAAATGCAATACTAATTTGCATTGTTGATTTTGCCGTAAATACTTAAACTGGGTGGGAGGCAGTAGTCTATAACATTAACTCGTCTAGCTCTTAAACGAAGCACCGCAGAAAAAAACTTTCCTTAACAAAAAGTGTTTAAAATAATGTTGTCTATCAGCTCCCAAAGTTTGTCGGTCTAACTTTGGGACACCCTATAGCTGATAGCTGACCGCACATTTTGTTGGTGCAAATGATACTTAAATTACCGGCCTTACAGCGTCATTTTGAAGAAAATTACTCCACCATTAACTACTATTTACATGGAACATTTTTAGAAAATTCTGTTTTTCTCTAAAATAGCTCCAACGATTTCGGTTAGAATGTCATACGTTTGAGGCATTTTTAGAACAAATGAAGCGTAATCTTCAATTTTCTGGCTATAGCCTATGTAGTCCTGTTTACTCTGGATGACTTACATAACTGGTAAACCATTAGAGATAGACCAAATCGTACTATATAAAAGTGTAGATCTTGCTAAAACACACATAAATTTGTAGAGTGAACCATTTCGGAGATATTCCTTGTTATTTGTGTCAGTTTTAGAATACTTAAAAGTTTTGTAAAATGGAAGATCGTTATTCTATCACTCAAAACCTACTGTGTTCCCATATTCCCCTTGTACCTACAAGGGAATAAGCAATCAGATAATTTGTACAAATGTTTATCTCAACTAAGACGAAGAAGATATAGGAATAAGAGTTAGTACAAGAGTAGAGAAAGTCATGTGTGAACAGTGCTGGTACAACGTGTGCCGTGATAGCCGAGTTGCAGAATGAAGTCGGATGATGCGTGGTTCGAGTCCCAGAGAGCTCTAAACATCGCACCTATTGGGCTGGGATAGTGCTCAGTGTGCGGAAGGTTTATTAACATCATTAAACGGTTCCATTCGAGCATGAAGAAGGAAACTGTGTTACCGACTTCGGTGGCTCGGTGCACTTGACCGCTTTCTTCCAGGTCTCTCTTTCTCACTGGATATGGCAATTACGTCAATAAGACAACTTATTCATTTGCACAGTAAAACGAGTCTCTTTCGAGGTCATTGTGTTGACTATGTTTGCAACCAGCTAACCATTTAGGCTTTCTCTGCCGCATACTTATAGTAGGGGAAGTATTGTATTCCAAATAAGAATTCTATATAGAATGTGTTTTCAGTCTCCACAGTGTCCAAAAAGAAACCAACACAATATGTTGTGCGGGATGGCGAACTGATCTATTTTCAAACAGGAAACCCTGTCCGGAAGTGCACATTCACACTTCGTCAATAAACCCAACATCGAACTGTGTACCTCCCATGTCATTACAGAGCCTATGTCGGCGGTGGCGAGCCTCATGCACATGACCCAATATCCGTGGACTCGAGCCGTAAGATCCTCTGCTGACCTCACAGGAGTGTCATACTCTTCATACAACTCCACAGAAAATAGTCGAGAGGTGTCAGATATGGCGACCGTGGTGGCCGTGGAACTGGTCCATCTCTATCAATCCATCCATTTGGATATGCGACGTTGAGGTGATTCCGCACGTTTACATTACAGTCTGCGCAGGAATATTCATCCCAGTACACAGATAGCTAAAGGGTTGCACACCTTCCGTACTAAGATACCAAAACAAATGTTAACAAATTGCCACAATTGTTCGTTCTCAAACTTCGTCGACGCTCTCCGGTATCCAAACCGTCCACTTCCGGACAGGGGTTCCTATTTGAAAATCGATCAGTTTGCCATCCCGCACAACATACTAAGTGTCTGTCTGTGTGTGTGTGTGTGTGTGTGTGTGTGTGTGTGTGTGTGTGTGTGTGTGTGTGTGTGTGTGTGTTATTGGTATGAATTTTCAAATACTCATACTTGACAAACAGAAAGTCGCTATTCTTTTTCTTTCTCAACAACCTACATAGTAGCTAGAGAAGGCAAGACTTGACTGAGAATATGCGTTTTGAGTTCCTCTAAACCCACACGAAAAGACCTGTGTATACGTAAGAGTGTCTTTAAACAGTATACCTAACTAAAAGACAAACCCCCTCCCCGGACTATGACGTAGATTTCGTTAAAACACAATTTATATGAATCAATGTCCTTTATTTTAACCACTTCAGGTATTCTTTCCTATTGTTCTGAATTTCAGTATTTTTATTTTAGTCAGATGCGAAGTTTTCTTTTTTCTAGGAGTCATGTAAAGAGAATGGAATGCCAGCCATCGCATAGCGACTAGCTCTTAAAATAAGCTTAAGTCTACTGAATTCTGTAGGTATAAACAAATGTGTACCAAATAAAAGCAAACACGTGATATTCTGAACACCGGATGAGAAATATCAGCGGATGTTGTATTTTTTATTTCCGTTATCTTCCAATGACAGCGTTCCTAGTTATGTAAACAATGCAATTATCTTTTGGTGCTAAAACGAAACAGTTTTCTACACCAGTTATGTTTAATAAATAGAGGTAATGCATTCCTAATTAATTATTTTGTTGTTTAACGACGCTGTCAATTGCCGGGATCAAAGCCGGTGTCCCGGAATTTTGTCCCGCAGGAGTTTTTTACATGCCAGTAAATCTACTGACATGGAGTTGTCGTTTTTAAGGCCTTAAAAAGCATCGGTCCGGGCTGGATTTGAACCGGGATCAGTAGACCAGCGTGTGACCAACTGTAGCGGGTTTTACAATTGTCTCTTCTTATATGCACTGAGGCACAGTTCGTATCAAACATCAACAGCAGAGCTACAGTCGTCAAGCTGCAAGACTCCTTCCTATTTCACCTTCAAAGGGTCCAATTCGTGTTGTTAAAGTATTCCTTACGAGCCTTGTACTTCTGAAACCCTTCCTTCACACTTGAACATCGACATACATTATTTCAAATTTCCTATGCAATATTTAGAATACCCTTCGCTGTTCATAAAATATGTGAAGAACGGCTTCTTGATGCGTCTCTTCTGTATTTTATTGTGAGGGCTTCACCACTGACCCATGAACACTCAACCTACAGCTTACTTGCATATAAATATTATATTCCAATATAGTGAAAGATTTCTAGTATTTCCTGCAGCACGTTGGTAAGCAGAGAAGAATTTGCACGTTCCATATACAATAACAAAAAAATAATTTTCTATAGTTTTGAAGTCCTTAAATTGATGCGTATTTTTGCAATTACGTAACAAACAGGGAAAATGATAATTCTCTGCACACAAGGTGCTCTCTCTCAGTATGAACGACTTAATCTTATCGTGTTTTGTTTCCTTCCTTGTAGGCTACAGATTAATGTGCGATCACTAATTCAGTTCATCAATGAATGGGGACGACCATTTCCCCAGGGGTGTACAAATTGGCTCAACCCACGTCGGTAACCATGGATACGCTGCAGCCCCTGCTGCCATATGACCTTTTACGTCGCGCTTCGTCGAGAAGGTTAAGTCAATTAAATACGTACCTACGTTAACTAATTTTGCCTTTGATGAACAGAGGCGCTCTCTCTCTCTCTTTTATTGTATCGATTTTATAGCTCGCGAGTTTCCAATACCGCCATCTGTCACTCCTAAGTGGTGACATTTCTGCTCAACAGTCACAAAATATACCAAGTAACGGCTACGAAAGTAACGGTCTCATTAAAGCACGCCATTTAGTTAAATATTTATTTTTGCGGATCTTATATATTTAAACGAGCAAGTTATATATATATATATATATATATATATATATATATATATATATATATATATATATATATATTCCGCGCAACTTGGAAACGGTTCTAACGATTTCCATCAAATTTTGTATTCAGAGTTTAGCTTTTTAAGTTCAGCTATATAGGTGTAATTGCCGAAAAAACGCGATTTTACATAAAAAATAACATTTTTTATTCCCGCTTTTACTGCGCAATTCTTGTATATATATTCCCGGTATTTCAGAAACGACTCTAAAGATTTGGTTACATTTTTGTATACATGCATATTACCTTCACAGTGTTTTCTCTACTCACTTTTAGGTAACACATTCACAAGTTTCTCTACACACTCTTCTATAAACAATTTTCCATAAAAAACGTGATTTTACACAAAAACATTTTTATCCACAGTTTTAAAATAAGTCATACTATTTTCTGTATGTTTGAAATAGAAGTACTATTACATTCACACTGTTGTCTCCTCGCACTTTTAGGTAACACATTCACATCTTTTTCTCTACTCACTCTTCTACAAAGAAGTCATACAATTTTTCTGTATGTTTGAAATAGAAATGCTGCATATTACATTCACAGTGTTTTCTCTACTTAAGTACTTTTTGACTCTTAACAATTGCGACAAAAATGATTATTTAGTTAACGTATTTCCTTTCAGGTTTATCTATCTTCTCCCACAAAAAAGATTAAAAGATTTCTCAAAAACAGAGGCGAAAAACGCCGAGCGAAGCTCGGTCGCCCAGGTACCTTAACCTAAAACCCCAATTCAGAGAAATTCATTGCTTGTTACAAAAATTCGATGTCGAGATTTCACCGGAAATATATGTTTTGAGGCCCCCTGAAAAAGGTCCATGTGTGCGTCTCTGAACAGCGTAACTCAACGAAAACTTGAATATTTGTATAGCAAATGAAGTGTATATTTTGAATTTTCTGGCTATAACCAATGCAGTCCTGTTTACTCTGGATGACTTTTGAATAACTGTTAAACCGTAAGATATAGACCAAATCATACTGGTGTATTTACAGGAATGTAGATCTTGCTAAAACACACGTTATGTCTAAATGCATTTTTTGTGGAGTGAACCATTTCGGAGATATTCCTTGTTATTTCTATTAGTTCTGGAATACTTATACTTTTCAACCTTCAGATAGCAACCAGCTTTAAAACATTTGACTATCGCACAAAGTCTACTGTATTCCCATATTCCCCTTGTACCTACAAGGAAATAAGCAATAACATAAGTTATACAACTGTTTATCTCAACTAACATGAAGTAGATGAAAGAATAAGCGCTTGTAAGAATATATTATTGAAGGAAGAATACGCAAGTGTTGTGTAATTTTATTTATACCGAAATAATGACTATTTTAGCCACTTTGCAGCAGCTAGAGTTGGCAACACTGGCACGAACACGCAGTGTGAATGTCGCCATGTTTATTTGAATAACCCGAAACCAAGCCAAGCGTATGTATCTACTGTCCATAGTTCGTCTTGATAAAGGGACATATTTATACTACCAAGACAAGCTGACACTTCTCTAAGTAGTGGCGACAGTGCAGAAACAACTGCAATTTGTACCTACATACATACAACATACTCGTTGCCGCACTCGCTTATATACACGGGAACGACGTAGCACGGATTTTTCTCGAACCTCTTGTAAATAAGCCGCCCCTCTCCGTGTCGCTTGATTGTCCGCGAAACGCTTGTGAGCTTAGCTTTGTTCCTTTTATATTTAGACTTTGGGCCCGAATTACGTAATTGTCGACGGACCCTTAAACCCCACTCACTCGTAAGCTGGCAGTCGCGAACAATCTCTAAACGCTTGGTTCTGACCGGTGCATTGTCGCCGGGTCACGTATTTACAATCACTACAAATGACGTAGGAAATATTGAGGCGGTGATGTTCATTACACTGCCCGTATGTTATGAAACTTTTGAAATCAAGTCGAGTCGTCATGCCTAGCGCGTGATTCATTTAGTCGTTACAATGTGACACGTGTATGTAAGAGATACGTTCTGTCAAACACTTTCCCCTAGCCTAGAGTGTCTTCATAGCATTTCCCTACCGTTACGTTACGTTACGAGGGCGTCCATTTGCTACGGACCAACAAGTATAGCAAGCGGTGCATAAACGGAAACCTCCTCCTTCCAACAAACGCATATTCGTATTGACCTACCTTTCTTCTCACTTCTACAACTAGCTACCTATTTTTGTAAATCGATATCAACTTTAACTGCACGTTTTGTTATAGGTATAAGAAGAATATCCTCATGCAGATGCATGCATTCGTGTGATTCGTGCACGTTTCGCCGTGAGTATGCAACACAAGGGTACACATCCCCTTGGAGTCCACAGGACACTTCCAGTCATTTCGCGACCGGTATCAGTGGACGAACTGTGTCTTAACAAAATATTTCATGCTTTTCTTCGCCAACATTCAACGGTTTATCATGCCGCATACAATGAAAAAACCAAGTATTTCTAATCTACATTTTTACATTCTCTACTAGTAAGTAGAGGAAGTAGTGCATTCCATCCAAAAATTCGATGTCGAAATTTCACCGGAGATATATATTTTGAGTTCCCCTGAATGCAAAAAAAAAAAAGTTCAAAAACCAAAGTTGCTATTTAAATTTAATGTCCTTCAAGGATGCGACACGAAGATTTTGAAAAAAGTCCTCCACCCTAACAACACTTCAGCTGGAAAATTTTTCGAAAATTTTGATTTTCTTGAAAATGGCTGTAACGATCTTACTATACAAAAAGTGTAGATGTCGCTAAAACATACAATTTATGTCCTAATAAAATTTTTTTGTAGAGTTAACCATTTCGGAGATATTCCTTGTTATGTGTCAGTTTCGGAAAACTGAACTTTCGTCTAATGGAACTTCGTTCATTTTTTATATGTTAAGCGTCCAAAGAGAACGGAATCTCAAAACTTTAAAAGATGTGACTATCGCACAAAGTCTAGTGTATTCTAATATTCCCCTTGTACCTACAAGGAAAGAAGCAACAAGATAATTTGTACAAATGTTTTTTCTCGACTAAAATGAAGAAGATATAGGAATAAGAGTTTGTAAGAATGGTTAGTACAAGAGCAGAGAAAGCCATGTGACTGCTTCACTACTTGCGAACTGTGGAAAGTGTTTGGTCGAGATAGAAAGTGCAATGCTACAAACCTGCAACAAGTAGCGGTAGCAGTAATTCCAAAAGCGCCATCATCACAAGCGAGATTCTGACTCTAGACTGACAGACAGAGACATCTTCTCGGGTTACGAACCGTATCCCGTGTCGCCGCAACCGGACCGGTTCTTGCCCAAGACCGGAACACAGTGCTGCCAACCCCGCCCAGGAAGTGCAGCAATCAGTGCGATGCACATCTCAAGCAAATGCGCACATCTCTCTTCCATTGTTTCGCCTGTCACCCAGGCATGTCGGTCTGCTAATCCGAGGGGCCTCAGCACCACACGTAGGGATGAAGGGGAGAGTATCTAGCCACTCCTGACGTCGGCTAGCTCTGTCTAATGTCCCGCGACACCCACATGTCGGTCTGCTAATCCGAGGGGCCTCAGCACCACACGTAGTGATGAAGGGGAGAGTATCTAGCCACTCCTGACGTCGGCTAGCTCTGCCTAATGACCCGCGACACCCACATGTCGGCTTGCTAATCCGAGGGGCCTCAGCACCACACGTAGGGATGAAGGGGAGAGTATCTAGCCACTGCTGACGTCGGCTAGCTCTGTCTAATGTCCCGCGACACCCACATGTCGGTCTGCTAATCCGAGGGGTCTCAGCACCACACGTAGGGATGAAGGGGAGAGTGTCTATCCACTCCTGACGTCGGCTAGCTCTGTCTAATGTCCCGCGACACCTACATGTCGGTCTGCTAATCCGAGGGGTCTCAGCACCACACGTAGGGATGAAGGGGAGAGTATCTATCCACTCCTGACGTCGGCTAGCTCTGTCTAATGTCCCGCGACACCCACATGTCGGTCTGCTAATCCGAGGGGCCTCAGCACCACACGTAGGGATGAAGGGGAGAGTGTCTATCCACTCCTGACGTCGGCTAGCTCTGTCTAATGTCCCGCAACACCCACATGTCGGTCTGCTAATCCGAGGGGCCTCAGCACCACACGTAGGGATGAAGGGGAGAGTGTCTATCCACTACTGACGTCGGCTAGCTCTGTCTAATGTCCCGCGACACCCACATGTCGGTCTGCTAATCCGAGGGGTCTCAGCACCACACGTAGGGATGAAGGGGAGAGTATCTATCCACTCCTGACGTCGGCTAGCTCTGTCTAATGTCCCGCAACACCCACATGTCGGTCTGCTAATCCGAGGGGCCTCAGCACCACACGTAGGGATGAAGGGGAGAGTGTCTATCCACTGCTGACGTCGGCTAGCTCTGTCTAATGTCCCGCAACACCCACATGTCGGTCTGCTAATCCGAGGGGCCTCAGCACCACACGTAGGGATGAAGGGGAGAGTGTCTATCCACTCCTGACGTCGGCTAGCTCTGTCTAATGTCCCGCAACACCCACATGTCGGTCTGCTAATCCGAGGGGTCTCAGCACCACACGTAGGGATGAAGGGGAGAGTGTCTATCCACTACTGACGTCGGCTAGCTCTGTCTAATGTCCCGCGACACCTACATGTCGGTCTGCTAATCCGAGGGGCCTCAGCACCACACGTAGGGATGAAGGGGAGAGTATCTAGCCACTCCTGACGTCGGCTAGCTCTGTCTAATGTCCCGCGACACCCACATGTCGGTCTGCTAATCCGAGGGGCCTCAGCACCACACGTAGTGATGAAGGGGAGAGTATCTAGCCACTCCTGACGTCGGCTAGCTCTGCCTAATGACCCGCGACACCCACATGTCGGCTTGCTAATCCGAGGGGCCTCAGCACCACACGTAGGGATGAAGGGGAGAGTATCTAGCCACTGCTGACGTCGGCTAGCTCTGCCTAATGGCCCGCGATATCTTCCATGATTTCTAGACCGCGGCCTGCAAGCCTGGGAGAAATAAACGTAGGAACAGTCACCCAGAGGTCCCTTGGCAATCAAAACAGTCCCAGTGAGTGGGCCTGAGCAGGTCCGCCAAACGGTAGGGAAGGCAAATTCCACCGACCTGCTACAACCGCCTTCGCCTGGTCTTCTAAAACACACTGATGCAGTAATCTTACACCAGCTTGAAGCAATGCCCATGCGAACCCCGAAACAGGATCGCACACTGTTGTCGGTCAAACTATAGGAATCGTCAATGCTCTCCAGAGGCAGTTAGAGTTAGTTCTCATTCCGAGGATTCCAACGGATATGCCCTTTGAGTTTAACCGAATTCAGTTCCCGATTCGTCTTGCCTTCGTCATGACGATTAACAAATCACAAGACCAATCCTTGACTGTTTGTGGTCGCAACTTAGAAAATGCAGGTTTTCCTCGTGGCATGTTAACGTGTCGGCAAGCCATCCGCTTTATTTGTCCTTTGCGGTAAGAAGTTCGACGGGTCACTTAGTATGTAAATACGATGACAACTTTTCTCCCACCACTACGTGCGTCAAAATCTACAATTTAATCACTCAACTTGATTGCATTTATAAAAAAACTGAGCACTGTTCTTCCTTACCCGAAGTACAGAGCGATACCATGAGGAAGGGTGAAGAGAGGTGAGGGAACTACCGATTGCTGATTGGTCCAAAAATGGATGGAACAAACTTTTGACACGAGTTTGTCGCCTATTTAAACTTGGATCAAGTGGGAAATGAAACCAAATTTCTCCGGAATCATTCTATGCAGAAAACTGAACCGTAACATAGTGCTACCTCCATTTTGTATTTTTTGGATCAATGACTCTAACCTACTCAAATGCAAAACTGAGGTCAATGAATAGCCCAATCAATAATGCAAGTTACTCATATCTATGGAACACAAATTTCCCAGATGCCAAGCTTTTCCTTGGTTTTCCAAAAACGATGGTTCGATTGCTTCATGATCCCGGTGTTAATGCAACTGTTTCCATTAGCGTCATGCGATTGGGCGCGGTCACACATGATGTCCCTAGTCCGCCGTACTACTGGTAGTAAACAAGGCGTGGTCTCTTCACATTCCTCACAAAGCCTTATTCTCTTAACTACTTCATGATAATCGAGATAGGCACTGCCCGTGGTTTAACGCTATCTCTACAACTTGTAGACCTAGGCTACACTTGCCAGATAGCGTTCCGCTTTTTCCTTAATGCACTTAAACACAGAGTTAAAATCTTGGGATACTATAACAATAAAAAAATATGTTTGAGGAAATTAAACTTTCAAAAAATGTTGCATATAAAGGATTGCTTGAGGTAGAGGATCGCGTTGTGCCACACCTTGACCTTGCGTCTGCATACACTTGCAAGGCAATGCTTTACTAGCTCACAGAGTACTACGTTACGTTGTTTTCGACTCTTGCTTCTAGTGGCAATTGTTTACACATTTGATGGCCGTGCTGTACTTCTGACGTCATTCATACTCTGCGTCCAGCTAACATATATCGCATGCGAGCGCACACCTGTCACCTGTCTTTTCTGGTTCTGTTTATTTACTGATAAAGACATCTATACAAACAAGGTAAGTTTCAAGGCGTGCAATGGCGGAACCGAATAGAAACAGGTGTTGGTTTTGTGATTACGTTACGTACATTTTCTTTTGAGACCGAATCACAGCGGTATAACTGTTTCATCTAAAATGGAGGAAATGTCATTTACATATGTGCTGGCCTATCACAGCACAACAGCGTCCCTCAGAGGCACATGAGGGGAAGGTCGGTGGATCTAAATATCATCTATTTAGTCCTCCCGGCTAGGTCCGATGGACCCGTTGACCAACGATAGGTGTGGTCCCCCTTGCAAAATGGGGGTTTAAGTCGGGTGATGTAACTACCACATTGTAAAACTGGTGCCCGTTAAGAAAACAGTTACATGAAAGCCACATACATGAATATGAGTCCTAAAGATAAACATTCCGGAGTGAAAACTGTCCCCCAATCGGATCTCCGGGTGGGGACATCTTTAGGCAAATTTCATTGAGTTCAAAAGTATTGGAAAGCACGAATGCTAATGGCTTCATTGCCAGATGCAAGGCACTAGAAAACAACAACATTTTCTTATTACATAGCAAACGCAATGCTTTACTTTTACTAGAAACACAAAAATGCTTGTTTCCATTCACCTTTGAAGCATGTGACATGATTCTAGCACTGATACTATTTGAGGGACTGACCGGTTCTATGAGGACGGCGTGGCCTGGTAGCTAACCGTGTGTAGCCGAGTGGACGGGGTTTAAAGTACGATGCAGGGGAAATAACACATTGTGTCACTTTTCCCCATCTATGATCCACAGGAGGCGTGGGCAAAATCAACTCAACTGCGCCACTCCCCTGAAACACGGTCTGGCCTCACTCCACCAGCTATCCCTCCCCTTCACTGATGTTCAGGATCCGACACACCTCATTCAGTAGCGAGTATAGCTGTTTCAAGAAGAGTGGGAGATACACGGTATTCAATTTGCGAATATAAAGCGTCAAAATATCAAACAACTTTGATCAGTAGCATAAATCAAACTTTAGTGATCTTACAGGTATTTATTTGGAATTTCTAAAGGTACTTTTTGAATACTCGTAAAATATAAAAGGGGCGATATGACTCCACTGTTTAGTGCTTTAGTTTCTTATTAGTTTATTTAATATAAACAAAATAGTTAATAATAGTGTAGAATTTATTACTGCCTCGCAGGTAGAACGAACGAACGAACGAACGAACGAACGAACGAACGAGCCCACCACTGCACGTGTTGTATACAACATTTGTAATTCGGCAACTGAATGTGGAGCGAGTAAGGCAAGTTCAATCGCAACTCTGCTCTCGTGCCCATGCCTGTGCTCATCACAGCTTCTGCACTGTAAGAACATAGCCAGTGGCTGCCGTGTGATCGCAGCCTGCAATTCTCTTGTGGTACGTATCAGGAAGGCATGGAAATGCCACGCCCTGGTTATCACATAGGTACCTACTTGCCGGCAGCTGCAAGGGGATTTGCCGCTTAGCACTTTAGCATCTCACGGCAACTTATAAGTCTCGTTTTATTAAATGTATCAGTCAATTTAAGTAGTGGTGTTTATTTTCATGCCCATCCACGGATATCCTAAGTCACAAAACCGGTTTTTGTGATTTTAAGGATTAAGTTAAAGCTTTTCTTATAAGAGAATCGTTTAAGCCAATAAATGCTATTAATTATACGTATTAAGAATGTGGAGATAAATCCAAAGAAAATTAAAATGTGTTTTTTTTTCTAGACAAGCTATATTTACCCTTCTCATTACAGCGCCACGTGTTGCAACTGTCATTGATCAGTAGTTATCCCTCACCCTTGGCGCGATACCGTAACACGATGCATATTACGTAGCTACTACACTCGGCAGCAGATATTGCAGAGGCGTGGAAGTCGGCAAGTTTGGACCACACAATAGTTTCTTATAGATGTATGCTTGCCATTTCCCCTAATTGAGTTCCGCCCTCAGGAAGACATCTCTCACATGAAATATTCAGCAGCAGGTTTCTCCGTTCAACTGAAATATTTAGCGCGTCACCATCCTACTGCTGCTGCCATCTAGACAAACGTGATGAATCCTTCATCACATGCACGCAAATACCAACCGCGCTCACTAGAGAGATGGAGTCTTAACATGAATATACGACCTCAAAATAAGGATATGGGGTGCTTTTCTAACCTTATTGCGCATGCTTCTGAATGAATCATTATTTCCTTGTAGGTGCAAGGACAATATGAGAATACAGTACATTTTAAAGCTTTCAAACGTCGTTCTCTTTGTACGGTTAACATATAAAGAAATGAATAACGATGTTCCATTTGACAGAAGGATAAGTTCTCCAAAACTCACACACACAACAAGGAATATCTCCGAAATGGTTCACCCTACAAAAAAATTTATTGAGACATAAATTGTGTATTTTAGCAAGATCTACATTTTTTGTAGAGTATAATTTGGTCTATCTCTAACGGTTTACCAGTTATGAAAAAGTCGTCCAGAGTAAATACGACTACAGGGGCTATAGCCAGAAAATTCAAGATATACATTTCATTTGTCATCAAAATATCTCAAACATATGACATTTTAATCAAAATCGTTAGAGCTATTTTCAAGAAAATGAAAATTTTCAAAAAAGTTTCCATGTAAAGGGTAGTTTAGGGTGGGGTTATTTTCTTCAAAATCTTCGTGTCGCATCCTTGAAAGACATTAAACTTAAATACCAACTTTGGTTTTTAACCGACTTTTCGTTTTTGAGTTATGCTGTCCACAGACTGACACACAGACACACACACGGACCTTTTTCTAAAAATGCTTTTTTTTTTTTTTTTTTTTTTTAAATTTTATTCAGTGGGTCTCAAAACATATATTTCCGGTGAAATCTGGACATCGAATTTTTGGGTGGAATACAATACTTCCCCTACTTACCAGTAGAGAAAGTAAAAATGTGGGAGTAACTTATGTAAATAGTTGAACACACATAATTTTGACAAATGTTTCAGCGTATACCAAGGTGGGTCCTGAGAATGCTTACGAAGGACCACAAAGTGGACCGCGAGTTTCTTCATGCCTACGACTAATCTCACCAACAAATTTGGATGGTATACTGTCACACACCCTCCCTACAGCCCAGACCTAGCCCCAAGTGACTACCATCTCTTCCCTGAATTGAAGAAACACCTGCATGGGACGCATTTCAGAACCAGAGAGGAACTGAAAGAAACTGTTTTAAGCTATCTTCACTGCATGACGGGATACAAAAGTTGGAACACCACACGCAAAAATGCATTGATCAGAACAGCGATTATGTCAGAAAACAAGAAAAAGTCTAAGCTTTCCAACAATGTCTTACTCAATGTCAATAAATATGTTTTTCATTTTAAAAAAAAAAATTGGGAACCTTATATTGCGGACAACCGTTGTAAATGCAGTTAGTTTTATGTGGAATAGCACCAACAAGGCGGAGAAGGGCTTACTTTTAATATGGCATTTGTTTTTTGAGGTTATGTTTAGCTATTCTACGATAAAGCCAGAAATCCTGGGCTTCTGCGGTGCAAATAGCTACTTTATAAGTTTTATCCAACTGGACTTCTCAGTGGGGGAATGTCACGACGTTTTAGACAAGCTGAAAGCGCCATAGCAACCACACCAGCAGCACGGCCGCTCTTATAGCTTGCGAGTTTCTAACAATATTATATATTTAAACGAGCAATACTTGTATATATATTTATTCCGAGCAACTTGGAAACGGCTCTAACGATTTCGATCAAATTTTGTACTCAGACAGGGTTTTGCTTTTTAAGTTCATCTATATAAGTGTCATTCCCGAAAAAACGCGATTTTACATAAAAAATAACATTTTTTATTCCCGCTTCTACTGCGCCATTCACAAACAGCTCTAAAAGTTTGGTTAAATTTTTGTATACATACATATTACCTTCACAGTCTTTTCTCTACTCACTTTTAGGTAACACATTCACATCTCTTTCTCTACTCACTCTTCTATAAACAATTTTCCATAAAAAACGTGATTTTGCACCAAGAAACATTTTTATTCGCACATAATGGGAAATGAAATGAATTCTGGAATGCGGCAGAGGAAACAAATATGAAAACCGAATTGGAAGAATGTAAACTACGGAGTAGAAAATATAGGAACAAACATTGACAAAATGGAAACAAAAATGGAAGGCAAATTGAAAATGTAAAAAAAAAAAAAAAAAAAGGTTTCACAAAAACAGAGGCGAAAAACGCCGAGCGAAGCTCGATCGCCCAGGTACTAAACATAACATAGGAAAGCAGGGTTACCTGTAATGCCAGTGGAAAGTGTCATTATACAGCCAATGGTGAAACCACGTACCTGCAACAAAACACACACTTTAGCATACACTGCGATTGGAATAAATACCTACTACAGTAAGTAAATACCCAAGGACAGAGGAAACGATGGATGGATGAATCAATGAATTAAAACATTTGGAGCACACAACAAGCCTTGGTGGAGAAGAGCAACATGTATGTACATAACTAAAGAAGTGAATATTTGCAATTTTCTGGGAACAGCTGCGCAAGTCTTGTTCATTCTGAATGAGTTCACAATGTCTTGCTGTTCAGCCAGGGCATTTAACATACAATGTTAGAAGTCGGAAAATGGCTGCAGCAAACCGAACTGTTTATGCGAGTTTCATGTATTTCAATATCATTTCTAATGCAAGAATGGATGCACATCATAATACATTTAATAATCTACAAAAGAAGGAACTTTTAACGCAATACAGGTTGTCCACAGCGATCGTGAGCACAATTTTACATCAAATTCAATGTCCACATTAGGTTAGAATATGACAATGTGACTGCCACTTCGTTTAATACTGGTAGTAAGTGTTGCAATTTCCAAAGCTACTGTTCGTGGCTTTATTCTGAATGTTTCCTATGCAATTGCTTCAAGTAGCAAACAGTATTCTTGTCTGCTTGATCTTTTATCAGTGGTAACACATTTCCTACACTTAGATTTCAATGTAGTATCCAGCACATTCAGGTTTAAACACAGCTGACTATTTTGGTACTGCGTTTTATATTGATGTAAAATGGCCACTATTGCTGTTTGGGACTGGGATCAAGTGTATTTTAATTAAACTACTCTCACGTTTTCCTCCAGGCTCCACTATTGTAGTCCGTCTGCGTTACTGCACGCGATAATACTTCTATACTTACCAACGAGTTCTGTAACCAACGTTTTTTGAGCACTGAACCATTAACTCCTCTGCATATAGGTTCTTCAGTTGACATCGCGATTCTAACCTCAATCAGGAAAATCACATGGCATTGTCCGCACTAGTTGTTTGTTATTGACACAGAGAGCGCTGCGATGCATAGACAAAGGCGCATCGAGGAGCGTAGATCGGTCACTGCCATGCCTTCTCGAATGCTGTAGTTCGCAGTTAAAGTGTGGCAAGCTCAATATGGCATTTTATTATATACGTGCATTTCAAAATCAGAATTCAGGTTAGTTCTGTCATAATGTAATGAAAATTGCAACATATATCCAATAAATGTCTTTAGACATGCAGATAACTAAAGGCAAGACTTTTTTTGTGATAATTATTTGAAAAATTCGTATTAATAATTTAAGTTTTGGTGTTAGTTCTGTCATAAGATAATGAAAATTTTTCGGTGGAATACAATACGATGTTTGAGCCATTGGCACGTAATACTCCTAAGTAAAAGTTAGTAAACGCTGAGTTAAGAGCACTTACAACACCGGTTGGTGCAAGAAGAGTGAGTAGAGAAATGCGTATGGATGCAGACTTGTTGTGTGGATCGAAGCAAGTTGATCGTATTGAGTGTACGTAGAATGCAGTGGAGAGAGAGGGAGACAGAGAGATCTAGCACATGCACTTGAGAGCAGCGCAACCGTTGGACAATAACCCTTACGAGGGTGGTTGTTTCCACTTCTTAGCAATTGTGTGCAGGGGTTGTAAGGACCTGCTCCACTTGCTCAGCTGCACATGGGACACAATTTATAGAAACATCCTGCCACATGTCCCTTCGACTTGTTTAGCCTTCCATCTACTCTATAAGGAGATGTTTCAAAATATCATCTTTGAAAACTTCCATCAGACTTGTAAAGGATTGTACCTTTGCGCTAATCTTTGCACTGCAAAGTAGTAATAAATGGCAGTAAACAGGTGAACTAAATAGCACGGATTTGGCCTATCCCCTTGCCCCTCCATTTACCACTTCCAGAATGAACGTCTACAATGCTGTCCAACAGTGCCAAATTCGAGGTAGCATAGATCCATAGAATAGTTATATAATAATGCTGCAAAACAGTTTACGTATTTCTTCCCTTTCTTAAGGTAGTGGCATGGCATGGAGGCACAACTCTTAGATCCACCCCTGACTAAACATATAATACGAGCCCCGTGAAAAATTATATAAAAAATACACAATGAAAACTACAACCTAATCAAACCAAGTGAAGTAATTAAACATATGCAAATACAAAACGTAATTGTCACGTGACTGGACTTGAAACAAAAGTTGGTCACAATGGAATGGTATAAAAATGTTATAGCACTAGAAGTTTGTAGTTGGCGTACAACATGCTAAAATTTCTACTTTTACGCCAGCTGTCAAAAAAAGTGTGTGTGAGAACAGCATAACCCAAAAACGAAAAGTCGGTTAAAAACCAAAATTCGTATTTAAGTATAATTTCTTTCAAGGATGCGACATGAAGATTTTGAGGAAAAAAAAAACTGCCCCGCTCTAAACTACCCTTTACGTGGAAACATTTTTAGAAAATTTTAATTTTCTTGAAAATGGATAACATGTTTAAGATACTTTTATGACAAATATTTTATACATTTGAATTTTCTGGGTATAGCCCAGTCCTGTTTACTGTGGATGACTTTTGAATAACTCCTAAACCGTAAGAGGTAGACCAAATCTTACTATACAACAACACACAATTTATGTCTAAATACCTGTTTTATAGAGTGGACCATCCTTGTCATTTGTTTCAGTTTCGAAAAAAAAAAATTTTGTCAAATGCAATATCCTTGTTCATTTTTTTATGTTAGTCGTACAAAGAGAACGGAATTTGAAATCTTTAGATTTGACTACCGCACAAAGCCTACTGTATTCCCATATTCCCCTTGTACCTACAAGGAAATAAGCAATAAGATAATTTGTACAAATGTTTATCTCGACTAACACGAAGAAGATATAGGAATAAGAGTTTGTAAGAATGGTTAGTACAAGAGTAGAGAAAGTCATGTGAGTGCAAGGGATAGAGAACAGGCCTGAGAGGCTGCTACAAGCAGTTTAGTACATTCTTCTATGAGATGAAGGAGAATTTGCCTGTATGGGTTATCTCAATTTTAAAGAAATGATGCGTATGTCGGGGCCGCCACTGCTAGCCACAGAAATAACGGTTTTATCAGTTGTTGCGGTGAAGATGGATTCTGTTCAACAGTTTGAGTGAGTTGTTTTATGAAGGAGTCGGAACTGCTGGTATCGTCATGCTTTATCCCATTGACGTGGGATGAATGTAAACATCCAGGTATAGCTGCACATATCTGCATAGAGTGCAGTAGATGGAGGCTACCTACCTCAAGTCCCACTTTCTGCTTATGAGAAATCAGAAATCAACTAATCCTATTATTGGGAAGTCAGACGAAGAATGGATAAGTGTAATATCTAGCATACACGAAACATGTCCTTATGAAAGTTAGCATATAAGCTGTAACATTTACAAATGCCCGTAAGCCGAGCTTCTATTTCATAAGAAGATCCCAACACAGTGTCATTTTTAGGTTAGTTCTGATCTTCATTGTGATTTACGATTCGCTATGTTTAGTGTCAATTGTTCCATGGCCTTCTGAGAAAGACACAGTCGTCCTAGATTTTCATATTGCGAGGATATTAACTGGTTTAAACTGGATGTCACTAAACCTCCACCAACTGTAAGCCAAAAGTAGCAAATAGACATAGGTTAATCAGCCCAATATCTCCTCCATCCTCATCTATATTAAACAGAAAGTTTGCGTGTATGGTAATTAAAAAACCACACGATTTTGATAATTGTTTCACCATTAAAATATCCTCTTGAGGCTTTACAATGTTCAGAAACAATTCAAAACTGGGATATTAGGACTTTGTGATCTTTTTACATTCTCTACTATCGACTTCAGTCCAAAATTCAAGATATACATAAAAATATCCCATATTTGCGGGGTCGGCGCAAAACAAAGGACAACGGGACCAAGCGACTTCACACCACATTCCGTGTCGGCGGTCACGCTATGTGTACGTGACTGTCAACAATCGAAGCGGCAGGAACAAAAGGGGTTTCAAGAACGTTCGC
The DNA here is from genome assembly GCA_030765045.1 of Tenodera sinensis. Taxonomy (NCBI): domain Eukaryota; kingdom Metazoa; phylum Arthropoda; class Insecta; order Mantodea; family Mantidae; genus Tenodera; species Tenodera sinensis. The sequence goes on from CM060970.1 coordinate 132,118,309, forward strand.
GGGACTTCTAGCTGCGTTATTTCGGGTGTAACTCGAAAAATGTGCTATGACGTCATCCCCAGTATGTAAGGAGGCCAGAGAAGAGCAGAGTAGTGTGTTTTAGACTTGACGATTAGACATGGGTCGGTCAGTGTGTCAATGAGTGCAAGACAGGTGTGTGTGTGTGTGTGTGTGTGCGCGCGCGCGCGCGCGCGTCTGTGTGTGTGACTGTGGATAGCATAACTCAAAAATGAAAAAAGCGGCTAAAAACCAAATTTGGTATTTAAGTTTAATGTCTTTCAAGAATGCGAAGATTTTGAAGAAAATTGCTCCACCCTTTACATGTACAATTTTTCGAATATTTTTATTTCTTGAAAATCAGAAACGATTTTGATTAAAATGTCATATGTTTGAGATATTTTGATGACAAATGAAATGTATATCTCGAATTTTCTGGCTATAGCCCCTGTAGTCGTACTTACTCTGGACGACTTTTGCCTAACTGGTAAACCGTTAGAGATAGACCAAATCATACTATACAAAACATGTAGATATTGCTAAAATACACAATTTTTATGTAAATTTGTAGTAGAGTGAACCATTTCGGATATAGGTATTCCATGTTATTTGTGTGAGTCTTGAAGAACTTATACTTCTTTCAAATGGAATATCGTTATGCACTTTTTATATGTTAACCGTGCAAATACAACGGATTTGAAAGCTTTACAAGATTTGACTATCGCTCAAAGTCTACTGTATTCTAATATTCCCCTTGTACCTAGAAGATACAGGAATAAGAGTTTGTAAGAATGGATAGTACAAGAGTAGAGAAAGTCATGTGAATGTAACACATCAGATTTTTTTAGGTTACTATGTTGCTGGGTGTTACATCATTTGTAATTTGTTCAAGTATAGGTATATTGGACATAGTTCTGTACAAAGAACCAGAAGCTTTTACATTCTAAAGCTGGTACATATTTAATCAAGATAAAAATATAAAAGAGGGCAGGAAAGTCGGTCAATGCTGCAGAATCTAGCAAGGTGCATCTTTGTTCCCATTCCAAACAGTTGAAGAGCCAAGATTCTCTTGTTCTTCGGCCAGTTTACTTTCGTATCACTGCGCCGTGGTTTTACTTTCTCATTTGTCCTTACTCTCGTAGGAAAGCGACTCGCAAGAATAATTCCAGAACAATCACAAAATTATTTTATTTCAAATATTGCCTTCCCTATATCAAAATATCTATAATGAATACGTACGTATGTACCAGACAGAGTGAAGTAACCAGTATGAGAGTGAGGAAGAGGATGATATGAAATGTAGGTGATGATGGAGCAGTTGGTGGAATGAGTGGTGGGGGAAACAGACCAACATATGTACCAGACAGAGTGAAGTGGTGAGTCAGTATGAGGGTGAGGAAGAGGATGATATGAAATGTAGGTGATGATGAAGCAGTTGGTGGAATGAGTGGTGGGGGAAACAGACCAACATATGTACCAGACAGAGTGAAGTGGTGAGTCAGTATGAGAGTGAGGAAGAGGATGATATGAAATGTAGGTGATGATGGAGCAGTTGGTGGAATGAGTGGTGGCGGAAACAGACCAACATATGTACCAGACAGAGTGAAGTGGTCAGTATGAGAGTGAGGAAGAGGATGATATGAAATGTAGGTGATGATGAAGCAGTTGGTGGAATGAGTGGTGGGGGAAACAGACCAACATATGTACCAGACAGAGTGAAGCGGTGAGTCAGTATGAGAGTGAGGAAGAGGATGATATGAAATGTAGGTGATGATGGAGCAGTTGGTGGAATGAGTGGTGGGGGAAACAGACCAACATATGTACCAGACAGAGTGAAGTGGTGAGTCAGTATGAGAGTGAGGAAGAGGATGATATGAAATGTAGGTGATGATGGAGCAGTTGGTGGAATGAGTGGTGGGGGAAACAGACCAACATATGTACCAGACAGAGTGAAGTGGTGAGTCAGTATGAGAGTGAGGAAGAGGATGATATGAAATGTAGGTGATGATGGAGCAGTTGGTGGAATGAGTGGTGGGGGAAACAGACCAACATATGTACCAGACAGAGTGAAGCGGTGAGTCAGTATGAGAGTGAGGAAGAGGATGATATGAAATGTAGGTGATGATGGAGCAGTTGGTGGAATGAGTGGTGGGGGAAACAGACCAACATATGTACCAGACAGACAGAGTGAAGTGGTGAGTCAGTATGAGAGTGAGGAAGAGGATGATATGAAATGTAGGTGATGATGGAGCAGTTGGTGGAATGAGTGGTGGGGGAAACAGACCAACATATGTACCAGACAGAGTGAAGTGGTCAGTATGAGAGTGAGGAAGAGGATGATATGAAATGTAGGTGATGATGGAGCAGTTGGTAGAATGAGTGGTGGGGGAAACAGACCAACATATGTACCAGACAGAGTGAAGTGGTCAGTATGAGAGTGAGGAAGAGGATGATATGAAATGTAGGTGATGATGGAGCAGTTGGTAGAATGAGTGGTGGGGGAAACAGACCAACATATGTACCAGACAGAGTGAAGTGGTCAGTATGAGAGTGAGGAAGAGGATGATATGAAATGTAGGTGATGATGGAGCAGTTGGTGGAATGAGTGGTGGGGGAAACAGACCAACATATGTACCAGACAGAGTGAAGTGGTGAGTCAGTATGAGAGTGAGGAAGAGGATGATATGAAATGTAGGTGATGATGGAGCAGTTGGTGGAATGAGTGGTGGGGGAAACAGACCAACATATGTACCAGACAGAGTGAAGCGGTGAGTCAGTATGAGAGTGAGGAAGAGGATGATATGAAATGTAGGTGATGATGGAGCAGTTGGTGGAATGAGTGGTGGGGGAAACAGACCAACATATGTACCAGACAGACAGAGTGAAGTGGTGAGTCAGTATGAGAGTGAGGAAGAGGATGATATGAAATGTAGGTGATGATGGAGCAGTTGGTGGAATGAGTGGTGGGGGAAACAGACCAACATATGTACCAGACAGAGTGAAGTGGTCAGTATGAGAGTGAGGAAGAGGATGATATGAAATGTAGGTGATGATGGAGCAGTTGGTAGAATGAGTGGTGGGGGAAACAGACCAACATATGTACCAGACAGAGTGAAGTGGTCAGTATGAGAGTGAGGAAGAGGACGATATGAAATATAGGTGATGATGGAGCAGTTGGTGGAATGAGTGGTGGGGGAAACAGATCAACATATGTACCAGACAGACAGAGTGAAGTGGTCAGTATGAGAGTGAGGAAGAGGATGATATGAAATGTAGGTGATGATGGAGCAGTTGGTGGAATGAGTGGTGGGGGAAACAGATCAACATATGTACCAGACAGAGTGAAGTGGTCAGTATGAGAGTGAGGAAGAGGATGATATGAAATGTAGGTGATGATGGAGCAGTTGGTGGAATGAATGGTGGGGGAAACAGACCAACATAAGTACCAGACAGAGTGAAGTGGTCAGTATGAGAGTGAGGAAGAGGATGATATGAAATGTAGGTGATGATAGAGCAGTTGGTGGAATGAGTGGTGGGGGAAACAGACCAACATATGTACCAGACAGACAGAGTGAAGTGGTGAGTCAGTATGAGAGTGAGGAAGAGGATGATATGAAATGTAGGTGATGATGGAGCAGTTGGTGGAATGAGTGGTGGGGGAAACAGACCAACATATGTACCAGACAGACAGAGTGAAGTGGTCAGTATGAGAGTGAGGAAGAGGATGATATGAAATGTAGGTGATGATGGAGCAGTTGGTGGAATGAGTGGTGGGGGAAACAGACCAACATATGTACCAGACAGAGTGAAGTGGTCAGTATGAGAGTGAGGAAGAGGATGATATGAAATGTAGGTGATGATGGAGCAGTTGGTAGAATGAGTGGTGGGGGAAACAGACCAACATATGTACCAGACAGAGTGAAGTGGTCAGTATGAGAGTGAGGAAGAGGATGATATGAAATGTAGGTGATGATGGAGCAGTTGGTGGAATGAGTGGTGGGGGAAACAGACCAACATATGTACCAGACAGACAGAGTGAAGTGGTGAGTCAGTATGAGAGTGAGGAAGAGGATGATATGAAATGTAGGTGATGATGGAGCAGTTGGTAGAATGAGTGGTGGGGGAAACAGACCAACATATGTACCAGACAGAGTGAAGTGGTCAGTATGAGAGTGAGGAAGAGGATGATATCAAATGTAGGTGATGATGGAGCAGTTGGTGGAATGAGTGGTGGGGGAAACAGATCAACATATGTACCAGACAGACAGAGTAAAGTGGTCAGTATGAGAGTGAGGAAGAGGATGATATGAAATATAGGTGATGATGGAGCAGTTGGTGGAATGAGTGGTGGGGGAAACAGATCAACATATGTACCAGACAGACAGAGTGAAGTGGTCAGTATGAGAGTGAGGAAGAGGATGATATGAAATGTAGGTGATGATGGAGCAGTTGGTGGAATGAGTGGTGGGGGAAACAGATCAACATATGTACCAGACAGAGTGAAGTGGTCAGTATGAGAGTGAGGAAGAGGATGATATGAAATGTAGGTGATGATGGAGCAGTTGGTAGAATGAGTGGTGGGGGAAACAGACCAACATATGTACCAGACAGAGTGAAGTGGTGAGTCAGTATGAGAGTGAGGAAGAGGATGATATGAAATGTAGGTGATGATGGAGCAGTTGGTGGAATGAGTGGTGGGGGAAACAGACCAACATATTTACCAGACAGACAGAGTAAAGTGGTCAGTATGAGAGTGAGGAAGAGGATGATATGAAATGTAGGTGATGATGGAGCAGTTGGTGGAATGAGTGGTGGGGGAAACAGACCAACATATGTACCAGACAGACAGAGTGAAGTGGTCAGTACGAGAGTGAGGAAGAGGATGATATGAAATGTAGGTGATGATGGAGCAGTTGGTGGAATGCGTGGTGGGGGAAACAGACCAACATATGTACCAGACAGAGTGAAGTGGTGAGTCAGTATGAGAGTGAAGAAGAGGATGATATGAAATGTAGGTGATGATGGAGCAGTTGGTGGAATGAGTGGTGGGGGAAACAGACCAACATATGTACCAGACAGAGTGAAGTGGTGAGTCAGTATGAGAGTGAAGAAGAGGATGATATGAAATGTAGGTGATGATGGAGCAGTTGGTGGAATGAGTGGTGGGGGAAACAGACCAACATATGTACCAGACAGACAGAGTGAAGTGGTGAGTCAGTATGAGAGTGAGGAAGAGGATGATATGAAATGTAGGTGATGATGGAGCAGTTGGTGGAATGAGTGGTGGGGGAAACAGACCAACATATGTACCAGACAGAGTGAAGTGGTCAGTATGAGAGTGAGGAAGAGGATGATATGAAATGTAGGTGATGATGGAGCAGTTGGCGGAATGAGTGGTGGGGGAAACAGACCAACATATGTACCAGACAGACAGAGTGAAGTGGTCAGTATGAGAGTGAGGAAGAGGATGATATGAAATGTAGGTGATGATGGAGCAGTTGGTGGAATGAGTGATGGGGGAAACAGACCAACATATGTACCAGACAGAGTGAAGTGGTCAGTATGAGAGTGAGGAAGAGGATGATATGAAATGTAGGTGATGATGGAGCAGTTGGTGGAATGAGTGGTGGTGGAAACAGACCAACATATGTACCAGACAGACTGAAGTGGTCAGTATGAGAGTGAGGAAGAGGATGATATGAAATGTAGGTGATGATGGAGCAGTTGGTGGAATGAGTGGTGGTGGAAACAGACCAACATATGTACTAGACAGAGTGAAGTGGTGAGTCAGTATGAGAGTGAGGAAGAGGATGATATGAAATGTAGGTGATGATGGAGCAGTTGGTGGAATGAGTGGTGGGGGAAACAGACCAACATATGTACCAGACAGACAGACTGAAGTGGTCAGTATGAGAGTGAGGAAGAGGATGATATGAAATGTAGGTGATGATGGAGCAGTTGGTGGAATGAGTGATGGGGGAAACAGACCAACATATGTACCAGACAGAGTGAAGTGGTCAGTATGAGAGTGAGGAAGAGGATGATATGAAATGTAGGTGATGATGGAGCAGTTGGTGGAATGAGTGGTGGTGGAAACAGACCAACATATGTACCAGACAGACTGAAGTGGTCAGTATGAGAGTGAGGAAGAGGATGATATGAAATGTAGGTGATGATGGAGCAGTTGGTGGAATGAGTGGTGGTGGAAACAGACCAACATATGTACTAGACAGAGTGAAGTGGTGAGTCAGTATGAGAGTGAGGAAGAGGATGATATGAAATGTAGGTGATGATGGAGCAGTTGGTGGAATGAGTGGTGGGGGAAACAGACCAACATATGTACCAGACAGACAGACTGAAGTGGTCAGTATGAGAGTGAGGAAGAGGATGATATGAAATGTAGGTGATGATGGAGCAGTTGGTGGAATGAGTGGTGGTGGAAACAGACCAACATATGTACCAGACAGAGTGAAGTGGTCAGTATGAGAGTGAGGAAGAGGATGATATGAAATGTAGGTGATGATGGAGCAGTTGGTGGAATGAGTGGTGGGGGAAACAGACCAACATATGTACCAGACAGAGTGAAGTGGTGAGTATGAGAGTGAGGAAGAGGATGATATGAAATGTAGGTGATGATGGAGCAGTTGGTGGAATGAGTGGTGGCAGAAACAGACCAACATATGTACCAGACAGAGTGAAGTGGTGAGTCAGTATGAGAGTGAGGAAGAGGATGATATGAAATGTAGGTGATGATGGAGCAGTTGGTGGAATGAGTGGTGGGGGAAACAGACCAACATATGTACCAGACAGACAGAGTGAAGTGGTGAGTCAGTATGAGAGTGAGGAATAGGATGATATGAAATGTAGGTGATGATGGAGCAGTTGGTGGAATGAGTGGTGGGGGAAACAGACCAACATATGTACCAGACAGACAGAGTGAAGTGGTCAGTATAAGAGTGAGGAAGAGGATGATATGAAATGTAGGTGATGATGGAGCAGTTGGTGGAATGAGTGGTGGGGGAAACAGACCAACATATGTACCAGACAGACAGACTGAAGTGGTCAGTATGAGAGTGAGGAAGAGGATGATATGAAATGTAGGTGATGATGGAGCAGTTGGTGGAATGAGTGGTGGTGGAAACAGACCAACATATGTACTAGACAGAGTGAAGTGGTGAGTCAGTATGAGAGTGAGGAAGAGGATGATATGAAATGTAGGTGATGATGGAGCAGTTGGTGGAATGAGTGGTGGGGGAAACAGACCAACATATGTACCAGACAGACAGACTGAAGTGGTCAGTATGAGAGTGAGGAAGAGGATGATATGAAATGTAGGTGATGATGGAGCAGTTGGTGGAATGAGTGGTGGGGGAAACAGACCACCATATGTACCAGACAGACAGAGTAAAGTGGTCAGTATGAGAGTGAGGAAGAGGATGATATGAAATGTAGGTGATGATGGAGCAGTTGGTGGAATGAGTGGTGGGGGAAACAGACCAACATATGTACCAGACAGAGTGAAGTGGTCAGTATGAGAGTGAGGAAGAGGATGATATGAAATGTAGGTGATGATGGAGCAGTTGGTGGAATGAGTGGTGGGGGAAACAGACCAACATATGTACCAGACAGAGTGAAGTGGTGAGTCAGTATGAGAGTGAAGAAGAGGATGATATTAAATGTAGGTGATGATGGAGCAGTTGGTGGAATGAGTGGTGGGGGAAACAGACCAACATATGTACCAGACAGAGTGAAGTGGTGAGTCAGTATGAGAGTGAAGAAGAGGATGATATGAAATGTAGGTGATGATGGAGCAGTTGGTGGAATGAGTGGTGGGGGAAACAGACCAACATATGTACCAGACAGACAGAGTGAAGTGGTGAGTCAGTATGAGAGTGAGGAAGAGGATGATATGAAATGTAGGTGATGATGGAGCAGTTGGTGGAATGAGTGGTGGGGGAAACAGACCAACATATGTACCAGACAGACAGAGTGAAGTGGTCAGTATGAGAGTGAGGAAGAGGATGATATGAAATGTAGGTGATGATGGAGCAGTTGGTGGAATGAGTGGTGGGGGAAACAGACCAACATATGTACCAGACAGACAGACTGAAGTGGTCAGTATGAGAGTGAGGAAGAGGATGATATGAAATGTAGGTGATGATGGAGCAGTTGGTGGAATGAGTGGTGGTGGAAACAGACCAACATATGTACTAGACAGAGTGAAGTGGTGAGTCAGTATGAGAGTGAGGAAGAGGATGATATGAAATGTAGGTGATGATGGAGCAGTTGGTGGAATGAGTGGTGGGGGAAACAGACCAACATATGTACCAGACAGACAGACTGAAGTGGTCAGTATGAGAGTGAGGAAGAGGATGATATGAAATGTAGGTGATGATGGAGCAGTTGGTGGAATGAGTGGTGGGGGAAACAGACCACCATATGTACCAGACAGACAGAGTAAAGTGGTCAGTATGAGAGTGAGGAAGAGGATGATATGAAATGTAGGTGATGATGGAGCAGTTGGTGGAATGAGTGGTGGGGGAAACAGACCAACATATGTACCAGACAGAGTGAAGTGGTCAGTATGAGAGTGAGGAAGAAGATGATATGAAATGTAGGTGATGATGGAGCAGTTGGTGGAATGAGTGGTGGGGGAAACAGACCAACATATGTACCAGACAGAGTGAAGTGGTGAGTCAGTATGAGAGTGAAGAAGAGGATGATATTAAATGTAGGTGATGATGGAGCAGTTGGTGGAATGAGTGGTGGGGGAAACAGACCAACATATGTACCAGACAGAGTGAAGTGGTGAGTCAGTATGAGAGTGAAGAAGAGGATGATATGAAATGTAGGTGATGATGGAGCAGTTGGTGGAATGAGTGGTGGGGGAAACAGACCAACATATGTACCAGACAGACAGAGTGAAGTGGTGAGTCAGTATGAGAGTGAGGAAGAGGATGATATGAAATGTAGGTGATGATGGAGCAGTTGGTGGAATGAGTGGTGGGGGAAACAGACCAACATATGTACCAGACAGAGTGAAGTGGTCAGTATGAGAGTGAGGAAGAGGATGATATGAAATGTAGGTGATGATGGAGCAGTTGGCGGAATGAGTGGTGGGGGAAACAGACCAACATATGTACCAGACAGAGTGAAGTGGTCAGTATGAGAGTGAGGAAGAGGATGATATGAAATGTAGGTGATGATGGAGCAGTTGGTGGAATGAGTGGTGGTGGAAACAGACCAACATATGTACCAGACAGACTGAAGTGGTCAGTATGAGAGTGAGGAAGAGGATGATATGAAATGTAGGTGATGATGGAGCAGTTGGTGGAATGAGTGGTGGTGGAAACAGACCAACATATGTACTAGACAGAGTGAAGTGGTGAGTCAGTATGAGAGTGAGGAAGAGGATGATATGAAATGTAGGTGATGATGGAGCAGTTGGTGGAATGAGTGGTGGGGGAAACAGACCAACATATGTACCAGACAGACAGACTGAAGTGGTCAGTATGAGAGTGAGGAAGAGGATGATATGAAATGTAGGTGATGATGGAGCAGTTGGTGGAATGAGTGGTGGTGGAAACAGACCAACATATGTACCAGACAGAGTGAAGTGGTCAGTATGAGAGTGAGGAAGAGGATGATATGAAATGTAGGTGATGATGGAGCAGTTGGTGGAATGAGTGGTGGGGGAAACAGACCAACATATGTACCAGACAGAGTGAAGTGGTGAGTCAGTATGAGAGTGAGGAAGAGGATGATATGAAATGTAGGTGATGATGGAGCAGTTGGTGGAATGAGTGGTGGTGGAAACAGACCAACATATGTACCAGACAGAGTGAAGTGGTATGAGAGTGAGGAAGAGGATGATATGAAATGTAGGTGATGATGGAGCAGTTGGTGGAATGAGTGGTGGCAGAAACAGACCAACATATGTACCAGACAGAGTGACGTGGTGAGTCAGTATGAGAGTGAGGAAGAGGATGATATGAAATGTAGGTGATGATGGAGCAGTTGGTGGAATGAGTGGTGGGGGAAACAGACCAACATATGTACCAGACAGAGTGAAGTGGTGAGTCAGTATGAGAGTGAGGAAGAGGATGATATGAAATGTAGGTGATGATGGAGCAGTTGGTGGAATGAGTGGTGGTGGAAACAGACCAACATATGTACCAGACAGAGTGAAGTGGTCAGTATGAGAGTGAGGAAGAGGATGATATGAAATGTAGGTGATGATGGAGCAGTTGGTGGAATGAGTGGTGGCAGAAACAGACCAACATATGTACCAGACAGAGTGAAGTGGTTAGTCAGTATGAGAGTGAGGAAGAGGATGATATGAAATGTAGGTGATGATGGAGCAGTTGGTGGAATGAGTGGTGGGGGAAACAGACCAACATATGTACCAGACAGACAGAGTGAAGTGGTCAGTATGAGAGTGAGGAAGAGGATGATATGAAATGTAGGTGATGATGGAGCAGTTGGTGGAATGAGTGGTGGGGGAAACAGACCAACATATGTACCAGACAGAGTGAAGTGGTCAGTATGAGAGTGAGGAAGAGGATGATATGAAATGTAGGTGATGATGGAGCAGTTGGTGGAATGAGTGGTGGGGGAAACAGACGAACATATGTACCAGACAGAGTGAAGTGGTCAGTATGAGAGTGAGGAAGAGGATGATATGAAATGTAGGTGATGATGGAGCAGTTGGTGGAATGAGTGGTGGGGGAAACAGACCAACATATGTACCAGATAGAGTGAAGTGGTGAGTATGAGAGTGAGGAAGAGGATGATATGAAATGTAGGTGATGATGGAGCAGTTGGTGGAATGAGTGGTGGCAGAAACAGACCAACATATGTACCAGACAGAGTGAAGTGGTGAGTCAGTATGAGAGTGAGGAAGAGGATGATATGAAATGTAGGTGATGATGGAGCAGTTGGTGGAATGAGTGGTGGGGGAAACAGACCAACATATGTACCAGACAGACAGAGTAAAGTGGTGAGTCAGTATGAGAGTGAGGAAGAGGATGATATGAAATTTAGGTGATGATGGAGCAGTTGGTGGAATGAGTGGTGGGGGAAACAGACCAACATATGTACCAGACAGACAGAGTGAAGTGGTCAGTATGAGAGTGAGGAAGAGGATGATATGAAATGTAGGTGATGATGGAGCAGTTGGTGGAATGAGTGGTGGGGGAAACAGACCAACATATGTACCAGACAGACAGACTGAAGTGGTCAGTATGAGAGTGAGGAAGAGGATGATATGAAATGTAGGTGATGATGGAGCAGTTGGTGGAATGAGTGGTGGTGGAAACAGACCAACATATGTACTAGACAGAGTGAAGTGGTGAGTCAGTATGAGAGTGAGGAAGAGGATGATATGAAATGTAGGTGATGATGGAGCAGTTGGTGGAATGAGTGGTGGGGGAAACACACCAACATATGTACCAGACAGACAGACTGAAGTGGTCAGTATGAGAGTGAGGAAGAGGATGATATGAAATGTAGGTGATGATGGAGCAGTTGGTGGAATGAGTGGTGGGGGAAACAGACCACCATATGTACCAGACAGACAGAGTAAAGTGGTCAGTATGAGAGTGAGGAAGAGGATGATATGAAATGTAGGTGATGATGGAGCAGTTGGTGGAATGAGTGGTGGGGGAAACAGACCAACATATGTACCAGACAGAGTGAAGTGGTCAGTATGAGAGTGAGGAAGAGGATGATATGAAATGTAGGTGATGATGGAGCAGTTGGTGGAATGAGTGGTGGGGGAAACAGACCAACATATGTACCAGACAGAGTGAAGTGGTGAGTCAGTATGAGAGTGAAGAAGAGGATGATATTAAATGTAGGTGATGATGGAGCAGTTGGTGGAATGAGTGGTGGGGGAAACAGACCAACATATGTACCAGACAGAGTGAAGTGGTGAGTCAGTATGAGAGTGAAGAAGAGGATGATATGAAATGTAGGTGATGATGGAGCAGTTGGTGGAATGAGTGGTGGGGGAAACAGACCAACATATGTACCAGACAGACAGAGTGAAGTGGTGAGTCAGTATGAGAGTGAGGAAGAGGATGATATGAAATGTAGGTGATGATGGAGCAGTTGGTGGAATGAGTGGTGGGGGAAACAGACCAACATATGTACCAGACAGACAGAGTGAAGTGGTGAGTCAGTATGAGAGTGAGGAAGAGGATGATATGAAATGTAGGTGATGATGGAGCAGTTGGTGGAATGAGTGGTGGGGGAAACAGACCAACATATGTACCAGACAGACAGAGTGAAGTGGTCAGTATGAGAGTGAGGAAGAGGATGATATGAAATGTAGGTGATGATGGAGCAGTTGGTGGAATGAGTGGTGGGGGAAACAGACCAACATATGTACCAGACAGACAGACTGAAGTGGTCAGTATGAGAGTGAGGAAGAGGATGATATGAAATGTAGGTGATGATGGAGCAGTTGGTGGAATGAGTGGTGGTGGAAACAGACCAACATATGTACTAGACAGAGTGAAGTGGTGAGTCAGTATGAGAGTGAGGAAGAGGATGATATGAAATGTAGGTGATGATGGAGCAGTTGGTGGAATGAGTGGTGGGGGAAACAGACCAACATATGTACCAGACAGACAGACTGAAGTGGTCAGTATGAGAGTGAGGAAGAGGATGATATGAAATGTAGGTGATGATGGAGCAGTTGGTGGAATGAGTGGTGGGGGAAACAGACCACCATATGTACCAGACAGACAGAGTAAAGTGGTCAGTATGAGAGTGAGGAAGAGGATGATATGAAATGTAGGTGATGATGGAGCAGTTGGTGGAATGAGTGGTGGGGGAAACAGACCAACATATGTACCAGACAGAGTGAAGTGGTCAGTATGAGAGTGAGGAAGAGGATGATATGAAATGTAGGTGATGATGGAGCAGTTGGTGGAATGAGTGGTGGGGGAAACAGACCAACATATGTACCAGACAGAGTGAAGTGGTGAGTCAGTATGAGAGTGAAGAAGAGGATGATATTAAATGTAGGTGATGATGGAGCAGTTGGTGGAATGAGTGGTGGGGGAAACAGACCAACATATGTACCAGACAGAGTGAAGTGGTGAGTCAGTATGAGAGTGAAGAAGAGGATGATATGAAATGTAGGTGATGATGGAGCAGTTGGTGGAATGAGTGGTGGGGGAAACAGACCAACATATGTACCAGACAGACAGAGTGAAGTGGTGAGTCAGTATGAGAGTGAGGAAGAGGATGATATGAAATGTAGGTGATGATGGAGCAGTTGGTGGAATGAGTGGTGGGGGAAACAGACCAACATATGTACCAGACAGAGTGAAGTGGTCAGTATGAGAGTGAGGAAGAGGATGATATGAAATGTAGGTGATGATGGAGCAGTTGGCGGAATGAGTGGTGGGGGAAACAGACCAACATATGTACCAGACAGAGTGAAGTGGTCAGTATGAGAGTGAGGAAGAGGATGATATGAAATGTAGGTGATGATGGAGCAGTTGGTGGAATGAGTGGTGGTGGAAACAGACCAACATATGTACCAGACAGACTGAAGTGGTCAGTATGAGAGTGAGGAAGAGGATGATATGAAATGTAGGTGATGATGGAGCAGTTGGTGGAATGAGTGGTGGTGGAAACAGACCAACATATGTACTAGACAGAGTGAAGTGGTGAGTCAGTATGAGAGTGAGGAAGAGGATGATATGAAATGTAGGTGATGATGGAGCAGTTGGTGGAATGAGTGGTGGTGGAAACAGACCAACATATGTACCAGACAGAGTGAAGTGGTATGAGAGTGAGGAAGAGGATGATATGAAATGTAGGTGATGATGGAGCAGTTGGTGGAATGAGTGGTGGTGGAAACAGACCAACATATGTACCAGACAGACAGAGTAAAGTGGTGAGTCAGTATGAGAGTGAGGAAGAGGATGATATGAAATGTAGGTGATGATGGAGCAGTTGGTGGAATGAGTGGTGGGGGAAACAGACCAACATATGTACCAGACAGAGTGAAGTGGTCAGTATGAGAGTGAGGAATAGGATGATATGAAATGTAGGTGATGATGGAGCAGTTGGTAGAATGAGTGGTGGTGGAAACAGACCAACATATGTACTAGACAGAGTGAAGTGGTGAGTCAGTATGAGAGTGAGAAAGAGGATGATATGAAATGTAGGTGATGATGGAGCAGTTGGTGGAATGAGTGGTGGGGGAAACAGACCAACATATGTACCAGACAGACTGAAGTGGTCAGTATGAGAGTGAGGAAGAGGATGATATGAAATGTAGGTGATGATGGAGCAGTTGGTGGAATGAGTGGTGGGGGAAACAGACCAACATATGTACCAGACAGAGTGAAGTGGTGAGTCAGTATGAGAGTGAGGAAGAGGATGATATGAAATGTAGGTGATGATGGAGCAGTTGGTGGAATGAGTGGTGGTGGAAACAGACCAACATATGTACTAGACAGAGTGAAGTGGTCAGTATGAGAGTGAGGAAGAGGATGATATGAAATGTAGGTGATGATGGAGCAGTTGGTGGAATGAGTGGTGGGGGAAACAGACCAACATATGTACCAGACAGACAGAGTGAAGTGGTGAGTCAGTATGAGAGTGAGGAAGAGGATGATATGAAATGTAGGTGATGATGGAGCAGTTGGTGGAATGAGTGGTGGGGGAAACAGACCAACATATGTACCAGACAGACAGAGTGAAGTGGTGAGTCAGTATGAGAGTGAGGAAGAGGATGATATGAGATGTAGGTGATGATGGAGCAGTTGGTGGAATGAGTGGTGGGGGAAACAGACCAACATATGTACCAGACAGACAGAGTGAAGTGGTCAGTATGAGAGTGAGGAAGAGGATGATATGAAATGTAGGTGATGATGGAGCAGTTGGTGGAATGAGTGGTGGGGGAAACAGACCAACATATGTACCAGACAGACAGAGTGAAGTGGTCAGTATGAGAGTGAGGAAGAGGATGATATGAAATGTAGGTGATGATGGAGCAGTTGGTGGAATGAGTGGTGGGGGAAACAGACCAACATATGTACCAGACAGAGTGAAGTGGTCAGTATGAGAGTAAGGAAGAGGATGATATGAAATGTAGGTGATGAAGGAGCAGTGGGTGGAATGAGTGGTGGGGGAAACAGACCAACATATGTACCAGACAGAGTGAAGTGGTCAGTATGAGAGTGAGGAAGAGGATGATATGAAATGTAGGTGATGATGGAGCAGTTGGTGGAATGAGTGGTGGGGGAAACAGACCAACATATGTACCAGACAGACAGAGTGAAGTGGTCAGTATGAGAGTGAGGAAGAGGATGATATGAAATGTAGGTGATGATGGAGCAGTTGGTGGAATGAGTGGTGGGAGAAACAGACCAACATATGTACCAGACAGACAGAGTGAAGTGGTCAGTATGAGAGTGAGGAAGAGGATGATATGAAATGTAGGTGATGATGGAGCAGTTGGTGGAATGAGTGGTGGGGGAAACAGACCAACATATGTACCAGACAGACAGAGTGAAGTGGTCAGTATGAGAGTGAGGAAGAGGATGATATGAAATGTAGGTGATGATGGAGCAGTTGGTGGAATGAGTGGTGGGGGAAACAGACCAACATATGTACCAGACAGACAGAGTGAAGTGGTCAGTATGAGAGTGAGGAAGAGGATGATATGAAATGTAGGTGATGATGGAGCAGTTGGTGGAATGAGTGGTGGGGGAAACAGACCAACATATGTACCAGACAGACAGAGTGAAGTGGTGAGTCAGTATGAGAGTGAGGAAGAGGATGATATGAAATGTATGTGATGATGGAGCAGTTGGTGGAATGAGTGGTGGGGGAAACAGACCAACATATGTACCAGACAGAGTGAAGTGGTCAGTATGAGAGTGAGGAAGAGGATGATATGAAATGTAGGTGATGATGGAGCAGTTGGTGGAATGAGTGGTGGGGGAAACAGACCAACATATGTACCAGACAGACAGAGTGAAGTGGTGAGTCAGTATGAGAGTGAGGAAGAGGATGATATGAAATGTAGGTGATGATGGAGCAGTTGGTGGAATGAGTGGTGAGGGAAACAGAGCAACATATGTACCAGACAGAGTGAAGTGGTCAGTATGAGAGTGAGGAAGAGGATGATATGAAATGTAGGTGATGATGGAGCAGTTGGTGGAATGAGTGGTGGGGGAAACAGACCAACATATGTACCAGACAGACAGAGTGAAGTGGTCAGTATGAGAGTGAGGAAGAGGATGATATGAAATGTAGGTGATGATGGAGCAGTTGGTGGAATGAGTGGTGGGGGAAACAGACCAACATATGTACCAGACAGAGTGAAGTGGTCAGTATGAGAGTGAGGAAGAGGATGATATGAAATGTAGGTGATGATGGAGCAGTTGGTGGAATGAGTGGTGGGGGAAACAGACCAACATATGTACCAGACAGACAGAGTGAAGTGGTCAGTATGAGAGTGAGGAAGAGGATGATATGAAATGTAGGTGATGATGGAGCAGTTGGTGGAATGAGTGGTGGGGGAAACAGACCAACATATGTACCAGACAGACAGAGTGAAGTGGTGAGTCAGTATGAGAGTGAGGAAGAGGATGATATGAAATGTATGTGATGATGGAGCAGTTGGTGGAATGAGTGGTGGGGGAAACAGACCAACATATGTACCAGACAGAGTGAAGTGGTCAGTATGAGAGTGAGGAAGAGGATGATATGAAATGTAGGTGATGATGGAGCAGTTGGTGGAATGAGTGGTGGGGGAAACAGACCAACATATGTACCAGACAGACAGAGTGAAGTGGTCAGTATGAGAGTGAGGAAGAGGATGATATGAAATGTAGGTGATGATGGAATGAGTAAAAGGAAGGAACCAATTTGCTGTCGTGCATGCAGAAGACGGACAGTTTGTAGCGAGAGTTGGAAGACGGCGTGCGTGTGTCGGATGTTATTTCTGGGTCACAAATGTGTGTCACATTCTTCCAAGATATCTACGCATGTCCTTGCCACTCTATACCACAAGGAAGATAGAGTTACACGACCTTCTCTACCCATTAACCTTTACTTTCATTGCCAATTTGTGCGTAGCTACCTACAATGCTGAAACTTCACCCCGAATCTGCATGTATGTTTATAAAAATCTGATGTGTTCCACTCACATGACTTTCTCTACTCTTGCACTAACCATTCTTGCAAACTCTTATTCCTATATCTTCTGTGTTAGTTGAGATAAACATTTGTACAAATTATCTTATTGCTTATTTCCTTGTAGATATATACTACACTGTTATAAATAAGAACTTTCAGAAGAATTGGGAACTGAACATTTTATAATGCTTTGGTTTATTAAATAAAAAATATTAACTCTGCAAAAATTTTTACAATTTTTATAATTTTCATACAACTTTGTAATTCACCTACTAATTAGAGAAAGATCACTTTCATTATTTATTCCTGCATTCTAAGTTTGTTGATTACAAACACTCGGAGCAGTAGGTTACCGGGAAATGCAGCCTTCTCTCTAAAAGACGTGTTTTCCTTGTACTGAACCACGCGGAAGCACACGGGCAATGTGCATACCCTGCATTCGGCTTCCAAAATGTTGCTGATACGTACAGAACAAGTTAAAAATATAAACTTAACCTTGACTGCAACACAAAATGCTTAAAAACTTAGCTTTAAAATCCTCATTAACATTAACAAGTGAGATGCACTTCTCTGCCTTACATCCATTGCGCGCGCGCATTGTTTCACGCGAGTGGCGTGAGGCGAGCACAACCAACAGCCGCTTTGTTTCAATGTTTGGCATGATATTCTAACAATACTGATTCATAGCACACTGTTCGAGACATACTCCTCAGCATTAGTATATAGAGAACAGGAAAACTGGCAGAGTATGCAACACATCAATCCACATCCATTGACACTACGCTCCCCTCAAACTGTGTTTTAACAAAGAGGACTTTAGAGACTAATTCAACATGTTCTTTCATTTGCCATGAAAATATATTACAGACACGCTACTTTATCAGAGAGTTGTAGTTATAAAAATGTTCGAACAATATTCCGAGTGAAGTGTGGCTTAGCTAGTTATCGTTAATGTACCTAGTGGAAATAGTAATTAAACCTAGCGGTTTGAAAACGTCATTTGAATGTAACAGCTCAGATCCTAGTTGTAAATCATTTCAACACACGTGTTAAACCGAGTGATTTTCATTTCTATACATGTTGTCTGTCTCCTAGAAGCGATTGCACTGTTTGGTTTTAGTCTGTGGACTGGAGGAATGTAACGTTCCCGCAACAGTCGGTCTGTGTGTGTGTGCGTGCGTGTGCGAACAAGACCACAGAGGAAGCAGCAGAAAGGCTGGAAGACTTAGTACAAAGTGAAATAATCCTTTAGGCTACTTAAAAAGAAAAGCAAAACTTAGTTTAAGGAAACCTGGAAGTTTAAGGTTACTCTGGAAGCCTTACACGCAGTGTAGCCAACTACTGCAAGAATATGCCAGCAAGAGGCCGTACTAAAACAAACTCGTAAAGGAAGCGAAACACTGATTAATAGAAGGAAATAAACAACATCAAAATGCCATACCAGGGTGCCTTGCTGACTATACCGGGGTGAAAGTAAAAATGGTTTTGGTCACCGAGGTCGAAATTCCGAGAGTAGCACAATATAGTAACACCAGACCAGTACAGGTGTCGTATGAAGCCTTAAACTGTATACTTGTTAATAAGTGCTTGTCATTTTGTGACGTGATAAAGTTGAAAAGTGAAACCAAATTCTTTTGCAACAATAGTATGCCTTGCTGACTGTGCATTTGTGATGTGTATCGGCGAATCATAAAAAGGACATAAAACCGTCAAGGTTTACAACAGCACGAACATCGGTATGCAAAACATCTGAACAGCGCGGCACGCTATTGGATATGAATAAAAGAGCAACAGCGGGCAATATGCATATTAAACATAACCTAGATAGTAATTATAGCTGTAGAAAGCTGTTAGAGATACGTCTGCTATCTTGCTACAGGCTTCTGAGTGATGGAAGTTTCCCATTTCATCACTGGCGTATCTTCAAAATGTTATAAAGGTATGGAACATCGAAATTGAGGAGTACGCACAGAAAACGGCATGTGTTGGGAAATACCTACGCTTTGAAGGCCACGTTTGACTCATCCACCCGATAGCCCCATCATGTAACTTCTTCCTGTTTCTTGTGGTGAAGATGCCACCAATCTTCTAGCCCCAAAGAAGCAGTTTCTGTATAACCAGACACAGAGTGATGCTTCCAGAAGTGGTTCCGGGGGCTGGAACGCTGCATATTGTGCCAGAAATTAAACTATTTTCTTGTTTAACGACCAGGACATCAGCGTAGCCGGTGTGCTGGAATTTCGTCCCGCAGGAGTTCTTTTACACGCCAGTAAATCTAATGTAATGTATTTCTAACTTAATTCAAATAAACTTAGTCACTATTTAATGTTAAAATGTCATACAAAGTTTAATTTCTAAGAGAGATTTGGCAACGTCACGTTAACAATAACAATGTTTGTGCTCCCGTTAGTGAAATAATAAACCATTCATATCTATTCCTCATGAAGTTAGATGTCTACACACGAAACGATTCTTTATGGACAATAATTGTATTGTAGAGTGTCCCAATAACATTTGAATTGGCCGCCATTTTGTTGGTGTGAGGTTGGCAGCACTGTACTTATATTTTCTGTTACCTATGTTTGTATGTGGCAACTCGTTACCAGAATGCTGAGCGAAGCTGAATCTGTAGGAAGGTAGGTACCCTGCGCTGAATTAAAAAAAAGCATTTTTAGAAAAAGGTCCGTGTGTGTGGAATTCGAGTTGTTTGACCGGATAGTTTTTCTTCAAATGTTGTTGAAAAGTAGAGAAAGTAAAAAGGAAAAGTTGGTTAACAACCAGAGTTGGTATTTAAGTAGATGATTCAAAGTTGCGACACAGACAGAATCCAAGGAAACAGCTTATTGGGATACATTCCTCACCATCATGGTGCAGTCTGGTTGCATTTGGCGATATTCCATCTGTTAGGTTGCATCAGTGTCGCCAACTGTTCGTAAAGCTACGGCCATAGTTGGTGCTATTGCATCAGAAGCTCTTGTTTTTCACCCTTTACAGAGAAGCCAACTGATAAAATTTAAAACAAGATTCTGTTTCTGTTAATTAATCAATCTGTGGACGCCATTGTATTGCTCGTGTTTGCGTGGTTTTGGTTATGAAAGTAATAGAAGGAAGGCAGTAAGTACGATTTTACAACTGAAATTAAGAGAAACTCGCAACAAGTAAAAATAGCGCGAATAATATTGGAGGTAAGTTGGCAACATGACCAGCAGAACAACGATTACGCGGATGTTTACAGAACTAAGGTTACACTGCGTGGAATGTCTCTCCCCTACCCCTCATTCCCGTTAGACCATGAGGTGGTGAACAGACAGTAGTTGGCAGAGTACCACGTTACGTTGTTTTCGACTCTTGCTTCTAGTGGCCGCTGTACTCTGCGAGCGCATGTCCCTCCCGTCTGTCAGGGTTTATGCAGAGTATGACAGCAGAGTCTTAAGGACGCTTTCCCTGCAGCGCTTACACGGAAGTCCCCTTCAAGCAACACGACCACTGTGCACTTAGGAGAAAGTAATTGTTGTGCACATCCTCTTCCTGGTGCATCCTCTAACCTAGTGCACGCAAACGTAAACAAATCTACTGCTACATTCACATGACTTTCTTAAGCTATTCTGTAACTAACTATTCTTAAAACGCTTATTCTTTTATTTACTTCATATTTATAGAAAGTGTTTATTACATCTTATATATTTAAACGAGC
This sequence comes from Tenodera sinensis, assembly GCA_030765045.1. NCBI lineage: Eukaryota > Metazoa > Arthropoda > Insecta > Mantodea > Mantidae > Tenodera > Tenodera sinensis. Next base: position 132,139,169 of record CM060970.1, read on the forward strand.
AATTCTTGTATGTGTATATACAGGATGGAAGGGAAGTCATTACATTCCTTCTAATATATGCTTCATAGAAGCATTACAAACAAAAAAGTCGAATGGCATTTTGCTCTTTGATCATCCGATTTCGAAAAATAAAGTTTTTTATTCAAGCTGGGTAAGTAATTCCACAGGAATGTGCGAAGGTGACATTTACTTGTAAGATGCGGAGAGTAACTATTTCTGACATAACTTCGATAGTAACATCACACAGGGTTTCAAAATAATTAATCACTTAAAAGATGTGAAGGAATACTCCAAGCAGCTTTTTCACATGTGCAGTCGACAACGTTGTGTTGAGGTTGGTCAGGGAATTGACCTGGTTTGTGGATGTAAACAGGTCTGGCACTTTCGCTTTAATGTTTTGGGAGCTAACGCTTGTGATTGGCCTACACTCGCGCAGTAAACACAGAAGGACAAGGCAAGGTATTTGTTTGTGTTCTCAAGAAGCACCGTTACTGTGTTTATGTACTGAGCTAGGGAAACATCCTGTTTTTTGGGTTCAGGGGACCTCAAAACATGTATTTCCAGTGAAATTTCCACATCGAAATACAATACTTCCTCTACTTACTATACGCAGTAGAGAACGGACGGGCGCGCGCACACATGCTCAAAGGGATGCTTCTTTGCACTCAGGAAACCTTAAGACGTGTATTTACTGTAAACTTTGGGCGTCGACTTTGCAATACCTTTGTTACTTGTGGGGAGACAGTAACAGAAAGCATAGCAATACATTATTCACTGCGAATCTGTAAAGTAGGCCCTGATTGCAGCACACAGCTTTCCAACCAACATAACCTCGTTTACAGCTCTTGACTTGCCATAGCTAGAGCTTACTCAAGTGCAACTTCGGCACCTTTCCTTCATTATGGCAACTCGCTACAACCTGATCACGTTGCTTCTCACCTTCCGGGAATATATGTTTTGAGGCCCCCTGAATAAAAGAAATCCTGTGTTGCACTCACATGACTTTCTCTACTCTTGTACTAACCATTCTTACAAACTCTTATTCCTATATCTTCTTCGTGTTAGTTGAAGTAAACATTTGTACAAATTATCTTATTGCTTATTTCCTTGTAGATTCGCTTTTTACTTTTTCTGGGAAAACTTGCGAGGAGATAACGTGATATTGGGTGCCGTTCGCGATCCACAACACATTGGTTCAACAGCTTCAAATGTGGTCGAACATCCATTTTTGGTGAGAGACCAGGACGCTCCGTAGATGAAGTCCATCTCGCAAGAGGCAGAAAAGAGCAATAATTCATATTTTGCATGGCAAGTTGGAGATGAAAGTCTTCGGCCTGATGGGTGCCATGTTTACTCACAGGCGGGTACGACTTTCAACTTCGAGGCTGTTTGGAGCTAGTCAAGTGAAGTCTGAAGGAGGTTTTGGTCCAGTTGTCACCGTCCATGAGACCCGGGTTCATTACTGTACTCCGTAAACCGCTCAACAATTGACACAATGTGTTACTGCCGATGAATCTGCTCCAAAGACGGTCCCATCGGCCGGACAAATGATGGGGACGAATTTTAGGGATGCGAAGGGTGCCATACTCTTAGACTTAAAAGGAAAAGACATTACTAGACAATCCTACAGCAAGTTATCAGCCCAATTAGACAAGAAAATTGAGATGCGGCCTCATTTTGCAAAGAAGAAATTGCTGTTCCACCACGATAACATTCACCCGGTGTTAAATTGCTGTCACATCCCAAACATGAAAAAAATGGCTCCCGGAAGTGGTGGGCGAGTGAGTGACCAGGGTTTAAGGGCCTGTCGACCAGGTCATTGGGCCCTCTTCATGTATATTCCTTAAAGATATTGTTTAACAATTTACTAAGCTCAATATTGGATTCTAACTGAGAAAATACAAGGCAAGATCCAGTCATAAATTAGAAGCTACATTGAAGATGTGTCTGGGAATGTCAATACTAACTTTAAGGATTACTGTTTAAAAATTGAGAAGGGCGAAAAAGTCAACTGAACGGGGAGGGGGTGGTAGAGGCATGGATCGAGGGAGATGTGTATACAGGGAGACATGCAATTAAAAGAAGTGACAAGGGGAGACCTTCAGGGGACTGGGTGTGTTTATAAATAAGAGGGGTGTGTGAACAAATATAGCAACAAAAAGATTAGTGTTGTGGCTAAGAATTAATAACATAAAAGGGGTTGAAATGAGGTTAGTACTAGCTGTAGAGTAACATGAGGGGATAAAGACATTCTAAAGAATGGACAAGGCCTGTATAGAGTGATCTATATACGACTATTCGACTGGAAATTCACTTAACGAGCTGTTTCTAACTTCAAATTAAGCAGGATGTTCGGTAACGAGATGCGCAGATGTTTATCCTCCATTCCTTATTCTTGTCTTTTGTCTTATCATTGGCTATGGCTTTAGGCTGCGCTTTTCGCAGCTTTACTATTCCAAATTAGAGACAAACGTTTAAACCAGACAAATGGCTGGTGTATGTGCGACAGTACGGCAGAATAGGACACGCCGATGCACTCTTTGTGTTAATTGCAATGGGCGTGCGTTCCAGCATTTACTTTGTATAGTAAAGCTGTGATTAACTGTAAACAATGAGATGTTTGTGTTTTGTTTTTGTGAGCATTACTAAGATAAACGCAATACTAATTTGCATTGTTGATTTTGTCGTTAATACTGAAACTGGGTGGGAGGCAGTAATCTATGATATCAACTCATCTAGCGCTTAAACAAAGCACTGCAGCAAAAACTTTCCTTAGCAAAAAGTGTTTAAAATAATGTTATCTATCAGCTCCCGAAGTTTGTCGGTCTAATTTTGGGACACACTGTGTAATGTGGCGGCAAGGTTGGGGCTAAGCTACTTCACATCACATACCGGGCCGGCGAACAAACAAAGGCGAAACGTAAAGCTTGCTCACACCACTCACACGAGCGAACACGTGACTAACAATGAAGCAGCAACACAAAGTGTTTCCAGACTCTTTGAGAAAGATGTCATCCCCGACGCGTTTTTGACAGCCGAAAAAGGTAAGTGTGACGTCATCCCCTCTAAATAAGGAGGCGAGGAAACAGCAGAGCTGAGAGTTACAGACACGAGTCGGCCAGTGTGAGTGTGAGACATCTGTGCGTGTAGGTGCGTCGCAAAGAAGATTTAACGATCGTCGAGTATTTGCATCGTCTTAGTGTATGAGAGTCAGAATAAGTGAAGACACTGAAAGAACTGGGTCAAGGTTACCAGAAGTAAAAGCTGCATGTTGTAATAGCACGAAAGACTTAACGACGAGAAGTAAATTATTAGTGCAAACGTTCATTTTTAAAATTTATTCTTAAAGTCCTCCAACAGTGTCATACCGGACGGTGAATCAATGAAAGGGTGAAACGATGCTCAAAAGAGCCCCGGGAAAAAATTTATCCGCTTAACTCATAAGCGAGATTCGATCTCGCGACCTTTTGGACGTGAGACAGATACGCTACAACCACGCCACAGAGGCGGGCTACAATAAAGTAACAGAAAAGTAACTGGACTGTATTTTCTCGTTATCGTCACAATCATTTGTAATTACTTTATGTACATAAATAAATGTTTATAACACAAGCCAAACTACAACAGCTACACATTCAATGGGCGAGTGTCATTCCTTTCAGGAGAATTTTGAAGGATTGCGCAGGTGGAAGGGCATCCGACACGAGCACTGTCACATTTCAGATGCACAAATCAACATTGTACCTCAATGTAAATGGACACATCTCAACAGAAAGAAACTAACAAATCATAAATTATGCTTTGCATTAAACAGAAAAACGGTCTTCGCCGAACCTTCCTGAGAATACATAAGTTTGCTCCTAGTAATGAGAAAAATAAGTAGACTTGGTGTCAAAACAGCTGTAGCACAAACATCACTACTATATGCTACTTTTGTAATTTAACAAGTAGTTATTTACAAGCAGCGTGAGAGAGGTTTATTGTGAACGTTTGAATATTAGTTGGGTAATTGTTTACAAAATGGGCCGCTCGAGAAGCAGTTTCTTTCGCTTATGCGACGGATATTTAGCAAATAAATGTTTATGAACGAGTATAAAATACGCTAGAATGATTGATCAATGTATTTACGTTGAAATTGTTGTTGACTACGATTTTGAAATTTCTATTTGGCGGTTTTCGTTTTCGTTTTGCCCGTGTTAGGTTAGGTTTAGTGTGTGTATATGAGTGGGGTAACAGCGTCCTGTGTTATTGAAATATTTACAATTTGGGCAGTGTTTATGCAATAATTTAAACTTAAATGCATTCTAGCATATATTATACTCGTTTATAAACATTTATTTGCTAAATATCCGCCGCATAAGCGAAAAAACTGCTGCATCATAGGTACGGAATTTGCTCATAAATCAAAAACGAAGCTTCAGCGCACAATACGACTTTCAAAATCGTAACCAGCAATAAAAACTGCATCCATTGCACTATGTTTCATTAATTTTCTCGAGCGGCCGATTTTGTAAACATTTACCAAATTCATTGAATAAGGATGACTTTTAAAGGTTATGTAAAACTCATATTAGAAAATATAATTTCAGACTAATATTTAAGAAAATTATACACAACATTAAATATGAATACAAAATGAGATATTGTAGATACTAATGTGGCATAGGTTAGCTTAAGAGAGCTATCATAACCTAGCATGTATACCTGGTACATTCATTTGTTCAAATTATTTGAACTCCTACTAAGGGCATGTTAGAGCTAAAAATTACAAACTAATGTTAGTTCATTTAAATATTAACAAAAATATTTATAACGGTCACTAAAAATATTTGTTTAGTATTACAAACCTAGGGCATATGTACTTCTGAATATCAAGTATTGTTGGAGTTTCAAAAACGCATTGTGAGCAGAGCTCAGACACATTGAACAAGTCACACAAACCCAACATCTGTTTTTCTTGTATTATGTAAGAGAAAATGAAAATCTGTGAGCCACTATCATTTCAAGTGCAACCCTCAGTATCCATTACAATAATGTAAATATGTACCATAGTGAATATTTACCTGTTAAAGAATTCCTCAACCGCATATGGCGAGTGGGTATATAACAATGACTACATTTTTCTTAAGATGTTATGTTTACTAGGATTGCCTAATACTTTTAGGTAACACGAAGGTTAATTATTAAACATTTTCGTTGCACAATAGTAACATCCTTTTAGAAAACGTTTTGGTTAATGTTGCGATGTGCTAAAATCCAATTTTCGTCACAAACCTACATAAATTAGGTTAATACATTAATGTCGTTTAAAGACAACGATATTGCCTCGTTATACTCTTAGAAACACACAAACATTTTACCAGGTTTAACGAGGCAATGTCTTAAAACAATATTAATGTACTCACATTATTTATGCAGGTACCCAACATTCGCTACTGTATTTGAAGCAAAAATTGGATTTTAACAAATACGCAATATCTGAAATTTCTGCATCTTGTCTCAATTAATTACAGACAAGCGTATAAACAGCATTATACGGGTGTCAATTGTTACTAAAGGTGTCTGCTTAATAGTTCTGCAGTAAATTAGTTGAATATGGTGCCAAAAGTGCGCGAAAATCAATGCGACGTGTTTTAGCAAATACGCAATATTAACCACAGCTATTAGAAACCACCGGCTTCATTATAAAATTACACTACAGACATCAGTCGCTAAAGGAAGAAAATAAATATCTTCAAGGGCGTCTTTACATAAGAAGTTGCTGAGGCACATTTGCAGTATGAAAACACGCAGAGTTGAGATTGTGTGAAACGGTCTGTGTGTCTGTTATATTGACAGGTAAGAGAAAAACAACGATAAACGATGACACGAACACGGAATACCACTATACGGCACTAAAATGTTTACCTTCAGATGAAAAACAAACAGATGGAACTAATAACCGCCTTGTGTTGTATATTTTGTCGTAATCCAGTTGTGTAACACAGGTAAGATCAAACTGTAAACTTAGCATTCCATTTTAGAAGTATTATGTTACGTGGCGTAAAAGTCGTAAATTTCTAGCGGGGTCACCTTATACACTACCCTTCATTTCGTCCACATTTCAATCAATTTTAATTGCCTGAGTAAATGTTCTGTTAACACTCCAATGGGAAGGAGGGTAATTCGCGAGTTGTTTAAAGTTTACAGATAGACCACCAAAACGATGCTGTTTACTCCTATAACGTTTCCTTCCCAAATCCCCTTTTCTAATTATCATTTGATTTCGTGTATCATCAGTGTCCAGCGTCTGTGGTACACCGTATGGTAAAAAAAAGGGGGGCGGGGGAGGTACAATAATTAACACTCCTTGGAAGCAACACTGGACAGTGATTAAAGCCGTATTCATTATATTTTTGCTGGAAAAATAAAAAATGATCACTCGGGTTAACTCCCCTAGCCGCACAGATACAGGTTCATTGGATTCTGTGGTACTCATTTCTTCCATTAAAACTTCTACACCAAGATGCTCACTTTGTGAAACAGGATATATGTAGGGCTGCTGAATTTGGAAGCATTTCCTTTCGTTCGTATGGTCTATTAAAAACAAAGCACTGTGTTAATAACCCATTTCCATTTTTCATCCCTTTTCGTTTGCAATCCATTATTTGCATATTGCGCGCTTTTAAAAGTAAATACTCGGCATTTCCGAAGCTTTAGCATTCATTCAACCGATTGATTTATATAATCACCTAAAACAAGTAATTTGAACCATACGCCAGCAGGTAAGTGCAACAGAATGTTTGTATTCAACCTTTCAAACTGCTTATAGATACCAAAACCGGTATGTTCAAGTGACAGTTGAGATATAATTTTGAAGCTTAGGTTCATTAGATTATTGTACCGAGTTGCCGGTCTCTTGAGGAATATATATTGGCATATTTATGTACTTTATTCTTGTTTCGAATAGTAGTCAAATGTGACAACTGTGCATTAACAGAGCCGGATCCCCTCACACCCTTTCAATGCTGCTCTCATGCGTGCATATGCATTGCTATGATACAATGACCCTGCGGTAAGTTTCCTGCACTTGAAAAACCGGTAGTGACAACAATAAAACAAAGTACAAGATCCTTATACTTGCCTGAAATTGAAAGCGACACTTCCTTAGCACCAGTGAACTGTCTGCAAATCACTTGAGAACGACTAATTTACGCACTATCGTACAATTCACTACTTTCACTCTCTAGGGAAGTTCTCAGCAACCCATCACCTCGAAAACTAAACAGAACTGCCGGTTAGTTGCCTTTCGATCCGTAGCGACAATGTGCCATATATGGAAGCGCTGTCCGCCAAACGCTATTTTAGTCGGCAGCCAACAGTCATCAACTGCCCTACCATCTAGTGAATAAATGCCACACCACAACACAAGTGCCATGCTAATAGCAATCACCAACAGATGGTAGCTATCGTAATCACAGTCCATAACTGCCACCATTGGAGTTTTCCACCCAGGTTTGGGGTTTTTAGTGGTCTCCAGATTTACGAAAATGTCACATTCACATGCCTTTCTTGCATGGCAAATAAAATTTATTATACCTTTAAATACTTTGGGAGTAGCCTGAAAAATGCTCTTCATTCACAATGAACTGTGCATAATTTTGTGAAACTGATAAGCCGCAATACATGGACAAAATCTCTATCATTGTTACTTATTGGTCAACTATTGAACAGGTTGTAATTTTGCAGATGTTTAAATAAATAAAAAATTAAAAGAATATTGTGGCACTGGTCGTTCCTGGGATATCCCTTGTCATTTCTTGATATTTGAATTTTCAAATACTTCATAAATCTTTTACTGAAGCAAAGTGAAATGAGTTCTGCCTGCTTCTGCCATCCTGGCTTCGTTCCAGGGAACTTTATTTTGTCGTGAAGGCTGTTGGCCAAACTGGTAACAGTGAGTTTTCGCGCGTTTTATAGGAATTGTAAGAAGTGATGGAGGTGTCAAAGAATCCAAAATGTTAAAAAGACGGGAAAGGGAAAACAACCCTCAATGAAATGCACAAACCACGGGCACAGAAGAGCATGAAGGTAAAACAAGCCATTTTTAAAGCAAAAATAGAACTTGGTGTTAGTAAAATCTTGATTAGGAAGTGTCTTGCAAACATTGTGTAAGAATTTTAGGAGATAAACATTTTATCTTCTGTCATGCATCTTTCATAGCTTCACATCAGACGGTTTTAAAAAATAAAATTGAAACGCTTGTCTCCTAGATAGTCGACCTGATTGTCTATACAGCAACGATTTGAAGAGAGTAAGTTAATGTTTGCGGGTAACCCAAAAGTCTAAAAGTAACCTACTAAACAGGCTCTGCAATTTTTGAAAATAAACTTAATTATGAAACACTGAGAGAATAGGGGAATCTGAATGAACTATACAAATCATGATATCGCTTAAAATAGAAGAGTGTTACCTTGTACAAGTTTTGGATATATTTTAATACAGTACTGAGTGGTTGAACCGCAGCATTGCCATGCTCCAGAAGTGAAGTTTAGTTAATCTGCGTAAAAATGTTGTTTTAAGAACGCTTTAAATAGCACTTTTCCATTTTGTATCACATAGTTCGTACACACATTCACAAATAAACTAGGAACTCTTTAGGTACTAAGTATTGCATAATGATATGCAATGCTTTCATTTGGAATAATAATGTTAATGATAATAATAATAAGTAATAATTTTGATAGAAATGTGAGGTTAAACCTAGCTAGAACAGAAGATCTAAAATATTCATATTCATTTATTTCATCCTTCAGATCATGTATACATGATATGGAATCGTCAATAAGTTACAATAGGAATATAACAATAAAACAAAAGGTCACACATGCACGTGCACACACCTATTTACATAGAGAAGTATATGAAGGTAATTGAGTGGTCCCTAGTAGCCAGCGTGTCACAGCGTGCTACCCACCGTCCAAGTTGCTTCGGCAGCTTCCCTCTCCACTACTCCTAATTAATCACACCATGTGACACGTCTCTGCCCCTCCTCACCATGCATTGCGGAGTATTGTAGTATTTGCACCATACGTTGCTTTTCTATGTATTATGTGTACTTTTGAGACATTGGAAGGGGCAGGTTGGCAGTAGGTTGCTCGTACCGCATGCTGACACACTGCAATAGCAAAATACACTGTTGCAACATTTGCATCCCTTTCAGACTTCTGTTACATTGGAATTATTATTTTGGATAATGTGTGCTGCTTGTGTACTGGTTTTCTACATTCTGTAGGCGAGGAATTTACTTTATAAGTAGCTGTTTCCAATGGTTGCCACATATTTATACAGGTTTATAAATATGAGGTTTTATACAAGTTTTGTGGAATCTCTGTTGTGCATCACTACTTGTGTCTGAATGACTGCATAAACCTCGCAAGTCTGCTTGGGTTGATTTGGCACCTATAAACACGCTGGCCACACGATGTCTCTATCGCCCATTTCCACTGTCTCAAAAGACTGAACAAACTATAAAAGAAAAGCGAGGAAAGAAAACCATGTGAAAGCAATATATTGCATTTTTATATCACAAAAGGAAAGTGAGTAGAGAAAACCATCTGACTATAATACATCGCAATTCTACGTATTATGCAAAAGGAAAGCGAATGAACTAAACTTCACTAATATGTATAACTCATCAAGTTTGTATACACAAATCAAGAAAGTCATATCACTTCCACATGTGCACGAAGGATATGAAAATATGACAATAGGGCGATTGAATAGGGACACTCTGTATTTACACTTTGCAGCAGTCTCCAGTAACTCTGCAGATAAATTGTTGCAGTCATCAATTGTTCTATTTGCAGAGGAAAATTTACCTCCATCAGTTTTCTGTCCCCTGTTTCTTATTTTTTTCAAGTGATCATTTCTCCCCCTATGTGCTTTCTTATGTCTTTCCATGCAGATTCCCTCTTATATGCTCTAAAGATTGCACATAGCCTTGTCCGTTTTGTACATTTCTCTAATGTTTCCCAAGAGGTAGCAGTGCCTGTAGAATATTAAACATATGGCATTTTAATCAAAATCATTAAGAGCCATTTTCAAAAAATCTGATGTGTTGCACTCACATGACTTTCTCTACTCTTGTACTAACCATTCTTACAAACTCTTATTCCTATATCTTCTTCGTGTTAGTTAAGATAAACATTTGTACAAATTATCTTATTGCTTATTTCCTTGTAGGTGCAAGGGAGATATTAGAATACAGTAGGCTCAGTGCGACAGTCAAATCTTTTTGACCTTTGAGATTCCGTTCTCTTTGCATGATTAACATATAAAAAAATGAACAACGTTGTTGCATTTCGCTAAAGTTCTAAGTTTTCTGAAACTCACACACATAACAAGGAATATCTCCGAAATGGTTCACCCTACAAGAAAATTTATTGAGACATAAATTGTGTATTTTAGCAAGATTTACATTTTTTGTATAGTATGATTTGGTCTATCTCTAACGGTTTACCAGTTATGCAAAAGTCGTCCAGAGTAAATACGACTGCAGGGGCTATAGTCAGAAAATTCAAGATATACATTTCATTTGTCATAAAAATATCTCAAACATATGACATTTTAATCAAAATCGTTAGAGCCATTTTCAACAAAATCAAAATTTTCCATGTAAAGGGTAGTTTAGGGTGGAGCTATTTTCTTCAAAATCTTCGTGTCACATCCTTGAAAGACATTAAACTTAAATACCAACTTTGGTTTTTAACTAACTTTTCGTTTTTGAGTTATGCTGTCCACAGACTGACACACATACTGACAGACTGACACAGACAGACCTTTTTCTAAAAATGCTTTTTTTGGATTCAGGGGAGCTCAAAACATGTATTTCCGTTGAAATCTCGACATCAAATTTTTGGGTGGAATACAATACTTCCCCTACTTACCAGTAGAGAAAGTAAAAAATTAAAGTTAAAATTTTTGAAAAATGTTCCATGTAAAGGGTAGTTTAGAATAGAAGAATTTTCTTCAAAATAATGCCACATTCTTGAAAGACATTAAACTTAAATATCAACTTTGGTTTTTAACCCTTTCTTTTTTTTTTTTTTTTTTTTTTTTTGTGGTGGTGTGAATCATTTTAGAGATATTCCTTGTTATTTGTGTGAGTTTTGCAATACTTAAACTTTTTTCTCAAACTGAAGGTCATTATTTACTTTTTTATTTCTTGGCCTTGCAAAGAGAATAGAATTTGAAAGCCTCCATATAGTGAGCAGCCTTAAAACATTTGACTATTGCTCAAAGCCTACTGTATTCTCCTTGTACCTGCACACATTTAGCAATAAGATAATTTGTACAAATGTTTACCTCAACTAACACGAAGAAGATATAGGAATAAGAGTTTGTAAGAATGGTTACTACAAGAGTAGAGAAAGTCATGTGAGTGTAACAATCAGATTTCTTTTATTTACTGTATGCAGTGGAGAAAGTATTATGCGATGCACTAATGGAAGCATGTAATGTTTCAGCTCTCGCTAAGCAAGAAGCAGGCATCAATAACAGCTTTCTTTGGAAAACCAAAAGTAAAAGAGGAACATGACGGTGACAAAGAGCGAGCAGCCCCTCTATCACCTGATACAGATAAGACTAATGACCGAAAAAGAAAAACACCTGAAGATAGTCCAGAAGAAATCATTCCTGCAACTCCGGAAAGACTGAAGCCAAGGTTAAAGAAGCACTTCGTTAAAAAACTTAAGCAAAATTTTGAGAATATTGTTACGGACGTCAGTGTTGCGGAAACTGTAAGATGTAGAGAAACGGAACCAAAGAGGCTTCTTGTGGAGAATAAGGATAGTAATATTATACAAGAAGTGAGCGAAGATGATAAGAACCAAGTACTGGTAAAAGATCAGGTCAAGTCTGTGATAGATTTGGGTTCAAAATGCTTAGATGTTAAGAATGGTATTGTAAAACTACGTAATTTAGAGGGACCTGGTGAAAACTTGGAATCTGAAAGGGACCAAATAATTTGTAATAGTAGACTTTTAGATAAATCAGAGACAATATCATGTGCTGCTCAAAAGAAAACGGAAGAGATAGTTCTAAAATGCGAAAGTAACAAAACCGAGGCTATACAGGAATGGGAAGTTGGTGAAATGTGTATTGTTGAAGAAAATAAAACAACAGAGAGAAGAGTCGGAAGCTTTGCTGATTGTAACGGGAATACAGAGAATGAAGCGAGCCAGCAAGTAGTCCTGGGTATCTCTGATGGTTGTGACAGAAGTACAGAAAGTGTGACAAGTGTAAATACTGAAGTGACTGAACAAAAAGAAGCAATAAGTAGCAGAAACCTTGAGAACGACGTATCAGATCTGCTTATTGATGACTGGGAAACTGATCACCTCAAGGATTGGGATCTGGAGAACATGAAGCAGGATACTGAGTAAGTAAAGGCTTTATTTTTGTTTCATTTTATACTTTTTCCATGTGTTTCCTTGGTAGTTCAGGATTCTTGTTAATGTTCTGTTTCAGTAAGCTGTTTGCATGTCACATTACAAATCAAAGTTGTAATAAAGATGTTTTCCAAACATTTTGTCACTTTGTCCATTTCTCATTTGTCGCTTCACTAATGTGATCTACTTCTATTGTCATTATGACATCACCAGTGTGATTTAGTTCAGTTTTCACTGTTACTTCAGAATGTGATGTATTCAGTGTTCAGCCCCATTTAAGGTTACCTTTGTGTAGAGTGTTTAACCTTACTTGTCCAAAGAGCTTGCAATTATTATTGAATCAAATGACTTGCTTCAGGTGGCAGCTGCAGCTAGACACATTACAGCGCTGTGAGGTGATTGAAAGAACTACTGATGGTAGAGCACAGCTATTAACTTTAAAATGTGGAGATCTGAAAACAACATGTCTTCTCCGGGACTTCTGGTAAATATTTGCTCTTACTATATTTTGAGATTTTATTTGAGGGCAGATTGATAAGTCTAGTACATTTCAAGGAAACAGTGGAGTGTTTTGTTAATAGTGAGACTGTTGTACAATTTTTGAAAGATTTTGTTTTAAATTTGAAATAGTACCTAGTTCATTATTAGCAGCTATCTTTGCTGATTAGCTCAATATGTTCTATAGAAGTAAGTAAACCAGTGATAGATCTCGGTCTGACAATTTCCTATGGAGATATTTAGTTTTGTCAAAAACAAGAGACAGACAAGCTGGCAACACAGCAGGTCATGTGGGTGTCACTTTCACTAGGTCAGTTCATAAACATCACAGCAGTGTGCCTCGTGAGCGTAAACAAATACCATGGCGTGTCCTGCTGGGTTTACTGTACAAGTGTAGGCAATTCAGAATTGTCTTCTCCCAAAACGTTACACCACCTTGCATTGTGTTTGCAAGTGACGGACCTGTTCAGAAGCTAGTTCGGGTCCCTGAACAACTTCTACGTAACGTTGCCGGGTACTTCACATCTGAAAATGCTATTCGGAATATTCTTTTAAGTGACAGCAGCAGGATGATAGAAGCAGAGAGGGGGAACAAGAGGATAATGTCAGTCATCCAATGGCTGATGATGGGACCAAACGGTCTTAAAAATGTTTCCTGTTTTTAAAACAATTTAAGTGAAGATGGGTGTAAAAAAAATGACTCAAAATGGCCTCAAACATGAAGAATACTTCACTGTTAATAGTACTTCTATTTGTAATATTCATGTAGATCGCAATTCACACCTTCCCTTGTATTGTAACACAATTTACAAATCTTGACACTGTAACTCAGCTGTTCTGTCCTTGATGCTGCTACAATTATACAGTATTACTATACCGCTCGCAAAAGTTAAAGGCATATGAACACTGGCCAATGCTCAAGCGGAGCGCTGTTGCCAAGCATAGTGCGTGTACCGGCAGAGGTTCTGTACGTAAGACCGCGTGAGATGCGTGTACCACATTCGGCAGCGCTGGTAGGAGTGGCAAGCTTACGATTCGCTGTAGTCTACAGTACGGCCCGCCTCCATATGCCTTTAACTTTTGCAAAGATTATAACAACAGCTGCACTGTTTACAAATAAACTCTGAGAGTAAAACTATCTCCATTCCACAAGCCAGTATACCTGCTTATAGTCTGTAAGTTACAGGTAACTTTTTTGGCAATCAAAGTTTCTTGGCTTGCACTGCAAACAAAACCCCTACACATTGAGAGCTTCTGGAAATAGTGCAGTGGCACTTGTTCTGAGCTGTCCATTGTTTATTTGCTGGCCAGTGCTTACAAAGGGAGTGATGTGAGGTAGCTGCAGGGTTGCCAATGTTTAAAAGTAAAATTATCATACTGGCCACTCAAAATTATCATACATCATAAACCAAATGTTACAATAATAAACGTATCAGCATAACAATTATGAAAATGTAATAGTATCAATGTTTATGCTATCCACGTCCAAGATTGATGACTTCAATCAGTATTACAACTTTAGTACTTATGTTTCTCGCACTATTCATGTGAAAGTTCATCTTCTTCCTCAACTGTTGCAGTATCATACAAATTTGTTGTTGAGATAGACATTAACATCTGAGTGACTTGCAGATTTTCAGACCCACCACATTGTCAAAAACAACATAATGTTGTCAACAGCAACATAAGCTGAGACGACCGAATAAGTCCATTTACCATATATAGTGCCAATCTGTTTCTAATTTTGGTTTTTATTAAACCTAGTTTAGAAAAAACTCTTTCACAAGAAGTGTTTCTGTGGGGCAATGAAATCACTGATAATGCAACCTCCGCCAGTTCTTTGAAATCAGTATATCCGCCAAGGTGACATGTTTAACAGCACTCCAGAAACTGCCAAGTTCAGGCATGTTCTTTATTTCACTCGGAATATCACGTATTCCGAGTTTTCTCCATTGATCATCAATTTTCTGAACAGTGCCTTCTTCATTGAGATTACCAGATCTGGGCACACTGGCAACAAGAGGATAAAGGGTAGAAGGATGAGTAAGTTATGAAATGCTTGCCTTAGAGGGGTGGAGGCAGGCAATGGGGGCAAAGGTGGTGTCGCTATTTGTAATTAATTTCATTTTGCTGGTGTGAGAAACCAGTGAAAATGATATTTTGTTGGCATCGAAATTATCGTATGGGTTGACAACCATGAGCACATATGTATATTCAAATTATGGTATGCCCCCATAATTATTGTATGGGTTGGCAACCATGAGTATGAACATTCAAATTATTGTATGCCCCACAATTATTGTATGGTTGGCAACCCTGGGTAGCTGTTACTTAACCCTTCTCTGAGGTGCAGCCGCTGCGACACTGCTCCCTCCTCAGGACTGCCTGCCACAACTAGTACCATTGTGGTGGGTCTGACTATCCGAGTGCACCACCAGTATCTTCCCTCGGGGTAGTCCATGTTGTTGGTCCTCTTCACTGCATGGCACAGCCCCTGCCAAGGCAGTTGCAGCTTGGGGTAGCATCCCTTGGTCTGGGTAGGGCAATATAACCAAACTAAATCACTTTGCTGGAACCCTAGGCTGTTGGCTTGCTGGTCGTCTGATCGCTTGCTACCTTGTGTGCACTGTGAAGATGGCCCCAAGAAGTTCTCTGTGTAGTTGACTGCTGGCTGCCTTGCTCCAACAAGGCTCCCAAACATCAGCTCGCACACAAGATGCAACTCTGCGCTAAAGGGCATACTAGGTGGCGTTGTAGATGAATGTCAGGCCAGCAAGAAGTGTGGACACCCTGACATCTCATTCCCTCTGATGGTAGATGCAAGAGTTCTTGTTTTTAACAACAAATGAGAAAGTTGTTCAATTATTACAGAACAAATTGGTTTGCATCCATTTGACATAGTGTAGAAGTGATATGTTGTTGTTAGCTAATGCTGGATTTCTGACAATGAAGTCATTAATCCTCTTGCTCTCCAATGTTTTTCACTGATGGATGGGGCACTAGAAGTGGCCGGGCATATTTGAAGGTGGTCTCGATCCATTTCCTCTTGCAGATCACATAGAGGACAGACTGGTGAAGAATATATCCCAATTCTGTTTAAATGTTTTGCCAGACAATCATGTCCTGTAATCAACCTCAAGGTTGCAACTGCTGTTTTTCGAGGATACTCAGGAATTACTGATAAATGGGATTATTTTTTCATGAATTTTTGCAAATTTTACATGTCACAATTTAAATTTACATACAAGGAGTAATTATCCATAATTTTATCAAACTTTTACTACTAATCTGTTCTATATATGCTTCTATCTACTAAAAATGTTTACATATTTTCAAGAATATTGAATTTTTAGCAATAAATGAGAAATGTCTACTTTTTTAAAATTTTGCTTAGAAAATAATTTGTTTTTTACTCGTTGACTCATCGCTGCTGGTGTTTAAGTTTAGGTTTTAATAAGAATGAAAGAATTCACATTAAATTCTTATGAATTGAATAACCCGACTTCTTTTGAGATCAACTTGTAACACTACTATGAAAGTTGTTACACCCTCTAGTATTGTAGTCATAGTATTTTTCATTTCTATTTACAGTGAGTGAGCGGAGTTTAAGGGCCTGATGCTTGAAACATATTATATATCTCTATAGGCAAATAAAGTATTATTATAACCAGGAGTTATTTCCAGGTTGTGCCGTGGTTTGCTGGCGTTTGAGTACCCAGACGTTTCGTCCACAACTGCGGTGGACATCTTTTGTGGCACAGTCATAGTCTCCTCAGAGAAGTTAACGTGGTGTCTGAGGTGTGGACTGTCTGAGCTGCTGTATTTATCCCTCAAGTGGCCTCAGCTGATTGGTCCGGATGGTGGACGGCAGGAGGGAGGGGGCGGGCTTCACTCAAGGTGTTGTTTCCTCCTGATTGGTTCACTTCAATTTCTCCTGTTTTGTGCCGTTTCTTGTCTTCAGTAACAGGATACCAGTTGCTGTTAAGTTTGAAAGCTTCTTCTTTCTTATAGAAATTGTGGGGATGTTTATGTATTTCAATAGCTTCACGTTGTAGCCAGGTATGGGACTGTTGTGGATGATAGAATGTTTGTGTCCTCGAACTTAATTATGTGTTCGCCCTCCACTTCAATGGCATGTTGGGCAACTGTGGACTTATCTGTTTGGTGCAGGCGGCAGCTTATTTTGTGTTTGGTCAGTCTGGTGTTGATGCTGCGTTGTGTAGTTCCGATGTAAACTGAACCGCAGGAACAGGGAATATGCTACTCTAACTTCTCTGGAGAATATGACTGCGCCACTGAAGATGTCCACTGCAGTTGTGGATGTAACATCTGGGTGCTCAAACTCTAGCAGACTATGGCATAACAGCCCGGAAATAACTCCTAGTTATATTGACTCCAGCCATGAAAGCCTACGCTCTCTCAAAGTGTTATTATGTACATACAGGACAAACAGTGCTGTGCAAGTAGGTGATACAGTGATGGTCCAGGCCAGGAGAGCTTCTCAGGAATCAGACCCGTGGGTGGTGGATAACACACATGGATTCCTGGTGCAGCAACCAGACACCTTAGTGTCCAGTACCTCAGTGGTAGGATCCCTCTTCTGTGCTCGTCGTGGAGTGCTGCAGGAGTGGTTCCGAGGACTTGACAGTGACTCGCCAGTACTAGTAATTGGCTCGTTAGTGCACTTACTATTCCAAGAGGTAGGCATTATATTTTATCAATTCAGTAATTTAAACAAAATGTCTCTAAAACATATGAAATTATACTTTTTCGCACTCCTTTTATACTTTCAAGTTTGACAGAACAGAATGAAGCTGAACTCATCTGAATGTTGGGTCATATTGGTGTAACTGGAATTGTGTGTTAAAATACACCAGAGAAAAGACTTCCATTATTGAATATGCCAAGTTGTTTAGACATAACAAATGTAAATATTGTATATGGTACTTATTGTCAAAATTGTATTTAATCAATGTCCCAAATCTGTGTGCACTGAAAGGAAATATGTTCCAGGCCGATCATGAAAATTGTAATTGAGTGAATGAATAGCCAATCAATCGCGGTTGCTATGTGCGTAACTATGGAAACAAACAATTACCCCTATAGAGAGGTAATGAATGACTATTATTAGCATGGTATGCATCGTAAGAGGCACATGAACAGAAAAGTGGTCAGTGATCTAACAACGTTAGGTATACCACAAAAGAACATCAGATTGAATACAGTGCAGGAGTATATGATACGGGTAGTAGTATTGTGAATATTTTTAAATATTAAAGAAAGAGAAGAATAAGGATATTTCTCTGACGAAACCTGAACGTTCGTGTTGTAGGACTTGAATATATTACTCATAAAAGTGTGAAATGAATTGTGAATATGTTGCAAGCTAACGGTAATAAAATTGAATTAGTTGAGGATCTGAATTATTATTACAAATAGTGGTACCTCTCCCTTATTTGTACGCTTGCACCCTTATCACCCTGAAGATAAGATGGCTCAAAACCCGCTATAGTGGTATAGAGGGAAATTGTTTATGATTTAATGACTTGTTGATTACTAGATCATTCACACCTTGGGCTACCCCTGAGCTGGGTCCTGCCCCTTTTGCTGTTAGGGCAGCCCTTCAATATAGTTACATTTTACAAACACATTACACATGTTTAATTTGCGAAGGTTTGCTTCCTACCTTTTCACTAATCTTTATCTGCTCCCACCCTCATCTTTAATTTTTATTTCCTGATTTATTTCATCTCCCATCCTTATTCACTTTCCCTCTTTGTCAACTTTTTTATCACCTTCACTCTTGTAACTTATTAATCGGATTACATTGTACACCCCAGTAATCTACATTACAAGCTGAACTCACACGAGAACTAGAATAGGATAATGGCTATTGCAAGTCAAGTAAAATACAAAATAATTTAATTTCTCAGTGAAATTTCGTGGATCCCAAAGACATCTATCTAACATGGACCCACAGCACCTGTTGGGAATCATAGCCCTAAACAAATAAATCCAAAGGAAGTATACTAATTATTGTGTTGCCATAATGAATAAAAGCTACTTTGTTTTTAATTAAACTATTCTTAAAACACTATAATTGTTCACTATCTTTATTATTTGAAGTACAGTAGAGTCAAGGTTATCTGAACCTCGACTGAGTTCTGGATTAACTGAGGTATTGCTTTGCTACGCAAAGTGTGTAGTGTAAAAATAAAACTGGCGGACAAAGGAATGTAAAAGTGGGAAGATGACATGAAACAGTCACTGAAAGTGACGTAGCTGAATGGATCAATGCAAATGATGAGATGTGACTGATGATATGATAGTAGAGGTTGAAAGTGAAAGTGACAATGAAGATATTGAAATAGAAAGTAAGAAAATCAGCCACTGTGAAGGATGCAAGGCAATAGAAAATAATGTCTATCCCAGGGACCCACATGTGGTATTCGTGGTGGACAAAGTGACGTCTGGGCATGTTTTCTCCAGGTTCTCCGGTTTCCCCTGCAACTCATTCCACCAATTGCTCCATTATCACCTTTCCAGTCATCGATTTTGCCTGTACTTCATATCATCCTCTTCCTCACTCTCATACTTGGGCTGACTACCTGCTTCCGGGTGTTCACTCTGTCTGGTACATAGGTTCCTGTGCTCCCCGACAGGTGTCTGACCCTAGGCACTGGCTTTTAAGTCCTACATAAGGGGAGAGTAATCAGGTAAAGAAAGAAAAAGAAGAATGTATGTATGCACTGTAGATCCTTTTTTTATTTTGTATTTTTATGTTATTTTTATTTGTATGTAAGCC
The DNA here is from genome assembly GCA_030765045.1 of Tenodera sinensis. Classification (NCBI taxonomy): domain Eukaryota; kingdom Metazoa; phylum Arthropoda; class Insecta; order Mantodea; family Mantidae; genus Tenodera; species Tenodera sinensis. Next base: position 132,158,903 of record CM060970.1, read on the forward strand.
ACTCTTTTATTTGATATTACAGTAGGTGCCTTTTTTCACTTCTTTGATCACGTTTTCATTCATTTTAGCAGTAGCTGTCTCGATTTTTGACAGAGTCCATGTTATCCAAGTTTTCGATTATCCGAGATACTGTCGGTCCTCCTTACCTTGGATAATCAAGGCTCTACTGTATAAAATGCAATGAAGTAACAAACTATTTTTGCTGATTTGAAAGTGCACTGCAGCAGAGGCATGTGCATTTGTTTACACTAGGGTCCCTTCTTGGACTGGATGCAGTAAGTTACACCACTGCTTGCACCATGTCCTTGTACTTTCTCTTCACTAGCTGGCCTCAATAATTGGGCTGTCTCGTCACACTTTTTACTTTGCGAACTGTGTTACAAAGGTGCTGCGACGGAAACTGGCAACAGAAGCAGAAGTGACTGGCATTGTGAAGGAGCTGTTGGCGCGACCCAGCAGTGTATGCATGCTGTATGGAGCAAGCATGACGCTGGACACTGGATTAAAGGAACTAATGGCATATGTGCCACATATAATGGAATTCATTGCTGCCTACGTACAGAGATCCCGCCCACCTTCGTCAGAGAGTTGGCAGGGCTCCTTGTGTGGTATTCAGGATATAGAAGATAACATTTGGGTGCCTGGCTTCGGTATCAAGGGCAAGGTGGACGTTTCTGTGGAAGTCAAAATTCACAACAGAACCAAGGTAAGCCTTACTTATGTTATTTGATCAACCTTTTACACCTGGAGGCAGTTTCACCAACCATTGTTAAACTTTAACACAATGTTAAACTGATGTAACACTGAAGTTACTGCTAATTCTGTTTCATTGAACAATGTTAGCTTTAACATAGTGCTAAAATTAGTATCAGTATTATTATACATTAGTGTTAAGCAAAATAAGCCAACTTAAATTGGTTCAAAATTGAAATTTTTATTGTTTTTACATGTGTAATATCTTCTAAATACCATACTGAAAAATTTGATGTGTTGCACTCACACGACTTTCTCTACTCTTATACTAACCACTCTTACAAACTCTTATTAGTTGAGACAAACATTTGAAGAAATTACCTTATTGCTTATTTCCTTGTAGGTACAAGGGGAATATGGGAATACAGTAGGCTTTGAGCGATAGTCAAATCTTTTGCAGCTTTGAGATTCTGTCCTCTTTGCACGGCTAACATACAAAAAATGAATAACGATGTTCCATTTGACTAAAGCAGTATTCCAAAACTGACACAAATAACAAGGAATATCTCCAAAATGATTCACTCTACAAAAAAAATCATTTGGAGATTGTGTTTTAGCAAGATCTACTTTTCTTGTACAGTAAGATTTGGCCTATCTCTTACGGTTTACCAGTTATGCAAAAGCCATCCAAAGCAAACAGGACCACATAGGCTATAGCCAGGAAATTTGAAATATACATTTCGTTTGCCATAAAAATATCTCATACTTATGGCATTTTAATGAAAATCATTAGAGCCATTTTTGAGAAAATCAAAATTTTTGAAAAAATTTTCCATGTAAAGGGCAGTTGGTGGAGGAATTTTCTTCAAAATCTTTGTGTCACATCCTTAAAAGATATTAAACCTAAATACCAACTTTGGTCCTTAACCTACCCCGCACAAACACGTTTTTCTGAAATTTTTTTTTTTCAGGGGTCTCAAAACATATATTTCTGGTGAAATCTTGACATTGAATTTTTGGGTGGAATACAATACTTCCTTTACCTACCAATAGAGAGAGTAAAAAATTACCAAAAGAAACTGCAACACTCACAGCAGCAGAAACAAAAATGACATTCAAAAAATTTACATTCCATCCTTGGGGCTTTGAAAAATTCAAAAAAGTTTTCAAAGAACAGAACATTTAGCTAACACCAGTGAACCACTACTCCATAAAAAATTTACTGAAGTCAAACATCAAAGATGCCATCCCACCCAATAAAAAATGTAGCATTTACCAAATTGAATGTAGTGACTAATGAAGTGTATATAGGAAAAACCAAAAGAACTTAAGAAATAAGATCCAAGGAAAACTTTAGAAACATAGAAAGCAGTTGTCAACCACTTTTGGACAGGAAACCACAACATAAAGCCGGAACCAAAGCTCCTAAAACATGTAACGTTAAAACAAGAGGTCTACGTGGGAACAAATCTTCATTTTGAAAAATAGAAACAGAGTATTCAATTTTGACATCCCCAAGAAAGATATCTTCCACAAGTTCCTTGAACCACCACCAGAGGAGACCTCAGAGAAAACATCGCCATCCACACCAGGGAGAAGCAGTCCATGTCTGGTTGATAATTAAGGAAAGTCAAGTCTTTGAAACATGCTCCAGTAAATTATAAGTCAGTGTTGTACAGTGTTATTAATCAACTCATCTTTTTGGTTTAACCTGCCTAGTGTGTTTATTTTATAATTAGCAATCCAGGCTATTTAGGATGTAATAAAGGGGTATATTATGAACGACTGAGAAGGATAGAACCATTATTGTACTGATTGTCTCCGTTTACGTTATATGTTAACAAACTTTGGTGTTTGTTTGATCTCACAGATGATGCCTTTGGAGTTGAAGACAGGTCGTGCCAGTTTTTCTGCAGAGCACAAAGGACAGGTGATGTTGTACACAATGATGATGTCCGAGTTGGGCGAGGATGTAAGCTCTGGCTTGCTTCTTTATCTCAGGTGGGTATGTTTTTACAGGATATTAAGGACATAAGTGTAAATGTATTTGTGTTAGTATACACACCTAAGCTATTAACAGTGAATTAAATACTATACGTTTACTACAAAACTTGGCTGGCAGTTGCATGGCTTGTTTCCCGGTCACACATGCAAGCACGTCAAGTCAGATCTAAAAACTAAACACTTCTGAATGCCCTTAATGTTTTAGAAGTAAATGAGTTGACCTATAGACACTTATAGATTCACATACACTTATTTTTGTCCGGACACATTTCCAAGACCAGCGTCTTCATTCTCAGCAGTTTCTCAACTGGCAGTTGAAGAGGAAACATCTGTTGTGGTAGTGACAGTGCTGCTATCTGGGTTGCTGGATATAAACCTCATTATGTCGTCTGCTTGTGGTATATCAAAATTCATGGCTTTGTGAACATTCTTCATAATATGTATTTTCTCCCAAATTATCAGTTCTGCTGTTGTTTTTGCATGTTTTAGTTATTCAGTATCCTTTTCTATCTTCTTTCTTGGAAGTTTGAAAACAGTGTTGTAATAATCAATTTAAACCAAAAAGGTGAGTTGATTAATAACACTACACATCTACTGGAACATGTTTCAGAGGCTGGCTTTTCTACATTATCAACCAGACATTATCAACTGGTGTTCAAAGAACAGAACATTCAGCTAGCACCAATGAATCACTACTCCATAAAAAACCTACTGAACTCAAACATCAAAGATGCCATCCCACCCAATAAAAAGCCTGGCATTTATCAAATTGAATGTAGTGACTCTGTAATAAAGTGTAAATAGAAAAACCAAAAGAAATTTAGAAATAAGGTCCAAGGAACACTAAAAAGGTAAAAAACAAACAGTTGGAAAAATCAGCAGTTGCTAACCACTTTTGGACAGAAAACCACAACATAAAACCAGAACCGAAGCTCCTCAAACATATAACGGAAAAACAAGAGCTGTCTACATGGGAACAAATCTTCATTTTGAAAAATAGAAATAGAGTATTCAATTTCGACATCCCTGTGACGGATACCTTCAGCAAGTTCCTTGAATCACCACCAGAGGAGACCTCAGAGGAAACATCGCCATCCACACCAGGGAGAACCAGTCGATGTCCAGTTGATAATGAAGGAAAGTCAGCCTCCAAAACATGTTCCGGTAAATTATAAGTGTTGTGTAGTGTTATTAATTGGCTCACCTTTTTGGTTTAAATCCTTTTCTATGGTGTGCTGAGTTGACCAGAAATGATGGACTACGGCTGAGATCTGTTTGAATGTTATGTTTTTAACCTGCTCCTTCAGTCATGTTTTAAGATTCCTTTTAGTTTGGCTGATGTATATTTTTGGGCAATCCTCACGTTTTATCTGATAAACACCGGATTTTGAGTTTGTTGGTATTGTGCCCTTTAATGGATTGGTTAGCAGGTTTCTCAGGTTGAATCTGTTGTAAGGGGCTAGCTTAATGTTATGATCCTGGAACAGTTTCTGGAATTTGTTGTGCAACTTTGGGTGGAAAGTGAATTTGCTGCATGTAGGTTGTGGATTGGATCTATTGTTCAGTGTTGTGATGTCCTTAATCTGTTTTTGCCTTTCATGTTTTTTTTTAGAAGTCTTTCAACTAGATCCGTTTTGACACCGTTTTTTTCTGCTGCTGTCTTGATGTATTGATGTTTCTTTTTAAATTCTTCATCAGTCAGTGATGTGTGTTTATTAAGCTGTGGAATATGGCATGTTGATGTAGCTTTGGGTTAAGATTTTCTTTGATGTAGTTGTCCGTATGAGAGGGTGTTCTGTAAATGCCAAATTCTATTTTGTTGTTGTGCCTAATTACTTTCAGGTTCAGGAATGGTGTATCCCACTTTTTCAACTCCTAATGTTATTTCCGTACGTCAGTCTTACTTCTGTTAGGTAGGTTCCTGTGCTGTTCACACATTAGGAGTGTTGTTTTCCTTGAAGTGTTTCAAAATGAATCAACTGCAGTATAGAGTACAACAAAGAGTGTTTGTATATGATACGGAAGTGCTGACATCATCTTGTAGGGAAGTTAAAAGGCAATTTGAAACTAAATTTCCTGGCATATGTGTTCCAAGTAAAGAGACAGTTTGTTTGCTTGTAAATAAATTCAGGGAGATGGGATTAATTCGTGATAGGAAAAGAAAGATAAAACGGCGTGTGCTTACAGAACAGAAATTAGACAGAACCAGAGAAAACTTAGAACGGTCATCTTGAAAATATCGTAGGTGGCTTGCACAAGACAAAATTAAAACAAAATATCAGGAGAGAAATTAACATTATAATGGAATTATTATTTATTTATGCCAACAAACTTACTGTTGGTGTTTTTAAACATACAAGCCGTGTGTGGGCAATGTTTGAGAGGCAGAACTGGAACTTAAAAATTCAATGCCACTGCTGGGATTTGAACCACAGGCCCTCCGCTTACTCTCAGCTGTGGCATTGAATTTTTAAGTTCTGATTCTACCTCTCATTCTTTGCCTTTGGTGCTGTTTTTGCGATTATCATTACGGAATGTGCTGTGCTATGAGACTCGTTTTCTATCTAGGTTGTTGTAACGGATGGAATGAAATATCACACAATAATTCTTCACTACAATGTAATATTTTATTAACACTTCATCGATACGTTACATTAAGTAATTCCTATCAGCACCATTCCAAATGCTTAAAAACCTTTCCACTTTTTCACTTAGTGGAACTTATGCTTGATGAAAGTTTGGTGAAAGTTCCATGTTCACACTACGTAAAAATGTCTTTTCAGCTCGGAGACACACACACGAGTGAACAGTTTTTTGGCGTCGTTTGACGCGACACCACCTTTTTCATATTCATCCGCGTATGCGTCCATCAAATAGTTCTTTCTCGTTAGGGAAGCGATCCCTAATCATCTTCCCCTACTTTTATTATGGAACACATACAATTCTAATATTTATACATATATATTAAAATCAAATATGGAAAGATTTATGACGTCTTTGTGCAAACTTAGTTGTTCGTAACAATGAACCTTATCAATATGTTTTCGTCATTTAATTATCTCATACCAACATCAAAAAACAAATTACACTTTTAACAAACATTCACATGAACGATTTTCTTTTGGGGTCTTCTAATATTCTGTCTCACCTTGATTAACATAAAGTAAAAGCTTTTTAAGAATAGTGTAAGAATGGATAGAGAAAGTTATGCGACTGTACACTTGTAACATTTTAAGTTTGATTATTGATGTATGTTGCAGAGGATGTCTGATGGAGGAAGTGCAGACTAGTCACAAGGAGAAACGAGATCTAATATTACTGCGTAATAATTTGGCACATCATTTGAAACAAATGCCTGAGCTGGAGTGTGGGGTGTTCCGTCCTCCTTCACTGCCTGAGCCAATCAGTCACCGCAACGCGTGTACCAAGTGCCCTTACCTGACAATGTGCAGTGCCTATCTTAGGTAAGGTCAGTCACTTAGTTGTACTATGCTGCTGTATTTGTTATGTTGGCATAACTGCACCATTAATATTCATAGATGGTTTATTGTCACATGTGCAAGAGCTCAGTAAGCTGGTGACTCGTCAAGCAGGAGTATTAACAATATTTAGATAAACAAAGTGTACAATGTATATGTCTAGGCCACTTTCCTTAGATAAGTTAATATATTTAATTAGCTATAAATTGAGGTGCTTATAGCAAGAGCATAAGCGCCAAAGTACGAATTTTTTGTTTTTCTTGCAACATATAGTATGAAGCGTACTCTTTAATGCCTGTTAAGTGAAAATGGTCGATACACCTGGATATGTTCAAATTCTCCATTTGAATACAGCGTGGTGTTAGACCTTACGTGCTTCAGCCGAATCTTGAGAATAGCAAAGGCATAGGAGCCAACCTGCCGGCCGGAGCTGTTTGCTATGCTGTGACAGTCGCTCTTGAACAGAATGTACCAATAAATCACTTAAGAGAGGGTACTGTTTATTTTCAGGCCTTTATCCCTCATAAATGGTTATTCCTTAACCTTTTAAACATTTTTGTGGTTTGTGGTTTTGTAAATAGTCTCAGCCTAGATATACTCCTACCTGCACGACATATTTCTTTAGTTCAGTCTGTTGCATTTAAAGAAAGCTGTAACGTGTTTAGTTACTTGCAGCTCTCGGTTTAACTTCTGTTTAGCATCATACTTTTAGAGCTGTATTGTTTACTAACAATACCATTGAACAAACCTTTAGTGCATTTAATGTAGTGATTTACTTTATTAAGCACTATGAGTGTCAGAGACAGTGATATATTTCTCATCACGTAAGTCGTCCCAGAAAACGCTGCATGCAGAAAAAGCAATGGAAAATGCATATGCCCAAGAAGAAGAAAAATATAGGTGAAGAATATGTATGTTTAGAAGCCAAACATGTAGTAAAGGCACACACCAGAGAGAGAAGGGGCAGCAGCGGATGACAACACTTTACATTACTAACACACTCTGGTTCCTCTTGGTACAACACAACTTGTACCAGCGCTTAATCATTTTCAGTGATCTAAACATACCTTTTGTTAACTTCTTTGTATTCACTTTAGAACCATCGCCACCACCGCCACCATTATTATTAGTACTAGTGCTACTATTATTACTACTATTATTATTAATTTCCAATAAATATTCATATTTTCTGCTAAAACGTCAACTTTATTACCTTTAACTTGCTACAGTTGAACATACTATCTTCACTCTTATAAGAGATTATACTTGTAGGTCCCAAAGCTATTGTGTTCAGGAACTTCGTGATTTCATACAAGTTAAATCCTCACTTCTTTCGTTTGTAAATATTTTAGGGCATTTACGATATTTGCACATAGTGAATATTTACACATGGTATTCAACTAGACGTCCTTTGGCTATATAATTCAATGTTTGCTGACATAATCTCTTATTCTGCAATACAAATATGGGGCCATCCTTAGCGACGTGTATATCACTAGTAATGATTCATTACCTAACTGTCTATAATTGTTTATTCCCCTACTTACGAGCATAGTAACCACAATTGACTGGCTATTTATTGATTTGATTATGATGCTTCAATCATATGCTCATGATTGACCTCGAACATATTTCCTTTTATAGTGAAAACTGAGTCGGATAAACACAAAACATCACTTACATATAATTAATCTTCACCAGTTTCAAGAGCCCAACTTGCTCCCATCGTCAGAATTAAACAACTGGTTCTGGTTGATATTGTTTGATGTATGGTTGGTTGGGCTGACATCTAGCGATGAGCCGATAAACTTCCATAAACACACATAACAACCTCTTTTCCACACATATTCAAAGTTTGGCACAGCTATGTAGACAACATTTTTGCAATAGTACCTAACATATTCATCCAGGATTCCCTAAAACTTCTCAACTTACAAAACAGAGCCATACAATTCACCATGGAAATAGAAGAGAAAGATACTTTACCCTTTTTAGACTTAAAAATAACTAAATGCCAAAATAAAATCAGTTTTGGTATCTACAGAAAACTTACCCACTCAGAAAACTACATATAAAATAACAGCTTCAACCCAGTTCCACACAAACTTGCAGTCCTAAACAGTTTATCTCACAGGTTGGTTTTTATCCCATTATCAGAAGGAGAATACAAAAACATAGTCAACACAGCAATTAATAATTGATTCAACAAACAAATCGTTGACAAGAAAATAGCACAATGCAAAACACAAAAATGCTCAAAAGAGGTCGCTAAACTCTCTCAACGAAAAAGCAATATGATTTTCAAAAAAATCAGTTACCATCCAAGTAAGCACTACAAATTCCACAACATCTTCAGAAAATACAACATTAACTGGCCCCACAAAATAATTTCAGCATAGACAAACTACTGTGCAAAAAGTCAAAGGACCAGATACCACAGAACAAAAAAGCAGGAAACTAGCAAATCAGTTGCCCAGATTGTGACCAGATTTACATAGGGAATTTAGAAACCAGGCTAAAAGAACGCATGAGATGTATCAAATACAAACAGATGGATAAATCTGCAGTTGCATACAGTTTTTGGACATCAACCACAACATTACGCCGAACATAAAACTTCTAAAAGCTAAAAACATGCTGCAGAGTTGGATGCTTGGGAAAAAATTAATATAATAAAAAACAAGCTCCGCTAATGAACTTTGATTTGCCTCCACAAAGCCCTTTATGGAATTATTATTTATTTATGCTGGTTTGAGAATTTAATGCCATTCTGGCAGTTTGTCACAATAGCTCAGTGGTAGAGCAGCCGCCTGGTAAGCGGAAGGCCTGTGGTTCAAATCCCAGTTGTGGCATTGAATTTTTAAGTTCCAGTTCTACCTCCCTTTATGGAAGTTCATCAGTCCACCACTAGATGTCATCTCAACCAACCACACATCAAACCATATCAACAAAAACCAGTTGGTTAATTCTGATGATGGGAGCAAGTTCGGCTCTCTTGAAACCGGTCAAATATGTAAGTGATGTTTTGTGTTTCAATCCAACAAAGTTTTCATTATAATTTAAATTGACATCACTGATACTAGCTTATAAAAAGATACATATTTCCTTTTGTTTCACAATAGAATTGAGACACGGATTAAGAAGCACAATTTTAATAATCAATATTTATGTGTTATGTCTAAACAACTTGGCATTAATCTTTTCTCCGCACACTGCATTTCAACACACAAAGTGATGTGATTTTGTTCTTGCAGTAGAGATGGTTTATCACAGCTGTCCAGCGAACATCCCCTGAAACACCTGTCTGCAGAAGCTACCTCTCATTTAAAGTCAACAGATGTTGATTATTTGGTACATTGGGGTGGCTTGCTGACACTCGAGACAGCTGAGGATTCTCTTCAACAAAAGGATCTCTGGTGCAATACACCTTCAGACAGGTAGAATGAAAATGATGTGCTTAGAACATGTAAAACTTATTTTTGTTAACATCGTCAGCTGGTTGGCTGACTGATTTCCTTGTCAGGTGACTGTCTTCCCTTTCCCATGACCGATGGGAAGGGAGCAGACCAGGCAATAAGAGAACGAGGAGACAGCTACCTCACTAGTCTGCCAACCAGCTAGAAAGGAGGGGAGACTCTTTTAACCCTTCCCGGGCGAAATGCACATATATTTGTGATGCATGGTTATGCGTCAGCTTCGCACAAATTCTTTTTATACGTTCGTGCAAGCTATCGTAGCTGGCCTTTACTTCACGTAAATGGTCAGCAGATGTCATTAGATGAATTTAAGCACGCGTCTGTGCTTAGGTTTGTGTTTTGTTAGTCGCTACAGAATAATACGTCCTGAGCGAGTAATTTTCTGTGTTGTGTTTCATTATTTTGCTCATTTTGGTTTGATTTGGAGCATGGCACGTAAAAGACTGTATGGGGAGGATGAAATAAGGGCTTGTATAGAATCTGTGCTCAATGAAACAGATGAAAGTGACTTTAGGGCTTGGGAAAGTGATGAAAACGAAAGTCCTGCAAGTGCGTGCAACAGTGACCTATGTAGCAGCAGGTGTTAGGAAAGAAACAATATATTTTTGTGAAATCTATGATCTGAAACCCTATTTACATCCCGATAACTGCTTTGGAGCATATCATGCACAAAAAGACTTCAGTGTCACCCAATAAGATGTCTAGGAACTGATGAGGGACTCTGCCCTGTAGATAAGGCAAAGTTTCAGTTGTTTTGGTACATATGCCACTTTTCATTTAAATAAGTGTAGCCTCAAAAGAAAGTACGTCTAACAAAAAGCAGTGTTATGACTTAATGAACATTTATGTGCTTGGTTATACGTTTTCAACAATTTAGTACACAAAATAGTATCATATGTGCCTTATTTTGAATAATATTCATGTTTTAAAATACTTGAGAAAACTAGGAAAATAATTACGCCCAGGAAGGGTTAAGTTAGTCCTGAAGAATTTTTAAAGGATTTTTTAAAGTAAGTGGAGCAAAATGTTCAAATTGTCCACAAACATAGTTTTATAGGTAAATATTGTTTATTCTCGACCTTTTAATAATGATTATGAACTAATGTGCTTACATGCATATACCCAAGGTTTGTAACAAATCTCTCATACTTATCTAAAGTAAGAACAAATTAGAAACTAAAAGCTTCACTTATCTTAGTAATAGATAATTAGAATTAATGGATGATTTTGTAAAACTTACAAATCTTTTTAATTTAAATACAAATCTTTGTTTAGATCAAAATTTCTGTAGTTGTAATGGTAATTTTTTTCAACAAACTTTTGGTTTGGCAATGGGTAGTCCACTTTCGCCATTTCTTGCTAATCTTTTCATGAGCTTTTTTGAAACTCAAATTACAAAATCATTCCCTCTAATTTTTAAAATATTATATATTCCCAACGTGGTTCTTGTTTTTTAAAGTGAATAACTTTTCCCAAACCATTAAATCTATAGGTATTTAATTGTTTTAATAGTTTAACCTTTGAATTAATTTCATGATTAAATGATCTGCCACAGCTGGTTTGTCAATTTTATTAAATCTTTCTAAAATGCTCTTTTATTCTGGTTTCTAAATGACGTTTAGCTTTACCGGTATAAACCCTATCACAATCCAAACAGTTAAATTGATAAATGCCAGATTTTTTATAATTTGGAATTTTATCCTTTTTAGAAAAATTTAGTAAATTTTGTATATTAAATATAAACAAACTGATAAATCAGATGTGGCAGATTGTTTTTGGTTTGTGGGCTAATAAAAAATTTACAAAAATTTTTAAAGAATATGGAATAACTTTGGTCCCTCAAAATAAATTTAATATACAAAATTTACTACATTTTTCTAAAAAGAATAAAATTCTTTCCCTGATTACCCTCCCCTTATGTAGGACTTGCACCCCCTTGGACTTACAAGATGATAAAATTCCAAATTATAACAAATCTGAGCTTAACTTTGGTAGCAAGTTAAGCTCTTGAAACTAGTCAAAATTAGTTCTACATGTAAGTGATGTTACGTGTTTCAACACAAACTCAATTTTCATTACAATGAAATAAATTAATTTAAATTGAAATAGCATAATCCCTGCTTGGAATCCCTTTGTCCTCACTGTGCTCATTGTTGTCCTTGTTTACAGGCTGTGTGTTGCCCAGTGACCTAGTGGTGTGAGGTAGCTAACCTTGAGCTTCCTTTGAGATATGCAGTCACTATGACAATAGTTTAAACCTCCTTTATAAGACTGGCCCTCAGTACTTGATAAACCAATTTGAATTTCCTTTCATGTGAAGTCAATAGAAAAATAGAACTTCCATATAATATCTTCCTTTCATAGAAGTTTGAAAACAGTGTTGTTGTAATTAACTCACTTTTTAAAAAATAAATTCCATATAATACTTTGTGGAAACTATAAAAAGTGGAAATTCTTAAAAAAAAGGTCATGTAGACTATGTATGTTTAAGGGAGAAGCAAGGAAGAGGCATATGTAACTTAGTGATAAAGGGAGAAGTTGAGACGACAGACGAGGGAATGTTTGTTCACGTGCTTGAGAAAGAGAGTGCAGATCTCCACTGTAACATATTTACCAAGGGTGACTACATAGTGGTGAGCACTGACGTTCGGCCGGCTGTTACAACTGGCACGGTATTGGACGTCACCGAGAACCACCTTCACCTTCTACTGAACAAGTAAGTATTGCTGCATGTCTGTCTTGGATCTTCTCCCACACCAAACCATCCTTTACATGGAAAATTTATAAATTTGTCTGAAATAGCTCTAATGATTTTGATTAAAAGAGCATATATTTAAGATATTTTCATGTCAAATGAAGTGTATATGTTGAATTTTCTGGGAATATTATGAAATCCTCTTCATTCTGAATGACTTGAACGTAACTGATAAACCATAAGAGATAGACAAAATCTTACTGTACAAAAACATGTAGGTCTCATCAAAACACAATTTATTTCAAATATAGTAGAAGCCTGCTTAACCAAACTTATAGGGGACAGAGCTGTTTCGGATAACACATTTATTTGTGGATAATTGATGGTAATCAGTGAAAGAAATGAAATAATTGTACTTCAAATGCGTGTATTAATCTTTGATAAAAATTAGTGTATGTCTACAATATAGTGGACACAGTTTATCGGCAGTTCCCAAGAGTTCAACATGGTCAACATTACACTAAACAATTGACGAAAGTATTCCAAAAAGCAGTCTTACCAACATATATAATAAAGACATTTCTAACCTCAAATATCACAGGGTTAAAGTATCATGCTTTCAAACGATAATAATGCTTGAACATCATTACCACACAACAAAGAACGTACTCACCTTTGGTAAATCTTCTTCTGCAATAACACTCTTGGATAAAATCGCTTCCGAGTTCTAAATATCGTAATATATATTTAATGCACTACTGTGTCGTGAACACAAAAATTACTAGAACTGCATATACTGCTCTAAAAGAATTCAAGACAAAATCATGCAAACACGAGCAGTACGTCCAGAGGTTAATTAATTAATACAGCGTCTAAACAGAATCTTGTTTTAAAATCTATCGGTTGGCTTCTCTGCAAAGCATTCATGAATAAGTGCTTCTATGGCAACATCTTCAGCTCAAGGTCCCAGGAGTGTACAGGATTCCTTGCAAATGTGGAAAAGTGTATGTAGGCCAAACAGGACGCACAATAGAAGAAAGATTTAAAGAACATCACCGCAATATTAGGCTCCTACAACCAGAAAAGTCGGCAGTGGCAGAGCACTATAGGGTATGTCCACAAAATAAGCTTTGAAGACATCAAAGTTCTGGAACACTGATAAATACTCGGACAAGGTCATTAAGGAAGCCATCCAAATCAAACTACATCAAACAACTATAATAAGCCCTGCTTGGACAATAGCCATCTACAACAGCCATCTACAACGGCAACTACAGTGATTCCAGACGAAGTGCGGACCCTAGAGAAAACACTGCGGCCGGTGACAAACATAGCCCAAAACAGCAGGCCCAATCACAAATTGTCACCCGCTCATTGGCCAGGGCAGTGCAACCCCCTCCCACCTAACAATGTATAAATATGGAGAGCGGAGCACAGTCATTCTTTTGATTCTGATGAAGGCCATGGAGTCTACAATGGCCGAAAGCTCAATGTTTCTAAATCTCACACGGTTGATGACCCGTGAAGCTTAGATTAATAATGCTCGCCATGAAAGCTTTAAGTCTTACATTAGGATTTTTAACTATAATCTGCAATATAAAACAATACAAACACAAAAGAAATGCACCCAAATAAAAATAAATATGTACAAGAAAGTTGTCTTGGTTTGTCTTTTGTTGGCTGTGGTCACAGCATGGACAGTATTTTCAAACCTGTACAATTTGGCCATTATTTCCTCAGAAACGTTACGGTGCATCACAAAATGTTTGATAGTCCATAAAACACTAACAGCATCATTAAAATCCACCGGTTTATGGTACAGCTCTTCGGTAGATGGAGCAATCCCTAATTTCATCACAATTTCTGTGTGTCTCATGTTACCATTCTCATTCACTACATTCAAAATGCGTGATTTTTCAGCAGTCGTAATGCACTTCCATTTCCTTTCACCCATGTTCACTAAAGAGGTTAATCACAACTGAAGCAAGTAGGTTTGGTATTTCACAACTTTGCTCGAAAATATCTTCAAGCTTTTTTTTTTTAATGTCCTCCAACATAATGTCATATCGGACGGTGAATGACTGAAATGGTGCTCAAATGAGCCCGAGCTTTAAGTTATCTGGCATTCATCTTCTCGGGATAAGGGAAAATCTCGAAAATAACCTTATCCGAATAACTTACCCTAAGTGAGAGGTTGCTCTCACTTGCACACTGAGGGATGTTTTGTGAAAAAGGTACAATGCGAATCAAAAGTAGTAATGGTGATGGTAGTTTATTACTGTCAATAGACTCATACCAAGTCTCTGACATTCTCAGAAGCTATTTACAATATTTACAAAATTTATACAGCTCAAAAGTGTTTTATACAAAAGATTTGTACGTAGTTTATAACAATTCAAATTCAAGTTACAGTTCATCCACTTTATACAAACATTTATGAATAAGATACTGCTTTAGTTTATTTTTAAAGCAATTTTTGTGCAGGACTTAATTTCAACAGGTGTCAGGGTCTGTCTAGCTGCGACCCCTGTTGTACCTTCGGGTCCCTCATTTCATCCGTGCCTCCTGGGGGTGGTAGCCACAATAGATCTGTGTAGGTCAAAGTGAGCGAGGTATCCGCCTCTTTACCTTTAATTTGAACAGTTAGTTTATTGTACAGTATATTCCCTACAATCAGATTTACATAGGGAAAAGCAAGAGGAATTTAGAAACCAGGCTAAAACACCACATGAGATGCATCGAATACAAATAGATGAATAAATCTGCAGTTGCACACCATTTTTGGACATCCAACCACAACATTACGCTGAACATAAAACTTTTAAAAGCTACAAAATATGTTGCAGAGTTGGATGCTCGGGAAAAATTTCATATAATAAAAAACAAGCTCCGCATAATGAACTTTCACCTGGATACCATTTGTGCCATTTACAGTTAGGAGAATGGTTTCATACACGTATAATGATACAATAATTAGAATGTTTTCTTTAACAAACTCATTTCTTTAAGTTTCTAGTTTACAAATATTGAACATAATTCTTGTATACTTCTTCTGTAAAATTAACATTGTATTAATATGTACTGTGCAGCTCCTCCCCAAACTTGTAAGCAATAATTGAGATGCAGAAAAATAAGACCATAGCACATAGTTTTTCAATGTATGTTGTTGTTGTTAGCTAATGCTGGATTTCTGACAATGAAGTCAATAATCCTCTTGCTCTCCAATATTTTTCACTGATGGATGGGGCATTAGAAGTGGCCAGGCATATTTGAAGGTGGTCTCGGTCCATTTCCTCTTGCAGATCACATAGAGGACAGAGTGGTGAAGAATATATCCCAATTCTGTTTAAATGTTTTGCCAGACAATCATGTCCTGTAATCAACCTGAAGGTTGCAACTGCTGTTTTCCAAGGATACTCAGGAATCACTGTTTGAATGTTTGGTAGTTTCCATCTTTTATTCTTTGATTTTTCATAGTAATATTTTGCAATAATTTTTTTGAATTCAGAGTTGACTAATCTTTTAGCTGCATAAAATGGTAGATTAACTATAGATTTTTGTACACCGCTGGTACCCTTTTTTGCAAGAAAATCAGCTTTCTCATTACCACTCAGTCCACAGTGAGCCGGTATCCATTGGAAGACTAGGTGTTTTTGAAGTGCTGTTAGATGGCTAAGTATCTTCCAACATTCTATAATAGTTTGGTTTTTTGGTGACAACTTGGAAGTAATTGCTATAATTGCTGCCCTGGAATCTGAGAGAATAACTGCTTGCTGAAAATGTGAAATTCTGTACAAACGATTTTGTAGGGCCATTCGAATTGCTTCAATTTCTGCATCAATGTTAGTAGTTCCATATATATATATATATATTTCATAAGCACTATCATTTCAGCCGTAAAATGTAATATGTTGTATTTCTATTTCAAACATATAGACGGGATGAGCTATAACACATAAACTAGTATAGCTAGGTCAACTTTCTTACTTCTGATAGCCCTGGAAGAGGACTTTAAAATGCTAGCTCATTTGCTGAAATTGATTAACGGAGAAATTATGGCCAAAATAAGATTTAGACTAATTGCGACTGTTATGCATAGACTAAGACAGCTAAGTTAACTTTCTTTAGGTTTCCTGGCTTGTTTGCTGAAATTGGTTCGTTAACAGAGAAATTATGGCCAAAATAAAGTTTTGACTAATTGTGAGTCCTACGCGTAAAATCACGTTTTTTCAGGAATTACACCTATATAGATATAAACTTCAAAAGCAAAACCCTATCTGAATACAAAATTTTATCAAAATCGTTAGAGCTGTTTCCAAGAATATATTTAGATACAAGAATTGCTCGTTTAATTATATAAGATAAATAGAACAGGGCCCAAGACAGAACCCTGTGGAACTCCATACTTTACCTCCACCATTGCTGATTTTATTTTATTTATGTTATTGCCATCAAGATAATTGATTTCAGAGCAGAATGTCTTCCAGTAGGGTAAGACACAATTAGTTTGTTAGGTAGACCTAAGATTCCGTACAGATTAAACTTATTTAATAAAATATCATGCCTTACACAATAGGTCGACGATTAGGTCAGCTACTCTCTTATTTTGATTAATTTTTACCATAATATCATGCACAAGTGAGATTACAGCTGTAGTGGTAGAGAAAGATTTGTGAAAACCATGTTGCGATTGGGTATAAATTTTATTTTTCTCTAGAAAGTGTTCTGGTCTTCTCAGATAGTTTACCTGTGCTGGAGGTTAGAGTGGTGAACCTTTAATTGTTAATTGTTTTTATTGCCCTTTTTATAAATGAGCTTATTAAGACACCTATTTTAAGTATATCAGGAAAGACACCTGCTTCAATACTGGCATTTATTATATACATTAATGGTTTGGCCAGTATTGTTTTGCATTGTTGTAATATTTTAGAGGAAATACCATCAGATCCACATCTCAGCTTGGAATATTTCTTGAGATTTTAAAGAATGAAACCATTGTAATTTATATATAAATAGTGCATTTTGCTCTCAGGGATCTAAGCTATGATTGTATAAGCATAAAAATCATATAAATGAAAGGCATATGAACGAAATAATTTGTCATAATATATTATAGGATTTTACCGAGACTGCTGAGTAAAAATGTGTAAGTGTAAAATGTATAAAACAAGTTTTACTGTAATTTGTAAAGATGACGTGTATTCTGTAAGTAGTTTGTAAAATTATTGACAGAGCCATTTATATGTATCTATATATTTGGTGAATAAATTGTATTTTATGAGCGTTTATCTTGATTAACATGACTTACACAGAAGAATAAGGTTTAGTAAGCGTAGTTTGTATAAGACATAAAAATAAATTATGAGTAGAAAAGTTACATTTATATAACTTTGATTTATTTCAGAAACCTTAAGAAGGGTAGTACCTCCAAATCGCAACATTTTCATGTTGATTTTGGTTCGTACAGTGGTGGAAAGACCTTCAATTTCACTAATTTGGGCCACTTGTTGGAAAATACACCTGTTACAGAAAGATTACGGCGACTTATTATTGACAAGTGAGTATCACAACAGGTTTTATAAATGTTATCTGAAGGTGATTTGAGTCCCAGCCATGGCAGTGAATTGCTTAAGTTTGTATGCATTTCAACATATGCAAATTGAACTATAAAGCCATTAATTTATTTTTTAAAGCCATTATTTACTTACTGCAGCGAAGTTCTTGTAACAGCAAACACAAAAAAGATTCAAATCTTTCAAAACCAAAGTCTCAGATTAATTACATACAGGTGCTATCAAAACCACACCAATACCAGCTATGGAAATACTAACCAACCAGTGCCCCATTGAATATGAAATAGAAGAAGCGGCTCTTATTCAACACGAAAAGTTGA
Source organism: Tenodera sinensis (assembly GCA_030765045.1). NCBI lineage: Eukaryota > Metazoa > Arthropoda > Insecta > Mantodea > Mantidae > Tenodera > Tenodera sinensis. The sequence continues at coordinate 132,177,143 of CM060970.1, forward strand.
TCAGACTCCCATTCAATACATGGCACAAGAGAAATTTTACACATACACTAAAGACTCAGGAGAGCTTTCTTTCCAAAATTCAAGACATCAAGAAGAATGTATACCTTCCTAATTCAAAGGAAAACTTCATATATAAAGTCAATCCGACACAAACATTAGACATCACATATTATTTACACCTGACAGAAGAAGTTAAGAAAAGTGATACTCCAAAAGTTATGGAACTACTAACTTTGATGGAGAAATTGAAGCAATTCGAATGGCCCTACAAAATCTTTTGTACAGAATTTCACATTTTCAGCAACCAGTTATCCTCTCAGATTCCAGGGCAGCAATTATAGCAATTAGTTCCAAGTTGTCACCAAAAAACCAAACAATTATAGAATGTTGGAAAATCCTTACCCATCTAACAGCACCTCAAAAACACCTAGTCTTCCAATGGATACCAGCTCACTGTGGACTGAGTGGTAATGAGAAAGCTGGTTTTCTTGCAAAAAAGGGTACTGGCAATGTGCAGAAATCAATAGTTAATCTACCATTTTATGCAGCTAAAAGATTAGTCAACTCTGAATTCAAAAAAATTATTGCAAAATATTACTATGAAAAATCAAAAAATAAAATATGGGAACTACCAAACATTCAAACAGTAATTCCTGAGTATCCTCGGAAAACAGCAGTTGCAACCTTCAGGTTGATTACAGGACATGATTGTCTGGCAAAACATTTAAACAGAATTGGGATATATTCTTCACCACTCTGTCCTCTATGTGATCTGCAAGAGGAAATGGACCGAGACCATCTTCAAATATGCCCGGCCACTTCTAGTGCCCCATCCATCAGTGAAAAATATTGGAGAGCAAGAGGATTAATGACTTCATTGTCAGAAATCCAGCATTAGCTAACAACAACAATATATTGAACAGATAACTTTACTCATCCTGCAGATCATACATGTGTACATGGTATAGGACAAGTCAAAAAAGTTATTTACAAATTAGATGAAATTGTTTACAAAGGAGTACATTAAAAGGGCACAAATTATAAAACAATACAGAGTAATTAGAAGAATATTCTTCCGGGCTGAGAGGCCGTGGTCTACTGGGCTTCTTCACTCCGGTCGTGAAAGCCTTCGTTTATTTCTGAATACAGAGTAAGTAATTCAACAAGTTTCTAGGAATTCATTAACAGAGTAAAAGCAGTGGGAAGCTTACAAAAGGTGGATCTCTCAAAGTTAAGCAAATCTGAGACATTTACCACTGTTAAAATTGTATTTACTCCCGGAGGTTCATTGTTAAAACAATATTTACTGACGCCTGTATGTGTAGAGGTTAGCTTCATTATATTATTTACTAACACTCCTGGATGGGTTTACATTAACTTACTAATATAAGAAATGTTAGTGCAGTTGGTAGAGCACCTGCCTGCTGTGCAAGGGGTCCCGGGTTCGATTCCTGGCAGGGGGGTAGGAATTATTCCTCATCCTCCCCTGAGTCTGGAAGTATAATGGCTAACCTGAGTGGTTAGACCGTTCGCCTACCACCTAGGCAGGACCTGCATGTGGTATTTGTGGTGGACGAAGCGGCGTCTGGCCGGGTTTTCTCCAGGTTCTCCGGTTTTCCCTGCCATTCATTCCACCAATTGCTCCATTATCACCCTTCTAATCTTCCATTTCGCCTGTATTTCATATCCTCTTCCTCACTACCATACCTGGTGCTTGGCTGACCACTTGCTTCCAGGTCTTCACTCTGCCTGGTCCAGAGGTCCCTCTGCTCCCCGACAGATGTCCGACTCTAGGCACTGGCTTGTAAGTCCTAGGGGGTGTAAGTCCTACATAAGGGGAGGGTAATCAAGGAAAGAAGAAGTATAGAGACTGTAGGCTTCACTTATCTTTTATATCTATATATAGAATGGGATGCTAAGAACCACAGCAGTTAACGAGTGTCGTTAAACAAAAACTCATTTCAGTTTTATATGTTACAACTATACATTCACCTATTGCTGATTAAAGACAACCAGCAATAATAATTCTGCACTAATGCACTTTGTACCCTTTTAAGCTTTCAAATACAAGTACAGTAGAAGCGCAGAATAGCATGGTCCGAAATACCGCAGGAGGAAAGTATGTCCCTGAAAATATATTGTATTTTGATTTATTGTTTAAAGTTGACTTTAAAAGTTTCTTCTAAGAGTGATACTGGAATATACTTTTCGTTACCCCTAGCGTGAACCTTGGCCACTGCATTGCTAAGAATTTCCCAAAGTAAGGACGGACACATGAAGATATTGTGCATGTTAGTGAAGTGATAAGTACATAAACAAGATACTGTGTATGGAGGAACTGTGCTCATCTCCATCTTGCAAAGTCAAACAATACATAGAGAACAAACGTTAATTATGTCACCAAACAAAACTTACTGATTTCTTCAAGACAATACAAAATTAGGTTAATGTAAAATGGGTACAGTGTAATTGTATGTGGTGTATAAATTAAGATTGGCTGCAGGACTGGAATACATTCCTAACATAACTAGTGTGTAATTGCATTTAAAAGTGGTGTACTTTAACATATATTACATACTTTACATGTACTGTAATTTATTATTGCACAAATGTTTCCCATCACCTTCACGGGATTGACTTTCATCACTTCTAAGCCCACATTTCGATATACTGCAGCATTGTTACAACGCAGCTCTAAAGCGTGTCCCCAACAACCGCATTATTTCTGGATTATACTGTAATTGTTTATTATTATTATTATTATTATTATTATTATTATTATTATTATTATTATTATTATTATTATTATTATTACTATCATCATCATCATTATTGTTGTTGTTGTCGTCATTGTTGTTATTATTGTTGTTATTACTACTACTATTACTGTTATTATTATTACTATTGTTGTTTAGCATTTTGAAACAACTAAAGTAATTGTATTTGAATGTAACAGGGATGCTCCAAGCTTTAAGGATAAGTTGCCATCTGATGTGTTGCAAATTGGCCGGAAAATTCTGAGACCCCTGAATGTGGCACAGCGTAGAGCAGTTATTAAAGCTCTTACAGCTAATGATTATCTTCTTATTAAAGGAATGCCAGGAACAGGTAAGTGACTTCATAATATGTAGTGCAATCTCTCTTAATTTTTAACTTAAAAAATCTGATGTGTTGAACTCACATGACTTTCTCTACTCTTGTGCTAACCATTCTTACAAACTCTTATTCCTATATCTTCTTCGTGTTAGTTGAGATAAACATTTGTACAAACTATCTTATTGTTTATGATTTGAAGCTTTCCTGGCGACGAACATATTCAAGATGCTCTCGGGCTTCGAGCCAGGTGTAGTGATGAAAAGACATATGTTTCGGGAGTGTACATCTCTCCCATCTTCAGGATGAATGACTAGCAAGAGTGAAGGGACCAGTACTGTCAGCCAGTACGTACCGAGTAGAAAACACCCAGTCTAGTGTGGAGGTGGTTCACCGCTGCGTTGGAATCTGTGTTTTCTGAGTCGGTCGATTTCCAATTTTAAGGCTGGTTTCCAAGATGGACTAAACTGCAATCCATCGTCCCGGTTCAGTGTACTCTTCTCGGAGGAGATGGCCCGAGCCTCCTTAACCCTCCGTTCCCATAAACTGCTACATTGACCATTGTGGCAAAATGACAGTACTGGTCCCTTCACTCTTGCTAGTCATTCATCCTGAAGATGGGAGAGATGTACACTCCCGAAACGTCGATGTCTTTTCATCACTACACCTGGCTTGAAGCCCGAGAGCATCTTGAATATATCTTATTGCTTATTTCCTTGTAGGTACAAGGGGAATATTAGAATACAGTAGGCTTTGTGCTACAGTCAAATCTTTTAAACCTTTGAGATCCTGTTCTCTTTGCACACTTAAGATATAAAAAAATGAACAACAATGTTCCATTTCATGAAAGTTTTAAGTTTTCCAAAACTAACACAAATAACAAGCAATATCTCTGAAATGGTTTACTCTACAAAAAAATCCTTTTTTAGAACACTTTATTACATTTTGTATATTAAATTTCTTTTGAGGGACCAAAGTTATTCCGTATTGTTTACAAATTTTTGTAATTTTTTTTTTAATTTGAGCGTCAGTAACTTAGTAACTTGTTTGGATAGCTTTGAAAATAAGTTGGATACAACTTGAAACTAGTCATGTTTCAAGAACTTGTAATATTAATAAGATAAGTGAAGCTTTTATTATATGGCCAGTGAATCTCCGGCCCTGACATTTCACAGCTGTGATGAGTTGGAGGGGGAAGGTTAATGTTGCCAACGTATAGTAATGAGTTTCGGAAAATGGATTCTCAAAATTATCTTAACAATGAAAGCATATGATATTTATTAAGTTTAAAACATTGAAATACAGGTTTCGGTTTTATTTTGACACAATATCTTCGTTACACCACTATTCCATTCGAATATTACATTTACATCTGTTATGGGCAGTAGCTGTTACTTTTGGCAATACTGGAAGCAAGTGACGCACTGGATGTTAAAACTTCCCGCTAGCACCAATCAGCAATCTCACTGTTAGGCGTGGTTTCCAAATGTAGCACCATGTTACCAACTACATTTTACAAGGACCATGTGTTTCAATTGCTTTGGTGTTTGTGCAAGTATTTTTTCTGGTAAGTAAACGGTATAACAATTGTCCCCATATTCTGTTATTCTGTAATAATTTATATCTAAATTTACTAAGTAGCGATGCAATCTGTAGATGCATGAAATGTTTCAAATACCCTGTTTGAATTATTTTTTGTGTGTTTTTAAACACACAAGCCGCGTGTGGGTAATGTTTTGAGAGGTAGAATTGGAACTAAAAAATTCAATGCCACAGCTGGGATTTGAACTACAGACCCTCCGCTTACTAGGTGGGTGCTCTAACCATTAAGCTACTGTGACAACCTGCCAGAATGACATTGAATTCTCCAACCAATTCGTATTTCTCCTGGTAAACCACAAAGGCAGTCTCACATCAGAGACAATTACCCCAATGGTGACTTACTATTGCAAGTACTTTATGTCCCGGGATTAAATAACCTACAGATTGTCATTTTGGCAGGTTCTCACAGTAGTTTAATGGTTAGAGTACCTGCCTGGCAAGTGGAGGGTCTGTGGTTCAAATCCCAGCTGTGGCATTGAATTTTTCAGTTCCAGTTCTACCTCTCAAACATTGCCCACACACGGCTTGTGTGTTTAAAAACACCAACAGTAAGTTTGTTGGCATAAATAAATAATAATGAACACTTAGTTGTTCCCATCAAAAGATTGGCCATTTGCGCTGTTGCAGAATCTTGTTGAAAAAAGGCAAAATCACGCTTCCAGTCTGTTAATCCTCTAAAAAAGGTCACAAAATTGTATTCATGTATGTACGGGTGTGAAGTGTTGACTCAAAGAAAATTGGTGCTATAATTCAGAACCTAATATTGTTCATGAAGTAATCCTTAATGACGAAAAAATGGTGTATGGCGTGCCATTAGCAGGAAAGTTTTCTCAGCTCCAATAAGCAATTTAAATACTGTATCAGTAAAAGAGGTAGAACTGGAACTTAAAAATTCAATGCCACAGCTGGGATTTGAACCAGACCCTCCGCTTACTAGGTGGGTGCTCTAACCATTAAGCTACTGTGACAACCTGCCAGAATGACATTGAATTCTCCAACCAATTCATATTTCTCCTGGTAAACCACAAAGGCAGTCTCACATCAGAGACAATTACCCCAATGGTGACTTACTATCGTAAGTACTTTGTCCCGGAATTAAATAATTCAGATGGTAATTACTGTATTTTATCGCATAAGGCCCCCCCCCCCCCCCCTGCATATTTCCCTCCCCTATGATTTTTCATCACTAAAAATTATTTACCTATTAAACAACGCATAATTCCCTCTCCTGGTCCATTCTTATTGGAGCTGTCTTCAAATGACTTGATAATGTACAACAATCGACGCAGCGGTGCCTCTCACGGACAACAATGGATGCAGTGCTTGCCACAAAAATACTCGTATTGCCATTGTCACAACGTATCGCAAAATTGAAATGTGAAGTTGCAGACATGTTTGTAAGTCAGTTTGTTACAAGTCGTCATACAGTTAAGAAGAAGTTTAAAAAAACTGGTATTGTGCCATTAATGGTTCTGACGACATGTTGTGGAATAGTGAACATGAAGATGTGTTATCCGAGCCAGATATTAATGAAGATAGTGATGATAGTGACGAAAGTGAGACCGCAGAATAGTCAGAGAAAAGAAAATGAAACAATACATTGTAGACCCAATGAAACCGTGGTATATATCCAGTTCATTCACAAATTACTGTATACCTATATAACTTTTACATAATACTACATGGTTTCCCTTCCTTTCTGAATTCCTAGAAGCACCACTCGCATAATTCCCTCCCCAGGGTTTTCAAGCAAATTTTTCGAGAAAAAAAGGGGGGGAATTACGCGATAAAATACAGCATTATTTATTTATGCCAACAAACTTAGTGCTGGTGTTTTTAAACACACAAGCCGTGTGTGGGCAATGTTTTGAGAGATAGAACTGGAACTTAAAAATTCAATGCTACCACTGGGATTTGAACCACAGACTAACTGGTAAGCGGAGGGTCTGTGGTTCAAATCCCAGCTGTAGCATTGAATTTTTCAGTTCCAATTCTACTTCTCAAATCCCTATTTGAAATTACCGTTAAAGAACTGGCAACACTGCATGAGGAGGCCTTGAGAAATGTCAGTGTCGGAGATCCACTGGCTGTGCAATAGTTTCTATTCTTACTTTGAAAAAGCTTTGCTTGATGGGAAAAGTTTTATAAGTTTCAATTTGAGGAAGTACACTATAATTAGTGTAGTGACTGTAATTTTTCAGGTAAGACACAAACAATCGTGGCCATGGTGGAGTTGGTAGTGAAACTTGGTTACACGGTGCTTATAACCAGTCACACACACTCTGCAGTGGACAATGTACTTCTCAAGTTGGTAGCACGAGGTGTAGAGTTCTTGCGTTTAGGCTCTACTACCAGGATACACCCTGACCTTCGTTCCTGGGGCGAGGCAGCACTGACAGCAGGCTGCTCTGACCCAACGCAGTTGACAAAACTCTACACCAGCAAGGTATACATTGTGTGATTATAAAACCAGTTGATAATGGTACACTGCCTCTATACTGGATCAGTTGCAACAAACACACTTTTTGTATGTCACAGACGACAGTGTCACCATCACTCTTATTACATTGAAAACACTTGCATGCACAAGCAGTAGCTTTTGTTTCAGTAAGTGGACTTTCCCTATTAAAATTAACACTGAGAAATATACAGTAAAACCTGACTAAACCGGACCTCCTATATATCACAAACCTGGACAATCTCCTGTATTAAATAACACTCTAAACCAGAAAACTGCCTAACGCGGAAACGAAATAGTTTTTCCAGAACCGTTTGCATAAATAACCTAAAATGGATTTCCATTATGTTTAATACATAGTTAAGTACTTTGATAACGAACTTGCCACAACTGAAGAATACAAAGTGCAGTAGATATTGCTATTGGAAACAGCAATTGCGAAGTCATGGAATGAATGGACGACGAAGCTAACGAAAGGGAGCCGAAAATACACATTTTTAGAGAAACATCTGTTGTGAGTGACCTTCAGGAATTTGCAGCTTCCAAGAATGTTCCAGAACCCTGGAGTAGATGCAGGATGCAAAGGAGATCATAGTGTTTTATTCTAAGGAAGTCCCGACAGTGGACTTTGATGTATATTTGGGGGAAAAGAAACTGATGGAGAAACTGCAATTATATTAGACATGTAAGTTGAAAATAGAGCAAAACAATTGAACCTATTTTTCGTTAACAGAATTTTATTTTAAATTACTCCTTTACTTTAATTCTATATGATTATATTTTTGTTCTTTGTTTTACTAAAATATGTACAGCCCTTAGTAAGATGGAAACTTGTAAAAGCGGAAAAATATTATTGGAATGATTACATTCCATTTTAGGCAGGTTTTACTGTATTAAAAACACAGTATTCCAATCAGACTTTCTGACAAGGGGGAGAAACTGAAGTTTGTGTTATTTATGGCAATAATAGCCGCGCTGCAGCCGAGTGGTAAGGCCATTCACTTCTCATCAAAGTGGCCTGGGTTTGATCCCAGGCAACCGCATGTGGGATTTATGGTGTATGAAGCAGCACTGGGGCAGGTTTCCTCTGGGTTCTCCAGTTTCCCCCGCCATCTCGTTCCACCGGTGCTTCATCTTCATTCCATGTATCATCAGTGTCACTGCCTGCGGTGCCATATATAGTAAAAGCAAGCGTTAAACACTACAAAAAAAAATGGCAACAATGGTAGTAATACCAGTGGTTATATAGATAAAACGTAGGAGCAATATGCATTTTACTATCCCTAACAGCAGCGTAATCTTGTTTTCTAGCCAAAAACGTGCTGCTGCTACTGCTGATAGTATTATGTTTTTTTACAATGTGTAAATACTTTAGGGTAGATTATTTGACAAAGTGGTCCTAAGCTCAAAACTGTGTAAATTAATTTTAGACTATTTCATACATAGAGGCATTAAAATATCATAAACCAATTATCACTTGGTCATTCTTTTGTTTTGTACAAATTGTCACCAGATCATTATTTTATTTATATTGCCAACTGTATCCCTAAATTGCTGTAAAACAATTTACTACACATTAATCAAAATATCACTCCATTTCAATTTGACAACTGTGTTTTTAACAGTTGTTCTTTTAATAATTAATGAATTTTTCCAAAAGAAACATTATTTGTTATGGTTAAAAATGTGAGATTTGAGAAGTAGAATTATGACTGAAAAATTCAGTGCCATAGTCAGGGTTTGAACCACAGATCTTCTGCTTCACGTGCTGCTGCTCTAACCACTGAGATACCATGACCAAATTGCCAGTGGGGCATTAAACTCTGCAACTGATTCACATTCTCCCGGTAGAGCACTAGGGAATCTCACGTCTAAGTACCTCAGGGGCAACTTACAATCGTAAGTACCGCATGTCCTGGATTTAGATAACCTATGGAGCAGCAGTAAGTTTATTGGCATAAAAAATAACAATTTACCATCTAGAGCTGTGATTTATTAGAGATTATGAACTGGTTTTCTCTTATAACAACAAGAGAAGATTTAAATACATGAATTTCTTGGTTTTTGTTTTTTTCAATTGGCAGTGCTGAATTACTCAAACTACAGTAATCAAAATTAATATATTTGAAGTTCTCTTTTGTAAAAATTAAATTTTCTGATGAAATCTTTGCGATATACAATATCAGTTAGCTTTCACATGGGCCCCAGGCCATGTGGGTAATTCTGCAATGAGGAAGCAGATGCGGTTGCTAAGACTGCCTGCCATTTGCCGGAGTTTTCCACACACACTCTGCCTTTTAGGGATGTGCAGCAGTACTTCTGACACCATCTCGTTTTGTTGTGGCAGCAATCTTGGGCTGAGGTAGCTCGCACTCAATTGCAGATAATCAAGGACACACTAAAACCTTGGTTGACTGCCTTTAGGGATTCTTGGCAGTCAGAGGTCATTCTCATCTGATTACGAATCAGTCACATGAACACCACTCACAGTCATCCTTTGCGTGGTGACCCAGCCCCTGTGCAACGTACAACTCTCCGTCTCACATGTTTTGATTGATTGTTCGCAATATGCTAGTGAGCGCTAGTCCCTGGGTTTTACCCTGTGGTCAATTCTAGGCAACGATCCAGTATCTGTAGATACGGTGCTGTAGTTCGTTTAACTTGTTTTATTCTCAGATGTATTTTACAGTTTTTAAATACGAACTTGGATTTGTATTGGTTTTACCATTTGTTTTTAGTGTTTTAACTCTTTACTGTATTAACATTTTAACTTTTTACTTTTCCCTTTTTAATGTTTTAACTGTGTGATTTTATGTATTTTAGCTTGCATCTTTTAGCCACACCAGTTTGTGAGTTTTTAGACTTTAAAATTTGACTTTGGGCCCAAATGATTTAGCTGTCGATGGGCCCTTAAACCTCACTTACTTTGTGAAATACAATTTAAAATCATATTTTATTTATTAAATAGTCCAGATAAATATTAACGGTCTAATTCTTGCTCTGCTTGAGAATTTATTAGTTAGGTGAGACATCTTATGATATTACTTGTGATAATGCATACTGGACATGGTACCTGTTAAGAGGATTTTTGCCCCACTTGTGATAAATAAAGTTATTAATTTATGTGTCATTGCAGGCAGTGGTGGCGACAACTTGCCTGGGAGCAAGTCATGCCCTTCTGACCAAGCGCACGTTTGATATGTGCATTGTTGACGAGAGCACTCAGGTTCTTCAGGTGTCTGTCCTAAGATCGTTATTTAGTGCCAGTAAATTTGTACTCATTGGGGACCCCAATCAACTACCACCAGTTGTACGCAATAAGACTGCCAGGTAAGTGTAAAGAATCATGTGCCAACCATTTGTACATGCAACTTTTGCTAAGTCTTAAAAGTGTACCATTATAGTGAAAAATAATATAGAACTTTGATGTTCATGTTAAAAAGTATTTAGAGGTTGTTCAGTCAGTTTGAATGTTTGCTCTAAATTATTATGTGTATTTTAGTTAGACACCTGAATCTATTAACAGTGAAGCAAATATAGTCCAGAAGTAAGACAAATACTGACTCGTTCCACCAAATGCTCCATTATCACCTTTCCAGTCATCCATATCGCCTGCATTTTATATCATCTTCTTCCTCGCTCTCATTCTGACCACCTCTGTCCAGCCCATATGTTCCTGTGTTCCCTGACAGACGTCTGACTCTAGACACTGTCTTGTAAGTCCTACATAAGGGGAGGGGAGGGTAATCACTTCCTCACTCTCATTCTGACCACTTCACTCTGTCTGGTACATAGTTTCCTGTGTTCCCCGACAGGCGTCTGACCCTAGGCACTGGCTTGTAAGTCCTACATAAGGGGAGGGTAATCACTTCCTCACTCTCATACTGACCACTTCACTCTGTCTGGTACATAGGTTCCTGTGTTCCCTGACAGACGTCTGACTCTAGACACTGACTTGTAAGTCCTACATAAGGGGAGGGTAATCACTTCCTCACTCTCATACTGACCACTTCACTCTGGTACATAGGTTCCTGTGTTCCCTGACAGACGTCTGACTCTAGACTCTGGCTTGTAAGTCCTACATAAGGGGAGGGTAATCACTTCCTCACTCTCATACTGACCACTTCACTCTGGTACATAGGTTCCTGTGTTCCCTGACAGACGTCTGACTCTAGACACTGACTTGTAAGTCCTACATAAGGGGAGGGTAATCACTTCCTCATTCTCATACTGACCACTTCACTCTGTCTGGTACATAGGTTCCTGTGTTCCCTGACAGACGTCTGACTCTAGACTCTGGCTTGTAAGTCCTACATAAGGGGAGGGTAATCACTTCCTCACTCTCATACTGACCACTTCACTCTGTCTGGTACAAAGGTTCCTGTGTTCCCTGACAGACGTCTGACTCTAGACACTGACTTGTAAGTCCTACATAAGGGGAGGGTAATCACTTCCTCACTCTCATACTTGCAGGTGTTCACTCTGTCTGGTACATAGGTTCCTGTGTTCCCTGACAGATGTCTGACTCTAGACACTGACTTGTAAGTCCTACATAAGAGGAGGGTAATCACTTCCTCACTCTCATACTTGCAGGTGTTCACTCTGCCTGGTACATAGGTTCCTGTGTTCCCTGACAGACGTCTGACTCTAGACACTGGCTTGTAAGTCCTACATAAGAGGAGGGTAATCACTTCCTCACTCTCATACTTGCAGGTGTTCACTCTGCCTGGTACATAGGTTCCTGTGTTCCCTGACAGACGTCTGACCCTAGACACTGTCCTGTAAGTCCTACATAAGAGGAGGGTAATCACTTCCTCACTCTCATACTTGCAGGTGTTCACTCTGTCTGGTACATAGGTTCCTGTGTTCCCTGACAGACGTCTGACTCTAGACACTGGCATGTAAGTCCTACGTAAGAGGAGGGTAATCACTTCCTCGCTCTCATACTTGCAGGTGTTCACTCTGTCTGGTACATAGGTTCCTGTGCTCCCAGACAGGCATCTGACTCTCGACACTGGCTTGTAAGTCCTCACTCTCATACTTGCAGGTGTTCACTCTGTCTGGTACATAGGTTCCTGTGTTCCCTGACAGACGTCTGACCCTAGACACTGTCTTGTAAGTCCTACATAAGAGGAGGGTAATCACTTCCTCACTCTCATACTTGCAGGTGTTCACTCTGTCTGGTACATAGGTTCCTGTGTTCCCTGACAGACGTCTGACTCTAGACACTGACTTGTAAGTCCTACATAAGGGGAGGGTAATCACTTCCTCACTCTCATACTGACCACTTCACTCTGTCTGGTACATAGGTTCCTGTGTTCCCTGACAGACGTCTGACTCTAAACACTGACTTCTAAGTCCTACATAAGGGGAGGGTAATCACTTCCTCACTCTCATACTTGCAGGTGTTCACTTTGTCTGGTACATAGGTTCCTGTGTTTCCCAACAGGCGTCTGACCCTAGGCACTGGTGTGTAAGTCAGTCATGTGACTATCCATGTCATTTTCACTATTCATGCTAAAGAGAATTAATGGACATATTTCAGGGAACTTGGTATGTCCGAGAGCTTATTTGCAAGACTGGATGGAGCAGCAACTGTTTGTCTGGATCTTCAATACAGAATGAACCAAACTATAACAGATTTGGCCAACAAATTTACGTATGAAGGACTGTTGAAATGTGGCAATAGTGAAGTAGCAAATTCTGTGCTTAATCTTCCACATCTAGAGGTAAGTAATTCATGCTAATACATGGTATTAATAAATGATACTTTGAAGGATAATTGCAGGCATTAGGTCATTATAATGTTAGAGTAGTAGATCTACAGTTTTTGAGGAACTGCATTACAACATGCTCGTTTGGGATTCTAACCAGTTGCACAGAACCGAGTTCACCAACGGATGTTAAAATATTCTAACATTCTTAAATATAACAAATATCTAGAGACTATAAGCTTCACTTATCTTGGTATTTGCTGTAAGTTCTCAAAATTAAATGCAAACTATACCCTGGGAGAGGTAACCTGGCACTTGGAGGTTCACGTCACTCACGCGGCTCATAAGGGGCAGGTAAGGGGCTCGGCTTATAGCATGCAATCACGTTGCAAATACACCATGTGACTATCACATGACCAGAGGTGTGTACTCACCTATGTTGCTTCTGCCTTCGACATGTTTTGCTGCTTGCAACAATATATTATTTTATTTTAAGAGGTAGAACTGGAACTTAAAAATTCAATGCCACAACTGGGATTTGAACCACAGACCTTCCGCTTGCCGGGCGGACGCTCTAACCACTGAGCTATTTTGACAAACTGCCAGAATGGCATTAAATTCTCAAGCCAGTTCGTATTTCTCCTGGCATAAATAAATAATAATATATTATTTTATTGTTTAATAAGTGCAGAGTAAAAGAAGGTGACTTACGGACAAATTACATACAACAGTGTATCTGGAGGGATTGTAGTTTTATTTCAATACTTCATATAGTGTACCGCTGCATATTTCAGTGTTTTATTGCATTCGTAACAGATTTTAGTGGTCTTGGTTATGCAGCATTTTGTTTAAAAATGGCTTATAGTCCTGGTAAAGCCAAAAAGCATGTATTGGGTGCAAGAATAACCTGAAAAAGTCAGACCAGGGAGATGGTATGTGCTGTAAGAGAATACTTTGAAAAAGTAAAGAAAAATGGAGGACCTCTTATTATGGTGGAACCACTGGCCAGGGATAGAATGTGGCAATGCTGCGACGCCAAGTGCTAGTTAGTTCTCCCAGGATATAGTTAAATGACGAACAACCAATTACTTAATATGTGATGCGGTGTTACCCGTTCCTCAATTCCGCTCTCCCACGCGGAATGCTGCTTTCAGGTGATTTCTGCTCTGGCATGTGATCTTAATTTCTGGGTATGCGTGGGTGTTTTCAAATAAAACCAGAACTCTCGTTGACACACTTTTATTCTCACCAAAATAAGAATGCGTGAGATTTGCCGATCGCTATTAGCAACGTTAGGTCATTACTGTATCTTTACTAAGACCGAGGATTGTTACTATTAAATATAATGTGTCCTCACACTCGACAAGTATTGTTAATTGTTATCAGCTGTAGGAATTACAGTATAATCCATAGCGTCAGCATACATAATTAAATACAAAGAACGTTTACAAAGATAGTTATATACATCTATACTAATATATACATCTACCAACTAACACATATTTATAATCTTACAGCTATGGCTTATTTAGAAATTTTTCTATTGAGTAAAAACTCCCATCTATGCAATACTTTTTCAATTCTACTTTAAATTAAGAATACATTTTATTTCTTTTATATTTTGTGGTAGTTTGTTATATAGTTTGTGGTTTGGGTTTGTAAATTTCTAGTCTATGGGAATTTATGTGAAAATCTGTGTTATCTCTAGTGTTGTATTCATGATTCTGGTTGTTTGTTTTACTGCTGTTTTCCGTTCTTTTTGCTAGGATAACGATCTCAACTATGTGCAATGAATATAATGTCAAAATGTTCAGTTTCTTAAAGTGTTCTGCATAATAAATTTTTCGTGGGACATCTGCATCGACAAGTTTTGCCATTTGTTTTAGAATGATCAGGCTAGAGGAGATTTTGTTACAGAGTTTACTAATCTGTTTTTCCCAGCTTAAATTTTTGTCTAACACTACCCCTAGAAAATTTGTCCATTCCAATCTTTTAATATCTTGATTTTCTATTTTTACATCAAGCATGACATTGTGTTTGCTCTGTGCTCTAGGTATCCTCATATATGCTGTTTTTTGTATGTTTATGCATAAATTATTTGATTATAAATATTGTACCACTTTCTTCTTTTCATAGAAGTTTGAAAACAGTGTTGTTGTAATTAATTTAATTTAAAAGGTGAGTTAATTAATAACACTGAACAACACTTACAAAATATTTTTCCATTATCAACTAGAAAAATATTTTGTAAGTGTTGTTTAGTGTTATTAATTAACTCACCTTTTAAATTAAATTGTACCTCTTGTGTATTGTTTTTGGTTGTGTGGTACTCCAGACATTGCAGGGTTTGTGGGTAATGGAATTCCTCCATTTCTTTTCCCGTGTTAGGCCATTTAGCCTAGTAACTGAGTAATTTTCTGCTTGTGAGAGTAACCCCTCCTGGGCATTTTAGATCTGCCTGGTGCTTCTGTTTAAGTCACAATAAGCAATTTATTGACACATTCTAAACCACTAAGGGTAAAAGGACTAAATTAAATTAAAATAGAGCCCTTACATATCATGTATGCATTCATGTGGGAAACCTTGGGAGCTAGAACAGGGACTGAAAAGTTTAATGCTATAGCTGCAACGTGAACCACGGATCTTCCACTTCACGCACAGCTGCTCTAACCACTAAGTTACCATGGCAACTTGTCAGTATGACATTAAATTCCCCAACCAATTTGTGTTTTCCCGGTAGACCACTAGGGAATCTCACATCAGAGATAAATATCCCAAGGGTGACTTACAATAGTAAGTGCTTTATGTCCTGACCTTGAATAACCTTTAGATGGTAACTGTTCTTGTTTTATGCCAACCAACTTACTGCTGCTGTTTTTAGACATCTAAAGGTTTATTTAGCAAATTATGTATATTGTGACATTGGATCATTCAACAATATACGGACAAGAGGAGACCAGGTGTATTTATCCCTCGAGTGGCTTCCACTGATACAGTAGCTCAGACAGTCCTACTACGATCGCACCACTGAAGATGTGGACGAAACGTCTGGGTACTTAAACTCCAGTAGACCACAGCATGACAGCCCGGAAATAACACCTAGATATATTCACTCCGGCTGTGAAAGTTTACGCTCTCTACATATCTTTCTACGGCTGTTTTTAAACCTGACACGGCTGATCACCCGTGAAGCCTTGATAAATAGTGTCACAGTATATTAACTGTATCCACTCTTGTTTATACTGGTCGCCCTTGTAACAACCTAAAAGGCGGCGCCGTGGCCGAGCGGTTAGCGCGCTCGCCTACCACCTAGGCGGCCCGGGTTCCATCCCAGGGACCCGCATGTGGTATTCGTGGTGGACGAAGCGGCGTCAGGGCGGGTTTTCCCCGGGTACTCCGGTTTCCCCCGCCATCTCATTCCACCGGTGCTCCATCTTCATGCATCATCAGTATCACCGCCTGCGGTGCCGTAGTAGTAAAAGCGGGCGTTAAACACTACAACAACAACAACAACCTAAATCACTTAATATTTCTGTGTTACCAACCTATGGAAACAAACTTAATAGAAGCAATCGACGGTATTTCAAAATTCATTACGTGATACTCATTTTTCAAAGTGAATATTTTTTCCCAAACCATTAAATCTATGGGTCGAATTAATTATTTTAATAATTTAACCTCTGGATTTATTTCATGTTTATATAACCAAAAATGATCTGCCACAGCTGATTTATCAATCTGTTTATATTTAATATTTCTAAAATGTTCCGTTATTCTGCTTTCCTAATGACATTTGTTTTTACCAATATAAACCCTGTCGCAATCCAAACCGCTAATTTGATAAATGCCAGATTGTTTATAATTTGGAACTATGTCCTTTTTAGAAACATTCAGCAAACTTTGTATATTACGATTGAGAGGTAGAATCCAAACTGAAAATCTCAATACCACAGCTGGAATGTGAACCACAGACTGCTTACCAGGCGTGTTCTCTAACCATTAAGCTACTATGACAACCTGCCAGAATGACACCGAATTCAACCAATTCGTGTCATTCTGGCAGGTTGTCACAGTAGCTTAATAGAGCACCAGCCTAACTGGAGGGTCCGTGGTTCAAATTCCAGCTGTAGCACTGACCTTTTTAGTTCCAGTTCTACCTCTCAAACATTGCCGACAAACGTCTTGTGTGTTTAAAAATACCACAGTAAGTTTGTTAGCATAAATAAATAATATGTATATTATATTTATTTTGAGGAACCACGGATGGTAAGTAAACTTTTTAAAATGACAATCATCATTTATTTTCTTGAGAGTAGAAATTTCTTTAACAGTTTATGATATTTAAATTTCTATTTTTTTAATGGATAAAATGTGTATTAAAACCATTAATTACCACAGTGTTAATAATATGCTTGTACTCTGTGTTAAATTCTTCCTTATTAAGGGGTATATTTATTAACCTATAAATTGTTGTTGTTGTTGTTGTTTTCTAGTGCCTTGCATCTGGCAATGAAGCCATTAGCATTCGTGCTTTCCAATACTTTTGAACTGTAGTTTCTTCTGATCTTAATGCTTCACAGGTCTTCAAGTGTTCTTCATTCATTTCTGCTGGATCGTTACACAGGACACATATTGGTGAGGCTGAGATACCTATTCTGTAGAGATGACTTGCCAAGCAGTCATGATTTGTCAATAGTCGGAAGGCTGCAACAGCTGTTTTCCTTGGTCTCTGGGGGATTATATCTGGGTTGGATATAATTAATATAATTAAACTATTAAAAACAGTGAATTTGTGTGAAAAAGGGTTAAAACTTATTTTTTATTGAGTATTAAAATAAATTATGAGTTGTTGATGTTAGCTAATGCTGGATTTCTGACAATGAAGTCATTAATCCTCTTGCTCTCCAATATTTTTCACTGATGGATGGGGCACTAGAAGTGGCTGGGCATATTTGAAGGTGGTCTCGGTCCATTTCCTCTTGCAGATCACATAGAGGACAGAGTGGTGAAGAATATATCCCAGTTCTGTTTAAATGTTTTGCCAGACAATCATGACCTGTAATCAACCTGAAGGTTGCAACTGCCGTTTTTCCAGGATACTCAGGAATTACTGTTTGAAACTTTGGTAGTTCCCATCTTTTATTTTTTGATTTTTTATAGTAATATTTTGCAATAATTTTTTTGAATTCAGAGTTGACTAATCTTTTAGCTGCATAAAATGGTAGATTAACTATAGATTTTTGTACACTGCTGGTACCCTTTTTGCAAGAAAATCAACTGTCAACAGTGAGCTGGTATTCATTGGAAGACTAGGTGTTTTTGAAGTGCTGTTAGATGGGTAAGGATTTTCCAACAATCTATAATTGTTTGGTTTTTTGATGACAACTTGGAAGTAATTGCTATAATTGCTGCCCTGGAATCTGAGAGAGTAACTGCTTGCTGAAAATGTGAAATTCTGTACAAAAGATTTTGTAGGGCCATTCGAATTGCTTCAATTTCTCCATCAAAGTTAGTAGTTCCATAACTTAAAGATTTGTAATAGGAAAAGAGGTGACATGTGACTCCAGCACCTGCTCCATCTTGGTTTGATATCAGTGATCCATCAGTATAAATATGCAGCCATTCGTGTTCTGGAAATCTAGTATGGATTGTCTCTAATGCCAATAATTTTAGAACACTAGTTGGAGTATCACTTTTCTTAACTTCTTCTGTCAGGTGTAAATAATATGTGATGTCTAATGTATGTGTCAGATTGAGTTTATATATGAAGTTTTCCTTTGAATTAGGAAGGTATACATTCCTCTTGATGTCTTGAATTTTGGAAAGAAAGCTCTCCTGAGTCTTTAGTGTCTGTAAAATTTCTCTTGTATTATCTGAGTAGATTTTCAATAAATGCTAACATTTAATTTACTGTTATGTTTTATTATCTTTAAATCTATGAATGGAAGTCAACCATTATTTCCAGTTTCCAAAGTGAGTTTTATGGCTTTATCTTATACATGCAAGATAGATAAGTGAAACTTATAGTCTGTAAGATACTTGCTATAATTGTTTGTTTTTGTGTTTGAGGTATAAGAATATTATGTTTTCAGTGTTTAGAGAAGGATTTGTGTGAGCAAGAGTGGCTGCAGAACATAACATCAAGTGACATGAAGCACTCGGCTCTTTTCCTGGATACAGGCTGCCAAACAGACGCTGTTAATAACCTCACAAATGTGCGTGAAGCTGCTCTCATCTTTCACGTGATACACATATTCCTGAAGGTAAGATTAAAAACAGTGGCTCATGAAGTGCTTTCTCAAACTTCATACTCCTTATGTACATACTCAACTCAGTAAGAATAAAATCTACTACCTCATGGAACTAGTGCTCAGTTCAGGAATATCCCCGAAATGGTTTACTCGTAAAAACGCTTATTTGGGCATAAATTGTGAGTTTTAGCAAGATCTACATTTTTACTTTCTCTACTGGTAGCTAGAGGAAGTATTGTATTCCACCCAAAAATTTGATGTCATGACTTCACCGGAAATATATGTTTCCAGACCCCCTGAATCCAAAAAAAAAAAAAAAGTATTTTTAGAAAAAGGTTTGTGTGTCTGTCAGTCTGTGGACAGCGTAACTCAAAAACAAAAAGTCTGTTAAAAACCAAAGTTGGTATTTAAGTTGAATGTATTTCAAGGATGCGACACAAAGATTTTGAAGAAAATTCCTCCGCCCTAAACCACCCTTTACATGGAAAATTTTGATTTTCTTGAAAATGGCTCTCACGATTTTGATTAATGCACCGTGTGTTTAAGATATTTTTATGACAAATGTTCAAAATCCTTGTGTTGCAGCCTTAAAAGATGCTAAACTTAAGTACCAACTTTGGTTTTTAACAGACTTTTCATTTTTGAGTTATGCTGTCCACAGACTGACACGCACATGCACACACAGACAGGCACACACTTTTCTAAAAATGCTTTTTTTTTTTTTATTCAGGGGACCTCAAACCATATTTCTGGTGAAATCTCAACATCGAAGTTTTGGGTGAATACGATACTCTACTTACTATACATAGTAGACAAAGTAAAATAGCATAGCTCGAAACTAAATTAGCAAAACAGTAAATAAAATGAGGCAAAAATCTATTACCAGTAAATCAGGTAAAGAAAAAATATTTACAGACTCTAAAGTGTTACTCCTTAAGGTATTGGATGCAGATTCTGCAATGTTTAGACTATTTTTCAGTGAAACATTTTTCTTATGAGTAACTGAACTTTGAGGTTAGGAATTAACATAATAAGGTTAATTAACCTCTTGAGGGATATCGACCTGAAATCAGGTCCATTTAAAATGGCGGATGAGCGATATGGACATCCTGTGCGTTTAAGCATTTAACCCTTATTTATCCCTTATCCAACTCAACTTATTACAATTTTCCCTTTATGAAACATTTTAGTAAGGTCTATATACTTTATTGGCTTACCTTAATATGTTCGTTCTGCAGTGATTTACCTCAAAACAGGGATAAACACACAAGGGTACGTACATCTCCACATTTGCGAATTCCCTTCTTGCGGCACACGAAACGCTTTGGAGATGGGCGGGACTTCTTTGCTGTTGGTGGTATCCTTTTAGGATAATGTTTTCCTTGAAGTCTGAGGGGTGCAGGGGTTTTTGGATATTCAACCCCCAACGTGGTATTGTTCAATTAGGCTGAGAGTTATTTATAGTCGGTAGTCAAGGTCGGTCATTGTCCTGTGTGGGTTTAGAGAGCTGTCCAAATCCCCAAACAATTGTATATGGTTATATCCAGTTGGTGCAAAAATACCTTTTTATACCACTTCTCCCTTCAGCTACAAGCAGGAAAGAATACGTATGTATTTCAACAAAGAAAGACACGGACTCTACCCAGTTACGAAACTCGCATAAGCAAAAGTTGTAATGTTGATCTATTCTGATGACTCAAGAGACCACTCATGCAGTAGCGATTTATTACACAGTATGCTGACGCATTAGCCACACATACAATGGGTGTTTCTTTACTGAATCTTTCCGAGAACTAATATTAGATGCGTTCGACAGAGCAAAGTTGACTTTTCACCACAGTGAAACAAAATTCTGCCATTTCAGCGTTTTGTAAATACAACTCAACTTTGCTGATGATGTACATTTATACTGCAAATAACGAGTTTTATACCAGTTTTTGTTTCATTAAAATAACTTAATATTTACACAAAATACAGCTGTGTATATACGAAGTGCATTTAACAATTTAAATGCTAGCAGTTCTCGGCTTGCGGACGTTTAAATGGCCATCGCTCAAGAGGTTAATAAACCTGATTCAATGGTGCTCCTAGTTTATCATTTGTAAAGCAATAGGAGATTTTTATACTAGTTAGGTATACTAAGAAGGGCGGCGCCGTGGCCGAGCGGATATAAAGTTTGCCTGCCACCATTGTGGTTCGGGCTCGATCTCTGGATCCCTATGTGGTATTCATGGTGGACGAAGCAGTGTCTGGGCAGGTTTTCTCCAGGTTCTCCAATTTCCCCTGCCACTCATTCCACCAATTGCTCCATCATCGATTTCACCTTAATATCATCCTCTTTCTCACTATCATAGCTGGTGCTTGACTGACCACCCACTTCCAGATGTTCACTCTGTCTGGTCCATAGGTTCCTCTGCTCCCCGACAGGTGTCTGACCCTATACTCCATCCAGCCTTAGATCCACCCCTTGTATCCCTCCATGATAACCTGCGACTAATACAAAACAAACACCAGGCGGACTCATGCCTCGTGTTTATGTTGCAACAGAACAATATTTACTCAGGAGTTTTAGGAACATTGCTGCTATCATGTTACATTCAAGCAGTCTTTACGATGGTTATCATACATCTTGAAAACTCACAGACAATCGCCGATATTTAGGTTACTACACTTTATGGTGTGCTTTGGTTTCGGCGTATCATGGGTTGGTTATTGACGGCTTGTGTTTACACCAAGTGCGGATCTAAGGGTAGAGCAATTATAGACACTGGCTTGTAAGTCTTAGCAGGTGTAAGTTTTACATAAGTGGAGGGTAATCAGATAAGGAACAAGAAGGTATACTAAGAAACAGTTTTCATATAAAGTTATGAGCAGAGTTGGAATTTGTATTGTAACAAATGATCAGTCTTTTTACTTTCTCTATTACGTATAGCAATAGAAATATTGTATTCCACCCAAAAATTTGATGTCGAGGTTTCACTGGAAATATGTTTTGAGGCCTACTGAATCCATAAGAAGCATTTTTGGTAAAAGGTCTTGTCTCTCTGTCTGTGAACAGTATCACTCAAAAATGAAAAGTCAGTAAAAACTAAAATTGGTATTTAAGTTTAATATCTTTCAAGAATGCAACACAAAAATTTTGGAGAAAATTCTTCCACCCTAAACTATCCTTTACATGGGAAATTGCTTGAAAATTTTGATTCTCTTGAAAGTGGCTCTAATGATTTTGATTAAAATGCCATATATTTGAGATATTTGTATGACAAATGAAATGTATATCTTGAATTTTTGGTTATAGTCCCTGTAGTCCTGTTTACTCTGGATGACTTCTGCATAGCTGGAAAACTGCAGAGACAGACCAAATTTTACTGCACAAAAAATGCAGGTCTGGTTAAGACAGTGGATGTCCAAATGAGCCTTTTGCAGAGTGAACCGTTTCGGAGTAACTGGACTAGTCATCTTCCTTACCTTTTCTATTCTGCTACAAATTAATCATGTTATTTTTCACAACAAATGTTGCTGCATATTGATGTGCTAAGTTGTATACAGGCAGGAGTCTCGGAAAAAGAGATAGGAGTGATAGCTCCTTATCGAGCGCAGGTAGCTCTGCTGGCAAAGATGCTGGACGTGGAAGTTAACACAGTGGATCAGTATCAGGGACGGGACAAGAGCATCATCATCTTCTCCTGCACCAGGTCTGGACCAGGGAGCTCTAACAAAGTGAGTGTGCAACCTCAGGGTAGAATCAAATTGAAAAATTCAATGCCATTGCTGGGATTTGAACCAGGGTCTTTTGGTTCTATCACGGCAACAGACCGACAAAACTGACTCACATTTTTCTCATAAACCACAAGGAAATCTCAGATTGATATGGGATTCTTTGTGGTAGTGTTTAATGCCATGCAGTACTATGGCATTGAATTTTTCAGTGTCATTCTACCGCTTTCCAGCATGCTTCAGATTAAAACAAATCACAAAATTCTGGTAAAGTTGGTGTAAAAAGCCAGGATCCAATCACAACGCTGTTCACTCTTTCAGAACATAGGATCATAACAATAACAACAATCTTTGTCAATTAGATTGTATGGTAAAGGTAAGATCCTAACTAGTATTAATAAACTCATCCACGCTATAATAGGCTTTGTCAATTAAGAAACATTTCAGCATTGATTTAAATTTATTATCTTTACAATTCTTGATAGTAACTGGTAGAATGTTATAAAATGTTATACCCATAAAACTAGGTGTCTTCTTGTAAAAGTGCAGTCTGTGGGTAGGAAATGCTAAGTTGTATTTATGTCTAGTATTGTGATTGTGTCTGTCTGAGTTGGTTTCAAGATGATATATATATATATATATAAGCTGAGAAGGGTTAGAAGTTTTAATTTTGTAAATGTTGGACAACAAGATTCATTATGTTTTAGATTCCGAAGATATCTGACAGCTTTTTTCTGCAACACAAAGATTTTGTTAAAATTGACCTTAGTCATGTTACCCCATAATTCGATCCCATATGAAAGGTAAGAGTATATTAAAGAATAATAAATAACTTTAGCTGTGGGCATAGGTATATATTTTATTAGGTATTTGAGAATGAATAAATTTTTACTGATGGTATTACCAAATTTATCAATATGTTCAGTGAAGTTTAAAGTTCTGTCTAATGTAACACCTAGTAATTTAGCATTCTTTAATATTTCTACTGGTTCATTGTCAACGTTTAAATGAATAGAACATCTGTACTTTTAGTTCCAAGTGTAATTAATTCACTTTTATTGGCATTCACAAACATATTTAGGTTGTAAAAATATTGCAACAGTTTATCAGTGGTTTCAATTAATGTATCTGTAGAGTAGTAATATTTCTGTGACAAACTGTGACAGTGGAATCTTCTGCATACTGGAATAATTTTGCATTATTGATTATAAGCTGGTCAGTATCATGCATCTATAAGATAAACAAAAGAGGTGCTAAAATGGAACCTTGCGGAACTTCATGGCTTAATGTTAGTGCTTTTGACCTATGTTCACCATTTTCTGTTTTTAGGGTTACAAACTGTTTTCGATGTATTGATGTTGATGTGTTTTAGGAGAAAGAAAGAGAAATCCTAAGTGACCACCAGAGGTTGACTGTTGCTATCACACGAGCAAAACAAAAGTTGCTGCTTGTTGGAGATCAAAACGCACTCACAAAATACAGTACATTCCAAAAATTGTTCTCCCACCTTGCAGAGGAGCAGACTATGCATCTCTCTGACGGCTCAAACGGCTTCTTCTGGAAGACTCTAATGGATCCAATAAAAGATTATCTCACAGAGTGAAATGTAAATGTTTAGTTTGCATGCAGATTGTATTTTTGATAATTGTATATAATGACATAATATATGTATCGAAATAAATATCATTTTATATTTATCAGATTTAAAACTTTGCGTCGTTTGTTCAAGATTATAGTTTGTTCACCAGTGTGTGGTCCCTGGCAGGAATGCAGGATGTCAGTAAACAATTCCAGGTACACAACGATATCTGAAACAGCAGTCATGTTTATGATGTTAGTGCCAACCTTAGAATATGAGTTTATGCTAAATTAAAGCAAAGAACTCGCTCAAAATAGCAGAATTTAAATGCTATGTACAGTCCGGTGCAGGGAAATTTTCCGACGCTGTTAGTGGCTTTTGGTGTGTTACTTTATTAATGTTGACATAACCTTTTCACCAGTTGTGTTCTACACCAGTCCTGGCTGTACCAATCTCTTATTGGTTTGTATCAAAGTCCAATAACACAAGCAATGACCAATGAACAAGGGGCATGGCCGAGGTGCGTAATGCAAGGGGAGGGGTAAGGAGGCATTTAACAGGAGTGGAACGATTGTCACCATCATCTCCTGGCTGTGTCCGTCGCTCATTGGTTTGATGTCATAACTCTGGGATTCGGTTTCGGAAACCAGGGAGAAGGACAAGGGGTGGGTCGCACAAAACAGCTTTGTTGAATATATTGTCCTCTATACTATGCATGCCATTTGAAGTGAGCAAATGGATAACAAGCCGAAAGTAATTGCACTTCTTGAACAAGCATATAGTGCTGCAAGGGCTGCAGAGCTATATGGAGTGAACTGGCTCAAAATGGTGGAAGAAATACCAAGAACAGGGATACTGGACACGTGGATTAATTAATTACTCATCTTGTGTTTTCCCCTTATGTTTGTCTACATGATGAAAACATGCTTTTATATACTCGGTACATTTTGTGCAGATAGAGCTTAAGTTACACTTTTAAATTATTTTGTAATGAAATGACGAGTCGAAATAAATATGCGCAATGTGGAGTTCAAGTTAATACACATATAATACAACAGATAAATCTGCCTCATCCCCCATTCCCTTCCTAAGAAAACGACACAAACCTGAGAAGGTTCATTATTTGAAAAGGATTGGTAATCTGGCGTTTGCTCCTATCCTCAATAACCGCTGATAAAATAATCCAAGTCCGATGAGACACATTCTGAATTATATGTTTCAATGTATCTTAAACTGTCTGGGCTTCTGTATTACTTCTGCTATCACGACACAAAGGGCAGGTGCTCGCCTTCCTATCGCTGACAGGGGTTTGAACTGGGGGCAAGGTACCATTTACTACCAACCTAAACATCTGTTCCACATCGAAAAGTTTTCATGCACTGGACTGTACAGTTGCAGTATATTTAGCTTATAAAATTCAAACAATGTTTTCAGCTACTCATTCTACCTTTTCTATATTTTTCAAAAACCCTGCCAGCCTGTTTTGGTCACAAGTGATATATCCTCAAATGTTATATTGTGCAATTCCTGTAAGGCTAAGCCACCTGTTACATTTCTTGGCCCGAGCTAGTTCCGTGGCATAAAGATCACACTCGTATAAGGGCAATGTAGTCCAATGAACGCGTCTGCATTAAGAACCTCTTTAGGTTTGTTTCAGTCATCCTGTAAACAGCTGTTTCACATATAGAACTGTCACTGAACCCCTTTGTTCTGCAGATTTCACAACATTCCTAGGCAGGGCTTGTATCTACTTCTACACTCATTTTTACTTTCTCTGTTAAGTAGAGGAAGTATTGTATTCCACCCAAAACTTCAATGTCAATATTTCACCAGAAATATATCTTTTGAGGCCCCCTGAATCCAAAAAAAAGCATTTTTAGAAAAAGGTTTGTGTGTCTCTTAGTCTGGACAGCATAACTCAAACAGTTGGTTAAAAACCAAAGTTGGAATTGAAGTTTAGTGTCTTTCAAGGATGTAACACAAAGATTTTGAAGAAAATTACTTCAACCAAAACTACCCTTTATGTGGAAAATTGTTTGAAAATTGATTTTCTTGAAACTGGCTCCAACGATTTTGATTAAAATGCCATAAGTTTGAGATATTCTTACGACAAATGAAATGCATATCTTAAATTTTCTGGCTATGGCCCATGAAGTCCTATTTACTCTGTATGACTTTTGCATGACCGGTAAAGTGTAAGAGATGGATCAAATCTTACTATACAAAAAATGTAGATCTCGCTAAAACATTTTGGAGATATTCCTTGTTATTTATGTAAGTTATGGAGAACTTATACTTCTGTCAAATGGAACTTCGTTATTCATTTTTTATATGTTAACCATGCATAGAGAATAGAATTTGAAAGCTTTAAAAGATTTGACTATCACTCAAAGTCTACTGTATTCCCATATTCCCTTCTAACTACAAGGAGATAAGCAACAAAATAATTTGTACAAATATTTATCTCAACCAACACGAAGAAGATAGAGGAATAAGAGTTTGTAAGAATGGTTATTACAAGAGTAGAGAAAGTCATGTGAATGCAACACATCAAATTTTTTCATTACGTCCGACAAAACTAGTGACTCGCACGATTTACAACTGAAATTAAGAGAAATTAGCAGTCAATGAACATAGTGCAAGTAACATTGGAGATAAGTTGACAACATACCCAGCAGAACGTTTGTGTGGAACAGACAGTGGCTTATATCTATTTAAGTACTAAATTGATAGGTTTAACCCTAACCCTGGTTGTTGGCCATAACCATACCTATAATTGGTTTACTGTAAAGATAAAGTAGATGTAAGCAGAGCATGTGGCAGAAATGAACCTCATTGCCTGGTGCGTTTTAATACTCCCATATTGTTCCACAATATAGTTCTAATGCCTATTTAGCTTCTTGCTTTACTTGCGTTCAATAAAGCACTTAAATTGTTAGAATATACAATATAACTTGTAATGTAATATAGTGCAATGATACAATATATACCTTATCACCAATTGCAGAACATTCAATTCTCAAGTTTTGAATACCAGTCGTCAACCCTAGGGTTTGCCAGTTGCCTTAGTGCTATCTTGGGGTGCAAAATGGAAACAAGATTGGTAGAAGTGGCTTTTTTTAACATGGGAACAAATCTTTATTTTAAAAAATAGAAACCGAGTATTTAATTTCGACATTCCTCAGAGTGACATTTTCAGTAACTTCATTGAACCGTTACCAGAAGAAGCATCACCATCTGCACCATCAAACACCATGGAAACCCAGTTATTGTCCGGTTGATAATGGAGGAAAGTTAACCTTCGAAACGCGTCCCGGAAAAATATTTTGTAAGTGTAGTTCAGTGTTATTAATTAACTCACCTTTTAAATTAAATTAATTACAACAACACTGTTTTCAAACTTCTATGAAAGGAAGATAGTTTGTGTTTTGTTCGTGTGTTCTGTTTGTTTCTTGGATTAAGATTGTGTGCAGTACTAAGATAAGTGCAATACTAACTTGCACTGTTGATTTTGCTGTAAATACTTAAACTGGGTGGGAGCCAGTAATCTATGACATTAACTCATCTAGTCCTTAAACGAAGCTCCGCAGCAGAAAACTTTCCTTAACAAAAAGTGTTTAAAATAATGTTATCTATCAGCTCCCAAAGTTTGTTTGTCTAATTTTGGGACACACTATATACTTTCTCTTTCACTGTCAAACTCGGGGTGAAAGTCAGCACAAAGGTGATTTCTTACTGTGTACTGTACAGTGTCCCTCAAAAGTCTGTAACAGTATGGCTAGACTATGTATGGCGGAGGGATCCAAAAACACCCCAACTGCTGTGCTGTGTTTTTCCACTGCATGCACAGTAACATAACGCAGCTGCTGTACACAAGGTCATGTGGTTTTAAGAGGTAGAACTGGAACTTAAAAATTCAATGCCACAACTGGGATTTGAACCACAGACCTTCCGCTTGCCGGGCGGACGCTCTAACCACTGAGCTATTGTGACAAACTGCCAGAATGGCATTAAATTCTCAAGCCAGTTCGTATTTCTCCTGGTAAACCACAAAGGCAGTCTCACATCAGAGACAATTACCCCAATGGTGACTTACTATTGCAAGTACTTTATATCAAGTACACATCAGAGACTGCCTTTGTGGTTTACCAGGAGAAATACGAACTGGCTTGAGAATTTAATGCCATTCTGGCAGTTTGTTACAATAGCTCAGTGGTTAGAGCGTCCGCCCGGCAAGTGGAAGGTCTGTGGTTCAAATCCCAGATGTGGCATTGAATTTTTAAGTTCCAGTTCTACCTCTTAAACTTTGCCCACACACGGCTTGTGTGTTTAAAAACACCAACAGTAAGTTTGTTGGCATAAATAAATAATAATTATCATGTGGTTTACTTGTTTTTCTCTAATCTGAAAGTGCAGTGTTGAGTTGACGTGATAATGTGTAATTGAGTTATTACCAGTGTGCTTTATTATGTTGTCCTGTACTTTGTCACAAAGTGTATTATGGCTCAGCATTTGTTTTGTACTGCACAGCATGTATTTATTTATGATTTGTATGTGTTAACTCAGTCAGCTCGCCAAGTGAAAGTACAATTTCTATCTCAGGGGTAACTTAAAGCATAAAGTGTACAAGACAAACCCACACACCCTGGAAGAATTAAAACAAAATATCCATCAGGAAGTTGCCAGCATTTCTCAACATGAACTACTACGAGTGATAGTTTCCCAAAGAGGTGCCAAAAATGTATGGACAACAGTGGGCCTTTAAAAGCAATAATAAATACTGGAAGTTGTTGGAATGACATTATAATATGAATTTTGAGTAAACAACACTCACTTTAAATTTTCCTGGTACATGTTTCGGAGGCTAGCTTTCCTCCATTATCAACCGGACATTGACTGAACTGTAGAGGCTGGTTCACAGGACTGGTGTCTACTGTAGACTGTCCTGGTGGTGGTTTTAGGAACTTGTATAACGGATCACCTTGTGGTATATCAAAATTGAAAACTCTTTCTTTTTCAGATGAAGATCTCTTCCCACATTAACAATTCTTGGTTTCCTGATATGTGTTTTAATAATTTTGGATCCGGATTAATGTCATGGTTTTCTTTCCAAAAATGGGTGGCAACTGCTGATTTTTCTAAATGTTTGTTTTATACATCTGAAATGTTCTTTTACTCTCGTTTCCAAATTCCTCTTAGTTTTTCCTATACACACCTGGTTACAGTTATTGCATTCTTTAATAGTAGTTTTAAAAATGTTATATGGATTCATCCGCGCTGTTCTATGACAGCGGCAGTCGGTGACAAGCACTGAGGACACATACAGGCAAAATAACAGCCAGGTTGGAGTCTTCTGGATCACCTGTTATATATATAATCTTTCCACAATTTGGACACATTCCTGAGATAACTTCCTTCTCACTCCCTGTAATTTCCAAAGATGTTTTAAATTTGGCAGCATAAAGTAGGAACTTTGGTGGGGTAGCCACGATGTAGGCAGAACTTAGGTTGATAAAACAGCACACTTTTCTAAAATTCATGTCTTTTCTTTCTTTCTTAACTGTGACTTATTACTATCCACAGTCCATAGCTCATAAAACTGCTGGGTTATACATACTGCAAGAGGATTCTTCAATTAGCATTTCAGTGACTCACTGCAACTTACACTTCTCGTTGTTATTATGGAAACACATTAAACCATAAAGTACTGATACAGTATTTAAATTGCTTATTGGAGCTGAGAAACCTTTCCCGCTAATGGCACGCCATACACCATTTTTTCGTCATTAAGGATTACTTCATGAACAATATTAGGTTCTGAATTATAGGGCCAATTTTCTTTGAGTCAACACTTCACACCCGTACATACATGAATACAATTTTGTCTCCTTTTTTAGAGGATTAACAGACTGGAAGCGTGATTTTGCCTTTTTTCAACAAGATTCTGCAACAGCGCAAATGGCCAATCTTTTGATGGGAACAACTAAGTGTTCATTATTATTTATTTATGCCAACAAACTTACTGTTGGTGTTTTTAAACACACAAGCCGTGTGTGGGCAATGTTTGAGAGGTAGAACTGGAACTGAAAAATTCAATGCCACAGCTGGGATTTGAACCACAGACCCTCCACTTACCAGGCAGGTACTCTAACCATTAAAATACTGTGAGAACCTGCCAAAATGACAATCTGAAGGTTATTTAATCCCGGGACATAAAGTACTTGCAATAGTAAGTCACCATTGGGGTAATTGTCTCTGATGTGAGACTGCCTTTGTGGTTTACCAGGAGAAATACGAATTGGTTGGAGAATTCAATGTCATTCTGGCAGGTTGTCACGGTAGCTTAATGGTTAGACTACCTGTCTGGTAAGTGGAGGGTCTGTGGTTCAAATCCCAGCTGTGGCATTGAATTTTTCAGCTCTAATTCTACCTCTCAAACTGAAAGTGTGTTTTAGGACAGAATTAACAGTAGAGTTTAGTTGCTTCTCGATCTAACCCCCTACGATTTCTATCTCTGGCGTAACTTAAAACATAAAATATGTACGCTTTTATGGCTGGCGTCAAAATGATAAGATAAATATTGTTCCAGGCTGTTTTGCCGTGATCTGTTGGAGACTGGTGTTCCAAATGTTACATCTACAGCTGTGGTGCTGTCAGTCTCCTCAGCGAAGGTATCACTGTCTCTGATCCGTTAACTGTTTGTGTCGCTCTATTTAAACTACCCTTGTCCGCTGAATGACCAGGGGCTTGGTGGCTAGTGGGCAGGGGTCTATTCCTCTTGTGATTGACTTCCTCTGTTCTCCAAGGAACAATTTATTTTTCTCAAATACGATATGTTTATATTTTTATGGTAAATGAAATTTATATTTTTGAATTTTCTCGCTTTATTCCACACAGTCCTGTTTACTCTTGATGAGACTTTTACATAAGTGGTAAACCATAATAGACAGATCAAATCTTACTGTACCAAAAATGTGGATCTCGTTAAAACACTCAAGTTATGTCCAAATTGATTATTTTGTGGAGTAAACCATTTCAGAGATATTCCTTGTTATTTGTGCAAATTTTGAAATACTTGGAATGGAATTTCAAAGTCTTCATACACCAATCAGCTTTAAAAGATTTGACTATCACTATCACTCAAAGCCTACTGTATTCCCATATTTCCCTTGTACCTACAAGGAAATAAGCAATAAGATAATTTGCACAAATGTTTATCTCAACTAACACGAAGAAGATATAGGAATAAGAGTTTGTAAGAATGGTTAGTACAAGAGTAGAGAAAGTCATGTGAGTACAACACATCAGATTTTTTAGGTTGCAAATAGCATGTTGAAACTTTTAGAGTAGTGGCTATATGAATTACCAAGTTAAAGCATGAGTCGTCTCCTTAGAGGTGAACCTTTTGCATTCCATTATTTGTGTATAAGAAGCAGAAATACTCAGCTTCAAAAACAACACTGATTAAAACTCTTATGACAACACACTGTAAACAAATACCAGAGGCAGCCTGAGACCTGGGTTGCTGCTGTGCACTCGACAATTACGTGATTTGCAGCTCTTCCCACCTTTTTACTTTCTCTACTACGTATAGTAACGTAGAGGAAGCATTGTATCCCACCCAAAAATTCCATGTTGAGATTTCACCAGAAATATACATTTTGAGGCCCCCTGAATCCAAAAAAAGCATTTTTAGAAAAAGGTCCATATGTATGTCTGTCACACA
Source organism: Tenodera sinensis (assembly GCA_030765045.1). Classification (NCBI taxonomy): domain Eukaryota; kingdom Metazoa; phylum Arthropoda; class Insecta; order Mantodea; family Mantidae; genus Tenodera; species Tenodera sinensis. Next base: position 132,209,283 of record CM060970.1, read on the forward strand.
TAACAAGGAATATCTCCGAAATGGTTCAGTCTACAAAACAATTTATTCAGACATAAATTGTGTTCTAGCGAGGTCTACATTTATTGTATTGTAAGATTTGGTCTATCCCTTATGGTTTACGAGTTATTCAAGAGTCATCTAGATTAAACAGGACTACATAGGCTATAGCCAGAAAATTCAAAATATACATTTCATTTGTCATAAAAATATCCTTGAAAGACATTAAACTTAAATACTGACTTTTCGTTTTTGAGTTATTCTGTCCACAGACTGACACTCACACACACACACACAAGCCTTAAAATCTCAATGACTAAATTGTTGGAATAGTTGTATTTCATCAGAGGGAAAGTTTCTAAGTAAATTTGACTGATATAAAGCCATTATATTTTAATTATAAAATTAGTTTGGTTATTTATTGATAGACCCTGGTATAGTGATGGGAGAAGGGCAAACCGAGCACATTGTGTACGTAAAGATTTCCATGGCCATATATTGTTTCACTGTTAATATAAGACTGGCTCGTAAGTTGCGTCTATAGCACCTGAAAACCCTGAGTTGCCTAAGCACCCCTATGGCAACAACCAGACTCGCTATCAGATATGTCAGTGTGTGTTTGAGATAGAATAGCATCAACTTGTGTTTACAAACTATGGAAAGCAAGAAGGAATGTTTCTGACATATACTGCTTTATTATCGTAAGGGTAAAACTACCTCACAATGCCAACAGAAAATTTGTGCTCTCTACGGGGAAGGTGCAGTAACGAATCGAGCAGTCAAAAGTGGTTTAGTCAATTTCCAGCTGGGAATTTCTCCCTAAAACAGAAAGTTTGGCAACTACTCTGTCGTAGCTGTGCTGCAGGTGAGGTTTATTCCCAGATGTTCTTAGTATTGAAACGTAACAAGAAATGAACAAACTTATGCTTCAGTTTTTTCACTGTATTCCTTTCCTTCATATAATTTTATCCATGCTCATACCCAATATATGATCCAGATTCTTGTCGCTTGGAAACTTCAGGGACAATAATCGTACAATTGCAATAAGCTTCCAATTAAGAAGATGTGTTGATCGAATGAAAGCTGCTAACTTATTAGAGTGGTTTAAATCCATTTACATTTTACACTTAATTTATGTAGTTTAAAACAAAGCAATTTTCATTGTAAAAATAAAATTTAAATGTTCATATCATCCTGTGCAATAGCACTGATAAGTGTAATAAGGAATCATTATCATTCATTTTTGAAAGCAATGATATATTCTTTAATGTCTTGAAATACTTACTAAGTGTAACAAATCATGATACAAAGTAAACATGCTACTCTTGAAAACATAATCAGAATATATTAAATACAGTATAACAAATATTCTTAAAACAATTAACATGATAAATGTATTTAAAGCTGCTGCAAGAAGTTCAACCAGTGGTCCACACAAACGGTTCCAGCCGTTCCTCCAATGGTAGAGTGTTATTTAATGTCTCCATGCTTTCCAGCGTCTGGTTTAACACCATATGACAACGGTTCAACTGATGCGACAGTTCATGAACTTTACCCAGCTTCTCTGCATATTTGGCATACTTCTTTTGCCGTTCGGTCATTAGCGCCATCAAACGGGAAATTTCACAATCTACCTGTAACAACAATGGTTTTTAGAGATGTTAAATATATGCACATTGGCTATTTACTCTGATGGCCAGAGATAATTAAAAGCATTGTGTGCTGTTAGAACAACATTCATATTGGTGTGGGAATACCAAAGGCTCTGTGAATATTGGTCTTCTGTGGGTTCGAGGGCATTGAGGCAATGAAATATCAGATAAAATTGGATGGATGGATGGAGTTTAAGTACCTGCTGATAGCTCATTTGGGCCCAAAGTCAAATGTTTCAAGTCTAAAAAACTCCCTATGTTTAAAAGATGAAGGCTAAAATTCAGATTAAAATGAAAACTAGTTAAAAACATTAAAAAGTGGTAAAACAGGTAAAATGTTTAAAAAGAAAGAATTAAACTTATTACAAATATCTTATAAATAATATTACTATCTTTAAACTCACAAAATTAAAAAAAAAAAATTATTTTGTTGTTTAACGATGCTGTCAATTGCCAGGATCACATCAGCGTCGCCGGTGTGCCGGAATTTTGTCCTGCAGGAGTTCTTTTACATGCCAGTAAATCTACTGACATGGAGCTGTCATTTTTAAGCACACTTAAAAACCATCGGCCTGGGCCGGGTTTGAACCCGCGACCTTGGGATCAGTAGGCCAGCGTCTAACCAACTGAGCCACCCAGACCGACATTTATTTAAACTCACAGGTAACATACATCAAATGCTCTTCTTTCTCATTGTTATGAGCTTGCATCATTTATGGCTGATAGCGTCACATGCAAACATTTATTTAAACTCACAGGTAACATACATCAAATGCTCTTCTTTCTCATTGTTATGAGCTTGCATCATTTACGGCTGATAGCGTCACATGCAAACATTGTTGCCAGTAATTATTGAATGACCCATGTAGTTTACTCGTGCTATTATTACTGCACTCTACAGATTTCTTAATGCTAATAGATAACTGATTCCAAACATTTATAAATCAAATGTTCTTCATGCCCTAGAACACTAGAGCACTGGAAATGAGAAGAAATTTATGACAATTATCAAGCAAATTGATGAATGAATGGAATTCTTACATCTCGCACTTTATTTCCCAACTGCAGTTGCTCTGAAGCAACTAGTTCACTACAGACTGCCAAATGCTGCTGGTATCGGAGACACAGACTCAGCAATCCTCCAGGATCAAGGCGCTCCAGTACTTCTGGATCTCGCACTGCTGGAAGGTTCAGCGTCCCTCTCATTATGGGAAGGAACATTGGTACACTCTGCAACCAAATCACACGAGCCATAAGAAGGCAGCATGATTAGCTGAATGAAGACAGAGCAAATACAATAATCCCAGTTATTGGGGACATGCTTTAGTCTCACGTTAAAACGATCCTGTAGTATATCGAAATGTGAGCTTAAAAGTGACAAAAATCCATTCGACAGAGATGGTGAAAAACATTCATGCAATAACAAATTACAGTACATTCATTGTAAAGTATGTAATGTATTGTAAACTTAATCACTTTTAAATGCAATTACTCACCACTTATGCTAGGGGTGTATTCCAGTCCAACAACCGATCTTAATTTGTACAGTACATACAATTACACTGTACCCATTTTATACTAACCTGATTTTGCAATGTCTTAAAGAAATCAGTAAGTTTTGTATAGCAGCATAATCCACAATGTTTATTTCTCTCCATATTGTTTGACTGCAGCAAAATGGAGATGAATATAATTTGATTCACTCTGCTCCTCTGTACACAGAATCACCTTGTTTATGCTATTTATCACTTCACTAACATATGGAATATCTTCTTCCATGAGCATGTCTTGTTACTTTGGGAAATTCTTAGCAATGCAGTGGCCAATGTCAACGTTAGGAATAGAGCGGCCACAGTGGCCAAGTCCACACTAGGGGTAGTGTAAATTATACTCCAGCACCGCTCTTGAAGAACATTTTAAACTCACATAAATAAATAAGTAAAAAGTAGGATATGTTTTTGGCAGACATACCTTCCCTTGTGTTAAATCCACAAGCTTCTACTATATTTCTATTTAGACTATGTCTCTACCATGAAGCTTTATGCAGAAAAACCCATAAGAACAACAAAATGGTTTACTTTGTTTAGAGGATTATAATATTGTGACAAAAGACAAAATTAGTCCAGTTTCTTTTCTATCACTTTATTGTCTCCTAAAGTTTTACAACAAATAAACAGTTTTCTTCTTGTCGTTAAGACAGTCTACAGTCTTTCGGCCTATCACAACTCAGCTGTTCTCATAATCTTGCTCAGTCCTTTTGGTGTCTTTCTTAACTTCCTCCGTGTCTCATACCCTAATCACGATGTTACAATCACTCATGATGTTTGTTGAGTCTTCTTACATTGTACCAACATGACGACACATACACAGCTGTCTCCAACACTGACTAACTCATGTCTGTAGTTCAAACTGCGAACTCTCAAACTCACTGCTGTTCTTCTCTGGCCTGCTAAATACTGGGGATAACATCATATGGACCTTTCGAGTTACACACACGCACACACACACACACACACCAGAAATCACACTGCTAGAAGTCTTGCAAATGTTCTCAAAACCCCTTTTGTTACTGCCGTTTCAATTGTTGACAGTCACATATACACAGCATGTGGTGCAAAGCAGCCTGGCTTTGTCCCCTGCTGTGCACCGAGCCCGACATCACAGTATGCTTTAACATTCACCAAACAGCATGCTCAGGTATAAGTTTAGAAGGACTGGGCTGTTGAAGCCCTTGTATCTTGACCATTAGCCCTTTGTGCACACCTTTATATAATGGGGCATCCTTGCTGTAATTGCACAAACCCTTGATTAAAACATTGCCCTACAAGTAGCTTGCAGTCCAGAATAGATGACTCACTGTTGCATCGCTTACAAGTTGGACTTATTCACTCATGTGTCAAATAGCTCGTGTAACATTGGTAGAAAGCTTGCTGGTAAAAAGCAGGGTTGTTCTAACAAAATGTTAAATACAACCCACATGTGCATTAAACCCATATTAAAACATGACAGCAAAGTGCAATAGTCCCCCGGGACCTAACGAGGCTGAGTGCACTCTGTGCCAGACCTCCCAGCAGGGGGGAAAGTCCCCACGCTGGTACTGGGGATTGAACCCAGGTCCTCTGCACCAGAGGCAAGCAAGCTACAATTGCGCTACAGAGGCAGTCTTTACAACAAAATTAATACAATAATATAGTTTATGGGGTTTAAAAATAAATATGGATAAATTCAAATATATGACCATAGGGGACGTTCTATGTTAATAATAACATTCGGACATTCTATAACAACAACAATAATAAAGAAAGCATAAAAAAAGTGACAATTATGAGGCAGATATGGTACTTTTGAGAACATTTAATCCATTACTTCTGGATTATGCCTTGAACATGCCCAATGAAATGTGTTTATATAGGTACATATATTACCTGAAGCCTGAGAAGGTCTGGATCCTTGTCAGTACTCTCCACAGTAGCTGCAGGCTTCACCACCACAATGCTGTGTGCCACTTTATTATTCAACCTCTTTGGGAGAACACGAGCCGAGCCTAGCGATTTGCCTCGCTGTACATGGCTGCCATGTTTATGTGGCAGCTTCGGTGAGTCTGCAAATAAACAATGTACCATTAGCCTCCTCCATGTGATAAACAGTTGAAAGTTTCATAGCAGTGCCAGCTAATCTTTCAGCAGTAAAGCCCTCAATGGACAGTTTCATATTATTAAATTGTATTTGTTCATAGAAATCAAGAAACAAGGAGAGCAAAAAAGTTCCAAACAGGCTGTGCAAAGTGTCCACAAGCCTCATTTTTTCTAAAGGCTGATCTTGTGACAACCTTTTCTCTGGAGGAGCAAAGCACGGTCACTGCTAATTGGTACACCACAGGCGAGAGTGTTTTATCACTGACTATACGCCAAGTTACTATTTTTTGCTCTTCTAATAAACAAGTCAAGAAGCGATCGTAGCGCTCGACAGCCAAGGTCAAAATGCCTCAACGCTTTGCCAAGTAATACACAAATATAATTTTACTTTGCCTTAAAGAATCAGCAAGTTTTGTTTGGCAGCAAAGTTCACGATGTTTTTTTCTCTGCATATTATTTGTAGGAAGATGAAGATGAACACTGCTCCTCCATACACAGAATCATCTTGTTTATCACTTCACTAACATGCAGAACATCTTCTGTGGGATGTCTCATTACTATGCAGTAGCCAAGGTCAATGCTAGGAATACAGTGGTCGCAGTGTCCAAGGGGTAGTGGAAAGTATATTTCAGTACGGCTTTTTGAAGAAAATTTTAAACTCAACTTTCAAAAATAAAAAATAAAGAAATAAGTAAAAAGTACAATATATTTTTGGGGTAAATACCTTCTGCCACATTAAATTCAAATCCGTGGTATGTTGGATCGCGCTATTTCAGGCTTCTACTGTATTTACTAAAAGAAAGGAGATGAGAAAGTTAAAGGACCCTGTATTTAGCACATAAAGTCTAGTACCTGGGCGACCAAGCTTCGCTTGGCTTTTCTTTTCCTTTTTTTAATTGTGTGTTTTTTTTTTGTTTTTTTTTTGGGGGGGGGGGGAGAAGATACTTATTTAGATAAACTTGAAAAGCAAAATGTTAACTAAATATACATTTTCATCCTAATTGTTGGAGCCGTTTCCCCGACAAGACCTTTAATATCCTGGCTTGTCTGTTGAAATTGGCCCATTAACACAAAAATAATGGCCAAAATAAGATTTAGAGTAATTGTGACTGTTATGCGTAACATCACGTTTTTTCAGGAATGATACCTATATAGCTAAACTTAATAAACAAAACCCTGTGTGAATACAAAATTTTATCTAAATCATTAGAGTTGTTTCCAAGTTGCATGGAATACATTTATATATACAGGGTGTAAATTAATAACACCGCATGAATTTTACTGGTGATAGACGGTTCATAGGCAATCAATTTGGGATAGGAGACCTATGGTCTAGGATTACAAATTACACACTGTGCCTTAAAATTGTTTGAGGGTATGCACACCACTGAGCATGACTACTGCAGCTATAACATATGATGAGGAAACAAGTGGACGAAATTCGTAGCCTATCTATTTAGCGCAATGGTTATGGTGCCCGGACACGAAAGCACAAACGTATTAAAAGCACAGGTTCAAATCCTCATAACCCCACATTTTTTATGCTCTTTTTCTTTTGTTCTTCATAAGCGTATGCTTAATCTAATTTGATTTACACGAAACATTTGTCCGCTGTAATTTTTCGTTTAAGTGATCTTTAAACTTTTTGTTTCAAGTTTGTTTAGTTATTATTTACACTTGCATGACCTAAATAGAAGGTGCACACTGAGAATCTTCCTTTCATAGAAGTTTGAAAACAGTGTTGTTGTAATTAATTTAATTTAAAAGGTGAGTTAATTAATAACACTGAACAATACTTACAGTGTTATTAATTAACTCACCTTTTAAATTAAATTAAACACACTGAGAATTTCATTTTCACTTAAATGAGATGGTTCAAGCCTAACGCAATGTTATTGTGTGCTGAAGGAAGTAGGAAATGAGACATGAGTGACTCGAGAAGGAAACAGTCACCACATGGTGGTGTTAGTGTCTTCCAGGGTTATTAAGGTCGCCTATTGGCAGTATTAGACATTTGTCATGCTAACAGATATGTATTCAGCGTCTCTTTGTGCAGTTGTTTGCACCAGGTCAACTATTGGAAGGAACATTTCTGTTATTGACATGGACAAATGGCAATACATAATCCTCCAGCCTAAGTCATCAGATGAAAGAAGAAGTAAAAGTAAACAATACTCTGTACATTGCAGATCATGGTTGTAGTTTGCTATTTTAAACCAAACGTACAACATTTCTCTCAAAATAAGGAGAAAAAAAACACTTATAATCTCTTCGGGTTTGAACTCGATTTCTTGGCTTCATGAGGTCCACAGCCAGTTGGCTTAACTGTGTGGCCAAAGCACATGTTTTAGAAGTGCCCTATTTTCCGTTTGCCGCAACCGATTATCCATTGCAGTGGTGTGCAAACACATGTTAAGTGTCCAATTTAAGTGCTTTTCGCAGCGCTACAATTTAAAAGTGATTCTTCTGAGAGACAGCAGAAGGCTTCACTAAGTTCCTAGTGAGCAATATTTTGATTCCAGTGGATAATATTGATGTATTTCTTTCTGGTTACGATTTATTGGTCACAATCTCGAAATACTTTGAATGCGTATAAGTTATTAACTTGGCGTCATAGACCATTGGTTTCCTGTCTCAAACTGATTGTCGATGAACCCTCTATTACCAGAAAAATTCATGCGGTGTTATTCATTTACATACACAAGAATTGCTTCTTTAAATATATAAGATTCACCTCCAATTGGCCTGTTCACAGTGTATGAAATGTATGGCAGATCAGAATCAGAGCAGATACTGGGTCCTGGTGAAATACTGCCCTGCCGCACACTTTCAGCTGAAGTCGACTCTCTCTCTGGCACTGACTTGCCTCTCTGTAGGGGATTCGTCCTACTCCCACCTGACGGACCTGGCTGAGAACTGTGCTCCGAGCCCATCACAAAACTAAAACAAAAATACATATTCACTTATTTCCTGACAACTTTGTTTTTTACATTCGTGTCCAGGGTCCGGATGTTTATGACCTAAAAATGTTAGAAATATGCAAGCACTTATGACCAAAAAAAATTAGAAAATATGACAGTAAATCTGACTTGAAAAGTTTTTGGAGGCATTTTCAAAATCTTCATAAATTTAATGTGTTTAAATTAAAGTTATATTGAAAATCTACTTTAAAAATCTGGCACACTCAATAATAAATAAATAATATTAATTTTACTATTGCATTTTGGATTTATTTAATTGCTCAATCCAGAGCAAACCCCGGCTCTGCACAGAATGAACTGAATCTCACATTTTGGAGAGTGATCAGAAGGAAGAATTACAGTAGCAAATAACATACATTTTAAAGTTTTCAAAAAGGAACGATCTTCTATTTGTATGCAACACTGTAAGAGGAAAAAGACATAATATTACAGACAAGAATTAGGAGATGTGAAAAAACGTCTTTGAGGCTGCAAGCAAATATGCAAAATTGGAATAGAAATATAAACATCTGATGTGTTGCAATCACATGACTTTCTCTACTCTCATACTAACCATTCTTACAAACTCTTATTCCTATATCTTCTTCATGTTAACTGAGATAAACATTTGTACAAATTATCTTATTGCTTATTTCCTTGTACCTACAAGGAGAATATGGGAATACAGTGGACTTTGAGTGATAGTTAAATCTTTTAAAACTTTCAAATTGCATTCTCTCTGCATGGTTAACATAATATCCTTATTCCATAGAAGACAGTTTAACTTTGATATTGCGGACCTTCCTTTGTTCCGCCAAAGCCAGGTTGAAAAAGGGTAAGGGGGAGGAGAAACAACCTCGTTAAGAAACCAAGGCTCAGCTGGTCCGACTGTCAGTAACTTGTAGGGACCCCCTGTCTACGATTACAGACATTGCTGCCTTGCAGTTAGACATTGGCTCTTCAAAGGTTAAAGGAAGAGAAACTTGATGCAAAAATTACCTGGTCCTCCAGGTTGGGGGTTGATACAATGGGCCTGTTCCCCGTTTATCAGAAAAACTGTAATTTGTTAACAAACTCATTAAGGAAAAGCCTGATAGTTACAACAGAAAATGACAACAGCTACACAAGCAGAATATTCTCGTTGCAACATGGAATACACAGGGAATAAACAAATTAGAGGAAATTATCAACACTCTGAAAACCTCAATGCATTTGCAAATTGTTCCTCTGTACACAGCTTATAACGCCAAAATAATTTAATCATATGGTATTTTAATCAAAATATTTAGTATCATTTTTGAGAAGATAAAACATAACATGTAACAGTTGGATTATAATGGAAAATTTTCTTCAAAGTCTTTGTGTTGCATCCTTGGAAAGCCCTCAACTGATATACCAAGTTTGAAATTTAAGCAGCATTTTGAGTACTGCTCTTCACAGACACAAGTATGAATGTTTCTCTAAAAATGCTTTCTGGGCTTCAGGGTGCCTCAAAACATACAAATCTGGTGAAATCTTGATATCAAATTTCTGGGCACAGTATAATTAGAGTTACCAGATGTCCGGAAATTCCCGGACATGCCCTACATTTTAACCACATGTCCGAAATACAGGGGGAATTTTTGAGACGTCTCTGATGTCCTACATTTTCAGAAACAAGCAGTGATTGTTAGAAAATGAACTGGTGAGTGGGAAAATAAAAATCTGATGCGTTGCACTCACATGACTTTCTCTACTCTTGTGCTAATCATGCTTACAAACTCTTATTCCTATATCTTCATGTTACTTGAAATAAACATTTGTACAAATTATCTTATTATTTCCTTATAGGTACAAGGGGAATATGGGAATACAGTAGGTTTTGTGCGATAGTCAAATATTTTAAAGCTTTGAGACCCTGTTCTCTTTGCACGCTTGACATATAAAAAGATGAACAACGATGTTCCATTATTTATTTATGCCAACAAACTTACTGTTGGTGTTTTTTTTTTTTTTTTAACACACAAGTTGTGTGTGGGCAAAGTTTGAGAGGTCGAACTGGAACTTAAAAATTCAATGCCACAACTGGGATTTGAACCACAGACCTTCCGCTTAAATTCTCAAACCAGTTCGTATTTCTCCTGGTAAACTACAAAGGCAGTCTCACATCAGAGACAAATTACCCCAATGGTGACTTACTATTGCAAGTACTTTATATCCCAGGATTAAATAACCTTCAGATGGTTTACCAGGAGAAATACGAACTGAATTGAGAATTTAGCGGAAGGTCTGTGGTTCAAATCCCAGTTGTGGCATTGAATTTTTAAGTTCTAGTTCTACCTCTCAAACAATGTTCCATTTCACCAAAGTTTCAAGTTTTCCGAAACTGACACAAATAACATGGAATAAAATGGTTCACTCTACAAAAAATTTTATTTAGACATATATTGTGTTTTAGCACGATCTACAATTTTTGTACAGTAATATTTTGTCTATCCCTTAAGGTTTATGAGTTATTAAAAAATCACCCAGTGTAAACAGGACTACGTAGGCTATAGCTAGAAAATTCAAAATATACATTTCATTTGTCATAAAAATAGCTTTTGGCATTTTAATCAAAATTGCTAGAGCCATTTTCAAGAAAATCAAAAGTTTCGAAAAATCTTTTATGTAAAGGGTAGTTTAGGGTGGGGTTATTTTCTTCAAAATCTTCGTGTCGCATTCTTGAAAGACATTAAACTTAAATACCAACTTTGGTTTTTAACCAACTTTTCGTTTTTGAGTTATGCTATCCACAGACTGACACACACACAGACCTTTTTCTAAAAATGCTTTCTTGAGACTCAGGGGGTCTCAAAGCATATATTTCCGGTGAAATCTCGACATCAAATTTTTGGATGGAATACAATACTTTCTGTACTTACCAGTAGAGAAAGTAAAAATGGCAATTTCCTGGGTGTTCAATGGCTAAGAACACTTACGTATTGCTTGTTGGTATGATGTATAGCTAGGGTTAACTTTGGGTGTGTATCCCATCTTAAAGCTGAATGAATTATGATGTGTAGGGTTTGAATTAACGAGGAGGATTTCCCTCTCTCGTTAAATAATTTGCCTAGCTTGTCAAAGGAGAATTCCTTCCCTGCCAGGGAAGTATTTTTTCCTTTTACTGTAAGTATTTACTATTACCACTCTGAAAATACAAGACACAGAACACTTTCGATACAGACGTACATGGTAACAGCTGAACAACAAACAATTCTCAAGCTCATTAGTTATGTTGTCATCAGGGTCACAATTACAGCAATGGCAATGGCAGCTTGCAGTATTCAGTTGTTTCTTGCAACTCACTGCTCTATTGTTTGTCAACATGGATAAATTTGTGACAAGAAAGCGAAAAGTTAAAGAAACTAATGATAGTGATGTATTACAGGCTTCAACTTCAAATGATATGTGTTAACAAAAACAGCGAAAGTGCATTACCTAATCAAAGGATGTGTAGACAAAACTATATTTGAGAACTGAAAGCAAATCGTCCCTGACTTTCATCAGTTTTGGGAGAGTTGTATTACCCCTGTATTGCTCAGAACTACATATCATGGTGCCCTTAAAGACAGTAAAATGCATATTGCTGCTGCTGCTGCTAGGTTTTAGGTGTAAGCACACCAATGCTACTACCACTGGTGTTACTACCAATATTGCCATAAGTATAATACAAACTTAAGTCCCCCCCTCATTAGAAAGTCCAATTGGAACACTGATCACTAGGAAACCTTAGGCTTTGCCTTTAGACATGGTGTGAGCACTTTAAGAGCCAGTGATCCACCCACCGGCCACCAGGGTTAAGAGCACAAAGCCGTAAAGTGTAGCCGAGGGATGTTTTTATATGTACAGCAGTGAAGCAGTTGCGGCCGAGCGTAGCCGTAATATCTGTGAAATTGAACGCCTATAACAAGAGGTTCTAAAAATAATCGCATATACTCTAAAAGCAACTCTTACGAGGGACTCACTTTTGACTACAGCTCCCGTAAATCAAAGAAAACACCTGTATATGACAGACCAGTTAAGTTTCCACTTCACTTTTCAGGCAGGGTAGTTGCGCTTTGTTTACCGTTAGACTAACTAAACAAGGGTACCTGAATACTCGCTCCATGTGTCATAAAACCCAAATTTATTTGCCTTTCTTACCACCTCCAATCCAAACCCGAAAAAAAAGTCCTCTTCACAGGTATACTTCTTTTCCTTCTGCCGTTACTTTGAAGCTAAAATTTTGACCGCTAACGCGTGTTGCCGTGAATTAGCGTGATATTTAACCGCATTAACGTCGAAGACTAACCTCACCTGCAATACAGAAATCACAGGACCCTTTGATTCACTACGATCTGATTCCTTACTCGCCTCCTACTCGTTTTCGCGGTGTGGCGTGTTTTCTACGTATATGTTGGTAACCAGTACTGGGTGTTTTACTCATCCGCCATGACAACGAACGGCGATCAGTAATCAGAGAGTATAGTAAATTAAGGACGAAAGAGACACTATACTCTGTACATCTTGAGATTAGAGGAGACGTAAACAAAGCCACGTGCGTTTGGACCACAGCGCGCCCTCTTGATGCTTTCGACGTATAAATAGTCCCTTGAGGAAATACTGTTACTAAGGTCTGAAATCTCACTTACTGTTTGCTAAAGCACGAACTAAGTGTACTAAGCGTAGTTAAAGTGTAAGAATACGCAGTTAAGTGAATCTGTAACCAGCCTAATTCATTCTGCGCGGGCATTATTCAGTATGAAAGTAACATGGCGGAACAAGTGAATTGTGAAACATAAGTGCGGCAAACCGTTGCGAAGTGGTGAAAAGACAACAATATTGAAAGTGTTTAACAAGTTCAGCGAGAAATATCCCGAACTTGCTATCGAAGACGTGATGAAATTAACATCCGAGTTTACCGGTGTGTCAGTTGCAAGTATTTACAGCACACGCAAAGAAAAATCCTCTGTTGTTGGTCAGAACTGCCGGCAAAAAGCTACCACGTGCCAGGCAAATGTTGGATGTGGTTTGCAACAAATTTGTGAGATCTGCAATCCGTCGAAACGTTCACCAGTTCCTTGTTAACAATGAACCCCTACCTTAAACAAAGTGCTGTTGGCAGTTAACTCTGATCCCGATGTTCCAGATTTAAAACGAACTTCCCTCCACAAGCTGCTTCTGGAGATTGGTTTCGAGATTGTGAGCAGGAAATGATAAAGTGTTATTGTGGACAGAGATGACGTAAGTAGCAGTTAATTTCCATGTGCTACATGTTATTTGAATCAAGTAAGTATATCCTTTTAGTGCTGTAAAATGCATATTATACCTACATACGCGTAGCGGTAGGTAACTGTTGCGTCATTGCGAATGCACGTGGCCGCGGAGTGATACAAACCGGTGCTTTGTTTACATCTCCTCTAATCTCTTGATTGACAAGAGTATAGGGGTCTGCACGGCTCGGGCCAGGTTCGGGCGTAATTTCCAAAATGTTTGTCGGGCTCGGGCCGGGCCTGGGCTTGAAAATTAAGTGATACAAAATAATGTATTATATGTTTTTCCGAGAACAGCACAATTATCACAATATTCCTTTACTAGGAATTCTTATGATTATGATGATCAGAATAATAATAATAATAATAATAATAATAATAATAATAATAATAATAATAATAATAATAATAATAATAATAATAATAATAATAATAATAATAATAATAATAATAATAATAATAATAATAATAATAATAATAATAATAATAATAATAATAATAATAATAATAATAATAATAATAATAATAATAATAATAATAATAATAATAATAATAATAATAATAATAATAATAATAATAATAATAATAATAATAATAATAATAATAATAATAATAATAATAATAATAATAATAATAATAATAATAATAATAATAATAATAATAATAATAATAATAATAATAATAATAATAATAATAATAATAATAATAATAATAATAATAATAATAATAATAATAATAATAATAATAATAATAATAATAATAATAATAATAATAATAATAATAATAATAATAATAATAATAATAATAATAATAATAATAATAATAATAATAATAATAATAATAATAATAATAATAATAATAATAATAATAATAATAATAATAATAATAATAATAATAATAATAATAATAATAATAATAATAATAATAATAATAACACTAATTACACTAATTAATAATTAAAAGCGAAAGGAAAGGAGCGGAACAGAAAGACTGATTATGACGATGAAAGTGTGGTTATCATCTTCGACAGCGAATAGACGTGTATAATCAATCATATTGTAAATCTAATGTTTTTATTCCAAATCTCTTTTTGGAGACTTTTTGGTTATTTTTTAACATTCTTTAGCGACTTTCTAGCTTGAAGATAGCGACAAATACCGTTCACAGGTGGCAAACCTGTTCACAGACACTCGACATGGAAGTTGTTGGTTACCCTGAAATCTGCGGCGTTTGGCATGTCAGCTGGCATTTCTTTGAAAGTTGCTTTCGTCTATGATGTTATCGAAACATAAACAAAGTATGGAGGAGCAGGAAGATGACAATCTGAATGCGGAGGAAACTGAGGAGGAGGGTAAGATAAAATATTCGCTCCCTCAAAGAGTGTTTATATATGAATCATACGTTAAAAACGAATCTGCCAAAATATGCAGACGAGAATTTCGTGAAGCATTTCCAAATGTACCACCTCCAAAAAAATCCCGAATAATTAGGTTAGCCAACAATTTCAGAACGACAGGCTTGCTGTTAGATGTGAAAAAAATTGAAGATAAGCACATAAAGGAATTGGAAAATGAGGCAGAAGAAAATAAAAAGCGTAAGGTGGTAATTCCTGTAATCCCAAGAGTTTCGGAAAGCAATGTGGTTGAAGATCAGAATAGTGTTAGTGAAATAGGAACAGAAGATATAAGCTCCATGATAAAAACAGAAATAAAGGTATGTGTTACTGTAGCATTAACTAAACATGAGTGTTTTGACAGTTTACATTGTCTTACACATAATCTTATTTGTGTGATAAGTAATTATTGCTAATTCAGACATAATTGGAAAGTGAAGGAAATAAAAAACAGAAACTATTTCAAATGTATTGGAAAGTCGAGGAAATAGTAAAGTTTGAGAAAAATGTCGGAAATATTGACATGGATTTTCTGATTATGGGTTTTGCAAAAAGAGAAAGACAAAAGCTGCAAATTCACTGGAAGTATTGAAATTTATTAGTTTGATTTGTTTGTATTTTGAGTTTACGGAGAGACGTTGGCCCAATTCTTCAGTGTGATGCACTGTGTGCACTATGTCCTGATATCATAGATGTCAACACAATGCTAAGAACATCACTGCCGCTAAGCCACAAAGCAAAGTGGAGGGCTGGTTTTTAAAAGAAGAAAAGTGAAGTGATGAAGAGGGTAATCCTGGACCTGTGGGGGTCCGTGAAATTACCCCTCAAAATGCAATCTCCTGCCACATCTCTGTGGAGTAACATGTGGTTGTTCCCCACTGTGACCGCACATCACGTGACCACCCACACCCTCCTAGCAAGCTCCCACTGTCATCAACCTCTGCAGTGGCGCACTTACACCCTCTTGCATATACAATTCGTATACCATTAAGCTAAAGGTTATTTAATCATCATCGCCAAAGGTAGGCCAGGCTGGCCAGGCTGGCGTGTTTCAGCTCAGAGATGATCATCTTTCCAGCAACGTTTAGGTCTTCCTACACTACAGTTCCCTGCAGGTTTATATCCTGCAACTATTTTGGTTATTCTATTATTTGACATCCGTGCTATGTGATCTGCCCAATTCTGTTTGCATATAGATATTTTACCATTTAAGTTATATATTTTTAGTTGTTCTCTAATTGTGTCATTCCTCATGTGGCCTAAACGTGTATATCTAGTAACGCTTCTTAAAAACTTCATTTCAGCTGTTTGAACCATTCTTTTATCCCTTCTGTTCGTTGTCCAATTTTTGAAACCATACGACAGTACTGGTACGGCCATCAGTTTGTAAAACTTCATCATAGTTTCATGTTGAACTTTATTTTTCAGAGTTCGTTTAAGCGTTCCACATATATTCTGAAATCTATATAATTTTTGTTTTATATCTCTATCATCATAAAATGAAATATCAGACCCCAGGTAATTAAAATGTTTGTACTTGTTCTATTGTTTTATCTTTTATTTGTATTTTTGATCTTATCTGATCTTTCCCCAGAAAAGCCATACTCTTTGCTTTTGTGTTGAAATATGTAAGTTGTAATTAATCACTATTTTTTCCAACTGATGTGCTGCTAATTGAAGCATATTTTCATTTCCAGCAAAGATTATTTGATCATCAGCAAATAAGATAGTACTCAAATTAGTAGCATTAAGTTTAAAATTACTTCTAGGTTGGGATCAGCACTCCTCAACTGCTGCGTCTATGTATATGTTAAATAGAGTAGGCGACATTGGACAGGCCCGTCTTACTCCTGCTATTTTCATGCTCTTATTGCATCCTTTGTCTATGCTGATGATCGTACCTTCATGCATTTGTTGTATCGTAGTAGTAAGATGTTCTGGGTATCCTTTGTTACACATTTTCCAGTTATTTAATCCGGGGATGTAAAGTACTTGCGATTGTAAGTCGCCCTTGGGGTATTTATCTCTGATGTGAGATTCGCTTTGTGGTCTACCGGGAAAATTACAAATCTGTTGGAGAATTCAATATCATACTCACAAGTTGTAACAGTAGCTTAATGGTTAGAGCAGTCGCACGGAAAGTGGAAGGTCTATGGTTCAAATCCTGGCTGTGGTATTGAATTTTTCAGTTCCAATGCTAGCTCTCAAACTTCGTAGGGATATAAATTAAGAACAAATTAGAAACTAAAAGCTCCAAAACTGGTTTGGATAGCTTTGAGAATAAGTGGGATGCAACTTGAAACTAATCAGCATTATACCACCTTGCAATATTAATAAGATAAGTGGAGCTTTTAGTTTCTAATTTGTTCTTAATTTAGATTCTGTTGCTTCACTGTTATTAACTTCAATTTTTCCTTAATTTGTAAGGGTAGTTGGACAAGAGTAGAGAAAGTCATGTGAGTGCTACACATCAGTTTTTATTTTGGTGACATGTACTGGTATGTGAGTAACAATGTTTATTGTTTACAGAGTGAACCTCCCAGTTCTCCAGAGCATGATGCAGGCAGCAACGGGTTTGAGTTTGTGCCTATAAAGAAAGAAGTGAAGGATGGTGGTGAAAGGTATGGATCTCCACGTCATATAGATATAAGGGATATTCAATAAGTCCTTAGAAAAAGATAGAAAAATATTATTTTTGGTAGATTTTGTTTTTTATTTTACAACATAATCTCCTCTTAGCTTGACACTTTTCCCAGTGTTTCCCCAACTGTTTTAAGCCTTCCAAAAAGTAGGATTTCGGAAGGTCCTCAAAATAGGCACCTGGGGGCCCAAATCTGGTGAATACAGAGGATGTTGTAGTAAATGTAACCTTAATACTACAATTTTTGCCATTGGAACTGTGCAAGTGTGCACCCTTGCATTGTCTTGATAGAAGAGAATCTTTTTCTTTGCTAGGTGAGAACATTTTTTCTTGATTTCTCCATTAAAGCGGTGCAATAATGATGCATAATACTCTCAATTTATTGTTCTTCCTTTCTGCAAGTAATCAATGTAGAGAATTCAGTATGCATCCCAGAAAACCGAGGCCATCACCTTGTCTGCAGATTTCACCACCTTTGTCTTCTTTGGAGCCGGTTTGCCTTTAAAAACCCAATGTTTTGACTGTACAAAATCTTTGCAGTGTTGTAGTGTATTTGTTTCATTCACAGTTATGTATCGATGCAAAAACTCATCAGGATTGCGATGGAAAAGTGCCAAACCAGTCTCTGAATTGATCACATGATTGCATTTATTCTTCATTCAGAGCAAATGTGGCACCCTTTTTGCCAAGGTCTTTGTCAGACCTAATTTTTTGTGCAAAATTGAGAACACTGTACCTTTGATGTGCTTGTGGTCTCTACTATTTGTAAACTTTGATTCGTTGACCACTCAAAACAATTTGTCAATAATTTTGGAGGAAGAGTCACTTCTACTGGATGTCTAGAATGATGTTCTTCATTTGTAGATACACGGGCATGTTGAAATTCATTTATCCAATTGTTGTTGTTGTTGTTTTCTAGTGCCTTGCATCTGGCAATGAAGCCATTAGCATTCGTGCTTTCCAATACTTTTGAACTGTAGTTTCTTCTGATCTTAATGCTTCACAGGTCTTCAAGTGGTCTTCATTTATCCAATTGTAAATTGTTGCAAACGTAGAAATGAACTTCAACTTGGCTTATATCTCTTTTGGTGTTAGGCCTTTTAAGTCTGCTAAGTCTTCATGCTGTTTGCGTAGTTTTCCACAGACACTCTGACTTAGTACTTTGTCATCATCTGTTTTAGCTGGGCAGTGTTAGCTGGTACTCAGATACAGACAATCGAGCACACTGTGCAACCCTGGATAACTTCTTGCAGGGACTCTGGTGGTCAGAGATTATTCAAACCACACTTGCCGCTCATGGACATTTTTTGTGTGGTGACCTGGCCCCTGTTTGTCTGACGTGCGTGGTATGACTCTCCTTGCCACATGTCCTACTTGATTGTCTACAATATGCTTGTGAGCGCCAGTCCGTTGGCCTGGGTTTTACATTTGACTCAATTTTAGTCAGCGACCAGTAGCTGCAGATAAGGCGCTGTGGTTTGCCACCTATATTGAGATCAATAAACAAGTGGTGCTGTTTTTGCGATTATCTTTACGAAAAGCGCTGTGCTATGAGACTCGTTTTCTATCTAGGTCGTGGTAACGGATGGAATGAACATACACTCGGGTTTAACTTTAGTCAAACATTTTATTTGCACCTTGTTCACAATTTTTAAATCGTATCACAGTAGAAAGTCTTATTTTAGCGGATCAGCTTCCCTAGCATCGCCGAAATTTAATTAAAGGTCTCTAAACACTTAGTAAATTCACTTTTACTATTTCATGACTCATACACATAAAAATGTGTCCATCCATGCCGAATACGGAGACGCTAGTGAACAGTTTTTTGGCGTCGTTTGACGCGACACCGCCTTTTTCATATTCATCCGCGCTATTCATCAAATAGTTCTTTCTCGTTAGGGAAGCGATCCCTAATCATCTTCCCCTACTTTTATTATGGAACACAAACAATTCTAATGTTTATACACATATATTAAAATTAAATATGGAAAGATTTATGACGTCTTTGCGCAAACTTAGTTGTTCGTAACAATGAACCTTATCAACATGTTTTCATCATTTAATTATCTCATACCAACATCAAAAAACGAATTACACTTTTAACAAACATTTACATGAACGATTTTCTTTTGGGGTCTTCTAATATTCTGTCTCACAAGTTTGACTGGTCTTTTAGTTCTAGGAGTGTTTTACAGTTTTAAAATTCATTTTATAGAATTTTAATTTTCTCACCTTTTAGCTTTTTAGTGTTTTCACTGTTTAATAAGTTAACTTTATCTTTTTAACTTTTAAGTACTCTCTGTCTTGGGATTACATATGAATGTGAGTCACCCTTGGCGTAATTGTCTCTGATGTCAGACGTCCTTGTGGCTTTCTGGGAGAAATATGAATCGGTTGGAGAATTTAACGTCATTCTGGTAGGTTATCACAGTAGCTTAGTGGTTAGAGCATATGTCTATGCTTGAATTAACGTAACTTCATGATTCTGATAGCTTGCATGGCATATGTGTCTGTTGCCATGACAACTAGGTTTGACCTTGAAAATTGCCAATAGTTTTCCTGGTTACATAATTGCTTTCTCATTCCCTCTCATCCCCTCCATAAGCTACGCCTGTACTGTTGCCACATCTTAGACATGTGTGACATTTATTTATTTGCTTTTGCACTGGCATGATATTTTAAAGTTGAACTGTTAAGTGTAGTTTTGATTTCTTTGTGCTCTAGGAGTGTTTTTATTGCACTGTTGTTCGATATTATAGTTTAAACCTAAAATCAGCAAAGTGTAAACTGTGTGCTACTTAATTTTAGATTTCTAAGCTTCTGCTACAATTCTTGTGTAAATGACAATGTCTGATCCCGGGAAAAAACAAAGAGGGGAAGCCACAAATACATTCTCCAAATAAAAAATATGGTAAGCTTGGTCAAGGTACAGCAATGCGTGGTCAAGCTAATGAGATGGAGGGAATATTTTGAACTGGAAAGAGTAACTGGAGGGCTATTGATTGATGTAAATAAAGTGGACAGAACAGCAGCTGCACTTAAAATAAGTAAAAATACTGGTGTCAGAATAGGGAAAGAAACAGAAAGAAAAGAGGAAGAAGTTCAGACGTTATATTAAAGCAATTTCACATTATTTTTCCAAACTATGTGATGTTGATCAATAAATCAATATTATTCTAACAAATTTTAGCGGAGTGCAGATTGAAGCGAAATTACCTTGTTTTATGAAAAAACACAAAATTCTAGCAATTTAGAATATGAAAATTAGTTAATTCCTGTGATTTTAAATTACAAAAATGAAAGCTTTGGTCTATTATAAGCATAGTATAATATAATACTGGCACAAATATTTAGATAATCACGTGGTGGCATATATAAAGATGCTAAATGGAATGAAATCTGTGCTTATTCTCACCAGAATTAAAAATTAAAAAACTAACACCATCCAAAAACTTACTGACATACTTTGGGCAAATCACAATTTTAATCTATTTATAGTTATCCGTTGTATAGAGGCAAAAAGTTTTAACTTTCTTCCTTTCATAGAAGTTTGAAAACAGTGTTGTTGTAATTAATTTAATTTAAAAGGTGAGTCCGGTTGATAATGGAGGAAAGTTAACCTTCGAAATGTGTCCCGGAAAACTATGTTGTAAGTGTTGTTCAGTGTTATTAATTGACTCACCTTTTAAATTAAGTTTTAACTTTGTTTACGTGTCCCCTTGCATTCAGCTGGGGAACGGCTGATGATTGACAATCGACCAACAGATCGGCAACACTGCATGTTTTGCACATGGCGCAGCGGGAACGCACATGTCAGGAGAGCAACTGCCAAGGTATCCAAGTTATATTAATTCAACTCTAGCGAGCAGAGGGTCTGTGATTCAAATCCCAACTGTGGCATTGAATTTTTCAGTTATGATTCTACCTCTCAATTATTCAAATAGTTCATCATTCATGCACCTGCAAGTTTTACACCTTTTCAAACAGTTATGTCATACTCTAGCAAAGATAGCCTTATTATAGCACATTTCCTCGGCTGAAGACATTAGGCCAATAGCTTGCCAGATATACTTATTATTTTGCTAAAACATTACATCATGTTTACTTTGGTGTATGGAAAACAAAACTGCTCGTCACACTCCGGGTGAAGGAGAGGAGTGAGGCAGGCTATGTTTTGTGTATGCCTAAGCTGATTCTGAGGATAAACTACAATCTAAAGAAGAAAAAATTGAAGCTATTAACAGTGAAGAAACAAGATTCTAAAGTCAGAACAAATTAGAAGCTAAAAAGTTCACTTATCTTAGTAATATTGCAGTTCTTTTTGCAAAAAAAATTAGTTTCTAATTTGTTCTTACTTTAGAAACTACAATCTGTTTGTTAGCGCGCTCGCCTACCACCTAGGCGGCCCGGGTTCGATCCCAGGGACCCGCATGTGGTATTCGTGGTGGACGAAGCGGCGTCAGGGCGGGTTTTCTCCGGGTACTCCGGTTTCCCCCGCCATCTCATTCCACCGGTGCTCCATCTTCATGTATCATCAGTGTCACCGCCTGTGGTGCCGTAGTAGTAAAAGCGGGCGTTAAACACTACAACAACAACAATCTGTTTGTATTGTTGCTGAGTTCTACAGTCACACTACATGTACAAATAGGGGTTAGGAATCCCTATTTAAGTGCTTAATTATTTCACTGCCCTGCGTGATATCACATAGTTACCACCGTAAGTATCAGATATAGGTTACTCTACCCATCTTACAAGTAACAAACATCTTGGGTCACTGGGTGGCTCAGTAGTTAGGCACCGGTCTAATGATCCCAACGTTGCGAATTCAAACCTGACTTAAAAGTGTGCTTAAAAGCAACAGTCCCATGTCAGTAGATTTACCGTTATGTAAAAGAACTCCTGGGATACTGGTGGTGCTGATATGATGCAAAGCAATTGATACCTTTGTTAACAAATAAAATAGTTTTCAGTTTTTGCTCTTGTTGAATAAAACATTTAACTTGGAACAAAAAGCATTTTTTAATGGCTGATTGAGGAATAAAATGCTATTGTGGCTTTTTGTTTGTAATATTTTGTGAAGTATTGGAAGGAATGTAATGTATTTCCTTCCACTCTGTTTTTCTGATGTAATCAGAGATTTCTTCTTTTCCTGATTCCCCTCCCCTTATGTAGGGCTTACAGCTCCTGTGTCTAGGATCAGACGCCTGTCGGAGAGCACAGGAACCTATGTACCAGACAGAGTGAAGTGGTCAGTATGAGAGTGAGGAAGTGATTACCCTCCCCTTATGTAGGACTTACAAGTCAGTGTCTAGAGTCAGACGCCTGTCGGGGAACACAGGAACCTATGTACCAGACAGAGTGAAGTGGTCAGTATGAGAGTGAGGAAGTGATTACCCTCCCCTTATGTAGGACTTACAAGTCAGTGTCTAGAGTCAGACGCCTGTCGGGGAACACAGGAACCTATGTACCAGACAGAGTGAAGTGGTCAGTATGAGAGTGAGGAAGTGATTATCCTCCCCTTATGTAGGACTTACAAGTCAGTGTCTAGAGTCAGACGTGTGTCAGGGAACACAGGAACCTATGTACCAGACAGAGTGAAGTGGTCAGTATGAGAGTGAGGAAGTGATTACCCTCCCCTTATGTAGGACTTACAAGTCAGTGTCTAGAGTCAGACGCCTGTCGGGGAACACAGGAACCTATGTACCAGACACAGTGAAGTGGTCAGTATGAGAGTGAGGAAGTGATTATCCTCCCCTTATGTAGGACTTACAAGTCACTGTCTAGAGTCAGACGTCTGTCAGGGAACACAGGAACCTATGTACCAGAGTGAAGTGGTCAGTATGAGAGTGAGGAAGTGATTACCCTCCCCTTATGTAGAACCTACAAGACAGTGTCTAGGGTCAGACGTCTGTCAGGGAACACAGGAACCTATGTACCAGACAGAGTGAAGTGGTCAGTATGAGAGTGAGGAAGTGATTACCCTCCCCTTATGTAGGACTTAAAAGTCAGTGTCTAGGGTCAGACGTCTGTCAGGGAACACAGGAACCTATGTACCAGGCAGAGTGAAGTGGTCAGTATGAGAGTGAGGAAGTGATTACCCTCCCCTTATGTAGGACTTACAAGTCAGTGTCTAGAGTCAGACGTGTGTCAGGGAACACAGGAACCTATGTACCAGACAGAGTGAAGTGGTCAGTATGAGAGTGAGGAAGTGATTACCCTCCCCTTATGTAGGACTTACAAGTCAGTGTCTAGAGTCAGACGTCTGTCAGGGAACACAGGAACCTATGTACCAGGCAGAGTGAAGTGGTCAGTATGAGAGTGAGGAAGTGATTACCCTCCCCTTATGTAGGACTTACAAGTCAGTGTCTAGAGTCAGACGTGTGTCAGGGAACACAGGAACCTATGTACCAGACAGAGTGAAGTGGTCAGTATGAGAGTGAGGAAGTGATTACCCTCCCCTTATGTAGGACTTACAAGTCACTGTCTAGAGTCAGACGTCTGTCAGGGAACACAGGAACCTATGTACCAGAGTGAAGTGGTCAGTATGAGAGTGAGGAAGTGATTACCCTCCCCTTATGTAGGACTTACAAGTCACTGTCTAGAGTCAGGCGTCTGTCAGGGAACACAGGAACCTATGTACCAGACAGAGTGAAGTGGTCAGTATGAGAGTGAGGAAGTGATTACCCTCCCCTTATGTAGGACTTACAAGTCAGTGTCTAGGGTCAGACGTCTGTCAGGGAACACAGGAACCTATGTACCAGGCAGAGTGAAGTGGTCAGTATGAGAGTGAGGAAGTGATTACCCTCCCCTTATGTAGGACTTACAAGTCAGTGTCTAGAGTCAGACGTGTGTCAGGGAACACAGGAACCTATTTACCAGACAGAGTGAAGTGGTCAGTATGAGAGTGAGGAAGTGATTACCCTCCCCTTATGTAGGACTTACAAGTCAGTGTCTAGAGTCAGACGTCTGTCAGGGAACACAGGAACCTATGTACCAGACAGAGTGAAGTGGTCAGTATGAGAGTGAGAAAGTGATTACCCTCCCCTTATGTAGGACTTACAAGTCACTGTCTAGAGTCAGGCGTCTGTCAGGGAACACAGGAACCTATGTACCAGACAGAGTGAACACCTGCAAGTATGAGAGTGAGGAAGTGATTCCCCTCCCCTAATGTAGGACTTACAAGTCAGTGTCTAGAGTCAGGCGTCTGTCAGGGAACACAGGAACCTATGTACCAGACAGAGTGAACACCTGCAAGTATGAGAGTGAGGAAGTGATTCCCCTCCCCTAATGTAGGACTTACAAGTCAGTGTCTAGAGTCAGACGTCTGTCAGGGAACACAGGAACCTATGTACCAGACAGAGTGAAGTGGTCAGTATGAGAGTGAGAAAGTGATTACCCTCCCCTTATGTAGGACTTACAAGTCACTGTCTAGAGTCAGGCGTCTGTCAGGGAACACAGGAACCTATGTACCAGACAGAGTGAACACCTGCAAGTATGAGAGTGAGGAAGTGATTCCCCTCCCCTTATGTAGGACTTACAAGTCACTGTCTAGAGTCAGACGTCTGTCAGGGAACACAGGAACCTATGTACCAGAGTGAAGTGGTCAGTATGAGAGTGAGGAAGTGATTACCCTCCCCTTATGTAGAACCTACAAGACAGTGTCTAGGGTCAGACGTCTGTCAGGGAACACAGGAACCTATGTACCAGACAGAGTGAAGTGGTCAGTATGAGAGTGAGGAAGTGATTACCCTCCCCTTATGTAGGACTTACAAGTCAGTGTCTAGGGTCAGACGTCTGTCAGGGAACACAGGAACCTATGTACCAGGCAGAGTGAAGTGGTCAGTATGAGAGTGAGGAAGTGATTACCCTCCCCTTATGTAGGACTTACAAGTCAGTGTCTAGAGTCAGACGTGTGTCAGGGAACACAGGAACCTATGTACCAGACAGAGTGAAGTGGTCAGTATGAGAGTGAGGAAGTGATTACCCTCCCCTTATGTAGGACTTACAAGTCACTGTCTAGAGTCAGACGTCTGTCAGGGAACACAGGAACCTATGTACCAGAGTGAAGTGGTCAGTATGAGAGTGAGGAAGTGATTACCCTCCCCTTATGTAGGACTTACAAGTCACTGTCTAGAGTCAGGCGTCTGTCAGGGAACACAGGAACCTATGTACCAGACAGAGTGAAGTGGTCAGTATGAGAGTGAGGAAGTGATTACCCTCCCCTTATGTAGGACTTACAAGTCAGTGTCTAGGGTCAGACGTCTGTCAGGGAACACAGGAACCTATGTACCAGGCAGAGTGAAGTGGTCAGTATGAGAGTGAGGAAGTGATTACCCTCCCCTTATGTAGGACTTACAAGTCAGTGTCTAGAGTCAGACGTGTGTCAGGGAACACAGGAACCTATGTACCAGACAGAGTGAAGTGGTCAGTATGAGAGTGAGGAAGTGATTACCCTCCCCTTATGTAGGACTTACAAGTCAGTGTCTAGAGTCAGACGTCTGTCAGGGAACACAGGAACCTATGTACCAGACAGAGTGAAGTGGTCAGTATGAGAGTGAGAAAGTGATTACCCTCCCCTTATGTAGAAGTCACTGTCTAGAGTCAGGCGTCTGTCAGGGAACACAGGAACCTATGTACCAGACAGAGTGAACACCTGCAAGTATGAGAGTGAGGAAGTGATTCCCCTCCCCTAATGTAGGACTTACAAGTCAGTGTCTAGAGTCAGGCGTCTGTCAGGGAACACAGGAACCTATGTACCAGACAGAGTGAACACCTGCAAGTATGAGAGTGAGGAAGTGATTACCCTCCCCTTATGTAGGACTTACAAGTCAGTGTCTAGAGTCAGGCGTCTGTCAGGGAACACAGGAACCTATGTACCAGACAGAGTGAACACCTGCAAGTATGAGAGTGAGGAAGTGATTACCCTCCCCTTATGTAGGACTTACAAGCCAGTGTCTAGAGTCAGACGTCTGTCAGGGAACACAGGAACCTATGTACCAGACAGAGTGAAGTGGTCAGTATGAGAGTGAGAAAGTGATTACCCTCCCCTTATGTAGGACTTACAAGTCAGTGTCTAGAGTCAGACGTCTGTCAGGGAACACAGGAACCTATGTACCAGACAGAGTGAAGTGGTCAGTATGAGAGTGAGGAAGTGATTACCCTCCCCTTATGTAGGACTTACAAGTCAGTGTCTAGAGTCAGACGTCTGTCAGGGAACACAGGAACCTATGTACCAGACAGAGTGAAGTGGTCAGTATGAGAGTGAGGAAGTGATTACCCTCCCCTTATGTAGGACTTACAAGTCAGTGTCTAGAGTCAGGCGTCTGTCAGGGAACACAGGAACCTATGTACCAGACAGAGTGAACACCTGCAAGTATGAGAGTGAGGAAGTGATTACCCTCCCCTTATGTAGGACTTACAGCTCCTGTGCCTAGGGTCAGATGCCTGTCGGAGAGCACAGGAACCTATGTACCAGACAGAGTGAAGTGGTCAGTATGAGTGAGGAAGTGATTACCCTCCCCTTATGTAGGACTTACAGCTCCTGTGCCTAGGGTCAGATGCCTGTCGGAGAGCACAGGAACCTATGTACCAGACAGAGTGAAGTGGTCAGTATGAGTGAGGAAGTGATTCCCCTCCCCTTATGTAAGACTTACAGCT
This sequence comes from Tenodera sinensis, assembly GCA_030765045.1. Taxonomy (NCBI): domain Eukaryota; kingdom Metazoa; phylum Arthropoda; class Insecta; order Mantodea; family Mantidae; genus Tenodera; species Tenodera sinensis. Next base: position 132,236,491 of record CM060970.1, read on the forward strand.
CCTGTGCCTAGGGTCAGACGCCTGTCGGAGAGCACAGGAACCTATGTACCAGACAGAGTGAGGTGGTCAGTATGAGTGAGGAAGTGATTACCCTCCCCTTATGTAAGACTTACAGCTCCTGTGCCTAGGGTCAGACGCCTGTCGGAGAGCACAGGAACCTATGTACCAGACAGAGTGAGGTGGTCAGTATGAGTGAGGAAGTGATTACCCTCCCCTTATGTAGGACTTACAGCTCCTGTGCCTAGGGTCAGATGCCTGTCGGAGAGCACAGGAACCTATGTACCAGACAGAGTGAAGTGGTCAGTATGAGTGAGGAAGTGATTACCCTCCCCTTATGTAGGACTTACAGCTCCTGTGCCTAGGGTCAGACGTCTGTCGGGGAACACAGGAACCTATGTACCAGACAGAGTGAAGTGGTCAGTATGAGAGTGAGGAAGTGATTACCCTCCCCTTATGTAGGACTTACAAGCCAGTGTCTAGAGTCAGACGCTGGTCAGGGAGCAGAGGAACCTATGTACCAGACAGAGTGAAGTGGTCAGTATGAGTGAGGAAGTGATTACCCTCCCCTTATGTAGGACTTACAGCTCCTGTGCCTAAGGTCAGACACCTGTTGGGGAGCACAGGAACCTATGGACTGGACAGAGTGAACGTCTGGAAGTGGGTGGTTAGCCAAGCACCAGGTTTGAGAGTGAGGAAGAGGATGATATGAAATGCAGGTGAAATTGATAATTGAAAGGTGATGATGGAGCAGTTGGTGGGATGAGTGGTGGGAGAAACGAGAGAACCCAGAGAAAACCTGCCCAGATGCCGCTTCATCCACCATGAATACCATAGGGGGTCCCTTGGATGGAACCCAGGCCACCTAGGTGGTAGGCAGATGGTCTAACCACTCAGCTACAGTGCTGCCTAATCAGAGATTTTAATGGGTAGTAATTGTTTCTTGCCTGGGTGAGTTCTGACCTTTATTTTTTCAATGCCATCATTATCTGGCTCTTTCTCTTGAGAGAGCATCAATTTTACTACCCAGAGGTCTTCCATATGGTAATGTATGTTGACAACACTTTCTGTACTTCTACAGTACATATGCTACAAAACTCGATCAGCAGGTGCCTGATGGTCGCACGGCCTGTCTCCTGGACATGTACAACTGATGGTCGCATAGCCCGTCTCTCGGTCAAACATAACAATTATTAGAATAAATACAAAACATACCTGATCACAGGAGATGTTGGAAACACCATCCATCTGGATCAATACATCTACGACATCTGAGGAAATTTTCATTCACATGATTTAGTGCAGCTTCCAAAATAGTGTTAATTTCTCTTCTGATATTTTATTTTAATTTTTTCTGTTGTTGTTAGCTAATGCTGGATTTGTGACAATGAAGTCATTAATCCTCTTGCTCTTCAATATTTTTCACTGATGGATGGGAAGGGCACTAGAAGTGGCCGGGCATATTTGAAGGTGGTCTCGACTTTCACATTTCAGCAAATTTGAGTGGCATCCACAGCACTAGGGGTGGGTGTAGCAGAATGTTTTGATAAAACAGGGGACGTTGCCAGGTGCTCTCTCTCTCTCGCTAGGGGATGATAATACGGGCAGAGTATAAGAAGCAGAATAGGGTTGGCAAGTGCAATGTAGCGAGCGACACTTTAGGCGGGACCTCCCAACACGGAGGAAGTGTGGAACACGCCATGTCGGCAGGGAAACTGGCTCCATTGTAAAGCGTATAGTGGTGTTCGGACAAACAGAACCACGAACATAACCAAAAAGTGATACTTTTACTTCCTTTACTCCATACATTGTACTTTGAAACTATGTATAGCTCCTTTATTTCTTTTGATATTCTTGTATGTTCTTTCATAACGTAATAATGTATGTTTAATTTTTTCTGGTTTTTGAGGTAACAGTTCTAATATTTCTCAGATTTCATCTGATTTGTTCCATAAGCACACTCCATACCTTTCTTTTCCTGTCACAAATTGATCCTGTCTCCCTGAATTTATTTACATGGAAACAGTGTGTCTACTCAGAACATGCATGCCAGAAAATTTAGTTTCAAATTGCCTTACAACTTCCCTATATACGTATCATACATAAACACTCTTTGTTGTACTGTATACTGCAGTTGATTCATATTGAAAACACTAAACACTTGTAAATACTCCTAATGTTATTCACATGTGAACTGGACTACAAGAGCACAAAACACCTGCGTAAGAGATAAGACTGACGCATGTCTGACATCAGCACACACATGCAGGGAAATGTAGTGTAGGTCACATGGGCAGTGCACTTGCCGGCTAAGTTTTGTAGTAAACGTAATGTATATTTGAAAGGTAGAATCGGGACTAAAAAATTTAATGCCACAGTTGGGGTATGAACCATTTTTTACTTTCTCTACTGGTAAGTAGGGGAAGTATTGTATTCCACCCAAAACTTTGATGTCGAGATTTCACCGGAAATACATGTTTTGAGGCCCCCTGAATCCAAAAAAAGCATTTTTAGAAAAAGGTCCCCGTGTGTGTCTGTGTGTGTCAGTCTGTGGACATCATAACTCAAAAGCGTAAAGTCGGTCAAAAACCAAAGTTGGTATTTAAGTTTAATGTCTTTCAAGGATGTGACACAAAGATTTTGAAGAAAATAGCCCCACCCTAAACTACCCTTTACATGGAAAATTTTGATTTTCTTGAAAATGGCTCTAACGATTTTGATTAAAATGTCATATGTTTGAGATATTTTGATGACAAATGAAATGTATATCTTGAATTTTTTGGCTATAGTCCCTGTAGTCATATTTACTCTGGACGACTTTTGCATAACTGGTAAACCGTTAGAGATAGACCAAATTATACTACACAAAAAATGTGGATCTTGCTAAAATACACAATTTATGTCTCAATAAATTTTCTCGTAGGGTGAACCATTTCGGAGATATTCATTGTTATGTGTGTGAGTTTTGGAAAACTTAGAACTTTCGTGAAATGGATCATCGTTGTTCATTTTTTTTATATGTTAAGTGTGCAAAGACAACAGAATCTCAAACATTTGACTATCGCACAAAGCCTACTGTATTCTAACATTCCCGCTGTACCTACAAGGAAATAAGCAATAAGATAATTTGTACAAATGTTTATCTCAACTATCAAGAAAGAAGATATAGGAATAAGAGTTTGTAAGAATGGTTAGTACAAGAGTAGAGAAAGTCATGTGAGTGCAATACATTAGATTTGATTTGATTTTTTTTAAAAGGAAGATAGAGTTGGAGAAGAAAGAGTGGCTTATCTCACCAGGGTAGGAAAAGAGGGAAGGGGATAGTTTCTTATAACGTTTATTTCATAAGTATATTTAAGTGTCTTTATGCAGTTCTGCATATGCACCTGCGTGAGTTGCTTGTCAAATAGTGAATGCTGCTTTCCAATGGAAAGGAGCGGCTAGAAGTGCTGTTCTGGGCTGCAGCCATGGCTGAGGCACCACAGGGATTTAGTGGTTTTGTCTTGCATCAGCTCGGCGAGTTTGTTTGCGTCGGTATGTGGTGAATTCTTGCTGTTGGTCCTGTGGAATGTAGTCTGTTGCATGTTGTATTTGCTGCGGCCCCAATGAAGTGTCCAATGGATCCTGCGTCAGTGTGTGTTGTGGTGTTTGATGTCTGTCGAAGTGCATGGAGAGGTCGAGTAAGCTAGTGACTGCAATGTCCAGCTGGTGTTGTATTTTGTCCAGTTGAGCTTTCTGTGAAGATGTGGAGGCTGTAGTGCTGATGTGGAATTCCTGGATAATCGCTTTGACGTGATTCAGTGCATCAGTGTGTGACTCGGCGTTGGAGGACGTAGCGGCGGAGATCGTTGCTAGTGTCTCTTCTATGGCGTCCAGGCAGGCACAAATGAGGGTATGAACCACCAAGTCGCCATTGGGGTAATTGTCTCTGATGTGAGACTCCCTTTGTGATTTACTGGGAGAAATTTGTGGCTCAAATCCCAGCTGTGGCATTGAATTTTTCAGTTCCAATTCTACCTCTCAAACATTGTGTGTTTAAAAACACCAACAGTAAGCTTGTTGGCATAAATAAATAATAAGTGCTGTATATTGTTTATTGGTTCCATCTGAGTAGGACATGTTCACAATATTAGCTGTTAATATTTATTATTATGTTTAAATTATGCAATAAAGGAACAAATAATACATTTGTTCTTCTTTCTTTGTTTCAGCATGAGTTCAAGCAGCAGTGATGAGCCTTCTACAGCACTTCAGGTAAGCTGGCCGTGATTCATGACTAAGCTTATTAAAGAAACTACATGACTTTATTATTATTTATTTATGCCAACAAACTTACTGCTGGTGTTAATAAACACACAATCCGTGTGCGGGCAATGTTTAAGAGGTGGAATCAGGACTGAAAAATTCAATGCCACAGCCGGGATTTGAACCATGGATCTTCCACTTATCAAGTGGCTGCTTTAACCACTAACCTACCATGGCCAACTTGTCACTATGACATTAAATTCCCCAGCTGATTCGTAGTTTCCCAGCAGACCACAAAACAGCAGCAGTAAGTTTGTTGGCATAAATAATAATTACCATCTAAAGGTTACTTTAACCCAGGACATAAATACTTGTAACTTGCCCTTGGGGTATTTATCTCTGATGCAAGATTCCCTTGTGGTCTACCGGGAAAGTATGAATTGGCTGGGAATTTAAGCTCTTGAGCGATGGCCATTTAAAACGTCCGCGAGCCGAGAACTGCTACCCAATATCCAGCGCAGGGCATTTAAAGTGCATCGTATATACACATCTGTATTTTGTGTAAATATTAAGTTATTTTAATGAAACAAAAACTGGTATAAAACTCGTTATTTGCAGTATAAATGTATGTCATCAGCAAAGTTGAGTTGTATTTACAAAACGTTGAAATGCCACTATTTTGTTTCACTGTGGTGAAAAGTCAACTTTGCTCTGTAGAACGCATCTAATATAAGTTGTCGGAAAGAAACAGTAGTCGACCCATTGTATGTGTGGCTTATGCGTCAGCATACTGTGTAATAAAGCACTACTGTATGCGTGGTCTCTTGAGTCATCAGAATAGATCAGCATTGCAACTTTTGCTTACGCGAGTTTCGTAACTGAGTAGAGTCCGTGTCTTTCTTTGTTGAAATACATACGTATTCTTTCCTGCTTGTAGCTGAAGGGAGAAGTGGTATAAAAAGGTGTTTTTGCGCCAACTGGATATAACCATATACAATTGTTTGGGGATTTGGACAGCTCTCTAAACCCACACAGGACAATGACCGACCTTGACTACCGACTATAAATAGCTCGCAGCCTAATTGAACAATACCACGTTGGGGGTTGAAAATTCAAAACTCCTGCACCCCTCAGACTTCAAGGAAAACATTATCCTAAAAGGATACCACCAACAGCAAAGAAGTCCCACCCATCTCGAAAGTGTTTCGTGTGCCGCAAGAAGGGAATTCGCAAATGTGGAAATGTACCTACCCTTATGTGTTTATCCCTGTTTTGAGGTAAATCACTGCAGAAAGAACATATTAAGGTAAGCCAATAAAGTATATAGACTTTACTAAAATGTTTCATAAAGGGAAAATTAAAATAAGTTGAGTTGGATAAGGGATAAATAGGGGTTAAATGCACAAATGCACAGGACGTGTATACATGCCCATATCGCTCATCCGTCATTTTAAATGGACGTTATTTCACGTCCATATCCCTCGAGAGGTTAATGTCATACTGGCAAGTTGGCCATGGTAGCTTAGTTGCTAAAGCAGCTGCTCGATAAGCGGAAGATTCGTGGTTCAAATCCTGGCTGTGGCATTGAATCTTTCAGTTCTGATTCCACTTATACATGACTTGATTTGCGACGTGAGGCCGTGCATTGTCATGATGAAGTCGCCACCCAGTCCAAGAAAGCTCTGGTCGTTTCTTTGCAGTGTGCATCCTCAGTGTAGCCAATACTGACACATACAGTAGCTGAGGGGGAACTGCATGCTGCTGGCGATTACCACACTGTGCTGACTTGGTTTCCTTCCGGATCATAATGATGCAGCCATAACTCATCACTGGTGATAATCAATTTAAAAAAGTGCATCACCTCCATCATCAAAGAGACGCAGCACCTCACAGCTTGTCTCCATCTGTCAACAGACGTGGCACCCAATAAGCAAAATCTCAGATCATATGGAGATGATCGTAAAGACACTGCCATATAAAATTCTCAACACTTTACTGAAGTGACGTAATGTTATTCGCCGATCCTCATGGACAATCACAGTAGCTGTGTAGATGTTGACTTCTGTCACAGCAGAAGCCGAAATACTACGCCCACCGTGCTTAACACTGACAATTCGGCCTTCTTTGAAGTCCTTGAACCACATAAACACTGTTGCACGAGGTAGTGCATCTTCACTGTACGCTTGCTTCGGCTTTTTATAAGTTCCGTTAGCTGTATGGTCTAAACGAAACCAGAATCTGATTGCACTGTACTGCTCTTCTCGTGTTACCTCCATTGTCTGGTATGCAAAATGCAAGTAGGGTCTACAAAATGGAGCATTACTACCAACCTACCAATAAGAGAGTGCTGCCGCCTACCAACATTATACATAAAAACCTGCTCTTTTCAAATATTTCTGTTACAGATCGGCAACTATCACGGAAGCTATAAGAAAAGATCAGTTCCAGAAATATGGCAGGTACTAAATGACAAATCATGGGGAGCAGATCAGACAGTTTTGCTGCGAGTGTATCGTAGTTACTTGCATTTTTTCACTGAGACACAATTTTCAAGTCACTGTAAGCAACATAAATAACGCTCTTATGACAAAATATCTGGAGTAGATTATTGTAAAAAGTGTCAAACTTTCCAGTGGAAACACCATTTGACAATATAACAATCAGTGTTCCTAAGGCTTAAAATATAAATAGTGGCCCTCGTAACAAGAATATGCCTCCTCTTGAAGCTGTAAAGATGTTCGTTGGGCAAGTGCCTGAGCATTAAATTGCCTGGCTCTCCTAAAATTGTAGAACTGCAAAATGAATATTATGTTGTTGTTTTCTAGTGCCTTGCATCTGGCAATGAAGCCATTAGCATTCGTGCTTTCCAATACTTTTGAACTGTAGTTTCTTCTGATCTTAATGCTTCACAGGTCTTCAAGTGGTCTTCGTTCATTTCTGTTGGATCGTTACACAGGACACATATTGGTGAGGCTGAGATACCTATTCTGTAGAGATGACTTGCTAAGCAGTCGTGATTTGTCAGTAGCCGGAAGACTGCAACCGCTGTTTTCCTTGGTCTCTGGGGGATTATATCTGGGTTGGAAAGTAGTGTAATCCATTTTTTATCTTTGGCATTTGTTTCTATTTCTTGTAGGTATGAATGAGAAAATTTTTTAATGATCACACGTTTTATTGAGGAATATGAGAAATTGAATTTAGACTTTTGTTTTATTGTTGTGCCTTTCTTTGCAAGTAAGTCTGCAGCTTCATTCCCCATGACTCCACAGTGTGCTGGAATCCATTGGAGATGAACAGTCTTATTAACCTTTTGGAGTTATGTTAACATTTTGTAGCATTCTCTAATTTTTGTTGACTTCTTTGTAGCATTTGAACATATTTCCTGAATTCCAGCTTTAGAATCCGAAAGAATTACTGCCTTGTTAAATTTACTTAAGGGAAGATTTAATAATTGTCGGAGAGCAATGTGTATAGCCTCTATTTCTCCATCATAATTTGTTGTGTCTCTGCCAACAGAATGATAAAAGGAAAAATGTGAACACGTAACTCCAGCTCCAGTAAGGTTTTCCTTGGAGGATCCATCCGTATATATGTGCAGCCATTCTTCTGTGGGATATCTAGTATTGATTGTTTCCAGAACTAGAAGTTTTTGTATTTCTTTTGGTGTGTCAGATTTACTTATTTCCTCTATTAATTCCAAATTGAAGGTAGGTTGCAATAATTCCAATGGATTTTCTCTTATAAGTAGATTTTCTCTGGTGTTAGGAATGTTCTATTTGGATTTAATCTGTGTTACCTTTTCTAGGAAACTACTATGAGTTTTAAGGATTGAAGGGGGGAGGTTCTCTTCTGTCCATTTAGTGTTTGGCAGTCGTAACATTTTCTCGTGTTGGAGCAATGCTTGTTCTTCTATTTTTGTTGTTATTGATGGGGTCCGTGTTAAGGCAAGCATGGCATCAACAGGTGTGGATTTAACTGCTCCAGTGATTAGGCGAAGAGCCTGATTTTGTATTTGTTCAAGTTTATTGATGTTAGCATTTGCTGCTGTTATTAAAGCTTCAGAACAGTACAAGAGGTTTGGTTTAACATACATTTTGTATGTTGTGTTAAGGACTCTCCTTGAGCAGCCCCATTTAGCACCAGCTAACCTTTTCAGGATTTGCAATTTCTTTTCAACCTTTTCTGAGATGTTTGTTATATGTTTTTTCCAACTTAGCTTTCTGTCGAAAGTGATGCCTAAGTATTTGGCATCATCAATTGCTTTGAGTGGTTTACCATTATAATTTATGTTAATATTAACTGGTTTGTATTTTAGTGTAAATAATTCATAGTTTGTTTTTTCCACATTGATAGTCATGAGGTTTTTGGAACTCCATTCATGTACTTTGTTTAGGGCTGTTTCTATTCTGTCTTTAATTAATTCAGGTTTTTTTGCAGAGCCTGAAGTCCAAATGACTACATCGTCAGCAAATAAAGCAATTTTGGTTTCTAAAGTTGTTATTATTGATGGAAGGTTATTTATATATATGTTAAAGAGTGTTGTGCTCAGAACAGCACCTTGTGGAAGTCCTCGGTGTGTTTGTTTATATTTGGAAATGTATGTATTATATTTTGTGGCACAAAATCTTTGTGAAATAAACTGAGTTATCCACTTAAGCATGTTACTTTTCACACCTATTGATTGCAACTTCTCAATTAATTTGTTTCTCCAGACTGAGTCATATGCTGATTTAAAATCAATGAATACTGCTAAGGTATCCTCCTTTCTATTGAAAGCTTCCTTGATGTCTTGGCTTAGTAGGAGTACATTTTCACTTGTGCTATGATTCTGTCTGAAGGCGGTCTGTGAACTATTAATTAAGTTGTAATATTCTAGGAACCAGTTAAGTCTAGATGCCACCATTCTTTCCATCACTTTTGCAATAACACTGGTCAAAGATATTGGTCTGAAACTATTAATATTGTTTGAAGGTTTGTTTTTCTTTAAAATCGGGATGATAATGGCTTTTTTCCAGTCGGAAGGTACAGTCATTCTCCAACACATGTTATAGAGTTTAAGTAGGGTTGCTTTTCCTTTCCTGCAAAGGTGTTTAATAAACTCTGGGTGGATCTTGTCAGGTCCTGGAGATTTTTTGTTCTGTAATTGTTCTATTGCTAAATCCAGTTCTGTTTCGTTAAAATCCTGAATAAAAATATCATTTCGTATATCTTTTGGCTTATTAGTTTCTCTGATAGTTTTTTGGATAGCCTTATCTTGTTTTTTATACGCTTGGGGTATTCTTTGTGACTGAGCATAAAACTTGTTAAGGGATTCTGCTATTTCCCTATCTGTAGTTAAGCTTTTGTTATTATGTTTTAATGGTTCAGTTGTATTTTTTGATAATTTTGTTTTATTAAGGAATTTGTATATTTTATTTCCATCTTTCCTATAGTCCATATGTTTCACAAAATTTGTGAAACTGGCCCTCTTTGCTGTAATTAATTCTTTCTTAAAAATGGCTGCTTTTCTTCTCCAGTTTTGTACATCTTCTGGACACTTGGTTCTTTCGGCTTTGACTCTTGCTATATTTCTTTCGTGTTTTAACTTAGATAAAGATGGAGACCAAAAGTAGCTATATTTCTTTAACTTTCCTTTGGGGATATGTGTTTTGGCTGCTGTCAATAATATTTCACAAATTTTTTTATTCATTTCATCTGTTGACTTGAACTCTGATTCTAACAGTATATTACACTTCCCTTCTATCTCATTTTGGAAACTGGACCAATCTGCTTTTTTAAAATTCCAAGAAGTTTTAATTTTTGGTTTGTTACTTTTATTTATTAGACCTCTTATGGAGTTTATGGTGATTCTGTGGCCTGAACCTGGGTCTTCTATTATTTCTCTTTTTGTATTGTCAATTATGTCAGATGACACCATCAGAAGGTCAGGATTTGTACCTGAACCATTATAATGAAGGTAAGTGGGTGGATCATTTGGATTAAATATTAATTCCATTGTTGATGAGTTTAATAGATCTTCTATGACTCTTCCTGCTGAATTTATATCTCTGTAGCCCCACCTAGGGGAGTGTGCATTAAAATCACCTATTAAAATACTTTTGGGTTCTATGGGAATAGAATTTAGATATAGTGTATTGTCTGGAGGATTGTAGATACTGTAAATTCTGTAGTGGTAGTTACTTTTCCATACTTCAATTTTAACTATTTCTGATTTATCTTGTTCTTCCATTGTTTTTTGGATTTGGATAGTAGCTTTCATATTTCTTTTAATTCCTGTAAGAATACCACTTGCTATTTGACGAGCCTTTGGAAGTATATGTATAGTGTACTGATCCATTTCAAAGTATATTTCCTGCTCTTCTGATATATTGGCTTCTTGTACTGTGAAGACATCTATATCTTGGTCTTTTAATATTTTCATTAGCTCTTGTTTTTTAGGTTGGGACATGCCTCCTGCATTCCATTGTAGAATTCTTAAAGTATTGGAATTGTTGTGATGAAATTTGCCTAAAGATGTCCCCACCCGGAGATCTGATTGGGGGACAGTTTTAACTCCGGAATGTTTATCTTTAGGACTCATATTCATGTATGTGGCTTTCATGTAATTGTTTTCTTAACGGGCACCAGTTTTACAATGTGGCAGTTACATCACCCGACTTAAACCCCCATTTTGCAAGGGGGACCACACCTATCGTTGGTCAACGGGTCCATCGGACCTAGCCGGGAGGACTAAATAGGTGGTATTTAGATCCACCGACCTTCCCCTCATGTGCCTCTGAGGGACACTGTTGTGCACATAATTATGCAAATGACATTTCCTCCATTCTAGATGAAACAGTTATACCGCTGTGATTCGGTCCCCAGAGCCTCATCTGTTAAAAGCAGGGTGCACCACGGGCAGGATGAGGATGGGAACTGGGCAGGAAAATGAATATTATACTTTCTAAGGTTTTTAATGGATTGATTAAACTCTGAAAGAAAAGTGCAATAAACATAATACAAACCCACCTTCTCCTTCCATGTGGCTTCATTTTCAACCACATTTTTATGCTCTTGAATAAGCTCCAACAGCACCATATTATCTTGTTTTATGTAATTTACAGAGTGCCTCCTCTTGCTTACAACTTCCATTATAAAACTAACCTAACAACTAACGCTAAGAAGAAATATAACCCATATCAAGAACAATATTTTCAATAAACTAACAATAGCTATATGATATTGAGACAGAATATATGGTTAGACCCCGAAAGGAAAGCATTTATGTAAATATTTGTTGCAAATGTAATTTATTTTTTATGTTGGTAAGGATTTGTTGAGTAATGGAAACGTATTGCTATTTTTTCAATTGTTGCTAATAAGAGTTGTTTAAAAATGTCATAAATGTTGTTGTTGTTGTTGTTGTTGTTTTCTAGTGCCTTGCATCTGGCAATGAAGCCATTAGCATTCGTGCTTTCCAATACTTTTGAACTGTAGTTTCTTCTGATCTTAATGCTTCACAGGTCTTCAAGTGGTCTTCGTTCATTTCTGCTGGATCGTTACACAGGACACATATTGGTGAGGCTGAGATACCTATTCTGTAGAGATGACTTGCTAAGCAGTCGTGATTTGTCAATAGTCGGAAGGCTGCAACCGCTGTTTTCCTTGGTCTCTGGGGGATTATATCTGGGTTGGAAAGTAGTGTAATCCATTTTTTATCTTTGGCATTTGTTTCTATTTCTTGTAGGTATGAATGAGAAAATTTTTTAATGATCAAGCGTTTTATTGAGGAATATGAGAAATTGAATTTAGACTTTTGTTTTATTGTTGTGCCTTTCTTTGCAAGTGAGTCTGCAGCTTCATTCCCCATGACTCCACAGTGTGCTGGAATCCATTGGATTGATGAACAGTCTTATTAACTTTTTGGAGTTGTGTTAACATTTTGTAGCATTCTCTAATTTTTGTTGACTTCTTTGTAGTATTTGAACATATTCCCTGAATTGCAGCTTTAGAATCCGAAAGAATTACTGCCTTGTTAAATTTATTTAAAGGAAGATTTAATAATTCTCGGAGAGCAATGTATATAGCCTCTATTTCTCCATCATAATTTGTTGTGTCTCTGCCAACAGAATGATAAAAGGAAAAATGTGAACACGTAACTCCAGCTCCAGTAAGGTTTTCCTTGGAGGATCCATCAGTATATATGTGCAGCCATTCTTCTGTGGGATATCTAGTATTGATTGTTTCCAGAGCTAGAAGTTTTTGTACTTCTTTTGGTGTGTCTGATTTACTTATTTCCTCTATTAATTCCAAACTGAAGGTAGGTTACAATAATTCCAATGGATTTTCTCTTATAAGTAGATTTTCTCTGGTGTTAGGAATGTTCAATTTGGATTTAATCTGTGTTACCTTTTCTAGGAAACTACTATGAGTTTTAAGGATTGAAGGGGGGAGGTTCTCTTCTGTCCATTTAGAGTTTGGCAGTCGTAACATTTTCTCGTGTTGGAGCAATGCTTGTTCTTCTATTTTTGTTGTTATTGATGGGGTCCGTGTTAAGGCAAGCATGGCATCAATAGGTGTGGATTTAACTGCTCCAGTGATTAGGCGAAGAGCCTGATTTTGTATTTGTTCAAGTTTATTGATGTTAGTATTTGCTGCTGTTATTAAAGCTTCAGAACAGTACAAGAGGTTTGGTTTAAATTTAATATGTATAAATATAAGAACCATATATATATTTAATGTTAAAAGTGTAGGGAGGGTAGATAAAGATTGCTTCCCCAACATTACAGGAACTATTTAGCATAGAAGAATTTCAAAGTGTACTTCGTGGCAAAATGAGTGCATATGCGCATGAATACAAAAACATTATGTAAAGAGGTGCCAATTTTTTAGTTAGTAGCGTCTCGGAGCTTGGAAAGTGAAGACACGTTTTTGTAACGTGCGTAAATGTGGATCTAAAGTATTTAATAAAGTGAAAAGACTGTCAAGAAAGTATATACAGGTGCAACGAAAGATAATTCAGTTGTAACGAGTGTAATATTCGACGAAAAAGGTGTAAATAAAAGTGATATAGTGAAGTTACATCCTGTGTTCGTTCACTTCACCCTGTGCCACGACCTGGGATACATAAAAGAATCTCATAGCACAAGTCAAAGTATAATCATTTAAAAACTCAGCACCAATATTATGCTAAAGTGTATTGTGAATAAATATGCATGAAAATGTAATGAAATTATGTAAGGAAATATGTGTAAAAGCTGCTGCTTCTATTGCTTTCAATTTCTACTCAAACCTGCTCATTCTTTGAAGTTCCCTGCCAATTAGATTATAATTATACAGTTAACCCATGAGAGAGTGTTGGAAAAACAGTGAAAGGTGTTACCAACCGCTCACATCACATAGTAATAGTTCATAATATGGGGCTCTGAACCTAACCATCAGTCAGTAATTACCAAAGAGTAACAAAGCGCAGCTGGCAAACTGAGTTTGTAATACAAGCCTTTAGACACCTTTCTAGAAGTATCCAGTTTAATAAGTAACTTGGTTATCTTCTTTCTTCAAAGTTTGAAAAAAGTGTTGTAATAATCAATTTAAACCAAAAGGTAAGTCAATTAATAACACTACACAACACGTGATGTCCAGTTAATAATGGAGGAAAGTCAGCCTCCGAAACATGTTCCGGTAAATTATAAGTAAGAGTTGTGTAGCTATTAATCAACTTGCCTTTTCTACAAAGTAACAGGCTGCACTGTGTTTTGCCAGTGAGACAGAATATTTAGTTAGACCCCAAAAGGAATTCATTTATGTAAATATTTATTGCAAATGTAATTTATTTTTCATGTTGATAAGAATTAGTTGAGTAACGAAAACATGTTGCTATTTTTTCATTGTTAAGAAAAATAGAAATGTTTAAAAACATCATAAATGTTAAGTTTCATGTTTAAATTTAATATGTATAAGTATAAGAACTACATATATTTAATGTTAAAAGTGAAGGGAGAATAGATAAAGATCGCTTCCCCAACAATGCAGGAACTATTTAACATAGGAAAATATAAAATGTACGCATACGCGCATGTATACAAAAAAAGTGTCATGTAAAGAAGTGCCAATTTTTGTTAATAGCATCTGTATGTTTGAGAGGTGAAGACGTGTTTCTGTAAAGTGTGTGGATGTGGGTAGACTTTATAAAAGTGGAAAGACTATCAAGAAAATACAAATAGGTGCAACGAAAGTAAATTCAATTATAACAAGAGTAATAAGAGACGAAAAAAGTGTTAATAAAGTGATATATAGTGAAGTTACATTGAGTGTTCATTCATTCCACCTAGTACCACGCCCGGGGAGAATGAATAGAGTCTCATAGCTCAACGAAAAGTAATAATTTATTTAAAAATACAGCACCACCTGTATGGGTCCTGTACACTCATCGCCAACTGCCGCTGTCATAGAACAGCATGGATAAAACCTTAGAGTATTTTTAAAACTGCTTTTAAAGGCTTTACTTCCCAATATAATTATAGCAGAAGCTGAAACTGGCCACCGTCGTTGTCCATACATTTTTGGTACTTCTTTAGGAAATTATCCATCACTCGCTGTAGTTCATGTTGAGAAATGCTGGCAATTTCCTGACGGATATTTTGTTTTAATTCTTCCAGGGTGTATGGGTTTGTCTTGTACACTTTATGCTTCAAGTTACCCCAGAGATAGAAATCGCAGGGGGACTGAGGGGGCCATAAATTTTTACTAATAATTCTGTCCTGAAACACACGTTCAATTGTTCTCATCAAAAGATTGGCTGTATGAGCTGTTGCAGAGTCTTGTTAAAAAAAGGCAAAATCAAGCTCCCTGTCGGTTAATTCTCTAAAAAAGGTTGCAAAATTGTATTCAAATATGTAAAGGCAACTACTGTGGACTCGAAAAAAATCATAGTAAATACACGATGTGCAGTAGAAAACAAATGCTGAGCCATAATACACTTTGTGACTAAGTACAGGACTAAATAATAAAGCACACTGGTAATAATGCAGCCGCATGATATTGCGTCAACTCAATACTGATTGTGAGCAGAGCAGAGAAAAACAAGTGATGCTCGTGACCTTGTGTATATCAGCTGCTTTTATCGTATTTCCACGTTTGCAGTGGAAAAACACTGCAATGCTGTTCACATGTATTTGGATCTCTGTATTCATGCTGCTAAAATACACTGAAGAATTGCTACAATAGACTTTTCTTATGATGTAATATTTATATTAGTAATTAGATTAACTGCTTCATAAGAAATTGTCTGAAAATACTTTGTAACACAGCACATGGTCACTATAAACCAAAGTACAAATGAGAGGAGGCCAACAAAATAAATACAGTTTGTGTATGTTCCCTACTCATTCTGTACAAGGCATTGCATGACGTCTACTGGCAGAGCTGCTGTAACCAATCACTGTGGCTCACTGACAAATTACAAACTAATTGTAACGGAAAAAAATCACAGAAAAATATTTAAAAAATCTGTTATACATGCTGAGACTTTCACGGCTGGCGTTAATCCAATAGAGGTACAAAGTCGAAGTCTACCATCTATTAAAAAATCTGTGTCACACTCACATGACTTTCTCTACTCTTACAAACTCTTATTCCTATATCTTCTTCATGTTAGTTGAGATAAACATTTGTAGGTACAAGGGAAATATGGGAATACAGTAGGCTTTGAATGATAGTAAAATCTTTCCAAGCTTTCTAATTCCATTCTCTTTGCATGGGTAACATATAAAAAATTGAATAACGATGTTCCATTTGTGGAAAGTATAAGTTTTGCATAACTCACACAAATAACAAGGAATATTTCTGAAATGGTTCACTCCACAAAAAAATGCATTTAGACATAAATTGTGTGTTTTAACAAGATCTACATTTATGCAAAAGTCGTCCAGAGTAAATACGACTACAGGGGCTATTGCCAGAAAATTCAAAATATACATTTCATTTGTCATCAAAATATCTCAAACATATGACATTTTAATCAAAATCGTTAGAGCCATTTTTGAGAAAATCAAATCAAATCCACGTAAAGGGTAGTTTATGTTGACTTTTCATTTTTACTTTCTCTACTGGTAAGTAGGGGAAGTATTGTATTCCACCCAAATAATTTCATGTCGAGATTTCACTGGAAATACATGTTTTGAGGCCCCCTGAATCAAAAAAAAGCATTTTTAGAAAAAGGTCCTTGTGTGTCTGTGTGTCAGTGTGTGGAGAGCATAACTCAAAAACGAAAACTCGGTGAAAAACCAAAGTTGGTATTTAAGTTTAATGTCTTTCAAGGATGCAACACGAAGATTTTGAAGAAAATAACCCCACCCTAAACTACCCTTTACATGGAAAATTTTTCGAAAATTTTCATTTTCTTGAAAATGGCTCTAACGATTTTGATTAAAATGTCCTATGTTTGAGATATTTTGATGACAAATGAAATGTATATCTTGAATTTTCTGGCTATAGCCCCTGTAGCCGTATTTACTCTGGACGACTTTTGCATAACTGGTAAACCGTTAGAGATAGATGAAATTATACTGCACAGAAAATGTAGATCTTGCTAAAATACACAATTTATGTCTCAGTAAATTTTCTTGTAGGATGAACCATCTCGGAGATATTCCTTATTATGTGTTTGAGTTTCGGAAAACTTAGAACTTTCGTGAAATGGATCATCGTTGTTCATTTTTTTATATGTTAAGTGTGCAAAGTGTGGAATCTCAAAGCTTAAAAAGATTTGACTGTCACACAAAGCCTGCTGTATTCTAATATCCCCCTTGCACCTACAAGGAAATAAGCAATAAGATAATTTGTACAAGGGTTTATTTTAACTAACATGGAGATATAGGAATGAGAGTTTGTTAGAATGGTTGGTACAAGAGTAGAGAAAGTCATGTGAGTGCAACACATCAGATTTTTGAGTTATGCTGTTCATAGACACACACACACAGACCGTTTTCTAAAAAAGCTTTTTTTGGATTCATGGGACCTCAAAACATATATTTCCAGTGAAATTTCGACATCTAATTTTTGGGTGGAATACAATACCTACTTCACCTACTTACTATATGTAGTAGAGAAAGTACAAGGAGCATTTTTTACTTCATGCAGTGATTTCATGATGCGCCCTTAGAGTGTAGACCTTTGGATATGATACAAGTAGAGCAGTTTCCAGGTGCTGCGCTTGCCTCTGGCACAGAGGACCCGGGTTCGATCCCCGGTACCAGCAGGGGGATTTGATCCCCTCTGGGAGGTCTGGCATGGGGTGCACTCAGCCTCGTTAGGTCCCGGGGGGACCAATTGAGGAGCTACTTGATGAAGAAGTAGCGGCCCCAGGTCTAGAAAACCACATAACTGGCCGGGAGGGCTCAGGGCGCTGACCACATCCCACCCTCTAGTACTGCACTTCACCAATGATGCCTGTAGTGGGCAGAGGCGGGGGACGCAGCGGCTGGGCGGTAGGCCTTGGCCCTTCGTGGGCTGTTGCGCTGGGTTTACGTTTACAGTTTCCAGGTGCTGTAGTGCTTTAATTCTTGGCAAATACTCTTCAAACCACCTGGTATTTTTTGGTACAAACTGTGACGGTTGTTTGCCGCTCTGTCTGCTTGGTCGATTCCTTCTGATAGGACTTGCAGGCACATTATGGGTTCAAGGAAGTCATTTGAAAATTATGTGATTTTCTCTTATAAATTGTTTTTATTCATGTCAATTACATTTTATAATCACTGATCTTTACAATATTTGGTTTTATTTTGATTAAGCAAGGTACAAAGGTTCTCGATTTTTGTTGAAGTTGTCTTAAACTATTATATTTCAAATAATTATTGCATATATTTTACAATCTGTACGATGTTCATCGATTCCAATAACAGTTTCCCATACAAAATGTGTGTTGCTGATAAGTGATTTTCTGTCTTTTAGGTAGCAGTTGCTTACAAAAGTTAAAACAATTATGTTTCAGGCGCCCGAATGGGGTTTGGTGGAAGAGAATCCAGCGCCCAGCATATTCCCGACACCAGACGCATTACCTTATCCCTGCCGACATTGTGGCTGCTGTTTCCGAACTTACGCAGATCTTAAAACCCATATCTCTGATATGCATGCAGAGATGGTCAGGTATGTTTCATAGTTTCTAAATCACTTTTCTAAGACCTGCAAAAATTAAGGAAACTTGAATATTCGAATGGAAAGAAGGGAACAAGTGGTGTTTCATCCACCACGTTGCAGTTTGGGAACTCCATCCATTCCTATAACTGTGATCCAGTAGCTTTTCTTAAATTTAAGTATTTTTTATAGAAAAATAAGTTTTTTTACTCATTGACCTATTGTTGCTGGTGTTTAAGTTTTGGTTTTAATAACAATGAAAGAATTCACATCTAATTCTTACGAATTCAATAATCTGGTTTCTTTTGAGATCAACTTCAATAGTACAAAGTAAATATTATTTACAGAGACAAAGAAAGCTCTCCGACAATGCAATCAGTGAGACTACAATAAAAGGTTATCTCACAAGGTCACATTTCCATGTTATCAAAGCTGCCGCAGTGAACTTAAGCACAAAGAACTTTGTGCCATTGTTGAACAGTTTGGTCATAGTAACAAATTTGTTATACAAGTACCACTACTCTTACCTCCCAAAGCAAAAGGTGAATGTTGCCACTTTTTCTGTGAAAAGTCCCTTCAGTGTGTTTGGTTATCTGCTGACAGCGAGAGACTTTTTTGTGCATGCCACTTAGATATAACAGACAGAAGGGCAACTATGAAAAATAAAAGTGTCACAACTTGTTGTATGTTGCAATTTGGTGATGCTGATTGATGGACAATGACCCTGATGTCTGATGCCTGATATATGTAGTAATTCATTTCATGATAATAATAAAATAAATGTTTTAATTTGAAGAAATTTTGAACAATAATGTTACAGTAGCATTAATTTTACCTAAAAATTTGTGCGAAATAAATGCAAATTTTTAGTGTAATACTCAACACAAAACACCACAAATTTAAATTATTAATGCAAAATTTTCAAATAATTATCACCAAAAAAATCTTCTTGTTGTTGTTGTTGTTAGCTAATGCTGGATTTCTGACAATGAAGTCAATTAATCCTCTTGCTCTCCAATATTTTTCACTGATGGATGGGGCACTAGAAGTGGCCGGGCATATTTGAAGGTGGTCTCGGTCCATTTCCTCTTGCAGATCACATAGAGGACAGAGTGGTGAAGAATATATCCCAATTCTGCAGTAATAGTAACCGTTTTTTAGAGAGCACCATATTTTTATGTTTTGGCGGTCACATCGCTCTCTCACAACCCCCAGAATGTCTGGGGGACCACACCTGTCATTGGTTTACGGGTCTCACCGACCTGACCGGGAGAATTATCAAAATAAATTCACCGACCATATCGTCTGATTACCAATCAGAAGACGTATTACATGCCATGACAGGTCAGCATGTTAGGGTTAAGGTTTTATAGAAAAATTAGAGAAATGGAGAGGTTGGAAAAATAAAGACTCCCTAGCCCTCAGGAACCCTAATAGCATCGGGGTCGGAAGAGAACAAGAGATGACCAAGGTAAGGTCAGATAGGAAAGTTACAGTGAGGAGCAAAACACCAGTAAGTAATTCATCTTTAGGACAAAGGAAAAATTTCAAATAAAAACCTTAATCATCTGCCTTAACCAAACTAGGATTCAAATATGCCCAAAATGTGAGAGGCAAGAATGTATTCCTTTTTAGCATTCAAAGCTATTAATTTCTATGATAACCAGAAAATAACAAAATGTATCAAACATTAACAGTCTTACATATGTGTTAATTGTGTATACTAGTGAAAAGCTGAAGTATAAAATATCACACATTTTAAATGAAGTCTGCTTAACAGTCTTTCCTTACCCTTTCCTTACCAAAAAAATCTTGCCTTTGGTTATAATGCTTAGTTATTAAATACAAGAAAATTGAAACCTTAAATAGTCTTAAAGTGAATTACAGCAACATAACATAAACGCAGTTTTGCTTTAAACTTTAATTAGAATATAGAATATTTGAACATTAAGATAATGACAATTGAAATAATGTATCTGTTTCATAATATATTAAATCATTAAATTCAATAATTAGTTTAGTTGGCTTTAAATATGAAACTGAATGTCAACAAATATGACATTTAAATATTATCCTGGCTGTAATGTATAATATTGGAAACTGTACACAAATGCTTTCCATACAATAACCATTCGACATAAAAGCGGTCCTAACATACAATTTTGATACTAGAAACTTAGAAACAATATAGGTACATAATTTGTCATTTACCATACAGTATCTCACGCTTTTCTATAAGTTCAGAATGGATGCATTTGCATGTCATTAATGCTTCCCTACATTCACTATTGGGTCTAAATACACGTAAATGTGCCACCAAGTACAAGAACCCCTTCCATATAACTCATGAAAACATTTACTTCATTTGAGAAGCGGAATCAGGACTGAAAAATTCAATGCCACAGCCAGGATATAAATCACAAACCTTCTGTCTCATGCATGGCTGCTCTAACCACTAAGCTACCATGGCTCTGATGTGAGATTTCCTTGTGGTCTGCCAGGAAAGTAGGAATCGGTTGGGGAATTTAATGTCATTGAAAGTTGGCCATGGAAGCTTAGTGGTTAGAGCAGCTGTGCCTAAGGCGTAAGATCCATGGTTCAAATCCCGGCTATGGCATTGAATTTTTACTTTCTCTACTATGTATAGCAAGTAGGGGAAGTATTGTATTCTAGCCAAAAATTCAATCGAGATTTCACTGGTAGTATATGTTTTGAGACCCCCTGAATCCAAGAAAAGCATTTTTAGAAAAAGGTCCATGTGTATGTGTCAGTCTGTGAACAACATTACTCAAAAACGAAAAGTCTGTTAAGAACCAAAGTTGGTATTTTTAAGTTTAACATCTTTTAAGGATGACACACGAAGAGCTTGAAGAAAATTCCTCCATCCTAAACTACTCTTTACATGGAACTTTTTGATTATCTCGAAAATGGCTCTAATGATTTTGATTAAAATGTCATATGTTTGTAGCAGTTTTTGCATAGTCTTATCTTCAAGGTGTTAAGGGTGCAAATGGACAAATAAAGGTGAGGTATCACTATTTGTAATAATAATTCAGATCCCCAGCTAATTCAACTTTATTACTGTTAGCTTGCAATATATTCACAATCTATTTCGCACTTTTATAATGAGCACTATATTCAAGTCCCGAAGCTGTTACACATGACAATGCCATAGGAAGGTATTGTTAAGCAGGACAATATCTCAATGATATTGTCATAGTAATGTATAAGATAGTTTTCCAAATACTATTGGATTGATGCATTCGAGGAAGATAGACACTATTTCTCAGCAGTGCTCTGAGAAATTGGAAAATATATAATGTAATACTCTTGGATCGAAGTGTTTATACAAGAGAGATACTATTTGCCAGTATTACTTCAAGAAATTGGAGAATATCTAATTTAATACTCTTGGATCGACGCGTGCCAAACAGTACAAAGCAGTAAAGAAAGTGTTGTAATAATATAAAAACTTAGTAATTGTAATAATTTACAATTGTAAATAAATAGCTTAACAAATGTAAATGGAGTTCAGTGGATGCTTTATTCTGTAATTATGATCCGAGAAAGAAAAGAGTTCTCATTGCTCTAGTGACTGATCGCCGATGCATACATAAATATTTTGGAGTGAGGCAAATAAAAACTGCACCAATGCAAACAGCAATGATACCTGTTTGAACCTGTATAGGTATACGGGATTGTGTATTACAGTTTGTTCCATCAACACTCTGTCAATGATTTCTTGTTCCAGTACACATTGTTGATTAATATCACCAAAACATGATCAAACTTTGACAGTGGATTAATTGTGGTTGTGATCGTCAAAGTGCCATCAGCTGACTATGCATTAGGTTGCTGAATGATCATGATTCTATGATACTTACTCAAAGGAATGCATCCAACTCTATAGCCAATGAGGTTGTGATACAACTATAGAGGAAAAATCTTATTGCAATACCCCAAACACCAACTGTGACATTTTCCCCCCCATTATGGTGTGGTCTGGTTATGTTTGGTGATATTCCATCTGTTACATCACATTAGTATTGCCAACTGTTCATAAAATTTAACCATGCTAAAGCTACGGCCATAGTTAGTGTTGTTGCATCTGTTATGTTGCCCTTATTTTTGACTCCATTACAGGGAAGGCAGCTGATAGATTTTAAAACAAGATTCTGTTTAGACTCTGTCACAATCTGTGGATGCCTTGCACTGTATTATCAGTTAAAAACCGAACTGTATTTAGGTTTAAGGATGACATGAAGGTTTTGAAGAAAATTTCTCCTCCCTAAACTCCCCTTTATATGGAAAATATTGCTTCTCTCAAAAACAACTCTAACAATTTTGATTAAAATACAATATGTTTAGGATATTTTTATGGCAAGTGAAACATATATTTTGAATTTTCTGGCTATAGCCTGTACAGTCCTGTTTACTCTGGATGACTTTTAGATAACTGATAAACCATAAAACATAGACCAAATCTTACTGCACAAAAATGTAGATATCGTTAAAACACATGTTATTTCTATATGCATTTTTTTGTGGAGCATTTTACCCCTCAAGTCATATTGCATAAATATCGAAGAGACTTAGCAATAAATGTAACCGCTTTTTAGAGAGCACCATATTTTTATGTTTTGGCAGTCACATCGCTCTCTCACAACCCCCAGAATGTCTGGAGGACCACACCTGTCTTTGGTTTACGGGTCTCACCGACCTGACCGGGAGAACTATCAAAATAAATTCACCGACCATATCCTCTGATTACCAATCAGAGGACGTATACATGCCATGACAGGTCAGCATGTTAGGGGTTAAGGTTTTATAGAGAAATTAGAGAAATGGAGAGGTTGGAAAAATAAAGACTCCCTAGCCTTCGGGAACCCTAATAGCATCGGGGTCGGAAGAGAACAAGAGATGGCCAAGGTAAGGTCAGATAGAAAAGTTACAGTGAGGAGCAAAACACCGGGCGGGGACTACTTCTCGAGAACCAAAACATTATATTAATAAAAGATAATTGAAAAATATTACTATGAAAAATCAAAGAATAAAAGATGGGAACTACCAAACATTCAAATGGTAATTCCTGAGTATCCTCGAAAAACAGCAGTTGCAACCTTCAGGTTGATTACAGGACATGATTGTCTGGCAAAACATTTGAACAGAATTGGGATATATTCTTCACCACTCTGTCCTCTATGTGATCTGCAAGAGGAAATGGATCGAGACCACCTTCAAATATGCCCGGCCACTTCTAGTGCCTCATCCATCAGTGAAAAATATTGGAGAGCAAGAGGATTAATGACTTCATTGTCAGAAATCCAGCATTAGCCAACAACATTTTTTTGTGGAGTGAAACATTTTGGAGATATTCCTTGTTATTTGTGTGGGTTTTGCAGTACTTATACTTTTCTCAAATGGAAAGTTGTTATTCATTTTTTATCTGTTTGGCCATGCAAAGAGAATGTAATTTCAAAGCTTTAAAAGATTTGACTGTCGGTCATAGGCTACTGTATTCCCATATTCCTCTTGCATCTATAAGAAAATCAACAGTAAGATAATTTCTGCAAATGTTTATCTCCACTAACATGAAGAAGATAAAGGAATAATATCCTTAAATCAATAATAATCCGACTACTCAAAGGAATAATAGAATGTAAGTGCAACACGTCAGATTGTTAGATTACATGTGTACTAGCATTTCAGTTGTGCTAAGACACTCGCTTTGCTTTCATGCCCTGAGCATGTGTACAGTTGCATCGGATACTTGATTAGATAAGCTGCGCACATATAAACTGCCTAAATGCTGGTTTGTTGCCTGTGTATTGCAGAGTCTAGCATGTTTCTTATTTCAGATGTGGAGAATGTGGCAAGGAGTTTCCCACCCGAGGGCTGCTGCAGAAACATGAAGTGCAACATGCAACAAAACCGCCGTTCATTTGTGTTGAATGTAATAAAGAGTTTCAAACATATGGCAGGCTCAAGTCTCATACCAAGAAAGCGCACGTGAAAAGAGAGGAACCCAAACCCAAGGAGGAAAAGAAGACGAAAAAAAAAAAGAAGTAAATATATCTACAATGTTTTCTGTTTCATGTTTTTCTGTCAATAAACTATACTTAGTAGGATTGTGTTTTCTTACAAAAATGTCAACAATAATAAAAAAAACTGAAGAAAATAAAATAATAATAATAAGTACCATTGTTTGCCTACAATACAATGCTTATGAATTTTTCGCTGTGTATGTTTTGAGGCATTTTGTCTCCTTTCTGTATCATACTGATCCTCCCCCCACCCAAAAAAAAGTCATTCTTCCCCAATTTTTACTAAGAACGAAATTTCGATAACAGGGTATTTCATAAGTAACTGGACATTCAAAAAATTGATTTTAATTAATTTTGGATATCTTGTACATTATTATTTATTTATGCCTGGTCTGTGGTTCAATTCCCAGCTGTAGCATTGAATTTTTCAGTTCCAATTCTACCCCTCAAGTATGTTGTACATATTTATTAATAAAAGCATTTTCCAGTACCATAAAAAGTGCCTTTGCATAAATTTAATTTTAAAGTAACATAATTGCAATTAATGTCCACAATTTTCAGTGTGTCTACCAGCGTGAACAATGCACAAGTGCAGGCAACGTTTAATATCATCATGCACCTCTGACAGCATACGAGGAGTGACCATCTGTCCATTTCAGGGATAGTACTTGGTTGAGTTGTTAATGAATACTCACAGGAAAAAGTCAAGAAATTGAGCTTGAAGAATTTGTATCCTGAATGCCTGGAAATTTAGTGTTTTCCGTAAGATATGCCATTGAGAAGTAATGAAACAGTGGACATTCACTGTTTTCTTCACATGTTGCAGAAAGACGCCTACCTGATTTTCTCTTCTCTTTTAGGGATCCTGTTTCCTTATGCTTTTTACCAACTGAAAGGATGGTCTTCCTGTCAGGCATGTGGCATTGTGCACCAAACTTTCATTGGAATAAACCTTGAATTTCAGTCATTGCTTTCCCAATCTCATACCAGGCAGTGAGTTTGCTTCGTTGTAGTTAATCGAGTACACATCATCTTGTTTCTTCATTCCACACCTTTAAACGACAAGGAAACAACAAGGCCTAAAGCAGTGATTCTCATAGCACAAAAATGCTGTAGTGGAATTTGGTGCATCAGGAAATGTTTTTATTAATAAATATGTACAACATACTGAAAATAATTAAAAATCGGTTAATCTTTCAAATGTCCAGTTACTTATGAAACATTCTGAAGCAATTAATATATCTTACTATCACTCGGTGTTGTAATAGTATCCCATTGTATTCCCTGCAATCGGTGAGTGTGTAGAATCTTTTCAAATTCCATCTATCCGGGCGTGGTATGGATAAACTACCTTTATATAAAGTTACAAGTTGCTTTGATTATTCTTTATTGATATTAATAAACACTTCCCAAACAGTAACCTTCACACTTTTCACGTCGTTAAATCCGCTAAATTGTGGCGGATTCATCGATATACAAATCAATTTACATCTGATCAATCCTTCCAATTAATGTTAAAATACTATGCAGAACGTTCATATTGCAGTTCAAGCTTCACGAATGTCACTTAATTCTAAAGTAAGAACAAATTAGAAACTAAAAACTTCACTTATCTTAGTCACATTGCAAGTTCTTGGTGCAAAGCTGACTAAACTTTCGAGTTGACTCCAACTCATTCTCAAAGCTTTGAGAAGTGAAGTTTTTAGTTTCTAATTTGTTCTTACTTTAGAGTCTTGTTGCTTCACTGTTAATAGCTACAATTTCCTTAATCACTTAATTCATTGATAATCAAACTTTTAAATATAGTTATTCATCTTCCTTTCATAGAAGTTTGAAAACAGTGTTGTAATTAATTTAATTTAAAAGATGAGTTAATTAATAACACTGAACAACACTTACAACATATTTTTCCGGGACGCGTTTCGAAGGTAACTTTCCTCCATTATCAACCAGACAATAACTGGGTTGCCATGGTGCTTGATGGTGCAGATGGTGATGCTTCTTCTGGTGTTTCTTCTGGTGGCAGTTCAATGAACTTACTGAAAATGTCTCTCTGAGGAATGTCAAAATTAAATACTCGGTTTCTGTTTTTTAAAATAAAGATTTGTTCCCATGTGGACAGTTCTTGTTTTCCGGTTATGTGTTTAAGAAGTTTCGGTTCTAGCTTTATGTCATGATTTTTTGTCCAAAAGTGAAATGCAACCGCTGATTTTTCTAATTGTTTACTCTTAATGTTTCCAACGTGTTCCTTGGATCTAATTTCTAAATTTCTTTTGGTTTTTCCTATGTATATTTCATTACAATCACTGCATTCAATTTGGTATATGGCAGATTTTTTGTTAGGTGGAATAGCATCTTTGATGTTTGAAAGTAGTAGGTTTTTTATGGAGTAATGGTTTACTGCTGCTAGCTCAATGTTGTATTCCTTGAACACCTTTTTAAATTTATCAAAGGCCCATGGATGATATGTGAATTTTTTGAATATCATTTTTGTTTTTGCTGCTGTGAGAG
Organism: Tenodera sinensis; assembly: GCA_030765045.1. Taxonomy (NCBI): domain Eukaryota; kingdom Metazoa; phylum Arthropoda; class Insecta; order Mantodea; family Mantidae; genus Tenodera; species Tenodera sinensis. The sequence continues at coordinate 132,263,400 of CM060970.1, forward strand.
TTGTAGTTTCTTTTAATAATTTTTTCTTTTCTGCTTGTTTTACAACTACAAAAATGATATTCAAAAAATTCACATATCATCCATGGGCCTTTGATAAATTTAAAAAGGTGTTCAAGGAATACAACATTGAGCTAGCAGCAGTAAACCATTACTCCATAAAAAACCTACTACTTTCAAACATCAAAGATGCTATTCCACCAAACAAAAAATCTGGCATATACCAAATTGAATGCAGTGATTGTAATGAAATATACATAGGAAAAACCAAAAGAAATTTAGAAATTAGATCCAAGGAACACGTTGGAAACATTAAGAGTAAACAATTAGAAAAATCAGCGGTTGCATTTCACTTTTGGACAAAAAATCATGACATAAAGCTAGAACCGAAACTTCTCAAACACATAACCGGAAAACAAGAACTGTACACATGGGAACAAATCTTTATTTTAAAAAACAGAAACCGAGTATTTAATTTTGACATTCCTCAGAGAGACATTTTCAGTAAGTTCATTGAACCGCCACCAGAAGAAACACCAGAAGAAGCATCACCATCTGCACCATCAAGCACCATGGAAACCCAGTTATTGTCCGGTTGATAATGGAGGAAAGTAACCTTTGAAACGCATCCCAGAAAAATATGTTGTAAGTGTTGTTCAGTGTTATTAATTAACTCACCTTTTAAATTAAATACTTATTCATATTTAAAAACAAAAGTCAATTTCAAACACTTCTTTCCTCCATTAATTAATTGCAAGAAGAAAAAAGAAAGTTGACATAGGCCATCCATATAACAAATTATTACAGGAGACTGTCTATGCTTCCTATATTATATATTCTAGATACAGAGAACTTATAAAGAAAAAAATTGTTGTAGAGGCCTTACTGAGAAATACTGCTTCAACACTATTTATGTCCTGGAAAACTTTGCAATGGAGTAACAATACCTATTGTGATACCGTGCACAGTAAAAGCTTGAACAATTTTAATATTTAGGGAAACAAATTATGAATACAAATATTTGGCAAGTTGTTGTTGTTGTTAGCTAATGCTGGATTTCTGACAATGAAGTCATTAATCCTCTTGCTCTCCAATATTTTTCACTGATGGATGGGAAGGGCACTAGAAGTGGCTGGGCATATTTGAAGGTGGTCTCGGTCCATTTCCTCTTGCAGATCACATAGAGGACAGAGTGGTGAAGAATATATCCCAATATATATTATATATTTGGCAAGTGGTGTATTTTATTACTTTGTATTTCAGCGAATCTTATTGTACAGCCATGGAAAAATTATGAGCGCATTAAAAGAGCAGTTTCACATTGTGTGGCAGTGTGGTTTACACAAGTCGATATTCCAACCTGCAGCTGGGTTTTTTATAGCCTCTGATCCATGTGTTATCTTTTATCGGACATGCAAATTGGTTGTGCCTTGAATCACCATTCGTATTTGTATACATTCTCGCAAATACAAATGCAAGTGGCAATTCAAGGCACAAACTATTTGGGGTCTGATAGACGATAACACATGGATCAGACTATAACTAAACTCAGCGTTATGTTTAGAATATCGACTGGTCTAAACCATGGTGCACCTCAACGTGAAATTTAAAAGTATTCTGCTCTCCTAATGCGCTCAGTCATTTTTACTTTCTCTACTACGTATAGTAAGTAGAGGAAGTGCTGTACTCCACCCAAAAAGCATATGCTGAGATTTCACCAGATATATATGTTTTGAGGCCCCCTTGAATAAAAAAAAGTAGTTTTAGTTAAAGGTCCATCTGTGTGTCTGCCTTCTGTGAATACATAACTCAAAAATGAAAAGTCGTTTAAAAACCAGGATATGGCATGAAGATTTTGAAGAAAATTCCTCCACCCTAAACCACCCTTTACATGGAAGATTACTAATGGTTTTGATTAAAATGCCATATGTTTGAGATATTCTTTTGGCAAATGAAATGTACATTTTGAATTTTCTGGCTCTAGTCCATGTAGTGCTGTTTACTCTGGATGACTTTTGCATAACTCGTAAACCGTAAGAGATAGACCGAATCTTACCATACAAAATATGTAGATCTTGTTAAACACACATTTATTTTCAAATACATTTTTTTGCAGAGTGAACCATTTCAAGGTATTTCTTGTTATTTGTGTGAGTTTTGCAATACTTAAACTTCTGTCAAATGTAAGGTAGTTATTCATCTTTTTATATCTTAGCCATGCATAGAGAACGGAATCTCAAAGCTTTAAAAGATTTGACTATCGCTCAAAGCCTACAAAGCATTCTCATATTCCTCTTGTACCTACATGAAAATAAGCAATAAGATGATTTTTGCAAATGGTTATCTCAACTAATACAAGGAAGATATAGGAATAAGAGTTTCTAAGAATGGTTAGTACAAGAGTAGAGAAAGTCATGTGTGTGCAATACATAAGATTTTTTTTTCATGGGTGTACATATCTGTCTAAATAGACCAATAGATCAAGTATGAAAGCACTACAGTAAGTTGTTTGAACATTGCCAACATGTAATGTTAGACTGCTCGCATAGCACAGTGATTGGACACCTGCCTCTGACATAAAAGACTGGCGTTTAATCCCTGGTACTGGCACTGGGATTCTTCTCTGCTGAAGGTTTGCACTGAATCTCGTGATGCCCATTGGGCAGCTAGCCTGATGAAATGGTAGGTCAAGGAAGCCTTATGGTCAAGGAAGTCAGCGTGCTGACCCCTGCCAATCCTCCGTGGGTTTGGCTACAGCTAGAGGACCCTTAGTAAAGGGGAGACACCCTCGGGATTATTATACATACAATGTTAGTGCTCCTTATATTCATTTCTAGAAATGAACATGATATACACTGCATTAAAAATATGTGAATTGTGCTTCAAATACAATAATGTCCTCCAGTTTTCTATTTATGGCGCTCAGTCACCTGATTGGATGGCACTAACGATTCCTCCATGTCCCATGCCAAGTTGGTCCTTACTTGTTCTTTGCTTGCTTGTAGGTTTTCCTGCTGACAGCCCCTCACGATGCCTGGTTTGTTACATCCACAAAACACTGCACTAGGATATCTTTCAAGTTGTCCTTCAGCTGACTGCATTGTGAGACGGGCGTAACTGTTACCCGACCACTGGGTGCTACCTCCCATCCACCCCTGGCATCCAGTTTCTTGACGCTACTGTCAACTCTTCCTTCCAGGGCTCTCTAATTGGTCCCCCAATGTCCTCCATGACGTCAATGCGCTGGCAGAGGTCTTCCATCTTTCTGCTGAGTTCTTCCTTCATGCTGACCAATGTGTGTGATGATAATATGTATTTTATAGGTAATTTTATATGCTTAACAAAGTGTTTATTGTTGTTATTATTGACAATACATCTTCCTTAGCTGTGTACCCTCCCCTTATGTAGGACGTACACCCCTAGGACAGCACTGTCCAATGTTCTTGTGTGCTTGGGTGCATTATATCATGCCTAAGGAGGCGCAGGTGCCACCACAACCACCGTTAGGGCAAGTACCCTCCTTTCGACAAGAAAAAGGGAAAGCACTTTTTAGGGAAGTAATGAATGCAGATTTAGGTGTATAAAAACAGCTTCATGGGTGTTTACTAGGAAGATATTTGCAAGGAAATAGTTTTGTCTTGAAATTTGAACTAATGTTAGAAATCGTCAAGAGTAAAATTTTGCTTATGGAGGGTGCCAGAAAAATACATGATGGGTGCTGCCCCAGGACTTACAAGCCACTCAGGGAGCAGACAAACCTTTGACCTGACAGAGTGAAGACCTGGAAGCAGGTGGTCAGCTCTGTACCAGGTTTGATAGTGAGGAAGAGGGTGATGAGAAATTCAGGCAAAATGGATGAATGGAAAGATGGTGCAATTGGTGGAACGAGTGGTGGGGGGAAACCGAAGAACCCAGAGAAAACCTGCCAAGATGCTCCTTTGACCACCACTAATACCACATGCAGGTCCCTGGGATTGAACCTGGGCCGCCCAAGTGGTAGGCAAGCAGTCTAATTGCTTGGCCACGGTGCCGCCATTAACGATACATGCCAATATTATTTACAAGAAAATGTGGAACAAAATGGAGAAAGGTACACAGACATGCACCTACAAATTATTGACCAAACTTCTTGGTGTGATAGGAACTATCAAAAATTAAAATCAGAAATATAAAACGAAATGTAAGTCTAGAGAACCCACAGGAAATGACTTGTCAGACACACCAACATGAAAACCCTACCAAAAACCAAAAGAACTGTAAAACTGGTTACGAATATGTATGTAACACTCCCATCTGTGTGAGCAAGCATACCACCATTATTTGCGATAGTTGCTTTGAAGCAAAAATACAGAACAGGTGGTAGATGATTCTGAGTAACTTAACATTTCAAATTAAAGGTTGTATACCTGAAAATCATAATTTATTTTCCTATCATGTATTGTAATACAAATTATAATGTATACTGTATTTGTAATATATGTTAGCTGATCTGTCATAAGGTAATACAGTAAAACCTGCCTGAAACGGAACCCAATCATTCCAGTAATATTTTTCCGTTTTCACGGGTTTCTGTATTACAAAGGGCTGTACATATTTTAGTAAAACAAAGTACAGAAACTATAATTGCATAGAATTAAATTGAAGGAATAATTTAAAATAAAATTCTGTAAATAAAAAATAGGTTCAATTGTATGTTTTGCTGCGTTCTCCATTAGTTTCTTTTCCTCCAAATATATATCAGAGTGCATTGTCGCCTTCTTCACACGAGAACACTCTATGATCTCCTTTGCATCCTGCATCAGCTCCAGGAGTTCTGGAACATTCTTGGAAGCTGCAAATTCCTGAAGGTCACTTGCAACAGATAATGCTTCCCTAAAAGTGTGTATTTTTGGCTCCCTTTCGTTGGCTTCATCATCATCGTCAATTGCTTTCATGACTTCACAACTGCTGTTTCCAGCAGCAATATCTGCTGCACATAGAATGTATTCAGTCGTGGCAAGTTGGTTATCAAAGCACGTAACTATGTATTAAGTATAACGAAAATGTTTTTTGTTTTCAGAAAAAAATGAAAGATTGTAGCTTTGGTAACGAATTTGTTTGTATAGCTTTGAGAATGAGTTGGAGACAACTTGAAACTCGAGTCAGTTTGTGCAAAAAGAACTTGCAACATTACTAAGATAAGTGAAGTTTTTAGTTTCTAATTTGTTCTTACTTTAGTGTCTTAGGTTATTTATGCAAATGGTTCAGGAAAAGCTATTCCGCTCCATGTTAGGCAGTTTTCCGGTTTAGAGTGTTATTTAAGGTAATGTATCGGTGAAATTTTGTAAAAATTGCCAAACAATTTTGATTTTGAGTTTTTACTATGCTTATACTTTGTACTTTAACGGCATACTTTAGTTTTCTCAATATCTGCCATTTTTAAAGCTCCAGGAGGGCATTCAAATGTGCTAGTGCAGGTGAGTGTTCCTCATTGAACCTCATCGTTGCAGCTTTGAAATGAATTTTTCATTGTCACTGGAGGGTCTCTTGGAGGGAATTTTGCTTCAGAAAGGTTGTAAGTTGGCTGTGCTGAAAAGAATTCAATATTCGAGCTGAAATGCCGCAAATCTGACATGTTTTGCTTCCAAACAGAGAAGTGCAGTCAGTGTTCTGTAATTCTATAATCTTGCCAGGTTATTTCAGTGTTCCAGTTATATATTAGATATTGTTTAGGTAGTCAATAGATTAATTTATTTGTTAGTCTATAGTAGAGCAGTATCAAGCAGATATTTTATGAATTTTGTGTATAATTGCGAAAGTGTAGAGTTTATGCTAAGAACAACAAATTTCTACATTTTGTGAACAATGCGAAGGTGAAAGGAAAGTTTTCATATTAAGAAACAACCAAGCAAACTTAAAATTCTCAAAAACTGCTACTGAGACCAAGAAGAAAGCAATAGAGAGTCCCACATATGGTGCTGGGGAATTGCAAGTTGATTGGATTTAGGTAAAGAACAAAGACATACTGTTAAACTTTAAAATTCATTTTTCTCAGTTCTTTTTTTTTCAGCACTTTTCATTATTCAAAATGCTCCTTGGAACCCAGTTTATAACTTATTAGCTTGAAATTTTCAGGAGACCTTCAGAGATTACGGTATTAAAATTTGTCATGTGCTAGTTAAAAAATATGAAATAATTGAGCTGAAATTAAATATTCTTCATAACTCATTCTGAAAAAATTGAAAATATTGATAAATAGTATACAAAACATCTTTTTTCTCGTAAACAAATTAAATCTAAACAATTTTGGTATGACAATTTCTTTATATTTGTACACTGAACTCAAATTAAATATTTAGGAGGGATACAAAAAATTGTAGCGTGCAAGGGTCATTTCATATGAGCATATCAAAAGTGATTTATTATTAATAATATATTAATAATTTAAAAATTGTTTGACATATGACATTGAAATTTTGTGTATACTATTTTACTTTATATTTTGAGTGTGTGGGAAAAAATTCAAAGCAATAAGAAGAAAACTGGATATTTTAATTTTCACATATACATTGCCTTAACACAGGAAATTGGCTCAGTTCCAAGATAGGGTGTCCGGTTTAGTCAGGTTTTACTGTGTTAATAAAAATCATGCATATTCAACACAGTGGGTTCCTTTTCTAAAGACTCTTCAGCAAGTTAGGTTATGGTTTATATTATACCACTTACACAAGTCTGTGTTTAAGATTTATGGTGCAACTTTTTGAAATAACGTGTTTTGTTGTAAGTATTATAAGCGACTGCACTTCTGTTGTTTTAGAGCCACGGATTGTGTTGTGCTGCAACTCAAGTTATAAAATAGTGTCAACAACTCACAGAAGTTGCATACTCAACTAACTTTGGAAACTAACCCAAATATTTTAAGCACAACATTAGCATTAGCTGATCCCTTGAAAGAGGACAGCAGAGACTTCAGGAAGCGGCAGTTTTCAGAGAATAGTAGAACAATAACATTTTGTCATTTGAGGCGATAGTTACTAAAACTTGAGAAAGACTGAAGTTAGCAATTTCAGGGTAGGTGCATATTAATCAAGGAGTATTTGGGTTTTTGCTAGTACTTAACAGTTGCCAAGTCTACTGTTGCACCCCTCTGTCTGTAAAAAGGATCCTTCGACTACAAATTGCAGCTTAAGTCCTTCACTACACACATCCATTCCTTGTAGTTGTATACTATGAGCTTTACATCTCTTAAGAGTTGCATTAGTCGTACAAAACTTTGAGCAGAAAAAATCAAACAATGCAAATTAAGTAGCTTGATACTGAGCGAGTTGTCTCAGGCGGTAACGTGTGTGGTCCACATTCAGGAGGTCACAGGTTCAATTAACTCCCCTTCATTTGATTTGTTTCATTCTCTCTAGTCAGTCTTTCCAGGTTGTAAGGGTCAGCAGGATTGCTGGTAGAATGTGCTGCGATGGAACTTGCATCTTGGAAATATGGTGTTTGGCTGAGGGGAGGCCCTGTAGACAGCTGGCCGCCCACCTGGGGAACTGATTGACATGCCGGACCTGGCTGGTATAGGTTGTGAGGAGTTATAAAGCTAATTTTTATACATATGTAATGCCATTAGCAATATGCACTAAAGCTACACTAGCAAACTTTACTCCTTCGTGGACAGAAATGTTATGGCATCTGCACATACATGACTGTGCAACTTCCCCCACCAAGAGCCTTTCAGCCACTACGCAGATCTTGTCTTGCCTCACAACCTATAGCACACTCTGTCCTGTCCTGGAACTCCATTGGGTTGAAAAACTCCATGCACCCGTTTGGGACCCACTGTAGTACTGTCTGTGATGTGTTCTGTCCGCCTGTAGGGTACTTTCGTGTTATCCTTCCTCCCGGGGTCTGAGACACATTGATTAATGTACAGGAATCCCCACCATAACAGACAAGACAAGTAGCATACTTTAGTTGCAGATAATGCAAGTGACATTCGTGTGCAGTATGTCCTCTACTCCAGGTGAGCTCATCTGCTTACAGATTCATGGTAGCAATAACCTCTTAGACTTTGGTTTTTATGGAAGTGGCCAATTTTTGGAAACTTTTCACACTCATTTATTGGTAGTTCCAAAAGGGTTGGGTTAAATCGAAAATTATTTGGGTATTGTGAATAGTGACACTGTTATTACGGGTTACTTTGGAACCACATTCGAGTTCACTGTCAAGAATAGCATACCAATAGTAGAGTAATTCAGTTCTTAGGCAAATGCACGACAGAAATTTTGTAATACAAAAGAAAGTACCGACATTTGATATAATTCACTTATGTATTTACCGACATGCAGTAATCTGCTTGCTTTTGTACATTTTATCTAAGTGCCACTATAATGCCCTTTTATGAACTGGGCATGATGTATGAAAATAGAAATGCTCGATGCTCTTTTGAGAATTATTGTCATAATCTAGCAGTACGTGTCCTCAAAATAATTTGTTTCAAACAAAAAGAACCTTAAGCGTGGATTCTGAATGAAATTAGCAACTTCTGTATGTGTTCTGTGGTTTTGAAAGTCCAAAGAGGCTGCAATTTATAATGCCTGTTTTCATCAATTAAATACTTTGTGACGGTACAAAAACGTTCACTTAGTATAAATAATTGCATGATATTGTAAGAAATTTATCTTTTAAAATTTATATATTGCAAGTAGAGAGGGCAGACATGTGGGTGGATTAAGTGTTTTTAAAGTGGTAACATTTCTTTGTTAAGTAATTCAAAATTTAATCTTGTTAATATCGTATATTTGTACTACACTTAAATTCTCCAGCTGAGCATAATTTTTCACCAATGTGTTTTTTAATGTATTGAAGCCCTTAAGCGAACATTTATCATAAGTTTGAAGTAGATAATAAAATTAAGATGAATAATTTGTCAAATATCTTCCTTTCATAGAAGTTTGAAAACAGTGTTGTTGTAATTAATTTAATTTAAAAGGTGAGTTAATTAATGACACTGAACAACACTTACAAAATAATTTTCCGGAACGCATTTCGAAGGTTAACTTTCCTCCATTATCAACCGGACAACAACTGGGTTTCCATGGTGTTTCATGGTGCGGATGGTGATGCTTCTTCTGATGTTTCTTCATGGGAACAAATCTTTATTTTAAAAAATAGAAACCGAGTATTTAATTTCGACATTCCTCAGAGGGACATTTTCAGTAAGTTCATTGAACCGTTACCATAAGAAACATCAGAAGAATCATCACCATCCGCACCATGAAACACCATGGAAACCCACTTTTTGTCCGGTTGATAATGGAGGAAAGTTAACCTTCGAAATGCGTCCCGGAAAAATATTTTGTAAGTGTTGTTCAGTGTTATTAATTAACTCACCTTTTAAATTAAATTTGTCAAATGTTTATTAAAATAAATTTTAGTAAGTAGAAAAAGTTGTGAGATGGCATGGTAAAGTGAAGATTCGTGGTTTGAATCCCAGGCATAGCACTCAGTAATGTAGAAACTGATTATCTGGGTTTGTGGGCCATGGTCTAGTCAGGAAACTCCTTCCAGACGTTTCATCCTCAGTGGCGTTGCCTTAACACTCTCTTAGTCTTGGCGATGACTGACACGGAGCTTTATACGTTTGGCGCGCGGGTGGGCGGAGCTAGTTCCTGGTTGCTCCGGTCTCGGCTTATTGGTACGGCTGCTGTGGGGGCAGGGTTGCTGCTTCTATAGTCTATGCTTGATGTTGAGGCTGTTGGCGGCGTATGGTCCTGGATTTGTTGACGGTCAGGTTTCCTGCGTGCTTTCTGTAATGCTGGATGCCAGGCTCTATTTAGGCGTTTGGTTTCTTCCTTTCTATTGAAGGTTGGAAACATTTAAATGAATGGAAGGTGATTGATACATCATACAGACCTCATAGCAACATAAAGAAGTATCAATTAGAGCAAACATGTTTCAATAGCAACAGTAGATGCAAAATCCAGGTTCCTGATATTGTCCCTGACAAGCAATCCAGCAGTAACATAAACTGGACATCTTATCTTCTGCAATGCAAGGAATGTGTTACTTTAGCTCCAGCTTGCAGTGTTTGCATCAGTTAGACATTGTCTGTGTGCTGCATCATTCTATTTATGTGGTTATTTGCTTTGTGTTTAGGTGTATCTGTGCGTATATGGTGTGGTGTCTACCTCACATTCAAAAGGTCCCGAGTTCAAATCTAGATTAGGGTAGATTATCTGAATAAGGTTTTTCTTTCAGTTTTCCCTTATTCTGAGAAGACAAATGCAGGGTAACTTTAAGCTCTATGAACCTCAGGTGCATTTGAGCAACATTTCACTGATTTCATTCATTCATCATCCAATATATTATGTTGGTGGATGCTCAGTTTTACCGCCAACCTGCTAGCCGTATTTTATTTAATTTTTATCCCCAACTTAGTTCTTATATGCTCCAACACTCAGAGTGCCATTCAAGCATTGAAACAGTTTATCGGCATCTCAGCATGCATTATGAAAGATCAGAGTCGTCTCTCAAGTAGCAGTTAGTTTTTACATGGACCCCAGGCCATGTGGGCATTACTGACAATGAGCTAGGCAGATGCGACTGCTATGTCTCTGTTTGTCAAAGTTTTCCACTGACACTGCCCTTATGTGAATGTTCAATAGTATTCCATCACTATCTGTTTTTGGTCTTTGGAAAGCATTGGCGAGAACTGAATTCTGGACAATCAAGGACACCTTACAGTCCTGGAGGAGTTGGGTACTTGGTTGGTGGTGTCCTATTGTTTATCCAGAGACAAGTTTGACAGTACTGTCTATGTCTGTCAGGTGCCGGCTGCCCACCACCTACCAATGCGTTCGGTACCCACTCAAGGTCCAGGTTTAGGGGCTTAAGGATCGTTAAACCACACTATACATTTTCACATTTCACTGTAATTATAGCAAGGATACAATAAGATAAAACAATAGTCAGGTATTTTAAAACATGAATCGCTATATGTTGACATTGTTTCATACCCTTGATGACCATGAGAAAAATGGAATAGCGACTTACTACTTGAAAAAAGCATTGCATTCACATGACTTTCTCTACTCAGTTATACTATTCTTAGAAGAGTTTTATTCTATCTACTTCTTAATCATAAAAGTATAAAAAGCTCCTTAAATTAAAACACAACTCAGACTTGTTAACAAACCCAATATGGGCGACCTTATTCTGCAAAACCTCAAGGTCAAATCGGGCATTTTGGAGTTGCCACGGAGGATCACCGCTCTACAGCAGGTATTGGGAGGTCATATGAGATGAGCAGTTCTCGAAATCGAATACTGCTTGGGCAGATTGTAGTTCTATACCACATATAACGGTGAGCAAGATCCAGTGCAATACAGCTTAAAAGTAGGACAACCTGGCTGAGCTACCAAACTTGCAACAAATGGATAGAGTAAAACTGAGCATGAAGATGTAGATGGAGCTGTATTATTTACTAGCATTATACACAATTGTATTTCTCTGCTGAAATACTACGCTGATGATGGTTGCTATGTAGCATAAATAACCTAAATCAAGCCAGCGAAAAATCTATATAAAAACTCGCTTAAATTTTCTAGAGTATTGCAGTTGATCTGTTCCCAATAATTCCAGCCTTAGTACGTAATCTTCTAAATATGTCACACTATGAAAGTTGTTTAAATATAATCAGAAACTCTTGTAAACGGAGAAAATATGTAGCGCTAAAAATTCATTAATCACGGTGTCATGGGCTACTATGCCAAGCTCTAGATGTTTAATGTTATCATCTTTACTGGATATTTCATTTTTAATATACGCCATTAACATCAGTTGGCAAGATAAGATATTTCAATTCCGTATTGCGTTTCTTTGCTGAGAAGATATTTGGGAAGGTCTGTGTACGCACCTTAAAGGATTTGGTACATCGTCACGTTTGCCTATTGGCCTACAAAGCTCACGGAATGCAGAATGTGTGTGTAGCCCATTACGGAATCATTTCTCAAAATATGTGAAAATTAAGTAATGTATGATTTCCAGATACAGAGTGCGCTTAAATTGTAATTTTTGGTAAAATAGATTTTTTTAGCATCTGAAAATATAATTTTCATTTCAGAACACACCTGGGGTATTTTAGTTCAGAAACTTATCGATTTTAATTATATATTGGGGAAAGTTGTCACTGACATTTGGTAACACTGGATCGATAAAACTGACTACCTGCTGGACTTTATCAGTTTGTGTTTGATCTTCGTCCTAAGGTAAGCTAGGAAATTGGCTTTTATATTAACACTTCCATATACACATTGCTTAGACAGACCCTTAAAATACAGGCAGTGGCTTATGCCCAAACATGCTGCACAACAACGGTATATTGTGGAGTAATCGGTATCTGGCCGAGGCGAATGAGCATTTTAAATGTTTCTGCTTGGCTGTTTTTCATCTTAAGATTTTCATTCTCAGATAATTGCACCAGTTCAGTAATGTCTACTTCACCTTTAAAGTTCTGCATAGTTTATAGCTTTTGTATTGGCTTTTCTTTTCCTTTTTTTGTTCTATTTGTACTGTGCCTTTAACTGCAGTGTTCATATTCGTAGTGTTTTCTATGGAACCTGCTACCATATTGGTAATGGTGTTAACTGATGTGCATTTGTCATTGAATTTTATACATTAGATGTCACCACATTGACACTTCCATGTTCTGTAACCGTGGATAGAGAAAAGTTCTCTCAGTCAGGGATCCCTTGTACAGGAGCTAAATGTTCTGCCAAATGAGCTCCAGAGATAGTCAACTGTGAACTATTTGAACTACCAGCAACTGAAAATGAATGGGCAGTTCAGAGTTCTATAGCGTGAACGGTTCATTTTGAACAGTTCAGTGAACTACTTTATCTGTTACAGATACAACATGACTGCACAGCCGCATCCTAACCACCAACTTCTTACGAGGATTGTTGCTCTGGAGGAGAAGATGAAAACAGTGTTTGATCTTCTTGGAACAAATGATGAATATGGACTTCTCTGTGAAAACAGACACCTCTGTGCCATGCTGGTCAATAAAGAACAAAGGATAACTCAACTGGAGCAAGATCTTGAAACAAGTAACAAAGAGAATAAGGATTTGGAGGAAAAGTTGAAGGACTTGGAAAATAGACTTGAAACAAGTAAGAAAGAGAATAAGGATTTGCAGGAAAAGTTGAAGGACTTGGAAAATAGACTTGAAACAAGTAAGAAAGAGAATAAGGATTTGCAGGAAAAGTTGAAGGAATTAGAAAAGAGACATGAGGAAGTGAAAGTTGAGATGTCAACTGGAAACATTGCCAGTAGCAGCAACGTGGAGGTGAGTAAAATGTACCAGACATTACAATTTGTAGTGAATGTTGATCTGTTTATAACAGATATAACAGTACGTGTGTGTGTTGTTTATTGAAGATGTACACAGGATTTAATTGTATTCAGTAACTTTCATAGTGATGTGTTTGATGTGGAATGTCAGCACATCTTGAAACTGGGAATTTAATTTAAAATATCATTGCAATTAGTGATTGTATGTTTTCTTCCATTGCAGTCCCAGGTAACAAACACAGACACTACAGAAAATGTTGCTGTGAGAGTTCAGCAACTGTTCAAGTTTACAAAAGATGGAAATGTAGCTGAAGTGAAGTCCATCATAGCAAAAGGAGTAGATGTAAATGTGGTAGATACTGGTGGCTGGTCTCCTCTACATTATGCAGCAGGCTATGCACATGTTGCAGTTTGTGAACATCTTCTGGACAAGGGGGCAGATGTTAATGTTAAGGATCGCTTGGGTTACACTCCCCTGCACTTGGCTTGTGATAGTGGACATGTTGCAGTTTGTAAACATTTTCTGGACAAGGGGGCAGATGCTAATGCTAAGAATCACTGGGGTAGCACTCCCTTGCACTGGGCTTCTGATAGTGGACATGTTGCAGTTTGTGAACATCTTCTGGACAAGGGGGCAGATGTTAATGCTAAGAATCACTGGGGTAGCACTCCCCTGCACTGGGCTTGTGATAGTGGACATGGTGCAGTTTGTGAACATCTTCTGGACAAGGGGGCAGATGTTAATGCTAAGAATCAACGGGGTTACACTCCCCTGCACTTGGCTTGTCATAGTGGATATGTTGATGTTGTAAAGTTACTTGTAGCTCGTGGTGCTTCTGTTAGTGTAAAGAACGATGAAGGTAGAACTCCTCTATCTGTTGCACAACGAGGTCTCGCATCTGTTTATGAATACTTGAACAAGTAGAATATTTACATGAAGCTCTCCGTCTGAGAGAAGTGCTATCTTTCATACTCAACACTAAGACGATAGCCATCATTACAGTTACAACTGCTACATAACACAGTCATGTTATAAACAATGCGCTACAAATGGAAAGAAGTGTGTTTGACCTCATAGCAAATATCTAGCCATTTGTCATGTGTTTACAAGTTACTTATTGTCTTTATCACTTATTCAATTTATAAAATTAATGTTGTATATTCAAAATACGAGTGTTTGACATAAACAGAAATAAGTCTATTGGAGGTGAACGTAGCATGTATAAATGTAACAATAAGAATTTGAAATGTAAAGAGCACCAAATATCACAAAATTTAGAAGAACAATGTTTTATATAAATTAAATGTGAAGAAGTTGTCTTGCTACTGTTGAGCACGATGAAAATGTGACTAATAACTAGAGGTGTTATAAAATGACTATTTTCTTACATTTGTGTTGATTTGAAATACACATTATTTGTTGTTCTGCATTTTTATAGTTTCTCTACATTAAGAAATCTATTTGATGGTGAGACACCAAATCGTATATTTCCTCTAAAATGGTACCTTATTTACCTTGCTGCTCGTAACTTCAGACTGTGAATGGACAGTGCTATGAATAAAGAATGTTGTATTTTTAAAAATGCCAAAGTAATGTTATTTGCCATTGTGAGTAATATTAACTGAATGTTATAAATATCTTACTGCAGTCAATTAGACTGTACAGTACTGTTTCAATTGTCTAAGAGCCGGTCTTATGAAATGTGTGTTAACCAAAAGTCCTCGACTATGATTAAATTCAAATTGCTGCACTGAACCAAAACTACGCTAGAGCACTGCACACCATAGGTCGGTCTAGCTGTTCTACCAACCTTAGAGACCTCAATGAAGTTGGTGCAACTGCAAGAAGAATGTGACGCTGTCTTAAAGCTTATGAGAGGTTTAGCAGCAAAGAAATCACTCAAGATTGAAGCAAAATATCATTTAACCTTTTTTTTACTAAGGAACATTTTTATTTTACACTGTCTGATGGTACATACTTCAAAATTTTGCAGAGTAATTTGAGATTGTTAACTAAATTTAAAATACAAGATTGTGAACTATGCAGACATTGCTGAAATGGACTGATGGGATCCCACTCCATCCAGGTGGTCCTACACAAATCACTAAACTCATGTAGGGGACTTGTCCCCACAACCAGTCTTGACGATCCGTCAAATCAGGAAATAGACATCTGACTCTCCAATCAAGTATGTCAAGCATACTGGCAACTCGAAAACACTATTACAAACAGTCGCAGTGTAGTGACAAAAAGATGTGGACTGCTGTTGTGCGCATGTACCAGACTGACATTGTCGATCTTGCTGTAAACACCTCCACTTACAACAGTGATCAGCATATATCTGATACCCTTGTCACATACTTTGCTGCTACTAGCTAGAGAGGTAGCTACGATAGTGCATTTAAACATATCAAGGAATCTGCTGAAGGGATAGATCTCGATTATAATGGTGATTTAGTGAATCGCACAATGCACCTTTCACTGTTACTGAGCTGGTGCGTGTTTTATCTGTAGCAAAGGACTATTTTGTTGGTCCCAATGACATCTACCGACAAATGCTACTTTATCTTCCACCTGAGGCTCCCTTCCTGCTGTACATTACAACTGCATGTGGGGTCAGTATGTTTTCCCATCCTCTTGGAGAGAGGGTGTCATCCCTATCTCTTGACCCGGAAAAGAGCGGACAGTTTCCTCTAGCTACTGCCCTGTTTACCTAGTGAGTGTAATTTGCAAGACCTTTTAATGTATGTTTAACACTCGCTTCAGCGTAGTGGCTAGGAGACGAATAACCTGCTGAGCAGTGTTCAGTGCAGTTTCCCTCGCCATCGTTCTAGTGTCAACATCTGACAGCATGGAGGCTTACATACAAAATGCATTTCTCCTGAAGCAGTACATCGTGGGTGTCTTCTTTGATCTGCAGAAGGCCTGCAACACCATCTGGTGCTATGGTATCTACCAAATGCTGCACGGCTAATGTTTCACTGTATTCCTTCCTTTGTGTTCAGAACTTCGCACTGCAAACAGGGGTCTCAAAAGAGGATCCAGATAATAGTGTATCCCAGGGGTCGATTCTTGGTTCATGCCTTTTTGCTGTAGCCATTAACAGTATCATTAGTGTCGTTCATAGTGGTATCCTGAGGTCACTTTATTTTGGCAAATTTGCAATCTACAATCGCTTTTCTGGACTTAAGCATATTGAACGTCAACTGCAGTTGACCATATCATCCATCCTTGGCTGGGTGCTTCGCACTGGCTTTTATTTCTCTCCTGTGATAATAGTGTGTGTCCACTTTCATTACCTTCGTGGTGTACACTCTTCATATTGACTGCAAGATCGACCCCTGCCATTTGTTTCGCACCCTAAGTGGGCCTCTTACCTCGACTGTGAACCTCATGGGAGCGCAATATTCATCAACTCTTGCTACAAGTGCTCAATATGTTATCTGGAGCCTCTGGGGGCAGTAATCACACTGTAAATATGACGTTCTGCCACTCAGTAGTTCTGTTGAAGCTAGACTATGGCAGTTTTATCTATGCTGCACGTCCGCCACTAAACTTTGACTTTTAAACACTATCATACTGGTATCGCTCTTGTTACTGAGGCGTTCCACACTAGTCGTGTCGAGTGACTAGGTTGATTCTCACAAACTTCCACTGTCTGTTAGATGCTCAGTTTTACTCTATTCATTTGTTGCAAGTTTGGTAGCTCAGCCAGGTTGTCCTACTTTTAAGCTGTACTGCGCCGGATCTTGCTCACTGTTATATGTGGTATAGAACTATATCCTGCCCAAGCAGTAATCGATTTCGAGAACTGCTCATGTCACATGACCTCCCAATACCTGCTGTAGAGCGGTGATCCTCCGTGGCAACTCCAATGCCTGATTTGACCTTGAGGTTTTGCAGAATAAGGTCGACCATATTGGGTTTGAGTTCATAAATATTTCGATTGTATATTTGGGACAAAAGAAAGTAATTGAAAATACAGAAAAACATAAGTGACAGTGAGAATTGCTATGGCAATGGCTTTGTGTTTTCACTTTCCCTGCTACATAGAATAAACAGGAAAAGTATTGTACTCAAACCAAAAATTTGACGAGATTTCAACGGGGCCCCCTGAATACAAGAAACAACTTTTTTTTTTGCAAGAAGGTCCATCTGTGTTTGTCTCTGTGTGACTGTGGACAGCATAACTCAAAAACGAACAGTCCAGTAAAAACCAAAGTAGGTATTTAAGTTAAATGTGCTTCAAAGATGTGACACAAATATTTTGAAGAAAATTCCACCACATTAAACAACCCTTTACATGTAACATTTTTGAAAAAATTCATTTTCACATAAATGGCTGACGATTTTGATTAAAATGCCATATGTTGATGCTTTCATGCCAAATGAAATTTAGTTATATCTTGAATTTATACGAAATGTCCTCATAAGTCCCCTTTATTCTATGACTTTTGCATAATTGGTAAACCATAAGGGAAAAATGATGATCTACGTACAAGTCAGTGTCTATGGTCAGACGTCTGTCAGGGAGCACAGGAACCTATGTACCAAACAGTTAACACCTGCAAGTATGAGAGTGAGAACTTACAATACAGTGTCTAGAGTCAGACATCTGTCAGGGCACACAGGAACCTATGTACTAGACAGAGGGAACACCTGCAAGTATGAGAGTGAGGACCTACAAGCCAGTGTCTAGGGTCAGACGTCTGTCAGGGAACACAGGAACCCATGTACCAGACAGAGTGAACACCTGCAAGTATGAGAGTGGGGACTTACGTCAGACGTCTGTCAGGGAGCACAGGAACCTATGTACCAAACAGTTAACACCTGCAAGTATGAGAGTGAGAACTTACAATACAGTGTCTAGAGTCAGACGTCTGTCAGGGCACACAGGAACCTATGTACTAGACAGAGGGAACACCTGCAAGTATGAGAGTGAGGACCTACAAGCCAGTGTCTAGGGACAGACGTCTGTCAGGGAACACAGGAACCCATGTACCAGACAGAGGGAACATCTGCAAGTATGAGAGTGAGGACTTACAAACCAGTGTCTAGAGTCAGACGTCTGTCAGGGAACACAGGAACCCATGTACCAGACAGAGGGAACACCTGCAAGTATGAGAGTGGGGACCTACAAGCCAGTGTCTAGGGTCAGACGTCTGTCAGGGAACACAGCAACCCATGTACCAGACAGAGTGAACACCTGCAAGTATGAGAGTGAGGACTTACAAACCAGTGTCTAGAGTCAGACGTCTGTCAGGGAACACAGGAACCCATGTACCAGACAGAGGGAACACCTGCAAGTATGAGAGTGAGGACCTACAAGCCAGTGTCTAGGGTCAGACGTCTGTCAGGGAACACAGGAACCCATGTACCAGACAGAGGGAACACCTGCAAGTATGAGAGTGACGACCTACAAGCCAGTGTCTAGGGTCAGACGTCTGTCAGGGAACACAGGAACCCATGTACCAGACAGAGGGAACACCTGCAAGTATGAGAGGGAGGACTTACAAGTCAGTGTCTAGAGTCAGACGTCTGTCAGGGAACACAGGAACCCATGTACCAGACAGAGAGAACACCTGGAAGTATCAGAGTGAGGACTTACAAGTCAGTGTCTAGAGTCAGACCTCTGTCAGGGAACACAGGAACACATGTACCAGACAGAGTGAACACCTGCAAGTATGAGAGTGAGGACTTACAAGCCAGTGTCTAGAGTAAGACGTCTGTCTGGGAGTACAGGCATTTTCAGGAAAAGGTCCGTGTGTGTATGTGTGGACAGTATAACTCAAAAACAAAAAGTCGGTTAAAAACCAAAGTTGATATTTAAGTTAAATGTCTTTCAAGGAAGCCACACCAAGTATGTAAGAAAATGGTCCCAACCTAAACTACCCTTAATATGGACAATTTTTCGAAAATTTTGATGTTCTTGAAAATGACCCTAATGATTTCGATTAAAATGGCATATGTTTTAGATATTTTTATGGCAAAAATGTATATCTTGAACTTTCAGGCTATAGTGCATGTAGTCCTGTTTACTCTGGATGACTTTTGAGTAACTGGTAAACCGTAAGAGATAGACCAAATCTTACTCTACAGAAAGTGTAGATCTCGTTAACACACACAATTTATGTCCGAATGAAATTTTGTGGGGAGTGAACCATTTCGCGGATATTCCTTGTTATTTGAGTGAGTTTTCCAATATTTCCAATCCTTCACATAGCCACCAGCTCTAACAGGTTTGACTTCCTCTCTAGGCCTGCTGGAATCGTTACTCATCCCCTCCCCCCCCCCCCGCGCCCTTTTCTCTTTCCCATGGCAAGCGCTTGTCACCACGATGGACGATACACATCAATGCAGTAGCCATAACCCTTCTGATGTTGAATGTTTGTTTGGTGAATTTGGATACATCCATTGTTGTGATTGTCGTTTTGTTTCCAGCGTGTCATGTTAGATCCAAGTTTCATCTCCAGTAACAATAGATTTCAAAAAGTTCTCCCCTTCATCGTGATAACGGTCAAAGAAATTCAAAGCTGAAGCCACTCGGTGACTTTTGTGGGCGTCCGTCAACATATTTGAAACCCAAAGAGCACAAAGTTTTAAGTGCTCAGTAACGATAGAGTGTACGACAGATCTTGACAGTTCAGTGCATTTGGTGATGCAGTACTATCAGCAAGCAAACGAATATTGGCACTAGATTCTTGTGACGACTGATGGGCTCTGGCTATGTGTATGTTGATGCCACGCTTTGTAAGCTCTTTATTGCATAATTTGCATGTTACTAATTCCACTAGCTTACATGAAGATGTAGATGGAGCTGTATTATTTACTAGCATTATACACAATTGTATTTCTCTGCTGAAATACTACGCTGATGATGGTTGCTATGTAGCATAAATAACCTAAATCAAGCCAGCGAAATATCTATATAAAAACTCGCTTAAATTTTCTAGAATATTGCAGTTGATGTTTTTCCTAATAATTCCAGCCTTAGTATGTCATCTTCTGAATATGTCACAGTATGAAAGTTGTTTAAATATAATCAGAAACTCTTGTAAACGGAGAAAATATATAGCGCTAAAAATTCATTAATCACGGTGTTATGGCCTACTATGCCAAGTTCTAGATGTTTAATCTTATCATCTTTACTGGATATTTCATTTTTAAGTTTTACACAAAATTTCCTTAGGGTACTCACTGCTTGAAGTATGTCAGCCTTTATGTCCTTTCTTAAATTGGCACTTATTTCTGTAACCTGTATTAACTTATCCAGCGCACTTTCAACACAAGAGTCAGTATCATCAACCATCGTGTGATATCCATGTTGGCAATGTTCACCACGATGCACTGCTTGATGTATGTCAGCCTTTATGTCCTTTCTTAAATTGGCACTTATTTCTGTAACCTGTATTAACTTATTCAGCGCACTTTCAACACAAGCGTCTGTATCATCAACCATCGTGTGATATCCATGTTGGCAATGTTCACCACGATGCACTGCTTGATGTATGTCAGCCTTTATGTCCTTTCTTAAATTGGCACTTATTTGTGTAACCTGTATTAACTTATCCAGCGCACTTTCAACACAAGAGCCAGTATCATCAACCATCGTGTGATATCCGTGTTGGCAATGTTCACCACGATGCACTGCTTGATGTATGTCAGCCTTTATGTCCTTTCTTAAGTTGGCACTTATTTCTGTAACCTGTATTAACTTATTCAGCGCACTTTCAACACAAGCGTCTGTATCATCAACCATCGTGTGATATCCATGTTGGCAATATTCACCATGATGCACTACTGGATGTATGTCAGCCTTTATGTCCTTTCTTAAATTGGCACTTATTTCTGTAACCTGGTTAACTTATTCAGTGCACTTTCAACACAAGAGTCAGTATCATCAACCATCGTGTGATATCCGTGTTGACAATGTTCACCACGATGCACTGCTTGATGTATGTCAGCCTTTATGTCCTTTCTTAAATTGGCACTTATTTCTGTAACTTGTATTAACTTATTCAGCGCACTTTCAACACAAGAGTCAGTATCACCAACCATCGTACCGCCTGCGGTGCCGTAGTAGTAAAAGCGGGCGTTAAACACTACAACAATACACAATACCAACCATCGTGTGATATCCGTGTTGACAATGTTCACCACGATGTACTAGTTGATGTATGTCAGCCTTTATGTCCTTTCTTTAATTGACACTTATTTCTCTAACCTGTATTAACTTATCCAGCGCACTTTCAACACAAGAGCCAGTATCATCAACCATCGTGTGATATCCGTGTTGGCAATGTTCACCACGATGCACTGCTTGATCAGTTAAACCTTGTCACATAAAAGGAATGCTCTCTTCATTCAAAATGTTTTCTGTAATGTTCAAATTAACCTTAAATCCAAGGTGTCCTACGGCCATGAAACAACAATCCCTTGACACAAATTTTTAGAATTTACCGACGTGTAACAAATCTCTGATAATGCAAAAACTGACACAACACTTCAACACCATACATAGCCAAATCACACTTATAGAAGTTAATTATTACCATTATTTATCTGTTTCCCTACTATTTCTTTATAAAGGATTAATGTTAGCGGTGAATAACTCCAGTAATATACGCCATTAACATCAGTTGGCAAGGTAAGATATTTCGATTCCATCTTGCGTTACATTGCTGAGACAACATTTGGGAAGGTCTATGTACGTACCTTAAAGGATTTGGAACATCGTCACATTTGCCTATTGGCCTACAAAGCTCACGGAATGCAGAATGTGTGTGTAGCCCATTTAGGAATCATTTCTCAAAATATGTGAAAATTAACTGATATATGCTTTCTAAGTTTCACTTAGACGTATTTCTGTCTGGACGCGTCTTCATTCTCAATAGTTTCTCGACTCGTGGTTAAACAGGAAACGTCTGTTCTGGTAATGACTGTGCTGCTCTCTGGGTTGCTGGAATGTTCACGTAGTCATGAATTTTGATATACCACAAGCAGACGACATAATGAAGTTTATATCCAGCTTTCTATATATTCCAAATTTCAACTAAACAGTTAATTAACTAATTTCCAAGTAAAAGAAATTTGGAAATCAGACTATTATTATTTTAGCAATGAATGCTGATTAGAGCAGAATTGCCTTATTTTGCAAAAAATGCTAAATTCCAGTGATTTTGAATATAAAAATTACTTGTCACTTTCTTTTAAGTTCATTCCAGGGTCCAAATGACTTAGATGTCGACGGGCCCTTAAACACCACTCACTCACTTTTACGTTCATTCCTGTGAATTTTTAAATTACAACTAGGCATAAAGTAAAACTCTCAATTACAATAATAGTGCAGTAATGGCTGATGATTGAAGATGGTTTAACATTGTTGCAAGTTAACAATTCTGTCATTAGTGAAAATGTCATTATCAGTAAAGTGCAACAAGTTGCTCACTTAAAGAAGGCAACATTATTGCAGGGGATATAACTTTGAAAGATTTAATTGATAGCATATCAGTAACAATTCAAAGTGGCAAATTGATATTATGCAGCAATTAGTACATTTAGATTTTGCAAATGCTGCATAGAAATGTATTTGTGTTTGCTGTTGATTCCCAGTGGATGCAGAGAGGTATTTCTTGAGAGAAAGCAATATTGTAACATGTGCTATATTGTCTTTTACCAAGTATAAGTGTGCAATGATTCTGTATGTTGAACGTATCAGAGTACTCTAGCACCAAAAACAAATAAAATTACTGTTTTGTTGTGATTGTAGCTTCCACAGTACACATTTTCTATTCTAAACTATAATATGCTAAATATATTTAATAAAAAATGTCAACTACCAAAAAATAAATATAGCGAGGTATATCTGTATATAAAATGTAGCGCGAAAAACAAAAACAGACTCATTTCACAAAATTTAAAAAAAAATGAATGTAGGAAAACATTTTTGTAGTGTTATTTATCATGAATTAAAATAAATATTGAACATTAAAGCAATAATAAAAGCTAGATAGAACGGAAAAAACACAAAAATTAGAACTGATTTTGCAAATTCACAAAAAAAAGATGATGCTGAAAGAGAGTGCCTGTACATATAGCTGCCCTATCAACATTCGGTATACGGTACCACTGATTATTTAGCCCCTTTCTAATCCACAGCTGAAATAGAACTACCTAGCGGGTCTCCTTGCACTCGACCAACAGGATATTTCTGGCCATGAAACTGAGGATCTCTTAACGCCAGAGAGCACTTTGAGTCACAGGATATTTCTGGCCATGAAACTGAGGATCTCTTAACGCCAGAGGGCACTTTGAGTCTCACTGAATGACTTGCAGTTTCTTTCTCTGGAGCAAGTGCAAGATCAGTCCGTGAGAGTTGTGTGTTTTCATAAAAATAACCCAAATCTTATATAATGAACATTATTGAGTGAAAATGAATTTCAGTAATTTCATGGTTGTCACATCTTGTAGGTTCTTCTTGAATTACATAGAAGAGAAAACGTTATTTGTCACTAACATCCTAAGTGACCTTAGCTTATTCAAACATAACACGTGAGTGCCTGTACATTCCCTGATTCTGGTCTTATCCTGATTTTCACCACTGAGTTGTATTTAAAGAAAGATTTCTGCTAGCCATAGCCAACATTGGAGCATGGAAACCACACACTGTTAAATGGCATAGTCAGGATGAGATGGTTTCACCGCCTTCATTTACAAATGGTTCTCCTTGCTAACATGTTCTATAAAGGTAGCGAGCAATTTGAATTTTACTTGCACATCACTGATTTTTCCCTCAAGTAGATGTATCGTGGGATACGATAACCATTCCAGTTTCATAACTGGGCAGCAGACAGCTGACATAAATGTACTGTGACTTTATTACCTGGATGTTCAGCTTCTTTGAAGAAGTATATCCACACACTCCTGTCTTACAAAGGTCGTGCTGCAGGACGACAGCTTCATGCTACACTAAACTTATATCTCTGGAAAATAGCTAATAGACAAGTATGTGATACATGTAACTTCGTAGCAGCTCATAAAGGTGTTTAGGGCTACCACATTATTTTATGAAAATGTAGGACATTTGACAAAAATCTATGACACAATGGTAATAAACAAATGCAGAACATTGTAGGTGAATGCAAAAATAATGTAAATGTATAACATAAATGATATATAGGCATAGCCACTTAAATTTTCTTCAAATCCTGAAACATACGTGTTAAGTGTGATCATGAACAGTCAGTTCTACTTCTCTGAAGAAGCAATCTTGCACAAAACTTCTCGCTTGTTTGAAATACAGTCAAGAAATTCCACACAGCTGAAGTTTTGTAAATTGTGCTTCACCAAAACAATAGTTCTAACTGAATCAATAGACAGACACACCCACTCTCAGATTCAGCCACTCAAGACACACAGACTCACCCACTCACTCACAAACACACCCACTCGCAGGCACACCCACTCACATACTCACCCACTCACTCAGTTACCCACTCACTGACTTGCTAATTTACTGACTCACTCGCTGACTCACTGACCACTCTCTTACCCATTTACTCACTCATTCACTCCTTAGTTACTCATTCACTCTCATACACCACCATCTGAGTCACTCATTCACACACTTCAGCCAACCACTCACTGACTGAGTCACACACCTATTCATTCACTCACTCACACACTTCATCCAACCACTCATTGACTCAGTCACACACCTATTCATTCACTCACTCACACACTTCATTCAACCACTCATTGACTCAGTCACACACCTATTCATTCACTCACTCACACACTTCATTCAACCACTCATTGACTCAGTCACACACCTATTCATTCACTCACTCACACACTTCATTCAACCACTCATTGACTCAGTCACACACCTATTCATTCACTCACTCACACACTTCATCCAACCACTCATTGGCTCAGTCACACACCTATTCATTCACTCACTCACACACTTCATTCAACCACTCATTGACTCAGTCACACACCTATTCATTCACTCACTCACACACTTCATTCAACCACTCACTGGCTCAGTCACACACCTATTCATTCACTCACTCACACACTTCATCCTATCACTCACTGAGTCAGTCACTCTTTGACTCAGTCACACACATATTCATTCACTCACTCACACACTTCATCCAACCAATCATTGACTCAGTCACACACCTATTCATTCACTCACTCACACACTTCATCCAACCACTCACTGAGTCAGTCACACACCTATTCATTCACTCACTCACACACTTCATCTAACCACTCACTGAGTCAGTCACACACCTATTCATTCACTCACTCACACACTTCATCTAACCACTCACTGAGTCAGTCACACACCTATTCATTCACTCACTCACACACTTCATCTAACCACTCACTGAGTCAGTCACACACCTATTCATTCACTCACTCACACACTTCATCTAACCACTCACTGAATCAGTCACACACCTATTCACTCACTCACACACTTCATCTAACCACTCACTGAGTCAGTCACACACCTATTCACTCACTCACACACTTCATCTAACCACTCACTGAGTCAGTCACACACCTATTCATTCACTCACTCACACACTTCATCCAACCACTCACTGACTCAGTCACACACCTATTAATTCACTCTCTCACTCACACACCTGTCCACCCAATCATTCGTTTTAGCCATTTATATAAACATGTTGAAATATAATTGGACCAGTGAAAACAGTTTTCTTTTCAATGTTCATACAGCTGATGTTACAATAATTGTATTGGACTACGAAAGAAAATCAACATGTGATGTTGACCCAGTGGAGGGGAAGAGGTGGCATAGCACAGCTCGGTTGATATAGAGGCATACGGCATTACCGACGGAATTGTTAGTTCGCAAAAGCACCGGTCGCAACATCCGACATCAGCGCCATTTATGACATCACCTCCCAACATAGAGCTGATGATCTGGTGTAAGCTGTGTATACATCTAACGTTAAATGATAATGTCATTATCTGTGTTAATTTGTTGGGCGTCTAACATACTTCTGCAAATTAATGTTGTATTGTAACTTTTGTGACGTTTGAATGAAACAGTCACATGACAGTGCTGTGCCTTTTTTTTTTTTTTTTTTTTTTTTTTAATCGGGTGTGGCATGGGGTCCGGTACCGCTTGAAGCAAACCGGATGATTGTGAGTACAAGTTCCGAAGGGTGGTACATGGAGGCAGGTCTAATGCCTTGGCTGATGCCCTGACACAGACCTGCGACTTAGGTAAGCTTGTGTCATTGTCATTGGGGGACTAATGGGTCTTGGTGGTGAGATAAAGTTAAAGATCTGGATGAGTTTACGCTGGATGTCTATAGTTTCTTTTGTTGTGGTTTGTGAGGTATCCTCGATCCTGGACAGCGTGCGCTGTATTGATTCAAAGTCATCACTGTTGTCGAGCTCTATGATGGCAGCACGGAGTTGGTGAAGTAGCCGAGCTGCGGCGTTGAAACCTGTGGTGTGATGCGTAAGCTGACGGGCAATCGCAGCATGTCGCTTGCGGTTGACCCGTCTCTGCTTGTTGACATTCAGGTTCAAGGTTGCTATTGCCTGCGTAAGTGCAGGAACGCTTTCTGCGGCGGTAGCTCTGATCTCTTCCATTACCGAGGTGAGTTCTTGCGGTTCGCTGTTGACAGGTAGCGGCAGGGCTGTAACTGCCGATGCGAGTTTAGAGACTGCAGTGGTTAGCTGTTTGCAAGCATCCTCTATTCTGTGTAGACGGTCGTCGAGACCGGTGACCAGAGAGAGGAGTTGCTGGGCTTCATCGCTGCGAAGTTCCATATGGGTTGGTGTTGTTGTGACATCGGCGTATGTGGATGTAGTCTGCTGCGTTGGTGGTGTTGCTTTGTTGTTAGGAGCTGGTCGGCGGTGTGGCTGTGATGTCGATGCTGAAGTGCTGGTAGGAACTGGTCTGCTGTGAGGCTGTGTAGCTGCGCTGGCTGGTGCTGGTTGAAGGGCGGGGGCCCTAGGGTAAAGGGGGCACTGCGCTTGACCGGTGAAATGGCCTGTGCCATTGCAGGTAGCGCAGTACCGGCGGCGACGGCGGAGATCGTGGTTAGTGCATTCACTGGTGAAGCCGTAGGTCCCACAGTAATGGCAACGAGGTGCGGCGCTGCAGGTGGTTGCGTCGTGCCCATATCTGCAACATCTGCGGCAGGGCACTTGTCGTGTAGTCCTGGGCGGCTCAGCAGGCAGGCGCCGTCCGAGTAACGGCAGGCCGGTCCTTTAAGCGGCTTCTCGATCTGCTGAGTCGGCGAAGATGATCCTAGCCATGTGCGTTGGTCCCCGGGAAGTGACGATACGAATGGCCCTCATTGCTGATGGCCACTCGTGTTGTGCTGAGTAGATGCCTCGCTGGGAAGTCGCAAGGAACTCCACGGATAATGACACTGGCTCCCGAGGGGGGGCCAGTGTGTTCGGGCGGCGATGGTGTGTTGGCCGGGTGAAGTTCTGAGGACGCTGGTGGTGGAGACGGCAGCTCCGGGAGTGGTACTACCACTGCCTCTCCCGGGGAGCTAGCCTCCTGCCTGAGTGGCAGTGACCGCTCGACTGGTTGTCTCTCTGACTGCGGTGAGGTGGTGTCAGCGCTAGTGGCGCTCGGCGCGGCGGTGGCCGCAACAACGGCGGCTGTGTTGGTTGTCTCGGCGGTGGCGTTTTCTCTGGTTGTCTCGGCGCTGATGATGCTTTTGGGTTCCGGGGCCGATGTGGGCCCAGAGCCCGGCGTTGACGGCGATTTCCTGCGTAGCTGTGCCACTTGTTGCTGCACCTTATAAAGATAAGATAAACGATATCTGTATCTTCCTGGCGGACACACCTCGTTACACGTACTCTGTGATCAGATTGCAAGGTGAGTAGCTGTTAAAATAATACTTTTTCAGTTGATAAGGGTTAATGTTCTAGTGTGTTGCTGTTAGTTGAACCATGCGAAAATATGACAAACATTTCAATAAATATTAACTTAATAATGTTAAGATAAAGAAATGGATACAAGAAATCCCAACTGCTTTTTGTAAATGTTGTAAAGTGCAACTACGTGCTCACCATAAATAACACAAATACTGGTGTGTTAAACAAAAGTTAGCAGCGTATTGCCCTGTCAAAAACTGTCACGCACTATTGCACTCCCGCTAAAAATTCGATGCCAAGATTGCATCCGAAATATATGTTTTGAGGTCCCCTGATTAAAATAAAGATACTTCGGCGACGTCTCTCTCTCTCTCTCTCTCTCTCTCTCTCTCTCTCTGTGTGTGTGTGTGTGTGTGTGTGATCAGTATAACTGAGTGTAACTCAGAAATGAGAAGTTGGTTAAAAACCTAAGTTTCTATTTAAGTTTAATATCTTTAAGCTATACAACACAAAAAAATTGTGCAAAATTCCTCCAACCTAAACTAGCTTCTGCATGAAAATGTTTCGAAAATTTTGATTTTCTCAAAAACGGCTCTAACGATTTTGATGTTTAAGATATTTATATGGCGAATGATACGTACATTGTGAATTTTCTGGTTATAGCCTTTGTAGTCCTGTTTACTCTTGATAACTTTTAAACAACTGGTAAACCGTAAGAGATAGACCAAATCTTACTGTGCAAAAATGTAGATCTCGTTAAAACACATTTATATCCAAATGGTTTTTTGTGCACTCAACTATTTTGGAGATATTCCTTGTTATTTGTGTGAGTTTTGCAACACTTAAACTTTTCTCAAATGGAAGGTCGTTACTCTTTTATCCCTTGGTCGTTCAAAGAGCGGAATTTAAAAGCCTTCATATGGTGACATTCAAAGCTTTTAACTATCGCTCAAAGCCAACTGTATTCCCGTGTTCTCCTTGGACCTACAAGGAAATAAGCAATAAGATAACCTCTACAAATGTTTATCTCAACTAACACGAAGATATACGAATAAGAGTTTGCAGGAATAGTTAGTAGGTAGAAGAGTAGAGAAACTCATGTGAATGCAGCATATAAGATTGTTAGAAAAACGTTCATCCGTGACTGTGAACAGCTAACTCCAACTCCAGCTTAATTTATTAAAGAAATTCGGCCTGGTGCTGGGGTATAGGGCCCGGCTTACAGGCTACGCTTTACATATTGTTACAACTAACTGTATTTACATGCGGTAGTCTTCTGGGTTGGGGAAAAACTCATACGTTGACCATGCTTACGTCACCGAGAACAGTATTATTTGATCTTACTTGTTACTGCAGTTCTTGGATTGTCTTTTTTTGTTACGAGTGGGAAGAAGCGTGGGGTGGAATGTTTGATAAAAGAAAGGCACCCAAATGCAAACTACATTCACTGCTATGCACAACAAGGAAATCTTATCCTTCAGAGTGCAACATCAGGTTCATCTCACGGCAGAATATTTTTCCAAGACTTACTGGAGATAGGGACATTCTTTTCGAGGTCTCCAGAAAGGTTGGATTATCTAACTGAATTTGTTCAGAAAAAAACTTGGCAGTGTCCCACCGACAAAGTGGTATTTTCAGTATCCCACTGTTAATACCGTTTTCAAGCAGAAAGATAATCTACTAAAATGTTTCGAACATAAGAGACAAGCGTCTAGCGAAGCAGCAGGATTTGTACGAACATTGAGAGACTCTGAATTCACCTTCACCTGGCTTTAATTTTATCACAAAATTATGCCTCATTTAGCAGTATTTTTGACTGTATCCAGAAAAAAGACATCATTGCTGTTAAAGTTAGTGAGCTTGTCAAGCACTTAGTTAATGCTATAGTGAAAGTTAGTAAAATGTATGAACATGAAGAAGTGTGTGCATACGAACCCCCAAGTAAGAGGCAATGTGTTGGACACAGCACTACTAGCACTAATGGGGTGGCAGCTCTACAAGTTTGTGACATAATTACAACGATAGGTTTTAGTTCTCAGGTCATTTGAGTGTCTCGAAACTATTTTTGGTTGACATGTTTCCCCACTATCACAACGTATTTCCTGAAAGTGCCTTTCAGACAACCTTGGAATTATATCCCACAATCAGTGGTCCGAAATTTCGAACTGAATTAGAGGTGCTGTATAGTCGTGAAGATTTGCATAGAGCGTCCGGTACAACGCCTCTTCTGCAGCTTTTATGTGAAAACAACATGACACGGACCTTCTCTGAGTGTGTGATGGTTTTAAAAATAATTGTTACTCTTCCAATGACGACTGTAGAGACCGAACGATGAATATCTACCCTCAATAGAATAAAGACCTTACGAAATTCTATGGGAACGAGAGACTGAACGCGCTGGAGAATCTATCAGTAGAGAAGAAGATGATAAACACCATTCCAGACTTCAACAGACGTGTGATTGAGGAATTTTCTACAGCCAAAAATAGCAGGATTGAGCTTATATACAAAAAATAACAAGTAAGCCTTACATCGTAATTTATTGCTTTATTTTCCTTATATACTACTGCGTGTCAATTTTTGTGTGCCCCAGCACATTTATATGTCACGAGTCGCCACTGAGTTTCTCTACTGGCAAGTAGGGTAAGTATTGTGTTCCAGCCAAAAATTCGTGTCGAGATTTCACCGGAAATATGTTTTGAGACCCCCTGAATCCAAAGAAAGCATTTTGAGGAAAAGGTCCGCGTGTGTGTGTATGTCTGTCAGTCTGTGGACTGTATAACTCAAAAACGTAAAGTCGGTTAAAAACCAAAGTTGACATTTAAGATAAATGTCTTTCAAGGATACAACACCAAGATTTTGAAGAAAATAGCCCCAACCTAAACTACTCTTTATATGGACAATTTTTATGTACTTGAAAATGACTCTACCGACTTTGATTCGTCACGTTTGCCTATTGGCCTACAAAGCTCACGGAATGCAGAATGTGTGTCTAGCCCATTATGCAATCATTACTCAAAATATGTGAAAATTAACTGATGTATCCTTTCCAGATACAAGGTGTGCTTAACTTATAATTATTGGTAAAATAGATTTTGTTAGCATCTGAAAATATAATTTGCATTTCAGAACATACCTGGGGTATTTTAGTTCAGTAAGATATCGATTTTAATTATATATTGGGGAAAGTTGTCGCTGACATTTGGTAACACTGGATCGACAAAACTGACTACTTACTATAGGTATACACGCTAGAAAAGAACCTGCGCAGAAACCATGTTTCTTTGCTGCGCATGGTGCTAGTGGTGGGGGTCAGTTCTGTTTCGGCAGCGCACGGTGCAGATCGGCTCCCTACAAGCACATGTTACACTTGCAGTTTTGTAGTGCGTTCCATGTAAAATTTTATAACAAGTTTTTGTAAGTATTTTTGTTGCTAATAGCGAAAGTGCTTAACATGACTAGTAAAGCAAGCGTATCTGGTCGGTCGTTGAAAAGTGATTCTCGCAATATTGTTTACAATGTTGCTAATTACTTGAAAGATAAAAAGAATGAATTGAAATTGAGTTACAACGTTGCTGCATCGACAAGTGAAGCTACAGGAGTTTCCATTAGTTTAGTGAAACGCATCATAAAGGAAGGGACTACGTCTTTATCTACCACTGGTCAGGTCAAATTCTCAACGCCGAAAGGGAAGGCTAGAGAAAGGAAAAAGAAAGTGGAAGTCGATACATTTACTGAGGGTATAGTTCGAAGGAAAATACACGAATATTATACAGTGAAGAAAGCAGTGCCAACGATACAGAAGCTCAAGCATGATTTGCAGAGTGATGGCAATTTGGTATGCAGCAGGGAATACCTGAGGAAACTGGTTTTGCGATTAGGCTTTAAATGGAAAAAATGTGCTTCTAAACGGCAGCTCCTAATCGAAAAGCCTGAAATTGTGTCCTGGCGTGCTAATTACCTGCGAACTATTCGTAGGTACCGTGAACAGAAGAGGAATATTGTGTATTTAGACGAAACATATATAAATGCTTGTTATACCGTCAGTTCTTGTTGGCAGTCTCCAAATGAGTAAGGGGTTACAAAGCCTATGGGTAAAGGACCCAGACTAATAATTGCCCATGCGGGAGGAGAAAACGGGTTTGTGCACAATGCTTTGCTAATGTTCAAATCTAAACAAAAAACGGGCGATTATCGCGACGACATGAATGCTGTAAATTTTACAAAATGGTTAGAAACGCAAGTTATTCCTAATTTGCCCAGTAACTCTGTTGTCGTAATGGACAATGCTAGCTATCACAGTGTTCAGAAAAATAAAAGGCCAACAATGACGACGCTGAAAAAGGATGTAATGCAGTGGTTAAGGGACAACAATGTGTCGTTCAGCAGCAATATGCATAAACCAGTTATTGCAGTTAGTGAAGTCAGTGCCCAAAGAAAAGACGTACGTAATCGATCAGATCCTCAATGCACGTGGCCACGAAGTATTGCGTCTTCCACCATATCACGCCGATCTAAATCCAATAGAGTTGGTATGGGGAGAAATAAAGGGAGAAGCTGCATAAGATTTGTCCAATGCAACTTTAAGTGCAAAGCAAACGCTCTGTGAGGAGCTTTTCCGTGAATATTCCAGAGATAAGTGGAGAAAGTGCTCTGATCATGTACGAAAAGTGGAAGCAACATACTGGAAATCAGATGGACTAATGGATGATGTCATCGACAGTTTCATCATTAATGGCGGATACCACTCAGGCTCAGAAGAATGTGTTACCGACATAGCTTCCGAATTAGATTCAGAATCGGAAATGTAAGCGGACTAGTGTAACTCGGCCTAGCGGACTGCTGCTTACCCCTCCCAGTTCAGTCACGTGAGTACCAACACCTTCCGAGGTTCTTTTCTAACTTGTAGACCTATAGACGTGCTAGACCATATAATCTGTGTGTGTGCTAGACTATTAGTTCGTGTTTGATCTTCGTCCTAAGGTAAGCTGGGAAATTGGCTTTTATATTAACACTTCCATGTACATATTACTTAGACAGACCCTTAAAATACAGGCAGTGGCTTATGCCCAAACATGCTGCACAACAACGGTATATTGTAGAGTAATCGGTATCTGGCCAAGTCGAATGAGCATTTGTAATTGTAGAATGAAGTATGCCGTGGTCTGCTGGAGATCTGTCTTCCAGATGTTTCGTTTACAACTGCGGTAAACATCCTCAGTGGCGTTGTCGAAGTCTCCTCGTGGAAGGTATCACTGCGACCTATGCGTCGACTGGTGTATGGTGTAAATGGAACACCACAGACAGTTGACGCCGGCCGTGAAAGTCTACGTAGCATTTTTAATGTTTCTGCTTGACTGTTTTTTATCTTAAGATTTTCATTCTCAGATATTTGCACTAGTTCAGTAATGTCTACTTCACCTTTAAAGTTCTGCATAGTTTAAAATAGTTTATAGCTTTTGTATTGGCTTTTGTTTTGTTTTCTTTGTTCTATTTGTACTGTGGCTTTAGCTGCAGTGTCTATGAAACCTGCTGCCGTATTGGTAACAGTGTTGCCAATAGAGGATCAAGAAAAATAACCAGACCAAAATAAGAAATCCGCTAAATTTCTGTGTTGTCACTGTTAAAAACATTTCTGCCCAACCAAATGCAGTTTGTCAAGCAACTAAATCCCTATACTAGCAATGTTAAATTTATAAATTTTGCCAACTAAACATATTCCCAGAAAGACCAGTTTTAGTTTGAAAACCACTAAATTGGCTTCACTGATTGGTAATGGTGTTAACTAATGTGCAGTTGTCATTGGATTTTATACATTAGATGTCACCACATTGATACTTCCATGTTCTCTAACCCTGGATAGAGAAAAGTTCTCTCAGACAGGGATCCCTTGTACAGGAGCTAAGTGTTCTGCCAAATGAGCTCCAGAGATAGTCAACTGTGAACTATTTAAACTATCAGCAACTGAAAATGAATGGGCAGTTCAGAGTTCTATAGCATGAACGGTTCATTTTGAACAGTTCAGTGAACTACTTTATCTGTTACAGATACAACATGACTGCACAGCCGCATCCTAACCACCAACTTCTTACGAGGATTGTTGCTCTGGAGGAGAAGATGAAAACAGTGTTTGATATATGGACTTCTCTGTGAAAACAGACACCTCCGTGCCATGCTGGTCAATAAAGAACAAAGGATAACTCAACTGGAGCAAGATCTTGAAACAAGTAACAAAGAGAATAAGGATTTGGAGGAAAAGTTGAAGGACTTGGAAAATAGACTTGAAACAAGTAAGAAAGAGAATAAGGATTTGCAGGAAAAGTTGAAGGACTTGGAAAATAGACTTGAAACAAGTAAGAAAGAGAATAAGGATTTGCAGGAAAAGTTGATGGATTTAGAAAATAGACTTGAAACAAGTAAGAAAGAAAATAAGGATTTGCAGGAAAAGTTGAAGGATTTAGAAAAGAGACAGGAAGAAGTGAAAGTTGAGATGTCAAGTGGAAACATTGGCAGTAGCAGCAACGTGGAGGTGAGTAAAATGTACCAGACATTACAATTTGTAGTGAATGTTGAGCTGTTTATAACAGATATAACAGTACGTGTGTGTTGTTTATTGAAGATGTACACAGGATTTAATTGTATTCAGTAACTTTCATAGTGATGTGTTTGATGTGGAATATCAGCACGTCTTGAAACTGTGAATTTAATTTAAAATATCATTGCAATTAGTGATTGTATGTTTTCTTCCATTGCAGTCCCAGGTAACAAACACAGACACTACAGAAAATGTTGCTGTGAGAGTTCAGCAACTGTTCAAGTTTACAAAAGATGGAAATGTAGCTGAAGTGAAGTCCATCATAGCAAAAGGAGTAGATGTAAATGTGGTAGATACTGGTGGCTGGTCTCCTCTACATTATGCAGCATGAGCTGGACATGTTGCACTTTGTGAACATCTTCTGGACAAGGGGACCAATGTTAATGTTAAGAATCACCAGGGTAACACTCCCCTGCACTGGGCTTGTCGTTGGGGACATGTTGCAGTTTGTGAACATCTGGATATGGGGGCCAATGTTAATGCTAAGAATCACCAGGGTGAAACTCCCCTGCACTTGGCTTGTGATTGGGGACTTGTTGATGTTGTAAAGTTCCTTGTAGCTCGTGGTGCTTCTGTTAGTGTAAAGAACTATGATGGTATAACTCCTCTATCTCTTGCACAGCAAGCAGGTCACACATCTGTTTATAAATACTTGAACAAGTAGAGTATTTACATGAAGCTGTCCGTCTGAGAGAAGTGCTATGTTTCATACTCAACACTAAGACGATAGCCATCATTACAGTTACAACTGCTACATAACACAGTCATGTTATAAACTGAATGTGATACAAATGGAAAGAAGTGTTTGGCCTCGTAGCATATATCTAGCCATTTGTCATGTGTTTACAAGTTACTTAGTGTCGTTATCACTTATTCAATTTACATTTAATCCTCTGTTTCTTTGTTAATCATTAGATATGTCATTAAAACTCACTGCTACTGAGTTAATCTTAATGTGCACATTATGAATCTTGTCATATCATGTGAATGTGACAAGATTTTTCTCATTAGCTGAAATTACACTTAAATAAACTTGAGAGTTCTCGTTCGCTTTTATTTGCTTCTAGAACTTAAAATGAATGTTGTATATTCAAAATACGAGTGTTTGACATAAACAGAAATAAGTCTATTGGAGGTGAACGTAGCATGTATAAATGTAACAATAAGAATTTTAAATGTAAAGAGCACCAAATATCACAAAATTTAGAAGAACAATGTTTTATATAAATTAAATGTGAAGAAGTTGTCTTGCTACTGTTGAGCACGATGAAAATGTAACTAATAACTAGAGGTGTTATAAAATGACTATTTTCTTACATTTGTGTTGATTTGAAATACACATTATTTGTTGTTCTGCATTTTTATAGTTTCTCAACATTAAGAAATCTATTTGATGGTGAGAGACCAAATCGTATATTTCCTCTAAAATGGTACCTTATTTACCTTGCTGCTCGTAACTTCAGACTGTGTGAATGGACAGTGCTATGAATAAAGAATGTTGTATTTTTAAAAATGCCAAAGTAATGTTATTTGCCATTGTGAGTAATATTAACTGCATGTTATAAATATCTTACTGCAGTCAATTAGACTGTACAGTACTGTTTCAATTGTCTAAGAGCCGGTCTTATGAAATGTGTGTTAACCAAAAGTCCTCGACCATGATTAAATTCAAATTGCTGCACTGAACCAAAACTACGCCAGAGCACTGCACACCATAGGTCGGTCTAGCTGTTCTACCCACCTTAGAGACCACAATGTTGTTGGTGCAACTGCAAGAAGAATTTGACGCTGTCTTAAAGCTTATGAGAGGTTTAGCAGCAAAGAAATCACTCAAGATTGAAGCAAAAAATCATTTAACCTTTTTTTTACTAAGGAACATTTTTATTTTACACTGTCTGATGGTACATACTTCAAAATTTTGCAGAGTAATTTGAGATTGTTAACTAAATTTAAAATACAAGATTGTGTTTTGTACCAGAGATTGTGTCTTATTTCTACTCCAACTCTTCAAAACAGTTTAATTTTTTCCCTAAATGTTGGGTTTACCAGAAAATTGATTATCCAAACATCTAATCCGCAGTAGTTTTGGATAATTGACATTCTACTATGTACTTAAATATAAGAGAAAAAGTACTGTGCTATACCATACATAAAAAATGTAGTCTATGAAGTGTTTATTATAATCTTTTACAGTGGAGATAGACTGTTGCTCAGGGTCGTCAGTCAATTGCAGTCCACACATCTTGCATTACATGGAGAAATAAGAGTTTCGTTCTCTTTAAATCATTATTCTAAGTTGTTTGTCACTAACATCCCAAGTGACATTTCTTTATTGCAATGTTACCCAGTAAGTACCTGAACATTTGTCGACGTCAGTCTCCTCCTGGTCATGTTCGTCAAGTTATATTTAAAGAAAGATCTCTGAGTCAACGTTGGAACTGGAAACCACACTCTCATCAGTGGTATAATCAGGATGAGATGGTTTCAGGCTCAACATCACCTTCATTTGCATATGACTCACACGTGAAGGTGCTGTATCTTTCACCTTTTTGTTGTGACCTTGGCTTGTAAGGGAAAATGTGAAAATGACAGGATCTCTGGCCAGGTAAAGAATGCAAGCAGACTCTAAGACAGCACCTTATTGTTAGAGATGAACTATGCAGACATTGCTGAAATGGACTGATGGGATCCCACTCCATCCAGGTGGTCCTACACAAATCACTAAACTCATGTAGGGGACTTGTCCCCACAACCAGTCTTGACGATCCGTCAAATCAGGAAATAGACATCTGACTCTCCAATCAAGTATGTCAAGCATACTGGCAACTCGAAAACACTATTACAAACAGTCGCAGTGTAGTGACAAAAAGATGTGGACTGCTGTTGTGCGCATGTACCAGACTGACATTGTCGATCTTGCTGTAAACACCTCCACTTACAACAGTGATCAGCATATATCTGATACCCGTGCCACATCCTTTGCTGCTACTAGCTAGAGAGGTAGCTACGATAGTGCATTTAAACATATCAAGGAATCTGCTGAAGGGATAGATCTCGATTATAATGGTGATTTAGTGAATCGCACAATGCACCTTTCACTGTTACTGAGCTGGTGCGTGTTTTATCTGTAGCAAAGGACTATTTTGTTGGTCCCAATGACATCTACCGACAAATGCTACTTTATCTTAATGATAATTTTATGATTTAACACTTGCTTAGTGCAGTGGCTAAAAGACATATCTG
This sequence comes from Tenodera sinensis, assembly GCA_030765045.1. NCBI lineage: Eukaryota > Metazoa > Arthropoda > Insecta > Mantodea > Mantidae > Tenodera > Tenodera sinensis. Next base: position 132,301,454 of record CM060970.1, read on the forward strand.
ACAGCATGGAAGCTTACATACAAAATGTATTTCTCCTGAAGCAGTACATCGTGGGTGTCTTCTTTGATCTGCAGAAGGCCTGCAACACCATCTGGTGCTATGGTATCTACCAAATGCTGCACGGCTAATGTTTCGCTGTATTCCTTACTTTTTGTTCAGAACTTCGCACTGGAAACAGGGTGTCTCAAAAGAGGATCCAGATAATAGTGTATCCCAGGGGTCGATTCTTGGTTCATGCCTTTTTGCTGTAGCCATTAACAGTATCATTAGTGTCGTTCATAGTGGTATCCTGAGGTCACTTTATTTTGGCAAATTTGCAATCTACAATCGCTCTTCTGGACTTAAGCATATCGAACGTCAACTGCAGTTGACCATATCATCCATCCTTGGCTGGGTACTTTGCACTGGCTTTTAGTTCTCTCCTGTGATAATAGTGTGTGTCCACTTTCATTACCTTCGTGGTGTACATTCTTCATATCGACTGTGAGACACACCCCTGCTGTTTGTTTCGCACCCTAAGTTCCTGGGCCTCTTACCTCGACTGTCAACCTCATGGGAGCGAATATTCATCAACTCTTGCTACAAGTGCTCCATATGTTATCTGGAGCCTCTAGGAGCAGTAATCACACTGTAAATATGATGTTCTGCCACTCAGTAGTTCTGTTGAAGCTAGACTATGGCAGTTTTATCTATGCTGCACATCCGCCACTAAACTTTGCCTTTTAAACACTATCTATCATACTGGTATCACTCTTGTTACTGAGGCGTTTCACACTAGTCATGTCGAGTGACTAGGTTGATTCTCACAAACTTCCACTGTCTGTTAGATGCTCAGTTTTACTCTATCCATTTGTTGCAAGTTTGGTAGCTCAGCCAGGTTGTCCTACTTTTAAGCTGTATTGCACTGGATCTTGCTCACCGTTATATGTGGTATAGAACTACAATCTGCCCAAGCAGTATTGGATTTCAAGAACTGTTCACCTCATATGACCTCCCAATATCTGCTGTAGAGCGGTGATCCTCTGTGACAACTCCAAAATGCCCGATTTGACCTTGAGGTTTCGCAGAATACTAAAACATGAATCGCTATATGTTGACATTGTTTCATACCCTTGATTACCATGAGAAAAATGGAATAGCGACTTACTACTAGAAAAAAGCATTGCATTCACATGACTTTCTCCACTCAGTTATACTATTCTTAGAAGTGTTTTTATTCTATCTACTTCTTAATCATAAAAGTATAAAAAGCTCCTTAACTTAAAACACAACTCAGACTTTATAACAAACCCAATATGGGTGACCTTCGTATTCTGTGAAACCTCAAGGTCTTAGTCATGTCTAACAGACAGTGAAAGTTCATGAGAATCAAACTACAGTCACTCCACATGACTAGTGCAGAACGCCTCAGTAATTGTTGCCGCCGGTACTACTACTCCTCCTCCTACTACCACTATTATTGAATATACCAGGTTATCTGCAACACCTGTGATTCTGTATTAGGTACCCAAGAAATACCTTTGTGGCCGCCTCAAAGGAGTCTATTGGTGGAATAATGTCATTGCTGATTTACGAAGGCAATGCAATAAAGGTAAACGCCACCTTACTAGAACTAGCAGACGTAATGTCGGCTATGATGAAAAGCAACTTGCCTTACGTACCTATAAGGATTGTCGTAACGCCCTTAAAGGCGCCATTTTTAAAGCGAAAAGAGATGCCTGGAACACTCTTTGTGCAGAAGTTGATGAGGATATTTGGGGTCTAGGTTATAAAATTGTTACTGGAAAATTAGGCTTGCTTTTGCCATTAGTCCTCACCGATGAAGAACAAGTCCTGATAGACAAAACTTTGTTTCCTGCACATGCTTTGCTCATTTGGCCGGAGATTAATGTTCCCATTGTAACTATTCCCATTTGTACCACTGAGGAGATTCGCGCTGCAGGTCGTCGGATCAAGTCTGGGAAGATGGGCGGCCCGGTTGGTGTTCCTCCAGAAGTTGTGAAGCTCCTTGCTATAGAGAATCCAGAGTTACTCCTTGACATCTTTAATTCCATTTTATGTACCGGCGAGTTCCCCAGTAAATGGAAACTTGGAAGGTTACTTCTTATTGAAAAACCTAGTTCACGAGGAGGGAGTAAGTCTTACAGACCAATATGTTTGCTTAATGCTCTGGGTAAACTCATGGAACATATACACAATAGACGTTTAATTGCTGAGATTGAGGCAGGGGATGGATTTTGCTGTACAAACATTTGTGAGCGATGCAGAGACTGTTTCTCCTAGGCACGTTGTCCTGGTGACACTGGATGTTAAGAATGTCTTTAATTCAGCACCGTGGAAAGGAATCATTGCTGAACTTAGACGGCGTCAAGTTGCCCCTTACTTAACCAGGCTTCTTTGTAGTTATCTCCATAACCGGATAATTCTGGTTGGTGACACCAAGAAACTGGATATGACGTGCGGTGTGCCACAAGGTTCGGTTTTGGGACCCTCTCTGTGGAACATTTATTACGATGATGTCCTCCGAGTGCAGTTGCCATCGGGAGTTGCCTCTCTTGCATACGCCGATGATTTAGCCCTTCTTGTATCCGGAGAATTCCGCGAAGAGGTGGAGGATAAGATAGAATGGGCTACACACCAAATTGAAATGTGGATATTGCGAAAGGACCTACAGTTGGCTTCTCAGAAGACCGAGCTTGTTATTCTGGAAGGGAGACGTTCCTTACGTGACTGTCAATATTAGTGGAATGTCACTGAGGTCTCAAAGACAACTGCGCTATCTTGGACTTCAATTTGGCCATAACATGAACATGGGTGCACACCTTAAATATGTCTTTGGTAAGGCAGTAAAGACGATCGCTGCTCTGAGTCGCTTAATGCTCAATGTCGCTGGTCCTAAACCAGGTACTAGAAAACTCCTTGGTAGCGTGGTTAATTCCACCCTCCTGTATGGTGCGCCTGCTTGGAAGGACTGTATATGTGATAAGACAATATACCGAACTTGGCTAGAGCGGGTACATGGGAAGGTTGCACTACGTGTATGTAGTGCCTACAGAACAACCTCAACGAAGGCTTTACAGGTTATAGCTGGGATCATTCCCATACATCTATTGATCCAAGAACGCACCTATGATACGGGGGCTAACTCTAGGGGACACAAGATCTTGGTCCGAGAACAGACCCTTGGACAGTGGCAGATGGAGTGGACACAAGAAGTAAGGACGGCTCAATGGACTCTACTAGAGTCCCAGGAAAATTGGCGCACAATTGACCAAATGATCTCCTCCATTCTCAGGGCGAAGGAGCAAGATGAATATGACAACCGACCTTGACGTGGCCTGTGCTGCACAACATGTGATGGCTACACTGGTACATCAGTATGCTGACCATCTTTCAGGCATTTCTTCCCGAAATAATACCGCTTGGTGGTTCCAAGAGGAACTTCTCATGGCCTATAGACTTACTACTTTCTCAATTGTAGAATAGCCTGAATGAGAAAAGTGTAATATAATTTTGAGCAAGTAAAAAGAAACAACAAAAAAAAAGACTACTACTATTACTAATAATAACAACAATAACAATAAGCCCGCCTCTGTAGGGTGATAGCATGTCTGCCTCACGTTCAAGAGGTTGCGAGTTCGAATCTCGCTTAGGGTAAGTTATCCGGATAAGGTTTTTTCCGAGGTTTTCCCTACCCTGAGAAGACAAATGTCAGCTAACTTAAAGCTCTATGGACCACGGGCTCATATGAGCATCATTTCACCCATTTCACGCAGTCGCCGTCCGATATGATACTACGTTGGAGGACGTTACAAAAAAAGGACAAATGACAGTAATGATGATAACGATGACAACAACAATAACAATAATATCAACATGGTCTAATATATGTTCCATACCACTTGGGTGTACGATATCTAGGGACAGGAATTATGTGAAAACACATTTTTTTTTCTCTGTAGCCGAAAGTATGCTCAATTGGCATTTGAGTGAATTACTAAATTTATAACAATTTAAATAAGATTTTAATGTGCATATAATGACATATTTTACACGTTTTGTTAATATGCATAATATTTTTGTATTTGTCAAATTATGTTGCATATATGCTTGCTCTACATAGAAAATTTAACATTTTTATTTATTTGTTGTGAATTTGCTGCACATACAAATATGAATTGGTCTTGAAACTTGGCAACACTGGTAGAAACTTGCAGCTCAAGTCTGAAACGCGTTTAGCTACATCATCGGGAAATCCCCGCCTTATCTGGTTTGTTTCATCGTTATATATGAAGATGGGTGTTAAGGGGTTCTCGAAATTAGGTTCAACTGTTGTTTGTAAACATAATATTAATTTAGTTTTAACTTCATTGTTTAATTTCACTTGATTTGTTACAAATTGTATCGCACTAAAGGAGTGAATTTAAAAATATTCAAGTGTTACTTTGTACTTTGTTTTAGAAATTCACTTCCGAAATTTTATAGCAGGTTTGACTTGAGGCTAGTGGAGTGTAGCTTAGGTGTAAGGTTTTTGTTTTCATAGAATCGTGCCGCAAGTAAAAGTAGGTTACAAGGGTGTCAACGCGAGTTGGAAACAGATGGTGGAATTTTGTATTGTGGAGCGTGTAAGAAAACGATTAGTTGTGAAAAGCGTTTTCTAGTACTTCATTTGAATACTAATAAGCACAAAGATAATATCAATCTTAAATCCAAAGGTAGGTACATTGTTAAGTGTATTTTCAGACAGTAATTTTTCACATTTCTCGTTTGATTTGTGACGTATTTTTAACAGGACACATTCCATTGTGGAAACTCAGCAATCCCACGCTCAGAAATTTCATTCAGCAGTATACTAAGCGTAAAGTTCCAGAACAATCTACACTTTGCAAGAATTAAGTGAAGAGATATTACAATCTCATAATTAAAAATATTAGAGCTGGTATCTTCTGTAAAGAAAGTATTTGTTAAAGCACCATATAGAAAACGAGCTTTCAAAGCAACCGCACTGAATTTCCCACTTCCACCAGAACGCATATGGGAACATAGTTATGTGCAGTTCTCTATTACACCGAACATTTGGAAACAGGAATGCACTAAATACATTTGATCGTACAAGTTCTGAATTAATTCCTATATACTCGTATCTGCATATTTCTCTCATCTGCCATAATTTGTTTAGAATCCAACAACACGTTGTACGAACAAATGTGTGAGATTGAAGAAAACTTGAAAGGGAAACATTCCCAGTCTAGTGAAAAGTTACTCAGAGTTAATCAAATGGCAGCTTTTGTGTATGCACGTCTATCATCCTGTGAGGTGAAAATAAGTTTCTCCCGCTATACGAATATCTTAAGGATCAACAGGTAGCGGCTAACAATGGAAAACATTTGGTGATCGTAAACTACAACAACAATGCCATGATCAGCAATACGAAAGTTTTGTTTTGATAAGTACTCCACAAAATTATGTTATTTAGCTGTTAATATATTTAATATTTGTTCTTTATAGGCTAAAGAGTATATATATAAAACATTCGGATCCATTAGTGTATTATAGTCATTACTTTGTGTGCCGTAATAGTGTTTGGTGAAAACCATTGAGTACAGAGTGGACACCATTTTGACTGAATTATATCTTATATATAATGGAACCAACAGAATCAGCACTTGATGTGTTATCAAGAGCTGCTACAATGGTTGAAGACGGTTCATCTACTGAACACAATCTACTAGCATCTACCACATCTACTAGCCTGGTGCATTCTCCACCCTCTTCAGCATCGGAAGAACAACACAAGCGTGTTTGTGTTGCAGCACCTCCATCAAATATTCCAATAGCCCCACGTTATGCTATTCCTACGCATAATCGTTTTCAGCCGTTAGAAGATAACGCTGGAATGGAAACTGCCAACCCGATTAGTTCAGCCTCCAAAGAGCGCATTCCACCCATTTGTCTAAAAGATGTTCAGAATTATCAATTGCTTTTACATGATATCAAGCAACATGCTACATCTGAGTTTCGTACTGAGATGCGTGGGCCTATTATAAAATTATATTCTTCCACATCTTCTGACTTTCGTAATCTCACCAGGTATTTTACAAGCATTAACCAGCAATACTTTACATACAGAAACCCGACCGATAAACTTTTCTCAGTGATCATTAGAAATATACCTTGTTCTCTCACCGATCAAGAAATATATGCTGAACTCACTGCTTTACAATACCCCGTTCAAAAAGTCACACGTTTACTAAATAAATTAAAACAGCCTATTCCTCTTTGTGCTATTGAGTTATTGAACGATGATTCGGGCAGAGGTATTCTCAACCTCACCCGTTTACTTTATAGTGTAGTAACCGTAGAGCCTCGTCGCCGTAATGCAGACTTGCCGCAATGCACTAGATGCCAAAATTATGGTCACACTAAAAACTATTGCAAACTAGGACCTCGCTGTGTTCGTTGCCTGGGTGAACATCACTACTCTCAATGCACCATACCTAAAACTACACCAGCGCAATGCGTCAATTGTCATCAAGATCACCCAGCAAATTTTCGTGGTTGTCCTCACTATTTAAAACTCAAGCAGCGTACCACTCAAGGTGCTCTTCAATCACAACGTCTGCCTCAAACTACACCATTAGCAACGACTCGTCAACCTCGTGTTGTATCTACTTCGTTGAGTCAGCTCTCTTCACCACAAGCACAAGCACAACAACAGCAGCAACAGAAGCAGCAACAACATCAACAACATCAGCAACAACAACAAACATCATTGAATCCTGATCAGACTTCAATTCCTATTGCAAGTCGATCTTTGGCTGATGTCGTACGTTCTACTGCTTCAAATTCTAACGCGTCTGTACCTACTACGGAGAATACAGATAATACGTCTTCCTGGACCTGGTTTACTGATCTGTTAACACAACTCTTTGGTGTCCTTCGTTCTTTTCTTTTACCCCATTTACCACAGTTTCTTAACTTTTTTCATACATACATAACAAGTATTAATAACAATGGTGCTCCCTAATCATCGTTCTCTTAATAGCATCACTCTCCTCAACTGGAACGCTAATGGCCTCCAATGTAAACGTGCTTCATTTATATCTTTCCTCACACTTCATAACATTGATATCGCCTGTATCACGGAAACACACTTTCTTCCCAATGAAAGATTTACTCTTCCCGGTTATTGTGTTTATAGGCGAGATAGGGCATCTTTAACGGCCTCAGGGGGTGTTGCAATTGCTGTGCGACGTTGTATCAAACATAGTGCCATATTTCTCCCTGATTCACCAGCCCTGGAAGTTGTTGGTATCAAAATTAATTCTCCTGATGGTAATGATCTTGTTCTCATCAGTGCCTATAAACCCCCTAACTATCAGCTAAACACCACTTTTCTTTCGTTACTTTTTCCCAATCATGGTCGCACTCTTTTATTGGGTGATCTGAACAGTAAACACATATCATGGGGCTGCAGAAATACTAACCCCAATGGTCGTCGTCTTCAACACTTTCTCAGCAATTCTCTTTGCAATATTCTGGCTCCTCCTGACCCCACTTATTATTCAAATAATCCTAGAGTATCTCCAGATATTCTTGATATTGGCATTTCTAGAAACTTGAATTTGCCAATTTTTATGACTTCTTTAGCTGAACTAGATTCTGACCACTGTCCAGTCATGGCTACTTTCTCCCATTCTCTCGCTTTCGTTCCTCCACCACCAAGACTTATTAATGGCTTCGTGCAGTGGAACGTTTTTCAAGAACGGTTGGATTCGGCTCTAACAACTTCGTATCACATAATTACTAAAGAAGATCTAGATGCAGCAGTTCACCATTTTACGGACACCATCTGCTCCTGTGTTCGCCAGTCCACGGTTTCTTCTAACCATCCGTTTACTTACCATCTACCTCTCTTTATTTCTGCTCTCATCCAAGAGAAGAATTATATTCGACGTCGCTGGCAACGAGAAAGGAGACCTTGGATGCGCCGAAGATTAAATGAGCTGATACGTCGTGTAAAACTTGAACTAGAGCAACATCGATTTCAAACCTTTCAACAACAGTTAGCCAGCATTTCATCAGATGACCACATGTTATGGCACACGACTAAACGTATTCTTCGGAAACCTACTGTTGTTCCTAGTCTACATTATAATAATAATGTTGTAACGTCTACTTCTGATAAATGTGATATTCTGGCCTCTCATTTCGAACAAACATTTACTTCTCGTCCTAATTTCGATGTTCTTATTTCGCAATCTCTTCGGAAAGAACTTGATGCATTCCAATCACAATGCACTGTTCCTATTCGACCATCTTTTACCAGTCCTAGAGAATTATCGTTTTTTATTTCTCGCCTTCGGAATAAAAAATCTCCCGGACACGATTTGGTACCAAACATTGTATTAAAGAAACTCACGAAAAAGGCCCTAGCTTACCTTTCTTCTATTATGAACTCTGCATTACGCCTTGGCCATTTTCCCACCTCTTGGAAACTTGCTCAAATTATTGTCTTTCACAAACCCAATAAGCCTCAGCATTTACCATCAAGTTACCGTCCAATTAGTTTACTACCAACTCTTTCAAAGCTTTTAGAGAAGGTTCTTCATCGTCGTTTATCTAAATTTATCTTTAGTAATAATGTCATACCTCCATTTCAATTTGGCTTTAGACCACATCACTCTGTTACTCACCAACTGCTTCGATTCACTCAAGCTATTGCTAATGGCTTTGAAAATCGACAATACACACCGTCTGTGTTTTTGGATATCGCTCAGGCTTTTGATAAAGTGTGGCATGATGGACTTATACTGAAACTGTTTCGTATAGGTCTTCCACAATACTTACTAAATATTATTTCTAGTTATCTTTCAAATCGAAAGTTTATGGTCTGCATAGGTGGCACCTCTTCTTCACTGAAATCCATTCAGGCTGGTGTCCCTCAGGGCTCCATCTTAGCTCCACTTCTATTTAACGTTTATACTTCGGATCTTCCAATCTTCGAACATACTGAAATGGCTTTATATGCTGACGACACAGTTCTTTATTACTCCAATCATGACCTTCATATTGCTATTGCTACCTTACAAGAATCCTTGAACTCACTTATACAGTGGTGTTCCACCTGGCGCCTTTCTTTAAACCCTAATAAAACAGAGGCAAAAATTTTCTCTCTTCGTATTATTCGTACACCCCCACCTTTGTATATTCATAACACATGTATTCCTTGGTTACCTTCTAATGTTCCAGTGAAGTATCTTGGGGTGTTATTTGACACTAGCCTTACCTGGCGTCCGCATATCAATCGTACTGTTAACCTTGCTTCAGCCCGGCTTTCTCAACTTTATCCACTACTCAATAGACGCAGTTCTCTTGGACTTGATTCCAGTTTATTACTCTATCGTTCCCTTATTCGCCCTATTCTCACTTATGCTGCTCCTATTTGGGGTGGTGCTTGTAAATCACACCTACATCGATTACAGGTAATTCAAAACAAGGTGATATGACTCGCTACTAATGCTCCCTGGTTTGTGCGCAACCAACAGCTACATCAAGAATTAGGCCTTCTCCCCATATCACAGTTCATACGCCAAACAGCACGCCGCTTTTTCATACGCCTACAAGAGGTTCCTGGAGCTGTAAAATACCATCTCGGCGTCAGAACACGCCGGCCAACACGCCTTCGTAAACGCTTGCCTCAAGATATCCTGCTCAGTTCGACCTCAAGCTCAGAAGACTCCGACCTTTAATTTTTTCACAAAATGTTTAAAATGTTCTCCTACACATTTACCTTGTATATGCGATCTATTATATTACTTCCTCCTTTATGAAACAAATTATGTTCGAGGAGCTACATTGATGTAGCCAACCTTAACAACTTTATAATGTTCTGTATTTTATGTTATTCTCACAAATCTGTAAAAGCATTATTGCTGATCGATTTCAATAAAAATTAAAAAAAAAAAAAAAAAACAACAACAACAACAACAAAAGAAGAAGTGACGCAGGAGAACTAAATGTGAGTACTCATACTGTTTTTATTTTTTCTTATATAAGGAAAATATATTCTGACCCTTTAACATAAATGATACGTTTTGCCAGGTTAAATCATTCGTTTGGTTTTTGCAATGTTTTAAGTGTCATATTTCTTAAAAATTGACTTAGATCTTGACTTTTTTGTCTTAATGATGTTTGAATATTTTATATCGGCATATTTATGTGCATATTTTGGAAGTTTTCACTGCATAAATGCATGCATATTAAAGGTATTATAAGAGCATATAACTCCTGTCCTTGATGATATTTGGTTGGCTATTACAGAACACTAACTCTTCAAAACGTCGATGACTCACTTGTGAAACAGTTGTTTCATATTGCAACTGTGCATTTGTCGAAATAAGTAGGTTATGATGAGAATGATTTCTATTATCCATGAGTAGGGCTCGGATTTTTAGGTAAATACATATGTTTTGTTTGCTTCCCAGTATAAACTTGAAACTTAGGTTAATGTTCTGGATGCTTACACCGGAGCAAATATTTTAAGTTTTATTACACATAAAAATGCATATTTTCTTATTTTTTACGTAAATAAATATTTTCGGATATTCATATAAATTACACATAAATCGCATAAAGGAAACATTTTAAAAATAATTTTCGCATAAATCACATAAAACCAGCAGCAAATTGTTTTTAATGAGTCACCATCCACTTCTTTAATGCTCAATTACACAGGCGGGATGTCGCAATTCTTTATTGAAAGAATTGATATGTCAGCTGTAGTATACCTTCAGTTGGAAGAAAATGTAAACATCCTGACTACTCTAGCTACATGAGCCTGCAAGATAAGGACAGGGAATTCATCCACTGCACCTGTTGTCGCTTCACAGTCCGATACACTGAAACTCTATAGTCAACTTAGTCATTTGTGAATCTACCACATTCTAGTTGTGTTGAGAAATTACATATCGACAGTTCTGAATTCACAGTGGATTAAAGATGTCTGGAGTGAAAGCTAGCGCAATTGCGACAAAATGCTGCAAAAATTAAAAGCCAATGTGTTAAGAAAGGGCATGAAATTATTGATGCCAATGTGAGTGTTATAATTATTATGCTAGACTGACTTCTTGTGACAGAGAGTGATCGTTTTCGTTATTCAAGACAATTGTTTGTGACAATCGTCACATTTTTCCATGAGTAATATATAACTTGTTACATCCATCTGTACTGTCTGATGTGGTTGTGTTATTCTCGTGTTTGCTTATTAATATAATTCAAAATATGTAAAGTGGTGATAGTTAACAGAAGTGGAGAATATAAACAAAAGAGTATTATATTTATCAGAAAAATCTTTAATATACAAGTACTGATACGAGTGAATTAAGCCTGGTTTACAACCACCCAGTAACGGTGACTAGAGCGGAAACGAAGAACGGGAGCGAATTAGTACTCAACATGTTAATTCACAACAGCTCAGAACGAGAACGGCAATGCATATTCTCGATCAGCATATCGATAGTGGAAGTCGATTATGTGCGCTGAAAATTCATTTGTTTCTAACGGACCAATGATATATTTTCTAGCTTGTAATCAGATAGAGCTCTAGCTTTTCATGGCAGGGCCGCCTTCAATAACCTCTACAGCGAAAAATCTAACATGTCTTATTCAGTAACGGGAACGAGAAAAATTAAAACTTGGCCAAGTCTTCTTTCCCGTTACCTTATGGACACTCCCATTTTAATACCTGTATTTCAACATGTGGTTGCGAACTAATCTTTAACTGGGTAATTAACTAACCTAAACACTGAGAAAATCTAGGACTTGACTGGCTGTCCTGTTTGAGGATTGTCATGAAGACACAGGCTGTTTATAAATGCATAAAAAGGACAATTGAAACGAGAATAAGAACGTTTTAGAAATGCATGATGTAATTATATTTGAAGTATAACGAATCACAGGAGCTAAACAGACTAGAATTCTGTACCCGTGTTTGGTTAATAAAATGTTAAGTAGAAAGGAAATGAGGCTCCTATTAAAAGCCTCCAAATCCATTTTCTGATCAAACCGAGTTATGCATCGCTTCTGATAAATTTTACCTCAAGGAATTTAATGCAACCATAACACATCTTATTAAAATACATAGTTAAAATTGAGGCTGAGTATCAATATCCACATTTATTATATTTGACTGCATATGACCCCAACAATTGCAGGCCAACTGTCTTACTTTCGGACATCACAAGAATATGAATAAAATACGTGCAAGACATGAACGAAAAATGTTACCAAGCATATTATTATTAAGGGGCCCTATTATGAAATTAACGATTTTTAGTTTCTGCTTGTTTCTGCAGTATTTGAACAAAATATGGGCCAAAATGGCTCAAAACAACCAAATTCAGCAAAAATGATTCAAGCTATGCATAGAGACTACTACACAAAGGAGGCAGTTTTGGGCCAAGCAGGTAATCTGACTTACGATCATTATGCATGTGTGTTCAAAAATTGTTTTTTCTGGACTTTACTTTTTTAATACATTATTTGCTCCACGCGCATTAAATGTTGTACTATACACCTAGAACTTTTGCAGCATGTGCTCCATTTATGTGACTTCAACTCCAGTATTTGGTTTTAAAGTCTGAAAGTTTGTTTGCTTAAAAAAAATAAACACACTGAAAATGTTTCAAAAATATTTTCGGGGTTCATCAATGCAAATAAAGTAATTATTTTAATTATTTATTCTTCCTGCCAGAGATTGATGGTGTTTGTTGGACAATTAGAGTTTATAAAATAATAAAACTGCTGTGTTATTTTAATATTTAATGGGCATGAAATGTTTTGAATATTAAGATATTTTCGCATTGTGAATAAACTGAATAATTAATTTCCTCAAAGACATAAAACAAGTCGTGCTGCAATATTGTGTGCATGAATGTCGGCAGACATTTTTCCACGGGGGGGGGGGCAAATGTTTGAAATTTGGAAACAGATAATATTAATTCTTAATTCAATGTCACAATTTATAATAAACTTGCATATAACCATATTAATTCGTGCTAAATAAAAATTGATCTTTTAAAATAGTAGTTTAATAGTCAGTAATTGATTGCATATTAAGTTGACCAACTTCCAGGGGAGGGTCGCGGCCCCCCCCCTTGACCCCCCTTCACGACGCCTATGATTGTGTGGTAGTTTATAACCTAAACATGCCTAAGTGTGCAAAGTATTGACTTCATACCTATAAAAGTATAGAACATACCAATTTCAGTCCCACGTCCCTTAATAGCTACCAATAGGGATTCCAAAGAAACAAATAAACGAGCTAATATGTAATTAGCCTTGTGACATGCTACACAGATGTGAAGTTGGAGTATGATTATTTTTAGATTTCTCAAAAAATGTCGATATGGCAGATCACAAAAGTCCGCTAAACAAGTCATATAAATATACTTACAAAAGAGTGAGCAAATAATTGAACTGATTTCATAGATACAAGATATAAAAAATTAGACGGGAACTTTCAGAAAGAATACCTGTAGCACCAGGGATTCCATAGGGTTCTATTCTATGCCCATTGTTGTGCTTGTACATTAATGATTCACCATTAGGAATGACCTTGAAAATATTACACAAGCTAAAATAAGTCTTTGCAGATGATGCAAGCAGCTTAATTACAGGGAAGGATCATAATATCCTTCAACAAGGCATATTAATAGTTGTGAATTAATTAAGCTGGTTTGAAGTCATGAAACTCCTTGTAAATTAAGAGAAAATTGTAGCACTAAATTTTCAACATAAAGCTTGAAGAAAATCAAGTAATCCGGGATCAGAATTGGATCTGAATTGGCTAATTTTGGGTGCGAAACAAAATTCTTAGGTATGTGGGTTGATAAAAATTTAAGTTGGGACTCACACATTGAAAAGCTATAAAGAAAGTTGAGAAGAACTTGTTTTGTTCCTCGTCAGCTGAAACCTCGTGTATCAGCTAATGTTTTCAAAACTTGTTATTTTACCTACTTTCAGTTTTGTTGCACGTGGGCTATCATTATGAGGAAATTATCTGAACAGTAATATAATATTTAAAAATCAAACAAGAGGAATTCTACGTGGTATAGCAAAAATAGAACGCTACAGAGAATATTCTCAGAATTTAAATAGCTTGACCTTAATATGTTTGTATATAAAATATTTAATTTATACAAATTATACAAATTTAATTTATACATATTATGTCGCCGATGGGGAAACACACTCAAATTACACACTATCAGTTGCAAAATTAAGCTATTTGAAATATCCTACAAACAGCTTAAAAATATAAAACGTAACCTGTATTGATAAATATTAAGTAATTACAAAAGTGCCATAATTTTTTTTCTCCTTAGATGAATATACTGTACGAGGGAAATGGAATATGGTTATTATGAATGTGCCAAACACAAGCTGAGGTAACTAAATGTGTGAATAACTGAATGGGCATCTGGCTGCAACGAATGTATTCTATGGTTGGTATTACTAAAGCATTACGATCATAGAGTAATAATAGAGAATTGTTTGGTATTCTAGATTTTATTATTCTATGCTTACAATACCACGCTTGTCTTCTGTTACGTTTGTTGATGGTTACACTTATGGATGTAACAGATAGAAACAAAAGAAGTGTTAGTTAATTGTTAGCGGATATTATAATTTGATTTCTGTTAATAATCACAATGGTAAGCAATTATATAAATTATATAATTTCATGTTGGGTTTTGAGGTGTTTTTTTGAGGTAATTTTTCACAGCTAATGGTATCCTGTTAAGATCCCTTGCAGGTTACGAACTAAACGTATTACCAAGAAATCTTGCAAATTTTGGAAAATCAAAGAAATATTAACCACATCACAAATGCTCATTAAAACTAGTTTTTAGCAGTGCTAGAAACCATAAACGATATTTTTTATGGTAGAATATTAAGGAAATTATGATTGGGTTATCCTTTATGATAGCAGCTTGGCCTCAACTCTTTGTATTATTCTCTATATCCGGTTACTTCATCAGGACCGACAGAGAAGTAGTTTCCTGAAGATTTGATTATTTTAATAAATTATTTGCGCGTCACTGGTTTAAGAAACATGCTAATTTCATTTCTGACCAATTTAGGATGGTAGATATTATTAATGCCAGTTTGTGGCAATATTACTCTATCCATAATAGTGTGGAAGTGATTAAGTATGTTGGCAACCTTAGCTGGAATCTATATTATTACATTATTTACTTTTAGGGATATACTATTTCTAGCGACAGGTGTAGGTCTGTATGATATTCCAAATTGCTTTGTTCCCCTTTAAAGGGTTAACAATCTACACATTAGGTAATGTGTTTATGCAGGCTACTATTATATGCAATAATATAATTACTATACAGGGTAAACTCTGGTGGTATTAGTTAAAGATAAATTATCATTGTTATGACTCTCATTGACACATTCGAAAATATGCTTCAGTCATAAATACAGGATATACTTGTTATAGCACATGTAAGCGTAAGTGTAGGTCGTTTGTACCAGGCCGTCTACGTGAAACAATGAAGTATTGGCACATGCGCAGGTCGGCTAGTCGAAGCGATGGAGGGGTTATTGCCAACCTAAGATACAAAGCCAGATAAAAAGCTGTGTTAACTGTTATTCTGTAAGAGTACAAATGCTCTATTCTGAATTACTTTTGTACAATTGCCGAGTTGTAAGAGGTGCATGAAATATTACTGCAGAAAAAGTGTGAATAACACCTTAAATACGTACCGCAATGTATGACTGGCATTCGGATGGAAATACATGTTATGAGCTCCCCTCAATACAAAATACACGTTATAAACTCCCCTGAATAAATAAAAATATAAAATATAATTTTAGTAATACCTATTTAGAGAAAGTATTCCAACCCAAATTTTCAACACCGAGATTTCATTGAAAATACATGTTATGAGAATTTCTGAATGTGAAATGTGAGGCTGGAATGAAAAAAAAGTTAGTAAAAATCATTCTATTTTAATAGTGATACCATTAGTGTAAGATATTTTCAGGACAAGTGAAATGTATATGTTGAATTTTCTGTGAATAGTCTCTGAAATGCTCTTTATTCTGATTGACTTTTGTACAATTGCCGAGTTGTAAGAGGTGCATGAAATATTACTGCATTAAAAGTATAGGTCTCGTTAAAATACACATTTTATATCAAATACTTTTTTTGGTAGAGTTAACTATTTCCTGATATTCAATTTATTGGTTTGCATTACATTTATTTCCGTTGAAAACTTGGTATGAAAGTTTTGGTTTAAATAAAGCACTTCTACCTATAACATGTTGAATAATTATGCATGGGCAATGAGAATTCGCTGGGTACTGAACTAGACATCACATCCAGCTCGGGAAATATTTTAAAAGTCCTGGGGCATGTGCAGTGACTAACGGTGTGGGAGACAGTGGAAGATTGAGACTAACATTTTTGAAAGTATTTTTCATTATCAATCTATGATGGATTTTTACTAACTTTTTCATTGGAAACTAGCTACTGTAGTTTAATTCGGCAGAAAATATTTAAGTTGGTTCTCTTCATTAGGTTGCAAATAGCTATTGATATGCAGTTATTTTAATAGTGCAGTCCATGAAAATTGCTATGTATTTATTCATACTGAATGACTTTTGTACAACCGGTAAACCATAAGAGATGCACAAAATGTCTTTTCAATATCTATTTGCAACCTAATGAAGAGAACCAACTTAAATATTTTCTGCCGAATGAAAAACCAGTAGCTAGTTTCCAATGAAAAAAAAGTTAGTAAAAATCCATCACATATTGATCATGAAAAATACTTTCAAAAATATTAGTCGCAAACTTCCATTGCCTCCCACACCGTTAGTCATTGCACATGCGCCAGGACTTTTAAAATATTTCCCGAGCTGGATGTGATGTCTAATGTCAGTACCCAGCAACTTCTCATTGCACATGCACAATGATTCAACATGTAATAGGTAGAAGTGCTTTATTCCAACCAAAACTTTCATACTAAGTTTTCAACGGAAATAAATGTAATGCAAACCAATAAATTGAATATCAGGAAATAGTTAACTCTACCAAAAAAAGTATTTGATATAAAATGTGTATTTTAACGAGACCTACACTTTTAATGATATTATGGCGTAGCAGGAGGCGTTCAATCCTGTCTATGACATTTTGAACATAGGGAAGGAATACTGTGCCTTTGCTCTTAGGTGGGGTCGGCTTAGCAGAGATCGGCTGACGCCTGGGTGGTCGGAAGGCTCTCTTTATTTCTTGTGTAGAATAGCCATTGGCTTGTTCCAGATGGTGCAGCTCTTGTGGTAGTAGATGAAGTTCGCAAATGCGGGAAGTGCGGTGTAGAAGAGTTTGAATCATAGCCCGTTTCTGTCTTGGATGGTCGTTGGAGGTTTTGTGGAGATAACTGTCTGTGCGAGTAGGCTTGCGGTATACTGTGTGTCCAAGTTTGCTGTTGTCTTTTCTGCTGACCAGCACGTCCAGGAAGGCCAGCTGACCGCCTTTTTCTTTTTCCACAGTTCACCATGAAAAATTTTTCAAAAATTCTGATTTTCTTGAAAATGGCTCTAACCATCTTGATTAAAATGTCATATGCAGTCGGAAGCTTTCACAGAGTTAGAATTAAAGCTAGAGATTTCTTCTGGGCTTAAAATCCATGGTTTGCTGGAGTTTAGAGGTCCAGAGGTTTTGTCCACACCTGCTATGGACATCATCGCTGGTGTGGTTTGAATAACTCGTAAACATTAAGAGATAGACAAAATTCTACTCTACAAAAAATGTAGATCTCGCTAAAATACATAATTTATGTGTAAATAAACTTTTTTGTGAAGTGAACCATTTCGGAGATATTCCTTGTTATTTGTGTAACTTTCGGAAAACTTGAAACTTTCGTGAAATGGAACATAGTTGTTCATTTTTTTATGTTATGCGTGCAAAGAGAACATGATCTCAAAGCTTTAAAGGATCTGACTATTGCTAAAAGCCTACTGTATTCTAATATTCCCCTTGCATCTACAAGGAAATAAGCAATAAGATAATTTGTATAAATGTTTATCTCAACTAACACGAAGAAGATATAGGAATAAGAGTAGAGAGTCATGTGAGTGCAACACATCAGATTTTGTGATCATAAGGTTTTAGTATAAATTACAGTAATAGTGTAATTATTAACAAATAAATTAATACAGTAGAGTTCCTCCAATCTGAAATTCCACCTAATCCGAACAGGGCTAGGAAAAAATATCTACTAAATTTATTTAGAACTTTAAAAAAGGAAAAAGTAAAGATTAAGATTAAACTAATTTTTCCAAATAAAAACACAAACTTATTAGTGTAGAAAAGTATAAAATAAATGCTACAGGAGTAAACAGTGAACCTGTCAGCTATCTTATACACAAAAACTAAAAAACAGAAAGTGTAGCCCTACTAACAGGGTCATACACCACTCACGTTTGTATTTGCGAGTATGTATACAAATGTGAGTGGTGATTCAAGACACAGGCTATTTGAGTGTCTGATAGACGATGATAACACATGGATCAGAGACTACAAATAATCTCAACTGTGTGTTGAAATATTGTGTTGCATAAACCACACTGCCTCACTATGTGCAACTTAAAAATATTCTGCTTTCCTAATGTACTCAAATAATTTTTTCTATGGTTGTACCTGACCAGCGTGTTGTTGTTGTTGTTGTTGTTAGCTAATGCTGGATTTCTGACAATGAACTCATTAATCCTCTTGCTCTTCAATATTTAATATATTGATAGAGCAATAGCAGTATAGTAACCACTTTTTAGAGAGCACCATATTTTTATGTTTTGGCAGTCACATCGCTCTCTCACAACCCCCAGAATGTCTGGAGGACCACATCTGTCGTTGGTTTACGGGTCTCACCAACCTGACCGGGAGAGTTATGAAAATAAATTCACCGACCATATTCTCTGATCACCAATCAGAGGACGTATTACATGCCATGACAGGTCAGCATGTTAGGGGTTAAGATTTTATAGAGAAATGGAGAGGTTGGAAAAATAAAGACTCCCTAGCCCTCGGGAACCCTAAAAGCATCGGGGGTCAGAAGAGAACAAGAGATGACCAAGGTAAGGTCAGATAGAAAAGTTACAGTGAGGAGCAAAACACCAGTAAGTGGAAGTAATGTTCTGCTCAGCTTGGGTACCTTGTGATCGCTATTCACATATCCCCTAGACGGAGACCCCTGTAAAATCACATGTGCATTGCCCTCAGACGTAAAAAAAAAAAAACACACTTGCCCAGTGTGTTTACTGTACCACTAAAACTATAATCTCAGGTAAATCCACACAGATCAAAATGTTATGCCTGATAGGTGTCGTTAGTTAATGCTGGATTTGTGACAATGAAGTCATTAATCCTCTTGCTCTCCAATATTTTTCACTTATGGATGGGAAGGGCGCTAGAAGCGGCCAGGCATATTTGAAGGTGGTCTTGGTCCATTTCCTCTTGCAGATCACATAGAGGACAGATTGGTGAAGAATATATCCCAATTATGTTCAAATGAGAGAGCGTAAACCTATACGGCCGGAGTCAATATATCTAGGAGTTATTTCCGGGTTGTTATGCCATGGTCTGCTGGAGTTTAAGTACCCAGACGTTTTGTCCACAACTGCGGTGGACATCTTCATTGGCACAGTCATAGTCTCCTCAGAGAAGTTAACGTGGTGTCTGAGGTGTGGACTGTCTGAGCTACTGTATTTATCCTTCGAGTGGCCTTCGCTGATTGGTGCAGATGGCAGACAGCAGGAGGGAGGGGGCGGGCTTCACCCAAGGTGGTGTTTCCTCCTGATTGGTTCACTTGAATTTCTCCTGTTCAAATGTTTTGCCAGACAATCATGTCCTGTAATCAACCTGAAGGTTGCAACTGCCATTTTTCAAGGATACTCAGGAATTACTGTTTGAATGTTTGGTAGTTCCCATATTTTATTTTCTGACAGGTGTAAATGTTACCGAAATGGTGTATTCATTTAAGTAATATAAAGATTTAGTTTTTCATAGTTAAGGAAATAGAAAATGAAACAATCGAAACCATATATATTTTAAGGCTAAAACAATGGTGGCACAAAGGGATACAGATGTTCCCAATAATGGACATTATTATCCATCGCAAGCTAAAACAATAGTAATTACTTTTAATGCACAAATAAATAAAACTATTCCTCTACATTTTCTTGAAACATTACATTCTTTTATAGGTTATCAGGCTGAAATAAAACTAATGATCTCTGTCATAAACGACAGCTAAAGCTGCCACCCCACTTACCAATACTTATACCTGGCACATGAATTTGTCACCTGCCCTTCACCTTCCTATTGCTCCTAATTACGCCAGCCAATACCTCCCCTCCATGCGTGTGTGCCAGCCGAGGTGGAAGGTGCCATGATGCTAACAAGTTTCTCTTATAAATTAAACTTTGCATGACATTTTAACATTAAATTGTGACTAAATTAATTTGAATTAAGATAAGATTTTGCAGCATTATTCATACAGTATTTGTGTGACAGCTAGTGAAATAATAAGCCATTTATATCCATTCGTAAGAAGCTAGATTGCTCCAAATATTTGACATAACTTATGTTTTTTTGACAAAACAGCTCTTTATTGACAATAATTGTATTGGACCTATTTGTTCCACTCATCATGCAGAATCCTTGGTTAACATATGTCTGAAGCAGTAACTTCCACGCTGTATATTTTAGTAATTGACTGAGATATGTAGACAAACCAACATAGCTGGCTGAGACTGACGTGCTAGGAACATCCTTCTGATTGAGGTATTTTTCAGTCCGCATAACTGGCAAATGCCAGGGAGGCAATCTAAGACTTAGGTATGGAATGTGCTTCCTCAAGTAACATTTGATGTACCCTTGTATACAAAAAAAGTTAGACCAATGGTCTAAGTCTTACACGGCACAGTGCCTTGATTGATTATATGGGTTAACACTACGAGGGTTGTCCGTAAAATAAGGTTCCCAAGGATCTGCAGGCATGAGGAACGCTGTTACAGGAGATCCGGCAACACTGGCATGTAACATGGTTCTCCCAGTCCCCCGCGCTGCGAACTTCTATGATGCTCAGTCTTGGCTTGGCAGCTGTTAGAAATGGAACTTCCACTTGCTTCTCCCGCCAGGTGCAAATTATGCTTTGTGATGCGTTTTTTGTGTGCAAAAAGACTGCACTGGTGGACATTTATTCCCAACTGTATGAAGTGTACGGAGAGCAGTGTATGAGCGTACAACAGATGTGCAAATGATGCAGAGAATTCAAAGATGGACGTACAGACGTCTATGATGACCAGCATTCTGGATGGCCATTGGTTTCAAACAAAACGATTGTGAAAGTAGAAGAAGCAATGCTGAAAGATCGAAGGGTGATGGTTCAAGAGATCTGCGAGATGATCCCTGATGTCAGCAAGACCTACATTCACAAAATGTTGACCGATCATTTAGGGTATACCAAGGTGGGTGGAGGCATGCTCACAGAGGGAGAACATTTCCATCAGGACAATGTTCGTCCTCACATTGCCCATTAGACAAGCAATCTCATCCACATATTTGGATGGGATACTGTCAAACACCCTCCTTACAGCCCAGACCTAGCCCCAAGTGACTACCATCTCTTCCCTGACTTGAAGAAAAACCTGTGTGGGACGCATTTCAGAACTGGAGAGGAAATGAAAGAAACTGTTTTAAGCTATCTTCGCCGAGTGGTGGGAGAGTTCTATGATGCAGGCATACAAAAGATGGTACACCACATGCAAAAATGCATTGATCAGAACAGTGATTATGTTGAAAAATAGGAAAAAGCAAGCTTTCCAAAAATGTATTACTCAATGTCAATAAATGTTTTTCATTGTGAAAAAATTGGGAACCTTATTTTACAGACAACCCTCATATTAAGATTTGGAACTTTTGACAAATCATTGCTACTGCTACATAACTGTATCGTGGACGGTGTAAACAAGGTGCTGTCATGTATGAGTTAGACGAATTTGATATTCCTGATAAGACATTTTTTTTGTCCACGGGTGTACCACCAGTCACTGCTTGTGGTGCTGTTATGTTGTAAGAACACTACTAAACAAGATAGATAAAGGTGCTGAATTAATTGAGGTAATGGCTTGTATTGTAGACCAGTTCGCAAAATGCTGTTGGAACAAACGGCAAGAATCCCCAAGTACTACCAGAAGTGTTTGTACCACAGGCTCCACTAGTTGGAGAACACAAACTGCAGTATGCTTACTGCCTCTGGTTCAGCCATCGCTCTCCAGGTAAGAAGGCTTCCGTGCAGGACTATGACCAGAACCTCAAGCTCATTGGTCACTTTGCTTCAGTGGAACAGTTCTGGGCACTCTACAGTCACATTCCGAGGCCTTCAGAGCTCCAGAGCCCCAGCGACTTTCATCTCTTTAAGGCAGGCATAAAACCAATGTGGGAGGTAAGTCCACAATTTCAGAGATATGAAACATCCATATTTCAATTATGCAATTCACCAAATTTCCACTATTCCATTAATGAAGTATAAACTGTAAGCATTTCTGCTTTAATTAATGATTTGAATCTTTCCTGGTATTGGTTACTGATGACACTTTCTCGGGTGAACAGCCACATCAAATTTGGGTAAATGCCCAAGCTTTCAGCATCTAACTCTGCCGTCACAAGGTGTAAAGGCATGACTGCCTTTGGAAGGGAAGTGAAGCAGGTAGTTCTGTGTTGCAGATTTACGGCATGTAAAAGAACATCGAGCTTGACTAAAGAGGCCTTTGGGCAAAATTAAGCTGTCTTTCATGCTCAATATAAATTGGTAGGCTCTGAACTATGTTGAGGTCCATTAATAAAAATTAAGCTTTTTATAATAATAAATACTGGAAGTTGATGACAGTGTTGTTGGATCACATTAAAATAATGAATTTTGAGTCGAACAAGCTCCCAAAACCACCACCAGAGTAGTCTACGGAGATACCAGCCCTGTGAACCAGCCTCTACCGTTCAGTCCATGTCCGGTTGATAATGGAGGAAAGCTAGCTTCTGAAACATGTACCGAGAAAATTTAAAAGTGAGTTTTCTTTTGTGTTATTGACTCAAAATTCATATTTTAATAAGCTTTTTGTGTTTGTTTATCCCATAATGTATCATCCAAATGTAATAGTAGTTTTATGTTTTTTTGTTCACTGATAAAGTTCAGTATCATTTCTTCCATCATTTGTAATTTTAACACCCAAATAATTGTATTCCTCACATTATTTAATAACTTCTTTGTCTTCAAGTTTCAAATCTTGTTTCTCTCAAAATTAATTGCTAAACCCCACAAGTGACATGTCTAGTAGTGCTTATTTCACTTTATTTGTTCTAAAACCAAAGCACAATTCACAATTTGTGACCTTGCAACTTGCAGCTGTTGCCTGTGTCATAACGACAGTTCCATGTCAGTAGATTTACTGGCATTTAAAAGAACTGCGGAGTGAAATTCCGACACACCGACGATGCTGATGTGATCCTGGCAATTGACAGCGTTGTTAAACAATAAAAATAATTTAATAATTTGTATCATAACCTTGACACAATCTTCACAAACTCCCAATTAACTAACTCCTCTCACAAGCCAGTCTGCTTATATAGTCGCTCAATTACACCAGCGACTCTTCTCAAAACCACTGCTGTAAACAAGTCCCTGCACATTGAAATCTTCTAGAAATGCATGCAACAACAGTTGTTCTGAGCTGCTCATTGCATAGCTGGTTGCAGCTGGCATGAAGTATAGTGGACACAGTTTATCGGCAGTTCCCAAGGGTTCAACATGGCCGATATTGCACTAAACAGCACACAATATTATCCCAAAAAGCAGTCCTGCCAATGTATATAGTAAGGACATTTCTAACCTCAAATATCACAGGGTTAAAGTATCACTCTTTCAAAGGATAATAATGCTTGAATATCGTTACCACACAAGAAACAACGTACTGACCTTCAGCAAATCTTGTTCTGCAATAACACTTCCTCATAAAATCACTTCCGAACGCTAAATATCATAATATATATATTTAATGCACTACTGTGTAGCGAACACAAAAATAGCAACAGTAACTATATGTAAGATTTGAAGCTTTCACGGCGAACGTTAGTGATAAGAGCTTCACGGGTGATCAGCCGTGTTAAATTTAAGAAGGTCGAGCTTTCGGTCATTATACTCTCCATGGCCATCTTCAGGACTAAAATGATGGAAAAATACTCCTCAGTTTCCAAATATATACTATGGTTAGGTTGTGTTGTCCAAGCCAATGCGCGGGTGATGGTTTCTGATTGGGCCTGCTGTAGGCTCGGCTGCAGTGTTTTCCCGTTCTAGTTTAAATACTAGAACACGCAGAAAATTACTGGGACAGACTCATCAAGGAGGCCATCCACATCAAATTACACCCCCACAATTTCAACAAGTTCCGCATGGACTATAGCCATCAGAAACACTGCACAAATTTCGTACCCGCGGGAAAACACTGCAGCCGAGCCTACAGCAGGCCCAATCAGAAACCATCACCCGCGCATTGGCTTGGACAACACAACCTAACCATAGTATATATTTGGAAACTGAGGAGAATTTTCCATCATTTTAGTCCTGAAGATGGCCATGGAGAGTATAATGGCCGAAAGCTCGACCTTCTGAAATTTAACACGGCTGATCACCCGTGAAGCTCTTATCACTAACAGTAACTGTAACTTCATATTCTGCTGTAAAAAAATTAAAGACAAATTCACACAAACAGGAGCAGTATGTCTACAGATTAATTAATTAATATGGCGTCTAAACAGAATCTTGTTTTAAAATCAATCGGTTGGCCTCTCTGCAACAGGTCCATAAACAAGGGCTTCTGTGGCAACGTAACACACAATGGCACCAGCTATGGCTATATGTTACAAACAGTTGGCGGCAGTCATGCAACCTAACGAATGGAATATAACCAGACTGCAGCTAATGGGGAGAAAATGTCAAGGTTGTTTTTTGGGGTATCTCAATAAGCTGTGCCTACTATAGTTGTGACTTGATTCTTCTCCGAGATGTGCCTGGCATGACAATATTCTTCAATTAATAAGATGCACATATATTCTAAATCATCATATTATTCGGTTAATATAAACTGTTTGTTTATAAAATGAAGTGAATATGTAGTATTATTTGCAATCATTTCTCCAATTGTAAAACATTTACAAGGATCGTCAAATTCTATGCACATACAAGTTATTTACATAAATATGAGACTAGTTGAGAATATTGGGAAGTGCAATATACCATATTTTATCAATTTTTGTACTCTTCTACAGAGTAAAATGCCTTTTCTAATAGATAAGATTTAATATTCTTTAGTTTGATTTTTTCATTTGTTATCTGTTTAATTCTAGATGGTAGATGGTTGTGCAGATCTTTGCTACTATTTTCTATGCACTTATTATTTAGACCACCTATAAGTCTATTTCTAAAATAATTTTCTTTTGTTCTAGTGTTATAATCAAAACAAAAACAGCAATATCCATAAATATAACTTTTTAATGTGAGTTTAGTACATTCATATATATACAAAGAAGGCAACGTTAGAATATTTAGTTTTTTAAACACATTTCTACATGAATCTCTTTTTTCTATTCCTGCAATTAAGCGTACTGCTCTCTTTTGCAGCCTAAACAGCCTTAGAAGTAATGTTTTATGTGTTGTGCCCCATAATACCACTCCATAGTTTAGGTGTGAGTGAATGAAGGCATAGTATACTTGCTTGACACTTCTTTTATCTATTATTTGTGTTATTTGTTTTAGTACATATAAACCTGAATTAATCTTGCTTATGACTTTTTCAGCATGCATATTCCATTTCAAGTTACTGTCTATTATTAATCCTAGGAAATTTGTTTTATTTACTTGTTGAATTTCTCTGTTTTCTATTTTTATCTTAATATTTGTATTTGTTTGTTTTTTGTTACCGAGACTAATTTGCATCCACTCTTGTTTTGTTTGCGTTTAATACCATACCTAAATTTTTTAGATGTTGACTGACTTTTTCTAGTAGAGTATTTGCCCTAATTTGTAGCTCTATTTCTGTTTTTCCTGTAACTACAATTGTAGTGTCATCTGCATAACCTATCGCTATTCCCCCAGCTTCTTGAATTATTTTAAATAAACTGTTTATGTAGAGTAAGAATAGATACGGTCCTAATTTTGAGCCTTGTGGTACTCCATGTTTTACTTTTTTGAATTGTGATCGAATTTTTGTTAGCTTTCCACTTACATTGTGTATTATTTCAACACAGTGTTCTCTATTTTGTAAATAAGAGCCAAGCCACTTTAATGGTAAGCCTCTAATTCCATAATTTTCTAACTTTGTCATCAATGTTTCTATGTTAACACAATCGAAGGCTTTAGAAAGATCAAGGAATACAAGGAATCATTACTCCCATTGCATATCTTTTCCAGTTATATAATGCTTGTTCAAAATAATTTTATTCTTAAATACCATAAATATTTTGAGAATGAAAACAGGAAGAGGCCTTCAGATCTAATGGGAGGGCTTGTGGACTGTCTGCTTGCATCCTTCAGGTCTGATAGGATTGAGTGATTCCATAAAAAACACACAGTAGAGCTGCAGTTATCCGAATCCCAACTAACCGAGGTCCTGTGTTACCAAGTGTTCTGTGCTAAGTATGTAGCATAAAAACAGAAATGGCATACAAAGGAATGATACAGAAGAAATGGTTTCTGGCGATATTAACACCATGTGTTTAACCCTCTTCTCAAGTCCATGGATCAAGGTGTGTTGGAAATCTAAAGCATATACAGGGTGGAAGGGAAGTCATTACATTCCTTCTAATATGTGCTTCATAGAAGCATTACAAACAAAAAAGTTGAATGGCATTTTCTTCTTTGATCAGCCGATTTAAAAAAAAAAAGTTTTTTTTATCCAAGTTGGATGCGTAATTCCACAAGAGTGGAAGATGCGTAGAGTAACTTATTTCTGACATAGCTTCGGTAGTAATTATGGGACATCACATAGGGTTTTGAAATAATCACTTGAAGCTGCTCTCTCAGACTTTAGGTGAGTCGGCAACATTGCGTTTTGGTTGGTCAGGGCATTGACAGTTTGTGAGTGTAAACAGGCCAGGCACAGGGACATGCACATCGAGTGTGGGCCGAACTTCATTATCGAGTTGATACTTGTAAAGTCACTCGTGGAGCACATATTGAGCACCTGTAAGCTATTGCAAAAAACTTTATTGAGCTGCTGTATCTGAGTATACAGTGTTTGTAGTGTTCAGTCAAATAATATGGCTACAATAAATTTTTGAAACCAATCAGATCATTTGTGTGCACCCGGTGATTGAATGTGCAAAATGAACTTTCCACTTTCCAATCAATGTGGTCATGAATATGAATTCTTGTTCTCAGTGTATTCTGAATCAAATGTTTTGTGCTATTTTGCTTCCTGTCCTCAGTTTTGCTCTGTTTCCATTCTCAGGTTATTGTGAACCAGTGTTCAACATTGAGTAAAATATATGAAGGCTAAATGTAGTACTTTTTGATTAGATGTAGAATGTCTGTTGTGTTTAAAATACAAGAATGTATGATGTTGTTAGGATGAGGCAAATCAGAAAGGAGGCAAATGGATTGTAAGACTGAGAAAGGGACTGGCCTCCAGATGCTGGGAGAACCTTGTACTGGCAATGCTTGGGGAGCAGTTTATGGTAGGAGATGAAATATGTGGTGCTGTTGTGTCTATACGCTTCCAGGTAGGTACAAGCGTGTTTCCGGCTGGTCTAAGGAGCCATTCATATTGAAAATTGCACATAACAAACAAACATTGGACATTATAGGCAATCTATTTCTTTGAAAATGTAATAAAAGGTACATCATTTTATACTATATTCAACGTTGGGTATTCAGACAGTTCCCTCGGCGTGCACTACTGGCACATCGGTCTGTTGTCATGGCAACCAGGTTTGACCTTGAAGTAGCCAATAGACTTTGTGACAGGATTGCATGGCCAGTAAGTCTGTTGGCTACTTTAAGGTGAAACCTTGTTTTGATAACAGACCGCTGTGCCACTCCCCAATCACATGCGTAGCGCATGCCAAGGGAACTGTCAGAATACCCAAGTTAGGTTAATTCAAGCATATAAGTTGCAATACATGATGTCATACTAAGCAATTTTTACTTTCTTTACTACGTGTATTATTTCAGCTTAACATTATTACAATTGTATGTACGAAACTTCACATTGATTACCTCCTTTCTTCTGATAGTTTATTATCAGAATAACGGAATTCCCCCCAAAAATAACAATAAATTTACCATACAAAATTGAAACAATCCACAAACAATAACCTTTGAGTTGCCCCTGGTGCAACTATAGATAAATACTGTAGTTAACTACTACATTATACACCAGGTCTGCTAACACAGAATTAACTATAACTAATTTACCTTTTGGTTGTTGTGTTTAACACCCACTTTTACTACATATGACATTGGCAGGCGGTGACACTATTGATACATGAAATGAAGACGGAGCACCAGTGGAATGAGAGGGCACAGGAAACCGGAGAACCCGGAGGAAACCCGTCCCAACGTTGCTTTGTCCACCACAAATCCCACATGTAGTTGCCTGGAATTGAAAGCAGGCCTCTTAGGCGAGAACCGAATGGTCTAACCACTCAGCTATGTCAAGGCCCTTACCTGTTGGGCATCCTTTTCATCTTCCAACTTTGTGATTCTCCCTATGCTTTAGACATTTTTCTTTAGTCCTTCCTAACAATTCTCCTAGCTTTCTAATCATTTCAGTATTATTATTTATTTATGCCAACAAACTTACTGTTGGTGTTTTTAAACACACAAGCCGTGTGTGGGCAAAGTTTGAGAGGTAGAACTGGAACTTAAAAATTCAAATTTGAACCACAGACCTTCTGCTTACCGGGCGGCTGCCTGGTAAACGGAAGGTCTGCGGTTCAAATCCCAGTTGTGGCATTGAATTTTTAAGTTCCAGTTCTACCTCTCAAATCTCAGTATTGTTTAGCTTTCCTATTTTCATCCTTAATACTTCTCTTGGTACTTTTGACCACCTAGCTGGTACACATTTTTCCAATCCTTTTCTATTTGCCCACACATAGGGTACTTCTATGGGTCCATTCCCTGTTTCATACCCGTCAATCCTATTACCCCAGATCTAAGCCATGCTCACCCTTCCCTTTCCAATTTATTACACACATCAATATACTTCTCCCTGCCCCAATCTTCTTAATTTGTCTGTACAATATCAAGGTTGTCTTATCCCCAATACTACTGAATATCTCCTGAAAATGTATATCCTCAATTCTTTGTCTAATCCCCTTCCAAAACTTTTGTTTTAGAATTTCTCTGTTTCTCCAAATGTTCCCCATTCCTATTTCTTCTATAATCAATTCTCTGCACTGATAAAGCCCAACTATCCGGTGCAAATGTTTTTTCTTGCATTATCATACATTATCTTACTAAATTCTGATCCTCTAACGCTCTTACTCAATACCAATATTTTAGCAATTTTTCCAATATTAACTCTTTAGTTCCTGCTCTCCCTAATTCTAACAGTGCTATACCCTTGGTAACCCCAAAAATCAAGCTACAGAAACTTCTGAGTATTAAATCCCTTATAACATTCTAAAGCAAGAACAAATTAGAAACTAAAAACTTCACTTATCTTAGTAATGTTGCTAGTTCTTTTTGCACAAACTAAGCTATAGCTTTGAGAATGAGTTGGAGACAACTTGAAACTCGAGTCAGTTTGTACAAAAAGAACTAGCAACATTACTATGAGACGGGAACTTCTATGTATATATATTTGTAATTTTAGAATCAGAATGTAACTATAAGACTTTTAGGTATAAGTATAATTTGTATTATAAATTGTGTGAAGAAGCCGCCTCTTGAAAGTATGTTGACCTGAGCACATTTCTGACCTGTCATGGCATGTAATACGTCCTCTGATTGGTAATCAGAGGATATGGTCGGTGAATTTACTTTGTTAATTCTCCCAGTCAGGTCGGTGAGACCCGTAAACCAACGACAGGTGTGGTCCTCCAGACATTCTGGGGGTTGTGAGAGAGCGATGTGACCGCCAAAACATAAAAATATGGTGCTCTCTAAAAAGTGGTTACTATACTGCTATTGCTCTATCAATATATTAAATATTGGAGAGCAAGAGGATTAATGACTTCATTGTCAGAAATCCAGCATTAGCTAACAACAACAACAACAACATTTCTGAAGGCCAGAGGACAAGCATCTTTTGTCATCTCACGCCGAGGGACGTTTTGCCTAAAGTCCAAGGACACAGCTGGGGAAAATACACCCCTCCCCCATAACGGGACTAGAGAGAAAGTGCGGGGGTGAGATACATAAATAGGAAAAATTGGAAGAGAACAGGACTGTCTGTTTGTTGCGATGTCGCTAGAGGGTGAACCTGTATCGCGAATATGTATAGTTTCGCACCAAAAACGTCGATGTGTGAAAGGCAACAGTGATTAGTGTAAGGTGAAGTAAATTGCAATCATACAACGAAATACCAGAAACTCGCTCAGGTCGGCACTTCGAGGCAATGACGTGGTGGAGAATAAAATCAGAAAACGTCTGTGCTGTATTTGCCATCTAACCTCGCGCCTGAGAAATATCCTACTTATGCCTACCTAATCCCAAACAAGATCAATGCAGCGGCGCACAGCGGAGTGGCAGCTACTGCACCGGATGAGCTAGCAAGGCATTTCATGTGACAGAAAAGAAACCGTTACAAAAGTGGCACCCAACGTACTCTTGTTACCAGTGGTTTCCCAACCCCGTTACAACTAAGATAAGTGAAGTTTTTGGTTTCTAATTTGTTCTTACTTTAGAATCTTGTTACTTCACTGTTAATAGCTTCAATTTTCCTTATTTCCCTTATAACATTTTCCTACTTATATTAAGTAGAGGAAGTATTGTATTCCACCCATAAAGTTGATGTCAAGATTTTACCGGGAATATGTGTTGAGGCCCCCTGAATCCAAAGAAGCATTTTTAGAAAAAGGTCCATATGTGTATCCGTGTGTGGATGTATGTGAACAGCATAACTCAAAAACAAGAATTCGGTTAAAAACCTTGGTTGGTATTGGTGCGGTTTTTTAAATGATTATTGACATATAACAGCAGGAATAATGTTCTTCTCAGAAAGATGAAATACTGTGATAGCAGACACGATTCCTATCTACAGGGTCGTGGTTACAGAATGGAATGCATAAATCAATGTTCCTTTATCACAACATATTTATTCATTAACACTTCGTTATTTTACACTCTCAGCACCATATTAAATAATCAAAGACCTTCACAATTAAATGATTTGGTAGAATCTACACTGGATAAAAGTTTGGTGAAAGTTCCATGTTCACACACTACCAAAAAACACGTCTTATCTTCTTGAGCATACAGACGCTAATGAAATTAGTTCTTGGCGTCGCTTTGGTACGATACACCGCCATTTTTGTATTCATCCGCGCAAATAGTTTTTTATTGGTTGAACACAACAGACTATCTAGTAACAAGAAAACATTGGCTATCCTGAATATTAAAAATAACTCCCTGATACACCCAAACAAGAACTAGAAATTTATACACTATTAACAAACATTTATATGAACGATTTTCTATTGGTCAATATACTGTCTCATATGCCCCTTGTTTTGTTTTTCAAGTTGTCACCTATATTTACAATCTTGAAACACAATACAATACTTCTCCCTACTCCTCTGATTCAATCACTTTGTACAATATTTTTTTTTCTTTTTTTTTTTTTTTTCTTTACAGTCTTTTTCACTGTTTATCTTTGTCTTTTGTTTTGGCATGATACAGCATGTCTTTATAAATTTCGCATATTCAATTACTACACAATACATTCAGTTATTATACAATACATATTCAGTTATTGTACAACACATTTGGTTATTACACAACATGTCCAATTATTATACAATACATATTCAGTTATTGTACAATATATCCAGCTATCAGACCACATATGTTCTGTTATTATACAATACATATTCAGTTATTGTACAATATATCCAGCTATCAGACCACATATGTTCTGATATTATACAATACATATTCAGTTATTACACAATGCATATTCAGTTTTTGTACAACACATTTAGTTATTACTCAACATATCCAGTTATTACACAATATATCCAGTTATCATACAATACATATTCAGTTATTGTACGACACATTTAGTTATTACTCAACATATCCAGTTATTACACAATATATCCAGTTATTATACAATACATATTCAGTTATTGTACATTTGACATTGACACAAATATAATTTAAGTGTATCATGGTTTATTATGTGGTTTTTGACTTGTATTCATTGCTATGAGGAGAGAAAAACAGGATACAAATTTTGGGCTAATGATTATGATTATGTTTATGGCAATATTTTATTCAGTTCTTTGCCTTCTTTGTCTTATAAGCTTATTATGTATAGGCAGGTTATTGAGTCGGTTCTTAAACTCTGATGTTACTAATGGTACCATTTTTCTTAATTGGGTTATTATTCATTGTTGTTTGGTTCAACATTTCTTCAAGCTTAGCATTGGCTATATCCATCTTAATTCATGGGCATTGTTTTTCTGATTATGGTTTTCCTTACTTCACTAATTGTCACTTCTTTGTCTCTTATTTCTATAAGAGAAAACTTCTATACTTATAATTATTCTGTAATTGTATTATTTTTCTTCTCAATTCCCCTCGACATCTTTGTGTCGAAATATTATATCCTTGTCATCATAATTGATTCCTTTTTATTTTTGTTCCTGACATCCTTATGTCAAAAACATATTATCTTCCGTCGCTATAATTCGTTTATTTAATGACTATCAGTGTCCTCATCTGTCTTTGTTGACAATGCTCTTTGTGGTCGATATAGCCAATGACTGTGTTGGTTTTCTTCCTTGTTGTAATTCCTAATCTGAACATAATTTTCTATAAGTAACCCATTAAAATTGTTATCTTCCTTCATCTCTACTACTACTCCTGCCTTACACATTTGTTGGCAAAGACTATTTGGTCCTTTCTTTGTATGGCTTTAATTTATTTTTATGGTATCTTCCTACCAACTTGCCATTTGTATTCTGTAGCTCATACGTGTGGTCACCCAGCTGTTTTGTTATGACCAGTGGTTCCATCTTTCTCTCTGTGTAGCCATCATGGTGTCGATGTCAATTGTCTAATGCTTAGGGTTTGTGTTGTTCGTCATCCATTCAGTTGGGACGAACTTAGTTGTTGTAATTTCCCTGAGTGTTGGTGGTGTTTGTTGTTTCTGTATTCTGTGCAGCATCTGCCCCATTTGTCACACTTTCATTTACTTCCTGCTGTCTTGTGTTGCCAGTGTACCATTGGTCTCTGCCCCTTTGGCGTGAACCTCTGTTGTATGACGGTCTTTGGTTGTCGAAGTATTCCCTACAGAATCGTATGTGATTCACTTGATGGGTATGGTCTCCTGGTCTTCCACGATCATATGTATATGTTCTGTATCTCGATTCACCCCTCGGTATTGTGTCGTGGTACTGCTGTCTTGTGTTCTCCATCCTCTCGCCATGATTATGTGGTTGTGGGAAATGGTGTGCCCCTCTCCCCCTTTCATGGGTGCTCCTAGTATTTCTATGTTCTCCCTCACTCTGGTTGTTCGTAGCCGTGCTCCGGTTTAAGATGGGTGAGTTTGGGTGACCGTTCCTATGTCTATGCTCATTAGGCCGACCATTTTGTGTTTCGAAGGCTGTCAGCAATTCTATCATCTGCAAAATCTACTGGCCTCGCAACAATTAACCCTGTTCTCACTGTGTCTGGGAAATGTCTTGTTATGCTGGCAATTAGTTCTGCTTCCGACAAGTTGGGGTCTAATAGCTTTCCTTTGTTGGCTACTTTCATAAAATAATCGACTGGCGATAACCCTTTGGTTGGATCATATCTACCTGTCGCTAGGTCCACCCTAGTTTGGTTTTGCTTAGCTGGGCCCCAATACCTTGATAGGAATAAATTTCTGAATGAACTATACGACTCATGACCAGCTAGTGTTAACCTGAGCCATTCTAATGCCTTGTTTTTCAAGCTTTTCTTAACTATCATCATCCTAAGCTCATTTGGTATCCTTTTCACTTAAAAATATTCTTCCATCTCTTTAACAAAGAGTTTTGGATCGTCTCCCTTCTCCTCGTCAAATGTAGGTGGTGTGATTTCATGTAATATGCTGTTGGTGTAACATGTGTTATGTGTCGTGTCATTGTTTGGTTGTGAACCTCTTTCTCTGTATGGTGAGTCAACATTTTGTACATTATCCAAGTAACTCTCATCTTGTACATTACTTACATCTAAATCATCTTGCCTTTGTAGTGCATTCACAACATCATTTACATTAGCCAAACTTTCTTTCCCTTTTTTCATTTCTTCACAAATTGATTTTAAATCATTCTTTATTTCTAAGTGACTTTGTTTCATATCATTTATAGCATCCTGTTGTGAATGCATCACATCAGTCATCGTCTTAATTTTAGGAATTACAATTTGTTCTACAGTTTCATTAATAATGTCTTTCTTTACTACCTCAATCTCTTTCCTTAATTCCTCAGTTATTTCTGCTTTTACATTTGTGATCTTACAGTCTACACTTGTATTACATTCTGTTATTTCATCTCTACATCTAGCAATTTCTCCTTCTAATACAATCTTATTTTCTCTCATTTCTGATTCTATTTTTCCCATCCTATCTCCTACGATTTCTATCCTAGCTTCTAAGGCTTCCTTTGTTTTATTTAAGTTTTTATGTACTAATTTTAAATTAGTTTCCATTACTTTCATATTTTCTTTACACTCCTGTCTTCCTAATTCTATTTTCTGTTCTAAGTTCTGTCTTCCTAATTCTATTTTCTGTTCTAAGTTCTGTCTTCCTAATTCTATTTTCTGTTCTAAGTTCTGTCTTCCTAATTCCATTTTCTGTTCCAAGTCCTCTCTCACGCCCTCTATTTTCTGACCTAAACTTTGTTCTATGTCCTGTTTTAATTCTGCCTTATTTTGTTCCATCTTCTGACCTAAACTTTGTTCTATGTCCTGTTTTAATTCTGCCCTATTCTGTTCCATTTTCTGACCTAAACTTTATTCTAGTCTTTCAAACATGATCATCATTAACCTTTGGTCTTTGCTTATTTCCACCTGTTCCTCACGTTCTAATTCTACCTGATAACTAGGCCTATCTGCCCCTTCCCCCACTCCTGTTTCTATCTCTTTTCGCTACATTTTAATTTCTTTATTCAATTCACTTAAGGTTAAAAGTCCCCCTACTTTGCCGCTTCTCAGTAACATAAAAATGGAAATAAAATGTATGTGAAAACAAAAAAAAAAAATTTTAGATCCTACTTTCTTTTCCGTTGGTTCTTCGTCCAGTTATTTACGTCTCCTGGGTAGTTGGCTTCGCTAGATGATCTCCGGTGTTTTTCCCACATTGATTCTCCGTGTATCGATGTTCTGTTGGCGATATCAAACGATGGTCTAATGGCGTCTTGTTTCCATTGGACGCGGCGTCACTTTTTGTTTTATCGTGATTTAAATTTTCGTACTTTTGCATTCCATTCTAAATTCGAGTTCCACGTTGGGTAAGCCATTTTGGTGCGGTTTTTTAAATGATTATTGACATATAACAGCAGGAATAATGTTCTTCTCAGAAAGATGAAATACTGTGATAGCAGACGCGATTCCTATCTACAGGGTCGTGGTTACAGAATGGAATGCATAAATCAATGTTCCTTTATCACAACATATTTATTCATTAACACTTCGTTATTTTACACATCTCAGCACCATATTAAATAATCAAAGACCTTCACAATTAAATGATTTGGTAGAATCTACACTGGATAAAAGTTTGGTGAAAGTTCCATGTTCACACACTACCAAAATACACGTCTTATCTTCTTGAGCATACAGACGCTAATGAAATTAGTTCTTGGCGTCGCTTTGGTACGATACACCGCCATTTTTGTATTCATCCGCGCAAATAGTTTTTTATTGGTTGAACACAACAGACTATCTAGTAACAAGAAAACATTGGCTATCCTGAATATTAAAAATAAGTCCCTGATACACCTAAACAAGAACTAGAAATTTATACACTATTAACAAACATTTATATGAACGATTTTCTATTGGTCAATATTCTGTCTCAGTATTTAATGTCTTTCAAGGATGCGACACAAAGATTTTGATGAAAATTCCTCCACCCTAAACTACCCTTTACATGGAAAATTTTTATTTTCTCAAAAATGGCTCTAACGATTTTGATTAAAATGCCATATGTTTGAGATATTTTGATGACAAATCAAATGTATATTTTGAATTTTCTGGCTATAGCCTATGTAGTCCTATTTACTCTGGATGACGTTTCCATAACTGTTAAACCATAAGAGATAGACCAAATCTTAATATGCAAAAAATGTTGTTGGCTAATGCTGGATTTCTGACAATGAAGCCATTAATCCTCTTGCTCTCCAATATTTTTCACCGATGAATGGGGCACTAGAAGTGGCCGGGCATATTTGAAGGTGGTCTCGGTCCATTTCCTCTTGCAGATCACATAGAGGATAGAGTGGTGAAGAATATATCCCAATTCTGTTTAAATGTTTTGCCAGACAATCATGTCCTGTAATATGCAAAAAATGTAGATCTTGCTAAAACACACAATTTATGTTCAAATAACTTGGGTGCCGCATTTTGAAGATATTCCTTGTTATTTCTGTCAATTTTGGAAAACTTACTTTCGTCAAATGGTAGTAATGCGCCTCCTATAGCCTCTCCTACCCAATTCCCATCCTCATCCTGCCCGTGGTGCACCCTGCTTTTAACAGATGAGGCTCTGGGGACCGAATCACAGCGGTATAACTGTTTCATCTAAAATGGAGGAAATGTCATTTACATATGTGCTGGCCTATCACAGCACAACAGCGTCCCTCAGAGGCACATGAGGGGAAGGTCGGTGGATCTAAATACCACCTATTTAGTCCTCCCGGCTAGGTCCGATGGACCCGTTGACCAACGATAGGTGTGGTCCCCCTTGCAAAATGGGGGTTTAAGTCGGGTGATGTAACTGCCACATTGTAAAACTGGTGCCCGTTAAGAAAACAGTTACATGAAAGCCACGTACTTAGTCATCTCTACAGAATAGGTATCTCAGCCTCACCAATATGTGTCCTGTGTAACGATCCAGCAGAAATGAATGAAGAACACTTGAAGACCTGTGAAGCATTAAGATCAGAAGAAACTACAGTTCAAAAGTATTGGAAAGCACGAATGCTAATGGCTTCATTGCCAGATGCAAGGCACTAGAAAACAACAACAACAACTTTCGTCAAATGGAAGATTGTTTTTAATGTTTTTTACAACTTAGTCATGCAAAGAGAACGGAATCTCAGTTTTAAAACATTTGACTATCACACAATGCCTACTGTATTCCCATATTCCCCTTGTACCTACAAGGAAATAAGCAACAAGATAATTTGTACAAATGTTTATCTCAACTAACACGAAGAAGACATAGGAATAAGAGTTTGTAAGAATGGTTAGTACAAGAGTAGAGAAAGTCATGTGAGTGTAACACGTCAGATTTTTAGAGGGTGATTGAGCAAATTTCTCACACTATACTTGTTTTGTTGAGCCAGTGTTATATATAATCTCTCTTGTGTATTCATGCTATCTATATGTTGTGTATGTTTTAAAGGAGGATATCATCTCAATCTGGAATAAGTCTGCATCAGATACAAGTACAAAAGGAAGAATAAAGGATACACTGAGCAGAGTGTTGAACCTTCCACCATCTACTATTGTTGAATATAAACCACACAGTGACAGTCTAAAGTGAGTATATCATATCAGAGGCAGTGTTATGTGAAAACACAGAGTGTATATGTAATCTCAGGACAAACAGCTCATTTCATGTGATAAACATGTGACAAACCAAACTTTTTATATTGAATTTATTTTATATTACACCATGTTCTTTCAATATATATCTACTCAAGCATCATAAGTACATTTTTACTTTCTATACTGGTAAGTGGAGGAAGTATTGTATTCCACCCAAAAATTTGATGTCAAGATTTCACCGGAAATATATGTTTGAGACCCCCTGAATAAAAAAAGAAAGAAGCCTTTTTAGAAAAAGGTTTTGTAAAATTTTTATTAGCCCATGGATGGTTTTATACCCTCAAGAAAATAAAACATAATTATATTTTTAAAAAGTTTACTTGCAAAATTTACCAAATTGTTCTAAAAAGGATAAAATTCCAAATTATAAAAAATGTGGCATTTATCAATTTAGCTGTTCGGATTGTAATAGGGTTTATATTGGTAAAACTACAAACTATGTTTGTACTGTCTTTTTAAGGGTGCACACTTTGAAATATTAAAAAAAGAAAATTATCGCTGTGGGGGGGAGTGAGAACAAATGTTTGAAAATTAAAATTTATTTCTTTAATTATACCTGAGCCATTATAGGTTTACTGAAACCAAAGTGTTAATTCTAGTGGACGCTTTTGGCTATCTTATATTCTATGAAAATGTTCATTATCTTCAATTTTGAGCAAGTTATTTGATTTCTCAGTAAGGTAAGTTGATTTAAATTCAAGTATTTTTTAAATATTACTGTATTTGAATGAAATTTGTTGTATAATACAGCATGCTGATGATGTATTGTCGAAAGATATTGAGATGTGATGAAAGTAGGGGTTAAAAATGTGCACCCTTAGTTGCTTGTGGTGACAGTGCATGTTTTAGTCACATAGTGTTTTTTTTTCTTTCTTTCATATGCATTCCCTTGGGAAATTGCAACATGCCCAGGTGGACACGGTGAGTAGATGGAATATATAAAGTATTATTAGAAGCATTTGCATGCCTCAAGTTAAACTTTGTAATGCATAGGGATATAGATATTCATAGTTTAAGGGTCCTTGATTCTGAAGTAATTAATTTTGGTAAATTTTATCACAGATTTGTTCAATTAATTTTAATAGAAATAAATTATCATGGTGCCGTATGTAGTGACACCTAAAAAGTGGCCCATTTCCTTAGATCCCTGTAGTGTTTTCCCTCCATGATCCACTTTCAGGTAACCAACCTGAGTTCACTTAGCTGGATCAGCTTTCAATACAACTGGCTAAAAGGAATCCCGAAACAAAAGTGAGCCAATGAACAATATTATGATCAACGTGAAATGAAGGGGGGTTCAGATACTGACTCTGTGAAATAGTTTTATTATGATTGGTTCAGAAGGAAATGCTACACCAGTGCAACATAATTTGGTCTTACCTAGGAAAGAATGAAGAATTATTTGCATGTGTTGTTAAACTGGACAATAGGTACAATTTTATATAAGAGCTTCTATCATGACATAGAGACAAAGACAAATAGTTTTTCGTCTTTATTTCAGCTTTTAAAGAAGCATTGCATTAACGGTACTCTGCTAGTGAAAATGCTAGCTTGTAATATTGCCGTAAACCCACTATATTTTCAAAACAATTTTGCTTATCTCAGTGGGTTTGACAATAAGGGCATAAACAGATGGGAAATCGTAGGCATTTACTCAAAGGGAAACTACATAGGCAGCAGAAATCAACCCAGAACAATATAGGAGGAAGCTGTTTTCTAATAAGGGTGATTTATAAAATAAGCATTATAAAATTGCAGAAGTTGAATCTTAATACAACTTCAGTTCCTTATTATGTTGTAATGGAAAATTGCTGTGGTCTTGCGACTGGAGAGAAGTGTGTAGTTGGCTCTTAACCCTTGTGGCCAACTGCCGCATACCACAGAGAGATCTTTGCAATGCACTCATTTCTCCCATCCTTAACGCTACATGACCATTGCTTGTCCATTCAAATGAACCAATCAACTTTAATCTCTGGTTATGGAAAACTACAGTATAACTTTTACTAGACTCAGACTCAGGGGTCTCCGTCTAGGGGATATGTGAATGGCGACCACAAGGTACCCAAGCTGAGCAGAACATTACTTCCACTTACTGGTGTCTAGGGGATATGTGGATAGCACCACAAGGTACCCAAGTTGAGCAGAACATTACTTCCACTTACTGGTGTCTAGGGGATATGTGGATGGCGACCACAAGGTACCCAAGCTGTGCAGAACATTACTTCCACTTACTGGTGTCTAGGGGATATGTGGATAGTGACCACAAGGTATCCAAGCTGAGCAGAACATTACTTCCACTTACTGGTGTCTAGGGGATATGTGGATAGTGACCACAAGGTACCCAAGCTGAGCAGAACATTACTTCCACTTACTGGTGTCTAGGGGATATGTGGATAGCACCACAAGGTACCCAAGCTGAGCAGAACATTACTTCCACTTACTGGTGTCTAGGGGATATGTGGATGGCGACCACAAGGTACCCAAGCTGAGCAGAACATTACTTCCACTTACTGGTGTCTAGGGGATATGTGGATAGTGACCACAAGGTACCCAAGCTGAGCAGAACATTACTTCCACTTACTGGTGTCTAGGGGATATGTGGATGGCGACCACAAGGTACCCAAGCTGAGCAGAACATTACTTCCACTTACTGGTGTCTAGGGGATATGTGGATAGTGACCACAAGGTACCCAAGCTGAGCAGAACATTACTTCCACTTACTGGTGTCTAGGGGATATGTGGATAGTGACCACAAGGTACCCAAGCTGAGCAGAACATTACTTCCACTTACTGGTGTCTAGGGGATATGTGAATAGTGACCACAAGGTACCCAAGCTGAGCAGAACATTACTTCCACTTACTGGTGTCTAGGGGATATGTGGATAGTGATCACAAGGTACCCAAGCTGAGCAGTACATTACTTCCACTTACTGGTGTCTAGGGGATATGTGAATAGCGACCACAAGGTACCCAAGCTGAGCAGAACATTACTTCCACTTACTGGTGTTTTGCTCCTCACTGTAACTTTTCTATCTGACCTTACCTTGGTCATCTCTTGTTCTCTTCCGACCCCGATGCTATTAGGGTTCCCGAGGGCTAGGGAATCTTTATTTTTCCAACCTCTCCATTTCTCTATAAAATCTTAACCCCTAACATGCTGACCTGTCATGGCATGTAATACGTCCTCTGATTGGTAATCAGAGGATATGGTTGGTGAATTTATTTTGATAACTCTTCCGGTCAGGTCGGTGAGACCCGTAAACCAACGACAGGTGTGGTCCTCCAGACATTCTGGGGGTTGTGAGAGAGCGATGTGACTGCCAAAACATAAAAATTTGGTGCTCTTTAAAAAGCGGTTACTATTACTGCTATAGCTCTCTTCAATATCATCAGTGAAAAATATTGGAGAGCAAGAGGATTAATGACTTCATTGTCAGAAATCCAGCATTAGCTAACAACATATTGGTAAAACTAAACGTCATTTAGAAACCAGAATAAAAGAGCATTTTAGAAATACTAAATATAAACAAATTGATAAATCAGCTGTGGCAAATCATTTTTGGTCATTTAATCATGAAATAAATCCAGAAGTTAAATTATTAAAAAAATTAGATGGTCCTATAGATTTAATGGTTTGGGAAAAGATATTTATTTTAAGAAACAAGAACTGCGTCATGAATTTTGAAATACCAGCAATAGATTGTATTTATACATTTTTGTTGTCAGAGGTTGGTGACAAGCATGGGTAACTATGGTAACTTTAAGTTGGATGCAACTTGGAACTGGTCTGCAGTTTAACATCTTGCAATATTAATAACATAAGTGGAGCTTATAGTTACTAATTTGTTCTTAATTTATATTCTGTTGCTTCACTGTTATTAGCTTCAATTTTTCCTTAATTAATATTAAATGTTGTTTTACAGGGACGTGTTTACAAGGACAGGCAGTGAAGCTGCATCCACCGAGACAAGCAGCTGAAGAAACAATCGAAAGCTGAGTTCAAGTGTGATTTTACTCCTTCCATGTTTTGTTCAATTGTCTGTTGTTTAATATCTGAGATTATTTAAAGTGGTTAATTGTTTTTGCGTTCTTGTTTAACATGTGATTGAATTGTAACTTCAGAGTTAGAAGTGTTTCATATGTTAAATATACGTTTATTATAAAACTTAAAACGTGCCTCATTTAGCTTAAAAGTACAATAACTGAGAACAGTAACCAAAACAAGAATGGCAAAGTTAAAATATATGTATTAAAAGAGGTGTTCAATAGGTCCTTAGAAAAAAATAGAAAAACAGATTATTTTTGGTAGATTTTTTTTTTTTATTTTGCAACATAATCTCCTTTTAGCTCGATACACTTTTCCCAACATTTGTCCAATGGCTTTAAGGGACCCTGGGACTGAATTTTGAATTTTCTATGTTTTTATATGTATGAAATCAATACTTTGCACACTTAAGGGTGTTTATGTTATAAACGATCACACAAAGTTTCAGCTTAATTTGATTTATAGTTTTGAGAGAATTAGTTATTCAATTTAGCCACAGTGCAAAAATACCTTAGTATTCAAAATACTCCAGACGTCTCAAAAACTAAAATATCACAACAGTTTTAT
Source organism: Tenodera sinensis (assembly GCA_030765045.1). Taxonomy (NCBI): domain Eukaryota; kingdom Metazoa; phylum Arthropoda; class Insecta; order Mantodea; family Mantidae; genus Tenodera; species Tenodera sinensis. The sequence continues at coordinate 132,344,168 of CM060970.1, forward strand.
TATGTTATAAACTCTAATTGCCTAACAAACACCATCAGTCTCTGGCAGGAAGAAAAAATAGTTACTTTTAAAGTAGTTTCTTTGCTTTGATGGACACTTAAAGTATTTTTTAAAACTTTTTTTGTGCATTTAATTTTTTTTAAAGCTAGACAGATTTTCAGATGTTGAAACCAGAGACTGAGATTGAAGCCACATAAATATAGTACGTGCTGGAAAAATTCTAGGATCATAGCACAATATTAAATGCAGCTGGAGCACGTAGTGTATTAAAAAATGTAATGTCTAGAAAAACCAATTTTTCTACAAACATGCATCATGATCATGAGTCAGATTACCTGTTTGACCTAAAACTCACTACGGATTTTATATTGAATATGTAGTAATAGCTCACTGGCATCTCGCCAGATAGCAGTGCAAGATACCGCTACATAAGTTTTCAGTAATATTTGAATAAAATATGGGCCGAAAGGGCTCAAAAACAACCAAAGTCAGCGGAAAGGGGTGGTTAAGTAGAAAAGGGGGCATTTAAAGGTAGTGCACAAGGCATTTACAGCCTGCGCTAGGCCTTTAAAAATGGCGGAATCTAAAAAATTTTACTGGCAACCGATGACTGAAGGTTTGGGGAACATTTATATGCATAAACCTAAACATCGTCAATTTGATCATTTTTCGGTCATTATTCAGCCCAGGGTCCCTTAAGCCTTCCAAAAAGTAGGATTTTGGAATGTTTCAAAATATGTATCTGTTTGGTAGGTGGCCTCTTCATTAGACGTGAGATGTGTTTGCCATCGAGCCATGTTTCATCCATAGTTATGTAAAACTCGTCAGGACTGTGACGGAAAAGTGCCAAACCAGCTTCCAAATCGATCACACAATTGCGTTTATTCTCCATTGAGAGCAAATGCGGCATCCATCCTGCTGAGACCTTGTCAGACCTAATTTTTGGTGGAAAATTGAGAACACTGTAGCTTGCGATATTCCGTGGTCTCTAGTCTTTTGGGAACTTTGATTCGTCGATCATTCAAAGTCATATCCTGGATTTTGTCAATTGTTTAGGAGGAAGTCACTTCTATTGGACATCCAGAACAGTGTATATATGGTCATGTTTAAATTCATGTATCCAATTGTGTTGTTAGCTAATGCTGGATTTCTCACAATGAAGTCATTAATCCTCTTGCTCTCCAATATTTTTCACTGTTGGATGGGAAGGGCACTAGAAGTGGCCAGGCATATTTGAAGGTGATCTCGGTCCATTTCCTCTTGCAGATCACATAGAGGACAGAGTGGTGAAGAATATATCCCAATTCTGTTTAAATGTTTTGCCAGACAATCATGTCCTGTAATCATCCTGAAGATGTATCCAATTGTAAATCATTGCAAACATAGGAGCAGATGTGCCGGAAACTTCATCAACTCAGCCTTTATCTCTTTCAGTGTAAACCTTTTAAATAGAAGTGTTTAATCACCATACAAAACTCTTTTTTTTTTTTTTTCAGTCTTTATGAATAAACATAAGCTTGTTAATTCAATCTATGGCAACGAAACCATGTGATGGATTTATCTGAAACTTCTAAGTGTCATCTAGTAAGAGATGAGAGAAATAACCTGGCACCTGACAGCCTCATGGCTCACGTGGCTAATAAGGGGTGGGTAATGGGGCTCGGCTTATCACATCCAATCACGTTACAAATACACCATGTGACTATCACATGACCAGAGGTGTGTACTCACCCATGTTGCAATATGTGCATGTATTCCTGGCTTCTGCCTTCCGCATATTTTGCTACTCACAACAATATATTGTTTTATTAAGTAAAAATTGAAGCTATTAACAGTGAAGCAACAAGATTCTAAAATAAGAACAAATTGTTGTTGTTGTTGTTGTTGTTGTTTTCTAGTGCCTTGCATCTGGCAATGAAGCCATTAGCATTCGTGCTTTCCAATACTTTTGAACTGTAGTTTCTTCTGATCTTAATGCTTCACAGGTCTTCAAGTGTTCTTCATTCATTTCTGCTGGATCGTTACACAGGACACATATTGGTGAGGCTGAGATACCTATTCTGTAGAGATGACTTGCCAAGCAGTCATGATTTGTCAATAAATAAGAACAAATTAGAAACTAAAAACTTCACTTATCTTAGTATGTTGATATTCTTTTTCTCAACATACTAAGATAAGTGAAGTTTTTAGTTTCTAATTTGTTCTTATTTTAGAATATATTGTTTGTTTAACAAGTGCAGAGTGAAAGAAGATGACTTGCGAACGAATTACATACAAAAGTGTATCTGGGGGAATTGTAGTTTTATTATTTCATATATTTTATATAGTTTACCACTGCGTGTTTCAGTGTTTTGTTGCATTCGTAACAGATTTTAGTGGTCTTGGTTACATGACGTTTTGTTTAAAAATGGCTTATAGTCCCGGTAAAGCCAAAGAGCGTGTATTGGGTACACGAATAACCCTAAAACGTCAGGCCCGGGAGATATGTGCCATTAGAGAATACTTTGAAAAAGAAAAGAAAAATGGTGGACCTCTTATTATGGTGGAACCACTAACCACAGACAGCGAGTGAATAAGTGGTAACGTTGCGACAGAGCAGCCAGCAGGCAGCTGTAACATCAAGTGCCAGGTTATTTCTTCCAGGGTATAAATGCAAACTTTTTTCGGTGCTACAAATGTGATTTCTTGACTTTTCTAAGGACTTATTGAAAGCCCCTCTTCGAATGTGAACGCAATTAACAGGAAGGGAAGAAAGAGTTGGTCAAGTTTTAACTTTCTCGTTTGAATTCTCATACTAGACCATGTAGTGCACATTAGCATAGTCAGTATTGCTGTGACTTGGATCTCTCTCTAGTTGCAATGTGGGAAAATGAAACTGGAAGAAATTCTAGCAAATGTGCATCCTGACACCTGCACATTCATTGGGGTTGGTTCCTCTAGTAGAAGTTCCATCCTGTTTGTTTATATGTATGTATGTGTGTATGTGTGTGTGTGTGCGTCTGTCTGTCTGTCTGTCTGTCTGTGTGTGTGTCTGTGTGTGTGTGTGTCTGTCTGTCTGTGTGTCTGTCTGTCTGTGTGTGTGTCTGTCTGTGTGTGTGTCTGTCTGTGTGTGTGTCTGTCTGTGTGTGTGTCTGTCTGTGTGTGTGTCTGTCTGTGTGTGTGTCTGTCTGTGTGTGTGTCTGTCTGTGTGTGTGTCTGTCTGTCTTTATTCACCGTAAGAATTTTTTTACAAATTCATGGCTTCGTCAATTTTTAAATAGGGAATACAAATAATATTGGTTTAAACAATATCATGAATACAAATAATAATAACAGAGACAGCATTACAGTCATAAGAGTATAAGTTATATATATAGCCTACAGATTAAACACAAATAAAATTATTCAGAGAGTGAGTCAAATAATATATATATATATACAGAGACAGTGTTACAGTAATATAGTGTTACAATAATACAGATAAAATTATTCAGAGAATGAGTCAAAGAACTCCTGCACACTCTAGTAGGTTTGCTCAATTAGAAAATTTCTAACTTCTTTCCTAAACTTAGTTTGACTGCTACTGTGGATTCTATTTGCAATTTTATTATACATGTGTATGCCTCTATGCAGTATGGAATTTACCTTTTTTGTTGTTCTGGCAGTCTGTATGTGTATTTTATTACTATTTCTGGTACTATGTGTATGAACAGTGTTGTTTATGCTAAATAAGTGAATATTGTCCCTTATAAAACAAACAGTTTCTAAAATATACAGACTTGGCAGCGTAAGAATGTGATTTTGCCGAAAGTATGGTTTACATGATGTTGTCCTGTGCAAATTTAGCATTAGTCTAAGTATTATGAATAGCGCACTTATTTCGCTACTGGATCCCCATATAAATATACCATAAGCAAGCAAAGATTGTACATAAGAGAAGTAAACCATTTTTAGTGTTTGTAGGTTACTGATGCTCTTTAGGACATATATTACATAATGAACTCGATTTATTCTTGCTGTAACATTCTTAATATGACTTTTCCAATCTAAGTGTTTATCAATTATGATTCCCAAAAATTTTGTTTTGGAGACATATTGTATGGTTTCTTTGCTATATACAATTTATGGTCCTAGTGATTTTGTACTTCTATTAGAGTTTGTGATGCACATGCAGTGTGACTTTTTTCCATTTAGCACTAGTTTATTTGCTGCTAACCATTTCTCCATATTTTTCATTGTACCATCAGCTTGAACTTGTAGATCAATGGGATTACTGCCTTTGAGAATAAAATTAGTATCATCTGCATATAATATAGTCTCAACACGTGGTATATTCACTGGCAGATCATTAATGTACACTAGAAAAAGTAAGGGGCCTAGATTCGAACCTTGAGGAACTCCACACCTTACTAACTTTGTTTCAGATTTTACAGTGTTATTATCTCGAGTTATTGCAGTTAGTTGTTGTCTGTCAGTTATGTAAGACTTGAACCATTCATACGCTATCCCACGCACTCCATAGGCTTCCAGTTTTGTCAATAATATGTTGTTGTTTTCTAGTGCCTTGCATCTGGCAATGAAGCCATTAGCATTCGTGCTTTCCAATACTTTTGAACTGTAGTTTCTTCTGATCTTAATGCTTCACAGGTCTTCAAGTGTTCTTCGTTCATTTCTGCTGGATCGTTACACAGGACACATATTGGTGAGGCTGAGATACCAATTCTGTAGAGATGACTTGCTAAGCAGTCATGATTTGTCAATAGTCGGAAGACTGCAACAGCTGTTTTCCTTGGTCTCTGGGGAATTATATCTGGATTGGAAAGTAGTGTAATCCATTTTTTATCTTTGGCATTTGTTTCTATTTCTTGTAGATATGAATGACAAAAATTTTTAATGATCAAGCGTTTTATTGAGGAATATGAGAAATTGAATTTAGACTTTTGTTTTATTGTTGTGCCTTTCTTTGCAAGTGAGTCTGCAGCTTCGTTCCCCATGACTCCACAGTGTGCTGGAATCCATTGGAGATGAACAGTCTTATTAACTTTTTGGAGTTGTGTTAACATTTTGTAGCATTCTCTAATTTTTGTTGACTTCTTTGTAGTATTTGAACATATTCCCTGAATTGCAGCTTTAGAATCTGAAAGAATTACTGCCTTGTTAAATTTATTTAAGGGAAGATTTAATAATTGTCGGAGACAATAATATGTCATGGTCAACTAAATCAAAGGCCTTACTCAAGTCCATAAATATACCAACTGTTGTATCATCAGTTTCAATTCCTTCCGGTGTTCCCTTAATGAACGCATAAAAGGCATTTAGTATGGATTTGTTTTTCCGGAAACCATTTTGTTTATCAAAATGACTGCTACTGTGGATTCTATGCAACTCAAAACTGGCTAGTGCCTCAAAAATAATACCAAAAGCTACAAAGAACAAAAGAAAACAGTAAAAACCAACTACTTTAGTGTACTATTAATAAAGGAAGATATGGTGTATGAAGAAGTGGGAATAGAGAGGAGAAGCGCATGTATGGAAAGATGAAGTTACAAGAAAGTGGGTATCAGATAATAAAAATGTGTGAATACATAGGTAACCAAAGAAATGAGGAAAATGCTGCCCTGTGCGGTGTGATAAGTAGTTAACTATAGTCAGAGGTGGTAGGGAGATAAATTTACGTAGGATTTATAAAAGCAAAGGTTAAGTGAAGTTAAGGATGCATAAGTGATTAACAAAGGGATGGGAAGAAGTGAATCAGTAAGGTGTAGCAAGTTATTAGCAAATGATTAAGTGAAAAAACAGGAGAAAAAATGTTAAAATGAAATGAGTAGTTCAAAAATAATAAAGAGTTTAGAAAAATGGAAAGTTTAAAGGAAGTTGGTGTGAAATGTGACTCAAAAGCAAAAGGAAAAAAAAGACAAATTTCAAGAAAGTTACAAATATTATGCCAACAAACTTACTGGCAGAGTTTTTTGTTAACATTCAAGCCGTGTGTGGGCAATGTTTGAGAGGTAGAACTGGAACTGAAAAACACCAGCTGTGGCATTGAATTTTTCAGTTCCAATTCTGGAATTTGAAGCACAAAAGTACGCGCCTGGTAAGCGAAGGGTCTGTGGTTCAAATCCCAGCAGTGGCATTGAATGTTTCAGTTCCAATTCTGGGATTTGAACCACAGAGTACCCGCCTTAACCATACATGTTTAAAACTACTTTTAAATGCTTTACTTACCAACTTTATGAAAGGAGATACTGAAACTGGCCGCCATAGTTCATTTTCCTGGTGGATATTTTGTTTTAATTTGTGTGCGTTTGTCTTGTACACTTTATGTTTTAAGCTACTCCAGAGATAGAAGTCGCTTATTGGAGCTCTGAGAAGCCTTTCTCCGTCATGGCACACCAGGGTTACTTCATGGACAATATTAGGTTCTGAGTTATAGGGCCAGTTATTTTATAGTCAGTAGTTTACACCCGTGTATACATGAATACAATTTTGCCCCTTCTTTTCTTTTAGACAATTAACAGACAGGAGCATGATTTTGCCTTTTTTACTTTCTCACTTGCAAAGAAAGGCACAACAATAAAACAAAAGTCTAAATTAAATTTCTCATATTCCTCAATAAAAGGCTTGATCGTAAAAAAATTTTCTCATTCATACCTACAAGAAATAGAAACAAATGCGAAAGATAAAAAATGGGTTACATTACTTTCCAACCCAGATATAATCCCCCAGAGACCAAGGAAAACAGCGGTTGCAGCCTTCCGACTATTGACAAATCACGACTGCTTAGCAAGTCATCTCTACAGAATAGGTATCTCAGCCTCACCAATATGTGTCCTGTGTAACGATCCAGCAGAAATGAACGAAGACCACTTGAAGACCTGTGAAGCATTAAGATCAGAAGAAACTACAGTTCAAAAGTATTGGAAAGCACGAATGCTAATGGCTTCATTGCCAGATGCAAGCACTAGAAAACAACAACAACAACTTTCTCTACTGGGAAGTAGGGGAAGTATTGTATTCCACCCAAAAATTTGATGTCGAGATTTCACCGGAAATATGTGTTTTGAGGCCCCCTGAATCAAAAAAAAAGCATTTTTAGAAAAAGGTCCGTGTGTGTGCAGGTGCAGGTGCATCCGCGCGCGTGTGCATGTGTGTGTGTGTGTGTGTGTGTGGGGACAGCATAACTCAAAAACGAAAAGTAGGTTAAAAACCATAGTTGGTATTTCAGTTTAACTTCTTTCAAGGATTCGACACAAAGATTTTGAAGAAAATAGCCCCACCCTAAACTACCCTTTAGATGGAAAATTTTTCGAAAATTTTGATTTTCTTGAAAATGGCTCTAACAATTTTGATTAAAATGTCATATGTCTGAGATATTTTTAATACAAATGAAATGTATATTTTGAATTTTCTGGCTATAGCCCCTGTAGTCGTATTTACTCTGGACGACTTTTGCATATCATACTATACAAAAAATATAGATCTTGCTAAAATACACAATTTATGTCCAAACAAATTTTCTTGTAGGTTGAACCATTTCGGAGATATTCCTTGTTATGTGTGTGAGTTTCAGAAAAATAACTTTCGTGAACTGGAACATCTTTGTTCATTTTTTTATATGTTAAGTGTGCAAAGAGAATGGAATCTCAAAGCTTTATAAGATTTGACTATCACACAAAGCCTACTGTATTCCCATATTCCCCTTGTACCTACAAGGAAATAAGCAATAAGATAATTTGTACAAACGTTTATCTCAACTAACACGAAGAAGATATAGGAATAATAGTTTGTAAGAATGGTTAGTACAAGAGTAGAGAAAGTCATGTGAGTACAACGCATCAGATTTTTACTTTCTCCACTGGTAAGTAGAGGAAGTATTGCATTCCACTCAAAAATTTGATGTCGAGATTTCACCAGAAATATATGTTTTGAGACCCCCTGAATCCAAAAAAAGCATTTTTAGAAAAAGGTCCATGTGTCTGTCAGTCTGTGGACACCATAACTCAAAAACGAAACGTTGGTATTTAAGTTTAATGTCTTTCAAGGATGTGACATTTTTGATTGCGTTGGAAAAATCAGCAGTTACCACCCACTTTCGCACAAAAATCCACAACATAAAGCCAGAACCAAAACTCCTCAAACACATTATGGGAAAACAAGAGCTGTCCACGTGGGAACAAATCTTCATTTTGGAAAATAGAAACAGAATATTCAATTTCGACATTCCCGAGAAGGATATCTTCAGCAAGTTCCTTGAACCATCACTAGAGGAGACCTCAGAGGAAACATCACCATCCACACCAGGGAGAACCAGTCGATGTATGGTTGATAATGAAGGAAAGTCAGCCTCCGAAACAATGCTCCGGGAAATTATAAGTTAGTGTTTTGTAGTGTTGTTAATTAGCTCACCTTTTTGGTTTAAATTGCAGAAATGAGTTTATTAAGGAAAACATTCTAACTGTTGTATCATTATATGTGTGTAAAACCATTCTCTTAACTGCAAATAGCACAAATGGTATCCAGATGAACAGTGAACACACCCACATAACACACGACAAAATATGAACTTTAGTAGAGTAACAGTGAATAAAAGAAAATAAATACTGATCCATATATTGTGGGGGGAATATACTGTACAATAAACTACCTGTTGAAATTAAAGGTAAAGGGTAAAGGATACAGTCAGAGGGGGACACCTCACTCACATTGACCTACACAGATCTATTGTGGCTACCACCCCCAGGAGCTAGGGATGAGAAGAGGGATCCTAAGGTGCCACACAGGGTCACAGCTAGACAGGCCACAGAGATGCGTGGAAGTCCCTAACATCTGTTGAAATTAACTGTACAAAAATTGTTTTAGAAATAAATTTATTCATTGATGTATAAAGCGACGAACTGTAATGTGAATTTGAATTGTTATAAGCAATGTATGAATTTTTATAAACTATGTATATATTGTGATACAATTACTATTATTACAAATTTTTGTATAACATAATATTGATAATATTGTAAATAGCCTCTGACAATGTCAAACACTCTATGTGAGTTTATTGACAATAATAAACTACTACTACAACAACACTTCAGAAACAGATTTTTATAATGTTCCATTGCTTCATCTGATACTAAAAAGTGATGCCATAAATTGCAAGGTGCTAGGACAGGGCTGTATGGTCCAGACAATTAGGGCATCCAGGCACTGAGTCAGTTTTGCTGTATGCGACAATGTATTGTCATGATGTAAGCTTATTTTTGCTTTTGGTCATTTTTCACAAACTTTTTCAAACATTTGCAATAAAGAGGTATTTCCGTAGCAACTGGCAGTCCATCCGTGCTGCTGGTAGACTGAGGTTCAGCCTGAATAGCTTTGCTGTGTACCTACCCACCCAAGGTAAGGTGTAACTGCAGATTGGATTTATTGGAAAGGTTATTTAGGGTGGCTTGTTTTAATTCAGGTAGGTTGGGGGTTAAGAAAGAAGCTTATTGCTCTTTGACAGTTATCTCTCAGGATACAGCCATTCTTGCACCCTGGCATATGATTGGCATTCAAGTATGAGAGTTGTCTGTAAAATAAGGTTCCCAATTTTTTTTCACAATGAAAATCATATTTATTGACATTGAATAATACATTTTTGGAAAGCTTAGACTTTTTTCTATTTTTCGACATAATTGCCATTCTGATCAATGCATTTTTGCATGTGGTGTACCATCTTTTGTATGCCTACATCATGGAACTCTCCTGCCATGTGGAGAAGATAGCTTTAAAACAGTTTCTTTCAGTTCCTCTCTGGTTCTGAAATGTGTCCCACACAGGTGTTTCTTCAAGTCAGGGAAGAGATGGTAGTCACTTGGGGCTAGTCTGGGCTGTAAGGAGGGTGTTTGACAGTATGCCATCCAAATTTGTGGATGAGATTGGTCGTCACATGGGTAATGTGTGGACGAGCGTTGTCCTGATGGAAATGCACTCCCTCTGTGAGCATGCCTCCACCCACCTTGGTATACCCTAAATGATCGGTCAACATTTTGTGAATGTTGTTGTTAGCTAATGCTGGATTTCTGACAATGAAGTCATTAATCCTCTTGCTCTCCAATGTTTTTCACTGATGGATGGGGCACTAGAAGTGGCCGGGCATATTTGAAGGTGGTCTCGATCCATTTCCTCTTGCAGATCACATAGAGGACAGAGTGGTGAAGAATATATCCCAATTCTGTTTAAATGTTTTGCCAGACAATCATGTCCTGTAATCAACCTGAAGGTTGCAACTGCTGTTTTTCGAGGATACTCAGGAATCACTGTTTGAATGTTTGGTAGTTCCCATCTTCTATTCTTTGATTTTTCATAGTAATATTTTGCAATAATTTTTTTGAATTCAGAGTTGATTAATCTTTTAGCTGCATAAAATGGTAGATTAGCTATAGATTTTTTTGCAAGAAAATCAGCTTTCTCATTACCACTCAGTCCACAGTGAGCCGGTATCCATTGTGAATGTAGGTCTTGCTGACATCAGGGATCATCTCGCAGGTCTCTTGAACCATCACCCTTCGATCTTTCAGCATTGCTTCTTCTACTTTCATAATTGTTTCGTCCGAAACCGATGGCCGTCCAGAATGCTGGTCATCATAGACATCTGTACGTCCATCTTTGAATTCTCTGCATCATTTGCACATCTGTTGTATGCTCATACACTGCTCTCCGTACACTTCACACAGTTGGGAATGAATATCCACTGGTGCAGCCTTTTTGCACACAAAAAATGCATTACAAAGCGTAATTTGCATCTGGCTGGAGAAGCGAGTGGAAGCTCCATTTTTAACAGCTGCCAAGCCAAGACTGAGCATGTCGCAGGCAGCTTGCAGGGTGGGGTACTGGGAGAGGGAGAGCCAAGCTATGTGCCAGTTTTGCCAGAACTCCTGTAACAGCGTTCCTCATGACTGCAGATCCTTGGGAACCTTATTTTACGGACAACCCTCGTACATCTTCTAATCCTATAGTAGCAATATAGCCCGTTTTAGAAAAGAAAACTAGAAATCATGTGCTTATCTTCTTCTTTCCCTGATTACCCTCCCTTTATGTAGGATATACACCCCCTAGGACTTAAAAGCAAGTGCTTAGTCAGATGCCTTTCTGGGAGCAGAGGGACCTCTGGACCAGACAGAGTGAACACCTGGAAGCAGGTGGTCAGCCAAGCACCAGGTATAGTAATGAGGAAGAGGATGATATGAAATGCAGGCAAAATGGATAATTGGAAGGGTGATAATGGAGCAATCGGTGGAATGAGTGGTGGGGGAAACTGGAGAAAGCCCACCCAGATGCCGCTTCGTCCCCCCTCGGTGGTAGGCGAGCGGTCTCACCACTCAGTCATGGTGCCGCCATTACTTACAGACTCAGGAAAGGATGAGGAATAATCTTGGCTGGAGAAAAATTCCTACCCCCGGGACCCCTTGCACAGCAAGCAGGTGCTCTACCAACTGCGCTACGGGGCCAGCCGTCTGCTTATCAGTGCTGCATATTCACCAAGGCACATGAGCATCGACAGACTTTTTTCCAGGGGGGGGGCACATGTTGGAAGTTTGCAATCAGATATTATTAATTCATTATTTTATTGTCAAAATTTATATTTGTTGCAGATAATGTATTAATTTGTGCTAAATAACAATTGTTCTTAATTAAAATAATAGCTTAATAGTCAGTAATTGATTGCACATTAAGTTCACCAACTTCCAAGGGGGGACCACGGCACCCCCTTGCCCCCTGTTCGCAACGCCCTTGCCAAGGCATTCGATCTCATAAAATGGAAGCTAGTGGTAGATAAACTATTTTTTTAGATTCCACCATTTTTAAAGGTCTAGCACAGGCTTTGAATACCATGTGCACTACCTTTAAATGCCCCCTTTTGTGCTTAACAAGCCCTTTCCACTGAATTTGGTTGTTTTTGAGCCCTTTTGGCCCATATTACTTTCTCTACTGGTAAGTAGGAGAGCCTACTGTATGCTAATATTCTCCTTGTACCTACAAGGAAATAAGCAATAAGATAATTTGTACAAATGTTTATCTCAACTAACACGAAGAAGATATAGGAATAAGAGTTTGTAAGAATGGTTAGTACAAGGGTAGAGAAAGTCTTGTGAGTGCAACATATCAGATTTTTAGAAAAAGGTCCGTGTGTGTGTGCCTGTCAGTCTGTGGACAGCATAACCCAAAAACAAAATGTTTTTTAAAAACCAAAGTTGGTATTTAAGTTTAATGTCCTTTAAGGATGTGACACGAAGATTTTGAAGTAAATAGCCCCACTCTAAATTACCTTTTACATGGAAAATTTTTCGAAAATTTTTCTTTCTTGAAAATGGCTCTAATGATTTTGATTAAAATGACATGTTTAAGATATTTGTATGAAAAATGAAATGTATATTTTGAATTTCCTGGCTATAGCCTATTTAGTCTGGTTTACTCTGGATGACTTTTGAATAACTCGTAAACCGTAAGAGATAGACAAAGTCCTACAATACAAAAGACGTAGATCTCACTAAAACACACAATTTATATCTAAATAATTTTTTTTTTCAGAGATATTCCTTGTTATTTGTGTCAGTTTCAGAAAACTTGAAACTTTTGTGAAATGGAACATCGTTGCTCATTTTTTGATATGTTAAGCATGCAAAGAGAACGGGATCTCAAAGTTTTAAAATATTTGACTACCGCTCAAGGCCAACTGTATTCTAATATTTCCCTTGTACCTACAAGGAAATAAGCAACAAGATAATTTGCACAAATGTTTATCTTGACCAATGCAAAGAAGATATAGGAATAAGAGTTTGTAAGAATAAACGTGTACTAGAGTAGAGAGTGTCCTGTGAGTGCAACTGTTCAGATTTTTTCTGAAAATGTAGGACATTGAAGACTTTTCAAAATATTCCTCCTAGACGCCAGACAAATGGTTCAAATGTAGGGCATGTCCAGGAATTTCCAGAGGTCTGGTAACCCTAGGTAGGTGCAGTTTGACCTTAAATCTGTGCATGTGAAAATAATGCTTGTCTTTTCCATGCACAAGGCCAAATCAGTTAACTGATTGCTCTAATACGCAGAAATCATGTGCAAGCAAAATTTGAAGGGTAGATTTAGACTGAAGAATTCAATACCACAGCCGGTAATTGAACCACGGATCTTATGCTCTATGTGCAAGTGCTGTTAACCACTGAGATGCCATGGCAACTTGCTGGTATAGCATTAGAGTCTTCAACTACAGTGTGCGCACAAAGTCGTAAACCTCTATATTAAATTCAAACTGACGTGAAATAAAGGTACAAATTTCCAATATTTATGTAATTAAATGTTTCTGCTTACATCTTAGGACTCCAAAACATCGGTATGTGTCCCCTACATTGTCTCTGCAGAGCCGAATATGCCGCCATGTCTTCGTGTTCATCTTACTCAACATCATTGGAGTCACTCTCTGGAAAGCTACTTGCACTGCATTTTGCAGTTTACCAGTTGTAGCTTACCACTGCTTCCGCACCTTCTCTTTAATGTAACCCCATGGTGCATTATCTGGAGTTGTTACATCAGGGCTCCTTGTAGGCCTTGTGAGATTGTCTGATCCTCTACCGATCATTCAGACGTTGTCGAACAGCCACTGCGAAGCGAGCTGGCACCCCATCATGTTGAAACCAAACACCATTTAAGAATCTCACATGTGGGAGGAGCCAGTCGTCAATCATCTGGAGATAAGTGTTCTGATTAACAGGACCATCAACAAACTATGGGCCAAACAGATGAGTTTGTGTCATTCCAGCCCAAACCATGACATGTGGTGGGTTGCGCTGAATTTCTGCGAAAGAATTTGAATTTTCTTTTCCCCAGAAATAAACATTGCAGTTACGGTCACATTCGTCTGTGAACATGACTTTTACCTTCTCAGACATTCTTTGGAATTGTTGCAACATTCGACCACAAGCATTAACACGTGACTTCAAATCAGCATCTGATAATTCATTCACATTCAATGGACGTCAACACTTCATTTTCAGATCCACTTTAATGTGTTTCTTTGTGGTTGATTCCAATACCCCTAACTTTGCAGCACGTTTCCTCCCCCCCCCCCCCCCCACCCCATTGTGATGCTCATGTTCATATTTCTATTCAACAATGGTGCTCTCTAAAAAGCAGTTAGGGGAGGGTGGGCGAATTCTGCGCAGGAGGGTAATTCTGCGCTGCTATGTTTCTCTGGTCCTGCTCTGAATTCCTAGTTCTGTCCTGTGTCGCCATCTACTCAACAGTATGTTGACTAACTAGTGTGTTGAGGAAGACGCCATTACAGCTATTCGTCTGCAGTCAGTGAGCTGCAACACTTTGGGCATATATTTCTTGTTACAGATTTGCATTAAAGAGCAAGGTAGGCATGGCATGGGTATGGTGTAATTGTTCTCATCTATCTATTACTATTAAATTAGAATTGTTTATGCTTGATATGTCTACAAAGCTGCTTGAAATAAGCATGTTTTGAAGTATCCACAGTAGATGGAAGAATGTATGCCGTGTCGGGTAATTCTGCGCTTATTATGGCGGGTAAATTTGCGCGGCGCGCATAATTGTCCCCCGTGTATTTAAATACTAGTAGCACCAGAAACGAACTTCCATCCTTCCTCTGACAATTTGGATCTGCAAGTTGAAGTAGTTGAGGAGGAGACTCAGAAAGAAGATTATCGACATAATATTCCAGCGGCTGCTGTCCTGTAAACGACAGTTGGACTTCTCAGATAGCGAATCTGATGCCGATGAATTCAGTGAAAAACAACTGTGTGGTGGTGATGATAATGAAAATGATGATGTCGCTCCAATACGTAAACTATGACGTGTGATGAGTTTGGACGTGATAATGAGATGTGGTACAGATGTGTAGATTATGGCAGGTGGTCCGCGAAGAATGTAGCGCATGGGATTCAGCAGAAGATAACTTCTGTGATCTCTGCCTCAGAAAACAAAAACAAACTAAAAAGCAGTTTAAGTGAAACATCTGGTCAGTTGATTTGAGTCTGTAATAGGAGTTAGCAATTGATATAATATTCTGTAGCATTTAGTTTATCATTAAAGATAATTATGACACATATATTCAAGTTCATTTCAAGCATATACGGCGTGCACAATTACCCATCCAGGTAGGTTAATTCTGTGCATTGTATACTTTGTTTTCAATACCTAACACCCTTTCAAAAGTGCAAGATGCCTTTGGAATTGCACTATTTCGAGAACTTATTTAATGAAGTTACAGGTGAAACAAAGTCTGCAACTTAATAACATATCTGTTAGTCAGTATGGCTGCTCGACCTTAAGTGTGCAAAATTCGCCCACTCTCCCCTCCATTTACTGCTAAGTCTCTTCAATATTTATATTGAAAAATATTGGAGAGCAAGAGGATTAATTACTTCATTGTCAGAAATCCAGCGTTAGCTAACAACATATTTCTATTCAGAAGGATATTTTGGGTGAAGATAATGTATAAGGTAAACATGGGCATCAGCAGACTTTTTTTTTGAGGGGGGGGGGGCAATTTGGAAGTTTGCAATCAAACAATATTAATTTATTATTCTGTTGTCAAAATATATAGTATTTGCTGTGGTTAACCATATTAATATATGCTAAATAAAAAATGTTCTTTACTTGAACATTAAAACGATAGTCTAATAGTCAGTAATTCACCGCACATTAAAGTCATTAATTTGCATGAGTGCCCCCACCCCCCTGTTCCCCTTTGGGACGCTCGTGAAGGTAACAGCCATTTTATGAAGACATCAACAATGAATTTACTGCCCCCAAACACCAGAGCATTCACTTATATAAGAAATATATTAAGTATATATAAAAATGTATTTACATATTTATTATGTTGCTAAAGTTTTTTTTAAAAATTATGTTATCTTTCTTCAATATAGCATGGGCCGCCACTGACAGAATTGCCCCGAAAGATTATTCCTTATTGCGAGAGGTGGTGAAAGTAAGCATATCTAATGAAATCTATGTTGCTGAGCGAGTTCAGAAGCGGGAAAGGGAGAGGAAAATATTAGTTTCTGCGGTTTCTTTTTATGCGATAAAATAGCTGTTTAAATTTGCCACATAACGTAGTTACATTGGTTATCGCTAGATGGCAGATTACTGTCGAAGGTCGACGGCGCGAGAGAGATAGATAGAGAGAATGGTGATGTAAGTTTGTCGTCTGTAAATTGCAAGTTGAAATGTCAGGGAATTGTAACGTAAATGTACCATAGGCGCTTATAAATGCAGGTGATTATAATTTTTCTTAGAGGTAGTTAAGTGCTTACATAAATATTTATTGACATTGTCTTAATAGCAGATTATAATTAGTATAACTACAACAGTGAACTTTCCCTTTTAATTTCTGTGCCAGGTTACACTTTGTGCTTGTTTTTATGGGAATACTAAAGCAAACAGACTGTTGCTTATTAAATTCCATATAAAATATAACAAATGGAGAGCTGAAGCTTGCTATGCTTGATGCTATTTTAAAGAAAATCGGACTAAGTGCAAAGTCCCGCATTGATTATACAACCGACATTGGTCGCAATTTGCAATAAATTCGGGGTTAAGTAACAGTCCAAAGTTCCATTCCACTGAAGTATACGGTGACATTTTCCTCTTTCTCTGCAGGTTACATGAATAACTTCCGTCTTGTGGAAACACTTCGGATTTGGCGTATCTGGAAAGCATTTGGGTACAGCGTCTAGTGTCAATTCGTAATTAATAGTTACAAAGAAAAGTAAGTGAATGCTTTAAATACCTTATTTATAGTATTTTGTGCATGAATGAAAGAGTACATTTGAGAAGAAAGTTTACAGACACTATAGTGTTGGGCAACTGCTCTGCTTTTAAAGTAGTAAGAGTGCCTGGCAATGGAGGTGTTTTTCATGCATGACAGTTGAACAATTTCGTATTATAGAATTAATGTAAACGTGTGCGTAACTCGAAATACCAAATGAATTATCTCCAAGATATTTAGTTTTGTCAAACAGGAAATACCTCTTAGGACAGAATTTAACTGTTAAAGTATTGAAAATATATTTAAAATGATTCGTTTTATCCATGAAACTTTGGGTATTTATACAAATTTCAGTTGTGTGACTGCCTAAATTGACCCACCATTCAGCTGTTGGGGCAGCCCGGTTTCACATATGGTATGGAGTAAGCATGTCTTCCCCTTATTCCAGAGGTCCTAACCTCAATTATTAGTTTGGGGCAAGTGACAGTTATTCGAATTTTTTGTTATGTAGAACACAGACCTCTTGAGATATGTTTTACCCCTATTTTGTGAAAATGAATGTTGCATTAAAGTTCTGTGGGCCTGAAGTTCATGTTAACTTTATTTCACACTTTTCATATGGCCATTTACCATCAGATATGATGTACCTGGTTAAAGAATGTTAACCTTATTTCAACAAACAATAATGGTTCATACCTACTTATCAACTCTTAGATTCCCAAAAAATGTATGAAAAGTGGAGGCCTTTGGATGACCTATGACAGAGAATGCAGTTTTGTAGATTTGTGGGTTGATACAAACTGTTGCATATTTTTGCCATGGACATGACCAAATATGTAGTTCCATTTCATTATAATTGTACCTTAAGATTACAGACTGAGTACTATACAGCATTAGGATAGACCAGAGCATATCTGTAGCCTATCCTTCATCATGATCATGGTCCCTCTTCACTGGACTGTAACAAAATGTATAGCACCACTAGTGACCTCTAGTAAATGGTATACAGTGTTATGATAGATCCGAGCTTATCTGTGTGTCTATCCTTCATCATGATCATGGTCCCTCTTCACTGGACTGTAACAAAATGTATAGCACCACTAGTGACCTCTAGTAAATGGTATACAGTGTTATGATCGACCAGAGCTTATCTGTGTGTCTATCCTTCATCATGATCATGGTCCCCCTTCACTGGACTGTAACAAAATGTATAGCACCACTAGTGACCTCTAGTAAATGGTATACAGTGTTATGATAGACCCGAGCTTATCTGTGTGTCTATCCTTCATCATGATCATGGTCCCTCTTCACTGGACTGTAACAAAATGTATAGCACCACTAGTGACCTCTAGTAAATGGTATACAGTGTTATGATAGACCAGAGCTTATCTGTGTGTCTATCCGTCATGGTCCCTCTTCACTGGACTGTAACAAAATGTATAGCACCACTAGTGACCTCTAGTAAATGGTATACAGTGTTATGATAGACCAGAGCTTATCTGTGTGTCTATCCTTCATGATGATCATGGTCCCTCTTCACTGGACTGTAACAAAATGTATAGCACCACTAGTGACCTCTAGTAAATGGTATACAGTGTTATGATAGACCAGAGCTTATCTGTGTGTCTATCCTTCATCATGATCATGGTCCCTCTTCACTGGACTGTAACAAAATGTATAGCACCACTAGTGACCTCTAGTAAATGGTATACAGTGTTATGATAGACCAGAGCTTATCTGTGTGTCTATCCTTCATGGTCCCTCTTCACTGGACTGTAACAAAATGTATAGCACCACTAGTGACCTCTAGTAAATGGTATATAGTGTTATGATAGACCAGAGCTTATCTGTGTGTCTATCCTTCATCATGATCATGGTCCCCCTTCACTGGACTGTAACAAAATGTATAGCACCACTAGTGACCTCTAGTAAATGGTATACAGTGTTATGATAGACCAGAGCTTATCTGTGTGTCTATCCTTCATGATGATCATGGTCCCTCTTCACTGGGCTGTAACAAAATGTATAGCACCACTAGTGACCTCTAGTAAATGGTATACAGTGTTATGATAGACCAGAGCTTATCTGTGTGTCTATCCTTCATGGTCCCCCTTCACTGGACTGTAACAAAATGTATAGCACCACTAGTGACCTCTAGTAAATGGTATACAGTGTTATGATAGACCAGAGCTTATCTGTGTGTGTCTATCCTTCATCATGATCATGGTCCCCCTTCACTGGACTGTAACAAAATGTATAGCACCACTAGTGACCTCTAGTAAATGGTATACAGTGTTATGATAGACCAGAGCTTATCTGTGTGTCTCTCCTTCATCATGATCATGGTCCCTCTTCACTGGACTGTAACAAAATGTATAGCACCACTAGTGACCTCTAGTAAATGGTATACAGTGTTATGATAGACCAGAGCTTATCTGTGTGTCTATCCTTCATGGTCCCTCTTCACTGGACTGTAACAAAATGTATAGCACCACTAGTGACCTCTAGTAAATGGTATACAGTGTTATGATAGACCAGAGCTTATCTGTGTGTCTATCCTTCATGGTCCCTCTTCACTGGACTGTAACAAAATGTATAGCACCACTAGTGACCTCTAGTAAATGGTATATAGTGTTATGATAGACCAGAGCTTATCTGTGTGTCTATCCTTCATCATGATCATGGTCCCCCTTCACTGGACTGTAACAAAATGTATAGCACCACTAGTGACCTCTAGTAAATGGTATACAGTGTTATGATAGACCAGAGCTTATCTGTGTGTCTATCCTTCATGATGATCATGGTCCCTCTTCACTGGGCTGTAACAAAATGTATAGCACCACTAGTGACCTCTAGTAAATGGTATACAGTGTTATGATAGACCAGAGCTTATCTGTGTGTCTATCCTTCATGGTCCCCCTTCACTGGACTGTAACAAAATGTATAGCACCACTAGTGACGTCTAGTAAATGGTATACAGTGTTATGATAGACCAGAGCTTATCTGTGTGTCTATCCTTCATCATGGTCATGGTCCCTCTTCACTGGACTGTAACAAAATGTATAGCACCACTAGTGACGTCTAGTAAATGGTATACAGTGTTATGATAGACCAGAGCTTATCTGTGTGTCTATCCTTCATCATGGTCATGGTCCCTCTTCACTGGACTGTAACAAAATGTATAGCACCACTAGTGACGTCTAGTAAATGGTATACAGTGTTATGATAGACCAGAGCTTATCTGTGTGTCTATCCTTCATCATGGTCATGGTCCCTCTTCACTGGACTGTAACAAAATGTATAGCACCACTAGTGACGTCTAGTAAATGGTATACAGTGTTATGATAGACCAGAGCTTATCTGTGTGTCTATCCTTCATGGTCCCTCTTTACTGGACTGTAACAAAATGTATAGCACCACTAGTGACCTCTAGTAAATGGTATACAGTGTTATGATAGACCCGAGCTTATCTGCGTGTCTATCCTTCATCATGATCATGGTTCCTCTTCACTGGACTGTAACAAAATGTATAGCACCACTAGTGACCTCTAGTAAATGGTATACAGTGTTATGATAGACCCGAGCTTATCTGTGTGTCTATCCTTCATCATGATCATGGTTCCTCTTCACTGGACTGTAACAAAATGTATAGCACCACTAGTGACCTCTAGTAAATGGTATACAGTGTTATGATAGACCAGAGCTTATCTGTGTGTCTATCCTTCATGGTCCCTCTTCACTGGACTGTAACAAAATGTATAGCACCACTAGTGACCTCTAGTAAATGGTATACAGTGTTATGATCGACCAGAGCTTATCTGTGTGTCTATCCTTCATCATGATCATGGTCCCCCTTCACTGGACTGTAACAAAATGTATAGCACCACTAGTGACCTCTAGTAAATGGTATACAGTGTTATGATAGACCCGAGCTTATCTGTGTGTCTATCCTTCATCATGATCATGGTCCCTCTTCACTGGACTGTAACAAAATGTATAGCACCACTAGTGACCTCTAGTAAATGGTATACAGTGTTATGATAGACCAGAGCTTATCTGTGTGTCTATCCGTCATGGTCCCTCTTCACTGGACTGTAACAAAATGTATAGCACCACTAGTGACCTCTAGTAAATGGTATACAGTGTTATGATAGACCAGAGCTTATCTGTGTGTCTATCCTTCATGATGATCATGGTCCCTCTTCACTGGACTGTAACAAAATGTATAGCACCACTAGTGACCTCTAGTAAATGGTATACAGTGTTATGATAGACCAGAGCTTATCTGTGTGTCTATCCTTCATCATGATCATGGTCCCTCTTCACTGGACTGTAACAAAATGTATAGCACCACTAGTGACCTCTAGTAAATGGTATACAGTGTTATGATAGACCAGAGCTTATCTGTGTGTCTATCCTTCATGGTCCCTCTTCACTGGACTGTAACAAAATGTATAGCACCACTAGTGACCTCTAGTAAATGGTATATAGTGTTATGATAGACCAGAGCTTATCTGTGTGTCTATCCTTCATCATGATCATGGTCCCCCTTCACTGGACTGTAACAAAATGTATAGCACCACTAGTGACCTCTAGTAAATGGTATACAGTGTTATGATAGACCAGAGCTTATCTGTGTGTCTATCCTTCATGATGATCATGGTCCCTCTTCACTGGGCTGTAACAAAATGTATAGCACCACTAGTGACCTCTAGTAAATGGTATACAGTGTTATGATAGACCAGAGCTTATCTGTGTGTCTATCCTTCATGGTCCCCCTTCACTGGACTGTAACAAAATGTATAGCACCACTAGTGACCTCTAGTAAATGGTATACAGTGTTATGATAGACCAGAGCTTATCTGTGTGTGTCTATCCTTCATCATGATCATGGTCCCCCTTCACTGGACTGTAACAAAATGTATAGCACCACTAGTGACCTCTAGTAAATGGTATACAGTGTTATGATAGACCAGAGCTTATCTGTGTGTCTCTCCTTCATCATGATCATGGTCCCTCTTCACTGGACTGTAACAAAATGTATAGCACCACTAGTGACCTCTAGTAAATGGTATACAGTGTTATGATAGACCAGAGCTTATCTGTGTGTCTATCCTTCATGGTCCCTCTTCACTGGACTGTAACAAAATGTATAGCACCACTAGTGACCTCTAGTAAATGGTATACAGTGTTATGATAGACCAGAGCTTATCTGTGTGTCTATCCTTCATGGTCCCTCTTCACTGGACTGTAACAAAATGTATAGCACCACTAGTGACCTCTAGTAAATGGTATATAGTGTTATGATAGACCAGAGCTTATCTGTGTGTCTATCCTTCATCATGATCATGGTCCCCCTTCACTGGACTGTAACAAAATGTATAGCACCACTAGTGACCTCTAGTAAATGGTATACAGTGTTATGATAGACCAGAGCTTATCTGTGTGTCTATCCTTCATGATGATCATGGTCCCTCTTCACTGGGCTGTAACAAAATGTATAGCACCACTAGTGACCTCTAGTAAATGGTATACAGTGTTATGATAGACCAGAGCTTATCTGTGTGTCTATCCTTCATGGTCCCCCTTCACTGGACTGTAACAAAATGTATAGCACCACTAGTGACGTCTAGTAAATGGTATACAGTGTTATGATAGACCAGAGCTTATCTGTGTGTCTATCCTTCATCATGGTCATGGTCCCTCTTCACTGGACTGTAACAAAATGTATAGCACCACTAGTGACGTCTAGTAAATGGTATACAGTGTTATGATAGACCAGAGCTTATCTGTGTGTCTATCCTTCATCATGGTCATGGTCCCTCTTCACTGGACTGTAACAAAATGTATAGCACCACTAGTGACGTCTAGTAAATGGTATACAGTGTTATGATAGACCAGAGCTTATCTGTGTGTCTATCCTTCATCATGGTCATGGTCCCTCTTCACTGGACTGTAACAAAATGTATAGCACCACTAGTGACGTCTAGTAAATGGTATACAGTGTTATGATAGACCAGAGCTTATCTGTGTGTCTATCCTTCATGGTCCCTCTTTACTGGACTGTAACAAAATGTATAGCACCACTAGTGACCTCTAGTAAATGGTATACAGTGTTATGATAGACCCGAGCTTATCTGCGTGTCTATCCTTCATCATGATCATGGTTCCTCTTCACTGGACTGTAACAAAATGTATAGCACCACTAGTGACCTCTAGTAAATGGTATACAGTGTTATGATAGACCCGAGCTTATCTGTGTGTCTATCCTTCATCATGATCATGGTTCCTCTTCACTGGACTGTAACAAAATGTATAGCACCACTAGTGACCTCTAGTAAATGGTATACAGTGTTATGATAGACCAGAGCTTATCTGTGTGTCTATCCTTCATGGTCCCTCTTCACTGGACTGTAACAAAATGTATAGCACCACTAGTGACCTCTAGTAAATGGTATACAGTGTTATGATAGACCAGAGCTTATCTGTGTGTCTGTCCATCATGATCATGGTCTCTCTTCACTTCTAGAAATGCATGCAGCATATTTGTTCCCAGCTGCCCATTGTCAGATGTTTTCTGGCTGTTGTTTATTAAGGCAGTTGTGTGAGGTAGATATGTCACCTAGTCCTTTTCTGAGGCATGGCCACTGCAGCATTGTAACCAGAAGAAAATGTTCATTAAGTGTCTAACCTTAATCCAGACAGAATCCCTTTTGTGATGATTTGCACAACATAATAGTGGGTGCTAGCATTTTTTTCTGGATTCTCTAAATTTCCTATTTCAGTTTCTTGAGAAATATGGGGTTTTTCTACTCCTTGTACCAGTCAAGATATACTGGAAAGTTCTAGAGAAAATGTTATCTCCCATAAAGGAAACAATAGCTTTAAACTTGGTCAAGTTTGCCCCATAATGTGATGCGCAGAGTTTTACCCAATATAGATCATGTTTGGAGGAGAATTGATCGTTTGTGTATTGAAACTTAAACATGTATGTTATTGATTGTAACGAAGCATGTGCACAAAGATAATGTATTGCAACAAAATCTAGAGTGATGTTACCTTTTATTTCTCTTTATTTCCATTGTTTACATGTATATGGTGGCCTCAAAATGTGTACATACACATTTTGATTGCATTCTTTGCTCAGAAGCTTATTCAAACTGCTTGACAATGTAAACAGCCGTAGAATGCCAAACCTAATGGTAAGTCTTCCTCCCAGCTTCCAGCATTCCCCGCTGAATGGCACTTTTCAACACTGCCTCAATCTGTGCTGCATAGTTCTTCTGTGGCAATGCAACAATATACCTAGTATAGTCAGAATCTCGAAAAAACATGTTTTGTTGGGGAACTTGCCTTAACCCTGTGTCATAACCAGAGACCGGAAGTGTAGGCATTATAAATCATTAAAATAGGCAGGCAAAAGGCATTATAAACACTAAAACAGGCAATGAAAGGCAATTAGAAAACCCCATTTATTTAATATATTACACTGTTCAGTAACTTGATTGTCATATTTTAAAAAAACTTCAGAGTTTTAAACAAAATGGTGGTGTTGTACTTGACACAAGAGAATGTCATATGTTTGAAATATTTTTATGACAAATGAAATGTTTTTGTTGTTTTCTAGTGCCTTGCATCTGGCAATGAAGCCATTAGCATTCGTGCTTTCCAATACTTCTGAACTGTAGTTTCTTCTGAACTTAATGCTTCACAGGTCTTCAAGTGGTCTTTGTTCATTTCTGCTGGATCGTTACACAGGACACATATTGGTGAAGCTGAGATACCTATTCTGTAGAGATGACTTGCTAAGCAGTCGTGATTTGTCAATAGTCGGAAGGCTGCAACCGCTGTTTTCCTTGGTCTCTGGGGGATTATATCTGGATTGGAAAGTAGTGTAATCCATTTTTTATCTTTGGCATTTGTTTCTATTTCTTGTAGGTATGAATGAGAAAATTTTTTTACGATCAAGCCTTTTATTGAGGAATATGAGAAATTGAATTTAGATTTTTATTTTACTGTTGTGGCTTTCTTTGCAAGTGAGTCTGCAGCTTCATTCCCCATGACTCCACAGTGTGCTGGAATCCATTGGAGATGAACAGTCTTATTAGCTTTTTGGAGTTGTGTTAACATTTTGTAGCATTCTCTAATTTTTGTTGACTTCTTTGTAGTATTTGAACATATTCCCTGAATTGCAGCTTTAGAATCTGAAAGAATTACTGCCTTGTTAAATTTATTTAAGGGAAGATTTAATAATTGTCGGAGAGCAATGTATATAGCCTCTATTTCTCCATCATAATTTGTTGTGTCTCTGCCAACAGAATGATAAAAGGAAAAATGTGAACACGTAACTCCAGCTCCAGTAAGGTTTTCCTTGGAGGATCCATCAGTATATATGTGCAGCCATTCTTCTGTGGGATACCTAGTATTGATTGTTTCCAGAGCTAGAAGTTTTTGTATTTATTTTGGTGTGTCTGATTTACTTATTTCCTCTATTAATTCAAGCTGAAGGTAGGTTGCAATAATTCCAATGGATTTTCTCTTATAAGTAGATTTTCTCTGGTGTTAGGAATGTTCAATTTGGATTTAATCTGTGTTACCTTTTCTAGGAAACTACTATGAGTTTTAAGGATTGAAGGGGGGAGGTTCTCTTCTGTCCATTTAGAGTTTGGCAGTCGTAACATTTTCTCGTGTTGGAGCAATGCTTGTTCTTCTATTTTTGTTGTTATTGATGGGGTCCATGTTAAGGCCAACATTGCATCAATAGGTGTGGATTTAACTGCTCCAGTGATTAGGCGAAGAGCCTGATTTTGTATTTGTTCAAGTTTATTGATGTTAGTATTTGCTGATGTTATTAAAGCTTCAGAACAGTACAAGAGGTTTGGTTTAACATACATTTTGTATGTTGTGTTAAGGAGTCTCCTTGAGCAGCCCCATTTAGCACCAGCTAACCTTTTCAGGATTTGCAGTTTCTTTTCAACCTTTTCTGAGATGTTTGTTATATGTTTTTTCCAACTTCTTTCTATCGAAAGCTGAACAACTGAACCATTACAACATAATAACAAGAGCTTAACTACAGATAGGGAAATAGCAGAATCCCTTAAGTTTTATGCTCAGTCACAAAGAATACCCCAAGCATATAAAAAAGATAAAGCTATCCAAAAAACTATCAGAGAAACTAATAAGCCAAAAGATATACGAAATGATATTTTTATTCAGGATTTTAACGAAACAGAACTAGATTTAGCAATAGAACAATTAAGAACAAAAAATCTCCAGGACCTGACAAGATCCACCCAGAGTTTATTAAACACCTTGGCAGGAAAGGAAAAGAAATCCTACTTAAACTGTATAACACGTGTTGGAGAATGACTGTGCCTTCTGACTGGAAAAAAGCCATTATCATCCCAATTTTAAAGAAAAACAAACCCTCAAACAATATTAATAGTTTCAGACCAATATCTTCGACCAGTGTTATTGCAAAAGTGATGGAAAGAATGGTGGCATCTAGGCTTAACTGTTTCCTAGAATATTACAACTTAATTAATAGTTCACAGACCGACTTCAGACAGAATCATAGTACAAGTGAAAATGTACTCCTGCTAAGCCAAGACATCAAGGAAGCTTTCAATAGAAAGGAGGATACTTTGGCAGTATTCATTGATTTTAAATCAGCATATGACTCAGTCTGGAGAAACAAATTAATTGAGAAGTTGCAATCAATAGGTGTGAAAAGTAACATGCTTAAGTGGATAACTCAGTTTATTTCACAAAGATTTTGTGCCACAAAATATAATACATTTCCAAATATAAACAAACACACCGAGGACTTCCACAAGGTGCTGTTCTGAGCACAACACTCTTTAACATATATATAAATGACCTTCCATCAATAATAAAAACCTTAGAAACCAAAATTGCTTTATTTGCTGACGATGTAGTCATTTGGACTTCAGGCTCTTCAAAAGAACCTGAATTAATTAAAGACAGAATAGAAACAGCCCTAAACAAAGTACATGAATGGTGCTCCAAAAACCTCATGACTATCAATGAGGAAAAAACAAATTATGAATTATTTACACTAAAATGCAAACCAGTTAATATTAACACAAATGAAATGTATATCTTGAACTTTCTGGCTATAGCCCCTGTAGTCGTATTTACTCTGCATGACTTTTCCATAACTGGTAAACCGTTAGAGATAGACCAAATTATACTATACAAAAAATGTAGATCTTGCTAAAATACACAATTTATGTCGGAATAAATTTTTTTGTAGAGTGAACCATTTCGGAGATATTCCTTGTTATGTGTGTGAGTTTCGGAAAACTTAAAAACTTGTGTGAAATGGAACATCGTTCATTTTTTTATATGTTAAGTGTGCAAAGAGAACGGAATCTGAAAGCTTTAAAAGATTTGACTATTACACTAAGCCTACTGTATTCTAATATTCCTTGTGTATCTACACAACGAAATATGTAATAAGATAATTTGTACAAATGTTTATCTCAACTAAGATGAAGAAGATATTTGAATAAAAATTTTAAAGAATGGATTGTACAAGAGTGGAGAAAGTCATGTGAGTGCAACACATCAGATTTTTCTATATAATCTCCTTGAATCTCAATACATTTTTGGTAGAGTGATGAGCTTTTTTTATTCCAACGTCAAACCACTCTCCCGCCAAACAGGTTAGCCATCTTCCCACTTCTTGTTTTAACTCTTCATCATTTGCTAAGCACTTTCCCCTGAGATATTGCTGCAGCTGTGGAGAAAGAGTTAATCACTTGGTGCAAGGTCAGGGGAGTAAGGGGGATGAGTGAAAATATCCCATTGAAACTGCTCAAACAGGGTTTGAGTTTCACAAGCACTGTGCAGGCAAGCATTATTGTGGAACAGAAAAACTGTTTTGTCAACTTTCCCCACCCTTCTGAGTTTTCTCTGCACCTCACAATAGCGAGCAGCTGTCATCATGATTCCATGGGGCAGATAATTGATCAGCAGTATTCCCCGAATATCATTGCCATGACCTTGACAGCCGATTCAACAATTTTTGCCTTTTTTTGGTGTTGGCTCCTTTCATTTTCACACCTTCACTGAACGACTGATGCCAATGTGAAACCATTGGGCTCAACATATCTTTACCATACACACTGCACAATTCGTGATGAATTTGTTGTACATTTATTTTTGGCTTTCAAAAAACAAATTACAGTGTGAATTTTGAAATCGGTGATAGGACTGAATGGAGTCTCCATTGTTACTGCCATTTTAATGTATAAGCAGTAAAGATAAGTACCTAGGAGTTTTACAGTGCTGCCACTATACCCATACCAAGGTTCCCTGCGACTCCTGGATTTTCCCCACCTACCGTGCAAATTTAAAAGAAATAGTGTGACTTATTTTTGAGACACCCCTAATATTTTACACCATAGTAAATGTTGCAGCATTGTTAAATATGCATACTGTGGTATATTGAAAGTGGCACCATACTTTTTTGAACAAATATAAATAAAAATCTGATGTGTTGAACTCATACAACATTCTCTATTATTGTACCATTCTTGCAAACTCTCATTCCCATATCTTCTTCATATTAGCCGAGATAGACATTTGTACAAATTATCTTATTGCTTATTTCCTTGTAGGTATGGTAGAATCCCAATAACTCGACTCTCAATAACTCAACATTCTGTGCAACTTGACCTCTTTTAATTTTTTTTCTTAAATTTTAAATTTTTACTTTTTCTACTGGTAAGTAGAAAAAGTATTGTATTCCAACTAAAAATTCGATGTTGATATTTCATCGGAAATACATGTTTTGAGACCTCTGAATCCAAAAAGAGCATTACTCAAAAATGAAAAGTCGGTTAGAAACGAAAGCTGTTATTTAAATTTAATGTCTTTCAAGGATGCGACACAAAGATTTTGGAGAAAATAGCCCCACCCTAAACTACCCTTTACATGGAAAATTTTGATTTTTTTTTAAAATGGCTCTTAACGATTTTGATTAAAATAACATGTGTAAGATATTTTTATGACAAATGAAATGTATATTTTGAATTTTCTGGCTATAGTCTATGTGGTTCTGTTTACTATGGATTACTTTTGCATAACTGGTAAACCGTAAGAGATAGACAAAAAAAAAAAAAAAAATAGATCTCGCTAAAACTCCAATTTATGGCTAAATATATATGTATATATAGCTTTTTTTTTTTTTTTTTTTTTTTTTTTTTTTTTTTTTTTTTTTTGCAGAGTGGACTATTTCGGAGATATTCCTTGTTATTTGTGTCAGTTTTGGAAAACTTACAACTTTCGTGAAATGGAACATTGCTCATTTTTAATATGTTAAGCATGCAAAGAGAACAGGATCTCAAAGCTTTACAACATTTGACTATCGCACAAAGCCTACTGTATTCCCTTATTTCCCTTGTACCTACAAGGAAATAAGCAATAAGATAATTTGTACAAATGTTTATCTCAAGTCCACAGACTTGACTGACACACAGAAAGACACACACAGGGACCTTTTTCTAAAAATACTTTTTCTTTTTGGATTCAGGGTCCTCAGAACACATATCTCTGGTGAAAGCTCGACATCGATTTTTTGGGTGGAATACAATACTTCCTCTACTTTACTAAATGTTGTAGATAAAGTAAAAATGCATTTGGACATAACTTGTGTGTTAACGAGATGAAAGTGAAGAAGGACATTGAAAAGAATGAGCAAGGTTAGGAAAGCAGTTGTGAGTTGCAATAGCAGAAAACAGTTTGGACTATGTTAATGAGAATAAAATTGTGTATTTGTGGTACAATTTTTAGAGGACAGTAAAGTGACAGAAAAGTAACCAGACTTGATTTTTGTCCTTTTTTTATAATATAAGCCACAACCACCATTTCGAGAGCAGTCATCAATGTGAGGATAATGTAATTTGTATTCAACCTTGTATCAAAAATTCTTACAAAAGCTAAGTCATCCAGTTCGTATAAATCAGGATAGACATTTGCAGAAATTGTTTTATTACACATTTTCCTAATGCAATGAAAATACAATAGACTAAGCCATAGAGTAATAAGACCCAGTCACTATGTGATGACTTTGAAATTCCACTCTCTTTGCGTCGGTCTGGGTGGCTCAGTTGCTTAGATGCTGGCCTACTAATCCCAAGGTCGCGGGCTCAAACCCAGACCAGGCCGATGGTTTTTAAGTGTGCTTAAAAATGACAGCTCCATGTCAGTAGAATTACTGGCATGTAAAAGAACTCCTGCGGGACGAAATTCCGGCACACCGGCGACGCTGATGTGATCCTGGCAATTGACAGTGTCGTTAAACAACAAAATAATTTTTTTTCACTCTCTTTGCATGTCAGGAGGAAAGAAAAATAAAGAATAATTGGAAATGCTTAACCACAAAAAATCTGGTATGTTGCATACTTTGAGACCTACATTTTACTATTAAGTAGAGGAAATATTGTATTCCACTAAAAAATTTGATGTTGAAATTTCACCAGAAATACATGTTTTGAGACCCTCAAATCTAAAAAAAAAAAAACATTTTTAGAAAAAGGTCAGTGTGTGCATGCATGTGTCGTGTGCAGATGGGTGGGTGGGGGGATGTGAGTCTAGACAGCATAATTCAAAAACAAAAAGTCTGTTAAAAACCTAAGTTGGTATTTAAGTGATGACACAAAGATTTTCAAGAAAATTCCTCAACCCTAAACCATCCTTTACATGGAAAATTTTATGAAAATTTTGATTTTCTTGAAAATGGCTCTAATGATTTTGATTAAAACGCCATATGTTTGAGATATTTTTACTCAAATGAAATGTATATCATGAATTTTCTGGCTATAGCCCATAAGTCCTGTTTACTCTGGATGACTTTTGCATAACTGGTAAACCGTTAGAGATAGACCAAATTATACTGTACAAAAAATGTTGTTGTTAGTTGTTAGCTAATGCTGGATTTCTGACAATGAAGTCATTAATCCTCTTGCTCTCCAATATTTTTCAATAAATATTGAAGAGACTTAGCAATAAATGTAACCGCTTTTTAGAGAGCACCATATTTTTATGTTTTGGCGGTCACATCGCTCTCTCACAACCCCCAGAATGTCTGGAGGACCACACCTGTCGTTGGTTTACGGGTCTCACCGACCTGACCGGGAGACTTATCAAAATAAATTCACCGACCATATCCTCTGATTACCAATCAGAGGACGTATTACATGCCATGACAAGTCAGCATGTTAGGGGTTAAGGGTTTATAGAGAAATGGAGAGGTTGGAAAAATAAAGACTCCCTAGCCCTCAGGGACCCTAATAGCATCGGGGTCGGAAGAGAACAAGAGATGACCAAGGTAAGGTCAGATAGAAAAGTTACAGTGAGGAGCAAAACACCAGTAAGTGGAAGTAATGTTCTGTTCAGCTTGGGTACCTTGTGGTCACTATCCACATATCCCCTAGACACCAGTAAGTGGAAGTAATGTTCTGCCCAGCTTGGGTACCTTGTGGTCACTATCCACATATCCCCTAGACACCAGTAAGTGGAAGTAATGTTCTGCTCAGCTTGGGTACCTTGTGGTCGCTATTCACATATCCCCTAGACACCAGTAAGTGGAAGTAATGTTCTGCTCAGCTTGGGTACCTTGTGGTCGCTATTCACATATCCCCTAGACACCAGTAAGTGGAAGTAATGTTCTGCTCAGCTTGGGTACCTTGTGGTCGCTATTCACATATCCCCTAGACACCAGTAAGTGGAAGTAATGTTCTGCTCAGCTTGGATACCTTGTGGTGCTATCCACATATCCCCTAGACACCAGTAAGTGGAAGTAATGTTCTGCTCAGCTTGGGTACCTTGTGGTCGCTATCCACATATCCCCTAGACACCAGTAAGTGGAAGTAATGTTCTGCTCAGCTTGGGTACCTTGTGGTCGCTATCCACATATCCCCTAGACACCAGTAAGTGGAAGTAATGTTCTGCTCAGCTTGGGTACCTTGTGGTCACTATCCACATATCCCCTAGACACCAGTAAGTGGAAGTAATGTTCTGCTCAGCTTGGGTACCTTGTGGTCACTATCCACATATCCCCTAGACACCAGTAAGTGGAAGTAATGTTCTGCTCAGCTTGGGTACCTTGTGGTCGCTATCCACATATCCCCTAGACACCAGTAAGTGGAAGTAATGTTCTGCTCAGCTTGGGTACCTTGTGGTCGCTATCCACATATCCCCTAGACACCAGTAAGTGGAAGTAATGTTCTGCTCAGCTTGGGTACCTTGTGGTCACTATCCACATATCCCCTAGACACCAGTAAGTGGAAGTAATGTTCTGCTCAGCTTGGGTACCTTGTGGTCACTATCCACATATCCCCTAGACACCAGTAAGTGGAAGAAATGTTCTGTTCAGCTTGGGTACCTTGTGGTCACAATCCACATATCCCCTAGACACCAGTAAGTGGAAGTAATGTTCTGCTCAGCTTGGGTACCTTGTGGTCACAATCCACATATCTCCTAGACACCAGTAAGTGGAAGTAATGTTCTGTTCAGCTTGGGTACCTTGTGGTCACTATCCACATATCCCCTAGACACCAGTAAGTGGAAGTAATGTTCTGCTCAGCTTGGGTACCTTGTGGTCACTATCCACATATCCCCTAGACACCAGTAAGTGGAAGTAATGTTCTGCTCAGCTTGGGTACCTTGTGGTCACTATCCACATATCCCCTAGACACCAGTAAGTGGAAGTAATGTTCTGTTCAGCTTGGGTACCTTGTGGTCACTATTCACATATCCCCTAGACACCAGTAAGTGGAAGTAATGTTCTGCTCAGCTTGGGTACCTTGTGGTCACTATTCACATATCCCCTAGACACCAGTAAGTGGAAGTAATGTTCTGCTCAGCTTGGGTACCTTGTGGTGCTATCCACATATCCCCTAGACACCAGTAAGTGGAAGTAATGTTCTGCTCAGCTTGGGTACCTTGCGGTGCTATCCACATATCCTCTAGACACCAGTAGGTGGAAGTAATGTTCTGCTCAGCTTGGGCACCTTGTGGTTGCCATTCACATATCCCCTAGACACCAGTAAGTGGAAGTAATGTTCTGCTCAGCTTGGGTACCTTGTGGTCACTATCCACATATCCCCTAGACACCAGTAAGTGGAAGTAATGTTCTGCTCAGCTTGGGTACCTTGTGGTCACTATCCACATATCCCCTAGACACCAGTAAGTGGAAGTGATGTTCTGCTCAGCTTGGGTACCTTGTGGTCACTATCCACATATCCCCTAGACACCAGTAAGTGGAAGTAATGTTCTGCTCAGCTTGGGTACCTTGTGGTCGCTATCCACATATCCCCTAGACACCAGTAAGTGGAAGTAATGTTCTGCTCAGCTTGGGTACCTTGTGGTCACTATCCACATATCCCCTAGACACCAGTAAGTGGAAGTGATGTTCTGCTCAGCTTGGGTACCTTGTGGTCACTATCCACATATCCCCTAGACACCAGTAAGTGGAAGTAATGTTCTGCTCAGCTTGGGTACCTTGTGGTTGCCATTCACATATCCCCTAGACACCAGTAAGTGGAAGTAATGTTCTGCTCAGCTTGGGCACCTTGTGGTTGCCATTCACATATCCCCTAGACACCAGTAAGTGGAAGTAATGTTCTGCTCAGCTTGGGTACCTTGTGGTTGCCATTCACATATCCCCTAGACACCAGTAAGTGGAAGTAATGTTCTGCTCAGCTTGGGCACCTTGTGGTTGCCATTCACATATCCCCTAGACGGAGACCCCTAAGTAATGGGTCATAAAAATGTCAAGGACAGCAAAGAAAAAAAATAGCATACCTATCATACACAACAATAAAATCTTAACAAATGATGCAGTCATAGCTGAAACCTTCAATAAATATTATGATAATTCATATAAAGTAACAAGAAATAATAAAAAGGAACATAAACAATTTAAGAAAGATTTGAAACAAAAAAGAGAAAGTGGATCACATACTAAACACAATGTTTTTTTTCAAAATTTTAATATGCAAGAATGAACATTGCAATTAATAAAACAAAAGGTCTCCTGGACCTGATCACATACATCCAGAGTTCATAAAAAACCTTGGAAAAACAGCAAAACAACAGCTACTAAAACTCCACAATCTATCCTAGGAAACCACAGTACCTGCCGAATGGCAAAAAGCAATAATTGTCCCACTCATGAAGAAAGATAAAACAGCATCAGAAATAAAAAATTATAGACCAATAGCTCTTACCAGCATAATAGCAAAAGTGATGGAAAGAATGGTGTCAAATAGGTAAAATTGGTTTCTATAATCACTAAATTTAATTTCCCCATGTAAAGCTAGATTCAGAGAGCTCCACTCTACAAATGAACAAGTCTTACTTCCCAGTCAAGAAATCAGACTCCTTCAATAGAAAAGAAGATAATGTAACAGTTTTTATTGATTTCCAAAGTGCATATGATTCTATATGCAGAACAAAACTACTAAAGAAAGTAAAAAACATAGGGATACAAGGTCCAATGTTTTCATGGCTATGTCATTTCCTAACACAACACTTTATTGCTACCGGATATGGAAGGAATATATTGAAATATAAACAAATACACCGTGGCTTACCACAAGGTGCAGTGCTCAGCACAACACTTTTTAATATTTTTATTAACAATCTGCCACAACAAATACAAGAATCAGGTGTGAAGGGTGCACTATTTGCCGATGACTTAATAATGTGGACTTCAAAACCAAAAAAGAAAAGCACGATAGTAGAATATACCATGCGACAATCTTTAACCAACCTACAAAAGTGGACAAAAGAATATTTAATGACTGTTAATACAACAAAATCAAGCTACCAAATCTTTTCACTAAGGAAGAAACCATTAAAAATAAAACTAAATTTTGAGGGTCAACAATTACCAGAAACAAAGGAAGCAAAGTATTTGGGAGTTATATTTGATAACAAACTTACATGTGGTGCTGTTTTTGCAATTATTATTGCTTAATGTGCTGTGCTATGAGACTCGTTTTCTATCTAGGTCGTGGTAACGGATGGAATGAAATATCACACAATGTTTCTTCACCACAATGTAATATTTTATTAACACTTCATCGATACTTTACATGAAGTAATTTCTCTCAGCACCATTACAAATGCTTAAAAACCTTTCCACTTTTTCACTTAGTGGAACTTATGCTTGATGAAAGTTTGGTGAAAGTTCCATGTTCACACTACATAAAAATGTCTTTTCAGATTGAACATACACACGTGAGTGAACAGTTTTTGGCGTCGTTTGACGCGACACCGCCTTTTTCATATTCATCCGCGCATGCGTCCATCAAATAGTTCTTTCTCGTTAGGGAAGCGATCCCTAATCATCCTCCCCTACTTTTATTATGGAACACATACAATTCTAATATCTATACATATATATTAAAATCAAATATGGAAAGATTCATGACGTCTTTGTGCAAACTTAGTTGTTCGTAACAATGAACCTTATCAACATGTTTTCGTCATTTAACTATCTCATACCAACATCAAAAAATGAATTACACTTTTAACAAACATTCACATGAACGATTTTCTTTTGGGGTCTTCTAATATTCTGTCTCACATGGACCAAATAAATAGAAAATGTAATATAAAGAGCAAAAGGGCACCTTTCACTGTTAGAACATCTGACAGGATTGAAGTGGGGATGTTCCAGAGCAACTCTTAACATAACTTAAAATATGTATATAAAGCCATTATTTATTTGCTGCAGTGAAGTTCTTGAAACAGCAAATAAGAAAATAAAAAAAAATAATAAAAAAACTTCAAAATGTTTCAAAACCGAAGTCTGAGACTAATTACAAGTGATAGATAAATACCTTAGTAAAAAGAGAGGAAGAGTATACATGTTTTTTGCAGATTTTGAGAAGGCATTTGGTACAATAAACAGGAGAGCTCTTTCATGGAAATTAAGAAGAAAGGGGGTGAGCGAAAATTTTATAAAGGAAGTAGAAAAAATATATAATGGGATAAAGTTTTGTATAAGATGGGGAAAGAATGAAATCACAGAAATGACGGAACAAGCAATTGGTTTGAGGCAAGGATGTAAACTTAGTCCAATATTATTTAATTTATTCATAGACGATATAATAGATAAAATCCAAAAAGCGAACAAACACTGTCCTGTAATAGCGAATAAGGAAATACCAGGATTGCTATATGCTGATGATTTAATGGTAGGATCTATAACAATTGTAGGATTACAAAGGGCAATAAATGAGGTGCAAAAATTTTGTGAGGAATGGGGAATAAAGATAAATATAAACAAGTCCAAGGTCATGGTTTTCAAAAAGGGATTTAAATTGAGAAAAGAGGAGAGGTGGGTATTAAATGGGAAAAGATTAGAAGTGGTCAAAGATTTTGAATACTTGGGAGTGAGGCTAAATAACAGAGGAGAGTGGGAGGCACATGGAAGAAAGATAGAAGCAAAAGGGAGAGCTGCAATGTCAGGAGTCAGAATTTGCAAATACAAGTTAGAGATGACAACCAAGTGGCTGGAAAGGATGTATGAGGCAGTAGTGGAATCAAAAATGCTTTATGCAGTAGAGATCTGGGGGGCCACAGATATAAACAAGAAGGTAGATCATATGTATAGAATGTTCTGCAAAGAATTATTGGGACTACCGAGATCGGCGCCAAGAGAAGTGGCCTTGGTAGAGCTTGGGAAAACAAGAAGGAAAGGAATAATAATGGAGAGAATAATAAAATTTTGGTATAGATGTTTGGTTAAAGAAGATGGAGAAATTTTAAAATTGTGTATGAAGCAACAAAAAAATCTAGAGAATGAAAACAGTTGGTGGGCAGGGGTTGGAAAAATTATGGAGAAAATAGGAATGGG
This sequence comes from Tenodera sinensis, assembly GCA_030765045.1. Lineage (NCBI taxonomy): Eukaryota > Metazoa > Arthropoda > Insecta > Mantodea > Mantidae > Tenodera > Tenodera sinensis. The sequence goes on from CM060970.1 coordinate 132,380,815, forward strand.
AGATATATGGAAACTTGAAGAAAGAAATGAAAGTAATGTAGATAAACTAGTTAAGTGTAGGGTAGAAGACATAGAAAGGCAAGAGATATGGGGAAGTTTAGAAAACAAGAAATCATTACAATTCTACAAGCAAATAAAAAGAGGATGGGGGCGAGAACCATATGTGGATTATTGTAACAGACAGGAAAAAGAAGGACTAGTGTGGATGAGAACAGGAGCAATATTTTTAAGAGGGACAAGAAGCGGTAAAATAGGAATATGTGAAATGTGCGGTGAGAAAGAAAGTATAGAACATTATTTGACAGAATGTAAGGAATTAGCATTATGGAGGAAAAAGGTTTGGGAGAAAAAATGGGAAAAAATAGAGGGGAAAATGGTAGCCATAAAAATGTTAACAGTGAAAGAGGAAAGGAAGGTTAGAAGTATAGGTGAGTTTTTGAAGAAAGTAAGAGAAAAATGGGCAAGAAAAGTAAAGAGTGTAAATGAAGAAGGCAGAGTGGGGGATTAATTAATATAAGATGGAATAAATTGATCAGAGCTACCTGGGAGGCAAATGGCCTGGGTGCCATGCAAACCAAGGTAGCAATAAGGTTATGTAAAATTTGTATGTAGTTTAGGTTAGAGTAGGATAATTTTAAAAGTTATGTAAAAGAATTGGTACAAATAAAATTCATTCATTCATTCATTCATTCATTCATTCATTCAATTACAAGTGCCATTAAAACCATACCAATAGCAGCTATGGAAATACTAACCAACCAATATCTCACTGAATATGAAACAGAAAAGACAGCTCTCATTCAGTACGAAAAGTTGATCAGACTCCCATTCAATATATGGAACATGAGAAATTTTACACATGCACTAAGGCTCAAGAAAGCTTTCTTTCCAAAATTCAAGACATCAAGAAGAATGTATATCTTCCTAATTCAAAGGAAAACTTCATATATAAAGTCAATCTGACACAAACATTTGACCTTTCCGCCTGACAGAAGTTAAGAAAAGTGATATGCCAACTAGTGTTCTAAAATTATTGGCGTTAGAGACAATCAATACTAAATTTCCAGAACATGAATGGCTCCATTTTTGTACTGATGGATCACTAATATCAAACCGAGATGGAGTAGGTGCTGGAGTCACATGTCACCTCTTTTCCGTTTACAAATCTTTAAGTTATGGAACTACAAACTTTGATGGAGAAATTGAAGCAATTCGATTGGCCCTACAAAACCTTTGGTACAGAATTTCACATTTTCATGAAGCAGTTATTCTCTCAGATTCCAGGGCAGCAATTATAGCAATTACTTCCAAGTTGTCACCAAAAAACCAAACAATTATAGAATACAGAAACTGACCATCCGGGCCCGCGGGCCGCGGTCCAGCCAGCAACACACACCCCCCCCCCGACTCCCCACCCGAAGCCGCGCCGAACATCCCCGGTGGCACTGCCCCAACACCCTCCCAGATGTAGATCTTGCTAAAACACACAATTTGTATAAATACATTTTTTTGTGGAGTGAACCATTTCGGAGATATTCCTCGTTATTTGTGCAAGTTTTAGAGAACTTATACTTTTATCAAATTGAACATCACTATTTATTTTTCTATATGTTAACGGTGCAAAGAGAATGGAATTTGAAAGCTGTAAAACATTTGACTATCGCACAAAGCCTACTGTATTCCCATATTTCCCTTGTACCTGCAAGGAATTAAGCAATAAGATACACAAGTAACACAAAGTAATTAGAGTAATTGAGTGTAACGCGATTTATTATAGTGAAGTGTGAGTTTCTAATTATTTTGTGTTATTTGTGGATCAATTTACTTCACTGTTAATAGCTTCAGGTGTGTATTATATTTAAAAAATAAGATAATTTCTGCAAATGTTTATCTCAACTAACACGAAGAAGATATAGGAATAAGAGTTTGTGAGAATTGTTAGTACAAGAGTAGAGAAAGTCATGTGAGTGCAACATATCAGAGTTTTGTACAGAAAATTACAATGTTGGTGAAAATATAAAATTGTTAAAATCACTTGCTTCGCTGATAGAACTGGACATTCGGGCTGAGATATTTGGCTCTTTTTTGAATAGGTGACTTACCACTTGCCGGCCAGATTCTAAGTCCGAAGTTACTTACTGCGCATGCGCTGACAGTGGTTATCAGAATCGCCACTAGGTTTAGCTGCATGCGCTCGCTGTCACTAGCAGACGATTTTCACATCTGCCAACATTGCTTTTTCAACTACACTACTTTTGGTTGCCAACACATTAAACACAAATGCACTCGTGCATTGTTGTTGCTGCCACAGACATACCGCCAGTGCGACTCCATACTATTGTTGTGGAAATTATTGTGTACATTACATTTATTGCCTTGTTACTGGGTCCAAGAAATGCTGGCTCGTTCTTTTTTTTTATTTATTTTACTTTTATTTTATATTTTATTTTATTATTATATAATATTATATTATATATATTATTTTTATTATTTATCCTTTTTTTATGTATTTATTTTTGGGGGGGGGGTAGCACGGCATCACATTCCCTGCATAGCATTCGAGTTCTCAGCAGGCCCTCGTCCTAAAGAAGTTGCATGCATTCCTCCTCGTTATAGCACAGAGGCGCTAAATCTACTATGCTAATGAAGCGATCCATTGCACTCTCACAACTTGCTTCAAACAAGGTCACCAGCATACTGCCGGGTCCCACTATAATATTCAAACTTACAATTGGCAACAAATTCATGGGGAAATAGTGCTGTTGGCAGTGCTGAATTAACACTGCAATAACACAGCAACTTCGGCAACTTTCATTAGAATTCGTACACACTGCCAAGTTGGACTTAGCCAAAATTCTGACCAAGTGCTCACATCACCCATTCTAAAGAATATCCGAGATATTTTTCTACATATGCTGTTCATCCTTTAATTCCTAAATTCTGGTATCCCTTTCTGAGGTACCTTTGCTGAAGCGATTCAAATAGCCATGATGGTTAACGCAATACACCAGGCGTGTCAAACAGCACTCGCCAGGTGTGAAAATATTCCCCTATTTTCCCTCCCTTCAAATCGGAGAACGAGAAAACAAAGCGAAAACCGGTTCTACTAGCGCATGCTACTGCAGTTAAGGAGGGGTGGACTCCTCTCTTCACACCCTTGGAGTGATGTTTGACATGCCTGCAATACACAATGAACTGGCCGCTCATTCAAAGCTGAACATCGCAAGTTCGAATCCCAGCAACTGCAGTCAAATGAGCCTGTGGTAAAAGAAGGGGAGGGCCCAAGTAATATAATCGGTGTAATGGCACGCTTGGAGGTTGATGGAGTTACTTTTGACTGCAGATGCATGGATTTTGCTTTTTTTGTCAAAAAACTAATTTTATTGCAAAAATATAATATTTTTAATTATATTTTTACAATAGGGAACAGCTGCAAGTACTTGAATTCAATTTTTGTGGGTTAGCATAACAAGAAGGGAGAACATATTTCAACAGTGAAAGGGTTAAATGGCCCATTGTATATGTGATAGCAAATGCAGTGAGTGTTAAAACTAATGCTAAATGACAATTGAAAAAGGAAACGACAGAGTTTGTCACCCAACTGCTGATGTCAAATGCCCTCAAAAACCATTCAATGTTTTCCAACATTTAAAAAAGTGAAATAAGAGTGTGTAGAGTTTCAATTTTTGAAGTTTAGTAACTCTGTAAACAGTTTCTTGAAACTCTCACTTGCTGTACAACATGCCTTGGAATACTGTTCAGAGAGTGCTTGGCTGATTCCTTTGTTAGAACATGTCTTATGTTTAGCTAATTCCCTGCTCCTCAACTTATTAACCAGGCATCTGAAAGTATCTCTATTTGGAGCAGGAATTACAGGGAACATCTCTTGATTGACTACATGATTTACTGACGATAGTTTCTCAAGCTAACAGCTAGGTCAAATTTGGCTCACTGCCCAAGCTTTCAGCGACTGACTCTGCCGCCATCCTGAGGGGAACTGTTGCTAGACTACTGATTCCGCAATATTTATAACTAGCTAGCAGTGGATAAGATCTGCCTGCTCTCTTCCCATTGGTCGAGCTCTGGCCAGTGGTACACAAGTGCCACAGAGTAGGCCAAGAAGGTGGGGAGCCAATCAGGTGACTGCTGATGTTTCTTTGATCTGTGGTGGAGAGGCATGCTGGATGGCTGCTGTCCATGCTTTGTTGATTTGAAGGCCTTCATCCCTGTTAAGGTTGTTTCTATTAGTTGTGATGTATGGAGTCTCTTTAATCAGCCTGTCTAGAACTTTTCTAGCATTTTTGTAGATGAAAAGTTGATTTTGTGATCTGTATTATATGTATGCTCATCCACTGCCGATCTATCTGGGTAACATGGTCTAATACATAATTGATGTTTTTTTATGCAATCTTCTACAGCTCTGCATATTTGTGCTATACAAACTTTGCTGCAGTCGCATGAGATTTCACAAATACCTGGAGCACGTGGACCCAAATCATCTTTAGCAGAACCTAAAACTGTTTTATTTTAGTCAGAGGCATGAACACAGTTTTTATTCTAAAGTAAGAACAAATTAGAAACTAAAAACTTCACTTATCTTAGTAATGTTGCATGTTCTCCTTGAACAAGCTAACCCTGGGTTTCAAGTTGTCTCCAACTCATTCTCAAAGCTTTGGAGTGAAGTTTTTAGTTTCTAATTTGTTCTTACTTTAGAATCTTGTTGCTTCACTGTTAATAGCTTCAGTTTTCCTTATTTAACAGTTTTTATTTCATACTTTGTGAGTAATCATCAGTAATCATTGCCAGGAAAGCTTCAAGTCATTAACTATGTAATTTAGTTTTTATGCATTTATTGTACTTAAAAATTTTGTTCAAGCATGAATTTTTAGTAGCTGTTTCAGTGAACTTATAACGAGAACAGAAGCCGTAATAAGAGTAATTTGCTTACAACAGAGATATTTGAATAAGTTTTCATTTTTGAGATGCACAATGAACAAACTCAAGTCTTTACAGCACACAGCTGTTGAAGTGTAGCCTTGAGTAGGTCATTCACTGCTAGTGAGCTAATGTAACAATACCAGGTCACTAGCAGTGCAAGCGAATCACACAATTGTGACTGCTCTGTAATTCAGGTTTGGAGTTTAATTTTCCTACATTAAAATTTTTTGTGTTTATGGTGCACTAGTATGCATTAAACCTAACATAGTTGTGTGCCTGCTGTAAAGTAATGGGATGTTTTTGTTATACAGGGTAAATTCATAATCATGAGTGATTATGAAGATGCAATTGAAAGTCTGGACGAAGTGCCAGCTGGACTGCCAGAAGGGCTCAGAAGAAGACCACTATGGGATCCTGAAAGGTAATGTGACTTTGCCATACAAAAAACTAACTTTTGCAATGAAGTTACATGAACTTTCCTATTTAAATGTGTCCAATAACAAAAAGTGTTTGTATTGGTTTACCTTTCATGTACAAGAGTTGTTCAATATATAATGCCCCACATTTTTTTTCTCTGAACATATTTATTGTTAAGAATCAGAATTAGGTGACAATATACCTCAATATGTCTTGTCCATGTCCTATTTTTCTATGTAGTCTCCATCACGTTCAATGGCCTTACGCCAACTTTGTGGGAGAGCATGTATATTCCCTGTTGGTAAAAGTTCTTGTAAAGCTACGTAGGTTTTCACGGCCTGCGTCTAAATTGTAGAACGAAGTATCTTCCGGGCTGTTATGCCGTGGTCTGCTGGAGATCTGTCTTCGAGACGTTTCGTTTACAACTGCGGTAAACATCCTCAGTGGCGTTGTCGAAGTCTCCTCGTGGAAGGTATCACTGTGACTGATGCGTCAACTGTCTGTGGGGCTCCATTTATACCATGCGCAACGTGTGCTGATTGGCCCGAGGCATGGTGGCTGGTGGAGGGGGTTCTATCTCTCTTATGCTGCTGGTCTCTTCTGATTGGCTTACCTTGCTTTCCTGCTTCTTATGATGTTCTATGACCGGATGCCAGTTGCTGTTTAATCTTATGGTATAAATGGAGCCCCACAGACAGTCGACACATCAGTCGCAGTGATACCTTCCATGAGAAGACTTCGACAACGCCACTGAGGATATTTACCGCAGTTGTAAACGAAACGTCTGGAAGACAGATCTCCAGCAGACCACGGCATAACAGCCCGGAAGATACTTCGTTCTACAAAAGTTCTTGTCCTGTAGGCGTAGCCATGTTGTCACTGCGTGAATGACACTCTCGCCATCTTCAAAGTGTGTCCCCCGTAGAGAATCTTTAAGTGGCCCAAAGAGATGCAAGTCTGAGGTTGCCAGGTCTGGACTGTAGGGTGGATGAGGCAATGATGTCCAACCCAATTTGGTGATGTGTTCCTGGATTCTCAGACTTGTGTGTGGGCATGCATTATTGTGTTGGAGTAAGATTTCTGCTGGATTCTTGTCTGATCTAACACATCGGAAATGTTTTTTTAGTTTATTCAGAGTCTTTACGTATGTCTCTGAATTAATGGTTGACCCTCTTGGCATCACATTCACGAGAATGACGCTATCACAATCGCAGAAGACTGTCACCATGACTTTTCAGGCAGAGGGAGTTGTCTTGAATTTCTTCTTTTGTGGTGAATGAGGATGACGCCACTCCATGGACTGCCTTTTTGTTTCCCGCACAAAGTGGTGCACCCAGCTTTCATCCCCTGTAATGATCAGAGACAGAAAGGTCTCTCTGTCGGTCTCAAAATGCTTCAACAATTCAGATGAAATGGCTTTCTTTGAAACTTGTGGTCTGCTGTGAACATTCATGGAACCCATCGTGAGCATATCTTCGAATATCCAAGAGCCTCGACCATTGCAGATGCACTTCCAATGCTGACCAACAACTGTAGAGCCAATTGTTGCGTTGTGATGTGCTGGTCGGCACGAATAATGGCATCTGCACAATTCAGCATGTCTGGAGCAGTGGCTGTGACAGGACGTCCTGCGCGTGGCTGATCATGGAACTCTGTTTCTGCATTTCCTGGGGCTTTATCTTTCTTTACCCATCACCCAACAGTACTCCTACCAACTGCAGCATTGCCATACTCTGCACACAAATGTTTGTGGATATGTTCACCATGGTTTCTGTTTCTGCACACAAGAATTCAATAACAGCACGCTGCTTATAATGTGAGTCATGTGTGGATGCCATTTTAATGCTGTACTGCAGCTCTGCTATCTGCCGGAATGGTTCAAAACTTAACCAGTACACAGAAGAAACATCAAATGTGAAGCACCTACAAGGACATTTGTCTATATACCGTATTTTATCGCATAATTCCCGCCTTTTTCTCGAAAAATTTGCTTGAAAACACTGGGGAGGGAATTATGCGAGTGGTGCTTCTAGGAGCTCAGAAGGGAAGGGAACCCATGTAGTATTATGTAAAAGTTATATAGATGTACAGTAATTTGTAAATGAACTGGATACATACCACGGTTTCATTGGGCCTACAATGTATTGTTTCATTATTTCTTTTCTCTGACTATTCTGCGGCCTCACTTTCGTCACTATTTTCATTCATATCTGGCTCAGATAACACATCTTCATGTTCACTATTCCACAACATGTCGTCAGAACCATTAATGGCACAAGAAATACCAGTTTTTTTAAAACTCTTCTTAACAGTATGACGACTTGTAACAAACTGATTTACAAACACATCAGCAACTTCACATTTTAATTTTGCGATACGTTGTGACAATGGCAATACGAGTATTTTTGTGGCCAGCACTGCATCCATTGACACGCTGTGTCTATTGTTTTCCATTATCAAGTCATTTGAGGGCCACTCTAATAAGAACGAACCAGGAGAGGGAATTATGCGATGTTTAATAGGTAAATAATTTTTAGTGATGAAAAATCATAGGGGAGGGAAATATGCAAGGGAGGGCCTTAGGCGATTAAATACGGTGTATATATATTAATGGATTTTTAAACAAATGTGGGGCATTATATATTGAACCCTTGTATAAGCTGGATTAGTTTCTTAAATAAGCTTTTTTATAGTGTTACTTTATGCCAACCAACTTGCTATTGGTTTTTTAAATACACAAGCCATGTGTGGGCAGTGCTTGAGAGGTAGAATCAGGACTGAAAAACTTAATGCCAGGATTTGAACCACGGATCTTCTGCTTCTTGTGTGGCTGTACTAACCACTGAGCTACCATGGCAAATTTGCTAGGATGACATTAAATTCCCCAACCGATTCATATTTTCCCAGATCTCACATCTGAGGTAAGTGCCCCAAGTACTTTGTCCCGGATTAAATAACCTTTAAATGGTAATTGTTATTTTATGCCAACCAACTTACTGCTGGCATATTTAAACACACAAGTGGTGTGTGGACAATGTTTGAGAGGTAGAATAAGGACTGAAAAATTCAATGCCATAGCCGAGATTGGAACCATGGATCTTCCAACTCACCGAACACTGTAATTGTGTTATTCTTTGTTCACATTGAGTGTAAAAAGTATGTGCTCCTTCACTTCTTCTATGACTGTAACAAAAGCTACTAGATGGCACTGCACTCATATGCAATACAGTTCAAAAGCTAGGAGCTGCTAACAGTTCACATAGTGCACATGTTAAGTCACACCTTATTTCTGCAGAGGAATACAATTTTGTACTTTGTTTACATTGCAACCTAAAGTAAGGTTGGAGAAGGTATAGCAGAAAATGAGGAGAGATTACCTATATCAAGCAGTAATGGAATGGGCACCACGGCAGAGCAGTTAGACTGTTTGCCTACCGCCTAGGCGGCCCGGGTTTGATCCCAGGGATCCACATGTGGTAGTCATGGTGCACAAAGTGGCATCTGGATGGGTTTTCTCTAGGTTCTCCGGTTTGCCCCATCACTCATTCCACCTATTGCTCCATAATCACTTTTACATTAAAAAATAGGATCTGAAGCTTTCCTGACAACGAACATATTCAAGACGTTCTCAGGCTTTTAGCCAGGTGTATTGATGAAGAGCCATCAATTTTTCGGGAGTGTGCATCTCTCCCATCATCAGGATGGTGAATTACTTTTTTTGTGGTGGGGAAAAAGGCTACTTACGCCCTAGCCGCATGCTAGCATGCGAGTGTAAGACTCCTACCCGGGCTTCGAACCCAGGCAGCCCACTCACTAAAAAACCCCACCGGAAGTCTTGAGGTCAAAACTTCATTGCTGCAGTACCGCATAGATGCACCTGCGCATTCTGTGGTGATAAATGAATGCTGCCTGCCAGTGGCAGTAACAGCGAGTGAAATTACTGCAGTGCCAGAGGACAAACATGACCTCAGCCCTGAGTGCCCCCTGGTAGCAAGTGATGGTGACTTATGAGTGATGAACTCTGTAGTGGTGGTGGATGATGTCGTTGATCAGTCATGGTGTCAGTTGAATTTGTTGGTGCACTTCATGTGCCGACATAGTGCGTCGCAGCCACAGCCGTTATGTTGTCGAAGAGGAACTGGTGTGGGTGAAGAGTCTGCATCTGTTGTGGCTTTTGGTGTGGTGTGGCTATGTCGGACTTCTGTGGATGCTGAGTGGCTGCGAATTCTGTTGATGGCGTCTGTAAGTGTGGAGATGGCCTCCTCCAGGGTGGCTAGGCGGGAGCTGATGAGGATCTGTGAGTGGAGATTCTGTACTGCATCCAGCCAGGCACGGTCCCGGGAAGGGGCGGCTGGGGCAATTTCTCTTGGTGCAGGTGTTGGTGTTGTTGATGGTGATGTGATCTGCGCTGGTTGTTGGTCTGTTGAAGCTGGCTGTGGAGCAGTGCGCGCCACTGGTGTGGGTCTCTGCTGGGCTCGGCGGGGATGGAGAGGGCACTGTGCCTGACCTGTGTAATGGCCAAAGCCATTGCAGGTGGCGCAGTACCTACGGCGGCGTCGAAGGTTGTGCCCTGTGCACTGCGCTGTAAGGGCCCGGGAGCCGCAGTAGTGGCACCTGGGGCCGGCTGTGCAAGTGTCGGACGCGTGGCCGTACTGGCAACAATGGCGACAGGGGACCAGACGACCGGTTCGGCTGCGCTTAACATGCAGGCGCTGGCCAAATAAGGACAGTCCCACGGCCAGGGTCGCTTCTCGGTTGCCCAGGTCCCGAAATTCCAGTCGAAACATCGATGTTGGGTCACGGTCAGTGATGATCGGTGTGGCCCTGCTGACTGAGTTCCAGTGTTGCATGGCGGCGGTCAGTAGGTAGTGGCACGGGAAGTCCCGAGGTACCCCGCATACCAGTGCACTGTGAATGGTGGCGGCGTCTGCGTCGGCTGGTGGTGCTGGGCTTGGCTCGGCGGTGGTGCAGGTTGGAGCAGCTGAAGGAATAGCGACGGTGACGTTGGTTGCTGCTGAGTGAGTGTCTGCGGTGGCGTTGATTTGTCTTTCTGGAGGTCGATCAGCTGCCCTAAGGTGGCGCTGGTTGCCTGTGCTGTGGCGACGTCGGCGTCTGCGTTGAATGAGGTGTTGGCTGCGCGGGTATAAGCACCTCAGCGAGCCGCGGGTGGCGACTGGTGTGGAGATGCTGATATTTGCTCCTGCTGAAGAGTGGCACTTGTACGCTCTGATGTTGAAACAACCTGGCCCACGGCAAGAGGCTTTGCTGGAATTTCAAGTCGCATGCTTCTTGTATCCCATGGTGGTGTCTGCTCTGCGCTGACTCAAGTGAGTGGCTCTGAATGACTTAGCCCCGTGGCTGAATGACTGACAAGAGTGAAAGGACCAGTTTATGTACTGTCCGCTAGCACGGACCTCGCAGAAAATACCAAGTCTATTCTGGTCGTTCAACACTCCAACAGAATCTTTGTTTCCTGAGCTGGTCGATCTCCAACTTAAAGGCCAGTTTCCAGGAGGGACTGGACTGCAATCTGGTGTCCCAGTTTAGTGTGCCCTTCTGTGAGAAGATGGTCTCGTTAAACCTCCGTTTCCAGAAACTGCTGCATTTTGCTACAATAGTAATTTCCTTGAAGTTGGCTGTATGGTCTTTTTCAAAGCAGTGTTCTGCCAGCCCCGACTTTTCAGACTGCATTAAGCATATGGACTGTTCGTGCTCCTTGACTCTTGTAGTAATAGTTCTGCTGGTTTGGCCTATGTATGGGGTCCTGCATTCACAGGGGATGCAGTATACCCCCGGTACATTAAGTTCCAGTTTGTCTTTTACCGGCCTCACCAGGTGTTTGATCTTTAAAGGTGGTTTGTGGATGGTCCTGATATTGTGTCTGGCAAGTGTTCTACTGATTCTGCCAGATAGATTGCCTGTATATGGGATGCAGGCAGTGGCGGTTGGGTTGTGTGATGTTTGTTGCATTTGTGGTTTTCCTTTTTTGGCCCTGGTGATTGAGAATTCAATATCATATACGGAGTAGTTATTTTGGAGAAAAGTGTGCCTCAGGTGCTGTAGTTCTTGCTTTAGGTGGCTAGGATTGGAGATACCCAGCTCTGTGGGCCAGAGTGTTGAGAACTCCGACTCTTGACAGTCTTTCACAATCCTGATGATGGAAGAGATGTACACTCCCGAAATGTCAATGGCTCTTCATCACTGTACCTGACTCGAAGCCTGAAAACGTCTTAAATAGCTTTCTATTCATCCATCTTGCCTGGATTTCATATCATCCTGTTCCTCACTATCATACCTACTGCTTGGCTGACTACCCACTTCCAGGTCTTCACTCTGCCCAACAGGCATCTGACCCTAGGCACAGGCTTTTAAGTCCTACATAAGGGGAGGGTAATGGGCTAGCGAATTAGAATAAAGAAGGATGAAAATAAATGTTGAAGTGATGACAATGTGTAAAGAAGTAGTTGACACAGAAATATACAGGGTGGAAGTGAAATAATCCGTCAGACTTTAACAGCGAATTTCTCATGTTGTAAATAACAAGGAAGCCTGATACCAAAATGTTGAAAAGTTTATAGTTTTCTAGAAAAAAATATTTTTATCAAAAAGATTTATCATCACTTGGCTGAATTATTATTGATTGAAGGTTCTTTATTTATGGCTATATTGATAGAAAATTGAATAAACAACTTTTTCCTTTTGCATATTTCAATAGATTCAACGGTTTTTGTGTTAATTAAATTTAAAATACCATTGGATCTATTGAAATACACCAAAGAAAAAATTGTCGTGGGTTTACCATGAGAGACCAGGTGAATAGTACTATTAAGTTTAAATCAAGAGAGTACTCCAGAGACAATAAAGAGGAATCGTCTAAGATGGCTTGGACGTATAGTAAGAAAGGATACCAAGGAAGAGAGTTTAAAGAAGCAGTGAATGACTAAAATGGAGGCAGTATATGGAAAAGGTGGAGCCAGGTTTGGGAAAACGTTGAAATACATACAATGGCACAGAACAGGAACGAATTCAGGAAGTGGCTGAAGAAACCTACCTTAAAACAAAAGACAGCAAAAGTAGTATTGCTTCACAGTCAGTGGCTTCAATTTTTTATTTTTTCTACTACGTTGAGGAAGTATTGTATTCCACCCAAATATTCAATGTCAAGATTTCAGCAGAAATTGGTTTTGAGGTCCCCTGACTCCAAAAAGGGCATTTTTAGAAAAAGGTGCATGCATGCGTGTACAGCATAACTCAAAAACAAAAAGTCTGTATAAAACCAAAGTTATTTACGTTTGTCTTTCAAGGATATGACACAAAGATTTTGAAGAAAATAGCCCCACCCTAAACTACCCTTTACATGGAAAATTTTGCTTTTCTTGAAAATGGCTCCTAACGATTTTGATTAAAATGAGATATGTTTAAGATATTTTCATGACAAATGAAATGTATATTTTGAATTTTCTGGCTATAGCCTATGTAGTCCGGTTTACTCTGGATGACTTTTGAATAACTCATAAACCATAAGAGATAGACAAAGTTTTACTGTACAAAATATGTAGATCCTGCTAAAATACACAATTTATGTCTAAATTAATTTTTTTGTAGAGTGAACCATTTTGGAGATATTCCTGGCTATTTGTGTAACTTTTGGACAACTTACACTGCTGTCAAATGGGACATCAGTATTCATCTGTTTATATGTTAACTGTGCAAAGAGAACGGAATTTGAAAGCTTTAGAAGATTTGACTATCGCACAAAGCCTACTGTATTCCCATATTCGCCTTGTGCCTACAAGGAAATAAGCAATAAGATAATTTCTGGAAGTGCTTAACTCAACTAACACGTAGAAGAGGAGTATGAGATTGTAAGAATGGTTACTCCAAGAGTAGAGAAAGTCATGTGAGTGCAACACATCAGATTTTTTCATTTGTTACAATACAAACTATTGAGTTGAATGAATTGAATGAAGCCTGTTGTGTCCCTTTAATGGCAGAGGGGTAAAGCACTTTTCATATCTCTCACGATGAGCTACTCTGTGAACACTGAATACCTGTTTTTGTCTGTTGACTGTTTCACTGTCAATTTCACAGTTGACTCTCCATTGCTCTCCAGCTGTGCACCTGCTTGTTCTTTGGAGAGGTGTGCCCATCTGCGTCTCAGTCTTCCACTGTGTCTTTTGTCTGTGTGTGGGTCCCACATGGTTGCTCTTATTGTCCATCTGTCTTGCAACATGTCCTCTCCACTTCCAGTGTTTCCTGGTTGCTAGATGTACGGAGTCTGTTGTTGATATCTTTTGCAGATCTATATTTTAGACTTTGTCTCTCAGTTATGCCCAGAATTTCCCTTTACATTTTCCTTTGGCGTATTTGGAGGGTATTCTTTAGCTTGACAGTGATATTCAAGTTTAGCAGCCATGTAAGAGAGTAGGAAAATCACAAGTTTCCAGTGTTTCAAATTTAAGTCTCAAGTTGAGTGAATTGTCTAGTAATATGGATTTCAGAAACGAGAACGCCTTCCAAGCAATTGCTACTCTTCTGCTTATTTCCTTCTCTATTTTCTGATGAAAGGAGAATAGTTGATCTAAGTAGATATACTTGCTTACATATTGTATGTCTATTCTGTCAACTCTTAATGGAATTGCTGGTCCATTTGATATAATTTGTGTCTTGCATTTGTTCATTGAGAGGCCTGCAGTTTTAGTTGTCTCCAATAGCTCCTGGAGCATTAATTGTAGTTGCCTCTGGTACAGAGGATGCAGGTTCAATCTCTGGGGATTCTTTCCCTGCTGGGAGGTGTGGCATGGGGTGCACTCAGCCTCGTGGTGTCCTGGAGGACCAATTGAGGAGCTACTTGATGGAGAAGTAGCGACCCCAGATCAAGAAGGCTGCATAACTGCCCGGGAGGGATTGGGACACTGACCATGTACCACCCTCCAGTACTGCACCCCACCAATGACACCTGTAGTGAGCAGAGGTGGAGAATGCAGTGGCTGGGCAGCAAGCTTTGGCCCTTCATGGGTGTTTAGTTTACTTTACTCTTGGAGATCTGGTGAACAGTACAATGCCATCAGCGAATCTTAGGTTGGTTAGCCTGCTTCCGTATATATTCTATATTTTTTGCTGCAGTTCAGTTTCTGAAATATGTCTTCTAGTACACATGTAAAAAGTAAGTTTAGGAGAAATAGGATCACCTTGGTGTAGGTACTCCTCTTTTGAGTTGGAACAGTGGTCCTTCTAATTGTGTGTTAACCTTTGCATAGCTTTGGCTGTTGATCTTGTTCAGTATGCAGATGTATTGAGTTTCAATTCCTTGTGTGTATAGTGCTGAAGTATGCTTGAATGTTCCACTGAGTCGCAGTGGCAGCTATTCAGGTGAAGAGGTTTTCACCTGAAAATAGCAGTATTCTATTTTTGTTAATGTTGGCATTATTACTGCCATTCTAACAGTTTAGTCACAAATTTCAACTGCTAGCAGCCGTAGCAGGGTCAGTGACCAACCCTTCTTTTGTTTGGAACTTACAGCCAGGCAACCAGCAGGGAAAATTGTTGGGAGCGTGCCCTCGGATCGGTTCCAAGGACAAGTGCAGCAGTGAGGATTACGGAAGAAACTTCTGCACTAAACAGCTTGGTTGCCATGGCAACATGACGTCACGAAACAATGTACTGCGGGGAAATAACACAGGCATGCACATGTTTCAGGCAAACAAGAAATATTTGCACTTGGGTAGAGGCACAGAACGATATAGTTTGCAATTTGCTAGAAACCCCATTTTCCAGGTGGAAAGATGAAGACAAGAAGGATGTTTTAAACTTTGGGCGGCCCACTGATATCATTGATGTAGCCCTTACAAGAGAGGATAAGAAAATAGGGAAGACTTATAATATTAAATTCAAAAGCTCTTGGCTCGATAACTATTTTTGGTTATGCAGTAGCCGTAGTTTGCAATCGCTATTCTGTTGGCCTTGTTTACTTTTTAGCAACAAAAGTAACCTGTGGGACAAAGAGAGATTCACAGATTTCATTAATATAATCCGTTCCCTTTACAAGCACAATGATTCGGCGGGACATTTAAAATGTAAATTACAACTGAACGCTTTTGAAAAAAAAAAGAAACACAATGGCTGATGCTCTTCAGGAAAACAGCAGACCTTTTCATGTGCGTTTCAATGGAAACGTGACATTAAATAGGCTTTTCCTGTAGTTGATCATTAAACCAACATTGTATTTAGGTAAACAAGAGCTTGCATTCTGAGGTCATGATGAGAGCGCGCTTTCACTAAGTCGGGGAAATTTCAAGGAGCTTGTGTACTGAAAGTCCATTAGAAATCCAAAACCACTATAATAAAATTAAAAGCATATTCAGCGATGATTCTAAATCTATACAAAATGAGGTGATTGGATGTATTTCGGAATACTTACAAACTTGAAATTGTCTCAAATTTTTTTTCTGTTGAAGTTGACGACACTACAGATATTTGTCAACAGTCTCAGTGCTCTATCATTGTAAAATACGTGAATACAGAGAGCACATTGGTTGAACGATTTTTCGGATTTCATGATGTGAGTGTTGACAGGTCCGCAGAAACATTGTTCCTTTTGCTGCATGGTGTTTTTAAATAATTTAATTATGAACGTAAATTAGTTGCACAATGTTACGATGGAGCGAGTGTTATGTCAGGACATTTGAATGGACTTCAAAAAGAATCAAGAAGAATGCTCCTCAGGCAGTTTTTGTGCATTGTTTGGGTCACCGTTTAAATTTGATTTTAAAACAAAACTGTATATATTTGCATCCGCCATGTTTATTTCTCTCGCTTACTACGCGAACTGTCATATGTATTAGACCAAAATGAATCATAGTTTGACAGACAGTTTCTTTTGTGTACAGCTCCATTGGATACAAAAAGTTTGGTAAAAAATGTTGGCTTTGCATTGTATTTTCAGCATGCTTAAGTGATCTTCTTCACCTATTTTGTAAGGCATGAGCCGCCACTGCTGAGTTGAAAGCTTTGTTGTAATCGACAAATGCCAGATATAGTGTGTGGTGATATTCTGTTGCCTTTTCTATTACTTGGTTAACAGTTTGGAGATGGTGTGCTGTACTAAAGCATGAGCGAAAGCTGGTTGATTTGATCCAGAGTTTTCATTTATCTTCTTGTTAGTATCTTTGAGAATAATATAGATAGGCTTATAGATTGGCAATTATTCAAGTCATCCTTTTACCCTTTTGTATTTAGTAGAAAGATTGTATTTGACTTCCATTGCTCAGGTATCTCTTCTCTCTGTAGGATTTTGTTGAAGATGTTCGTGGCTGATGGTAATATCTGATGTGAAGCCAGCTTCAACAGTTCATTGTATATTCCATCTTCGTCTGGTGTTTTGCCATTTTGCAATTCTTCTATGGTAGTTCTGATCTTGCTGACAAATATCGGAGGAATGGTGTCAGTTTTGGTATGGTTTTTGGTTGCAGTATCTAGCAAGCCTATATGATTTATCACTTGGGTTGGGAGGGAGCTTGTGTATAGAGATTTATAGAAGTCTGTGATTGACTGAATGATATGTGATCTTAATGTGATGCGCTCTCGTCTTTGTCTCTTGGTTCCTAGCATCCTGTGTAGTTTGTTCTTTGCCTTCCTTACCAATTTGGAGGTTTGCATTACTTGTCTGGTTATTTTTGTACGATGCTCTTGCAGTTCTCTTTTCGCCAGAACGTCTAATGTGGCATACTCTGCAGTGGGCACAGTTTATCGACAGTTCCCAAGAGTTCAACATGGCCGACATTACACTAAACAGTGTACTAGGCAAAATTATCCCAAAAAGCAGTCCTGTCAACATACAAAATAAAGGTATTTCTAACCTCAAATATCACAGGGTTAAAGTATCGTGCTATCAAATAATAATAATGCTTGAACACCATTACCACACAACACATGATCAACCTACTCACCTTCGGCAAATCTTGTTCTGCAATAACACTTTTACATAAAATCACTTCCGAGCACTAAATATTATAATATATATTTAATGCACTACTGTGTAGCGAACACAAAAATAAAAACAGTAACTATAATTGCATATACTGCTCTAAAAGAATTCAAGACAAAACCACACAAACACGAGCAGTACATCCACAGATTGATTAATTAATACAGCGTCTAAACAGAATCTTGCTTTAAAATTTATCGGTTAGCCTCTCTGCAATGCATTCATAAACAAGGGCTTTTGTGGCAACATAACAGATGCAGTAACACCAGCTATGGCCGTAGCCTTACCATGGTTGTACGTTACCGACAATTGGCGGCAGTAATGCAACCTAACGGATGGAATATCACCAAATATAACCAGACTGCACTATAACGGGGAAAAATGTCAAGTTTTTTTTTTTTTTTTTTTGGGTATCTCAATAAGCTGTGCCCATTATATTTTGCACCTTTCTGAAACGTCTCTGATTTGTTGTAGCTTCAATCTTTGTTCGAAGTTTATTGTTTATTGATAGTTTATTGTATTACAGGAAGGTTGGAGGGAAACGTAACAAAAAAAAAAAAAAATTGTCTTTCACAGGCACTGCCGTCATTTGCACCTAATTATTGCAAATTATTCAACTAAACAATATATTACTTTTTAAGAGACAATGTGTTCACATAATCAGATAATATCAATGATGACATACATGATCAAAATATCTTGAGAATTCATGTAAACAAAACAAAAAAATATCTGTAGCAGTCTGTAAATAGACCACAGGGCGTTAATGGGTTAAAAGTTTTATCCTGTTCTTGGTTTCTGCAGCCTCTTGAATCAAACATTCCCTGGTCAAAAATTCAAAGTGAACAGCCAATTTGTTTGGAGCAGTCGTTTAACTATGCTGTGTGTCGTGTTTATCTCACTTCAACAGTCTGCACTGGCAAGAAATATAAATGTCCATAGTTTTGATTCTAAGATCATCCCTTACTGGTTGTAACATTTACTTTATTTTTTTGTGTCATACACAGATGGAACCAAACATCTTTCTTCCTCTGGCTAAGCGGGATCACCGGAAAAGCCAAGTGGCTGTTTTCCTTCAGGAATTGTACAAGCTAATTCATACACATACTGTCCAAGTATCCTTTCGATCTTACAGTACAGAAGAAAAGCTTATCTGTATCAGCTACTTAAATGCTCTAACCATTGAGCTACTGTGACAATCTGCCAGAATGGCATTGAATTCTCAAACCAGTGCGTATTTCTCCCGGTAAACCAGAAAGGCAGTCTCAAATCAGAGATAATTACCCCAATGGTGACTTCCTATTGTAAGTACTTCATGTCCCAAGATTAAATAACCTTCAGATGGTAATTATTATTTAATTATGCCAACGAACTTACTGTTGGTGTTTTTAAACACACAAGCCATGTGTGGGCAATGTTTGAGAGGTAGAACTGACTTAAAAATTCAATGCCACAGCTGGGACTTGAACCACAGACCTTCCGCTTACCAGACGGCTGCTCTAACCATTGAGCTACTGTGACAATCTGCCAGAATGACATTGAATTCTCAAACCAGTTCATGTTTCTCCTGGTAAACCACAAAGGCCTTTGTGGTTACCAGGAGAAATACGAATGGCTAAGAAGAGATAGCCGTATGAATGCAACATACCAGAATGTGCTGCCAGTAAGACATTGGTATCAGCCTGCAGAGCACTGCACTAGTTTGAGTGTGAGTTTAGTGCAGATGTATATTTTCCTGTGCAAGCAATGATGTGACTAAGTGTGTGCTGTCCCACAGAGTGTCGTTGACGTCAGACCTGCCGGAAGTGGTGAGGGAGCTCCTGGAAGATGATGTCAGTGTGCTTTCGGAGGAAGATGATGGGGCTGGATGCCCATTGCCATCTACGCCCGAAGACGAGCATCTCCTGGATTGCGAGGTAATTTACCTTAAGGTTTTTAATACATGAAGGGAGGAATTTTGTTAGGTTGGGAAAGGTAGAATCACACTGAAAAATGGAATGCCATAGCTGGGATTTAATTTGACAGTCTGATTGTACCTGTCTAGCCTTACCCTACACGCAACAAGAAGCTAATTCCATGAGTTTTGTGGGAACCAGAGGAAGCTGTGCACCTTGATAAGCTATTATCATAACCAAAACATTGGAAATTATCCACTTTGTAATCACAGTGTTTATGTTTATGCTGTAGATTATTAAAGCACAAAAGTCGTAGCAGTACTCATGAGGGAAAGGAGAGGGAGAGATAAGGAGGTTCATGGGGGATTGGCCAATTGGGTTGTAGTGCTCTGATGGTAAATGAAGTTGCTGCTTACGGCTAAACAACTTTGTTCACTTCTTCCTCTCCCTTAGTGCAATCCAAAACATAAATTGTATATTCATGTCAGTGCATAAATATCACAAGCTTTTCAGGGTATATAGCGTGTTTAAAAATGACAGACATATTTCAGTTTTGTATTGTGGAAAAACTATCAAAGATAGAAACACATTGCACATTTCACTGGATAGAGGAAGGTTCAAAGTTTTGTACAGCCACTATACACTCCACAGGAGCACCATTATTGCTTGAGAAACATTGAGACGGTACTCTATTTTATTCGATACACACACTAAATGTTCCCTGCTTATTGAATTGATAGCTGCAATGATTCAATTTCGATGGAGCAGGGACTGGAGTCACGTGTCACCTCTTTTCCTATTACAAATCTTTAAGTTATGGAACTACAAACTTTGATGGAGAAATTGAAGCAATTCGAATGGCCCTACAAAATCTTTTGTATAGAATCTCACATTTTCAGCAAGCAGTTATTCTCTCAGATTCCAGGGCAGCAATTATAGTAATTACTTCCAAGTTGTCACCAAAAAACCAAACAATTATAGAATGTTGGAAAATCCTTACCCATCTAACAGCACTTCAAAAACACCTAGTCTTCCAATGGATACCAGCTCACTGTGGACTGAGTGGTAATGAGAAAGCTGATTTTGTTGCAAAAAGGGTACCAGCAGTGTACAAAAATCTATAGTTAATCTACCATTTTATGCAGCTAAAAGATTAGTGAACTCTGAATTCAAAAAAATTATTACAAAGTATTACTGTAAAAAATCAAAAAATCAAAGATGGGAACTACCAAACATTCAAACAGTATAAGAGGTAGAACTGGAACTTAAAAATTCAATGCCACAACTGGGATTTGAACCACAGACCTTCCGCTTGCCGGGCGGACGCTCTACCACTGAGCTATTGTGACAAACTGCCAGAATGACAAACTTTGCCCACACACGGCTTGTGTGTTTAAAAACACCAACAGTAAGTTTGTTGGCATAAATAAATAATAATTCAAACAGTAATTCCTGAGTATCCCCGAAAAACGGCAGTTGCAACCTTCAGGTTGATTACAGGACATGATTGTCTGGCAAAACATTTAAACAGAATTGGGATATATTCTTCACCACTTTGTCCTCTATGTGATCTGCAAGAGGAAATGGATCGAGACCACCTTCAAATATGCCTGGCCACTTCTAGTGCGCTTCCCATCCATCAGTGAAAAACATTGGAGAGCAAGAGGATTAATGACTTCATTGTCAGAAATCCAGCATTAGCTAACAACAACAATTCGATTTCTCAGACCTTGCAGAGTAGGTGCCATAGGTGGGATAAATACTATCTTTTATGTATACTACAGATAAAAAATCACAGGAAGTAAGGTCTGGTGATCTTGGAGACCAAAAACTTGCACTTGAGCAGTGGACTGCAAATTCAAGCAGACAAAATGCTTTTTCCTTTGGTGTAGTTGCCATGTTGCTATAACTAACAACAGTGCAGCTGTGACCAAACTTTGAAACCTCCTCTGCCCAGTGGCATGTGCAATGTGTTTCTATGTTTGATAGTTGTTCCGTAATACAAAATTGAAATCTACTCTTTTCATTTTTGAACACGCTGTACTTCTGTTGGTAACCATGTACACATTAGTGAGAGATACATCAACATTGCTATCTTTCTTTCAAAATCATGATTAAATCTTACTTGTTTCACCATGTGATTTTCATTTCTTTACTGTCATTGACACACCCCTATAATATTTGACCAATATATTTCTCAAATTTATATTTTTCCTCCTTTTTCGTTTTCTTTTTCTTCTGTTGGTCGCAAAACATTACAGAAACTTGCTACTTAGTTCTGTCCTGTGAATCTAAATTATAAATGTCCTCATGTGAATTAATATAATCACAAAATAAGTAACATTATTCTGAATCCTTAATTTTCCAATGTTAATCCTTTATTGTATTGATAGACTGATAGACACATCTGTTTCACTGACAATAGACTGTGCCAAATACAGTAAAACTTCTTTTATACACTTATATCTTTTTTTATTTCAGCAGTCCTGGCAAAAACCTATAGTATATTACGACTAATTATTTCATTTTTATGCTTATATAATCATAGCTTGCGTCCTCAGGAGCAAAATGCATCATTTATACATTTATGATGGTTTTGTTCTTTAAAATCTCAAGAAATATTTGGAGGTGAAACTTTTGACTCGCACTGTACATTTCTTGGAAAACATCCCTCAGCGTGGAAGTGAGAGCGATCTTGAAGCTATTTTCGAACAAAGTTATGAAATATCAAACTGTACTTGCTTCAGTCATTCGTGCTCTGTGCTTCAATTTTGATTAACCTTGTTAGTGAACATGGGTGAAAGGAAAGGAAGTGCATTACAATTGCTGAAAAATTATGCATTTTGAATGTAGCGAACGAAAATGGCAACATGAAACGCATAGAAATTGCTAAGAAATTAGGGATTGCTTCATCTGCTGAAGAGCCATACCATAAACCAGTGGATTTTAATGACACTGTTAGTGCTTTATGGATTGTCAAACATTTTGTGATGTATCATAACGTTTGAGGAAATAATTGCTGAATTGCACCAGTTTGAAAATACTGTTCATGCCGTGGCAGCGGCCAACAAAAAACAAGCCAAGATAAAATGGACTACATCCTAAAGTGACTCAACTTACTTCGTACTTATTTATATTTTGGTTATTTCTCTTGTTTGTATTGTTTCATATTGCCGATTATAGTTAAAGAATCCTATTATTCTCTGTTGTTCACTTAACTATAACCCATATACTATATAAACTTTCCAATTTTTATTTACTGACTTTCATTTATGTCTTTTTTACACTTTCACACTTTGGTCCCCTGAAAACCATATGAACGGAGTTTTACTGTGTAGCCTAGGAGCAGGTCTTCCATTGTATTTCACAAGAGAGCTGTTTCCACTGAACTTGAGTCCATATTTTGACTTTCTAAAATTATATTAATACAGAAGTACATTTGATTGCTTATTTTACTTATTTGGTTGTGGATGTATTGTACAGCTTCAAAGCCATGAACAAGTGTACATTAGTGCAGACTTGATTTGCCTGCTTTCCCAGGTCTTCTTATTACAGCATATATGCAGATGGGAAAAGGGGGAAAGAATTACAGAACAGTGACATCTTGCCCTATGACCAAAAGCTTATACAACAAAAAGAAGGAAATGGCAAGAGAGGCTTGACTCCCAGTGATGGATTGAAAAAGCAAGACGGCCTGTGAAACATGTTTTCTATCCCCTTTCCTACATAGGACTAAGGAATAAAGAATCTGGCGAATGACCAGTGTTGGTGACTGTTGCTCCAATGGGCCTGATCTGTAAAAGTGATTGGGCTCCCTGGTGGTCAGGAATGGGGCACTGATGGAAAATATCTGGGTGTTCCTGATGAGGACAGTGAAGAGAATCCTTGAAGGAACCCATACTAGGACCACTGCAAAGCACCTGAAAGTGATGAAGCAACGTCACTCGAGTGAAATGGAGAGGTGGTGCCAACCATGCGACACCTGCCCGACAGGTCCTGGGACTCCTTTTCACATTGTTTAAGGCCGGAGGGGAGCTGGTGGTAGATCATGATCGCCTCCCTGCAGATGATGGAACTGTCCAGAAGCTCTCTGTCCCAAACAGCTCTGAGGAGGGAGTTGGTGGTAGATCATCATGATCGCCTCCCTGCAGATGATGGAGATGTCCAGAAGCTCTCTGTCCCAAACAGCTCTGAGGAGGGAGCTGGTGTTAGATCATGATCGCCTCCCTGCAGATGATGGAGATGTCCAGAAGCTCTCTGTCCCAAACAGCTCTGAGGAGGGAGCTGGTGGTAGATCATGATGATCACCTCCCTGCAGATAATGGAGATGTCCAGAAGCTCTCTGTCCCAAACAGCTCTGAGGAGGGAGCTGGTGGTAGATCATGATGATCACCTCCCTGCAGATAATGGAGATGTCCAGAAGCTCTTTGTCCCAAACAGCTCTGAGGAGGGAGCTTGTGGTAGATCATGATGATCCCCTCCCTGCAGATAATGGAGATGTCCAGAAGCTCTCTGTCCCAAACAACTCTGAGGAGGGAGCTGGTGGTAGATCATGATCACCTCCCTGCAGATGATTGAGCTGTCCGGAAGCTCTCTGTCCCAAACAGCTCTGAGAAGGGAGCTGGTGGTGGGTCATGATGATCACCTCCCTGCAGATAATGGAGCTGTCCAGAAGCACTCTGTCCCAAACAGCTCTGAGGAGGGAGCTGGTGGTGGATCATGATGATTCTTTCCCTGCAGATAATAGAGATGTCCAGAAGCTCTCTGTCCCAAACAGCTCTGAGGAGGGAGCTGGTGGTAGATCATGATGATCCCCTCCCTGCAGATGATGGAGCTGTCCAGAAGCTTTCTGTCCCAAACAGCTCTGAGGACAGAGCTGGTGGTAGATCATGATCACCTCCCTGCAGATGATGGAGCTGTCCGGAAGCTCTCTGTCCCAAACAGCTCTGAGAAGGGAGCTGGTGGTGGGTCATGATGATCACCTCCCTGCAGATGATGGAGCTGTCCGGAAGCTCTCTGTCCCAAACAGCTCTGAGAAGGGAGCTGGTGGTGGGTCATGATGATCACCTCCCTGCAGATAATGGAGCTGTCCAGAAGCACTCTGTCCCAAACAGCTCTGAGGAGGGAGCTGGTGGTGGATCATGATGATCACCTCCCTGCAGATGATGGAACTGTCCAGAAGCTCTCTGTCCCAAACAGCTCTGAGGAGGGAGCTGGTGGTAGATCATGATGATCCCCTCCCTGCAGATGATGGAGCTGTCAAGAAGCTTTCTGTCCCAAACAGCTCTGAGGACAGAGCTGGTGGTAGATCATGATCACCTCCCTGCAGATGATGGAGCTGTCCGGAAGCTCTCTGTCCCAAACAGCTCTGAGAAGGGAGCTGGTGGTGGGTCATGATGATCACCTCCCTGCAGATAATGGAGCTGTCCAGAAGCACACTGTCCCAAACAGCTCTGAGAAGGGAGTTGGTGGTGGGTCATGATGATCACCTCCCTGCAGATAATGGAGCTGTCCAGAAGCACTGTGTCCCAAACAGCTCTGAGGAGGGAGCTATGTGACACAGCAGCTATGCCCCAAGAGTCTGCCACCAAATGGTCAGAATCATAAACAAGATGAACCTTGTGGTCGCCCACTATAAACAATATGTTTGCCCAGCATGAATAGATGGACTATCGCCAAAGAACTAAAACTTGTGGATGTTTGGACACCATAGGTGGTTTGGAAAGTTTCTACAGCTATAATATATACCTATGAGTGAGTGATTCTTACGAGTGAGGATGTGTCTTGAAGGGTTTGAGCCATGAGCGAATTTACCAAATCAGCTATGAGTTGTGAAAAAAGCTACATAGGAAAAAACTACAAGAAATTCGGAAATCAGACTAAAGGTTCACTAAAGAAACATAAAACTGAAACAAACAGAAAAGTCTGCTGTCACACCATTTTTAGATAGAAAACCACAACATTGGCTATAACATAAAATTGTTAAAATCACTTGCTTCATCAATAGAAATGAAGTTTGGGAAAAACTATACATCAAAAACTGTGATAGCATAATACATTTTGAAATCCCAGCATTGAACGAAGTATTAAAACCTTGTGCACCTAAAACCAGATGGCAACAGAAAGGTGGAGGAGGAAGGAGTTAGCTTCACCCAGTGGTTGAGGATGAGATCAAATGATCTTGAAAATGTTCCATTGTTCTAACATTTTAAAGTGAAGGTGAGTGTAAATAAAGTAACTCAAAAAATTGAACCCAAAATGTCATTAGTACTAGAGCAGAACAACGCTTCTATACACCTTGTAGTTTTATCACTTTCAAATCTAATGCTGTGCATTAGATTTTCTTTTTGACTTGGAATTCTAACACTAAAATTTAACTCAAACTGAACAAGTTTTAGAGGCTTCTTCACCTCATCTTTTCCAGTGCTTTTGGAAGGAGTGCTTGCGCTATGAATTTCCAGAAGTTACAGTGTGATAGCAGATAAAAAAATGCAGTATGTTTTCTTGGTTTTTCAAAATGTGTATTTTCCCCCAAGTGTCTAATTCCGCTGTGTATCTTGCAGATATTACATGTGTTATTTCATGGTTGGTTGAACAAGATTGAAAGAATATCTGAGAATGGTTAAATACAAACCGATAAATCTGCTCTTGCTCAGTGTTTCTGTTCAATAAACCTGAAATAACAAAATATAATGGCCAGAGTTAGAATTAAAGCTAGAGATTTCTTCCGGGCTTGAAAGCCGTGGTCTGCTGGAGTTTATAGGTCCAGACGTTTCATCCACACCTGCTGTGGACATCATCAGTGGCATGGTCTGAGTCTTCTCGGCAAAGGTTCAGTTACAACAATCATGGCTAGAGGTGCCATATTTATATCTGGGCCTTTCAAGGGGATTGGCTGGACTTGGGCAGGAGATGTGTGTTAGGTGGGCGGGGATTCTCTGCTCTGATTGCTGAATGGTTTACGAATACAGAGAAATCATGTATACTGTTCAGCAATCAGAGCAGAGAAGCCCCACCCACCTAACACACACCTCCTGCTCAAGCCCAGTCAATCCCCTGTGAGAGGCCCAGATATAAATACAGCACCTCCATTCATAAACGATTCTGTTGTAACTGAATCTTTGCCAAGAAGACTCGGACCACGCCACCAATGATGTCCACCGCAGGGGTGAACAAAATGTCTGGATCTCCAGCAGACCACGGCTTTGAAGCCCGGAAGAAATCTCTAGCTTTAATTACAAAATATAACGCTTGTAAAATCTGTAACAGAATTAGACATTTGGAAGAAAATAGATATTTTGAAAAACCATGACAATGTATTTAATTTTGATTTGCTGCCATACAGTACTGTCTGGAAATTCTTAACACAGGTACAAATCACATTGAAGCTAAAGCCTTTCAAAACCGCTACCAGTTGAATGCTGATGAGATAAAACTTACCATTTATTCCAACTCAAATACTTGTGCATACAAATGTTGAATTTTAGTTGACATGAGGTTTTCATTATCTCTATACTTACCTTACACCCATAAGACAAAGGGCTCATTGCACCATATTTGTTGATGTGAGTTGTTTAAAGGGATGTGAAACAAAAATGAGAGAGCAGCAGCTGATGTTGAAGCGGTTTTCTGTTTTATTTGGAAGAACTTGAGATATTAGACTTCTTGTGAGTCTTTTGGGGAAAACGTCTCTCTCTCTCCCCCTCCTACTTAAATATGCATACTGTTGCGATGCAACTGCAAGGCTGTGACTAGCCAGCAGAGAGAAAACAGGAATAAACGTGAATTCCAGAACCACTATCAAGTCCTCTGGGTCTCCCGAACATTCTGGAACTCTCTCCTTCATCCTGTATCCCACTCCTGACACCAAGGTGGCGTTGTCTAGTTTTCACCAATCACTTCACAGAGTTCTCAGTCACTTCTACTGCAGTTTATTTCAATTTTTTCCATCACTTCACTTAGTCATATTTATCACTTCATTAATGTGATGTACTGAGTTTTCCCTATCACTTTACCAAATTTTCATTTTTACTTCACTAATGTGATATACTTCAGTTTTCTCTGTCACTTCACTAATGTGATTTACTTCAGTTTTCCCTGTCACTTCACTAATGTGATTTACTTCAGTTTTCCCTGTCACTTCACTAATGTTATAACTTCAATTTTCCCCATCACTTCACTGCGATGCACTTCTATTTTCCCCGTCACTTCACTAATGTTATAACTTCTATTTTCCCTGGCACTTCACTCTGATATACTTCAATTTTTCCTGGCACTTCACTAATATGATCTAATTCAATTTACCCCGTCACTTCACTTATGTGATATACTTCAGTTTTCCCTGGCACTTCATTAATGTGATATACTTCAGTTTTCCCTGGCACTTGACAAATGTGATATATGAGAGAGCGTAAACTTTCACGGCCGGAATCAATATAACTAGGAGTTATTTCTGGACTGTTACGCAGCTGTCTGCTGGAGTTTAAATACCCAGACGTTTCGTCCACAACTGTGGCAGACATCTTCAGTGGCGCGATCATAGTCTCCTCGGAGAAGTTAACACGGCATCTGAGGTGTGGACTATCTGAGCTACTGTATTTATCCCTCGAGTGGCCTCCGCTGATCGGTCCGGATGATACACAGCAGGAGAGAGAGGGCAGGCTTCACCCAAGGTGTTGTTTCCTCCTGATTGGTTCACTTGAATTTCTGCTGTTTTGTGTCGTTTCTTGCCTTCAATGACAGGATACCAGTTGCTGTTAAGTTTCAAAACTTCTTCTTTCATATTGAAACTTAACAGCAACTGTTATCCTGTCATTGAAGACAAGAAACGGTACAAAACAGGAGAAATTCAAGTGAACCAATCAGGAGGAAACACCACCTTGGATGAAGCTTGCCCCCTCCCTCCTGCCATCTGCCATCCAGACCAATCAGTGGAGGCCACTCGAGGGATAAATACAGTAGCTTAGACAGTCCACACCTTAGACGCTACGTTAACTTCTCTGAGGAGACTACGATCGTGCCACTGAAGATGTGTGCCGCAGTTGTGGACGAAATGTCTCAGTACTTAAACTACAGCAGATCCCTGCATAACAGCCTGGAAATAACTCCTGGATATATAAACTTCAATTTTCCCTGGCACTTCACTAATGTGATCTAATTAAATTTTCTTGTCACTTCACTAATGTGGTATAGTTAAATTTGACATTGTTACTTAAGATTTTGTTTGAGACATAGTCACATATTGAAATAAATGGAAAGCAAGTTCTCCTTGAGATGACTGATTGACAGGGAAGTGAAATAGAAGAGCTTCCTACCAGCAGTAGCATGTCAACTATCATTGCACCCCTCTCACCCTCCCCCCACCCCCTGCTGCACCAACAACTTGCTGTTTCATTAACTCAGCTGAAACAGCATTACATGTATGACCAAAGCAATTTTCAAGAGAGTCAGAGAATGTTGTAGAGGTGGGGAGAAAGTAGGTTCCTGTTAGTACTTCTGGAAATGATGTAGGTGCTGATATTCCTGCTCTGTGTGTTTATCAGTACCTCTCTACTGGCCAGTGGGTGCCTTGCACTTGATAAGTGACACCCATAGCTGACCACCCGTAACAATAACTTTTCATACAAAAACATTTATAACTAAAGTATGTGAACTTTCACTTGAGTTTTATTTCAACAATCAGTCATAACCGGAAGTGGGGGGTCAAAACAACTTTTGTGGGAAACATTTTTATTAATTCACACTCTTTCAAGGCAGGCAACATATGTGTGTGTGTGCGTGCAGTTGTCCGAGCAGTGCAGTACAGTCAACATATCAGGTAAAGTATTTATTATTTCATTAGCCACAAAACAAAATGCTCAACTGTCAAGTCCTAAACTTGCTTGCCAGCATTTTGTTTGTATAACATTTCTGTGATTCATGTGCATTTCTCTTTGAAACATGATGAATAAATAAAGGATGTTTCCTGGGCTATCTAATGGTACACAATGCTGGTTGCGGTTTATTGATGAAATCAAGCTCAAGTGAAACTTCATGTGTGCTTCAGTTATGTTCAAACATTTTAATGCCATGTTTTGTGAAGTAGGTTACAGTGCAGTATGTGTGTATATATAAGTGAAAATGAGTAGATTAGTGTGTTTTTTGTCTCTAGAAAAACAGGTATACACAGTGAAGTGATGTTATTTTTATAATAAATGTTAGAGTATTTGAATCTAATGTGTGTTTATTGAGCAGTTTGGCATCTCACTTGAGTTCTGATGGTGGATATTTCTCTCTCTCTGTTTTTCTCTTTCTTTGCTGCTTTCTCATACCAGGAATTCGTAAGCATGGTCTGCAACTTTCATATTCTGCGTGGTTTGTTTCAGTATTTAGTCACCTCCATGCCACAATCTGCTGTTTAGATGTATCCCTCTTATGAAAAATCTGTAGTAATTGTTGCAATGTTTTTGTCTTTGCAATGAGTTGAAAAATGTTTCAGAAATTATTAGAAGCGCTAGTTATGTTTATATATATTTGGTTAAACACTGAAATTCTTAAGTTGAATTCAGGTGTTGGGCACATAATTGTCTTGCCAGATCGCTGTATCAATAATTATATCATTTTGCAAATGTGAAAATAATCTATTTTTGACTCTTGGATGACAGGAATGAATTTGTGGGTAATACTGAGCTTCTGTAAATATAAACAGTAAAAACTTGTTTATCCAGACTAACTGGGACCAAAGCCAATCTAAATAATCCAGGTTATAAGGGTAATAAGCAAAACAAAATTCTTAAATCCTTAAATAAGCAGACTTGCCGTTTATGACAATAAAGAACTGTTGTTTAACAAAATTAGATACAGTACATAGTATGTTGTTTAGAAGACACTCAAAAATATAAAAATCTTAATCACATAAAATCACAATACTTAACAAAGAATTTGCTCTGGAGTATTCCTAGACGTGGCCAAAGCTTTTGATAAAGTCTGGCACAAAAGTTTAATTTTTAAGCTCTGAGATCTACCTGACCACTTTCATCAAATATTGCTATCCTATATTGAAGAGGTATTTCCGAGTTAAATATAGAAATGAATACTCTGGATTAAAGAATATAGCTGCTGGAGTACCTCAAGGAAGCGTCTTGAGGCCAGTACTATACCTTATATTTAGTAGGGATATTCCATACTAAGATGCTACAACTATGGCTAACTTCACTGACACAGGAATAATGGCAGAAGGATATACAGTAGAGAAATCCTCATAGAACTTACAGAAAGCTGTCAATAAAGTTAATGAATGGACGAAGAAATGGCGTATAAAATTAAATGAAATGAAATCTGTACATATCAACTTTATGAATAAGAAAACTAAGATACTACCAATAAAAATAATGAAACTATTCCTCAAGCACAAACAGTGAAGTACCTAGGAATGACACTAGACTCAAAATCATTGGAGAAAGCATATAGAAACTAAAAGAAAAGAGTTAAATATCAAATATAAGAAACTTTATTGGCTCATTGGAAGAAATTCTCAACTTGACATATACAATATGCTCTTAATATACCAGCAGGTGTTAAAGCCAGTCTGGGCCTATGGTCTACAGCTTTGGGGCTGTTCTAAATTGACCAATATAAAACATACAGACATTTCAAAATAAAGTTTTAAGAACAATAGTTAATGCACCATGGTTTGTGCGCTATGATCACATACATAGAAATCTCAGGATCGACACTGTTATAGAAGAAATAAAAAAGACTGCAATGAAACATGCAGTGCAGCACCATGAAAACAAGACGTTGAAGGTGCTTTGTAAGTTTGAAGTTTGAAAAGAATAAAGCCAAATGACTTAATGTGTGACTGCAAGAATTAGTGTAAACTTTGGGGACCTTCAGTGGAAGGCCGCTATACATTGTGAACTTA
This sequence comes from Tenodera sinensis, assembly GCA_030765045.1. Classification (NCBI taxonomy): domain Eukaryota; kingdom Metazoa; phylum Arthropoda; class Insecta; order Mantodea; family Mantidae; genus Tenodera; species Tenodera sinensis. The sequence continues at coordinate 132,411,953 of CM060970.1, forward strand.
TTTATGAAGGAAATATTTTTAGATAAGCTCTTGCTTAGTTGAAATTTGTTAATAAATTAGAAAAAAAACTTAACAAAGAACTGATCCAGTGTCTTCTGTTTTAAACATGTGTGGTATCTGAATGAAGTGCGGTCAGGCAAATGCTTTATCATTAATAGTTCAGCTGGAGTGGTGTCGGGGTGATGCTCCAAGTACGCCATAATGTTTGTCAGCAACTCCCAATTCAGCAGCTATTTTCTTCAATGCTCCTCCTATATAAATTTGAGTAGTGGCATCCAACCTTTTATCTATTGAAACCACGACCTTCTGGTTAACTATATACCAAATTCCAGTCTGTCCACGTTTCTTATAATTTTTAAGTCAAGGAACAGTAGCCATCCATCTTGTTCTATTGAATAGTGAATTTTATGGAGTGGTCCTGTAGGTTCAATAATTTCACTGCGTCTTGAGCTAATTTTTTTGGAACAGTGGCAAAAATGTTATCTATGTATCATAACCAAATATTAAACATGTATGGAAATGCCTTCGTGATATGTATCTCTAAATTGCTCATAAGTAAGTCTGCCAATATCTGACAAGGGGGGCGCCCATGGCCAAACCTCATGTTTGTTATTGGACATGAAAGAATTTTGTCTTCTACATAATTCTGAGTTTAGCATATTCTTCAGTCTCTGATGGTGAAGTACATTGTTGGGTGTGCCAGTGATTTATTAATTTAGATATTTTTTCTGTGGGAATGTTGGTAAACAAAGAGCTAACATTAAAGGATATTAAAATATCATTTGTATGTAAAGTCACATTTTAATTTTTCAACTAGTTCTAAAGAGTTCTTTATGCTCAATGATTGAGATCTTTGTGTTTAGAAATATTGACCTATTTTTGCTTTCTCTACCGGTAAGTAGAAGAAAGTATTGTATTCTATCCAAAAATTTGATGTCGAGATTTTACCGGAAATATATGTTTTGAGATGCCCTGAATCCAAAAACAGCATTTTTAGAAAAAGGTCCATGTGTGTGCATGCATGCGTGTGGACAGCATTACTCAAAAACGAAGTCAGTTAAAAACTAATGTTGGTATTTAAGTTTGACTTTCAAGGATGTGAGACGAAGATTTTGAAGAAAATAGCCCACCCTAAACTACCCTTTACATGAAACATTTTTCAAAAATGGCTCTAACAATTTTGATTAAAATGCCATGTGTTTAAGATATTTGTATGACATATCTTGAATTTTCTTTAACCTGTGTAGTCGTATTTACTCTGGATGACATTTGAATAACTCGTAAACCATAAGAGATAGACAAAATCTTAATTCACAAAAAATGTAGATCTTGCTAAAATACACAATTTATGTCTAAATAAATTTTTTTTGTAGAGTGAACCATTTCGGAGATATTCCTTGTTATTTGTGTCAGTTTCGGAAAACTTAAAACTTTCGTGAAATGGAACATCATTGTTCATTTTTTTACATGCTTAGCATGCAAAGAGAACGGGATCTCGAAGCTTTAAAAGATTTGTCTATCGCTCAAAGCCTACTGTATTCTAACATTCCCCTTGTACCTGCAAGGAAATAAGCAATAGGATAATTTGTACAAATGTTTATTTCAACTAACATGAATATATAGGAATAAGAATTTGTAAGAATGATTAGTACAAGAGTAGAGAAAGTCATGTGAGTGCATCAGATTTTTCAAGTCACACACAATAAAGTTAATGACATGTGATTTGAGAACAGTAGGAAAAGTGAAGATTGAGTTCAAGACTTTCCTCCAGCACTATTCATAGCTGGCGAGACGTGCTGTGTCAGGACCATGTGTCACATTACTTTAACTCCACAGGTTCATATTACTGTCATTTATTGTGCAATTTATTCACAAACTGCACATTGAATCAAACTAAAAAGCGAATATTTGGCGTACATATAGTTAAGTTCTTACTATCATAGTTAAATTTTTAAAAAATCTACAAATCTGGTCCAAATAAACAAGGTTTTACTGTACAGTGTGGAAGTGCACTAATGTGCATTAAAAGTGGCCCATTCCTTTGGATCGCATTACTGTTTTTCCATCTGTAAGGTTTCCCACACAGTCAGTAACAATTCTCTGTCACTGGTCTGGGAAACAATTCAGGGATACAAAAATGAATCAGCGAACTATACTACAATCAAAGTAAAAGGAAGGTGTTGTGCAGATATTGCCTCTGTGAAAGAGTTTTGCTACGATTGATACACAAGAAAAGGCTAAATCAGTACAACATAGTTTGTCCTTCTAGAGGAAGGGGAAAGTATTAGTATTATTATTATTATTATTATTATTATTATTATTATTATTATTATTATTATTATTATTATTATTATTATTATTTATTTATTTGTTATTATTTCATGATATTCACAAGTTATTATTTTAAAATATGTACTTGTAAATATCCAAAACTATTCAGGTTATTGCCATTTTTATTGTTTTCTTTTATAAATTTTTCATATGCCAAGGCATCACTTTATCAGTATGCATCAGTATTCTCTTTTACTAATTATCCATAAGGTAAAATCTACAGACAACAATATGCTACAAGAATATTTTGTCTTTAACTGCAGGAATCTGCATACTTAATGAAATTCCACAATGCGTGGAAAACTTCATTAAAAAGAGAAGGTGAATAATTTTATGGCAAGATACATTTTTGTGGCCCAATTCCTAAACGCTGCTTGTAATTTCTTCTTTGTAAAATGCTAAAGAATTTGGTAATAAGCTTCTAGGACTAGCACGTGCAGCTCCTTAATATACTGGGTGAACGATCCCTGCAGGCAAATAGGTAAGTTCATAAGGTCACCTTGTCTATCCAGATTACAGAATTTGATCCCGAAATTCAGTTTTAGGCATATGTATGAAAACTCAAAAGTAAAAGCAAGAAAATATCACACTTTGAATAGTTGGAAGCTTTCATGGCCAGAGTCAGAATTGACTCTCAAATACCAACTTTGGGACCACAATTCAGTTTTTACTGCCAAGCTGTTTGCCATATTTTATTTCTTACTTTTTATCTTCAGTTCTGTTTCTGACAGTTTTATAATATACTGCGACTCTCTGAGTGCTATTTGGGCCTTGCAACAGTTTCTCGGCACGTCAGCATTTATTCTTAAAATTCAGACGCTCGTCTCACAATTGCTCTCTAGGATACCAGTTTGTTTTACGTGGACCCCAGCCATGTGGGTATTCTTGGCAATGAGAAGGCAGATGCGGCTGCTAAGGCATTTTCCACATACACTCTTCCATTTAGGGATGTGCAGTGGTACTTCTGTTGCCATCGTTTTTCATTCTGGTAGAAGTCTTCGAAAGAGGTAACTGGCACTCAATTGCAGACCATCAAGGACACCGTACAAATCTGGTAGATCCCGTGCACGGATACTTGGCAGTCGTAGGTTATTCTCACCCAATTGAGAATAGGTCACACATGTGCCACTCATGGTCATCTTTTACATGACGACTGGGCTCCTGTGTGTTCCAACGAGCAACGTAAAACTCTCTTTGTTGCACATGATTGGGAGCGCCTTTCCCTTTGTCCATTCTGGGCAATGACCTGGTACCCGTAGATCAGGTGCTGCGGTTTGTCGCCAAAATAGGATTCACAGAAACAAGTTCAACTTCTATTTTATTCTTGGGCTTTTAATTTTCTAGTTTAGTATATGAATTTGCTTTGTATTGTTTTAGCGTTGGTTTTCAACGTTTTAGCCATCTTACTGTTTCACCACTTACTTTTCTATGTTTGAACTGTTTTAACATTCACTTTTAACGTTTTAACTGTTTACCATTTTAATTTTGTGTTTTAACCTTCTCCTTTAAGTACATAAGTTGTGAGTGCTTTAGACTTTAAACATTTTTATGTTGGACCCAAATGACTTAGCTGTTGATGGGTCCTTTAACTCCACTCACTCACTCACTCACTCACTCACTCACTCACTCACTCACTCACTCACTCACTCACTCACTCACTCACTCACTCACTCACTCTTCCCCCCACCTTTAACAGTGCAGACTTACTGACTCAAGATAGTCTTAAATGGAAACATTTAAGGGCCAGCTTGAGACAAAGCTTTAATAAGCTATACATATATGCCACTTAAGCAAGGCCTACACTTTGGTTTAAGCTTTGCAAGTTTAACAATAGGCCAAGTACGTTTGACTTTACTGAGCTGAACACTCTGCGGAACTGATAAATATGGTAATACTTGCAGTGAATTCCCATCATTTGTTTATGGCGGCACTGTTCCTAAAGTAAGCTTTTGCAGTAAACTCTGTTATTCAGGGTAATGCGAGAGAGGGGAGAAGGTTCATGAAAAACCAGAAAGTACAAATAATCGAGAAAGCTGCAGAGAATATCCTCCCTGTGATCCTAGAGCTTCATGAAAAAGAAATTTGTCTTTTTGGCACACCTCACGCCTAAAACAAGGATACTTTCTGCCCATTTATGGCTAAGCCATTTCAAAAGAGTAACATCAGATGTGGATTTCTTCTGGCTTCTTTGTGCAGGTGGTCCAGGATTAGAATTTCAAAGTCCTGTATTTTCCATATATTCTGTTTAAGGCAATGTGTTGATGAAAATTAAAAAAATTCACATTTTTCTTCTGATGGCTTGGAATTTTTCTCCACACACTCAGAACATAAAATATATAGTATACACAAAATTCCAATGTCCTATATCAAATAATTTTTAAATCAAATCATATTTAAATTATTAATATTAGTAATAAATCACTTCTGATATGCTAATATGAAATGACCCTTGGACCCTACAGTTTATTGTATCTCTCCTAAATTTTTAACTTGAGCTCATTATACAGATATAAAGAAATTGTCACAGTCATTGCTTAGATTTTAATTTGTTGAAGAGAAAAAAAAAGTTTGTATACAATTTATTGATATTTTCAATTTTTTTACAATGAGTTGTGAAAAATATTTAATTTTAACTCAATTATTTAATATTTTTTAACTAGCACACGACAAATTTTAATATCTTAATCTCTGAAGGTCTCCTGAAAATTTCAAGCTAATAAGTTATAAACTCGGGTCCAAGGAGCATTTTGGATAGTGAAAAATGCTGAAAAAAAGAACAGAGAAAAATGAATTTTAAAGGTTAACAGTATGTCTTTGTTCTTTACCTAAATGCAACCAACTTAAAATTCCCCAGCACCATGTGGGACCCTCTCTGGCTTTCTTCTTGGCCTCAGTAGCATTTATTGAGAATTTTAAGCTTGCTTGGTTGTTTCTTAATATGAAAACTTTCCTTTCACCTTCGCATTGTTCACAAAATTTAGAAATTTATTGTTCTTAGCATAAACTCTACACTATGCAGTTTCGCAAATTTATACACAAAATTCATAAAATATCTGCTTGTTACGGCTCTACTATAGACTAAGAAATAACTTAAAACCTATTAACTACCTAAACAATGTCTAATATATAACTGAAGCACTGAAATAACCTGGCAAGATTATAGAATTACAGAACACTGACTGCATTTCTCTGTTTAGAAGCAAAACACATCAAATTTGCAGCATTTCAGCTCGCATATTGAATTCTTTTCAGCACAGCCAACTTACAACCTTTCTGAAGCAAAATTCTCTGCAAGAGACCAAAATCAGAGCCAGTGAAAACGAAAATGCATTTCAAAGCTGTAGCGAGCAGGTTTAGTGAGGAATGCTAGCACATTTGAATATCCTCCTGGAGCTTTAAAAATGACTGATACTGAGAAAACTAAAGTGTACAGTTTAAGTACAAAGTATAAGTATAATAAAAAATGCAAAAAGTAAAAATAAAAACTTTTGGCAATTTTCACCAAATTTCACCAATACATTGCCTTAAACCACAGTTTGGCACAGTTTAAGCCAAGCCACATATAAACTCAGCTTATCACTGAAGTTTAAACTGTGAAGCAATGCCTTAATCTCAAACAAGCCTATGTTAGGATAATGAGTCAAGTGTATATCTTGAGTTTTCCATAAAAAGTAGGTAGTCATCTTTATTCTCTTTGAATTTTATGTAAATAGGAGCCATTATAAGATAACAAAAATCTTCATAATGGGGAAAAGGTAATTCATGTTAAAGCATACCCTTAATGCCAAATTATTAGTTCTGTAGCAATAAGTATTTCCAAATAAATATATTTTATGCACTTCCATTTTGCCAGATTTAGTCTAATGTAGGTATTTTGAAAGATTAATCACCCATATCTGGGACTTGAACCACTATGTTTAGTTTATTGTGCTGCTGCTCTAACCATCTGAGGTACCATGACAGCATAGCAGAGCAGCACCATGCTCAGCCAAAAGATCTCTGGATCAAAGGACTGGCTGTGGCATTGAATTTTTAAGTCTGATTCTACCTTTCCAACTTTAGTGTACACACATGGCTTGAGAGGTAGAATCAGGACTGAAAAATGCAATGCTATAGCTGGGATTTGAACCATGGATCTTCTGGTTCATGTGCGGCTGCTATAATGACCAACTTACCAGTATGACATTAGATTCCCCAATTCCTATTTCCCCAGTAGGACACAAGGGAATATCACATGTGATGGCCTGTGAACATCTATTACCAATGAAATCCATGCAGTGTTGTTCATTTACACCTAGTACATGTGCAATCAATGTGTCCTAACATTCCTGAAAATGTACTCATTGCACAAAACCATTTATCTCTGCCTTGCTCTTGGAACTATGCTTCAACTAATTTAATTATGATCTGTAATGCTATGATTGTATTCTGGCAGGATTTTTATCCCTTTAGGCCCTTTAGGACCTTTCACGTCATGAAGGCACAATGACTTATGGAGAATCAGCATGATGTTCCCACACGTTCCACCACCATAATTACTGTGCTTTCAGTCACAACTAGGTTTGTTTATTTATCATCATCATCATTAGTATTAGCATTATTGTTCTTTTTGTTTAAATAATCAAGCACTCTAAGAATTGTTTTTCACTTGCCACTTTCAATCATTTTGCCCTTTTTTCTGCGATCCATTGCATACTGATCACTTAACTGCAATGTACACGATTACCAGAGAATCTGTAAAACTAGCTCAGATTCTCGAAACCTATTGAAAACCTCCACTGAAGTACAATCCCTTATCGGCCCTTCAACTGTCACACCACATCTGGTTTTCATGATCTCCAAGACATGAGGACCGGGTTTTGTCGGTGGTGTGCTTTGGGTGTTGCAAACATTTGGCTTTAAATGGTGATTCATGGATGCCTTGGTACTGGAGATGTGCTACATGTATATGAAACATAATTTTGTTATATTATTGACAACTTTGTCACTGGAAGTTTTTACATGGACATATATAACTAGAGTTAGCCAGCGACATTTTCCACTGTATAAACGAAGAAATCAAAGACTTTGGTTTAAACTTTATTTTTTTTTAAAAAAATATGTTTAGACATATTGATATAATCTAAATATGAACATGGCCTATGAAAGCAAGGGAATAATCCAGATTTTTTTCATTGCAATTATTTCAGTTTAAAACCACGTTTAGAAGTTCGGAGCAAGAAAGATGTTGAAAAATGTGCTTTCCACAAAATTTTAGATTTTATTATTTTAAAAATGTACAATTATTTGAAAGGTTTATCGTGCTTACCATAGTATTCTTCGGCACATTTCACACCGAAATGCATGTTCGTACTTTATCTTAGTCGCATTTGGCAACAGTGCACATGATTCTTCGATAAGAAAAGCGTGGTTCATAAGAGCCTGTTGTGGCTCCGTAACGTGAACATTCCTATAGAGTGCATATGCAATGCTTCCGAAGCTCAATTATCAAGTAGATCATGAACCACGGTATTGTTTTTAAAGTGTGGTTACTGAGCTTTTATGCAGTCTTCAAATAAATCCTCGGGAGTCTTCTGTTAACATATGAGCAATATATCTAATTTATTTTTGAGATTATATCATTTTTTCATAAACACTCCAAGAATGCAAAGCAAGGCTTCCAAGGCCCTATGCATATCCAAGCTTCAATTTATTTGTTATAGCAACAGTTGGCAACAAAGCAATTAGTAGACACTTTATTCTTGGGACTCCGTTGCTATAACAGTTATTTTGAAAGGAAATTAGATTTTTGAGACATTTGAGTATTACTTTCTCTGCTGGTAAGTAGGGGAAGTATTGTCTTCCACCCAAAAATTTGATGTCGAGATTTCACCGGAAATATATGTTTTCAGGCCCCCTGAATCCAAAAAAAGCATTTTTAGGAAAAGGTCTGTGTGTGTCAGTCTGTCAGTCTGTGGACAGCATAACTCAAAAACGAAAAGTCGGTTAAAAACCAAAGTTGGTATTTAAGTTTAATGTCGATAGCTATAGCCCCTGTAGTCCTGTTTACTCTGGACGACCTTTGCATAACTAGTAAACAGAGATAGACCAAATCATACTATACAAAAAACGTAGATCTTGCTAAAATACACAATTTATGTCTCAATAAATTTTCTTGTAGGGTGAACCATTTCGGAGATATTCCTTGTTATGTGTGTGAGTTTCGGAAAACTTAGAACTTTAGCGAAATGCTACAACGTTGTTCATTTTTTTATGTTATTCGTGCAAAGAGAACGGAATCTCAAAGGTCAAAAAGATTTGACTGTCGCACAAAGCCTTCTGTATTCTAATATCTCCCTTGCACCTACAAGGACATAAGCAATAAGATAATTTGTACAAATGTTTATCTTAACTAACATGGAGATATAGGAATAAGAGTTTGTTAGAATGGTTAGTACAAGAGTAGAGAAAGTCATGTGAGTGCAACACATCAGATTTTTTTCATGAGTTCGGACTTACAAATACTGTCTCTTGCTTGTGGCACACGCTTACCAAATGGCTTCGTTTATGGGATTCTCCTGTATATAGGATTATTCAGTTAACGTAGGAATACAAATCTTTTTATATTGTGTACTGTAACACAGTTCTTTTGCATACATTAAATTTGCTCAATGTGCACACCCTTTGTCACTCGATGCACATACATGATGGGCATGTTAGCCCATCTCTTCTCATAAATGCCCTAACATGTCCACAGTGATAACCAGAAAGGTGGCTCGGATGCAGTTCAAGAATGTATGCCAGTAGAGGGGGGGTTTATCCGTGTCAAAACAAACCCATGTGACCAGTGCACCGTGCTACAAGAAGGTAGCAATGAATGCAGGGAAGTAGTCCCATCCTAGTAATCTGAATTTTGGAATGAATTTATTCTTAAATGATATAATATTCTACACAAATACCTAAGAAGTTAATTAACGCTGATGTAAACTGATAAACAGAGCTACAAGTCCCAACATGCGGTTACCTGATATCCGAGTATTTACAGAGAATTGTTTACAGCAAGCAGGATCATGGCAAATGGCCACGGTGAATTTGCTCTTGCGTCTTCGTTGACTTATGTAAAGCATAAGGTGGCAAACCATTGGCTAGTGGTGAAAAAACAATGTGTTGAGCGTATATTATAATTTATGTGAGAAATATCTAACCGTTCCCATCAAAGGAGTAGTGAAATTAACTTCTGAGTTCGCCGGTGTTTTGAGTACCAGTATAAACTGTGATTTTGTTAAAAATGCAATTCGTGTAACTGCACAATTTCCTTTTTAAAAATGAGCCGCCAACAATTGACAGTGCTACAGCAGGTTAATACTGATCCAGACCTGCCAAATTTCAGAAGAACCATCTTTTACAAAATGTTGTGTGAAATAGGGTTCGCATTTGTCAAAAGGGGCCGAAAAAGTGCTATAATTGATAGGGAGGACATTATTTTGAGGAGAAGGGGCTATTTGAAGGCAGTGTGTAGGTTTAGGGATGAAGGACTTAGATGAAACCGGGGTTAATGAGGGAGGGCTATACAACATCCAAGTGTGGATGATTACGTGTTCTTTTTCACTTGATTCTTTTAGAATTATTATAACTATGACATTACATAGTTTATTTTGTTGTAACTATCAATCTCATTGCGTTTAACCTCTAGTTACGTGTTAGTCACTCTTTTAAGTTGACGGAATAAAGGATCGGTTCCTCTCTATTATGTACTTGCATGTACTCACCACATGGTTGGGACAGTATTTCTGGCGCGAATGGAGGAAGGATACATTATAACTGTGCACTGGCCACCTGGGTCTAGTTTCGCGCGGATCAACCTTAGAGTGAATACAATCTTTAACATAACCCTACTCAGAGAAATTGCACAATGTCAGGGCCAAGGCAAGAGCATCTACATAATGGTCATGCAAGCTTTCTCCTCAGGATCTAAATCAAGTAACCAAAGTGCGCATGCTTTGAGGATACAGTAACTGCATGGCTAGAATAGGATGTTGGTGACCATGTGAGTATTTTCGGAGATGAAAGCAGCGAGGATTCAGATTGGGGCGAGGGTAACATACAGCAACATGTGACAGCTCCACATCAAATGACAGTTGTTGAAGAAGGAAATGGAAATTCTAGTAATTACATTTCCTATAATGGATCAATATGAAGTAAAAATTGTTTGTATTTCTTCTATTGTGCTGCAGAATACAGTTTACATAGAAAGTGTGCTTTAGTTTGTGTTTACTATCTCTGTGTGTGTGTGTGCGTGCGTGCGTGCGTGCGTGCGTGCGTGCGTGCGTGCATGTGTGTGAGTGTGTGTAATTTTAAAACATATTCAGTAAACTAAATTATTTGCAGTTACATATATACCTACTAATTAATAATTTGTGTAGATGTAACATTCCTATGATGAAAAGTTACCCTGTAATGTCAATAAGTAATTTATATATAAACTTTAAACATTGCCTTTAAGCTAAAGGATATCTACTGCATTTTGAAAATTCATAAATAAAACATAATCAAACATTGTAAACACATTATTTTACAATAAGCATGCCATGCCAAATAAAAAAAAGTGCTGAAGATATAGGAAAAAGATGGGAGGACCTGAGAGGCCCTGCTTATGCACTCTGTGAAAAATTCAGAACCATGTACACTGGGGTTTAGGCATTGGTGTGGTTTTAAATAATGGTAGGTTGTAGAGCTTTAGATTGTTTGCAATCTCGGGCTTTGGTACAGGGTAAAATAATTGTGGACTCGGGATTAAGTCTTTATGAATTACTTTATTCACACCTTGTTCAGAGTATTTTAAATATGTATCACAATAGTAAGTCCTTCTTGTTAGTGGATTGACTTTCTTAACATTGTCACCATAGTATAATGTATGAGTTATTTAGCGATACTTCGCTAAATGCGTTTTCCATCATTTTGAGTTTTGCCACGATATGTCCTTTTATTTAATTGTGCACTTCATGTCCGTCAAAGATAATGGTTAATCAATATTTCACTTAACAATTTCACTTTTACTATCTTATATCGTGCATATATCAAAATGCGTCTACCTTCGACCGACACTACTGATGAGAAGGACTGAACTTGCCGTATTATTCTAGTGAGGCACATGTATCCATCCGCATATATGCACATTTTATAGCGTCCCCTATGACGTCATTTTCCATATATTTCCCTAATCTTGAAAATGTAAAGAAAGCGATCTCACTCTAACTTCCTAACATTTTTGGCATTATATTTAAATTAACCCTTACAATTTTATACATTAAATCAAAAGATGATAGTTAATAATTATGACACCGATAAACAATATTCAAACAATTGAAGAATGAAATAACACAGAGTTAATTATAAACAGAAAATAAGTCAAATTCATAATGTACTTATTATATTTTGGGGATAAACCATATATTCTGTTTCAGTATTAAACCCTACAAAGTACCAGACAAACCATAACTTCATCAGGATGCCTTCTTTGATGAAAATGGTCTTTGTGTTGGTTGCAATTTCTAACCCATGTAGTTTGCCATTTTAAGATTACAACATGTGAAGTGGGGATAATCAACGAAGATGCAATCAGATCTAACCACAGTAAAATTCTCAATAAACTCACAGTCTGAGGAGAGGTAGAATTGGAACTGAAAAATTCAATGCCACAGCTGGGATTTGAATCACAGACCCTCCGCTTACCATGCAGGTGCTCTAACAATTAAGCTACTGACAACCTGCCAGAATGACATTGAATTCTCCAACCAGTTTGTATTTGTCCCAGTAAACCACAAAGGCAGCCTCACATTAGAGACAATTACCCCAATGGTGACTTACTATAGTAAGTACTTTGTCCCGGGATTAAATAACCTTCAGATGGTAATTATTATTTATTTATGCCAACAAACTTCCTGTTAGCTTAATTCCCCTAGCAACACTATATATTTTGAAACACGGGTATTTATTGAACCACCCTGATACGTTGTAGTGCACTCCTATTGGCTACTGCACATGCAGGAGATTTGATGTGGATAAATAGTGTTGTGCTGCCAATATAACTAAGGTGCTTATGCCACGCTTACACGATGCCAGTTGTTGGAACAATTGTTAGAACACAGTTCACTGGCACCAAATGCTTGGCTATGTGTGAACACTTTGGTCCAATTGCCTAGCCAACTGCCCTCACAATTGCCATGACAATCTATTGTCTCGAGGAGCAGACCAAGGACAACCAGTTGGGCCCAGCTGCTTCCTGCACCATCCGGAATACAGTACTGTCGAGACAACTGTTGCTGTGTGAACAGACAGGACAGAAGTTGTGTGACAATAGCTGAGCCAGTCTGCTTGTATTTTTAAGTACAACTTCTTGTGTTAAGCTATAATTTATGATTTGAACATAAAGTTTGTCGAGTTGTATAGGGAGCCACGGTGTTTGTGGGACCAACAAGGACAAAAATGCCCGCCAAACAGCAGAGATTGCCTCTCAATGAACCATTCAGGGATTTGGTGCAAATGAAGTGAAGGCTAAAATTAAGTCGTTTATGTGCCTAGCTTGAAATGGTACAATGTGATGAAGGAAGTAATGGTGAGAGAAACACTGACAAGAATGTCTTGAATCAGAAGAAAAGAGTGTAAAGAAGCAACTTACAAAAACACTGAAAGAAGCCTGTGTGGTTAAAACATGTAGCAAAGAAATTAAAACCACAAAACCATGAAATTGGATCCCATGTGATTGTCAAAGTAAATGTTTTGATCGTATAGAAGACAGATAATTAAATGTTATTTCCTTGAGATTTATAAGGAGTATACACAGGGAATTTGAAACCTTCAAGACTCAGTAATGCTGCATAAAGAATTATATTTTTTATGCAATACATACGAGTAAAATGTGTTCTTTTCAATACATATGGAATCACAGATTTATATTATAATGGAAACAATTTATTTTAAAATGGGAAAAATAAGGAAACTGTCAAATGAAAAAGGTTGTTAAGTCCAGGGTATATCACGTTTTTCCATAAAAAGACAATTTCCTTGTCCATTCCCACTTTTTCTCTAGCTCCTCTACTAGAACTTTGCATGACTCAGCAATAAATTTCCGGCAGAGATAATTATAAATTGAACGTAATTCTTCACGAGATACAACAGACACTGTACATCTGGCCATTTCTTGCCATCTACTGCCGTGGCAATAGTTTTCCCGTGTAAACGGGTTCTCGTTCAGCTGGACTGGCCAGCAACTGTCTTGCAATCATTTGAGGACAATTGCCCCAACAACTGTCTCATCAACTGGTATTGTGTAAACACGGCATTAGAGCAGCACAGTAAGCCAAGGATGCATGGTTCAAGTTCCTGCTCTGACATTTATTATTAAATTCTTCAATTTGTTCCCTTATTTCTAATGACCGTGGCTTGATATATGGAAAAATACCAGCTCAGCAACATCTCTGTACATGGAATAATGATTGGTGATCGAGGTGCAATTCCGAAACACCTAGTCCAACTGTGGACTTCCCTAGGGCTGGACAAGAGGCAGCTAAACAATATTATATGTTGTGCTAATTTTTTACCTCTACTGGTAAGTAGAGGAAGTATTGTATTCCACCCAAAAATGTGATGTCGAGATTTCACCAGAAATATGTGTTTTGAGCCCCCTGAATCCAAAAAAAAAACATTTTTACAAAAAGGTCTATGTGTGTTTCTGTCTGTCTCTGTCGGTCTGTGGACAGCGAAAAGTTGGTTAAAAACCAAAGTTGGTATCTGAGTCTAATGTCTTTCAAGGATGCAACACAAAGATTTTGAAGAAAATAGCCCCACCCTTAACTACGCTTTACATGGACAATTTTTCGAAAATGGCTCCAACGATTTTTATTAAAATGCTCTATGTTTAAGATATTTGTAAGACAAATGAAATGTATATTTTGAATTTTCTGGCTATAGCATATGTAGTCCTGTTTACTCTAGATGACTTTTGAGTAACTCGTAATTGTAAGAGATGGACAAAAATTTTATTGTACAAAACGTGTAGATCAAACATGTAGACCTTGCTAAAACACACAATTTATATCTGTATAAATTTGTTTGTAGAGTGAATCATTTCAGAGATATTCCTTGTTATTTGTGTCAGTTTTGGAAAACTGGTGAAATGGCACATCGTTCATTTTTTTATATGTTAAGTGTGCAAAGAGAACGGAATCTCAAAGCTTTAAAAGATTTGACTATGGCATAAATCGTACTGTATTCTAATATTCCCCTTGTAGCTACAAGGAAATAAGCAATAAGATAATTTGCACAAATGTTTATCTCAACTAACACGAAGAAGATATAGGAATAAGAGTTTGTAAGAATGGTTAGTACAAGAGTAGAGAAAGTCATGTGAGTGCAACACATCAGGTTTTATACATAATGTCATTAGCAATATGCACTAAAGCTATGCTAGTGAACTTCACTCCTTCGTGGACAGAAGCATTATGAGTTCTGCGCATACATGATTGCACAGCTTCTCCCACCATCAGTCTTCTAGGTGAAGAGTTGCCACTGCGCAAGTGGGGGAATTGTTGTTGTCTCGCCTCATGACCTTTACAATACAGGGCTCCATAGCCATTTTAAGAAATCATTAATATAAGCTTTAGGATGTTTCCCACCTTGTTGTATTTTTATAAATTTTAATTTAATTACCTTATATGTACATATATTCTTTTTGACTTTCTTTAAACTGTAATTGTTAGTAATTTTATTTTCTTTGACTTAGGTTTTATATCACCTCTGTATATGTTCGTCTTACATAATTTTGTTTTTGTATTGTCCTTGAGACAGCCTCATGGGGGAAGTAGTTAAATAAAGATTTCTGTGGTTGCTGTAAACAGAACATGAACTGTCTTGCGTTTGTAATTGAAAGTTTTTCTGTTGCCGTTAATATGAAGTGCTGAGTCTTGTCTGTTATACATTAAGTTCTTTTTGAAGTTTTTACTTTCTCTACTACATATAGTAATGCAGAGGAAGTATTGTATTCCACCCAAAAATTTTATGTCAAGATTTTACCAGAAATATATGTTTTGAGGACCCTGAATCGGTCCACGTGCACAAGCGTGTGTCTGTCTTTCAGTTTGTGGACAGCATAACTCTAAAACGAAAAGTCAGTTAAAAACCAAAGTTGGTATTTAAGTCAAGGATGCAATACTACGATTTTGAAGAAAATTCCTCCACCGTAAACTATCCTTTATGTGGAAAATTTTTCAATCTTGATTTTCTTGAAAATGACTCTTAACGATTTTAATTAAAATTCCATATGTTTGAGATATTGTTAAGACAAATGAAATGTATATCTTGAATTTTCTCGCTATAGCCCATGAAGTTCTATTTGCTCTGGATGACTTTTGCATAACTGGTAAACCGTAAGAGATAGAGCAAATTTACAAAAGTGACGATGCTTTGTAAAAATATTGCATTTGGCTGAATAAATACTGAAACTGAAACAAAAAATGTAGCTCTTGCTAAAACACACAATTTATGTCTAGATAAATTTTTTTGTAGAGTGAACTATTTTGGAGATATTCCTTTTTATTTGTGTGAGTTTTGGAGAACTTATACTTCTGTCAAATGGAACATTGTTATTCATTTTTTTATATGTTAACCGTGAGACAATGAAACTTGAAAGAATGGAATTTGAAAGCTTTAAAAGATTTGATTATCACTCAAAGCCTGTTGTATTCCCATATTCCCCTTGCACCTACAAGGAAATAAGCAATAAGATCATTTCTGCAAATGATTATCTCAACTAACATAAAGATATAGGAATAAGAGTTTGTAAAAATGGTTAGTACAAGAGTAGGGAAAGTCATGTGAGTGCAATGCATCAGATTTTTTTTTCGTATGTTCTAAAGATAAATGTGTAAATACTGAGTTTCAGACCCTCTTACAAACTATTTTCATAAAAATTTACCCATTATCTCTGAAGATGTGGCTTTTATAAAGGATAATGAACATCTCTTCAGCAGAAAAGAAAGATGGTTATTCACTTTAGTAATCAATGGAGTCCACTGTGACCCTTTTATATGAAGTGGTATCCATTTCATAAATATGTAGAAAAGGAAAAAGTTGTGATATCCCTTTGCATGCAGGAGGATTGTTCACCTAGTATTAGCAGGCTCTTGTAGAGGTTACATCCACTGGAATATGGCTTTGTTGATTAGAAGCACTGTTGTTAATGGTCACTCCTTTTTCCTGTGCCAGCGAGAAGCAAATGAAAAGTTTTATGATACTGAAACAAGCCAGTGCAGAATTTCTTAAGTGGCTTCTGCCAAGCTTAACAGATGGAAGGAAGGAATGCAGCTGGACTCTTACAGTGTGTCAACATCGTGCAAGTTTTTAAAACAAAAATAATTACTCTTTCCCTTTTTTTGTTGTATTTGCTTTCTGTATGCTCCTGCTCAATACCTTGCAGTATGCTTTGGGTGTTCAAACAGACATTTTAGACATTAGAAACAGGAACTTTCAGTGTCATGTTGATGTATGGATGGAGCATACGATACATTCGCCGGCTCCTCATGTGGGGAGGGGGAAGCTGTAACTCTTTATAGAGCCTTTGTTTGGACATGTGGCCAGAGTGACCAAATTGGGTGATATACAGCGACAGTTGTTAAAACACATATAACAATTACCATTTGGGCGATATTTGTTTGGTAAAACTCAATTTCTGGGCAAACAATCTCAAGGCTGCTGTCCTGACTATTATGGGTATCCAAGCTTTCTGCCTGCAGAGCGCTTCTTCCTTTTGTTAGAAGTTCAGGAAGAAGCATACTGTGCACAGAAATAATGGATACCAGTCTTAGATAACCGTTCAGACACACACAACAGCTGTAATAAAACTCTTCCTACACCCGGCCTGCCAATCGCCACCTTAGCGCAACAATGTCCCACATACTCCCACTGCATAAGAGTGCCAACGGTCGTTTTCCCACATTCGAACTCTAACCAGCACAGACAATGGATTGTCTTACCCTGATGATGCCAAGTGCAGTAGTTGGCGAAACGTTGGTATCTACAATGCCTTCTAGACCACGACCTACAAGCCCAAAAGAAATAAAACTAGCTAATAATCTCTATTTTCATGCTATTTCTGTTTTTAGTGTTATGAAACAGTTATATATTTAAACATTCAGGAACAGTGTAGTTGCAGTGGTTTAGCTTGTTTCAAACACCATAGAAGTGGAAGGTCACTCCCATCATGCAAGTTAAGGGGAGGAGGTAGAATACATGTTTTGTGGAAAGAAATATGAAGTTTATTCATACTTGCCTGTTCAGTCCAGCAGTGATTGAGTAGAAGGAGCTAAGCCTTCTTCCACCTTCCCCATAGCAACAGAGACAGAGGGGTGAGTACCTGTGTCTCTTTTCAACATCTCTTTCTCTTTCTTTAGGCATGAGAGAAGTTAAACCAAATATCCTTTGATCTCAGACAACACTGATAACACTGAGGAACAAAAAATAAACTAATAATATATGAGTCCACCTATAGACGCATACAGTTTCACTTATTGTATGACCAGTGGCTGTCTGGCTCTGACATTTTTCAGGCTTGTGATGTGGTGTTGCCAGTTTTTTAGCAGTAATTTCAATCAGGGTGTTAACATTTCATACATCTGCAAATTGCATTGCTACTTTGTAAATTTATGTGTACAGTATGCTTATAAATGATCACAGAATAGTAGAGTATGGAGACAATTGTTATACCGTTTACCTACCAGAAAGAAACCTGCATAAACACCAAAGCAATTGAAACCACGTGGTCCTTGTGAAACTGGCTACAATTGGCTTGCAAGTACCCTGCATAGAAATGAAAGCTTGCCTTCCCCCATTCACCGCTTATGCGACTTGGGAGCATATATGAATAAAACCATGTAAACGTCTGCAGATCCTGTAGAAGTGCACAAATACTGGAAGAGACAAATCCCAATGGCATCGTCAAATGCATGGCATTAATGAACAAGCCTTGTTGATATATAGAAATCTGAGTTGTACTATGACTGTAGTTGCTGATTCTATAAAGTGAAGTACAGTACACAATGATAGACGTAACACAGGTTCATGTTGCAGACACAAGTCTTGTTGACTTATAAAGATCAATTTTACACTTAGTTTTTGTACATTTACTGCTCTGAACATTTTATACTACATTTAACATTTGTCATCACAAAATTATAATGCTTTTCTGGTTGAGGGAAAGTGTTAAAGTTACAATTCCAGGAAGTTGACTAGCATGGGTGCAGAAGTGTGAAGGGGTATATTGAGACCATCAGAATCATTGAAGATCTTTATACATGAATGGGGTCATTTTCTAAATATTAAGAGCTGCAAAGAATCTCATAAGTAGAAAGAATATCTCAAATCAGTAAGTTGTTTTGGCTATGACTGTGAAGCACGTCCATAAAGTAAATTTCCTCAGGCCATTTGTTGTATGGCCAGTGGATCTCCGGCCTTGACGTTTCACATCTGTGATGAGTTGGAGGGGGAACGTTAACGTTGCCAACATATAGCAATGAGTTTTGGAAAATGGATTATCAAAATTATCCTAATAATGAAAGTATATGATATGTATTAAGTTTAAAACATTGAAATACAAGTTTTGGTTTTATTTTGATGCAGTATCTTTGTTACACCACTATTCTGTTTGAATATTACCTTTGCATCTGCTATGGGCCATAGCTGTTACTTTTGACAATACTGGAAGTATTGTAATGCAGTGGATGTTAAAACTTCCTGTTAGCACCAATCAGCGGTCTCACTGCTAGGTGTGGTTTCCAACTGTAGCATTGTGTTGCCAACTCTGTTTTACAAGGACCACGTGGTTTCAATTGCTTTAGTATTTGTGCCAGTTTTTTTCCAGTAGATAAACAGTACAATTGTCTCCATATTCTACTATTCTCTGATCATTTCTATGCATACTGTCCACGTAAATTTATGAAGTAGCAATGCCATCTGCAGATGTATGAAATGTTTCAAATACTCTGTTTGAAATTCCTGCTAAAGAACTGGCAACACTGTCACAAGGCTTTGAGAAATGTCAGAGTTGGAGATCCACTGGCCGTACAATACACATACATAAACAAAATAATAGGATTTATTGAATAGATACAGGAAGTGTGGAACTAGTTTTAAGTATGTTCACTATTGGAATTCAGACATTAGTCATAACATGGGAACAAATTTTGTATCCCTTTATCATAGAAGTCCATTGCTTGGAGGTAGAACCACTGTGTGACAACCATCTCTGTCTCTCTGCCATTCTGAAAGTGTTGTTGACACTGACCAGACAGACGTGTTGAGAGTGAGGACCTGGCTATAGCCTCCCAGCCCAACTTGTGCAGCAGCAAGAGAACACTTGTGCCATGTTCTATGCATTCAAAAACTTGACTACAGACTGCACTTGGCTTGCCCCTATCTTCAATCACTGTAAAGATGTTACTGTGAGAACTTGTAAAATTGTGCCAGCACACTTGCCACTCCATGTGAAAACAGTTGTTTCATATAATATATGCTTCGCTAACTGTGGGACAAGTGGGAAAGCAACTCGATGGAGGGCATCTCTGCTGTACAGTACCCATATCACTCAGCTGCTGCAGCCGAGGCCATAGATAGTGGCAGGGCACATCACACCAACTTACCCAACCGTAAGTTGATTACTTGACCCTTTGGGAACGCTATCTTTCCATCAGGATAGCTACTCAGTTGGCATGACAAGGCTGAGTTCACCCCAGACCAGACCTCTCAGTGGGCAAAAATCCCCACACCAGTACTGAGGATTATATCTAGGTCCCTCATGCCATCACCACTGCTCTACAGAGGCAGTCACCTCATAGATAAGCACAAATACAGGGTGGAAGGGAAGTTATTACATTAATGTAAACCAGTGATAGATCTCGGTATTTCCCGCCTCGGTAGCGTGTTGGTTAGCGTGTCTGCCTCACGTTCAAGAAGTCGCGAGTTCGAATCTTGCTTAGGGTAAGTTATCCGGGTAAGGTTTTTTTCCGAGGTTTTCCCTACCCTGAGAAGACGAATGTTGGATAACTTAAAGCTCCATGGACCTTGGGCTCATTTGAGCATAATTTCACCCATTTCATTTCATTTATTCATCCGATATGACATAATGTTGGAGGACGTTAATTGTTTTTAAGAAAAAAAAAAAGATTTCGGTATTCAGAACACATTTTGTATCTTACATTTTTGTCTCTGATTATTTCCTATGGACATATTTTGTCAAAAACAAGCTGGCAACACAACAGATTCACTTTCGCTAGGTTACTACATAAACAAACAGTGCTACCATGCGTCTCGTGAACGTGAACACCATGACATGTCCTTGCATGTTTGCTGTGCAAGTGTAGGCCAATCAGAATAATTAGCTCCCAAAACATTACACCACCCTGCAAACGACCAATATATTTACATCCAGAAACCGGTTCAATTCCCTGGCCAACCTCAATGCAACATTGCTGAGTTACTTCATCTCTGAAAAAGCTATTTGGAATATTCCTTTAATTCTTTTAAGTGATTATTTCGAAACCCTGTGCCATAATTACTACTGAAGCTATGTCAGAAATGTTACTCTATGCATCTTACAAGTAACAAACTATCTTCATGCATTCTTGTGGAATTACGCATCCAATTTGGAACAAAAACGGTTTATTTTTTCGAAATTGCGTGGTCAAAGAACAAAATGCCATTAGCCTTTTTTGTTTGTAATGCTTCTGTGAAGCACATATTAGAAGGAATGTAATAAGTTTCCTTCCATTCTGTATATTTCAGTGCTGTTGATCATTAAATGGATCATTAAAGTTTTGCAGAGGAGTTGAGATGGAGGAATTTAGCAAACACCCAAATTGCAGTCCATGTTATGAAGCAGAGAGATTTGCTAAAAATTGACTACATTCACCCACAAGAGTGTTTTTTCTGAACTTGATAGCTAACTAAAGTACCTGTGTTTCCTTAGCAAATAAAATGTTGCACTTAAATTTTACTCGTAATTTCTTTCTTATGACTGTAGCTGTTATTTGGATATGTTGTTGGATGGATTCGATTGTAGTAGGTTTAGCACGTAGCTTATTTCTATTGTTTTTGAAGTTTTCACGTTCTGTTGTTAGGAGCATGTATAATTTATTTCATAAAATAAACTGCATCACTGCCTGAGAGAGGGTGAGTGTGTGCATGGCTTTTTTTGTAATTCACACTCTTCCAAAGATATAACGTGAAGATTCTCAAAAAAAATCCTGTCATTCAAATTAATGTGGCAAATTTGTCCTTATTTTGCATATTCTGAAAAATGCCTTATAGCAATTTTGATTAAAGTACAGTATATTTAAGATATTTACACATGTAGTAAAATGTATATTTTAAATCTTGTGGGAAAAGCTTTAGAAGTCCTCTTCAGAAGGAATTTGTATAAGTTATAACGAGTAAACCATAAATGAAGATAAAAACTTTATACAGAGGAAATGTAGATCTTGTTAAAGCATACACTTTTTGGTGACATGCACCATTTCCGAGATATCTGTTATTACTAATTCAAATTTTTTGACACGTTCTCATAGTTTTAAGTGCTGTAACTCATTCAGTTGTTTCTTGTGACGCCATGAAAAGCATATAGAATTTGAAGGCCAGCATTTAGGAACTTGCTTAAGCATTTAATTATTGCTTTAGTTCCTATATCTCTGTGTACATACGAAATGTGTAAACAGTTTCTACAAACGTCTATGTCAATTAGCAAGAACTAAGCTCTTGAAAGAATACGAGGTGGTGTCAAAAAATAACTGGAATTGTTTTTCTCAAGAAAATACTGTCCACCTTTATTCCAATTCTTTTATAAGTCTTCAAAGTATTTTCTCTCTCAGACACAATACAATGATTCCAGCATTACGTCCACTATTCAGAACACTCCTGGAAGCCCCTCATGGATGGTTGAGTGCACACAAAATTGTATGGTTTAGCTGATGATCACTATGAAAATGATCCTGAAGGTGCTTTTTACTTTCTCTACTGGTAAGTAGAGGAAGCATTGTATTCCACCCAAAAATTTGATGTCGAGATCTCACCAGAAATATGTTTTAAGGCCCCCTGAATAAAAAAAAAAAAAAAAAAAAAAAAACATTTTTAGGAAAAGATTGTGCGTGCGTGCACGTGTGTGTCTGTCTGTGGACAGCATACCTCAAAAACGAAAAGTCGCTTAAAAACCAAAGTTGGTTTTGATTAAAATTTTGATTTTGATTAAAATGCCATATGTTTAAGATATTTGTATGACAAATGAAATGTATATTTTGAATTTTCTAGCTATAGCCTATGTAGCCCTATTTACTCTGGATGACTTTTGAATAACTCGTAAATCATAAGGGATAGACAAAATCTTACTATTCAAACAATGTAGATATGGCTAAAACACACAAGTTATGTCTAAATAAATTTTTTTGTGGAGTGAACCATTGCAGAGATTTTCCTTTTGTGTCAGTTTCAGAAAACTAAAAACTTCCATGAAATGAAACATCGTTGTTCATTTTTTTTATAGGTTAACTGTGCAAAGAGAACGAAATCTCAAAGCTTTAAAAGATTTGACTATCACTCAAAGCCTACTGTATTCTAATATTCCCCTTGTACCTACAAGGAAATAAACAATAAGATAATTTCTGATATGGGATATGAGTTTGTAGGAGTAGTTAGTACAAGAGCAGAGAAAGTCATGTGAGAGCAACACATCAGATTTGTAACTGTAGGAAGGAGGTGGAAGTTACACAGTGCAAGGTGTGGTAAGATGAACATGGCATCACTTCAGTGCCTACAGTCGACGAGAACTAAGCTGACACTTGACAACTAGGTGATTCGCTGTGAACGAGGCTAGCACTATCTCGTCCAATCATGTTACAAACACATCGCACAACGATTAGTCAATTGCACGAGATAGGGCTAATTCACCAATAGAACTGCACATTTGGGAAAAAATTTACATAATCAAAAACAACAATAAAGTGATTAACTTCGAAATCCCAGCTTTAAATGAAGTGTTAAAGCTCTGCACCCCTAACACCAGATGGCATTAGGACAATAGTAGCAGAGAGGGGGAACAAGATGATAGCGTCAATCACCCAACAGTTGATGTCACTTGGGGCTAGGTCTGGGCTGTAAGGAGGTTGTTTGACAGTATCCCATCCAAATTTGTTGATGAGATTGGTTATCACATGGGCAATGTGCAGATGAGCATTGTCCTGATAGAAATGCACTCCCTTCATGAGTATGCCTCCACCCACCTTGGTATACCCTAAATGAATCCGTCAACATTTTGTGAATATAGGTCTTGCTGACATCAGGGATCATCTCGCAGGTTTCTTGAACCATCACCCTTCAATCTTTCTGCATTGCTTCTTCCACTTTCATAATTGTTTCGTCCGATGGCCGTCCAGAACGCTGGTCGTGCTGGATGTCTATACGTCTGTCTTTGAATTCCCTGCACCATATGCACAAGTGTTGTACACTCATACACCGCTCTCCATACACTTCACACAGTTGGGAATAAATGTCCACCGGTGCAGTGTTTTTTGTACACAAAAAATGTCTCAGAAAGCATTGGCACCTGGTGGGAGAAGCGAGTGGAAGCTCCATTTCTAACGGCTGTTGAGCCAAGACTTGCAGGGCAGGGTACTGGGAGAGAGAGAACCATGTTACATGCCAGTGTTGTTGTAACAGTGTTCCTCGTGACTGCAGATCCTTGGGAACCTTATTTTATGTACAACCCTCATATAATAAATGCACACTGCTGCAACTTGAGATCCATATTGGGTACAGTTAACACAACCTTCTGCTTCCTTTCAACTGAGCACAACCAGGTGAATAACGTGCATGGGAAGACCTTCCAGTGCTGTAAACACCAAACTCTGGTTGCTTTTTGACACCCCCTTGTAGTTTAAAGAAGAGTAACTAGAGAAAGTCGTGTAAACGTACAACTAGAAGAAAAAGCTACTTCAGCACCAATATGTTTATCCCCCCCTTGAAAGTCGCTCATTCTACATACAAAGTTGACAAGCGACCATGTAACAGCATTCTGTCAGGTATTGAGCAGTGACAAGCCCTTGAAACAAAAGAGCAATCACTTAAATTGTACTTCATTTATCCACCTGCTTTTTGCTGAATGCTACAGCAGTGTTTGCAGGAACTTGCACACATTTTGGCATTGATTTAAAGGATTTCCCTTCATTCCTTGAACCTTTTCTAAAGAAAGGAAAAAGCTTTGCAGTGGTTGAAGGCTTATTCCTTGTTATACATTGAATTTGTCTATTGTTATCAGTGTTAGCATACATTATAAGATAAAATAGCAACAAACAAATGTCCTTTAGGCTACATCCATTGTTGATGTTACAGCTGTGTTCAAAGAGGAAGCTAAATTTGTAATGATGTGAAATTGTGAATTAAAAATAATAGTCCTGGTGCTTTGTTGTATGTATTTTTATTCCAGGACTATTAAGTTGAAGTTTAGGTGTGTTTGTAGCTGTGGAACAGCCTGTATGCATGGCTTTAAACAGCCAAAGTACATACAGAGTTGGATCAAAATTGGTAATACAAAACACTACGTGCCTAAGAATTCTATAATAAATTTTACTAGTATTATTTGCACCACAGAGTTGAACACACCTGAAATTTAATGCTTTTCATATGTTGTACAGTGTTGTTTGTAATGATTAATGCTTTTTCCCTGTAATAATTTTAGCACAGGCTTTGACAGATGTAATGGGAGTGATTCTGTAGAAGTAGGTATTTACTGGAAAGGTAAATAAGATTTAGGTGAGATTATTCATACATCTTATGCTGCTTATAAGTAGAGAAGCAGGCAGTTCTATTCATTTAGAAATGCAGAGCTAATTGGTTTTTACTTAGAATGTTGATGAACATTTTCACACTGCTTTTCAGGTTTTTAGTGCATCTATGCCATTCTTTAAGACAGCTATTTGACTGTCCAATAATTACCCAAGTATATGTAGTAGGATTGTCACAGATAATGGTTAAAACTATCACAGTTACATGTGCTAAGTTACCAATAATGATTAAATTATTTGTTTTCTTGATTATGGTATTTGCAGTTACATTATATTAATGGTTACCAGTAATGGTTAGCTGAAACTATGCCAGTATGAATGGCAGTTATAGAGGAAACTTTCGGACTGATTTGCCATGGCCTGCTGGAGTAACTGGATTCAAACATTACATCCACAACTGTGGTGGACATAATTGGTGGCACAGGCGAAGTCATCCTGGTGAAGGTTTGGTTGCGTCTGAAGCATTAACCATCAGGGATGCAGTATTTATACATAGAGGGGTCTTCTCTGATTGGCTAGGGGCCGGCTGATGGGAGGGGCATACCTGCTTCTTGGTCACTACTAGTTCCTGATTGGTTCACATTGTTTCGCTCTCTGAATTATTTAATTTCATCAATGATGGGATACCAAATTCTGTTGAACTTAAGGCTTTCTTCCTTCCTGTTAAAATTGTTGAGGTGCTTATACATTTCTATAGCTTTGCCCTTTAGTCGAGCATGGTATTGTGAGATGGTTGAGAGAATGTTGGTGTCTTGAAACTTGATGTGTTCCCCTCCACTTCTATGGCATGTTGGGTGACCGCTGACTTCTCGAACTGGCCTAAACGGCAGCATCTCTTATGTTCATTCAGCCTGGTGTTGATGCTACATAGTAGCATGCCAATATACGTTGAACTGCATGAACAGGGAATACGGTATACACCAGCCAAGTTCCTGTTTGTGCAGTGCAGTGTATATTGGCACGACACTGCAATAGCATCAACACCAGGCTGACTCCACACAAGAGATACTGCCATTTAGGGCAATTTCAGAAGTCAGGGGTCACAGAACATGCTATAGAAGTGGAGGGGAAACACATCATCAAGTTTGAAGACAGCAACATTCTCTCAACCATCTCACAATACCACACTCGACTACAGTGCAAAGCTATACAAATTTATAAGGACCCCAACAATTTTAACATAAAGGAAGAAGCCTTTAAGCTAAACAAAACTTGGTTCCCATTACTGATGACATTAAACAATAATTCAGACAGCAAAACAATGTGAACCAATAGGAACTAGTAGCGAAGAAGAAGCAACTAGGTCGTATTGCCTCTGCTGGCCCACAGCCAATCAAAGAAAACCCCTCTCTATGTAAATACCACATCCCTGACAGTTAACACTTCAGATGCAATTGAATCTTCACCAGGAAGACTTCGCCCATACCATTGATGATTTCCACCACAGTAGTGGATGAAACGTCTGGACCCAGTTACTCCAGCAGACCACGGCAGATCAACCTGGAAGTTTCTTCTAGAATTACCAACTCCAGATGAAGGGTGTCGATACAAAATTACTTTATTTGATGCAATTTAGAAAGAAATTTCCCTCAGCAGTTTGATTACTGTGGTGTTCTTCATCGTACTTGCATTACATTTCATAGTACACCAAAATGCATCTCTCCAAGTTTACTTCTTCCTACTGGCTAAGGTTTTCACACTGTAAATACACATCTGTTAGCGTGCACAGCTCAAAACTGCACAGCTGTGTATAAATGCAAAAATCATTACATTCATGCAAATCAAGGTTGAATGCATGTAGTTGACAGTATTCAACATGCAGTTATGCTGTGTTCGATAATGGGACAGGCCATTCAACCTGAAAAATGTGATGGAGAAGGGGAACATTAACATCCACACACACACATTGTCTAATATCACAAACGATGCAGACAATCTCAGTTACGTATATGTAGCAAAGTGAATAATTAGTAGGCATTTTTCCTACCAGGTGATGTAGTAGATCCACAATTCAACTAGTGATCTTTTGTGGAGGAGATTAATACTGTGTAACAAGCTCAGGCAACTAGTTCATAACAATCAATGCCAATGCACATGCAGCGAATGTCATCCAGGTTTAGTAACAATCTTTGTTGCTTTAACAACTGTTAATGAAAAACTAATTACTATCTTCATTACTTTGGCAGCCATTATAAGGTCATTAGATCAGATTAGATTGCATTCAGCAAGTTCACAAGAGCGAGTGGCCATAGAGACCGTGAACATTGAACATGTCAATGGAAATATACAGTATAGCATAAACATACATTATACACAGGCACAAAAAACAAAGCAGGAATAATTGAGAAACAAGATGAAATCTTATAAGCCGAAATATCTTTCTGCTGTGGTCTGCTGGAGATTGATGTTCCAGGCTTTTGTCTACAGCTGTGGTAGACATCCTCAATGCTGCTATCAAAGTCTCCTCAGAGAAGGTATCGCAGCATCTGATCCGTTAACGATTTGTGTTGCTCTATTTCTACTATGTGTGTATTGGCAAGTGGTGGGCCAATCAGTGGACAACATGCTCGGTATAAATAGAGCAACAAGGACAGTTAATGCATCAGACCCAGCAATATCTCCAAGGAGACTTCAACAGCACCACTGAGGATGTCAGACAAAACGTCTGGAAAACCAATCTCCATCAGACCATAACAAAACAGTCCAGAAGATATTTCATCTTACAACTTTGATACCAGCCATGGAAGCCTACATATTTTAAAATGAAATCTCCTTGTAGTTATAAAATTAACATAATGTATTCCATAGTGTAGTTGGTAGCACACTTGCCTCTAGCACAGAGGACCTGGGTTCGATCCCCAGTGTCAGCATGGAGATTATTTCCCCACTGGGAGGTCTAGCACAGGATGCACTCAGCCTCGTTAGGTCGGGGGGAAATTGAGGAGCTACCTGATGGAGAAGTAGCGACCCCAGGTTGAGAAGGCCGCATAACTGGCCAGGAGGGCTCGGTATGCTGACCACATACCATCCTCCAGTACGCACCCCACCAATGACATCTGTAGTAGGCAGAGGTGGGGGACTCAGCAGCTGGGTGGCAAGCCTTGGCCCTTCCTGGGCTCCTGCGCTGGGGTT
This sequence comes from Tenodera sinensis, assembly GCA_030765045.1. Taxonomy (NCBI): domain Eukaryota; kingdom Metazoa; phylum Arthropoda; class Insecta; order Mantodea; family Mantidae; genus Tenodera; species Tenodera sinensis. The sequence continues at coordinate 132,440,272 of CM060970.1, forward strand.
TAGTTTAGTGTTTTTATATTTACAAATACAAATTAAACTTTGTTTTAAACCTTCACTAGGCTTTTCCTGCAACTTGCTGTTGTTTAGTTATACAATTAGTAAAGAATGGCATCTTTTGTCAGTGGTTCAATACGTATACGTTTAAGTAGCTTTTGAACAGGCATCAAATGTAATTAACAATGATTTCTCACTAAAACAGCTAGAAACTACTAACAAAGATACATAAGCATTAACAGGATAATTTGTAACTGTCAATGGATAACTAATCACTGCTGTCATTACTTTGGTAACCATTATATGGTAACTGTTGCGTCATTTTCTGCCATTCTTAATACTTAGAAATCAAATATGTTGAAGCACAACAGAATCACTACTGCCCAAAATTGTAATTGTGAAATATACTTGTTGGATTTGTTTAATAATGTTTTGCAATATGGGAGGAGTCATCATATCATTGCCTTTATTTGTTGTACAGTGTTCACATTTTCTAGCATGTCTGTTAATTTAAATAAGGAAATAATGAAGATATTAACAGTGAAGCAACAAGAATCTAAAGTAAAAATGAATTAGAAACTAAACGCTTCACTTATCTTAGTAAGTATAGCTTTGAGAATGAGTTGGAGTCAACTCGAAACTTGTTAGCACCAAACAACTTGGAATATTAGTAAGATAAGTGAAGCTTTTAGTTTCTAATTTGTTTTTACTTTAGATATCTGTCAATGTTTATGATAGGCATTTTTACTTCTGCAACTGCTTAGGTGGAGGAAGTATTGTATTCCACCAAAAAATTGTATACCAAGATTTCATTGGAGACACGTGTTTTGAGACTCCTTATATGCAGTAAAAGCATCTATAGAAAATGGTCCATGTGTCTGTCCATGAACAGCATTACTTAAAAAGTGAGCTAAGTATTTGTGTTTTTATGGAACTCTGTAGGAGGCTTGAAGCACTGGCTTCTGAGAGCTGCAGTTCCAAGATAGTGTGTGAACATATTCATCTCTACAGTGGTGGCTGGTGTATAAGAGCCTTCGCTTCTGCACACTACTTCTCGAAACTCATTCACTAGCACATCTTGACTTGTGCACATTTTAAGGGGGTTTCTGCACATGTGCCTTAAATACACATGGTTACTGCATACTTGAAGGCTAGTGAGCACTGTTTCCATACTACTAATGGCGTTCAACAAGTCCTTAGAAAAGCCAAGAAATTAAACTCGTAGCATCGAAGAAAGTTAGCATTTAGTAACCATCGTCTTTTACTATACTATGTATGTCAAGTGAGTAAAGTAGATTTAAACAAAATCACATGCATTTTGACCACAGCGCACCGTCTTGATGCTTTTGCCGTCTAAATAGTCCCTTGAAAAACACTACTACTAAGGTCTGAAATCTCACTTAATGTTTGCTAAAGCATGAACTAAGCGTACTAAGCATAGTTGAATTGTAAGAATACACAGTTAAGTGAATTTGTAACCAGCCTAACTCATTTGGCGTGCGCATCATTCACTATCAAATTAATATGGCGGAAGAAGTGAGTGTTGTGAAACATAAGCTCAAAAAACCGTTACAAAGTGATGAAAGGAGAATAATATTGAATGTATTTAACAAGTTCAGCGAGAAATATCCTGAACTTGCTATAGATATTGTGCGAAATTAATATCCAAGTTTACCGGTGTGTCAGTTTCAAGTATTTACAGCATACACAAAGAAAAATCCTCAATTGGTGAAGTCAAAACTCCCAGCAAGAAGAGACCGTGGGCCACGCAAGTGCTGGTTGCTGTTTGTGACCAATTTGTGAGATCTGCAACCCATCAAAAGGTTCGCCAGTTCTTTCTTAACAATGAACCCATTTTAAATAAAGTGCTGTTGGCAGTTAACTCTGATCCCGATCTTCCAGATTTGAAATTAATTTCCCTCCATAAGCTGCTTCTGGAGATTGGTATCGAGTTTGTGACCAGGAAACGAAAGTGTTATTATGGACAGAGATGATGTAAGTAGCAGTTAATTTCCATGTGCTGAATGTTATGATCTGTCATTGCAAATGCACGTGGCCGTGGAGTGATACAAATCTGCGATTTGTTTACAGCCACTTTATTCACTTGATGTACATAGTATAGATGGCAGTTAAGGTTTTAGCTTTATCTATCTAATGGTTTTGTTGCCATAGGCGATTGAATCAACAAACTTGTGCTTATTGAGAAAGATGGGAGAAAAAGGAGTTTCATGTGTGATTAAACACTTTGATTGAAAAGGCTTAACACCGAAAGAAATAAAAGCCGAATTGGATGAAGTTCATGACACATCTGCTCCTGCATTTGCAACAATTTACAATTGGATAAATGAATTTAAATGTGGCCTTATATCCACAAATGACGAAAATCGTTCTGGACGTCCAGTAGAAGTGACTTCCTCTGAAGTGATTGACAAAATCCAGGATATGGTTTTGAATCATTGACAAATCAAAGTTCACAAAATAGTAGAGGCCACAGGCATATCACAAGGTACATTGTTCTCAGTTTTGCACCAAAAATTAGGTCTGACAAAGGTCTCTGCAAGATGGGTGCCACGTTTGCTCCCAGTTGTGTGATCCATTCGGAGGCTGGTTTGGCACTTTTCTGATGCAATCCTGACGAGTTTCTGTGTCAATACATAACTGTGGATGAAACATGGATGGGTACACGATTACACTCCAGAGACAAAAGTACAGTTGAATCAGTGGGTGTTTAAAGGTGAACTGGCACCAAAGAAGGTAAAGGTGTTGAAATCTGCTGGCAAGGTGACGGCCTCGGTTTTGTGGGATGCACGCAGATTCAACATTGATTACTTGCAGAAAGTAAGAACAATAAATGGAGAGTATTATGCATCATTATTGCATCACTTGAATGGAGAAATCAAGAAAAAATACCCTCACTTGGGAAACAAAAAGATTCTCTTCCATCAAGACAATGCACTGTTTTGATGGGAAAAAAATTGTGGAATTAAGGTTCAAACTCTTTTGAGGGCCTTCCAAAATTGGAAGGCTTAAAACAGTTGGAGAAATGCTGGGGAAAGTGTATCGAGCTAAAATGAGATTATGTTAAAAAATTAAAAAAATAGTCTACCAAAACTAATTTGTTTTTCTATTTTTTCTACGGACTTATTGAAGGCCATATCACTACAACTTTACATCAATGGAAGCTATAGCTGGTAGCAAACTTTGGCAGGAATAGGTCCATTTAAAGATTTTTTTTTTTTTTAACCCAAAAGTGAATATGGCAAGAGAACATTCCCAGGCTATGATTGTTTATGACTTTAAATCACTATTAACCCCAAACAATATGAAGATCAGTGTCAGAAAACTTTGTTGGCAATGGATTCCACATAAAATTACTCCTGATAAAAGACAACAGCACATTATTGTAGAAAGCTCTGTAAAATTTCCAAAGCAAAACTGAGATGAAATGAGTTCAAATCTCCTGTCCATCTATACTAAGATTAAAACCATTACAATTGTTCCTTATCTCTCTCACGTTTATCGCATTTGTGTCCTGGTGTGTAATTTTTGCTTCAACATGATGTAAAAGGTTGAGAAATCTTCATCAATTCGTAGAAAATTGCAATAGTTTTCCAGGTCCTCTAGCCTTGATTCGTTAAAACCCAATATACCTCGGCCCGTGCCCTGTTCTCATGATGTGTACACCAATGTCTTTTACTTCTAATGCATATTTTCTTCCTCTTGAGACTCGTGAAAATATATCCCAAACTTATACTTAATATAGCAATTGCTAAATTAATATTTGCATCTGCCATGTTTATTATTCACGCTTGCTATGTGAACTCTCATTTGTATTGGACCAGAATGAATCCTAGTGTGACAGATAGTTTCTTTTGTGTGCAATTCCATTGGATACAAAAAGTTTGATCAGAAAGGTTGGATCTTGAGACATCAGCTTAATGAAATGAAATAATATGAAATGAAATGAAATAGCCTAAAATGTCCCATGAAGGACAAAGGCCTCGTATCAAAATTGAAAGCTCATTTATTCTACCATGGTGAGCTACTCCACGTTCGGTGTTGCACGTACTTATTGTCCACTATTCATTATTTAGTCTCTACACAGTTGTGTGTCTAAGGATTTCCAGTCACTTCTTCCTCTTAGTATTTGTGTCCAACTGCTGTCTTACGTGCTGCTGGAAGAGGTCTGTCGATCTGCATCTGTCTTCCTTGTCATTTTCCTATATGGAGTCCGACACTGCATCCTTATCTGTTGTCTTGTAACCTAGCCACATGACTTCCCCATTTTCATTTTAGTGTTGTGTCAGGTCCTTTGTCTGTCCCAGGCCACATGTATTTGTGGTGGACAAAGTGGCATCTGAGCAGGTTTTCTCTGGGTTCTCCAGTTTCCTCCACCACTCACCCCACCAATTGCTCCATCATAACCTTTTCAATGATCCATTTTGCCTGCATTTCATATTATCCTTTTCCTCACTATCATACCTGATGTTTGACTGACCACCTGCTTCCAGGTCTTCACTCTGTCTGGTGTATAGGTTCCTATGTTCGCCAACAGGCATCTGTTCCTGGGCACTGGCTTGTATGTCCTAGTGGTGTAAATCCTACATAAGGAGAGGATAATCAGATAAGAAGAATTTGTCATCTGCTTAGCATTTTGTCTGAGTATGAATTTAAACCTCAAAATGCCATGCAGAGAGATTCTTCTTTTTACATATTTTCTTGTCCATTTTGCACTGAAAGGATATTAGTTGTCCCAGGTATATATAGTGGTTTATATATGTGAGAGGTTTTCCATCAATTAATATTGGTGTTGCTGGTCCAACAGACATGATCTGCATTTTAGTTTAATGAGAGAGCTACAGATTTACTATGTTCATGTAGTTGGTCTAGCATTTTTTGTAGTTCTATTGGTATAATAAGTAATACTCCCTGGTAATCTCTCTCTTCTTCTGGAGGTAGTCTATGATCATGAGAATATCATCCTTCAATTGGCCCAGTAGTGAAGCATAACACTCCCTGGTAATGTTTCTGTCCTGATGGTAGCCTTGAACACCACACCACCTGAATCACAGAAAACTATCATTACTTTTCCTGCAGGTGAGACCATATTTGCTTTCTTTGGTGCACTTTGATCATTGCACCCACTGTTTGGGCTGCTCCTTCATCTCTTGCATGTAGTGATGAATTTGTGTTTCATCAACTGTTATGAAACTTCAGAGAAACTACTGGAATTCCATTTAAATAAGTCCAAAGGCTCACAAGATGTTAATTCAAAGAAAGTTTTGGTTCACTTTGCTAATAAATGGCACCTATCAAGTAGAAAGCTTTCTCACACCTAGGACTATCTAAAATGAAATGAACATGGCCCATTAAGGATTTTAGAATATAAGGCAGCTCATGTACAGGATCAGCTTCAACTGTTTTGTGTCTCCCATGCTCCTTGCCGCAGGGGGAACCCAGGATGGCTTATCCATTAGTTATGCCAGGTGGTCTCGAAGGTGGAGGAGTTGCTAGCTCATTCCTGTCTACAAGGTGTTTGTGAAGTCCAAAGAGAATATCATTCCAAGATTTCTCTTACACATGTTTGTAAGAAAATAATCTCAATGTAAAGAACACGACATTAATGTCATAAATTCAGAACGAACTCACAGCAAGAATGGAAACTAAATATTTGGCATTGGAGATATACCATTCTATAATGAAATTAAATTTAAAATATTTAAACAATTTTAATATACCACATGGTTTTAAGCTATTCATGGAGACCCGCGCATGCGTGCTATAAAATTTGCAAGTTTGTTTTATTCTGCGAACATGAAATCGTGTATTTGATGTAAAATTTCCCATCAAAGTTTAAAACATTGAATAGCTGTTTGTCGGAAACAGCAGGAAAACACAACTTCAAAGGAAAATGAAAGTTTAGCATAACACAAGTAATAGAACTACTGCAAATCAGCTTTCTTGTCTATCACCCTTTAAATCTGAACCGGTTTATCTGTTTATTATTATTGTTGTTGGGTCGAGAAGACCGCATAACTGGCCGGGAGGGCTCAGAGTGCTGACCACGTCCCACCCTCCAGTACTGCACCTCACCAATGACACCTGTAGTGGGCAGAGGTGGGGAACGCAGCGGCTGGGCTGTAATCCTTGGTCCTTCATGGGCTGTTGCGCCGGGGTTGTTTTTTTACTACTACTACTACTGAGGAATACATCATATGCATTATCTTATATTTCTTAAATGCCATTAATGCTACCACAAAACGCAATGTTACTTGTTTAAATACATACAGAAAAGAATGTGCTGATTTTTATTTGTTTGGATAGAATAAAATTGATTATTTAGCTTCTTGTTTGCTCCCCACTGATCACACATCAGAGGAACACACACAAAAGTAAATAACTCTGGCGAAGCCATCACTGGGCCAGGCAGACCAGGTGTAAGTAATTCATAAGAAAATGTTACGTCTCTTTCCCCTATACCCTCTCATGCATCGGAAAACATTTGTAGCCAGCTGTACCTTCATTTGGTGATCGTTGAGGAATATTGTGAAGTGTTGTCACAATGACGTCAGTTATAATATTTTTGGGGGTCTCTGGGAACTATCTTGAATGGATGTATGACCACACTTAAATTCAGCTCCCTACTTTTTAACCATCAAGAATGGAGTATAAAAGTCATTTTATGTGGAAATCTTACACCTCTGAAGTTAAACTCTGCAAAAGAATTACTTTATCGTAGTTTGTACTTCAGTTTTATCCATTTTGCAAAAAAAATGTTAACATGTTCACAAACAAGTGACAGCATTTCTGCTTGATAATGGTATGATGACTCCTTAAATGAAAAGCAGATCATTTCTTGCCATGTGCTTAGCAATACATTAAATAGTAATTATACTCTTGAATGCATAAAGAAACAGATTCTAGAAGTGTAATTTATAGAAGTGTTTACATTCAGAGCAGATAATTTGAAGAAATAATTTAACATGATAAATTTCACTTATTCTGTGTGTTGGAAAAAGGAATTTGATTTTACTGTTTGTCATTTTTGTGCTTTTCTTGCATGTTGTACGAAGCAGATAACAGAAGTGTTGAAAGCAGGAGTGTTGTCGGATGAGATAGACCTAGGGGCACTTGCACACAACGCTGCAGAACAAGCAGAAGAGTTTGTGAGGAAAGTGTGGGAGGCATCATGGAACGTGTGTCACTTCCGCAACCTGCCAAGGTGGCTTCAAGACAATGACTACCTGCATGCTGGACATCGTCCACCGTTGCCAAGCTTCTATGCCTGCTTCAAGAGTATCTTCCGTATACACACAGAGACTGGAAACATCTGGACACATTTGTTGGGTGAGCTTAATGCAAATGCTTCATTACTAAATTTCCAACAATTGAAACAATATTGCATAGTTTACCTGTTTTGTAAACAAGCATAATATATCAATGTATGGAAATTATGCTGCATATTTGCTTATTTTACATGTATATTTTGTAAATGCACTAAGAACCATAAGTACCTAAGCCAGAAACAAGTTTTGAGAAAAATAGATGCATATGAAAATCAATACAAGCAAGACACCAGTCTCATATATTTGATGTGTCCTTTTTAACATCTCCATTTCCTATATTTCTTATAAAGAACTGTGCACCTACTTTATGTTATGAGCAGAGACCAGAAGTTTAGGCATTATAAATAGTTCAAATAGGCAGTCAAAAAGGTATTATAAATAGGTAAAATAGGCAGTCAAAAAGGCATTATAAATAGGTAAAATAGGCAGTCAAAAAGGTATTATAAATAGGTAAAATAGGCAGTCAAAAAGGCATTATAAATAGGTAAAATAGGCACCAAAAAAGTCATTATAAATAGGTAAAATAGGCAGCAAAAAGGCATTATAAATAGGTAAAATAAGCAGTCAAAAAGGCATTATAAATAGGTAAAATAGGCAGTCAAAAAGGCATTATAAATAGGTAAAATAGGCACCAAAAAGTCATTATAAATAGGTAAAATAGGCAGCAAAAAGGCATTATAAATAGGTAAAATAGGCAGTCAAAAAGGCATTATAAATAGGTAAAATAGGCACCAAAAAAGTCATTATAAATAGGTAAAATAGGCAGCAAAAAGGCATTATAAATAGGTAAAATAGGCAGTCAAAAAGGCATTATAAATAGGTAAAATAGGCACCAAAAAAGTCATTATAAATAGGTAAAATAGGCACCAAAAAAGTCATTATAAATAGGTAAAATAGGCAGCAAAAAAGTCATTATAAATAGGTAAAATAGGCAGCAAAAAGGCATTATAAATAGGTAAAATAGGCAGTCAAAAAGGCATTATAAATAGGTAAAATAGGCAGCAAAAAGGCATTATAAATAGGTAAAATAGGCAGCAAAAAGGCATTATAAATAGGTAAAATAGGCAGTCAAAAAGGCATTATAAATAGGTAAAATAAGCAGTCAAAAAGGCATTATAAATAGGTAAAATAGGCAGTCAAAAAGGCATTATAAATAGGTAAAATAGGCACCAAAAAGTCATTATAAATAGGTAAAATAGGCAGCAAAAAGGCATTATAAATAGGTAAAATAGGCAGTCAAAAAGGCATTATAAATAGGTAAAATAGGCAGCAAAAAGGCATTATAAATAGGTAAAATAGGCAGCAAAAAGGCATTATAAATAGGTAAAATAGGCAGTCAAAAAGGCATTATAAATAGGTAAAATAGGCAGCAAAAAGGCATTATAAATAGGTAAAATAGGCAGTCAAAAAGGTATTATAAATAGATAAAATAGGCACCAAAAAAGTCATTATAAATAGGTAAAATAGGCAGCAAAAAGGCATCATAAATAGATAAAATAGGCAGGTAAAAAGGCATTATAAATAGGTAAAATTGACAGGCAAAAAGGCATTATAAATAGCTAAAATAGGCAGACAAAAAGGTATTATAAATCACTAAAATAGGCAGGAAAAAAGGCATTATAAATACTAAAACAGATCTAATTTTTCATTTTATCTCTAATGACTTTCATTGTGTCTTCGTAACATTCAGTTAAGTAACATTTTTGCAAACTTGACTCGCTAGGATGTTAGTGTACATCTCCAAAAGCTGTGATAATGTAGGATTCTGTAATTTCCACAAAGGAATTCAGACACTGAGGAAATCTTTACATAAGTCGAATGCAAACTTGGATTTTTGACTCGATGTTGCAATTACTATTGGAAGCAAAGTAATCTTATTCCCAGTAGGCTGGGAAGGTGCAATTTTTGTGTTTGATTGTGCCGTGACTGCTTGCATATTTTGCATGTGAGTACGGATCCAAAAGTATTAACGTAACTTTGTAATCTACTGTGTAATGGAACACTAAATTTCGGCATCTTGCTGTTAGTTACAACAACGTCACAATGAAAACTGAAAGAAAAACAAAGTTAGACCCTCACTCGTTCTGGCCTTTTAAAATAAACACAAGCCTAATTCAAATGCTTTCTGTTATCTATACATTTATTTGCACGGCAGCACTCATTGTTGCAAGGAAAATAATGAACTGAGTGAAGGGTGACTATGTTGTGCTCAACTTAAAGACAATAATATACATTCGGTGAAGTAACTTTCATTGTCACGGACTAACAGTAATTGAAATAAAATGTACCTGAAGGAAAGTTTAATAATTAATAAATATTAGATAAATGATGAAATAAAGACACAAAAAGCATTTATTTCTCAAAATAGACATTTATATTTAAAAAGGCAATATAAAACTGTGGCATTTCAATTACAAAGTCATAATTCGCACAGATTCACTTTCAAATTGAAGATAGATTTGACACATTTAAAACGGCATTCTGGTCTCCGGTTATGAGCTTTTAATTAATATATATGATTTTGCATGGATATGGCGGTAAGTCAACAAGCCAGGAAACTATAAGCTTCCATGACTTACTACCTTTTCAAAGCCTCAATTATGTCTCTAATGCTTGTTCTATATATAACATTCGTAAATCTGGGTCAAGGTGTTCGATACAAATAAATATCCTGTTATAGAATGGGAAAAGTTGAAAAAGGGAAGAAATGAAGAAACTTGTTTTCCTAGAGAAAATTTGTTATTCACTCTGTTTAAACATTGGTAGGTTTACTACCAGCTTTAAACTCTAATTAATTCTATGAAACATTTTATTGACTTTTATTTTGTATATCATGTACATAATACATAGAGAAGGTATAGCACTCCACCCAAATGCAATGAAGATTTTGCTAGAAATACACGTTTTGAAAAGGTATACATGTGCGTATGCACTTGTGTTAGAGGTCTGCGGCTCAAGTTCGGGCCTAATTTGAAAAATGTTTGCCAGGTTGGGCCAAGGCTTGAAAATCAAGAGGTAAAAAACAATTTAACATTTTTTGGTCAGCGATGTTGAAATGCAGAGAATAGCACAGTTATTGCAGCATTTCTTTACTAGGAATTCTTTATGATTATTCTGCTGATACACCTGAAATGCTGCTAATAAGTCAATAACTGCAAAATAATTTTGTTTAAAACAAAATTACACAACTCGGCCCGGGCTGGGTGGTACACTATAATCTATTCTTGTCTCGGGCCAGGCTTGGTTGAGGCTGGGCCGAACTTAAGTGCAGTAGAATCCCGAAATGATGCGGTTGTTGGGGGACAAGTTTTTTGTATTATGTCCTCCAACGTAGTGTCATATCAAACAGTGAATGAATGAAATGTGTGAAATGATGCTCAAATGAGCCCAAGGTCGCGAGATTCAAGCTTGCAACCTCTTGGATGTGAGGCAGACACGCTACCACCACGCTGCGGAGATAGGCTACATGCTTTAGCCTCCTATGCTATTCCATAGCGCAGTTGGTAGCACACTTGCCACTTGCCTCTGGCATGGAGGAGCCGGGTTCGATCCCTGGTACCAAAATGGGGATTTTATCCCCTCTGGGAATTCTGGCACAGGGTGCACTCAGCCTCGTTAGGTCCCGCCTGGAGGAACCAATTGAGAGCTACTTGATGGAGAAGTAGCAGCCCCAAGTTGAGAAGGCTGCATAACTGGCCGGGAGGGCTCGGGGCACTGACCACGTCCCACCCTCCAGTACTGCACCTCACTAATGACGCCTGTAGTGGGGCAAGGTGGGGGACCCAGCGGCTGGGTGGTAGGCCTTGGTCCTTCATGGGCTGTTGTGCCGGGGTTTAGTTACTTAGCTATATCAAAATGTGAACTTAGAAGTGACGAAAATTGATCCTGCGGAGGTAAAGTACACACTTTTAAGTGCAATTCCATACCAGTTATGTTAAAGGGTGTGAGGGGTGAATTCCAGCTCTGCAACCAATCTTAATTTATACATACATGCAATTACACTGTACCCATTTTACACTAACCTAGTTTTGCATTGTGTTAAAGAAACAGGAAGTTTTGCTTCGGCAGAGGGAAGTGGTGACCCTATTGCCCAGTGGGAAACTACTGCAAACAGCCTTCTGAGTTTTGGCGGGAGAACCAAAACCTTTCAGGGTTGGGAGCAAATGCCCAATCCAGAACTGAAGATCTACCAGAATACCCTGGGAATAAAACAGGGATCTTAAACATTGGGCTAATCCCCCACTGTAAGTAAAGTCGGATTCAAAAGGAAAATGTAAGCCTCAGAAAGGAATGAATAAATAGACAAAGTCTACATGAGAAATAGCAGAGGATAGAATTGAGTTTAGGAAATGGATCTGAGGTAAACCCCTAGCACCACAATAGTGGTAGAACAGGGAAGTTGAAGTAGTTTTGTTTGGCAGCATAATTCTCAATGGCTTTCTTCCCCATCCGGGTATTGTTTGATTATAGCAAGATGGAGATGAATACTGTTCTTCCACACACAGAATCATCTTGTTTATGTACTTATCACTTCACTAACATGCTAAAAATCTTCCGTGTGCAAGTCTCTTTACTTCGGGAAATTCTTAGCAATGCAGTGGCCAAGGTCAATGCTAGGGTTAGCGAAAAGTATATTCCAGCACTGCTCTTTGAAGAAAAGTTTAAATTCAACTTTCAAAAATAAAAAGCATAATACATACTTTCCCCCATGTTAAAAGTTGATCAGACTCCCATTCAATGCATGGAACAAGAGAAATTTTACACATACACTAAAGACTCAGGAGAGCTTTCTTTCCAAAATTCAAGACATCAAGAAGAATGTTGTTGTTGTTAGCTAATGCTGGATTTCTGACAATGAAGTCATTAATCCTCTAGCTCTCCAATATATTGAAGAGACTTAGCAGTAAATGTAACCGCTTTTTAGAGAGCACCATATTTTTATGTTTTGGCGGTCACATCGCTCTCTCACAACCCCCAGAATGTCTGGAGGACCACACCTGTCGTTGGTTTACGGGTCTCACCGACCTGACCGGGAGAGTTATCAAAATAAATTCACCGACCATATCCTCTAATTACCAATCAGAGGACGTATTACATGCCATGACAGGTCAGCATGTTAGGGGTTAAGGTTTTATAGAGAAATTAGAGAAATGGAGAGGTTGGAAAAATAAAGACTCCCTAGCCCTCGGGAACCCTAATAGCATCGGGGTCGGAAGAGAACAAGAGATGACCAAGGTAAGGTCAGATAGAAAAGTTACAGTGAGAAGAATGTACACCTGCCTAATTCAAAGGAAAACTTCATATGTAATGTCAATCCGACACATACAATCTATACATATTATTTACACCTGACAGAAGAAGTTAAGAAAAGTCATATGCCAACTAGTGTTCTAAAATTATTGGCATTAGAGACAATCCATACTAGATTTCCAGAACACAAATGGCTCCATATTTATACTGATGGATCATTGATATCAAACCGAGATGGAGCAGGTGCTGGAGTCACATGTCACCTCTTTTCCTATTACAAATCTTTAAGTTATGGAACTACTAACTTTGATTGGAGAAATTGAAGCAATTCGAATGGCCCTACAAAATCTTTTGTACAGAATTTCACATTTTCAGCAAGCAGTTATTCTCTCAGATTCCAGGGCAGCAATTATAACCATTACTTCAAAGTTGTCACCAGAAAAGCAAACGATTATAGAATTAAGGAAATAATGAAGCCATTAACAGTGAAGCAACAGAATCTAAAATAAGAACAAATTAGAAACTGAAAGCTCTAACATCTTGCAATATTAATAAGATAAATGGGGCTTTTAGTTTTTAATTTGCTCTTATTTTAGACGGTTATAGAATGTTGGAAAATCCTTACCCATCTAACAGCACTTCAAAAACACCTAGTCTTCCAATGGATACCGGCTCACTGTGGACTGAGTGGTAATGAGAAAGCTGATTTTCATGCAAGAAAAGGGTAGCAGCGGTGTACAAAAATCTATAGTTAATCTACCATTTTATGCAGCTAAAAGATTGGTCAACTCTGAATTCAAAAAAATTATTGCAAAATATTACTATGAAAAATAAAAAAATAAAAAATGGGAACTACCAAACATTCAAACAGTGATTCCTGAGTATCCTCGAAAAACGGCAGTTGCAACCTTCAGGTTGATTACAGGACATGATTGTCTGGCAAAACATTTAAACAGAATTGGGATATATTCTTCACCACTCTGTCCTCTATGTGATCTGCAAGAGGAAATGGATCGAGACCACCTTCAAATATGCCCGGCCACTTCTTGTGCCCCATCCATCAGTGAAAAATATTGGAGAGCAAGAGGATTAATGACTTCATTGTCAGAAATCCAGCATTAGCCAACAACTACTTTCCCCTGTGTTAAATCCAAATCCATGGTATTTCCGACTGCACTATTTCGAGCTTCTTCTATATCTTGGACCGCTCATACCTCTAGTGCACATGCATGTGTGTGTGCGCATGCTTGTACAGCATAACTCAAAAATAAAGTTCAGCATCTTCTAAGGATGCAACACGCATTCCCATCACAAACTACCCTTCACGTGGTAACTTTAGCAAAAATTTTGATTTTGTTAAAAATAAAAAATAATTTTGATTTAAATACCATATGTTTAAATTATTTCACGACAAATGAAATGCATGTCTTGAATTTTGTGAGGATAGTCTCCGAAGTCCTCTTAATTCTGAGTGACTTGTATAACTGGTAAACTGTAGGATATAGACAAAACAGTACTGCACAGAAAATGTAAATCTCATTAAAGCACACAGTTTATGTCAAATTTTTTTGTGGAGGTAACCATTTTGAAGACATTCTTTTTTACTTTCTCTACTGGTAGGTAGAGGAAGTATTGTATTCCACCCAAAAATTTGATGTTGAGATTTCACCGGAAATACATATATGTTTTGAGACCCCCTGAATAATAATAATAATAATAATAATAATAATAATAATAATAAAAAAAGAATTTTTACAAAAAGGTGTGCATGCGCTTGGACAGCATAACACAAAAATGAAAAGTCGGTTAAATACCAAAGTTGGTATTTAAGTTTAATATATTTCAAGGATGCGACACAAAGATTTTGAAGAAAATAGCCCCACCCTAAGCTACCCTATACATGGAAAACGTTTCGAAAAATTTGATTTTCTTGAAAATGGCTCTTAACTATTTTGATTAAAATGCCATATGTTTAAGATATTTGTATGTCAAATGAAATGTATATTTTGAATTTTCTGACTATGGCCTATGTAGTCCTGTATACTCTGGATGCCTTGAATAACTTGTAAACCATAAGAGATAGACCAAATGTTAATTGAAAAAAAATGTAGATCTCACTAAAACACACAATTTATGTCCAAATAAATTTTTTGTAGATTGAACCATTTCGGAGATATTCCTTGTTATTTGTGTCAGTTTCAGAAAGCTTAAAACTTTTGTGAAATGCAACATCGTTAATTTTTTTATATGTTAAGCGTGCAAAGAGAACGGAATCTCAAAGCTTCAAAGGATTTGACTATTGCTCAAAGCCTACTGTATTCCCTTATTCCTCTAGCACCTACAAGGAAATAAGCAATATGGTAATTTGTACAAATGTTTATCTCAACTAACACGAAGAAGATATAGGAATAAGAGTTTGTAAAAATAGTTAGTACAAGAGTAGAGAAAGTCATGTGAGTGCAACACATCAGATCTTCTTCTTACGTCCTGGCGTTAGAAAGAGAATGGAATTTCAAAGCTATTACATAGCAATCAACTTGCAAAGCATTTAAGTCTACTGTATTCCCATATTCCTGTTGTACCTGCAAGACAGTGTGTAATAAAACCATTTCTACAAATAATTATCTTGATTAATATTTGGTAAATAGGTGAATAAGCTTTTTAAGGATAGTTTGTACAAAAGTGAGTAGAGAAAGTCATGTGAGTGAAACATAATAATAATGAATGGTAAATGTTTTGCTGTTGCCAGGTTGTGTGGCTTTTATTGGAGTAGCAACATATTTTCTGACTCGCCCTAATGCTGAGATTCAGCTGCAGGAAAAGCTGGTGTTTGCAGCGTTCTTTGTAGGGGCTATCCTGTGCCTCGGTCTGTCCTTTGCCTTTCACACAGTGCACTGCCACTCAGAATGTGTTGGCAAGCTCTTCAGCAAGTAAGTATGCACATAAGACAAATATTAGATTGTCTCATAAGTAATGTTTTGATTTTGGTGTTTTGGAAAATTGATTGGGTTTCTTGGGTTTGGCAATGCTGTATACAGGTTGCCATGGCTAGGGTTGCGTACATTGCAAGCATGTATCAGTTTTCAGTTATTAATAAACTATCACAAAATGGAGATAACAAAGTTTGAACTTAGAGTCCTTCTTAAGCACTACTGGAAACAAGATTATAAAGCCACTGCCACAACTCGAAGGACATGTGAAGTGGAAGGAGAACCTGTCGTTAGTGAGTGTGTGGCACAATGATGGTTCCAACATTTCAACAACGGAGAGGAAAACACTAAAGATTTACCACGTTCTGGAAGACATAAAGTGTGGAAGATTGAGGATACATACCAAGTTTTCCTAGAAAATCTGCAAAAAGGTACCTGGAGGCTTTCAGAAGAACTTGGTGCATCAAAAGATACCATACATCACCACATTAAGACACTTGGAAAATCATACAGAAGCTGTAGATCTGTACCTCATGAACTGACACCTCAACAGGCTCAGCGTAGAGTGGATATCTGTCGTCAGCTTATTCGTAATCCCATGGATGATAGATTTGTCAGGAGAATTGTCACATGTGATGAAAAATGGGTATATTACCAAAACCCTGATACCTTGAAACAGTGGCTTGATCCCCGCCAAGCTGCCAAAGTCATCGTCAAAAAAAATTGTTTCTGTCCTAAAGTAATGTGTGTCTGGTAGAATTTTGAAGGTGTGATTCACTGGGAGTTTGTTCCAAATAGGCAAGCGATTGATGTGGATCTTTATTCTCAACAACTGGAACGAGTTCATGAAGTTTTGAGATGGAGATACCCAGCATTATTAACCGATATGGAGTTCTATTGCAACAGGACAATGCCAGACCCCATACTGCATAAACAACCATAGAAAAAATTCAGGAATTGGGAGGATTCAAACTGCTACCACACCCACCATACAGCCCTGATCTCGCACCATCAGATTATCATCTTTTCTGATCCATGGTTCATTTTCTACATGGAAAAAATGTTAACAACATTGAAGCAGTGCAAGTGGGTCTCACCAAATTCTTCACATCAAAAACCAGAAACTGGTACCATTGTAAGATAATAAACCTCGCTGAAAGATGGCTCAAGACCATAGAATCTAATGGTCTGTACTTTGAAGATTAGTTAATTGCTTGTCAGAATACATTTCAAATAATTGTTTTTCTTAAAAAATGACATTACTTTGAGGCAGTATCTGTAGTTTCTGTTACAACTTATCTGTTTTAAAATCTAAACTCAAATGTAAAAGCATAGGTTACACAATCAATCAATTGCACTGGTATGCTCGTTTAGTACGTAGCCCATTGAGCGATAAGAACTATCTTAACCTGAGGTGGTCGTTGCAAGAGAAAACATTTGAATATTCATTGTCGAAATCCAGCATTAACCACACCATTTAATCTAGGTTTTCCCAATCCCAACTCCTGTTGCAATATCAGGCACTTTTTTCTAAACACAAGGGGAACTTACAAATCATAAATATTAAGACAAATGACAAGTCCAGTTACTTTTAATGTTACTTTATTTCCTCTAAAACTGAATCACAATTCACAATTTGTGACCTTGCAACACCCAGCTGTTCTGTTATATTGTAAACTTGACAAATACTGCTCAACTGTACACAATTAACTACTTGCTCTGTCCATGCTGACTCACTTACATATCCAAGAATGAGGCACTGGCGATTTTTCTGGAAATCGACATTTCACAAAGCTTCCCCTAACAAGTGCTGCTCTTGAAGCTTCTAGAATGTGTGGAAATGGCCTTGTTCTTTGCGTGTTGCATAGCTACGCAGTACTGTGAGGTAGCTGATCTTGAGTCTTCTTCGAAGTGCATAGCTGTCTCAACAGTACTTTAAGGCCTGGGCTTTGTTAACATTATAAAAAATATAACCCCGAGATGCTGTTGTAGTTTCTGGGCCCAGGCCTAACGCTGCATCCCTCACCTCAGCCCACCACAAGCATCATGAGTGGGATGCAGTAATGGAGGTGGGATGTGGTCAGTGGCCTGGTCCTTTCTGACCAGTTATATGGTCTTTCCAACTAGAAATCACTGCTTTTCAAACAAGTAGCTCCTCAATTGGCCCCCCAGGGACCTAACGAGTGCACCCTGGACCAGGTGTACCAGCAGGAGAAAATACCCACGCCAGTACTGGAAATGAAACCCAGTCTCCTGCTTGCTAAGTAACAGTGCTACCACCGCTCTATATTTTTTTCTAGTATCGTTATGTGTTCTTTAAATTTCTGTTATTTTTGTATGCCAACCATTGCCCACACATGGCTTGTGTGTTTAAAAACACTAGCAGTAAATTGGTTGGCATAAAAAAATAACAATTACTATCCAAAGGTTATTTAAATCCGGGACATAAAATATTTAAGATTGTAAATTGCCCTTGTAGTACTTTTCAGGCGTGAATACGAATCAGTTGGGGAATTACTGGCAAGTTGCCATGGTACCTCATGGTTAGAGCATCCGTGTGTGAAACAGAAGAGCCATGGTTCAAGTCCTATGCCATTAAATTTTCAGTCCTGATTCTATCTCTCAAACATTGCCCACACGCGGCTTGTGTGTTTAAAAACACCAACAGTAAATTGGTTGACATATAAAAATAACAATTTTCTAATGTTATTTTATTAAATAAGTACTAGTAAGATTCCAATAATTTTAACATGATATATGCACATATGTATCATCTGTTTTGACATTTTCTATGCCACTTAACTAACAAACAGGTTTATTGCAGGTTGGATTACTGTGGGATAGCAATGTTGATCATGGGATCATTTGTACCGTGGCTGTATTATGGTTTTTACTGCCAGTTCCAGCCAAAGCTCATCTACTTGAGCATAGTAATCTGTCTGGGAATTTCTGCCATCATCGTGTCACTTTGGGATAGGTTCAGCGAGCCAAGGTATCGCCCTCTCAGAGCTGGTAAGTATGCACATAAACTTCTCTTCTCCTTGCTGAAAAAGTTCCTGAATTTGAAATATATTTGCTGTTATCATGTCTGGAGTTTTAAGTTCCAAACACCATTTACTAAAATAATGAATAGAGATACTTTTGAGCACATGACATGAGAAATTTTCCAAGTCCAAAGGTTCATCAATGCATATGCACTAGCAGACTTAAATGACCAAAAATTACTTGCCTTATTGCTTCTAGCATAGCAGTCAATGTACTTCATTTGCAACAACCATAGCCAACCTCTGAAAGAAATTGTCGTACATATGCACAACAATTGTGTACCATCATGTGGAAGCAATTATTAGCCAGTCTCTTTTGAAAAGTCGTGACCATGCTTTCTCTCTGGTTTTATTTGCTTCTTAGTGTTAATTACAATTTATTTTTAAAAAACCTTAATATAGATGCATATAAATTGAAAAATATGTGAATATTGCTCCAACTTGTAATAATATTAATATTAATATATTAATATTAATAATATTAATCACAGGACTAGTTTCGGAAAGGGTTCTCTCCATCATTCAGCTGTTAATCGACTGGTTCAATATCAGGTTACTGCTTTCCCCTTCTCTCATTGCCTGGTCTGCTGTTCTTCCTATTGGCTAGTCGTAAGACCTCGTCTATGATGCTGTGACTGATTTATCTGTCTTTGTATTTGACGTTTCTGATGTGTTTCTTGATTCTGATTTCCAAATTTCTTTTTGTTTTGTCGCTATATATATTATGGCAGTCTTCACAGTTGACATGGTAGATTCCTGACAATTTAATACTTGGAGTTGTATTTTTTAGAGGGTGGTTGAGTAAATTTCTAACATTATATTTATTTTGTAGAGCCAATTTTATATTACAATCGTTAAAAATAATTACTAGTTGGAGGAGAATGTGATTAGAAATACATATTTTTCAATTTATTAATGGTCCGCTGTTTTATGGCAATGTATCTGTGAAAATTAAAAAATCCACAGCTTTCTTCTAATTGCTTTTCTTCCGCACACTCAGAACACAAAGTAAATAGTATGCACAAAATGTCAATGTCATATGTCAAACCATTTTTAAATTATTAATATATTTATTAATAATAAATCACTTTTTGATATGCTCATATGAAATGACTCTTGGACCCTACAGTTTATTGTATCCCTCCTAAATTTTTAATTTGAGTTCAATATACAAATATAAAGAACTTATCATACCAAAATTGCTTAGATTTAATTAGTTTAAGAGAAAAAACCTTTTTTTGTATATTATTTATCAATATTTTCAATTTTTTCAGTATGAGTTATGAAAAATATTTAATTTCACCTCAGTTATTTAATATTTTTTAACTAGCACACGACAAATTTTAATACCTTAATCTCTGAAAGTCTCCTGAAAATTTCAAGCTAATAAGTTATAAACTGGGGTCCAAGGAGCATTTTGGATAGTGAAAAATGCTGAAAAAAAGAACAGAGAAAAATGAATTTTAAAGTTTAACAGTATGTCTTTGTTCTTTACCTAAATCCAATCAACTTGCAATTCCCCAGCACCATATGTGGGACTCTCTCTGGCTTTCTTCTTGGTCTCAGTAGCAGTTTTTTGAGAATTTTAAGTTTGCTTGGTTGTTTCTTAATATGAAAACTTTCCTTTCACCTTCACGTTGTTCACAAAATGTAGAAATTTGTTGTTCTTAGCACAAACTCTACACTATACACTTTCGCAATTATACACAAAATTCATAAAATATCTGCTTGTTACAGTTCTACTATAGACTAACAAATAACTTAATCTATTGACTACCTAAACAATATCTAATATATAACTGGAAAACTGAAATAACCTGGCAAGATTATAGAATTACGGAACACTGACTGCATTTCTCTGTTTGGAAGCAAAACATGTCAGATTTGCGGCATTTCAGCTCGCATATTGAATTCTTTTCAGAGCAGCCAACTTACAACCTTTCTGAAGCAAAATTCCCTGCAAGAGACCAAAATCAAAACCAGCAAAAATGAAAAATGCATTTCAAAGCTGTGGCAATGAGGTTTAGTGAGGAATGCTCACCAATATTAGGGCATTTAAATGCCCTCATGGAGCTTTAAAAATGGCTGATATTGAGGAAACTATACAAAGTATAAGCATAATAAAAAATGCAAAAAGTAAAAATCAAAATTTTTGGCAATTTTACCAAATTTCACCGATACATTGCCTTCAATGCTTCATTTTCGTCAGTTTTATAGATACATATGTCTTTTTTTCAGGACTTTAAAATATCAGAATCTGATATGCTTATGTATTTCATCACTAACTTTGTTGTGTTGTTTCAGGGGTGTTCATGGTTTTTGGCTTGAGTGGGGTAGTTCCAGCAGTGCATTATGCCATTTCAGAAGGCTGGGTGAGTGCAATATCTCGAGCGTCATTGGGTTGGCTCATTCTTATGGGTTGCCTGTACATCCTTGGAGCTATGTTTTATGCTCTTAGAGTGCCAGAGCGATTCTTTCCTGGCAAATGTGACATCTGGGTAAGTGCATAGACATAATGAGTGTTTTGATCAGTTAGAATGTTATTGTAGCTGCAAGTAGCTTGTCGGTCTGGGTGGCTCAGTTGGTTAGATGCTGGCCTGCTGATCCCAGGGTTGCAGGTTCAAATCTGGCCCAGAACGATGGTTTTAAGTGTGCTTAAAAACAACAGCTCCACGTCAGATTTACTGGCATACTAAATAACTCCTATGGGACAAAATTCTGGCACACCAGCGACACTGATGTGATCCTGGCAATTGACAGCGTCGTTAAACAACAAAATGATTTTAATTTGCAAGTAGCTTCTTGTTTGGGAGCTGATTGCAGCCGTTCTATTGAAAGTTGGCTGTCCCAGATTCTGTATCCTGTTGTAACAGTTTGTTTGTGCAGCATTGTCATTTTCTATTTCTATGAAATCAATTACCATGTGCTAGTCTTGCAAAAACTCAAATGGATCAACCGATTTTAATAATTTTGTTTTTTGTTTTGTTTGCCTTAATACTAGGATGGTTTAGAAAAAAAATTAAAAAAATTGAAATTAGTAATGTTGTATGGTATTTACCACTTTGGAATTATTTTCAGCATATGGCATTTGTGGCGAGCCTATCGTTTGACAGCTGAATCTATCAAATTTAAAATAGTTTTTTGTAAAAAAGAAAAAGTGGAGTTTGAGAATAGATTTCATTAAATCAACTTTAATTACATTTTGTGAATATTCATTTTGGTCAGCTATTAAGCTATGGTGCGGTTTTGTTTTAAAAGGATGTTATGGCTTTGTTGTTGAATCTTATGTTATGATGGAAGCTATTGAGGAGACCCTTTTACTACCTCGGGTTGCATTGCAGGGCAAGACAAATTATTAGACTTGATCTCTTTGTTAAATTTTTCATTTGCACCTTTGTAGATTACTACAGTCTGAGTTTTAGCACAGTTTAAAACTTTTTAGTTTTAACTAGTTTATTATTCTTAGCATGATCAAGATTTTTAATTGAAATATTTAGCAAAATTTCACTAAATGCATAGTCTATCTTTGTATCTCATCAATTTAATTGTATTGTATTATTTAATACGGAATATATAATTTAGCTTTTAATAGTCAAATTGGTCAGTAATAATTTCCTCAGTTCTAAACCTTGGTCCACTAATATTCAATTATTATTCAACAATAACTTATTTGAACCGCACATCAAACAAGATGTCTGTTCTGTTCAAAGACGGCAGACCAAGAGAAAATCTAATATTATCGCATTGCTAAGTGACATGTTTGTCATTTTGTAACGTCGTATTTTGTGTTTTGCTATATCTTAAATTTGCTAAGATAACGATATTAATTTGGCTTTTTGACATTTCTGACAAGAAATACATACAAAAGAACCCTTAATTACATAAACACAACTGAAAAATAATATTTAACAATAATTATCATCCTTATAAATAGACAAGCTTCTTAACAATGAAAGAATGATATGGGACAAACAGAGTCAAAACATATATGAATAAATCCAAGTTCATGATTAATTTAATTATCTCTGGGACAAAGATATACTGTTTCAGGTAAATTGACTTTGCAGGCTTAGAAATAAACAAAAACAATTCATTCAAGTTTGTTTTAGCGAGACTGAAGGAATTAGGACAGACGTAGACATAACCACAAAATGTCTTTTAGCAAAACTTGAATTTTTTTTAGGATTTCAATATTCTGAAGTTCTCAAGGTAAGTTCAACAAATTTGAGTGACTGAAGACAATTCTGTGTTGTTTTAGAGTATTCATTACAATGCCAAGGAGAGGACAAGCTGAAATATTACATATGGTGTTTGTGGGGAATCTATCGTTCAGCACCTCACAATTTCAATTGAAAACAGACTGTCATGTTGCATAACGTCAATCAACCTCGACTGTGCAAGGGAACAAGACTAGCGTACAAGGAGAGGATATTTTGTTTCCGCGCATCCTGGTGATTCCAACAGACTTGCCATTAGATTTCAAACGACTATAATTCCCCATGCATTTGGCTTTCGCTATGACCATCAACAACTCACAAGGCCATTCGTTGGAGATTTGTGGAATTAAATTGGAGTTTTCGTGTTTTGTACATGGACAACTATATGTCACATATTCTCTTGTCAAAAGCAATCATCTTTGTTTATTTATGCACAGGAAAACAAAACAAGAAACATAGTGTATAATATTATCAATCTCAATGAATTGGAGTTGGAAGGTTGATTAGGATTGGTAATCACTAATCACTTATGAAGAGTTACAGTCAAGTTAGTTTTACGTGGTACGAGGTTCACCGGGTCATCTGAAAACCCCTAGCACAACAGCCCATGAAGGGCCAAGACTTGCTGTCCAGCCACTGCATCCCCCACCTCTGCCCACTACAGGTGTCATTGGCGGGGTGCAGTCATGTAGGGTGGGACGTGGTTTGTGCCACGAGGCCTCCTGGCCAGTTATGCGATCTTCTCGACCTGGGGCAGCTACTTCTCCATCAAGTAGCTCCTCAATTGGTCCCCCCGGGATCTAACGAGGCTGAGTGCACCCTGTGCCAGACCTCCCAGAGGGAACAAGATCCCCATGCTGGTACCGGATATTGAACCCAGGTCCTCCACGCTAGCAGCAAGCGCGCTATGGAGGCGGTCTTTAGTTGTATATGCTGTTATAATATATTGCAATACAAGTGCGTCATTGAAAAATGAGCAAGATTTGAAAATAGGAGACAAAAGATAAAATTGATTACCACCAGCTGTTAAACATGGCATTGTCAGAATCAAGGGCAAGAAAGAGAATGGCTATTATTAACTCCTGAGTGTTATGCAGATGTGCACACACTCACACATTGCGATATATGGCTCAAAAGTATCTAATCTATGACCGGGAAAAATAGATTATTTTCCTGATGGGATTAGGACCCTAATCCCCTCAGACTTGTCCCTTTGCACATTGACACTCTTAGCCCACTACTCCTTTCACTTCTGGAAAGCTTCTTTTGGGATGGTGCTCAATTCCACCATCACATTCCTCATTATCGCTTCTCTGCTCTCAAAACGGGATCCTATCAGTAGCATCTTGTTTTGGAAACAACCAGAAGTCACAAGGAGCCATGTCCGGAGAGTACGGAGGTTGGCAAATGACTGGAAGTTCATGTTTCACCCAAAAAGTGTGGATCAGTTGCGATGAATGTGCTGGAGCATTGTCATGATGCAGCTGCCAGGTTTTTGCCCTCCAGAGGTCTGAACTGCTTCACAGAGACAGCAGAGAACATTCTCATAGTACTCCTTTGTCACTGTTTGTCCTTCTGGTGCATTTTCGTGAAACACAACTCCACGGATATCAAAGAATACTTAGCATCATCTTGATTTTGCTTTGCACCTGTCATGCCTTTTTTAGCCTTGGAGACTCAGGATACTGCCATTGCGACGACTGCTTTTGGTTCTGGGTCATACCCATAAATCCAAGCATAATCTCCAGTTACCATAGCATTCAAAAACTCAGTTTGAGTGTTGCAAATGTCCAGCAGGTCTTGTGCAACCTCAAGACGGTGTTGTTTCTGTTCCACCGACAAGCTTGGGCGCAGATTTTGCAGCCACTGTGATCTCATTCAAATCATCAAGCAAAATTGCATGTGTGGAATCTTTACTGATCCCAACATCTTCAGCAGACGTCAATCTCCCAGTATCAAATCTCTCACTTTCTCAAAACAGCAGCATTTTGAGTGGTTTGTGGCCTCCCAGAAGGCTCATTGCTCTCCACTGAAGTGCGACCATTTTTTTAATCGGTTGAACCACTCTTTAATTTGTGTTACCACATAGCATCATCTCCAAACACTTACTGAATTAACAAATTGTTTCTTTTTGAGAATCATCTAGTTTTTGGCAAAATTTGATGTATTTTTGCTCAATTCGTTCAGTCATCTTGCGAGAAAACTAAATGTTACAAATGCTCATAACAGTACCTCACTTGGCGACCTGCAGCCAGTTAGTGCAAAATTAAAGCATGTGCATTAAGGTTCCTCTTGCCACTGTGCACAGTGGTGCTGCTGCCATAGCATCATACTGTGTGTGGCAAAAGTTAAGGTTGAATACTTTTTAGACAGACCTGTATTATTATTTATTTATGCCAACAAACTTACTGTTGGTGTTTTTAAACACAGAAGCCATGTGTTGGAGAATTCAATGTCATTCTGGCAGGTTGTCACAGTGGCTTAATGGTTAGAGTACACACCTGGTAAGCGGAAGGTCTGTGGTTCAAATCCCAGCTGTGGCATTGAATTTTTCAGTTCCAGTTGTACCTCTCAGACCTAGTATTTTAATTTTGTGATTGTTTTTCTAATGATGATTGTTGGTCCTAACTGTTACTGTTGTTTCAGTTTCAGAGTCATCAGATATTCCATGTACTGGTGATTGCAGCTGCCTTTGTTCATTATCATGGAATATCAGAGATGGCAATGTATCGCATGACAGTAGGAGAATGTCCTACACAACATGCGGCTGCTGCAATGGCCTTCTGATGCCGTCCACAAAATGAATGGCAGTTCCCACATCATAGCTGACATTGTTATTTATAGAAAAATACAAATTGTCTGTGCAAGCATCTTCAAAATATAAAAAATATGTGATGGAAACAGAGTGGAAGAAAGGACGCAGTGAATTGGAAGAGGACAGGAGATCTATGATACTGTTGGGTTTTGTTTTAGATGATAGACGAAATTTCAGTCTTAAGAGAGCTCCTAATCTCTTGTCACTTCTGCACAGAATGAAGTTGCCAGCAAATTTGTGTACAGCAAAAGGCACAAAGCAATCAGTTAAACTTAGTACAAAGTGCAGCCTTAGTTAATTATGCAATGTTTTGCTAATTTCTGGTACATTATTAAAGTGTGTGTTTCTTTTTGTCAATAGTCAAGCCAATATATTTAATTTATATACATCTGTGTGGAGTACTGGTCATATAAAACACAAAAATTACAATGTTTGAGATGTTCAGTACCAGGTGTTCACTATTTTCAGATTTTGATTTGAATTTAATGATGTCATTGTTATGAAGTGACTCATACAGTGTGTTCTTTAAGTCCCTCCACAGTGAGGTGTGCGGACCCAATGCATTTGTGATGGTACTGATTGAAATGAGTCTGCAGAAAGCAATAGAAAGAAGAAAACAATGAATACCATAATTCAATGAAAAACTTAGGCTATTAATAGTGAAGCAATACAAATCAACAAATAAGAGACTAAGCTTCACTTATCTTTGTATTTTGTGTAAGTTGTTCAAAATTAAACAAAAAATGTGTTTGAATTTTCAACAACTTAACCAAATAAAAGATAAGTAAAGCTTATTTTCCAAGTATTTGTTATATTTGTTGATGATTATTATTAGGAACATTTAAGTCGCACTGGATTATCGCAATTACATTCAAGTAGCGTGTACTTGCTAGGTAAACAATGCCAGTAACTCACAGAAGATATTGAATCCGTGTCAATGAATCCTCACATTTTAACCCTTAAATGCTAACATGAAAATATGGCATTAACGGTAACATCTGTCTGGAGACACAAAATCTTGCATTTTACGCCCACTTTAGTGAATCTAACAATTTAAGAGACCTTGGGACTGAATAAATGTTCCCCAAATCTTCAGTCATTGGTTGTCAGTGAAATTTTTTAGGTTCCATCATTTTTAAAGGTTTAGCGCAGGCTGTAAATACCATGTGCACTACCTTTAAATGCCCCCTTTTCTGCTTAACCACCCCTCTCCGCTGAATTTAGTTGTTTTTGAGCCCTTTTGGCCCATATTTTATTCAAATATTGCTGAAAACTTATGTAGCGGTATCTTGCACTGCTATCTGATGAGATGCCAGTGAGCTATTACTACGTATTCAATATAAAATCCGAAGTGAGTTTTAGGTCAAACAGGTAATCTGACCCATGATCATGATGCATATCTGTAGAAAAATTGGTTTTTCTAGACATTACATTTTTTAATACACTACGTGCTCCAGCTGCATAAAATATTGTGCTATGATCCTAGAATTTTTCCCTCATGTACTATATTAATGTGGCTTCAATCTGACTCTCTGGTTTCAACATCTGAAAATTTGTTTAGCTTTAAAAAAAATTAAATGCACAAAAAAGGTTGTGAAAAATATTTTAAGTGTGCATCAAAGCAAAGAAATTAATTACTTTAAAAGTAACTATTTTTTCTTCCTGCCAAAGACTGATGGTGTTTCTTAGGCAATTAGAATTTATAAACTAATAAAACTGTTGTAATATTTTAGTTTTTGAGATGGCTGGAGTATTTTGAATACTAAGGTATTTTTGCACTGTGGATAAATTGAATAATTAATTCTCTCAAAATTATAAATCAAGTTGAACTGAAACTTTGTGTGATAGTTGTTGTTTTCTAGTGCCTTGCATCTGGCAATGAAGCCATTAGCATTCGTGCTTTCCAATACTTTTGAACTGTAGTTTCTTCTGATCTTAATGCTTCACAGACTTTGTGTGATAGTTTATAACATGAACTATACTTTCATACCTATAAAAATATAGAAAATTCAAAATTCAGTCCCAGAGTCCCTTAAAAGCTTGATAGATTATTAATACCAATATTTTGATTTCGTTCAAATCATATAATACAATCAGTTATGCAGAACTTACAAAATTATATGTTAGCCTTTGTGAGAAAATGGCGCTAACGGTAACAAGTCTGAGAGAATAAGATGATAGAAGTTTGCATTTTATGTCCAGTTTAGTGAATTCTACCATGTGAAAGCTTGATGAATTATTAATACTAATATTTTGATTCCGTTTACATCATGTGTTGCAAGAAATTATGCAAAAATTTTCATAATCAAATATTAGTATGTTAGACAGTAATATCCACCTGTGAGACAGTATGGCTTATGTGTGTATACTTTTAAAACAATACTATTGCGTCCTCACAATTCAAAGTTGAACTTTCAACTGAAGCATAGCTGAAATATAAGATCAAACTAACATAGTACACACGTCCACTATGCGTTGAGAATTTTGATATCCGTGTAACAGACGGATATTACCATTTAAGGGCTAAATTTCCTGCACATTAACATAGGAGGAAAGTAGCTTGCGGAACATGGTCCATGAAATTAATATGTTAGCATTGTTCTGTGTGTTAATCAACTGAGTTTGGAGTCATAACTGATTCAACAACTTTGTTTAACTTGCAATATTTGTGTTTGATTTAGTTAAAAACTTGCATTTTATTATTGCCAATTTCAGACAAAAGGAATAATCAGGTCTGCCTTTATTGCACTGTATCAGATTGGTAATCTGCAGTTTAAAAATGATTGCTTCAGTTTTTCTGTCTAAAAATCTCTGCCACAGTCTGGCAGTGACAACCAGAGACCGGAACTTAGGCAGAATGCCTTTTCAAATGTGTCAAATCTATCTTCAATTTGAAAGTGGATCTGTACGAATTATAACTTTGTGATTGAAATGCCACAGTTTTATGTTGCCTTTTTAAATATAAATGCCTATTTTATGAAATAAATGCCTTTTGTTGGCTTTATTTCAATTACCATTAGTCTGTGACAATGAAAGTTACTTCACTGAATGTATATTATTGTCTTTAAGTTGCAGACAATATAGGCGTCCTTCATTCAGTTCATTATTTTCTTTGCAACAATGAGTGCTGCCATGCAATTAAATGTATAGATAACAGAAAGTGTTTGAATTACTGCTTGTGTTTATTTTAAAAGGCAATAATGAGTGGGAATCTAACTTTGTTTTTCTTTCAGTTTTCATTGCAACATTGTTGTAGCTAACAGCAAGATCCTGAAATTTGGTGTTCCTTTACGCAGTAAATTACAAAGTTACGTTAATACTTTTGGACCTGACATATTTTGTACCGATGGTAAAGTACTCACATGTAAAATATGCAAGCAGTAGGTGAACTATGAAAAATATATCTTGTGATCACAACATATCGTCACAATGAAACACAAAAATTGCACTTTCCAAGCCTACTGCTTCCAATTGCAACATTGAGTCGAAAATCCGAGTTTACATTCAACTTACATATGTAAAGCTTTCCTCAGTGCCAGAATCCCTTTGTGGAAATTACAAAATCCTATGTTATCACAGGTTTTGGAGAAGTATACTAACCAATCAGTACCTAGCGAGTCAAGTTTGCAAAAATGTTACTTAATCAAATGTTATGATGACACAATGAAAATCATTAAAGATAAAATGAAAAATAAGATCTGTTTTAGTATTTATAATGCTTTTTTTTTCCTCCCTATTTTACCAATTTATAATGCCTTTTTGCCTGCCTATTTAGTGATTTATAATGCCTAAACTACCCATGTTGTACTAGGGATGGTGCTTCAGGCCATGGCCTTGACAGGCAGTGCAGCTTGGGAGTGTACCTATGGTACATTGGAGGGACTAAAAGATCACACTGTAGATCTCAATGTTACTTCAGTGTTGCTAATAATGCTTTCATTATTAATATTGTGAATGACTCACACGTGAGAGAACCACACTCACAAAAATTCAGATTGTTTGTTAATGGGTTGCTCCAACTCTTGCATTTCATCAAGCTGTCCCCATCAAATGTTCACAAATGCTGGGGGTCAGAAGATAAAGGCTACCATAAAAACAAAAGTTGCACTTGTGATATACAAGGCAATGGTTTCACATTTCAAAGCCAAGTTTTTGTACATGCTTTTCCTTTTTGTAAACATACATGCATTTTAACCCTTCCTGTGCAAAATTAGTTTGGTTCAGAATTTGACAAACTTGCTTTAAAATTGTGGAAGGCAACATAGGATCAATGTTGATAGAATTAAAGACTTGTCTAACGTTGCCATTTGTTATTAAAGAAAAACTTGTGCACTCTTAATTCTGGTTTACGTCTGCTGCTTTTCTTCCTTGGTGTTCACAATGCAACACTCCAGTCAAAAACACCAGTCTAATTTGTAGTTTAACAATGTTATTGATAAAGACAGTTGAATTCTCCTGCATTAGTTTGTTAAAAACAGTCAACACAATTTATTTCTTGCCACTTTTAACATTTTAAGGCCATGTATCTGTGAGAATTAAAAAATCCACAGTTTTCTTCTGATTGCTTTGAATTTTTTTCCACACACTCGGAACATAAAGTAAATAGTATACAGAAAGCTTCAATGTCGTATGTGAAACCATTTTTAAATGATTAATATATTTATTAATAATAAATCACTTTTTGATATGCTCATATGAAATGACTCCTGGACCCTACAGTTTATTGTATCCCTCCTAAATATTTGAGTTCAGTATTAAAGAAATTGTCATACCAAAATTGCTCAGATCTAATTAGTTTAAGAGAAAAAAACAATTTTGTATACTATTATTAATATTTTTTAACCAGCACACGACAAATTTTAATACCTTAATCTGTGAAAGTCTCCTGAAAATTTCAAGCTGATAAGTTATAAACTAGGGTCCAAGGAGCATTTTGAATAGTGAAAAATGCTGAAAAAAAGAACAGAGAAAAATGAATTTTAAAGTTTAGCAGTATGTCTTTGTTCTTTACCTAAATCGAATCAACTTACAATTCCCCAGCACCATATGTGGGACTCCCTGTTGCTTTCTCCTTGGCCTCAGCAGCATTTTTTGAGAATTTTTAGTTTGGTTGGTTGTTTCTTAATATAAAAACCTTCCTTTCACCTTCGCATTGTTCACAAAATGTAGAAATTTGTTGTTCTAAGCTAACCTCTACACTATGCACTTTTGCAAATTTATACACAAAATTCATAAAATATCTGCTTGTTATGGCTCTACTATAGACTAACAAATAACTTAAAACCTATTAACTACCTAAACAATGTCTGATATGTAACTGGAACTCTGAAATAACCTGGCAAGATTATAGAATTACAGAACACTGACTGCATTTCTCTGTTTGGAAGCAAAACATGTCAGATTTGCAGCATTTCAGCTCGCATATTGAATTCCTTTCAGCACAGCCAACTTAAAACCTTTCTGAAGCAAAATTCCCTGCAGTAGACCAAAATCAAAGCCAGTGAAAATGAAAAATGCATTTCAAAGCTGTAGTGATGAGGTTTAATGAGGAACGCTCACCAACATTAGCACATGTGAATACCCTCCTGGCGAAAAGTAAAAATCAAAATTTTTGGCAATTTTCACCAAATTTCACAGATACATTGCATTAAGTTCAGAATGCTTCACATTTAATGTCACTCAAACAGGCTGTGCTCATAGCTGGGTATCGTCTTGTATCAACAGAGAGAATTAAACAGAACTTTCTTTAGTTTTACTATTTCATATTTATAAATGTTGTTTTCTAATGCCAGACATTTGACAAGTCATTAGTCTTCTTGCACCCCAATATTTTTCATAGATATTTTCATGGCCAGCCAAAGTACTACAGATATTGAGGTGTTCCAAAGCCATTTCTTGATTTAGTTTGCGTACTGGGCAGATTGGAGACTGGAATATTGCAATTGTGTGTAGATGTTTGGCCAAACAGTCATGACCTGTTAACGATCTAAATGCAGCTACAGACGATTTGCATGGAAGGTCTGGAATTAACTGGATTTTGAAGCAGGGGATAAATTTATAAATATTGGAATATTATAAAAACTCATCTATTTATAAATGTTTGATGCATATACCTTCTGAAAACTCTCAGATAATCGCACATATTTAAGACACCATATTTTTAATTAGGTTTCCAGCATATCATTGGCTGCTTAATGACATGTATTTACATTAAGTTCGGTTCAAAGAGTGTAACGATAATAGTTTAATACATCAGTGAAAAAGAATTTTTAGTCATTTTAATCATAAAACAGCTTTAACAGCTTGTTAAGTCCCAAGAAAACTTAAGCACAGTAAACTCTGTTTAACCAAATTTATGGGGGCTGAGCCATTTTCAGATAATCAATGGCAACGGGCTCAAGCAGCGAAAGAAAACTAATGTATTCCAAATACATGTAATAATATTACAGTATAATAAATATTTTATAACAAAATTTACTTGTCGTGTGATTTAATTATAAATTTCTTTGGACATGTTTTGCAATATTTTTAATATTTGTATTTCTTCTCTGTCAAGAGCTTTAGTTTTTGTGTAATATTGTTGAATAAACTATTAGTACCTACATATAATATTAAACTATGCATTATAGTATTTACAAAGACTATTTTATTTATTCTCTTTGCCGTCTGATAAGCATTACATCTGTTGGTATTAATTCACTACTTTGTTCCACTAAATGCAAGACAACTTAAAAAGTTTCATGTTATTCATTGTACCATAATTCAATATTCCTTGTTAAGATTTCTTCTTTTTGCTGATATGTTAAAACAAATAAACCACACTGACCAACACACTCAGTCTGCGTGCAAGCAGAGGACAATTTGTTGAGTAGGGCACAAGGTGTAGCTGCATGCAGTATCTGTATTGGAATTAAGGGTTGGAGCAAAACAACATTCCCAATTGTTGCAACAATGTTCCCAGCACAAATTTGAGTTATTGTTCCTTTCATTATTTCTGTTGTTCTTTTTTCGGTAAAACACTGTTTGGTTAAATGGGGTTTTATTGTAATAATAAAAAAAATAATTTTGCATGTTCAAATTTCTTGCAGGCATTTTCATATGCTTCCTGTAAGTTGTAATTGGGTTGTGTATGTAAAACAGCAGCATACATTTCTTGCAACACATGGGCAAAAGCATTACAGAGAAGCTTTGCTTATATGTTTTCCAGGGGACCAAAGGAAAAAAACATAAGAAAATGCATAAATAAAAGTCTGTAAATAAAAATTTAAAAATTAACACAGCATATGGGTTATAGTTAACAAGTGAATAACAAGAAATAACAGGATTGTTTAACTATAATTGGCAATATGAAACAATACAAACAAGAGAAATGCATCCAAGTAAAAATAAATATGTGCAAATAAAGTTAAGTCACTTTACATAAAGCCCGTGGTGGTAAGGTTTTTTCCGAGGTTTTCCCTTATCCTGAGAAGACAAACATTGGTAACTTAAAGTTCTGTGAACTTTGGGCTCATTTGAGCATCATTTCATCCATTTCATTCACTGTCCAATATGATACTACATTGGAGGACATTAATAACCAAAAAAATTTATGAAGTAGTCCGTTATCGTGGCTTGTTTTTTGGTGGCCAAGTCCATGGCATGAACAGTATTTTCAAACCAGTACAACTTGACCATTATTTCCTCAGAAACATTATGGCACATCACAAAATGTTTGATAGTTCATAAAGCACTAACAGCATCATTAAAATCCACCAGTTTATGGTACAGCTCTTCAGTAAACAGAGCAAGTACGGTTTGGTATTTCACAACTTTGCTCGAAAATAGCTGAAGCGCTTGCACATCCACGCTGAGGGATGTTTCCTGAGAAATTTACAAAAGTTTTGGCTTCAAATATTTCTCGATTTTAAAGAACAAAACCATTGTAAATGTATAAATGGTGCATTTTGCTCTCAGCAACGTAAACTGTGATCATATAGGCATAAAAATCGTATAAATGAAAGTTGTATAAACAAAATAATAATATAGGATTTTACCAGGACTGCTGAAAAAAATGTAAGTGTAGAAAACATATAAAAGAAGTTTTACTGTAAATGCTTCTGAAAGATTCCTCTAACAGTAATGTTGTTTTTAATATTGTCTACTGTAGCTGTGATGTCAGTGTGAGAAGGAAAAATCTGTTGATAAATGAATGCCAGGTATTTGACATGGTGTTTTTGCATGAGGTTATTGAGCACTCTTAAGGCACTAGTGTGAAGTACCAGATGGTTTGGTTTAATTGTAAGTGCATATAAAAAGCTCACATTGAGGCACACAAGTCTCTTGCTGCAGACTCAGTTGCAGGCAAGTTTTGTATACCTACATTCCAAATGACTTTTAGATACTATTGTCAAGTATGTTAACCAAAATGTCTTTGAAGAAACCATTCGCACAGTTGTATGACCATTATTATACTGGAGCGAAGGTACCTAGAAATAAAAACTTTAACATATATTTAAAAAAACAAAAAAATTTTAAATAAATTTAGCAAGGTAGTACAGCTTTAATATATTTTCCTTTATTCCTTTTATTTATGTTTCTGAAGATTATAGAAGAGTAAACCAAGATAAACATTAATACTTGGGATGGGTTACATACTACTCGGCCACAATATGAAAGCACTTGAAGGAGGGCGCCACAGTTTTGTTTACTACCTTAAGTCTAGGGATCTGCACGGAGCGAGGGAACACGAGGGGAATGTACAGTCACACAATGAAAACAGTACTCACCTGCTGATGTCTTCACATTAGCAACTTATCCTTTCTTGCCCGGCACCAACAAATATTATGCAAAAGAACATTATTTGAGGCAGGATCTTTTGGTGGTAATTATTTGAAAAATTTGCATTAATAATTTAAATTAGTGGTGTTTTCTGTTGAATATTATACTGAAAATTTCCATTGCGCCAAAATTTTCGGGTAAAATTAATACACATAGACATTACTGAAATTAAAATTAACAGGTATGTAATGTTACTGTAACATTATTGTTCAAAATTTTGCCAAATTGAAACATTTATTTTATTATTACCATGACCTGAATCACTACATGCATGTCATGCATCAGACATCAGGGCCATTGCCCATTAATCAGCATCACCAAATTACAACATACAAGTTGTAACACTTTCATTTTTCACTGTCCTTCTGTCTGTTACTCTGTTACAACCAAGTTATATGTAGAAAAAATCGCGCTGCCAGCATTTGATACTGATAACCAAAGACATTGAAGAACTTCTCTTAGAAAAGGTAGTAACATTCACCTTTTGGTTTGAGTGCTAAGAGTGCTGTATCAAATTTGCTATTATGCCCTAACTGTTCAATAATGGCACAAGGTTCTCTGTGCTTTGTTTATTGCGGCATCTTTGATAACACGGAATGTGACCTTAAGAGATAACCTTTTATTGTAGCCTCACCAATTGTATTGTTGGGAAATTTTCTTTCCCTGCCAATAATATTTATGTTGTAGTATTGTTAGAAGTTGATCTGAAAGTAAGCCGGGTTGTTGAATTCGTAAGAATTGAATGTGAATTCTTTCACTATTATTAAAATCAAAACATAAACACTAGCAACAATGAGTCAATGAATAAAGACTTATATTTCTAAGCAACATTTTAAAAAAGTTATACAACATATTACCACATAAAACAAAGCAATTATGATCATATTTTCAGTAATATCACTAATGAATTATGTTTATTGGAGACTCAAGAAACCTTACGATATAATATTGTAGCAACACTGGCATTGCTTACAGTTCAACTGTCTTGTTGATAGTAATTTTGAACTACTGGTGTTACTCTGTTTACATCGTTAGCACATCTCTTTGCAAGCATCTCCGCATTGGTGATGTTTTCTTTACATGACTGTACCTCCGAAACGCCGCCTACTTGTGACGTATATGTGTAGTAACTCTTCGCACCGAGTGCACTCATATTGTGGCTGACTAGTAACTGCTATTATTATTATTATTATTATTATTATTATTATTATTATTATTATTATTATTATTATTATTATTATTATTATTATTATTATTATTTATTATTATTATTCAGAGATAAAGGTGCAAATGTCGATGTAAGCTATAATTTGTTTATTTATGGTTCATTAGCTTTGTTAAAAGATATAGATTTTCTGTTGTATAGCGCCACTGCTGCACCGACATTTCAGGAACAAAATGGAAAATATACCTTCAAAATTTAAAACAGCATTAAATGAGAGTTACAAAAACAGATGAATATTTTGTGGGTGTAACATTGAGTCATGTGCAAACAAACATCTGTGTTAGATTTTCAATTTTTTTTCCCTATTGTATGTTGCTTGAACTATGTGATCGTATCGCAATGGACCTGGCTCTCGTGTGGCAGACTGTTAACGTTTTAGATGTTGGGCTGAGTGGGTCAGTTGCTTAGGCGCTGGCCTATTGATCCCAAGGTCACAGGTTCAAACCCAGTTCTGACATAGTTTTTTTTACCTTTTCAGTACTGACATACGTTTAGCTGAGCACACTCCTCTTTATTGAGTTCTTCTTCACTTCATGGATTAGGCTCTTGCCTGTTCTGTTTATTGAGTTAATTTCATAAATATTCAACATTTTAAAAACAGCAGAAAGTCATGCAGAACCATTGTAAATTAAATAGAAACTCACCAGAAATAACGTAGACTGCAGCAATGTTCCAAATTTTCCAATTTGTCACTTTGAAAATATTAGTAGGAAACTATTTGCAAGCAACAGGGTTGTCCATAAGAAGGCCACTAATGTAACTAGTTTTTACTGTTTTTGATTGTACTATTTTTCCACAAAATACTAATGTACTAACTTAGGGTTGTCTGAATAATCAAAAATGAAATTTTCAGGCTATATATATATATATAGATATATTGTATATAGATATATATATATATATATATATATATATATAGGGAAAAATTCAAATAGACTACAGTCACCCATAATGTCTATAGAAACTCCTGAGTTGTCCTTGTTGAAGTTTTGGACTCGGGAGTGAAGTTCCCACTCCTCCGCCAAACAGAGTATGTGGGTACTTGCTTACATGACTACATGTTGATCATTTTCACTGCAATTAGATCAATCATTATTATAAGGAACGTAAATATCGCTGTCACTAGTCTACAGACTTGATTAATCACAAAAGCTGATAGCAGAGTCTCAAAATCTAATAATTCATTACAAGTGACACGTCATACACACCTTTTGAAGAAGTCATTGCTCACTACTTTGGAATACCCTGATTATACTGCAGCATAAGGAACATCTGATAAAAAAATATGATGCACCAACTTAAGTTCTTTTCCTTCAGATGTACCAACATGCTAACAGAGTTCAAATGCTTTTATGTGTAAATTTATCCATTTAAAGTTGTAATTCAAGATAAGTTTACTGTAGCATGGCTGGAATGTTTTTGTGTAGCTAATTTAGTTATCTCGACCATAGCAGTGAAAAAGTTAAGTGTGCTTAAAGGTGACAGCCCCATGCCACTAGATTTACTGGCATGTAAAAGAACTATTGCAGGACAAAATTCCAGTACCTCAGCAGCGCTAATATGATCCTGGCAATTGGCAGCATCATTAAGACAAAATGTTTGTTTGTAATTTTAACAGAATCTTCCGGGCTGATTTGCCATGGTGTGCTGGAGTAATTTGGTCCAGACTTTTCGTCCACTACTGCGGTGGACATCATCGGTGGCGTGGTCGAAGTCTTCTTGGTGAAGGTACAGTTGCGACACAGACGCAAGAACCAATGCCAAATTTAGTCCGTTAAATCCGAAGTCCGTTGAACAGATGTCCATTAAACCGAGAGTTTACTGTATTTTGTATGCAGCACATCTAGATGAATGCTGCATAAGTTAGTAGTGGCAGCACTATGAAATCATTATGAACATAATACAGTAAAAGCTCATTCATCTGGACTAACTGGGACCAAAGGCAATTCAGAAAATCCGGAGAATCTTGGGTAATAAGCAAAACCAAATTCTTAAATAAGCAGACATCATTTACGATGATAAAAAACCTTGTCTTGTAACAAAATTATGTACAGTACATGATATGTATTGTTTAAAAGACATTAAAAAAATATAAATATCTTAATCACATAAAATCACGACATTTCTTAACAAAGAATTGATCCACAGTCTTCCGTTTTAAAAACATGGCATTTGAACAAAGTATGGCCATGGAAACACTTTTTCCCTAATAGTTCAGCTGGAATGATATCAGGCTGGCGCTCCATGTACGCCGTAATGTTTGTCAGCAACTCCCAATTCAGCAGCAGTTTTCTTCAATGTTTCTCCTTTATCAACTTGATTAATAGCATCCAACTTTTTATCCATTGACACCACAACCTTTTATGTCATTTTAAACTTGTGCAGTGAATTGTACTCCCAAACACTTTGTAAGATACAAAAACAATCCTGTTGAAACACACATGATAAATTTAATGGTCCATGCTATTTGAAAACAGTAGCAAAACTGAGAAGATTGAGGGAGGTAGTGATCAAGGTCAATTTTATTAATAGTTGATGAGATATACCGTGTCAGCACCATCTAAATCTTTCTTAAACTCCACAGGCAGCATTTTACAGTACAGTACATATTATCATAATTTATTGCACAATTTATAAAGGAACCGTAAATAGAATCAAACACAAAAGCAGATATTTGGCATACATAGATATATTCTTGCTATCATAGTTAAATTCATTATCTAATGTGAACAATAAATTTAAAAAGGAAAAGAATATATATATATAAACGAGCAATTCTTGTATATATATATATAAAAATATATTCCATGCAACTTGGAAATGGCTCTTGATTTCAATCAAATATTGTGTTCAGATAAGGTTTTGCTTTTTAAGTTTATCTATATAGGTATTATTCCTAAAACAACGCAATTTTATGTAAAAAATAACATTTTTTATTCCAACTTCTACAGAGCAATTGAACTTCATTTTGGCTTTTTCTTCTCTTCTAATGGGCCGACTTCAACAAACGAAGTAGTGTTTTAAAGTCCTCTTCCAGGGCTATCAGAATACAGTAAGAAAATTGACCAAGCTATATTAGTTCATGCATAACAGTCACAATTACTCCAAACCTTATTTTGGCTATAATTTCACTGTTAATGGGCCAATTTCAACAAACAAGCCAGGATATTAAAGGTCTCATCACAGAAACGGCTCCAACAATTAGGATGAAAATTTATATTTAGTTAACATTTTGCTTTTCAAGTTTATCTAAATAAGTATCTTCTCCCAAAAAAAAACCACAATTTAAAAAAAAAAAAAAAAAAAAAAAAAAAAAAGCAAAGCTCGGTCACCCAGTTACTATATATACACAGGGTGGAACGGAAGTCATTACATTAATTTAAACCAGTGGTAGATCTTGATATTTGTAGCACATTTTGTATCTTACGTTTTTGTCTCTGACCATTTCCTACGGAGATCGTTTTGTTGAAAACAAGCTGGCGACACTACAGATTGTGTCACTTTCACTGGTTCAGTACATAAACAAACACTACTGTGCGGCCCGGGTTCGATCCCAGGGACCCGCATGTGGTATTCGTGGTGGACGAAGCGGCGTCACGGCGGGTTTTCTCCGGGTACTCCGGTTTCCCCCGCCATTTCATTCCACCGGTGCTCCATCTTCATGTATCATCAGTGTCACCGCCTGCGGTGCCGTAGTAGTAAAAGTGGGCGTTAAACACTACAACAACAAACACTACTGCTACCATGAATCTCGTGAATGTCTCCTATGTTTACTGTGCGAGTGTAGGCCAATCACAACTATTATCTGCCAAAACATTAGGGAAAGGGAAAGTGCTTGACCTGTTTACATGTGGAAATCAGGTAAATTGCCTCACCAACTTCAATGCAACGTTGTTGACGTACCTCACATCTGAAAAAGGTCCTCGGAGCATTCCTTCACTCTTTTAAGTGATTAATTATTTTGAAACCCTGCGTGATGTTCCATAATTACTACCGAAGCTATGTCAGAAATAAGTTACTCTACACATCTTACAAGTAACAAACTGTTATCTTCGTGCAGTCTTGTGGAATTACGCATCCAATTTGGAACAAAAACCATTTATTTTTTCGAAATTGGCTGATCAAAGAGCAAAATGCCAGTTTTTTTTGTTGGTAATGCTTGTATGAAGGACATGTTAGAAGGAGTGTAATGACTTCCCTTCCACTCTGTATACAAATCTGATCCAGGTTATCTGGAGATCTCAATAAATGAGGTTTTACTGTACTCCATATTTAAACTGAACAATTTAGAAATAAAATAAATATATTTCAGTTTCTTTATATGCAGAGCAAGCCGCAGTGTAGTTTATGATCCTAGTTCTAACCATATCAAACTTAGTAAATGGTAATCCCTGCAAGAAGTTTGTTATTCTGCACTCTGCTATACAGTTCTCCACTTTGAGTGAACTGTCAGGAGTCACATGTTGTTT
Organism: Tenodera sinensis; assembly: GCA_030765045.1. Classification (NCBI taxonomy): domain Eukaryota; kingdom Metazoa; phylum Arthropoda; class Insecta; order Mantodea; family Mantidae; genus Tenodera; species Tenodera sinensis. Next base: position 132,480,382 of record CM060970.1, read on the forward strand.
AAATGCTACTGTATCCATAAAAATGTTTTTTTTTTTTTTTTTAATTGTTCCATTTATATCCCGCCTTTAACTGCAGAGGTCATATTGGCGGCCTTGCCTATTGACAAATGGTGTTACACGTTTACGTTGGGTTTTTCTGTCTTTGGGGGTTTTCTATTCTTTGAATTCACACACACATTCACACTTTCATTCATACTCCCAGACTCAGGGAAGGATGAGGAATAATCCTGGCTGGAGAAAAATTCCTACCCCCCTGCCGGGAATCGAACACGGGGCCCCTAGCACAGCAGGCACCACAGGGCCAGCCCTATAAAAATGTTTGTTCTGTGAATATCTCAAATTTCACAAAATGTAACACAGACGTTTGTGCACATGCTTCACTTTTTGAGGTAAATTTTTGGCAGAAGTATTCACATTTAATATTCCTTCATAACATTTCATGTACAGTTGGTACTCTGAAAATCTATACCTTAATGAGGAGTCTGAGCTTATTTTAATAATAATTTCTGAAATTTTGGTTATAAAAAGATATAAAATATTACATAACTTTTGCATTTACTCAATTTCATTTAGCATTAGTTTGGTAAATTCTGTCATTCAAATCAAGAACAAATTTTAGTTAGCACCATCCGTTTTGTGTTAAGAGATGGCAGAGTATAACTTATGGTTGCAGTTTGAATATATTCATAATACAAAATGGAAAAATACAGAATTTGTACTAAATGTGGATGTATGGCAGGTCTCATGCCATTGACAGTGAGCATTTTCAGTCGAAAATGAACTCCTGCTGCTCATTTTCCAAATTGACACTTAAAATAAGTTTAGTTCTTATTTAGATCTTCAAAGCAAAGCTTTGACTACTATTATAAGCTTTGGTAATAGAAATAATGTACACATGTGGTCACATGTTTTAATTAAATTCAAGTAGTTGTTGAATGTGTTCTATTAATGTTGATACTATTACATTTAGAAAATGTTTGTGCTTGGAGCACGTTTCTTTTAAACTGATGTGTTTGTAATCTCTGTATGTAAGACTCTGGATTTACTAATGTTTACATTATTTGTGGAAATGTTAACGCTTAAATGTTCTGATAAAAGAGTTGCATACAAATTTGGATGTATAATATGGTCCTCTCTTGTTACTGCATTTTGGTATGCCTTCCAAACCTCCTTACAAAACCAATATGGTACAACTGCATTGTTGCCAAATTTCACTCTGCTTCAACAGAATGTACCAAGGCCACTGCATAACAGAAACTCTCGCTGAAAGAGCTGAACAGTGAAGTTGAAGTCACAAGTGTAAAGGTTGGTTCAGAACCACCGACAACAGTAATGAGAGACTTGAAATACATGCATTCAAATTGGAGTGTTCACAACCAATGGCAAGCCTTCGTGGGCCCAAAGAACGACAAGCAAGATGTGGCCAAGATTTGACTTTGGTGTTGCTGTTACTGGGTACGCATATAGTTCCGTTTTGTGTATACTAAAGATTTCTTCTTCCTTCAAGGTAGCAATTCTTCAAGGTGGCTGTGATATAAATGGCCGCTAGAGCTCTCACTAGTCACAATTCTGGGAAAATTAAACCAGAAAGAATTCTATATAATAAAAAATTATTTGTTGTTATTTAATGCTATGCTATAATGATATGCTTAACAATAATTTAACCTGTGGCACTACAGTCCATATCGGACCAGGGCCTGCCAACCCGATTGCCGGCCTCAAACCCACATACGCAAGGTAGAGGTGAGCGATCATCCAGCCGATACGGGGAGGAGATATGGTCAGCATCTCGACATCCCCAGCCGGAAGGTTGGCTTTCATGACCAGGTTCGCTTACCTATCGCAAGCTCTTCAATTTCCTCACGATGCTGAGTGAGCACCGGTCCTATACCCGGGACTTAAACTCTGCACCCCCAGAGGTGGGAACGAACCTGGGTCGCATTCCGTGGCAGGGAACCAAGGCATGATGCCCTAGCCCACTACACCACGGCGCAGGACGCTTAACAATAATGCTCAAACAAAAATTTGAACTCGCTGCTCGCACTATAAACAATAGTGCATTGCATGACTGTTGTGTTGCTCCAGTAAACAGTACAGGAATACTGGCCTTCATAATAAACAAAAACTACTTATTTAACTTATGTTAAAATGAAATGATCATTAAAAATATCATACTTATTCACTGTATTGGCCCAAAAATAAGCTCCACTTTTGGTTCAGATTTCAACAACAAAAAGTCTAGTTGCAGCTAATATTTGCTAACTGGGCTTTTTACTTACCTTTGGTGTTAAATTCTAAACTCATTTGCAATAATACAGTTAGTGCATGAGACTAAAACTGCATTGTTGCATAACAAAATGCAGTCAAACTTTTACCAGCATTTTGGTGTTCCGAGAGAAGGGGAAGAGTGAATAAATGAAAGTATGGCATGTGTTTGCTCCAATGTGGTTTACCATATGCTAGGAAAAATGTTCACATACATGTAAGTACAAGAAAATAACTCATTTTTCCATGGTTATTGACAAAAAATATGTTTTAACATCTTGCATTATGGTTGGCCATGTAAACTTAAAAGTTTGTTATTTTTACTCATTATTCCGGACATATGCAAATTAAAATACATATACATATGTGAACAAATTAATATGAAAACTTGCTTTCATGCTTCACTAAAATATACAATACCTGGACGTGTTTCAAGAGTCTTGCTCTCATCATCATCAGCAGCTGCTGACTGTTTGTCTGTAGCAATGGACTCTTGAAACATGCCCAGCTATTGTAAATGTTAGTCAAATGTGTTAGAGTTTTCCTGTTCCTTGTTTATTTTGTTTATACACTTCACTGTCAACCACTTGATAATGAATGAACACTAAACATATTAGTGGACGAGCCTCGAACCTCTGTCAGGAGATTTGGACCTGATTATAGCAACTCCAATTCAGAATGCATCATGTTTAGTTAAATAATTTGACCACGTGTGTACCATTATAGTAAGTAGATAGATAAGTAGAAAATGCTCACAAATGTTACTGTAGGTGATCTGGTGAAAGTATTTCAGTCTAACCTTACAGATATTTATTTACATAAAATGTGTTATGCTCTTGATTTAAATACTTTTATTTAATCTGAAGTTGTAAAACAAAAAGTGAATGCAGAATCTGCAGAGAACAAGGCCATTGCAGCCAATAGTGATTTTGGTTGGATATACGTTTAAGGTGATATAATATTTAATATGCGATGGTTAGGCACACTGTATAGTGGCCTGCGATGCAACTTCCAATGCAAGGCGAGTTGAAAGAAAGAGAAAATGTGTCATTCTCTTCTGAAGGTGGTGTATAGAAAAGTATGTAATACAAAAAAATATATTATATATATACAAAAGGAAAAATAAAAAGAGAATATGTATATGAAATTGTATGCCTTTTTCTCCTATAAGGACATATACAGGGCATGCAGAAAAACCCTAATGCTGGTGTCCCACGGTTCAACTTTCTGGTCCAAAGCATTTTGTACAACAAAAGTGCACCGTGAGACATCAAGAGTTGGATACAATTTTGTCCCATGCAATTTCTATCGTATCTTTTGTATCCAATTTGTTTGTATACAATGCGATTGAGAAAATAACCCATCAGCATGTGTAACGTAACAATATGGCAAACTGCGCAGGCAACATGTAGTCAGCTGTTGTATATGTACAGCTCGTGGGTATTTTAATAAAACGTTTAATTTTTCCTGGAAGATTCATTAACGATTTTTTGTGAGCATTAACATATATTACTGAGGTGGTTATTACATAGTTATATTTCATAAATAGTAAGAAATCCAGTTAACGTATTTTTTAAAATTTTATGTTATGAAATGAGTTCAAATCTCCTGTCCATCCATACTAAGATTAAAACCATTACAGTTGTTCTTATCTCTTTCACGTTTGTCTCATATTTGTGTCCTGGTGTGCTATTTTGCCTTCCACATGATGTAAAAGGTTGAGAAATAAATCTTCGCCAATTTGTAGAAAATTGTGATAGTTTTCCGGTTCCTGTAACCTCAATTCGTTTTGTAGTAGACCCAATATACCTCGGCCCGTGTCCTGTTCTCATGACCGTGTCTACCAACGTCTTTTACTTCTAATACATATTTTCTTCCTACTGAGACAGACTCGTGGAAATATATCCCAAACCTATACTTAATATAGCAATCGCCAAATTAATATTTGCATCTCCCATGTTCATTTCTCACGCTTGCTATGTGAACTGTCATTTGTATTGGACCAAAATTAATCATAGTGTGACAGACACTGTTTCTTTTGTGTTCAATTCCATTCGATACAAAAAGTTTGGTCAAAAAAGTTGGACCGTGGGACATTATTAAATGTTGCATTTCACCTAAAAATTCACTACTAGGATTTCACGCCTTGTGATTCCCTGAATCCAAAATATTTTGTTACAATCACATGAGTTTCTCTATTATTATAACATATTATTCTTTTATCTATTTCATGTTGAGATGAACCTTTTCAAGAAGATATTGCATATTTTCTTACAGCTACATGGGAATGGGGAATATAGTAGGCTTTAAGGCGAGACAGTACTTAAGTTTGGTAAAAAAAAAAATTCCTTTCTCTTTTGTTAAGGTTTAAAATGTATAGAATAAAAACATGCCATCAACATTTTTATCTGGGCAATACTTCACTCCTAATTTCACATAGGTGTTGATAGGCAGGCACATGAGTGTCAGCAGACTTTTTTCCAGGGGGGGGGGGGGGGGGCACATGTTGGAAATTTGCAATCATATAATATTAAATCATTATTTTATTGTCAAAATTTATAATATTTGTTGCAGATAACCGTATTAATTTGTGCTAAATAAAAATTGTTCTTTACATCAAAATTAAAATAATAGTTTAATAGTCAGTAACTGGCTGCACATTACGTGCACCAACTTCCAAGGGGGGGCCGCGGCCCCCCTTGCCCCCGTTTCACGACGTCCATGGGCATCAGAAACTTTACCGTGACTTCATCACTAGTGGTCACAGATTTTACAACTAACTCTGAATTTCCAAGTTTTCTTTTAGCTACTGGCACCACAACCAATGTTCAGCCTTCACTTGTGTTTCCTAGAAAAAAACATACAATTGTATGAAGCACCAATGTGTCAATAACACAGTTTTTCTCAGCTTTACATTTTTACTTTCTCTACTACATATAGTATGTAGAGGAAGTATTGTATTCCACCCAAAAATTCAATGTCGAGATTTCACCAAAAATGTGTTTTATGGCCTCCTGAGCCCCAAAAAATCATTTTTAGAAAAATGTGTGTGTGTACAGCAGAACTCAAAAACAAAAAGTCGGTTAAAAACCAAAGTTTGTATTTAGGTTTAATATCTTTCAAGTATGTGACATGAAAATTTGAAGAAAATTTCTCCACCCTAAACTATCCTTTACATGGAAAATTTTTTAAAATTTTGATTTTCTCAAAAATAGTTCTCACAATTTTGATTAAAACGCCATTTATCTAAGATATTTTTATGGCAAATGAAATGTGTATTTTGAATTTTGTGGCTATTGCCCAAACAGTCCTGTTTATTCTTGATCACTTTTGCATAACTGGTAAACTGTAACAGATACACCAAATCTTACTATATGACCGAACGGGATGGCTCAGCCGGTAACATCTGAGGCCCGCATACAGGTGGTTGCGGGTTCAATCCCTGTGGCCACACACTCTGATATCGGTTTTTCCCTGGTTTCCCCATGTCACCTAGGCAAATGCTGGGGTGCATTCTGTTTCCTTATCATCTTTCAGATGGTGCAGTTCCAGGCGTGTAGTGGGGGCAGTGTCGGGCAGATGGCATGGATGACTGCATGGTAACAGCTGTTCTTGGCACTGGGTGGCATCTGGTGGCCATTGTTCTCTGTTGAGGGGGACGGGAGACGGGACGCTTTGTGCAATACTGCCCCGGACTCGCAGTGTGATGCTGGCTGCTTGGCGGGGCCTAGCGCCGGGATGACATCTCAGCACTGGTTAGGTACTTCCATACGTCTCTGGTGGGCCTGTCTAGCTGTGGGTCTGATAGCATCTCTTTGGTTCCCTCATTTCATCCCTGCCTCCTGGGGGGTGGTAGCCACAATAGACCTGTATAGGTCGATGTGAGCAAGGTGTCCCTCTGTTCTGTACCCTTTACGCTTTACTGCTTTACTATACAAAAATGTAAATCTCCTTAAAACACATAAGTTATGTCCAAATGCATTTTTTTATGGAGTGAATCATTTCAGAGATATTCCTTGTTAATTGTCTGACTTTTGCAATATTTTTCTCACAGGGAAGGTCATCATTCACTTTTTTATCTCTTGGGTGTGTAAAGAGAACAGAATTTCAAAGCTTTAAAAGATTTGACTCTCGCACAAAGCCTACTGCATTCCCATATTCCCCTTACACCTACAAGGAAATAAGCAATAACATAATTTATACAAATGTTTATCTCAACTAACACGAAGAAGATATAGGAATAAGAATTTGTAAGAATGGTTAGTACAAGAGTAGAGAAAGTCATGTGAGTGCAACAGTGATTTTTTTCATGTTCTGGTGCAGTTTTTTAAAAACTATTCATCTTGTACTGATCAAAAATTTTTTTAAATAATCAGAACTATGTTACAGTGTTGCCATGCCTGCCGAAGTAAAATCAGAAAATTTGATTTGAAAACATAAAGGATTTGGGAGGTAAAATCAAAACTGAAAAATTCAATGCCACAGCTGGGATTTGAATCACAGAACTCCTGTTTGCCAAGCAGTCGCTCTGACCATTAAGCTCCTCTGATAACCTGCCAGTTGACACTGAATTCTCCAGTCGATTCTTATTTCTCCAGGTAAACCACAAAGGCAGTCTCACATCAGAGACAATTACCCCAATGGTAACTTACCATTGCAAGTACTTTATGTTGTGGGATTAAATAACTTTTAGATAGTAATTATTATTTATTTATGCCAACAAACTTAACTGTTGGGGTTTTTGTTATTTAATCCCAAGACAAAGTATTTAAGATGCGTAGAGTAACTTATTTCTGACATAGCTTCGGTAGTAATTATGCGACATCACACAGGGTTTCAAAATAATTAATCACTTAAAAGATGTGAAGGAATACCCTGAGCAGCTCTTTCAGATGTGAAGTAAGTCAACAATGTTGCGTTGAGGTTGGTCAGGGAATTGAGCTGGTTTGTGGATGTAAACAGGTCTGGTGCTTTCGCTTTAATGTTTTGGAAGCTAACACTTGTGATTGGCCTACACTCGCACAGTAAACACAGAAGGACAAGGTACGGTATTTGTGTTCTCAAGAAGCACCATTAGTGTTTATGTACTGAGCTAGGGAAAGTGACACCCACATAATCTGCAGTGTTGCCAGTTTGTTTTTGAGAAAACTAAAATATTTCCATAGGAAACGGTCAGAGACAACAATGTAAGATAAAAAATGTGTTCCAAATATCGAGATCTATCACTGGTTTAAATAAATGTAATGACTAATTCCCTTCCATCTGGTGTATTCAGTTTTCACAATAGAACATGCATGTTTACTGCAAGGCTGTATGCAATATATTAAGCCATTTTGTATGTGCACTGTCATAAATTGGGTATATTGAGTGATTGTCTTAGTGAACTTCAGAGCGTTCGTGAGCTGTACAATGTATCCAAGATGCCTTCCATGTATTACATACTTTTGGCATGTGCATGGATTCCTGGCCATGTCGGTTTGCCAGGGAATGAAATGGTGGATTTGGTAGCAAAGGTTTTTAACCACAGAACCCACTTCAGGCTTGAAATGTGGCGAGCAGTGCTGTTATGTTGGCACGAAGAGTAGTCAGCTCTCCGCAGTAATAAGCTTAGAGAAGTGACAGAACTTCTGATAAACTGGGTAACTCCTCCTCGCATATCTCGTTGTGAGGAGAGGATTTTGGCTTGGTTATGCAATTGCTACTTTAACTTTATGCATGGTTACCTTTTTAAATGGGGGCCCACGCCTCTTTCTCTGCTGCTAGTGTGTTCCCCTAGCACACCTCTCTGCAACTGCCTGTCAGACTTGCAGATGATAAACAAGTGCTCAAACAAATTTTGAAGTTTTTAGTAATGGTAAACATGACTAAGGATTTAGAACGTAAGATACCCGAATTTCACACTTTTCAATCCTTTTATAACCTTGTTTTAATTGACTTTTGCCTTTTTGGTATATTTATGTATACTAGTATTTTTATTGTATATTGAAATTTATCTCTGGCTTTTGCCATTATCTGTTTTATAACGATGCTCATAACCAAATAGTTGAGCACTCTTAATTCTACATCAGTGCATTTAAACCAGATTGCAAGCTCTTTATTCTTTTGGAAAATATTAGGTCACCAGCGTACAAAAGATTACTGGTGAACCTACCTGTTGCTCCACCATCACATTAACAATATTATCAGGAAACAAATTCAAAAGTAAAGGAGATAACATATATGCCTGTTATATCCAGATTTATTGTATTGATCAGTCTTGATAACAAACTGAACTTCTTACCTATTGCCATGAGCGCTATAATCACTATCCCTGAAAGTCCTTAGGTGTTAATTTCTCCCACATGGAGAACTGCTGGATTTCTGACAATGAAGTCATTAATCCTGTTGCTCTCCAATATTTTTCACTGATGGATGGGAAGGGCACTAGAAGTGGCCGGGCATATTTGAAGGTGGTCTCTGTCCATTTCCTCTTGCAGATCACATAGAGGACAGAGTAGTGAAGAATATATCCCAATTCTGTTTAAATGTTTTGCCAGACAACCATGTCCTGTAATCAACCTGAAGGTTGCAACTGCTGTTTTTCAAGGATACTCAGGAATTACTGTTTGAATGTTTGGTAGTTCCCATCTTTTATTTTTTGATTTTTCATAGTAATATGTTGCTATAATTTTTTTGAATTCAGAGTTGACTAATCTTTCAGCTGCATAAAATGGTAGATTAACTATTGATTTCTGCACATTGCCTGTACCCTTTTTTGCAAGAAAATCAGCTTTCTCAGTCCACAGTGAGCTGGTATCCATTGGAAGACTAGGTGTTTTTGAAGTGCTGTTAGATGGCTAAGCATCTTCCAACATTCTATAATTGTTTGGTTTTTTGGTGACAACTTGGAAGTAATTGCTATAATTGCTGCCCTGGAATCTGAGAGAGTAACTGCTTTTAAGAGGTAGAACTGGAACTTAAAAATTCAATGCCACAACTGGGATTTGAACCACAGACCTTCCGCTTGCCAGGCGGACGCTCTAACCACTGAGCTATTGTGACAAACTACCAGAATGGCACTAAATTCTCAAGCCAGTTCGTATTTCTCCTGGTAAACCACAAAGGCATTGAATTTTTAAGTTCCAGTTCTACCTCTTAAAACTTTGCCCACACACGGCTTGTGTGTTTAAAAACACCAACAGTAAGTTTGTTGGCATGAATAAAGAGTAACTGCTTGCTGAAAATGTGAAATTCTGTACAAAAGATTTTGTAGGGCCATTCGAATTGCTTCAATTTCTCCATCAAAGTTAGTAGTTCCATAACTTAAAGATTTGTAATAGGAAAAGAGGTGACATGTGACTCCAGCACCTGCTCCATCTTGGTTTGATATCAATGATCCATCAGTATAAATATGGAGCCACTCATGTTCTGGGAATCTAGTATGGATTGTCTCTAATGCCAATAATTTTAGAACACTAGTTGGAGTATCACTTTTCTTAACTTCTTCTGTCAGGTGTAAATAATATGTGATGTCTAATGTATGTGTTGGATTGACTTTAGATATGAAGTTTTCCTTTGAATTAGGAAGGTGTACATCCTTCTTGATGTCTTGAATTTTGGAAAGAAAGCTCTCCTGAGCCTTTAGTGTATGTGTAAAATTTTTCTTGTGCCATGTATTGAATGGGAGTCTGATCAACTTTTCGTGTTGAATAAGAGTCGCTTTTTCTATTTCATATTCAATGGGGTATTGGTTGGTTAGTATTTCCATAGCTGGTATTGGTGTGGTTTTGATAGCACCTGTAATTAATCTCAGACTTTGGTTTTGAAAGAGTTGAATTTTTTTTTTTGTGTGTTTGCTGTTACAAGAACTTCACTGCAGTAAGTAAATAATGGCTTTATATATATATTGTATGTTGTGTTAAGCGTTGTTCTGGAACATCCCCACTTCATTCCTGTTAGACGTTTTAACAGTGAAAGGCGCCTCTCTGCTCTTTGTATTACATTTTCTATTTGTTTGGTCCATGTAAGTTTGGTATCAAATGTAACTCCTAACTACTTTGCTTCCTTTGTTTCTGGTAATTGTTGACCCTCAAAATTTAGTTTTATTTTTAATAGTTTTGTCCATAGTGAAAAGATTTGGTAGCTTGATTTTCTTGTATTTACAGTCATTAAATTTTCTTTGGTCCACCTCTGTAATTTGGTTAAGGATTGTTGCATAGTTTTTTCTAGTTCTGTACTTTTGCTTTTTGGTTTTGAAGTTCACATAACTAAGTCATCAGCAAATAGTGCACACTTCACGCCTGATTCTTGTATTTGTTGTGGCAGATCGTTAATAAATATATTAAAAAATGTAGTGCTGAGCACTGCGCCTTGTGGTAAGCCACGGTGTACTTAAATAAGGAAAAATTGAAGCTATTAACAGTGAAGCAACAAGATTCTAAAGTAAGAACAAATTAGAAACCAAAAACTTCACTTATCTTAGTAGTGCTGTTATTTGCTGACCCTGGGTTTCAAGCTTTGTCCAGCTCATTCTCAAAGCCATATAAACAAATTCGTTACCAAGCTATATGGCTTTGAGAATGAGCTGGACACAGCTTGAAACCCAGGGTCAGCAAATAACAGCACTACTAAGATAAGTGAAGTTTTTAGTTTCTAATTTGTTCTTACTTTAGAACACGGTGTACTTGTTTGTATTTAGATATGTTTCTTCCATATCTGGTTGCAATAAAGCATTGTGTTAGGAAATGACATAGCCATGAAAACATTGGACCTTGTATCCCTATGTTTTTTACTTTCTTTAGTAGTTTTGTTCTGCATATAGAATCATATGTACTTTGGAAATCCATAAAAACTGCTACATTATCTTCTTTACTATTGAATGAGTCTTTGATTTCTTGAGTGAGAAGTAAGACTTGTTCATTTGTAGAGAGGAACTCTCTGAATCCAGCTTGACATGGGGATATTAAATATTGGGATTCTAGAAACCAATTTAACCTGTTTGACATCATTCTTTCCATCACTTTTGCTATTAGTAAGAGCTATTGGTCCATAATATTTTATTTCTGATGCTATTTTATCTTTCTTCACAAGTGGGACTATTATTGCTTTTTACTATACCAAGTACAGGATAAGGCCGCACCAGATGTGTATATAATAAGTATGGACTAAGCAGATAGGCTAGTATAGGCTAAGGAGTCGGGCCAGTATAGGCTAAGGAGACGGGCTAGTATAGGCTAAGGAGACGGGCTAGTATAGGCTAAGGAGACGGGCTAGTATAGGCTAAGGAGACGGGCTAGTATAGGCTAAGGAGACGGGCCAGTATAGGCTAAGGAGACGGGCCAGTATAGGCTAAGGAGACGGGCCAGTATAGGCTAAGGAGACGGGCCAGTATAGGCTAAGGAGACGGGCCAGTATAGGCTAAGGAGACGGGCCAGTATAGGCTAAGGAGACGGGCCAGTATAGGCTAAGGAGACGGGCCAGTATAGGCTAAGGAGACGGGCCAGTATAGGCTAAGGAGACGGGCCAGTATAGGCTAAGGACACGGGCCAGTATAGGCTAAGGAGACGGGCCAGTATAGGCTAAGGAGACGGGCCAGTATAGGCTAAGGAGACGGGCCAGTATAGGCTAAGGAGACGGGCCAGTATAGGCTAAGGAGACGGGCCAGTATAGGCTAAGGAGACGGGCCAGTATAGGCTAAGGAGACGGGCCAGTATAGGCTAAGGAGACGGGCCAGTATAGGCTAAGGAGACGGGCCAGTATAGGCTAAGGAGACGGGCCAGTATAGGCTAAGGAGACGGGCCAGTATAGGCTAAGGAGACGGGCCAGTATAGGCTAAGGAGACGGGCCAGTATAGGCTAAGGAGACGGGCCAGTATAGGCTAAGGAGATCGGCCAGTATAGGCTAAGGAGACGGGCTAGTATAGGCTAAGGAGAGGGGCTAGAATAGGCTAAGGAGACGGGCTAGTATAGGCTAAGGAGAGGGGCTAGTATAGGCTAAGGAGACGGGCTAGTATAGGCTAAGGAGACGGGCTAGTATAGGCTAAGGAGACGGGCTAGTATAGGCTAAGGAGACGGGCTAGTATAGGCTAAGGAGACGGGCTACTATAGGCTAAGGAGACGGGCTAGTATAGGCTAAGGAGACGGGCTAGTATAGGCTAAGGAGACGGGCTAGTATAGGCTAAGGAGACGGGCTAGTATAGGCTAAGGAGACGGGCTTGTATAGGCTAAGGAGACGGGCTAGTATAGGCTAAGGAGACGGGCTAGTATAGGCTAAGGAGACGGGCTAGTATAGGCTAAGGAGACGGGCTAGTATAGGCTAAGGAGACGGGCTTGTATAGGCTAAGGAGACGGGCTAGTATAGGCTAAGGAGATCGGCTAGTATAGGCTAAGGAGATGGGCCAGTATAGGCTAAGGAGATGGGCTTGTATAGGCTAAGGAGATGGGCTAGTATAGGCTAAGGAGATGGGCTAGTATAGGCTAAGGAGATGGGCTAGTATAGGCTAAGGAGATGGGCTTGTATAGGCTAAGGAGACGGGCTAGTATAGGCTAAGGAGACGGGCTAGTATAGGCTAAGGAGACGGGCTAGTATAGGCTAAGGAGACGGGCTAGTATAGGCTAAGGAGACGGGCTAGTATAGGCTAAGGAGACGGGCTAGTATAGGCTAAGGAGATGGGCTAGTATAGGCTAAGGAGATGGGCTTGTATAGGCTAAGGAGATAGGCTAGTATAGGCTAAGGAGATCGGTCAGTATAGGCTAAGGAGATGGGCCAGTATAGGCTAAGGAGATGGGCCAGTATAGGCTAAGGAGACGGGCTAGTATAGGCTAAGGAGATGGGCTAGTATAGGCTAAGGAGATGGGCTAGTATAGGCTAAGGAGATGGGCTAGTATAGGCTAAGGAGATGGGCCAGTATAGGCTAAGGAGATGGGCTAGTATAGGCTAAGGAGACAGGCTAGTATAGGCTAAGGAGATGGGCCAGTATAGGCTAAGGAGATAGGCTAGTATAGGCTAAGGAGACGGGCTAGTATAGGCTAAGGAGACGGGCCAGTATAGGCTAAGGAGATGGGCTTGTATAGGCTAAGGAGATAGGCTAGTATAGGCTAAGGAGGGAGGCTAGTATAGGCTAAAGAGGGAGGCTAGTATAGGCTAAGGAGATGGGCTTGTATAGGCTAAGGAGATGGGCTAGTATAGGCTAAGGAGATGGGCTAGTATAGGCTAAGGAGATGGGCTTGTATAGGCTAAGGAGATGGGCTAGTATAGGCTAAGGAGATAGGCTAGTATAGGCTAAGGAGATGGGTTAGTGTAGGCTAAGGAGATGGGCTAGTATAGGCTAAGGAGATGGGCTAGTATAGGCTAAGGAGATAGGCTAGTATAGGCTAAGGAGATGGGTTAGTATAGGCTAAGGAGATGGGCTAGTATAGGCTAAGGAGATAGGCTAGTATAGGCTAAGGAGATGGGTTAGTATAGGCTAAGGAGATGGGCTAGTATAGGCTAAGGAGATGGGCTAGTATATGCTAAGGAGAACGGCTAGTATAGGCTAAGGAGATGGGTTAGTATAGGCTAAGGAGATGGGCTAGTATAGGCTAAGGAGATAGGCTAGTATAGGCTAAGGAGATGGGCTAGTATAGGCTAAGGAGGGAGGCTAGTATAGGCTAAGGAGATGGGCTAGTATAAGCTAAGGAGATGCGCTAGTATAGGATAAGGAGGGAGGCTAGTATAGGCTAAGGAGGGAGGCTAGTATAGGCTAAGGAGATGGGCTAGTATAGGCTAAGGAGGGAGGCTAGTATAGGCTAAGGAGACGGGCTAGTATAGGCTAAGGAGATAGGCTAGTATAGGCTGAGGAGATGGGCCAGTATAGGCTAAGGAGATGGGCTTGTATAGGCTAAGGAGATGGGCTAGTATAGGCTAAGGAGATGGGCTAGTATAGGCTAAGGAGATGGGCTAGTATAGGCTAAGGAGATGGGCTTGTATAGGCTAAGGAGATAGGCTAGTATAGGCTAAGGAGACGGGCTAGTATAGGCTAAGGAGACGGGCTAGTATAGGCTAAGGAGACGGGCTAGTATAGGCTAAGGAGACGGGCTAGTATAGGCTAAGGAGATAGGCCAGTATAGGCTAAGGAGATGGGCTTGTATAGGCTAAGGAGATAGGCTAGTATAGGCTAAGGAGATGGGCCAGTATAGGCTAAGGAGATGGGCCAGTATAGGCTAAGGAGATGGGCTTGTATAGGCTAAGGAGATAGGCTAGTATAGGCTAAGGAGATCGGTCAGTATAGGCTAAGGAGATGGGCCAGTATAGGCTAAGGAGATGGGCCAGTATAGGCTAAGGAGACGGGCTAGTATAGGCTAAGGAGATGGGCTAGTATAGGCTAAGGAGATGGGCTAGTATAGGCTAAGGAGATGGGCTAGTATAGGCTAAGGAGATGGGCCAGTATAGGCTAAGGAGATGGGCTAGTATAGGCTAAGGAGACAGGCTAGTATAGGCTAAGGAGATGGGCCAGTATAGGCTAAGGAGATAGGCTAGTATAGGCTAAGGAGACGGGCTAGTATAGGCTAAGGAGACGGGCCAGTATAGGCTAAGGAGATGGGCTTGTATAGGCTAAGGAGATAGGCTAGTATAGGCTAAGGAGGGAGGCTAGTATAGGCTAAAGAGGGAGGCTAGTATAGGCTAAGGAGATGGGCTTGTATAGGCTAAGGAGATGGGCTAGTATAGGCTAAGGAGATGGGCTAGTATAGGCTAAGGAGATGGGCTTGTATAGGCTAAGGAGATGGGCTAGTATAGGCTAAGGAGATAGGCTAGTATAGGCTAAGGAGATGGGTTAGTGTAGGCTAAGGAGATGGGCTAGTATAGGCTAAGGAGATGGGCTAGTATAGGCTAAGGAGATAGGCTAGTATAGGCTAAGGAGATGGGTTAGTATAGGCTAAGGAGATGGGCTAGTATAGGCTAAGGAGATAGGCTAGTATAGGCTAAGGAGATGGGTTAGTATAGGCTAAGGAGATGGGCTAGTATAGGCTAAGGAGATGGGCTAGTATATGCTAAGGAGAACGGCTAGTATAGGCTAAGGAGATGGGTTAGTATAGGCTAAGGAGATGGAATAGTATAGGCTAAGGAGATAGGCTAGTATAGGCTAAGGAGATGGGCTAGTATAGGCTAAGGAGGGAGGCTAGTATAGGCTAAGGAGATGGGCTAGTATAAGCTAAGGAGATGCGCTAGTATAGGATAAGGAGGGAGGCTAGTATAGGCTAAGGAGGGAGGCTAGTATAGGCTAAGGAGATGGGCTAGTATAGGCTAAGGAGGGAGGCTAGTATAGGCTAAGGAGACGGGCTAGTATAGGCTAAGGAGATAGGCTAGTATAGGCTGAGGAGATGGGCCAGTATAGGCTAAGGAGATGGGCTTGTATAGGCTAAGGAGATGGGCTAGTATAGGCTAAGGAGATGGGCTAGTATAGGCTAAGGAGATGGGCTAGTATAGGCTAAGGAGATGGGCTTGTATAGGCTAAGGAGATAGGCTAGTATAGGCTAAGGAGACGGGCTAGTATAGGCTAAGGAGACGGGCTAGTATAGGCTAAGGAGACGGGCTAGTATAGGCTAAGGAGACGGGCTAGTATAGGCTAAGGAGATAGGCCAGTATAGGCTAAGGAGATGGGCTTGTATAGGCTAAGGAGATAGGCTAGTATAGGCTAAGGAGATGGGCCAGTATAGGCTAAGGAGATGGGCCAGTATAGGCTAAGGAGATGGGCCAGTATAGGCTAAGGAGACGGGCTAGTATAGGCTAAGGAGATGGGCTAGTATAGGCTAAGGAGATGGGCTAGTATAGGCTAAGGAGATGGGCCAGTATAGGCTAAGGAGATGGGCTAGTATAGGCTAAGGAGACAGGCTAGTATAGGCTAAGGAGATGGGCTAGTATATGCTAAGGAGATGGGCTAGTATAGGCTAAGGAGATGGGCTAGTATAGGCTAAGGAGATGGGCTAGTATAGGCTAAGGAGACAGGCTAGTATAGGCTAAGGAGATGGGCTAGTATAGGCTAAGGAGACAGGCTTGTATAGGCTAAGGAGATGGGCTAGTATATGCTAAGGAGATGGGCTAGTATAGGCTAAGGAGATGGGCTAGTATAGGCTAAGGAGATGGGGTAGTATAGGCTAAGGAGGGAGGTTAGTATAGGCTAAGGAGGTGGGCTAGTATAGGCTAAGGAGATGGGCTAGTATAGGCTAAGGAGATGGGCTAGTATAGGCTAAGGAGATGGGCTAGTATAGGCTAAGGAGACAGGCTAGTATAGGCTAAGGAGATGGGCTAGTATAGGCTAAGGAGGGAGGCTAGTATAGGCTAAGGAGATGGGCTAGTATAGGCTAAGGAGATGCGCTAGTATAGGCTAAGGAGGGAGGCTAGTATAGGCTAAGGAGATGGGCTAGTATAGGCTAAGGAGATGGGCTAGTATAGGCTAAGGAGGGAGGCTAGTATAGGCTAAGGAGACGGGCTAGTATAGGCTAAGGAGATAGGCTAGTATAGGCTGAGGAGATGGGCCAGTATAGGCTAAGGAGATGGGCTTGTATAGGCTAAGGAGATGGGCTAGTATAGGCTAAGGAGATGGGCTAGTATAGGCTAAGGAGATGGGCTAGTATAGGCTAAGGAGATGGGCTTGTATAGGCTAAGGAGATGGGCTAGTATAGGCTACGGAGATGGGCTAGTATAGGCTAAGGAGATGGGCTAGTATAGGCTAAGGAGATGGGTTAGTATAGGCTAAGGAGATGGGTTAGCATAGGCTAAGGAGATGGGCTAGTATAGGCTAAGGAGATGGGCTAGTATAGGCTAAGGAGATAGGCTAGTATAGGCTAAGGAGATAGGTTAGTATAGGCTAAGGAGACGGGCTAGTATAGGCTAAGGAGACGGGCTAGTATAGGCTAAGGAGATAGGCTAGTATAGGCTAAGGAGATGGGCTTGTATAGGCTAAGGAGATAGGCTAGTATAGGCTAAGGAGATGGGCCTGTATAGGCTAAGGAGATGGGCCAGTATAGGCTAAGAAAATGGGCCAGTATAGGCTAAGGAGACGGGCTAGTATAGGCTAAGGAGATGGGCTAGTATAGGCTAAGGAGATAGGCTAGTATAGGCTAAGGAGATGGGCTAGTATAGGCTAAGGAGATGGGCCAGTATAGGCTAAGGAGATGGGCTAGTATAGGCTAAGGAGACAGGCTAGTATCGGCTAAGGAGATGGGCCAGTATAGGCTAAGGAGATAGGCTAGTATAGGCTAAGGAGACGGGCTAGTATAGGCTAAGGAGACGGGCCAGTATAGGCTAAGGAGATGGGCTTGTATAGGCTAAGGAGATAGGCTAGTATAGGCTAAGGAGGGAGGCTAGTATAGGCTAAAGAGGGAGGCTAGTATAGGCTAAGGAGATGGGCTTGTATAGGCTAAGGAGATGGGCTAGTATAGGCTAAGGAGATGGGCTAGTATAGGCTAAGGAGATGGGCTTGTATAGGCTAAGGAGATGGGCTAGTATAGGCTAAGGAGATAGGCTAGTATAGGCTAAGGAGATGGGTTAGTATAGGCTAAGGGGATGGGCTAGTATAGGCTAAGGAGATGGGCTAGTATATGCTAAGGAGATAGGCTAGTATAGGCTAAGGAGATGGGTTAGTATAGGCTAAGGAGATGGGCTAGTATAGGCTAAGGAGATAGGCTAGTATAGGCTAAGGAGATGGGTTAGTATAGGCTAAGGAGATGGGCTAGTATATGCTAAGGAGATCGGCTAGTATAGGCTAAGGAGATGGGTTAGTATAGGCTAAGGAGATGGGCTAGTATAGGCTAAGGAGATAGGCTAGTATAGGCTAAGGAGATGGGCTAGTATATGCTAAGGAGATAGGCTAGTATAGGCTAAGGAGATGGGCTAGTATAGGCTAAGGAGATGGGTTAGTATATGCTAAGGAGATAGGCTAGTATAGGCTAAGGAGATGGGCTAGTATAGGCTAAGGAGATGGGCTAGTATAGGCTAAGGAGATGGGCTAGTATATGCTAAGGAGGGAGGCTAGTATAGGCCAAGGAGATGGGCTAGTATATGCTAAGGAGATAGGCTAGTATAGGCTAAGGAGATGGGTTAGTATAGGCTAAGGAGATGGGCTAGTGTAGGCTAAGGAGATAGGCTAGTATAGGCTAAGGAGATAGGCTAGTATAGGCTAAGGAGATGGGTTAGTATAGGCTAAGGAGATGGGCTAGTATAGGCTAAGGAGATGGGCTAGTATAGGCTACGGAGATGGGTTAGTATAGGCTAAGCAGATGGGCTAGTATAGGCTAAGGAGATGGGCTAGTATAGGCTAAGGAGATGGGTTAGTATAGGCTAAGGAGATGGGTTAGCATAGGCTAAGGAGATGGGCTAGTATAGGCTAAGGAGATGGGCTAGTATAGGCTAAGGAGATAGGCTAGTATAGGCTAAGGAGATAGGTTAGTATAGGCTAAGGAGATGGGCTAGTATAGGCTAAGGAGATGGGTTAGTATAGGCTAAGGAGATGGGCTAGTATAGGCTAAGGAGATGGGCTAGTATAGGCTAAGGAGATGGGTTAGTATAGGCTAAGGAGATGGGCTAGTATAGGCTAAGGAGATAAACTAGTATAGGCTAAGGAGATGGGTTAGTATAGGCTAAGGAGATGGGCTAGTATAGGCTAAGGAGATCGGTTAGTATAGGCTAAGGAGATGGGCTAGTATAGGCTAAGGAGATTGGCTAGTATAGGCTAAGGAGATGGGTTAGTATAGGCTAAGGAGATGGGCTTGATTAGGCTAAGGAGACGGGCTAGTATAGGCTAAGGAGATAGGCTAGTATAGGCTAAGGAGATGGGCTAGTATAGGCTAAGGAGATGGGCTAGTATAGGCTAAGGAGATGGGCTAGTATAGGCTAAGGAGGGAGGTTAGTATAGGCTAAGGAGGTGGGCTAGTATAGGCTAAGGAGATGGGCTATTATAGGCTAAGGAGATGGGCTAGTATAGGCTAAGGAGATGGGCTAGTATAGGCTAAGGAGACAGGCTAGTATAGGCTAAGGAGATGGGTTAGTATAGGCTAAGGAGATGGGCTAGTATAGGCTAAGGAGATGGGCTAGTATAGGCTAAGGAGATGGGTTAGTATAGGCTAAGGAGATGGGCTAGTATAGGCTAAGGAGATGGGCTAGTATAGGCTAAGGAGATGGGTTAGTATAGGCTAAGGAAATGGGTTAGTATAGGCTAAGGAAATGGGCTAGTATAGGCTAAGGAGATGGGCTAGTATAGGCTAAGGAGATAGGCTAGTATAGGCTAAGGAGATAGGCTAGTATAGGCTAAGGAGATGGGCTTGTATAGG
The DNA here is from genome assembly GCA_030765045.1 of Tenodera sinensis. Lineage (NCBI taxonomy): Eukaryota > Metazoa > Arthropoda > Insecta > Mantodea > Mantidae > Tenodera > Tenodera sinensis. Next base: position 132,499,932 of record CM060970.1, read on the forward strand.
CTAAGGAGATAGGCTAGTATAGGCTAAGGAGATGGGCCTGTATAGGCTAAGGAGATGGGCCAGTATAGGCTAAGAAAATGGGCCAGTATAGGCTAAGGAGACGGGCTAGTATAGGCTAAGGAGATGGGCTAGTATAGGCTAAGGAGATAGGCTAGTATAGGCTAAGGAGATGGGCTAGTATAGGCTAAGGAGATGGGCCAGTATAGGCTAAGGAGATGGGCTAGTATAGGCTAAGGAGACAGGCTAGTATCGGCTAAGGAGATGGGCCAGTATAGGCTAAGGAGATAGGCTAGTATAGGCTAAGGAGACGGGCTAGTATAGGCTAAGGAGACGGGCCAGTATAGGCTAAGGAGATGGGCTTGTATAGGCTAAGGAGATAGGCTAGTATAGGCTAAGGAGGGAGGCTAGTATAGGCTAAAGAGGGAGGCTAGTATAGGCTAAGGAGATGGGCTTGTATAGGCTAAGGAGATGGGCTAGTATAGGCTAAGGAGATGGGCTAGTATAGGCTAAGGAGATGGGCTTGTATAGGCTAAGGAGATGGGCTAGTATAGGCTAAGGAGATAGGCTAGTATAGGCTAAGGAGATGGGTTAGTATAGGCTAAGGGGATGGGCTAGTATAGGCTAAGGAGATGGGCTAGTATATGCTAAGGAGATAGGCTAGTATAGGCTAAGGAGATGGGTTAGTATAGGCTAAGGAGATGGGCTAGTATAGGCTAAGGAGATAGGCTAGTATAGGCTAAGGAGATGGGTTAGTATAGGCTAAGGAGATGGGCTAGTATATGCTAAGGAGATCGGCTAGTATAGGCTAAGGAGATGGGTTAGTATAGGCTAAGGAGATGGGCTAGTATAGGCTAAGGAGATAGGCTAGTATAGGCTAAGGAGATGGGCTAGTATATGCTAAGGAGATAGGCTAGTATAGGCTAAGGAGATGGGCTAGTATAGGCTAAGGAGATGGGTTAGTATATGCTAAGGAGATAGGCTAGTATAGGCTAAGGAGATGGGCTAGTATAGGCTAAGGAGATGGGCTAGTATAGGCTAAGGAGATGGGCTAGTATATGCTAAGGAGGGAGGCTAGTATAGGCCAAGGAGATGGGCTAGTATATGCTAAGGAGATAGGCTAGTATAGGCTAAGGAGATGGGTTAGTATAGGCTAAGGAGATGGGCTAGTGTAGGCTAAGGAGATAGGCTAGTATGGGCTAAGGAGATGGGTTAGTATAGGCTAAGGAGATGGGCTAGTATAGGCTAAGGAGACGGGCTAGTATAGGCTAAGGAGATAGGCTAGTATAGGCTAAGGAGATGGGCTAGTATAGGCTAAGGAGATGGGTTAGTATAGGCTAAGGAGATAGGCTAGTATAGGCTAAGGAGATAGGCTAGTATAGGCTAAGGAGATGGGTTAGTATAGGCTAAGGAGATGGGCTAGTATAGGCTAAGGAGATGGGCTAGTATAGGCTACGGAGATGGGTTAGTATAGGCTAAGCAGATGGGCTAGTATAGGCTAAGGAGATGGGCTAGTATAGGCTAAGGAGATGGGTTAGTATAGGCTAAGGAGATGGGTTAGCATAGGCTAAGGAGATGGGCTAGTATAGGCTAAGGAGATGGGCTAGTATAGGCTAAGGAGATAGGCTAGTATAGGCTAAGGAGATAGGTTAGTATAGGCTAAGGAGATGGGCTAGTATAGGCTAAGGAGATGGGTTAGTATAGGCTAAGGAGATGGGCTAGTATAGGCTAAGGAGATGGGCTAGTATAGGCTAAGGAGATGGGTTAGTATAGGCTAAGGAGATAAACTAGTATAGGCTAAGGAGATGGGTTAGTATAGGCTAAGGAGATGGGCTAGTATAGGCTAAGGAGATCGGTTAGTATAGGCTAAGGAGATGGGCTAGTATAGGCTAAGGAGATTGGCTAGTATAGGCTAAGGAGATGGGTTAGTATAGGCTAAGGAGATGGGCTTGATTAGGCTAAGGAGACGGGCTAGTATAGGCTAAGGAGATAGGCTAGTATAGGCTAAGGAGATGGGCTAGTATAGGCTAAGGAGATGGGCTAGTATAGGCTAAGGAGATGGGCTAGTATAGGCTAAGGAGGGAGGTTAGTATAGGCTAAGGAGGTGGGCTAGTATAGGCTAAGGAGATGGGCTATTATAGGCTAAGGAGATGGGCTAGTATAGGCTAAGGAGATGGGCTAGTATAGGCTAAGGAGACAGGCTAGTATAGGCTAAGGAGATGGGTTAGTATAGGCTAAGGAGATGGGCTAGTATAGGCTAAGGAGATGGGCTAGTATAGGCTAAGGAGATGGGTTAGTATAGGCTAAGGAGATGGGCTAGTATAGGCTAAGGAGATGGGCTAGTATAGGCTAAGGAGATGGGTTAGTATAGGCTAAGGAAATGGGTTAGTATAGGCTAAGGAAATGGGCTAGTATAGGCTAAGGAGATGGGCTAGTATAGGCTAAGGAGATAGGCTAGTATAGGCTAAGGAGATGGGCTAGTATAGGCTAAGGAGACGGGCTAGTATAGGCTAAGGAGATGGGCTAGTATAGGCTAAGGAGATGGGCTAGTATAGGCTAAGGAGGGAGGTTAGTATAGGCTAAGGAGATGGGCTTGTATAGGCTAAGGAGACGGGCTAGTATAGGCTAAGGAGATAGGCTAGTATAGGCTAAGGAGATGGGCTAGTATAGGCTAAGGAGGGAGGTTAGTATAGGCTAAGGAGATGGGCTTGTATAGGCTAAGGAGATGGGCCAGTATAGGCTAAGGAGATGGGCTAGTATAGGCTAAGGAGATGGGCTAGTATAGGCTAAGGAGATGGGCTTGTATAGGCTAAGGAGACGGGCTAGTATAGGCTAAGGAGATAGGCTAGTATAGGCTAAGGAGATGGGCTAGTATAGGCTAAGGAGATGGGCTAGTATAGGCTAAGGAGGGAGGTTAGTATAGGCTAAGGAGATGGGCTAGTATAGGCTAAGGAGGGAGGTCAGTATAGGCTAAGGAGATGGGCTAGTATAGGCTAAGGAGATGGGCTAGTATAGGCTAAGGAGATGGGCTAGTATAGGCTAAGGAGATGGGCTAGTATATGTTAAGGAGATGGGCTAGTAAAGGCTAAGGAGACAGCCTAGTATAGGCTAAGGAGATGGGCTAGTATAGGCTAAGGAGACAGGCTAGTATAGGCTAAGGAGATGGGCTAGTATAGGCTAAGGAGACAGGCTTGTATAGGCTAAGGAGATGGGCTAGTATATGCTAAGGAGATGGGCTAGTATAGGCTAAGGAGATGGGCTAGTATAGGCTAAGGAGATGGGCTAGTATAGGCTAAGGAGACAGGCTAGTATAGGCTAAGGAGATGGGCTAGTATAGGCTAAGGAGACAGGCTTGTATAGGCTAAGGAGATGGGCTAGTATATGCTAAGGAGATGGGCTAGTATAGGCTAAGGAGATGGGCTAGTATAGGCTAACGAGATGGGCTAGTATAGGCTAAGGAGACAGGCTAGTATAGGCTAAGGAGATGGGCTAGTATAGGCTAAGGAGACAGGCTTGTATAGGCTAAGGAGATGGGCTAGTATATGCTAAGGAGATGGGCTAGTATAGGCTAAGGAGGGAGGTTAGTATAGGCTAAGGAGATGGGCTTGTATAGGCTAAGGAGACGGGCTAGTATAGGCTAAGGAGATTGGCTAGTATAGGCTAAGGAGATAGGCTAGTATAGGCTAAGGAGATGGGCTAGTATAGGCTAAGGAGGGAGGTTAGTATAGGCTAAGGAGATGGGCTTGTATAGGCTAAGGAGATGGGCCAGTATAGGCTAAGGAGATGGGCTAGTATAGGCTAAGGAGATGGGCTAGTATAGGCTAAGGAGATGGGCTTGTATAGGCTAAGGAGACGGGCTAGTATAGGCTAAGGAGATAGGCTAGTATAGGCTAAGGAGATGGGCTAGTATAGGCTAAGGAGATGGGCTAGTATAGGCTAAGGAGGGAGGTTAGTATAGGCTAAGGAGATGGGCTAGTATAGGCTAAGGAGATGGGCTAGTATAGGCTAATGAGGGAGGTTAGTATAGGCTAAGGAGATGGGCTAGTATAGGCTAAGGAGATGGGCTAGTATAGGCTAAGGAGATGGGCTAGTATAGGCTAAGGAGATGGGCTAGTATATGCTAAGGAGATGGGCTAGTATAGGCTAAGGAGACAGCCTAGTATAGGCTAAGGAGATGGGCTAGTATAGGCTAAGGAGACAGGCTAGTATAGGCTAAGGAGATGGGCTAGTATAGGCTAAGGAGACAGGCTTGTATAGGCTAAGGAGATGGGCTAGTATATGCTAAGGAGATGGGCTAGTATGGGCTAAGGAGATGGGCTAGTATAGGCTAAGGAGATGGGCTAGTATAGGCTAAGGAGACAGGCTAGTATAGGCTAAGGAGATGGGCTAGTATAGGCTAAGGAGACAGGCTTGTATAGGCTAAGGAGATGGGCTAGTATATGCTAAGGAGATGGGCTAGTATAGGCTAAGGAGATGGGCTAGTATAGGCTAAGGAGATGGGCTAGTATAGGCTAAGGAGATGGGCTAGTATAGGCTAAGGAGATGGGCTAGTATATGCTAAGGAGATGGGCTAGTATAGGCTAAGGAGACAGCCTAGTATAGGCTAAGGAGATGGGCTAGTATAGGCTAAGGAGACAGGCTAGTATAGGCTAAGGAGATGGGCTAGTATAGGCTAAGGAGACAGGCTTGTATAGGCTAAGGAGATGGGCTAGTATATGCTAAGGAGATGGGCTAGTATAGGCTAAGGAGATGGGCTAGTATAGGCTAAGGAGATGGGCTAGTATAGGCTAAGGAGACAGGCTAGTATAGGCTAAGGAGATGGGCTAGTATAGGCTAAGGAGACAGGCTTGTATAGGCTAAGGAGATGGGCTAGTATATGCTAAGGAGATGGGCTAGTATAGGCTAAGGAGATGGGCTAGTATAGGCTAAGGAGATGGGCTAGTATAGGCTAAGGAGACAGGCTAGTATAGGCTAAGGAGACAGGCTTGTATAGGCTAAGGAGATGGGCTAGTATATGCTAAGGAGATGGGCTAGTATAGGCTAAGGAGGGTGGTTAGTATAGGCTAAGGAGATGGGCTTGTATAGGCTAAGGAGACGGGCTAGTATAGGCTAAGGAGATAGGCTAGTATAGGCTAAGGAGATGGGCTAGTATAGGCTAAGGAGGGAGGTTAGTATAGGCTAAGGAGATGGGCTTGTATAGGCTAAGGAGATGGGCCAGTATAGGCTAAGGAGATGGGCTAGTATAGGCTAAGGAGATGGGCTAGTATAGGCTAAGGAGATGGGCTTGTATAGGCTAAGGAGACGGGCTAGTATAGGCTAAGGAGATAGGCTAGTATAGGCTAAGGAGATGGGCTAGTATAGGCTAAGGAGATGGGCTAGTATAGGCTAAGGAGGGAGGTTAGTATAGGCTAAGGAGATGGGCTAGTATAGGCTAAGGAGATGGGCTAGTATAGGCTAAGGAGGGAGGTTAGTATAGGCTAAGGAGATGGGCTAGTATAGGCTAAGGAGATGGGCTAGTATAGGCTAAGGAGATGGGCTAGTATAGGCTAAGGAGATGGGCTAGTATATGCTAAGGAGATGGGCTAGTATAGCCTAAGGAGACAGCCTAGTATAGGCTAAGGAGATGGGCTAGTATAGGCTAAGGAGACAGGCTAGTATAGGCTAAGGAGATGGGCTAGTATAGGCTAAGGAGACAGGCTTGTATAGGCTAAGGAGATGGGCTAGTATATGCTAAGGAGATGGGCTAGTATAGGCTAAGGAGATGGGCTAGTATAGGCTAAGGAGATGGGCTAGTATAGGCTAAGGAGATGGGCTAGTATAGGCTAAGGAGATGGGTTAGTATAGGCTAAGGAGATGGGTTAGTATAGGCTAAGGAGATGGGCTAGTATAGGCTAAGGAGATAAACTAGTATAGGCTAAGGAGATGGGTTAGTATAGGCTAAGGAGATGGGCTAGTATAGGCTAAGGAGATCGGTTAGTATAGGCTAAGGTGATGGGCTAGTATAGGCTAAGGAGATAGGCTAGTATAGGCTAAGGAGATGGGTTATTATAGGCTAAGGAGATGGGCTTGATTAGGCTAAGGAGACGGGCTAGTATAGGCTAAGGAGATAGGCTAGTATAGGCTAAGGAGATGGGCTAGTATAGGCTAAGGAGATGGGCTAGTATAGGCTAAGGAGATGGGCTAGTATAGGCTAAGGAGATGGGCTAGTATAGGCTAAGGAGGGAGGTTAGTATAGGCTAAGGAGGTGGGCTAGTATAGGCTAAGGAGATGGGCTAGTATAGGCTAAGGAGATGGGCTAGTATAGGCTAAGGAGATGGGCTAGTATAGGCTAAGGAGACAGGCTAGTATAGGCTAAGGAGATGGGTTAGTATAGGCTAAGGAGATGGGCTAGTATAGGCTATGAAGATGGGCTAGTATAGGCTAAGGAGATGGGTTAGTATAGGCTAAGGAGATGGGCTAGTATAGGCTAAGGAGATGGGCTAGTATAGGCTAAGGAGATGGGTTAGTATAGGCTAAGGAGATGGGTTAGTATAGGCTAAGGAAATGGGCTAGTATAGGCTAAGGAGATGGGCTAGTATAGGCTAAGGAGATAGGCTAGTATAGGCTAAGGAGATGGGCTAGTATAGGCTAAGGAGACGGGCTAGTATAGGCTAAGGAGATGGGCTAGTATAGGCTAAGGAGATGGGCTAGTATAGGCTAAGGAGGGAGGTTAGTATAGGCTAAGGAGATGGGCTTGTATAGGCTAAGGAGACGGGCTAGTATAGGCTAAGGAGATAGGCTAGTATAGGCTAAGGAGATGGGCTAGTATAGGCTAAGGAGGGAGGTTAGTATAGGCTAAGGAGATGGGCTTGTATAGGCTAAGGAGATGGGCCAGTATAGGCTAAGGAGATGTGCTAGTATAGGCTAAGGAGATGGGCTAGTATAGGCTAAGGAGATGGGCTTGTATAGGCTAAGGAGACGGGCTAGTATAGGCTAAGGAGATAGGCTAGTATAGGCTAAGGAGATGGGCTAGTATAGGCTAAGGAGATGGGCTAGTATAGGCTAAGGAGGGAGGTTAGTATAGGCTAAGGAGATGGGCTAGTATAGGCTAAGGAGGGAGGTCAGTATAGGCTAAGGAGATGGGCTAGTATAGGCTAAGGAGATGGGCTAGTATAGGCTAAGGAGATGGGCTAGTATAGGCTAAGGAAATGGGCTAGTATATGCTAAGGAGATGGGCTAGTATAGGCTAAGGAGACAGCCTAGTATAGGCTAAGGAGATGAGCTAGTATAGGCTAAGGAGACAGGCTAGTATAGGCTAAGGAGATGGGCTAGTATAGGCTAAGGAGACAGGCTTGTATAGGCTAAGGAGATGGGCTAGTATATGCTAAGGAGATGGGCTAGTATAGGCTAAGGAGATGGGCTAGTATAGGCTAAGGAGATGGGCTAGTATAGGCTAAGCAGATGGGCTAGTATAGGCTAAGGAGACAGGCTAGTATAGGCTAAGGAGATGGGCTAGTATAGGCTAAGGAGACAGGCTTGTATAGGCTAAGGAGATGGGCTAGTATATGCTAAGGAGACAGGCTAGTATAGGCTAAGGAGATGGGCTAGTATAGGCTAAGGAGATGGGCTAGTATAGGCTAAGGAGGGAGGTTAGTATAGGCTAAGGAGATGGGCTAGTATAGGCTAAGGAGGGAGGTCAGTATAGGCTAAGGAGATGGGCTAGTATAGGCTAAGGAGATGGGCTAGTATAGGCTAAGGAGATGGGCTAGTATAGGCTAAGGAGGGAGGTTAGTATAGGCTAAGGAGATGGGCTAGTATAGGCTAAGGAGGGAGGTCAGTATAGGCTAAGGAGATGGGCTAGTATAGGCTAAGGAGATGGGCTAGTATAGGCTAAGGAGATGGGCTAGTATAGGCTAAGGAGATGGGCTAGTATATGTTAAGGAGATGGGCTAGTATAGGCTAAGGAGACAGCCTAGTATAGGCTAAGGAGATGGGCTAGTATAGGCTAAGGAGACAGGCTAGTATAGGCTAAGGAGATGGGCTAGTATAGGCTAAGGAGACAGGCTTGTATAGGCTAAGGAGATGGGCTAGTATATGCTAAGGAGATGGGCTAGTATAGGCTAAGGAGATGGGCTAGTATAGGCTAAGGAGATGGGCTAGTATAGGCTAAGGAGACAGGCTAGTATAGGCTAAGGAGATGGGCTAGTATAGGCTAAGGAGACAGGCTTGTATAGGCTAAGGAGATGGGCTAGTATATGCTAAGGAGATGGGCTAGTATAGGCTAAGGAGATGGGCTAGTATAGGCTAAGGAGATGGGCTAGTATAGGCTAAGGAGACAGGCTAGTATAGGCTAAGGAGATGGGCTAGTATAGGCTAAGGAGACAGGCTTGTATAGGCTAAGGAGATGGGCTAGTATATGCTAAGGAGATGGGCTAGTATAGGCTAAGGAGGGAGGTTAGTATAGGCTAAGGAGATGGGCTTGTATAGGCTAAGGAGACGGGCTAGTATAGGCTAAGGAGATAGGCTAGTATAGGCTAAGGAGATGGGCTAGTATAGGCTAAGGAGGGAGGTTAGTATAGGCTAAGGAGATGGGCTTGTATAGGCTAAGGAGATGGGCCAGTATAGGCTAAGGAGATGGGCTAGTATAGGCTAAGGAGATGGGCTAGTATAGGCTAAGGAGATGGGCTTGTATAGGCTAAGGAGACGGGCTAGTATAGGCTAAGGAGATAGGCTAGTATAGGCTAAGGAGATGGGCTAGTATAGGCTAAGGAGATGGGCTAGTATAGGCTAAGGAGGGAGGTTAGTATAGGCTAAGGAGATGGGCTAGTATAGGCTAAGGAGATGGGCTAGTATAGGCTAAGGAGGGAGGTTAGTATAGGCTAAGGAGATGGGCTAGTATAGGCTAAGGAGATGGGCTAGTATAGGCTAAGGAGATGGGCTAGTATAGGCTAAGGAGATGGGCTAGTATATGCTAAGGAGATGGGCTAGTATAGGCTAAGGAGACAGCCTAGTATAGGCTAAGGAGATGGGCTAGTATAGGCTAAGGAGACAGGCTAGTATAGGCTAAGGAGATGGGCTAGTATAGGCTAAGGAGACAGGCTTGTATAGGCTAAGGAGATGGGCTAGTATATGCTAAGGAGATGGGCTAGTATGGGCTAAGGAGATGGGCTAGTATAGGCTAAGGAGATGGGCTAGTATAGGCTAAGGAGACAGGCTAGTATAGGCTAAGGAGATGGGCTAGTATAGGCTAAGGAGACAGGCTTGTATAAGCTAAGGAGATGGGCTAGTATATGCTAAGGAGATGGGCTAGTATAGGCTAAGGAGATGGGCTAGTATAGGCTAAGGAGATGGGCTAGTATAGGCTAAGGAGATGGGCTAGTATATGCTAAGGAGATGGGCTAGTATAGGCTAAGGAGACAGCCTAGTATAGGCTAAGGAGATGGGCTAGTATAGGCTAAGGAGACAGGCTAGTATAGGCTAAGGAGATGGGCTAGTATAGGCTAAGGAGACAGGCTTGTATAGGCTAAGGAGATGGGCTAGTATATGCTAAGGAGATGGGCTAGTATAGGCTAAGGAGATGGGCTAGTATAGGCTAAGGAGATGGGCTAGTATAGGCTAAGGAGACAGGCTAGTATAGGCTAAGGAGATGGGCTAGTATAGGCTAAGGAGACAGGCTTGTATAGGCTAAGGAGATGGGCTAGTATATGCTAAGGAGATGGGCTAGTATAGGCTAAGGAGATGGGCTAGTATAGGCTAAGGAGATGGGCTAGTATAGGCTAAGGAGACAGGCTAGTATAGGCTAAGGAGACAGGCTTGTATAGGCTAAGGAGATGGGCTAGTATATGCTAAGGAGATGGGCTAGTATAGGCTAAGGAGGGAGGTTAGTATAGGCTAAGGAGATGGGCTTGTATAGGCTAAGGAGACGGGCTAGTATAGGCTAAGGAGATAGGCTAGTATAGGCTAAGGAGATGGGCTAGTATAGGCTAAGGAGGGAGGTTAGTATAGGCTAAGGAGATGGGCTTGTATAGGCTAAGGAGATGGGCCAGTATAGGCTAAGGAGATGGGCTAGTATAGGCTAAGGAGATGGGCTAGTATAGGCTAAGGAGATGGGCTTGTATAGGCTAAGGAGACGGGCTAGTATAGGCTAAGGAGATAGGCTAGTATAGGCTAAGGAGATGGGCTAGTATAGGCTAAGGAGATGGGCTAGTATAGGCTAAGGAGGGAGGTTAGTATAGGCTAAGGAGATGGGCTAGTATAGGCTAAGGAGATGGGCTAGTATAGGCTAAGGAGGGAGGTTAGTATAGGCTAAGGAGATGGGCTAGTATAGGCTAAGGAGATGGGCTAGTATAGGCTAAGGAGATGGGCTAGTATAGGCTAAGGAGATGGGCTAGTATATGCTAAGGAGATGGGCTAGTATAGCCTAAGGAGACAGCCTAGTATAGGCTAAGGAGATGGGCTAGTATAGGCTAAGGAGACAGGCTAGTATAGGCTAAGGAGATGGGCTAGTATAGGCTAAGGAGACAGGCTTGTATAGGCTAAGGAGATGGGCTAGTATATGCTAAGGAGATGGGCTAGTATAGGCTAAGGAGATGGGCTAGTATAGGCTAAGGAGATGGGCTAGTATAGGCTAAGGAGATGGGCTAGTATAGGCTAAGGAGATGGGTTAGTATAGGCTAAGGAGATGGGTTAGTATAGGCTAAGGAGATGGGCTAGTATAGGCTAAGGAGATAAACTAGTATAGGCTAAGGAGATGGGTTAGTATAGGCTAAGGAGATGGGCTAGTATAGGCTAAGGAGATCGGTTAGTATAGGCTAAGGAGATGGGCTAGTATAGGCTAAGGAGATTGGCTTGTATAGGCTAAGGAGATGGGTTATTATAGGCTAAGGAGATGGGCTAGTATAGGCTAAGGAGATGGGCTTGTATAGGCTAAGGAGACGGGCTAGTATAGGCTAAGGAGATAGGCTAGTATAGGCTAAGGAGATGGGCTAGTATAGGCTAAGGAGATGGGCTAGTATAGGCTAAGGAGGGAGGTTAGTATAGGCTAAGGAGATGGGCTAGTATAGGCTAAGGAGGGAGGTCAGTATAGGCTAAGGAGATGGGCTAGTATAGGCTAAGGAGATGGGCTAGTATAGGCTAAGGAGATGGGCTAGTATAGGCTAAGGAGATGGGCTAGTATATGTTAAGGAGATGGGCTAGTAAAGGCTAAGGAGACAGCCTAGTATAGGCTAAGGAGATGGGCTAGTATAGGCTAAGGAGACAGGCTAGTATAGGCTAAGGAGATGGGCTAGTATAGGCTAAGGAGACAGGCTTGTATAGGCTAAGGAGATGGGCTAGTATATGCTAAGGAGATGGGCTAGTATAGGCTAAGGAGATGGGCTAGTATAGGCTAAGGAGATGGGCTAGTATAGGCTAAGGAGACAGGCTAGTATAGGCTAAGGAGATGGGCTAGTATAGGCTAAGGAGACAGGCTTGTATAGGCTAAGGAGATGGGCTAGTATATGCTAAGGAGATGGGCTAGTATAGGCTAAGGAGATGGGCTAGTATAGGCTAAGGAGATGGGCTAGTATAGGCTAAGGAGACAGGCTAGTATAGGCTAAGGAGATGGGCTAGTATAGGCTAAGGAGACAGGCTTGTATAGGCTAAGGAGATGGGCTAGTATATGCTAAGGAGATGGGCTAGTATAGGCTAAGGAGGGAGGTTAGTATAGGCTAAGGAGATGGGCTTGTATAGGCTAAGGAGACGGGCTAGTATAGGCTAAGGAGATTGGCTAGTATAGGCTAAGGAGATAGGCTAGTATAGGCTAAGGAGATGGGCTAGTATAGGCTAAGGAGGGAGGTTAGTATAGGCTAAGGAGATGGGCTTGTATAGGCTAAGGAGATGGGCCAGTATAGGCTAAGGAGATGGGCTAGTATAGGCTAAGGAGATGGGCTAGTATAGGCTAAGGAGATGGGCTTGTATAGGCTAAGGAGACGGGCTAGTATAGGCTAAGGAGATAGGCTAGTATAGGCTAAGGAGATGGGCTAGTATAGGCTAAGGAGATGGGCTAGTATAGGCTAAGGAGGGAGGTTAGTATAGGCTAAGGAGATGGGCTAGTATAGGCTAAGGAGATGGGCTAGTATAGGCTAATGAGGGAGGTTAGTATAGGCTAAGGAGATGGGCTAGTATAGGCTAAGGAGATGGGCTAGTATAGGCTAAGGAGATGGGCTAGTATAGGCTAAGGAGATGGGCTAGTATATGCTAAGGAGATGGGCTAGTATAGGCTAAGGAGACAGCCTAGTATAGGCTAAGGAGATGGGCTAGTATAGGCTAAGGAGACAGGCTAGTATAGGCTAAGGAGATGGGCTAGTATAGGCTAAGGAGACAGGCTTGTATAGGCTAAGGAGATGGGCTAGTATATGCTAAGGAGATGGGCTAGTATGGGCTAAGGAGATGGGCTAGTATAGGCTAAGGAGATGGGCTAGTATAGGCTAAGGAGACAGGCTAGTATAGGCTAAGGAGATGGGCTAGTATAGGCTAAGGAGACAGGCTTGTATAGGCTAAGGAGATGGGCTAGTATATGCTAAGGAGATGGGCTAGTATAGGCTAAGGAGATGGGCTAGTATAGGCTAAGGAGATGGGCTAGTATAGGCTAAGGAGATGGGCTAGTATAGGCTAAGGAGATGGGCTAGTATATGCTAAGGAGATGGGCTAGTATAGGCTAAGGAGACAGCCTAGTATAGGCTAAGGAGATGGGCTAGTATAGGCTAAGGAGACAGGCTAGTATAGGCTAAGGAGATGGGCTAGTATAGGCTAAGGAGACAGGCTTGTATAGGCTAAGGAGATGGGCTAGTATATGCTAAGGAGATGGGCTAGTATAGGCTAAGGAGATGGGCTAGTATAGGCTAAGGAGATGGGCTAGTATAGGCTAAGGAGACAGGCTAGTATAGGCTAAGGAGATGGGCTAGTATAGGCTAAGGAGACAGGCTTGTATAGGCTAAGGAGATGGGCTAGTATATGCTAAGGAGATGGGCTAGTATAGGCTAAGGAGATGGGCTAGTATAGGCTAAGGAGATGGGCTAGTATAGGCTAAGGAGACAGGCTAGTATAGGCTAAGGAGACAGGCTTGTATAGGCTAAGGAGATGGGCTAGTATATGCTAAGGAGATGGGCTAGTATAGGCTAAGGAGGGTGGTTAGTATAGGCTAAGGAGATGGGCTTGTATAGGCTAAGGAGACGGGCTAGTATAGGCTAAGGAGATGGGCTAGTATAGGCTAAGGAGGGAGGTTAGTATAGGCTAAGGAGATGGGCTTGTATAGGCTAAGGAGATGGGCCAGTATAGGCTAAGGAGATGGGCTAGTATAGGCTAAGGAGATGGGCTAGTATAGGCTAAGGAGATGGGCTTGTATAGGCTAAGGAGACGGGCTAGTATAGGCTAAGGAGATAGGCTAGTATAGGCTAAGGAGATGGGCTAGTATAGGCTAAGGAGATGGGCTAGTATAGGCTAAGGAGGGAGGTTAGTATAGGCTAAGGAGATGGGCTAGTATAGGCTAAGGAGATGGGCTAGTATAGGCTAAGGAGGGAGGTTAGTATAGGCTAAGGAGATGGGCTAGTATAGGCTAAGGAGATGGGCTAGTATAGGCTAAGGAGATGGGCTAGTATAGGCTAAGGAGATGGGCTAGTATATGCTAAGGAGATGGGCTAGTATAGCCTAAGGAGACAGCCTAGTATAGGCTAAGGAGATGGGCTAGTATAGGCTAAGGAGACAGGCTAGTATAGGCTAAGGAGATGGGCTAGTATAGGCTAAGGAGATGGGCTAGTATAGGCTAAGGAGACAGGCTAGTATAGGCTAAGGAGATGGGCTAGTATAGGCTAAGGAGACAGGCTTGTATAGGCTAAGGAGATGGGCTAGTATATGCTAAGGAGATGGGCTAGTATAGGCTAAGGAGATGGGCTAGTATAGGCTAAGGAGATGGGCTAGTATAGGCTAAGGAGGGAGGTTAGTATAGGCTAAGGAGGTGGGCTAGAATAGGCTAAGGAGATGGGCTAGTATAGGCTAAGGAGATGGGCTAGTATAGGCTAAGGAGATGGGCTAGTATAGGCTAAGGAGGGAGGTTAGTATAGGCTAAGGAGATGGGCTAGTATAGGCTAAGGAGATGGGCTAGTATAGGCTAAGGAGATGGGCTAGTATAGGCTAAGGAGATGGGCTAGTATATGCTAAGGAGATGGGCTAGTATAGGCTAAGGAGACAGCCTAGTATAGGCTAAGGAGATGGGCTAGTATAGGCTAAGGAGACAGGCTAGTATAGGCTAAGGAGATGGGCTAGTATAGGCTAAGGAGACAGGCTTGTATAGGCTAAGGAGATGGGCTAGTATATGCTAAGGAGATGGGCTAGTATAGGCTAAGGAGATGGGCTAGTATAGGCTAAGGAGATGGGCTAGTATATGCTAAGGAGATGGGCTAGTATAGGCTAAGGAGACAGCCTAGTACAGGCTAAGGAGATGGGCTAGTATAGGCTAAGGAGACAGGCTAGTATAGGCTAAGGAGATGGGCTAGTATAGGCTAAGGAGACAGGCTTGTATAGGCTAAGGAGATGGGCTAGTATATGCTAAGGAGATGGGCTAGTATAGGCTAAGGAGATGGGCTAGTATAGGCTAAGGAGATGGGCTAGTATAGGCTAAGGAGACAGGCTAGTATAGGCTAAGGAGATGGGCTAGTATAGGCTAAGGAGACAGGCTTGTATAGGCTAAGGAGATGGGCTAGTATATGCTAAGGAGATGGGCTAGTATAGGCTAAGGAGATGGGCTAGTATAGGCTAAGGAGATGGGCTAGTATAGGCTAAGGAGACAGGCTAGTATAGGCTAAGGAGACAGGCTTGTATAGGCTAAGGAGATGGGCTAGTATATGCTAAGGAGATGGGCTAGTATAGGCTAAGGAGGGTGGTTAGTATAGGCTAAGGAGATGGGCTTGTATAGGCTAAGGAGACGGGCTAGTATAGGCTAAGGAGATAGGCTAGTATAGGCTAAGGAGATGGGCTAGTATAGGCTAAGGAGGGAGGTTAGTATAGGCTAAGGAGATGGGCTTGTATAGGCTAAGGAGATGGGCCAGTATAGGCTAAGGAGATGGGCTAGTATAGGCTAAGGAGATGGGCTAGTATAGGCTAAGGAGATGGGCTTGTATAGGCTAAGGAGACGGGCTAGTATAGGCTAAGGAGATAGGCTAGTATAGGCTAAGGAGATGGGCTAGTATAGGCTAAGGAGATGGGCTAGTATAGGCTAAGGAGGGAGGTTAGTATAGGCTAAGGAGATGGGCTAGTATAGGCTAAGGAGATGGGCTAGTATAGGCTAAGGAGGGAGGTTAGTATAGGCTAAGGAGATGGGCTAGTATAGGCTAAGGAGATGGGCTAGTATAGGCTAAGGAGATGGGCTAGTATAGGCTAAGGAGATGGGCTAGTATATGCTAAGGAGATGGGCTAGTATAGCCTAAGGAGACAGCCTAGTATAGGCTAAGGAGATGGGCTAGTATAGGCTAAGGAGACAGGCTAGTATAGGCTAAGGAGATGGGCTAGTATAGGCTAAGGAGATGGGCTAGTATAGGCTAAGGAGACAGGCTAGTATAGGCTAAGGAGATGGGCTAGTATAGGCTAAGGAGACAGGCTTGTATAGGCTAAGGAGATGGGCTAGTATATGCTAAGGAGATGGGCTAGTATAGGCTAAGGAGATGGGCTAGTATAGGCTAAGGAGATGGGCTAGTATAGGCTAAGGAGGGAGGTTAGTATAGGCTAAGGAGGTGGGCTAGAATAGGCTAAGGAGATGGGCTAGTATAGGCTAAGGAGATGGGCTAGTATAGGCTAAGGAGATGGGCTAGTATAGGCTAAGGAGGGAGGTTAGTATAGGCTAAGGAGATGGGCTAGTATAGGCTAAGGAGATGGGCTAGTATAGGCTAAGGAGATGGGCTAGTATAGGCTAAGGAGATGGGCTAGTATATGCTAAGGAGATGGGCTAGTATAGGCTAAGGAGACAGCCTAGTATAGGCTAAGGAGATGGGCTAGTATAGGCTAAGGAGACAGGCTAGTATAGGCTAAGGAGATGGGCTAGTATAGGCTAAGGAGACAGGCTTGTATAGGCTAAGGAGATGGGCTAGTATATGCTAAGGAGATGGGCTAGTATAGGCTAAGGAGATGGGCTAGTATAGGCTAAGGAGATGGGCTAGTATAGGCTAAGGAGACAGGCTAGTATAGGCTAAGGAGATGGGCTAGTATAGGCTAAGGAGACAGGCTTGTATAGGCTAAGGAGATGGGCTAGTATATGCTAAGGAGATGGGCTAGTATAGGCTAAGGAGATGGGCTAGTATAGGCTAAGGAGATGGGCTAGTATAGGCTAAGGAGACAGGCTAGTATAGGCTAAGGAGATGGGCTAGTATAGGCTAAGGAGACAGGCTTGTATAGGCTAAGGAGATGGGCTAGTATATGCTAAGGAGATGGGCTAGTATAGGCTAAGGAGATGGGCTAGTATAGGCTAAGGAGATGGGCTAGTATAGGCTAAGGAGGGAGGTTAGTATAGGCTAAGGAGGTGGGCTAGAATAGGCTAAGGAGATGGGCTAGTATAGGCTAAGGAGATGGGCTAGTATAGGCTAAGGAGATGGGCTAGTATAGGCTAAGGAGACAGGCTAGTATAGGCTAAGGAGATGGGCTAGTATAGGCTAAGGAGGGAGGCTAGTATAGGCTAAGGAGATGGGCTAGTATAGGCTAAGGAGATGCGCTAGTATAGGCTAAGGAGGGAGGCTAGTATAGGCTAAGGAGATGGGCTAGTATAGGCTAAGGAGATGGGCTAGTATAGGCTAAGGAGGGAGGCTAGTATAGGCTAAGGAGATGGGCTAGTATAGGCTAAGGAGATGGGCTAGTATAGGCTAAGGAGGGAGGTTAGTATAGGCTAAGGAGATGGGCTAGTATAGGCTAAGGAGGGAGGTTAGTATAGGCTAAGGAGATGGGTTAGTATAGGCTAAGGAGATGGGCTAGTATAGGCTAAGGAGGGAGGTTAGTATAGGCTAAGGAGATGGGCTAGTATAGGCTAAGGAGGGAGGTTAGTATAGGCTAAGGAGATGGACTAGTATAGGCTAAGGAGACGGGCTTGTATAGGCTAAGGAGATGGGCTAGTATAGGCTAAGGAGATGGGTTAGTATAGGCTAAGGAGGTGGGCTAGTATAGGCTAAGGAGATGGGCTAGTATAGGCTAAGGAGGGAGGTTAGTATAGGCTAAGGAGATGGTTTAGTATAGGCTAAGGAGATAGGCTAGTATAGGCTAAGGAGATGGGCTAGTATAGGCTAAGGAGATGGGTTAGTATAGGCTAAGGAGGTGGGCTAGTATAGGCTAAGGAGATGGGCTAGTATAGGCTAAGGAGGGAGGTTAGTATAGGCTAAGGAGATGGGTTAGTATAGGCTAAGGAGATGGGCTAGTATAGGCTAAGGAGATGGGTTAGTATAGGCTAAGGAGATGGGCTAGTATAGGCTAAGGAGGGAGGTTAGTATAGGCTAAGGAGATGGGTTAGTATAGGCTAAGGAGATGGGTTAGTATAGGCTAAGGAGACGGGCTTGTATAGGCTAAGGAGATGGGCTAGTATAGGCTAAGGAGATGGGTTAGTATAGGCTAAGGAGATGGGCTAGTATAGGCTAAGGAGGGAGGTTAGTATAGGCTAAGGAGATGGGTTAGTATAGGCTAAGGAGATGGGTTAGTATAGGCTAAGGAGATGGGTTAGTATAGGCTAAGGAGGTGGGCTAGTATAGGCTAAGGAGATGGGTTAGTATAGGCTAAGGAGGTGGGCTAGTATAGGCTAAGGAGGGAGGTTAGTATAGGCTAAGGAGATGGGCTAGTATAGGCTAAGGAGATGGGCTAGTATAGGCTAAGGAGGGAGGTTAGTATAGGCTAAGGAGATGGGCTAGTATAGGCTAAGGAGATGGGCTAGTATAGGCTAAGGAGATGGGCTAGTATAGGCTAAGGAGATGGGCTAGTATATGCTAAGGAGATGGGCTAGTATAGGCTAAGGAGACAGCCTAGTACAGGCTAAGGAGATGGGCTAGTATAGGCTAAGGAGACAGGCTAGTATAGGCTAAGGAGATGGGCTAGTATAGGCTAAGGAGACAGGCTTGTATAGGCTAAGGAGATGGGCTAGTATATGCTAAGGAGATGGGCTAGTATAGGCTAAGGAGATGGGCTAGTATAGGCTAAGGAGATGGGCTAGTATAGGCTAAGGAGACAGGCTAGTATAGGCTAAGGAGAGGGGCTAGTATAGGCTAAGGAGACAGGCTTGTATAGGCTAAGGAGATGGGCTAGTATATGCTAAGGAGATGGGCTAGTATAGGCTAAGGAGATGGGCTAGTATAGGCTAAGGAGATGGGCTAGTATAGGCTAAGGAGACAGGCTAGTATAGGCTAAGGAGATGGGCTAGTATAGGCTAAGGAGACAGGCTTGTATAGGCTAAGGAGATGGGCTAGTATAGGCTAAGGAGATGGGCTAGTATAGGCTAAGGAGATGGGCTAGTATAGGCTAAGGAGGGAGGTTAGTATAGGCTAAGGAGGTGGGCTAGTATAGGCTAAGGAGATGGGCTAGTATAGGCTAAGGAGATGGGCTAGTATAGGCTAAGGAGATGGGCTAGTATAGGCTAAGGAGACAGGCTAGTATAGGCTAAGGAGATGGGCTAGTATAGGCTAAGGAGGGAGGCTAGTATAGGCTAAGGAGATCGGCTAGTATAGGCTAAGGAGATGCGCTAGTATAGGCTAAGGAGGGAGGCTAGTATAGGCTAAGGAGATGGGCTAGTATAGGCTAAGGAGATGGGCTAGTATAGGCTAACGAGGGAGGCTAGTATAGGCTAAGGAGATGGGCTAGTATAGGCTAAGGAGATGGGCTAGTATAGGCTAAGGAGGGAGGTTAGTATAGGCTAAGGAGATGGGCTACTATAGGCTAAGGAGGGAGGTTAGTATAGGCTAAGGAGATGGGTTAGTATAGGCTAAGGAGATGGGCTAGTATAGGCTAAGGAGGGAGGTTAGTATATGCTAAGGAGATGGGCTAGTATAGGCTAAGGAGGGAGGTTAGTATAGGCTAAGGAGATGGACTAGTATAGGCTAAGGAGACGGGCTTGTATAGGCTAAGGAGATGGGCTAGTATAGGCTAAGGAGATGGGTTAGTATAGGCTAAGGAGGTGGGCTAGTATAGGCTAAGGAGATGGGCTAGTATAGGCTAAGGAGGGAGGTTAGTATAGGCTAAGGAGATGGGTTAGTATAGGCTAAGGAGATAGGCTAGTATAGGCTAAGGAGATGGGCTAGTATAGGCTAAGGAGATGGGTTAGTATAGGCTAAGGAGGTGGGCTAGTATAGGCTAAGGAGATGGGCTAGTATAGGCTAAGGAGATGGGCTAGTATAGGCTAAGGAGATGGGTTAGTATAGGCTAAGGAGATGGGCTAGTATAGGCTAAGGAGATGGGTTAGTATAGGCTAAGGAGATGGGCTAGTATAGGCTAAGGAGGGAGGTTAGTATAGGCTAAGGAGATGGGTTAGTATAGGCTAAGGAGATGGGTTAGTATAGGCTAAGGAGACGGGCTTGTATAGGCTAAGGAGATGGGCTAGTATAGGCTAAGGAGATGGGTTAGTATAGGCTAAGGAGATGGGCTAGTATAGGCTAAGGAGGGAGGTTAGTATAGGCTAAGGAGATGGGTTAGTATAGGCTAAGGAGATGGGTTAGTATAGGCTAAGGAGATGGGTTAGTATAGGCTAAGGAGGTGGGCTAGTATAGGCTAAGGAGATGGGTTAGTATAGGCTAAGGAGGTGGGCTAGTATAGGCTAAGGAGATGGGTTAGTATAGGCTAAGGAGGTGGGCTAGTATAGGCTAAGGAGATGGGTTAGTATAGGCTAAGGAGGGAGGTTAGTATAGGCTAAGGAGATGGGTTAGTATAGGCTAAGGAGATGGGCTAGTATAGGCTAAGGAGATGGGCTAGTATAGGCTAAGGAGATGGGCTAGTATAGGCTAAGGAGATGGGTTAGTATAGGCTAAGGAGGTGGGCTAGTATAGGCTAAGGAGGTTGGCTAGTATAGGCTAAGGAGATGGGTTAGTATAGGCTAAGGAGACGGGCTTGTATAGGCTAAGGAGATGGGCTTGTATAGGCTAAGGAGACGGGCTAGTATAGGCTAAGGAAATGGGTTAGTATAGGCTAAGGAGATGGGCTTGTATAGGCTAAGGAGACGGGCTAGTATAGGCTAAGGAGATGGGTTAGTATAGGCTAAGGAGACGGGCTTGTATAGGCTAAGGAGATGGGCTTGTATAGGCTAAGGAGACGGGCTTGTATAGGCTAAGGAGACGGGCTTGTATAGGCTAAGGAGATGGGTTAGTATAGGCTAAGGAGATGGGCTAGTATAGGCTAAGGAGGGAGGTTAGTATAGGCTAAGGAGACGGGCTAGTATAGGCTAAGGAGATGGGTTAGTATAGGCTAAGGAGATGGGCTAGTATAGGCTAAGGAGATGGGCTAGTATAGGCTAAGGAGATGGGCTTGTATAGGCTAAGGAGACGGGCTTGTATAGGCTAAGGAGACGGGCTTGTATAGGCTAAGGAGATGGGTTAGTATAGGCTAAGGAGATGGGCTAGTATAGGCTAAGGAGGGAGGTTAGTATAGGCTAAGGAGACGGGCTAGTATAGGCTAAGGAGATGGGTTAGTATAGGCTAAGGAGACGGGCTTGTATAGGCTAAGGAGATGGGTTAGTATAGGCTAAGGAGATGGGCTAGTATAGGCTAAGGAGATGGGCTAGTATAGGCTAAGGAGATGGGCTAGTATAGGCTAAGGAGACAGGCTTGTATAGGCTAAGGAGATGGGCTAGTATATGCTAAGGAGATGGGCTAGTATAGGCTAAGGAGATGGGCTAGTATAGGCTAAGGAGGGAGGTTAGTATAGGCTAAGGAGATGGGCTAGTATAGGCTAAGGAGGGAGGTTAGTATAGGCTAAGGAGATGGGCTAGTATAGGCTAAGGAGATGGGTTAGTATAGGCTAAGGAGGTGGGCTAGTATAGGCTAAGGAGATGGGTTAGTATAGGCTAAGGAGGTGGGCTAGTATAGGCTAAGGAGATGGGCTAGTATAGGCTAAGGAGGGAGGTTAGTATAGGCTAAGGAGATGGGCTAGTATAGGCTAAGGAGACAGGCTAGTATAGGCTAAGGAGATGGGCTAGTATAGGCTAAGGAGACAGGCTAGTATAGGCTAAGGAGACAGGCTAGTATAGGCTAAGGAGACAGGCTAGTATAGGCTAAGGAGGGAGGTTAGTATAGGCTAAGGAGATGGGCTAGTATAGGCTAAGGAGATGGGTTAGTATAGGCTAAGGAGATGGGCTAGTATATGCTAAGGAGACAGGCTAGTATAGGCTAAGGAGACAGGCTAGTATAGGCTAAGGAGGGAGGTTAGTATAGGCTAAGGAGATGGGCTAGTATAGGCTAAGGAGATGGGTTAGTATAGGCTAAGGAGGTGGGCTAGTATAGGCTAAGGAGATGGGCTAGTATAGGCTAAGGAGGGAGGTTAGTATAGGCTAAGGAGATGGGCTTGTATAGGCTAAGGAGATGGGCTAGTATAGGCTAAGGAGATGGGCTAGTATAGGCTAAGGAGATGGGCTAGTATAGGCTAAGGAGATGGGCTAGTATAGGCTAAGGAGATGGGCTAGTATAGGCTAAGGAGACAGGCTAGTATAGGCTAAGGAGACAGGCTAGTATAGGCTAAGGAGATGGGCTAGTATAGGCTAAGGAGATGGGCTAGTATAGGCTAAGGAGACAGGCTAGTATAGGCTAAGGAGGGAGGTTAGTATAGGCTAAGGAGGTGGGCTAGTATAGGCTAAGGCTGCACCAGATGTGTATATAATAAGTAGGGCTCGGAAGTTCATGCCCTAAAAACACTTAAATATGCATGCAAATATGCTCTTAAAAACTTGAAAATATGCCAAGAAATATGCACTATTTAATTAAAACAATATCCCTTTGCAGTAGACAAGACGAGTTAGTATAAATGATAAATAAAGTTACCTTATTCCTTAGAGGTTGAAGCAGAAGTGGTCCCACTGCTAGTATTAACTGTTAAATTGCAATGCACAACGCGTTGCACAAATTTTCAACTGTAAAACATTATCTGTTCTCTCACAAAGCACTTTTGTAACGTGAAAAACTTCTCTCCACGTCACAAGATGTTATCGGGGCATATCGGGAGTTTGTCATGATTTTACCATATAAGGATAACAAATAAAAGTAACCGGTTGTATTTGATTCCACATGGCCATAGTAATTTCGAAGAATCCATCACAAACTGGGTCACAGTTGCATTGTCAGTGGTGACAATTCACACACATTAAGAACATAAGGTGTAGTCTTTTGTTCATTATTTAAAGCACCCATGATTATATTAGCAATAGAACGAAGCTCAGAATCAGGGGCTTCATCAACAGACAACTGTACAAACTGATCCGCTAATACATTTAGTATATTTGACAACACATTATTGTAACAATTTCCTACATAGGTCTTACACAGTGTACTTTCTTCAGGCACAAGTTGTCGAGTGTACTCGGTAAGAAAGTTTTTAAATGTCGGAGTATTAATTTTGAACAAGGGAATATCAGCAGCTAAAAATGCCTGGCACAAGTCATAGGAAACTTCAGTAACCCTACTTCTTAAACACTCTACTAGCTGTTTTTGAACAGGTTCTTTGTTTGCAAGTTTTCTGGTAAAATTCTCCTTATGTTTTGCTGTGTTTATGTGCTGAACTATTTGAAATCTTCTCTCACTCTCTACATGTTACTCACACGCTCCACAAAACAGTACCCTATAAACCTCTCAGATAATGCACTGATGATTCTCTACGCACATACATATAATGAAAGGGTGGAAACAGGGGATTCACATGATGCATGACAACATAACTCAGAATTAGTTCTCGCCACCTCGCGAGTTGCATCATTATGTGAATACTACCAATTTTAAAAATATTATACATATGGAGAAAATAATAAAAACCTGTAAAAATCATTAAAATATGCAATATAGGGGCAATAATATTGAAATATTCATGAGTTGCATCATCATGTGCAATACTACATGAAAAATATTATCCAGATGGAAAAAATAATAAAAAGCCTTAAAAATCATTAAAGTATGCAATTAAGGGGTTATAGTATTGAAATATGATGCATTTATAAAAATCAAGAAAATATGCAGTTACATGCACCATAAAATCATGTCCAAATAACTGAATATTCCATAATTTGTGCACATACTGTAAAGGCATACATTTTTAACCCCAATGAAAAAACATGCAAATGCATGAACTTCCTAGCCCTAATAATAAATATGGACTAAGGAGACAGGTGAAGGAGATAATTTGCATTGTTGATTTTGCAGTAAATACTTAAACTGGGTTGGAGGCAGTTATCTATGACATTAACTCGTCTAGCACTTAAACACAGCACCGCAGCAAAAAGCTTTCCTCAACAAAAAGTGTTTAAAATAATGTTGTCTATCAGCTGCCAAAAGTTTGTCTGACTTTGGGACATCCTGTATATATAGCTGATGCAAATTTTAATGGTGGGTGGCTCAATACAAAAACTAAACAGAGACTTGCCATGCCTTATGGTGTCATGTAGTTAAGCAAGATGTGAAATCACTGTAAAGTCAATGATTGTATAAATATCATTTGCACACACAACATTTATCTGCACAACAGGAAATCCAATAGCAACGGTAAGCTATCAGTCGCCATTAAATTTTGCATTCGCCATAAGAAATAAACACTAATGGGTAGGGAGTCTCATAGGAGTGTAACAACGTTTTTAATATTCTTTATTGATGTGCTGAAAATACTAAGGTAACAGTACAAAATACTTTAAATGTACAACATATGTTTCTCTCTTCATTATTACATGACTAAAAGCTTTACATATAGAATATATTTTAAACAAAGAATAAAAAAACAAATATACAGATAATTATATGTTCCTACTCTGTGAAAATAATTAAATCTTTGGTTTTATTTTTCTAACTTTCTACATAAGCAAACAAAAATTCTGTAAGTAAAAAATGGAAGGGTAAGAAGGACTTTTAGTAGGAACAATCTTAATATATTTCTATATATAATTTCCAACAGCCAATTATATATCACAAAACATTAAAAATCTTAATGATTAAAAACAGTGACTTCATTATTTCTAAAATGACAGCACCAAAATTAAACTGTATACAAAGGAGAAAATTACATTATTTTAAAGCCATTTTGGTACTAAAATATCACATTATGTGAAAAGAAAATGATGCGCACAGTGGATACTAAATATTGCCCATATGTACTTCACTGCACAACTTTGTTTACAGATATAAAAGTTTGAACAAAGCATATTGGCTATGTTTGTCGCTTGTGACATATTTATTCCAGTACCCAGCATCTGTATTTTATAACCAGGGACAGACAGCACTTCCATGCTCTAATAACTCTTTTAATATATATGCATTTAAAATATCCATAATACCGGATCATTAAAATATATGGTAACCCATGCGCAGGCTCTCTTCACAGCATGAAAGAACTGAGAGTTGTCAGGGAAATGGTGCCGGCAGAGGTGCAGTAAAATCTTTACCCCTCAAACATATCTCTTTTTCAAAGTTCTAAGGCTTTCATGGCCAGTGTCAATACAGTATAATCCAGGCTTGTGGGCCGTGGCTCCTTCTTGCCAGATGTTTCATGTGCAACTGCGGCAGACATCCTCAGTGGCGGCAAGGTCGAAGTACCCTGGCAGAGATTTCAGCTGCAACTGTGCTGGTTGCACTGCAGGCTGGACTTGCGTTGGCAGTGTGCTGCAGTCCACTGGTGTCTGATTGGCTTGGGTGGAGTCCTTGATTTTTACTTTTGTCAGTGCTGCTTGCATATTCTGTTTAGTTTAAGGCCTTCATCTTTGCGACCGATGTTTTTATGCTTCTGTACTTCAAAGACTTCACAGAATAAGCAAGAATAATAATATGTCGATGCCAGAATATCTGTGGTTTCATACTGGATGCTATGCTCCCCTTCTTTGAGTATGGCATGCTTCGTAATTGCTGGTTTTTCTATCTGACCCATGAGGCAATTTCTGCTGTGTTTGTCAATACAAGTCTTCATGCTTCGTTCTGCGGTTTCAATGTACACTTTGCAACATGAATATGGTATTCTGTATATTCTCACTGTGGATAGAGGATCCTGATCAGAGTATATTGCAGATCTGTTTTGTTTGAAAATGCACACAGCACTGACAAAAGTCAAAGTCAAGAACTCTACCCAAGCCAATCAGACGCCAGCAGATCCCAGCACAGTCCAGCCCACTGTGTGCCCATGCCAATCACAGCAAACCTCCCCTCCAGCAACAGATATAAATACTGTAGTCCACATTGCAATCAGCATTCGCTGCTGAAATCTCCACCAGGGTACTTTGACCTGGAAGGAGGAGCCCGGTAGACCATGGCCTACAAGCCTGGATATCTCTCACACCCACACTTCAGGTAGCAGTGTGACATTTCATGCGATTGTTAATACATCTGAAGCTTTGTGTTTGGTTTCTACATCAGTTTTAACAGAAGATAAACTAGATAGAACTCGTGGCAGTTTAGAACAATCAGCTGGAAAATTGTACACAAACAGATTAACGTCAACACAGTCAATATTGGGCTTCAGAAAACACCTGTGTGATGCATACTGTAAGAATAATAGGAGCCACATTGTTTAATGCAACAATGAGGGATATGTCGCCTGTTTGTTAGGTAAGGATTTTACTGCACATCTGCCTGCAGTGGAGAAAAACCTGTGAATGGGTTACCATAAATATGCCCATATAAAAATTATTAAAAATATCACATTGACGTATAATAAAATTTTAAGTGAGTTTTATGTAACATCTTGAATTGAGAATTTTGTAGAAACCATAAGAATTTATATGCAAAAATTTGGAGTTTTTATTATTATAACTTCATTTTGTGTTGTCTCGATCATTAGTCTTGATTCACTGCTGTACTTCCTGTGATTCAGCTGAAAAAATTTACAAATCACACACAGCAGGAAGTGCAGCAGGGAATGATGGAGGCAACAGTAAGTGAAGTTGGAGAAATAAAACTTCCACATTTTTTCATATATATGTTAAAATAATTTATCCCCACCCACCCACCCCCCACACCCCTTAGGACTTAGATGCCTGTGCCTAGAGTCAGATGCCTGTTGGGGAGCAGAAAAACATATGGACCAAACAGAGTGAACACCTGGAAGTGGATGGTCAGCATGAGAGTGAGGAAGAGGATAATATGAAATGCAGGTGAAATGGATGAATGGAAAGGTGATGATGGAGCAGTGAAAGGTGGAGGAACCTGGAGACAATTTACCAAAGTGCTGCTAGGTCCACCACAAATACCACATGTGGATCCCTGGGATTGAACCCAGGCCACCTTGGTGATAGACAAATAGTGTAATCACTTGGCTTAGAGATACTACACAAGAAAGTTTAAATTAAATGTAATATATGTAACTCCTTAACAGCTACCTTCATATCGTGGCAATGTCACACGTTGCACATCAGCTACCAACAGTGTTGTCAACTTTCAACACAAACACAATGGCACATATTTAGAAACATTGATTTGTGAATCAAATATGTAGATAAAATGAATTAAATATATTTATAAAATATACATGGAAAGCAAAGTAACAGCATAATTTGCAAACTGCTGAAATATTATGCTTATTAACAAAATATGCACTATAAGTACATGAAATGTTTAAATTGTTGGAAATTTAGTAAAAATCATTAGCAAACCAAGTGAGCATACTTTCGAACAGCAAAAACTGTCCCTAGTTATAAACCCAATGTCAATTACATTCACAAAAGAAAGCTTATTGTCTTTCTTTATTCAAAAGTGTTAGTTTTGTTTTCAATTAACAGTGTCAATGTATTCATTTATAACAGAATCATAAGCTCTTTAGAATTGCTAAAGCTACTTTAAATGTTTTAACGAGAAACATTTTAAGTCACACAGTAAACTATTTCAAATGTATAACATAAACAAAAGTATTAATATTTTGAGAGATGAAAGTGTTCAGAAAAATAAGCAAAAAACCACAACCAACGTAATCCTAGACATTTGTGAATTACACAAGATGTGTAATGTCTGTGGTCTCCATTCGGGAGGTCATCGGTTCATGGCCAACCTTCCTGACCCATGGTTTCCCTGGGTCGCCAGGCGAATGCTGGGAAAGATTTCTATACCCTCCAAATTTCCTGTCCCTCCATTTCGTTACATTAATAATTTCAACCTTCATCCAACGCATCCTGGCAGCAGCACGGTAGGGGGAAAGAATGTGGTTTGCAAATCTCATCCCCCGGATTGGAAGGTGAGTCTATTGGTTTCCAGGCCCTCCATTGGATGGTACACGCCTGAGGGGGAAGGGAAGCCAGTTTCTGAATCCCACGCCCCCCTCGGGAGGATGTAGCCAAAGGGATGGGAGAGGAACCAGGCTGAGCCAGTCTCTGCTGGGGTGCTTCTGACAAATGTAACGTCCCTGCCCTCTGCTCTTCCAGGCCAACATTCTGGTTGCCCTTAGGATCCATTCACCTCACCCATCCTTCTGGGATGAATGATGCTCACTCAATGTTTCCTTTGCTGTAAAGTCGTAAAAAGTCTTCTGCTCCTGTACATTTTATAGGCAAACTGTTAAATATCCTGGGCTGGGATTGAGTTTGGAAGTAAAGCCAGCACATTTAACTGAAGCAGCTATAGAGTGCATACCTTATTCTTTTGTTTATAATGATAAACCGGCAAAGAATTTATACAACTGAGTACCTACAGGCTTTTAATACAAATCCAGCCTTCAGGAGAGAGTCCACTGTTTAATCAACAAATACAGTAGCATGTTATTCTGCTAACAAGTCAGTGCCAAGACCCAGAAGGGATTAACAAGTACTTAGAATTCACAAGATATAAATTTTAGGACACATTTTTAATGGACAACCTTTTATTTTGTTGTTTTAATGAAGAATATCATCTCTCAGAATATTGGACACTTTAAAAACCTTGTATAATGTGATGGTAAATGATGATAAAATAACTATTCTATTGGCCGATTCACTTGTGATTCAATAAATCAGTTCACTACTTCTGGAGCTCATTCACAATGAAAATTAGACACAAACATAACTTATACATGGCCATAAACTTATAACAGTTTTCAAAGTCCAAGCTTATGTCAAACATAAGAAACTAGCCAATCAGAGAGTGATTCTCATCATGTGATCAGTGTGTCGCCATGTTTTGACTCTGTGCAGGTTGACGGGCCTGGAATTACTTGGACATCTATAAAGATCTGAGCAAAACAAATTATGATGGTAACTAATGCTTTTTTAAGAGTTTAATGTACTTTAATTGGGTAGCTGGCTGGCTCTTGTTCATTTACTTACACAATCTCATTTGTTGTGCATACTGTCATAGTCACTACACAATCCACGCTATTAGTTCACGCTCTCTTGTCATTGGCTGATGTTATTGTGAATAGCATTAAGTTTAAGCTTAACATTTATGTTATGTTAATGCTTCATTTTCACTGACAATGGCCCCTTGATTCAGAGCTCTGAATATGACAACACAATTACTACAAATATTTAATAGTAATATAATACAATAAAATCTTATTAATATTAAAGCGTTTAACCCCAAAATTACAACAAATAAAACAAATATTAAGTACAATAAGGTTGTGATGAGGCTAATGCATAAAGATGAGGAAGAAGTAAAAATAGTGCTCATGGAAGCAATGACTGTTCTGTGATTCAATTATTCTGTGCTATTACACCTGCTTAGTGCTACATTTAAACTTAAATATGTCCCAAACCAGTGGAAGGTAACACAAGTGATAATGATCCTCAAGCTTGATAAAAATCCCAATGAAAAGGAGTTGTACAGTCCAATTTCACTTTATCACAGACCTCTTAAGTTATTTAAAAAATGTTTGTTAAAACAATTAAAACAATAATTGAACATCAGGTTGGTTTTAGAAGCAAGCATTCTCCAATTGATCAAATACTCTGCATTGCTGGTGTCAGAGAAACATTAGAGGAAAAGAAAATATATTCTGGTATATACTTAGATGTAGCTAAAGCATTTGACAAAGTTTGGAATAAGGGATTAATATGTAAGATTCAACGTGATTTATCTAGCAATTTTTAATAATAAACTCTTATGTGAAAGGGAAACACTTCAGAGTAAAACAAGGTAATAAATACTCCACTTTAAAGAATATAGCAGCTGGTGTACCACAAGGAAGTGCATTAGGTGCAATTTTGTAACTATTTACTAGTGATATCCTAAAAGAAGTGCAAATAACTATGGCTACATTTGCTGATGATACAACAATAATTGCAGTGTGAGGTACACTAGAGGAGTCTACAAACAAACTTCAGAGATCTGTAAATAAAGTCAACAAGTGGACAAAGAAATGGCATGTTAAATTAAATGAGACTAAATCTGTATATATTAATTTTATGAATAAGAAATTAAAGACACAATCAGTTAATACAAATAATTCCTCAAGCTCAAACAGTGAACTATTTAGGTGTGAACTTGGATTCAAAGTTAAATTGGAAGAAGCACATTGAAAATAAAAGAAAAAGGATGATCATTAAATATAAGAAACTTGATTGGCTTATCGAAAGAAATTCAGAACTTGACGTTCATAACCAGGTATTGCTTTATAAACAAGTGCTCAAACCAATATGGACTTATGGAATACAGCTTTGGAGATGTGCAAAGAAGACCAACTATAAAGAAGATATACAAATGAAGTTTTAAGAGCAGCAGTAAATGCACCATGACATGTACGCAATGATAATTTACATAGAGACCTCAGGATTAATGTGGTTGGAGAAGTAAGAAAGACAGGTAACAAACATCGGGAAAGAGTCCAACAATACAACTGAAAAAAACAAACATTTTACTTAGCTTGTGACCATACAATATAATAAACTAACCAACTATCCCCGCAGTACAACAGTCCTTTCCAGGCCAAGGCTTACTGCCAGCTGCTGCATCCTCCACCACAGGCATCATGAGTGGGGTGCAGTACTGGAGAGTGGGATGTGGTCAGTGCCCTTCAGGCTAATTATGCTGGTAGAAACCAGGGATCGCTACTTCTCAATCAAGTAGCTCCCCAATTGGCCCTCAGGGATCTAATGAGGCTGAGTGCACCTGAAAAATCTGCACTAGCAGAACACGTGATTACAACCGGCCACCACATCGATTTTGATAAAACAACTCCTTGCCACCTGCAACAATTTCTCCCACAGGCTGACTCGTGAAAGTATAGAGATTTTCAAAGAAAAGAACGTTATCAATAGAGACAATGGAAAACAGCTGCACAACATGTGGAAAACTCCCCTCACCAGAACAGCCATCGACCAGAGGTCAGCCAATGGAAGGCAAGGGGTGGAGTCAAGAGACCAATCAGAGACAGGGGTACATAAATGGGAGCAACAGAGCAAAGACCGGACAAGAGCCCAGAAGAAGCTCACAACAGGATGAGCGAAATGTCGGCAATCTCAAGAAAAATGACGTGGCCTTCACTGGAAACCAAGAACACTGATTCATATCTTCATATTGCCCATCTACTCTACAATTTTCTGCACCGAAAATATTATATTTTTTTCTGCAGTTCTGATTAGAGAAATGAACAATGAACTATGCTGATGTTTGAACCCCGTTTATAGCAAAGTATTTGCAGAGTACTCAATAAAACATTATAAATAACAAATCCTTTTTTAATACTAAAATTCACTGCTGTAGAGCAATTTCTGCACATATTTGTCTAAATTTAAATTCATTGCTAATCAAAAAATATAAATACAAAATCTTCTTCAACAAATCTTTCACATACCATGGAGCTTGTAATCTACATCAACATGTGAAAACATTAGCCTCACAATAACATTTCTTTGATATTTTTATCACTGTAAATCTGTTTGTTTACAAAGGATATTATACGTAAATAAATGACCAGTTTGAGAGGTAGAACTGGAACTTACAAATTTAATGCCACAACTGGGATTTGAACCACAGACCTTCCGCTTACCGGGCGGACGCTCTAACCACTGAGCTATTGTGACAAACTGCATTAAATTCTCAAACCATTCTGGCAGTTTGTCACAATAGCTCAGTGGTTAGAGCGTCCGCCCGGTAAGCGGAAGGTCTGTGGTTCAAATCCCAGTTGTGGCATTGAATTTTTAAGTTCCAGTTCTACCTCTCATACTTTGCCCACACACGGCTTGTGTGTTTAAAAAACACCAACAGTAAGTTTGTTGGCATAAATAAATAACCAGTGTTTATGCTGAAATAATATTTTGTTGGCACTTTTCCATTACATAGAACATAAAAATGTATTTCATAGTCATTTTACTATATGAGCTAACTTTGGACTGTAAGTTTAATTTGGCATATAAACTGATAACATAGGAGTTCAATATTTTGAGAGGTGAAAGATAACCAAGCATAAAATGCATTAAGATGTGCCTAAAGATAGGAACGGTTACTGTAGCTTAATGGAGCTCTGAGAAACATTTCTCCGCTAATGGCGCACTATACACTAATTTTTTCTTCATGAAGTACTTCATGAACAATATTAGGTTCTGAGTTACAGGGCCAAATTTTTTCAAGTCAACAGTGATGCCCGTACATACGTGAATACAATTTTGCCCCCCCCCCCTTTTTTTTTGAGAATTAACACACAGCAAGCATGATTTGGCCTTTCTGCAACAAGACTCTGCAACAGCTCATAAGGCCAATCTTTCAATGAGAACAATTGAAAGTGTTTCAGGACAGAATTATTAGTGGATTTTTGGTCCCCCTCAGTCGCCAACCTAACCACCTGCAATTTCTATCTCTGGGGTAACTTAAAGCATACAGTGTATCAGATAAACCCAAACATTCTGGAAGAATTAAAACGAAATATCTGCCAAGAACTACGGCGAGTGACGGACACCTAAAGAGGTGCCGAAAATGTATGGACAACAACAGTGGTCAGTTTCAGCATCTTCTTTCATAAAGTTGGTAAGTAAAACCTTTAAAAGCAGTTTTCCATGCCTTTCTGTGATAGTGGCAGATGGCAACAAGCACCAAAGACGCGGACAGGCAAAATATTGGACAGCTGGTTCATAAGTTTTTTGCTCTTCCTGTAGCACTCCCTTGTTTAGTGAGCTTTTTGTGCAATTGCTTCTAAACCTATGTTTGTATTAAGTTAGATCAGCTATATGTAATTTGGTTAACCATCACCCCATCCTCTCCATGAAAACAGCTAATCTAGGCTCTACTCTATGCCCATAACAGTTATTCTCTCTGAGACATACACTATAAGATATTAATTTTATTTGACATTTTGTTTGGTGTTTCACCTTCACCTCTCAATATATCAAATCCTTTTACAAATCTTACATGGCATTATTAAATAAAATAATAAAATTTGGGTATTAGAAAATATTTTAAAATTCTAAGTTATATCACAAAACACTGTACATCTGATGCACAAGTCATGAAATATAAATAAATCTTAAACTAATAGTAACACAAATACTTTTGCAATCCTTTTAATGCAGTTGGTAGCATTGTGTTAGAAATTTAGAGCATGAAGGGATACATGAAACCACAACATAGGAAGTTCTTAGAGGCTTGCTAATAAAGCAACAACAAATGTTTTTGTACTTCAACATTGACTCTGTTCAATAAATATATTAAGTGTTTAGAAACTAAACCTCACTTATCTTTGATAGTTTCAGAAATATTAAATATAAACAGATGATAAATCAGTTGTGGCAGATCATTTTTGGTCATTTAAGCATGAAATAAATCAGAGGTTAAATTATTAAAACAATTAAACGTACTTAAACATTTGATCATATTAATTTTGAAGAATAAGGAGCGCTTAGTCAATTTTGAAATACCACGGACTGGTACTGTCAACAAATTTGTTTTGTTGTTAATACAAAAGGAAAAAATCTGTCACCTAGAGTTCATGACAACCATAGTAAACATCACCACTGAGGATGCAAATGAATGTCTTGTAAAACTGATCTACTTGTTTGAAATAATTCACAACTTAACAAAGATACATGAAATTTAGTCTCTAAATATTTAATATACTTGTTGGTTTATATTACTTCACTATCAATAGCTTCAGTTTGTCATTGTATTTATTAGACTCTGTTGTTTCTGGAATATTATCACATCCGTGAGAAGTCCTAGCACAATTATTTACGTCAAAGTACAGCTTTTCAATTTTTAAAATTATTTATGGTACAATTTTTGGGGCAATAAATACAGAGTGGAAGGGAAGTCATTACATTCCTTCTAATACGTGCTTCCTAGAAGCATTACAAACACAAAAGTCGAATGACATTTTGTACTTTGATCAGCCGATTTCGAAAAAATAAATAGTTTTTTATCCAAGTTGGATGTGTAATTCCATAAGAATGTACGAAGATAACAGTTTGTTACTTGTAAGATGCGTAGAGTAGCTTATTTCTGACACAGCTTCGGTAGTAATTATGGGACATCACACAGGGTTTCGAAATAATTAATCACTTAAAAGATGTGAAGGAATACTCTGAGCAGCTTTTTTAGAGATGACGTAACTTGACAACGCTGCGTTGAGGTTGGTCAGGGAATTGACCTGGTTTGTGGATGTAAACAGCTTTCACTTTAGGTAATGTTTTGGGAGCTAACACTTGTGGTTGGCCTATACTCGCACAGTAAACATGGAAGGACAAGGCAGGGTATGAGTTTGTTTTCAAAACGCACCATTATGTTGTTCATTTATGCACAGAGCTAGGGAAAGTCACCACTCACACAATCTGCAGTGTTGCCAGCTTGTTTTTGATAAAACTAAAATATCTCCATAGGAAAAGGTCGGAGACAAAAAGGTAAGATACAAAATGTGTTCCAAATACCAAGATATACCACTGACTTTAAATTAATGTAATGACTTCCCTCCCACCCTGTATATACCTGTAATCAGAGTTGGCTCCTAGAACTAGTTTACATGTTCTGAAGCACAGTTTGCTAATAAGTCAATAACAGAGTTATGTCTAGATTTTCAATCATCCTTTGGATGCAAGCATTAATTTAAATATCAATGAAACATACAACAAATTTGTTAAATAAACATTTCTTTTAAACACAATACTTAAGTAGTTTCATTAATCAGTTTCACTCTAAGTTTTTGCTCCTATTGTTTAAGAGCTTAATTCTTATTGAGAAGTAAATGTAAAGCATATTTGAGGAGGTACGGCAAATTTTTCAGGAGAAGCAAAAGGAATAACTCCTAAACCCTTGAAGGTGAATTGGAGTTTTAAAAGTACAAAACAGTGTATGGATTCCAAGATTAAGGATGAATTTTCACTGCAATCAATTCCAAAACAGGGTAGTAGATACTTATAAAAACAATGTGAACATAATATAGTTTGAAGTGGAAAGGAACTTTGAGCTTTGAATATACAGTAAAACCTGACTAAACTGGACTCCCTATATACTGGAAACCTGGACAACCGGAAAATACATCTCAGAACGGAGCTATGTCCTACGTTAAATAACACTCTAAACTGGAGAACTGCCTAACACGGAAACAGAATAGTTTTGTCCAGAACCATTTGCGAAAATAACCTAAGATGGATTTTCATTATGCTTAATACATAGTTACGTGCTTTGATAATGAACTTGCCACGACTGAATACATTCAAAGTGCAGCAGATATTGCAGTTGGAAACAGCAGTTGTGAAGTCATGGAAGCAATTGACGACGACAATGATGAAGCCAACGAAAGGAAGTCAAAAATATGCACTTTTAGAGAAGCATTATCTGCTGTTAGTGACCTTAAGGAATTTGCAGCTTCCAAGAATGTTCCAGAACTCCTGGAGCTGATGCAGGATCACAGAGTGTTCTCTTGTGAAGAAGTCCCAACAGTGCACTTTGACGGATATTTGGGGGAAAAGAAACTAATGGAGAAACTGCAATTATGTCAGACATGTAAGTTGAAAATACAGCAAAACATACAATTCAACCTATTTTTTTATTTACAAAATTTTATTTTAAATTATTCCTTCAGTTTAATTCTACATGATATTTTTTGTACTTTGTTTTACTAAAATATGTACAACCCTTTGTAAGACGGAAACCTGTGAAAATGGAAAAATATTACTGGAACAATCGCGTTCTGTTGTAGGCTAGTTTTACTGTATTTAAAACTTGACATTTTCTTACATGTTTTCTTAGAAGTTCCAATGTCTAATTATCCTGAAAAAGCTATTAAGGAAGGAGTTAATACAGTATTTGTTTATTGAAGTCATTAAAAAAATGTGAAATTACTGAATTCAATTCCTTCAAAGTCTTAACTATTCTCGACTTTATTTGTCTGCACTGAATGTTTTGGTGCTCATTCCTGACAGTTTGTATATGATGTGTGATTGCTTGGAAGAGGAAGGACTTAACCCTTTCACTGCTGAGGTATTTTGCCACCTAATTCCTAAACCAGTTTTCATATCCCTTTCCGAGGCACCTCGATTGAAGTGATTCAGATAGCCATCACCGTCATGGTTAAGGCAATGTGCAACGGACTTCAAACCCAAACATCACAAGTTTGAATCCCAGCAGCTGCAGTCAAATGTGCCTGTGGTAAAGGAAGGGGAGGGCCCAAGTAAAGTGTAATAGCACGCTTGGAAGTTGATGGGGTTACATTTAACTGCAGTTTCATGGATTTTGCTTTTTTTTCCTAAAAAAACACTAGTTTTATTGCAAAAATGTAATATTTTCACAATAAGGAAATAGCTCCAAATACTTGAATTCAATTTCTTTAGGTTAGCACAACAAGAAAGCGGAATATATCTCGACATGCCCCGTTTTCTATGTGATGCCAAACGCAGTGCTGCTGGGCAGACACTGTCGACCTGATCGATGTGTGGCAGCAAGAGGGTTAATATGGTTTCAAGTGGACCAAATGGTGGACAAAGTACGGTTTGAAGTGAGCCCAAGTGTTATTTGCTTGAAAACTAATATGGTTAGACCCAAAATGAATTTACTATTGGATAGAGTATGTCCAAAATATCACAAATACACAATTTCATAAAAATGTGGACCTAATATGATTTGAAAAGTACCTCCTCATTTGTTTCTTTTACCTTCAATTAGTGGAACATCTTTTAAGATATTGCCCACTGGTACAATAAATTCACTCACTAACTCTGAATGAATAGAAGCTCATCTGGTTTAAACAGAAATAAAAGTAAACAAATATAATAAGTATTTAGAGACTACATTTCACTTATCTCTGGCAATTTGTGAATGTCTCAAATAACTAGACCAGTTTTGCAAGTCAATTACTCACATTACAGCAGCACTGCTTATTATGATCATCGTTGTAGATGCTGGGTGAAGGACTGCATAATGAATTTTAAAATGATAGGACAAAACCCATGATCTAGTGTTTGTAATGAAGAGAACCATAGCAGTGCTAGTTAGGTTGTGAGTAATTGACTCATGAAACTCGTCTTTTTAATAATTTGAAATATTCACAACATATCAAAGATAAGTGAAGTTTAGCCTCCAAATATTTATTTTTATATTTCTAAATATTTATGAGTATATGTTGATTTATGTTGCTTCACTGTCAACAGCTTCAGTTGTTTCATTGTAGAAATAGTGTTGGTTTTCATTTGACCAAATTAACACCATAACTTTAAGCATACAGAGGAGCTATAGCCCTTTTCTGGTCTGCCAATCAAAAAGAAATTAAGCACAGAAACACAACAGTATCACTGAAGCACAGTATACCGACTGCATTACAAACTGAATACCTATTATAATAGGTTCCTACACAGTAGCCAAAAATGTACAAAACATTTTGTTCCACTTTGCCAAACAATTAAACCAGAAATTGTTGATATTTACAAGTTTTGTTACAATGCGGTGGGTGGTATTGTTAGTCAGCCTTGGTACATACTACAAATCTGCTACTTCTGGTGGATATATTAGGTTCTCTCATAAGTAAAGTCGGTTTTTTGATTTTGGTGTTTTGGAAAATTTATTGAGTTTCTTTAGTTTGGCAATGTTATTTACAGGATGCCATGACTAGTGTTGCGTACATTGTGAGCATGTATCAGTCTTCAGTTGTTAATAAACAATCACAAAATGGAGATAAAGTTTGAACTTCGAGTCTTTCTAAAGCACTACTGGAAACAAGATTATAAAGCAACTGCCACAGCTCGAAGGACATGTGAAGTGGAAGGAGAACCTGTCGTTAGTGAGAGTGTGGCACAATGATGGTTCCAATGTTTCAACAATGGAGACGAAAACACTAAAGATTTACCACGTTCTGGAAGAACAAAAGTATGGAATATTGAGGATACATGCCAAGTTTTGCAAGAAAATCTGCAAAAAAGTAATGTAGGCTTTCAGAAGAACTTGGTGCATCAAAAGATACCATACATCACCACATTAACCTCTTGAGGGATATCGACGTGAAATCACGTCCATTTAAAATGGTGGATGAGCGATATGGGCGTCCTGTGCGTTTAAGCATTTAACCCTTATTTATCCCTTATCCAACTCAACTTATTATAATTTTCCCTTTATGAAACATTTTAATAAGGTCTATATACTTTATTGGCTTACCTTAATATGTTCGTTCTGCAGTGATTTACCTCAAAACAGGGATAAACACACAAGGGTAGGTACATCTCCACATTCGCGAATTCCCTTCTTGCGGCACACGAAACACTTTCGAAATGGGCGGGACTTCTTTGCTGTTGGTGGTATCCTTTTAGGATAATGTTTTCCTTGAAGTCTGAGGGGTGCAGGGGTTTTGGATTTTCAACCCCCAACGTGGTATTGTTCAATTAGGCTGCGAGTTATTTATAGTCGGTAGTCAAGGTCGGTCATTGTCCTGTGTGGGTTTAGAGAGCTGTCCAAATCCCCAAACAATTGTATATGGTTATATCCAGTTGGTGCAAAAACACCTTTTTATACCACTTCTCCCTTCAGCTACAAGCAGGAAAGAATACGTATGTATTTCAACAAAGAAAGACACGGACTCTACTCAGTTACAAAACTCGCGTAAGCAAAAATTGTAATGTTGATCTATTCTGATGACTAAGAGACCACGCATGCAGTAGCGATTTATTACACAGTATGCTGACGCATAAGGCACACATACAATGGGTGTTCCTTTACTGTTTCCTTCCGAGAACTTATATTAGATGCCTTCGACAGAGCAAAGTTGACTTTTCACCACAGTGAAACAAAATTGTGCCATTTCAACGTTTTGTAAATACAACTCAACTTTGCTGATGACGTACATTTATACTGCAAATAACGAGTTTTATACCAGTTTTTGTTTCATTAAAATAACTTAATATTTACACAAAATACAGATGTGTATATACGAAGCGCATTTAAGAATTTAAATGCTAGCAGTTCTCGGCTCACGGACGTTTAAATGGCCATCGCTCAAGAGGTTAAGACACTTGGAAAATCATACAGAAGCTGTAGATCTGTACCTCATGAACTGACACCTCAACAGGCTCAATGTAGAGTGGATATCTGTCGTCAGCTTATCCATAATCCCATGGATGATAGATTTGTCAGGAGAATTGTCACATGATGAAAAATGGGTATATTACTGAAACCCTGATGCCTCGAAACAGTGGCTTGGTCCCCACCAACCAGCGAAGGTCATCGTTAAAAAAATCAGTTTGGTCCCAAAGTAATGTGTGTCTGGGGGAATTTTGAAGGTGTGATTCACTGGGAGTTTGTTCCAAATGGGCAGATCTTTATACTCAACAACTGGAATGAGTTCATTAAATTTTGAGACAGAGATACCCAGCATTAGTTAACTGAAATAGAGTTCTGTTGCAACAGGATAATGCAAGCCCCCATTCTGCATGAGCAACCATAGAAAAAATTCAGGAATTGGGAGGAATCGAACTGCTACCACACCCACCACACAACCTTGATCTTGCACCATAAGATTATCAACTTTTTCGATCCGTGGCCCATTTTCTACGTGGAATAAATTTTGACAACATTGAAGCAGTGCAAGTGGATCTCACCAAATTCTTCACATCAAAAACCAGAGATTGGTGCCATTGTGGACAATAAACTTCCCTGAAAGATGGCTCAAGACCACAGAATCTAATGGTCTGTACTTTGAAGATTAGTTAATAGCTTGTCAGAATACATTTCAAATAATTGTTTTTCTTAAAACACAACATTACTTTGAGACAGTATCTTTACATGTTCATACAATGGGACACAAGATTTATCAAATTCCTTGGTCTAACTACAATTTTTGTCTGCAACAGAGAGGTAGCTACGGGCACTGGCTACTGCTGTTTGTGGAGTTCACAAAACAAGACAACAGAATAAGAAATTATACAGTAGAACCCTGCTAATCCGAATTGAATGGGGACGTGGTCTGTTCAGATCTGGAGATGTTTGAATTATCACAAAAACAAAGATATACAGAGTGTTTTAAAAAAAAAGTGTCCTATATTGTAACAGGAGTTGGGATTGGTCAAAACTAGCACAAATGTGCTTGTAAACATATCTCCAGAAACAAATATGTACTGAGATATGAGCCACTTTACGAACATGTGCAAAGTATCCACATTTTAGATGGGTTTGGCATACACCAATGTCTTTAAATGTTCCCATAGCCACAAATCCAATGGATTGTGGTCCAGCAAATGCAGAGGCCATGCGACTAAACCTCCTTGACCAATCCATTGTCCATTAAATGTTTGGTTTAAGTATCAGGATCGCTTTAGTCCCAATGTGTGGGCAGGAATAGTGGGTGACAGACTCCTAGGGCCATACATTTTACAGAACAGGTTAACAAATGCTATGTATCATAGATTCCTGTCCGATGAGTTACCCTTGTTTTTGGAGGAGTTGTGCTTGTGGAAAGATGATGACGTGGTTTATGCATGATGGTGCACCACTCCACTTTGTACGCATCGTACGACAATACTTAAACCAAACATTTAATGGACAATGGATTGGTCAAGGAGGTTCAGTCGCATGGCCTCTGCATTTGCTGGACCACAATCCATTGGATTTGTGACTATGGTGACATAGATAAATGCCAAACCTATCGAAACTGTGCATACATTGTACATTTTCCTAAACTGACTCATATCTCAAGTATTTATTTCTGGACATATGTTTATACGAACATTTATTCTAGTTTTGACCAATCCCAACTCCTGTTGCAATATTGGACACTTTTTTTTAAACACCCTGTATGAATTCAGCTATAGGATTAGCAGCTACAAGGTAACATAGTGTAATGATCAGAGACCGGAACTTAGGCAGTATGCCTTTTTAAATGTGTCAAATCTATCTCCCATTTGAAAGTGAATCTGTATGAATTATACTTTTGTAATTGAAATGCCCGTTTTATGTTGACTTTATTTCATCATTTATCATTATTTATATGGATAAACTTAGAAACATTTCAAAAATTCTACAAGGAGACAATTCTGTTGCAGTTGAAATGAATCCTACAATGATGCTATGTTTTACATTTGCTCCTGTAACCTCTGTCGATGTTGAGAGGTCACATGCCATATGAAAAACGTGTTATCTGACAGGAGACTCAACTTGACCCCAGAAGACCTAAAAAATCATTTGGTTGTCATATGCAACCAATAAGGCATTGCAATGCACAGGTCTTTTTAAAAAATGTTTCATTTTTGTGTCGATTACAACACTAGTATTTTGTTTAAAACTATGAAGCTCTTTAAAATATGACAATTGAGTTATTGAATAGTGTAATCTATTAAATGAATATTTTTCTAATTGCCTTTTATTGCCTATTTTAGCTATTTGTAATGCCCTTTTGCCTGCCTATTTTAGCTATTTGTAATGCCCTTTTGCCTGCCTATTTTAGCTATTTGTAATGCCCTTTTGCCTGCCTATTTTAGCTATTTGTAATGCCCTTTTGCCTGCCTATTTTAATGACTTATAATGCCTAAACTTCCGGTCTCTGGTACTGATGTTAGGAAGTGACAAAATTGCGATTACCATGCACAATACAATGACAATGTATTCTTCTCACCTGTGAACATAGCCAATTGTATGCAATAGTGGTACTACGTAGGTAATTCAGTTTGTTTCATTACTGTTAGCCACAGCAGTTAATGCTCATAAATTAATACAGAACATGTGCTTGTTTGTGTTATACCATGCACTATGATGTGCAAATGAAAACAGAGTTCCTGTATATTACAAGAAAAACTGGAAGTGCTTAAGTGACTTGATAAAGGAGAAAGTGCTACAAAATTGACTATTGAATTTGGTGTTGGGAAGGCCACTATCAGTAAAAAGATTGGGGGAAATTGTGTGCTTCTGCAGCACAACTAGTGAAAAAACAGTGGAACAATGCTGTGTAGTTTCAATGAGTTTGTCAATTCTATAATAAAAATGCTTTCTCAACACCAGCAGTCGGCAAGTATTGGACTTATGATGCAGGAGTGGCCAAATGTTGATGGAGCACTCTGTGAGGAAAAGACACGAGGAGTGGTAAGCACGTGTAATGCATGACGATTCGTACTGTTTTATTTGTTACTAAAAGTAACCTAATTCTAGATTATTCAGAGTCCAATATCAAATGTTAGTTTATGATGAGTTAGAATTTATATTACTTTTGTTGATAGTAAACACATTAACTGGGGGTTGATTCCGTGACGCAACTTCCCTAAAGTCCTGGACAATAGCTACTATATTATGTTTAATGAGCTTGTGTAACATTATTGTATATTGTTATAATATTGGTGTGTTTTTTTGTGTTTACGATAGCCGAAGAGAGGACTCCATTAGGATAGATAAATAAATAAGTAGATAGACAGGTAGGTGGACAGATAGAGATGGCGGATGGATAGACTATGGTGTGGTGGATAAATAAGTAAATAAGTAGACAGATAGATGGATGTATAGATGGACAGACAGATGGATAAATAAATTTTAAGTTTCCCAACAAAGGTATCAAATCTGTGCTACTGGTTTCTTAACTCAGACAATTAGACAGTGCTGCTAATGTTCAGTGGAGGGGTAACGCCCGACCCTCCCCTATCTGCTCTTTGAAGCAGCACTGAGGAAAGAGAAAACCTTCTCCACAGAATGACATCACAAGAGCGAGAAACCTGCTGAGCCCTGCTCTACACAACAAATAAACCTTTTATTGGTTTCTTAAATTATGTTGCTGTTGTTTTCTAGTGCCTTGCATCTGGCAATGAAGCCATTAGCATTCGTGCTTTCCAATACTTTTGAACTGTAGTTTCTTCTGATCTTAATGCTTCACATGTCTTCAAGTGGTTTTCGTTCATTTCTGCTGGATCGTT
This sequence comes from Tenodera sinensis, assembly GCA_030765045.1. Lineage (NCBI taxonomy): Eukaryota > Metazoa > Arthropoda > Insecta > Mantodea > Mantidae > Tenodera > Tenodera sinensis. Next base: position 132,542,326 of record CM060970.1, read on the forward strand.
ACACAGGACACATATTGGTGAAGCTGAGATACCTATTCTGTAGAGATGACTTGCTAAACAGTCATGATTTGTCAATAGTCGGAAGGCTGCAACCGCTGTTTTCCTTGGTCTCTGGGGGATTATATCTGGGTTGGAAAGTAGTGTAATCCATTTTTTATCTTTGGCAATTGTTTCTATTTCTTGTAGATATGAATGACAAAAATTTTTAATGATCAAGCGTTTTATTGAGGAATATGAGAAATTGAATTTAGACTTTTGTTTTATTGTTGTGCCTTTCTTTGCAAGTGAGTCTGCAGCTTCGTTCCCCATGACTCCACAGTGTGCTGGAATCCATTGGAGATGAACAGTCTTATTAACTTTTTGGAGTTGTGTTAACATTTTGTAGCATTCTCTAATTTTTGTTGACTTCTTTGTAGTATTTGAACATATTCCCTGAATTGCAGCTTTAGAATCTGAAAGAATTACTGCCTTGTTAAATTTATTTAAGGGAAGATTTAATAATTGTCGGAGAGCAATGTATATAGCCTCTATTTCTCCATCATAATTTGTTGTGTCTCTGCCAACAGAATGATGAAAGGAAAAATGTGAACACGTAACTCCAGCTCCAATAAGGTTTTCCTTGGAGGATCCATCAGTATATATGTGCAGCCATTCTTCTGTGGGATACCTAGTATTGATTGTTTCCAGAGCTAGAAGTTTTTGTATTTCTTTTGGTGTGTCTGATTTACTTATTTCCTCTATTAATTCCAAATTGAAGGTAGGTTGCAATAATTCCAATGGATTTTCTCTTATAAGTAGATTTTCTCTGGTGTTAGGAATGTTCAATTTGGATTTAATCTGTGTTACCTTTTCTAGGAAACTACTATGAGTTTTAAGGATTGAAGGAGGGAGGTTCTCTTCTGTCCATTTAGAGTTTGGCAGTCGTAACATTTTCTCGTGTTGGAGCAATGCTTGTTCTTCTATTTTTGTTGTTATTGATGGGGTCCGTGTTAGGATTTTGTAATTTAAACCAAAAAGATAAGTCAATAACACAATACAACATTTATAATTTACCGGAACATGTTATAAAGGCTTGACTTGTCTTCATGGACTGTTTCTCCCTGGTGAGGATGGTGATGTTTTCTCTGAGGTCTCCTCTGGTTTTTGATTGATTTTGTGGGTTTAAGGGCGCTCAACTTCTAGGTCATCAGTGCCTTTCAAAAATTCATGGCAGCAGCCAGATATAAATTTGAATCAAAAATAAAATTTCTAGTAACAAAGAAAATATACACATAAACATAAAAAACAGTGGCAATAGCCAGATATAAAATGAGGTAATAGATATGTCAGAAAGCATAAGTAAATATCTAAAATTTTAAATCTTCAAATTGATATTACAATCTGCTAAAAACTTAAAAACTCTATCAATCGCTGCTTTGTTGTCCGCTAAGACCTCTGCAAGCTGGCAGGCACTGCAGAGAATCTTGAAGATGTGCTAGAGAGGAACAGTCTAGCAGCACGTAATGGATAGACAAAAGGTTGTCACACAGCGGACATAGAGGGGCAGGGTCCCTTTTAAATAGGTAACTATGCGAAAAATAGCAGTGCCCTATTCTTAATCGAGCCAAACTAACCTCAGGTCTCCTCTGGAGGTGGTTTAAGGAACTTGGTGAAGATGTCTTTTTCGGGAATGTCAAAATTGAATACTCTGTTACTATTTTTCAAAATGAAGATTTGTTCTCACATGAACAGCTCTTGTTTTCCTGTTATGGGTTTGAGGAGCTTCAGTTCTGGCTTTATGTTGTGGTTTTCTGTCCAAAAGTGGTTGGCAACTGCTGATTTTTCCAACTGCTTTTTATGTTGTTATATTTCTAAATTTCTTTTGGTTTTTCCTATATACACTTTATTACAGTCGCTGCATTCAATTTGGTAAATGCCAGTCCCCCTTCCAACAGAGGAATACAAAGCAGAATATTGCAAAATAATGGAAATGTACAGAAAAAATGGCTCCCCCAAATCATTAGTAGAGAAAAAAGTGAAACAAGCAGAAACAAAAAAGTTACTAAAAGAAACTACAACACTCACAGCAACAGAAAAAAAAATTACATTAAAAAAATTCACATTCCATTCTTGGGCCTTCGAAAAACTCAAGAAAGTTTTCAAAGAACAGAACATTCAGCTAGCATCAGTACTCCAGTGCTCCATAAAAAATCTACTGAACTCAAGCATCAAAGATGCCATCCCACCCAATAAACAATCTGGCATTTACCAAATTGAATGCAGTGACTGAAATAAAGTGTATATAGGAAAAACCAAAAGAAATTTAGAAATAAGATCCACGGAACACTTTAGAAACATATAAAACAAACAGTTGGAAAAATCAGCAGTTGCTAATCACTTTTGGACAGAAAACCACAACATAAAGTCAGAACAGACGCTCCTAAAACACGTAACGGGAAAACAAGAGCTGTGGGAACAAATCTTCATTTTGAAAAATAGAAAGAGTATTCAATTTTGACATCCCCGAGAAGGATATCTTCAGCAAGTTCCTTGAACCACCACCAGAGGAGACCTCAAGAGAAAACATCGCAATCCACACCAGGGAGAAACAGTCAATGTCTGGTTGATAATAGAGGAAAGTCAAGCCTTTGAAACATGTTCCAGTAAATTATAAGTAAGTGTTGTGTAGTGCTATTAATCGACTTATCTTTTTGGTTTAAACTGATTACACAGTTTTCAAACTTCCAAAGAAAGAAGCTATGGATTTTGTATTTAGATTATCTAGAGTTTTGGGTTTGTGGGGCTCGGATTAGCAGGGTTCTACTGTATACCAAGATTACACATAACTGGACAACCTAAACTTGAAAAACCATTCTGCAAACCTGTAAGATTGATAACATTGGTTTCTCCAAACCAACATGGAAGAACATAACCGTGTACAAGACCTATCAGGATAACCTGAGCGACATATGTCAGGCATCACTGCACCCTGTTAGTTACATTTTCCTGAAGAGGCGAGGAAGGATTACAACTGCCTGCAAAAACCACTAAACCAAAACAGTGGACGGGAGAAAGAAAACAAAAACAAAAAAGAACAAATAATCGAGGTGCTTGAAGTTCATCCTGACAATGTTATTTTGCTCCAATACAAGTGTGTGGTATTGTATGCTGTTAATCCTTGCCCCTACCTCACATTCCAAAAACTATTTTGTTGTTTAACGACACTGTCTATTGCCAGGATCATATCAGCGTCGCTGGTGTGCCAGAATTTTGTCCAGGAGTTCTTTGACATGCCAGTAAATCTACTACATGACGCTGTTTTTTTCAAGCATACTTAAAAACCATCGATCTGGGCCAGATTTGAACCTGCGACCTTGGGATCAGTAGGCTAATGTCTAACCAACTGAGCCACCCACGCCGACCTCACATTCCAAGAAATATAGCACCATTATTTCAACAGTTACCTACTTGTACACTTAACTGATGGTGTTGGTCAGTGTGGTTTCAAGATGTTGATGAACTGAGAGTGTGTTGTGATACAATTGAACAGAAACTTGAAGCTGTCAGCGACAGTGTGACAGCAAATAACAGATTCAAAGCATCAGAGATAACAAAGATTATAATTTTTTTTTCACATTTTAACAGAAAATACTGACTTGCAATGCTGTTGTTAACATAAACCTAACTCTTTTAGACTGCCTTGCAATTTTCACAACATAGCAGTTAATTGCATGATGCAGCTACTTGCAAGAGTTACTAGAAGAAAATTCAGGATAAAATACTACTGATTTTATAAAATAGTGTTTTTAAATACTGTAATAATATTGTCGCCCATTGCATTATTGTCAGCACTACCGCAAAGGAGCCGAAGGGAAGAGACAGAGAATGGCCGCATTGTTGGGCGCTTGCCGAAAGAGAGAAAGGGATAGAGACTTCTGGAATTGTCTGCTTTGTATTTGACCGCAATAATAACTGAACTTTCCTGAAGTTTCCAGAACAGTGCCTGGGAGATATAAATAGCGGTAAAATGTGAGAAGGGACAGTTCTTGTGTTACGAATTCGGAGCTGTGCTGTTGGTGAATCGGTAAAGACTTTCTTGCTGTTGCAACGAGTGTACAAAGTTACTGTTTACGGAAATAAAAGTGTTTCTTTATCTCGACTACATCTGTCTTCTTTACTTTACACCCACCAAAGTCACATTATTTTAGTCCTATAAACAATAATACAAATGTTTGCTATATATGATGATACTGTATTTGACCGCCACTTCTGCTTAAGGTTAATTGATGAAATCATCAGCAACTGAAACTTCATTTGTGCTTTACTCATAAATATTTTTGTCTCCAAAAAAGTAATGGCATATTTTCCCAAATAAATGTTACAGGTGGTTTGATTTACTCTGCATATACGTCTCTGCTAAATAACCTACCATACTCTTTCTTGTTGCTGGTTAAAAAGACGAATATGGAGTATCACTGCATATAATTCTCTACCTAATACTGCATAACATTCACTGTTTTCTAATACCTTTGGTTTCAGTAACTCGCCCTGTTAAAGCACATAGTCAACTTGCTAATACAGCTGCAATGACTCGGGTACTTTTACACACACATACAGGAACAAGAGCTTTATTTTCCTTCTGAAGCAAGCCACGCAGGCAATTTCACACCAAAACCAATCCATCCTGCTTTACAGTAAAGTGACGAGTCCTATATAAAGGGTAGATCAAATATAAGCCAACACCTGGAGTGGTGAAGTAGGACACAGTGCCCCTCCCTACAAAGCCGTTCCCAGTTACACACTGTTTATTTTAAGATAAAACTAAATGTAAGCACAAACACATGGCAGAAATTTTTGGAAATGAAATGGCAGATATTTTAGTAAAAAAATGAACCAGAATAAACTTTGTGGTAAAGCAAAACTTCTCGTATGAATCAATCAAATGAATCATAAAAAGGAAACAATTTATAATAATAACAATCACATAACACTTTAAAATGAACAGTCAAAATGGAAGAAAATGACCCATCAATAATTCCTGATTTACCAAGAAAGCCTTCTGTTGCCACGTTCCGAATTACTACAGGACATGGATGTTTGAATAAATATCTTGACATAGCTGGAACAGTTATAGCAGCAATGAGCTGTTCCCCCACCACATTAACTATAAATATAGAGGACTAGCACATCTATCATTCCCTGAAGATGAAAGTTACAATAGTGCTTGAAAGCTTGGAAGTCAATTCAGAATTTAAAGTATTTGTATTTCCATAAAAACCCTCATAACCTAGTGTTCTACAGTGAGCGAGCCTTTTCTCAAATGCCACACTAGCCTGCCATCTATCTGCCAATCTCCCTCCATCCTACCTTGTCATCTGCGTCAACCTTTAAGTGCAACAGTGTTTCCACATCTAGACGAGTGAACTTACTTAGGGAATACTAATTGTCATTGTTATGCGAGTTTTGCAATGTATTATGGCACTCAATCGCTCTAAAGTTTATCATAGAATTATAAATGGACAAGCTAGAGAATAGTAGTAAATGTGTTGAAATTTATGCGACAGGAAACTGAATTTTGTAATCAGTTAAGATTAACTGAAATTGACAGTTAAGAAAGTAAGAAAGGAGATGATTGATGTACAGAGTGGCTCAGTTTTCTTGTTCAGTTCTCCAAAACAAAGCAAAAACAGGCCCAAACCTTTCACTGATCTGGACGAGTTTGATATTTGTGTAGTTCATAGGACCATAAATTAATTCTAACTCCATAAAAAGAGTTCCTAAACTGAAAGCTGAGAAACTATTGGTTATAAAGGCAAAGAGTCAAGTATGCACAATGTGCTCAGACGACACACTATACGCTGGGAGAAATAACTTGGCACTTGACAGCTACATCGCTCACATGGCTCATAAGGGGCGAGTAGGGGGCCTTGGCTTATCACATCCACTCACATTACGAATACACCATGTGACTATCACGTAACCAGAGGTGTGTACTCACAGATGTTGTAATATGTGCATGTATTCCCAGCTTCTGCCTTCTGCGTGTTTTGCTGCTCACAACAATATATTGTTTGATTGTTTAACAAGTGCAGTGAAAGATGGTGACCTACGAACAAATTACATACAACAGTGTATCTGGGGGGATTCTAGTTTTATTATTTCATATACTTTATGTAGTTTACCACTGCATATTTCAGTGTTTTGTTGCATTCATTACAGATTTTAGTGGTCTTGGTTACACAGCGTTTGTGCCATAAGAGAATACTTTGAAAAAGAAAAGAAAATGGTGGGCCTCTTATTATGGTGGAACCACTGGCCATGGACAGCGAGTGAATATGTGGCAACATTGCGACAGAGTGTAACATCAAGTGCCAGGGTATAGGTGGTATCGAGGAACTCGCCCAATCACCACACCCATCAGCAGTAAAGGAAGGCTTTTACCGAAGTAACCTAGCTCTACCTGGCTGATTGCCTGAGAGAAGTTATTCTCACATTGCTGCTAGGCACCTTCAAGTCATGATTAAACATTAAGATTGGTTTACATTTGATCCATCCTTTTGTTTGAATAACCTGATCAGCTTCTGATGTTATTTCTTCAGTTTTAGTTTATGTTACTTCTTGTGTTTCTGTAACATACACAAGATTAGCAATGGCAATAGCATGCCATTACCAGGCAGTTCATGTTATGAACACACTGCAGTGAATAAGCCCATACAGAGCATGTTAACCCTTCCAGTCCTTATTCACTTTCCAATAAAACCTTTTTATCATATTTTTATCAAGCCAGAAATTACAGGCTAAAAGGTAAGAGTGCAGCAAAACAAATGACACACTGAATACTGACAGAAGAGTTGTTTCTTGCTTTCCTGTTGTTGTTTCTTGCTTTCCTGTTGTAGAAGAGATCTAGATTCTCATGTCACTTGTCACTTGGTTACAATATTGCAATTGGGTTTGCTAGTCTCAGGAACTTGAATTTGGTACTCGGCTCCAACCAATTCTTTAAACTTTCACTGAACGAAACAGCCCCATGCACACCGCATCGTATGTAGGAGTGTCAGTTATGTCATGAGTCTGTTCGCCCAGACCGAGAGACCAGCCATCAGCACTGAACGAAACAGCCCCATGCACACTGCATCGTATGTAGAAGTGCCAGTTATGTCGTGAGTGTGTTCGCCCAGACCGAGAGGTCAGCCATCAACACTGAACGAAACAGCCCCATGCACACCGCATCGTGTGTAGGAGTGTCAGTTATGTCATGAGTGTGTTCGGCCAGACCGAGAGGTCAGCCATCAACACTGAACGAAACAGTCCCATGCACACCGCATCGTGTGTAGGAGTGTCAGTTATGTCATGAGTGTGTTCGGCCAGACCGAGAGGTCAGCCATCAACACTGAACGAAACAGTCCCATGCACACCGCATCGTGTGTAGGAGTGTCAGTTATATCATGAGTGTGTTCGGCCAGACCGAGAGACCAGCCATCAACACTGAACGAAACAGTCCCATGCACACCGCATCGTGTGTAGGAGTGTCAGTTATGTCATGAGTGTGTTCGGCCAGACCGAGAGACCAGCCATCAACACTGAACGAAACAGTCCCATGCACACCGCATCGTGTGTAGGAGTGTCAGTTATGTCATGAGTGTGTTCGCCCAGACCGAGAGGTCAGCCATCAGCACTGAAAGAAACAGTCCCATGCACACCGCATCGTGTGTAGGAGTGTCAGTTATGTCATGAGTGTGTTCGGCCAGACCGAGAGGTCAGCCATCAGCACTGAACGAAACAGTCCCATGCACACCGCATCGTGTGTAGGAGTGTCAGTTATGTCATGAGTGTGTTCGCCCAGACCGAGAGGTCAGCCATCAGCACTGAACGTAACAGTCCCATGCACACCGCATCGTGTGTAGGAGTGTCAGTTATGTCATGAGTGTGTTCACCCAGACCGAGAGACCAGCCATCAACACTGAACGAAACAGCCCCATGCACACCGCATCGTGTGTAGCAGTGCCAGTTATGTCATGAGTGTGTTTGCCCAAACCGAGAGACCAGCCATCAGCACTGAACGAAACAGCCCCATGCACACCGCATCGTGTGTAGAAGTGTCAGTTATGTCATGAGTGTGTTCACCCAGACCGAGAGACCAGCCATCAACACTGAACGAAACAGCCCCATGCACACCACATCGTGTCTAGAAGTGTCAGTTATGTCATGAGTGTGTTCACCCAGACCGAGAGACCAGCCATTAACACTGAACGAAACAGCCCCATGCACACCGCATCGTGTGTAGAAGTGTCAGTTATGTCGTGAGTGTGTTCACCCAGACCGAGAGGTCAGCCATTAACACTGAACGAAACAGCCCCATGCACACTGCATCGTGTGTAGAAGTGCCAGTTATGTCGTGAGTGTGTTCACTCAGACCGAGAGGTCAGCCATCAACACTGAACGAAACAGTCCCATGCACACCGCATCGTGTGTAGAAGTGTCAGTTATGTCGTGAGTGTGTTCACCCAGACCGAGAGGTCAGCCATCAACACTGAACGAAACAGCCCCATGCACACTGCATCGTGTGTAGAAGTGTCAGTTATGTCGTGAGTGTGTTCACCCAGACCGAGAGGTCAGCCATTAACACTGAACGGAACAGCCCCATGCACACCACATCGTATGTAGAAGTGTCAGTTATGCCGTGAGTGTGTTCGCCTAGACCGAGAGGTCAGCCATCAACACTGAACGAAACAGCCCCATACACACCGCATCGTATGTAGAAGTGTCAGTTATGCCGTGAGTGTGTTCACCCAGACCGAGAGACCAGCCATCAGCACTGAACGAAACAGCCCCATGCCACGGTAAGGTGACTAAGAATTGTAGCTTTACTCATCACTAACGCCTGTTGCTGAAGTACCTAATCTATAGGTGGAACTAGAGGTAATCCACTTTAATGAAAATCTGTAAAACTATCAGGATTTATTTTGGCACTAACAGGAGTAAGAAAAGAACACTGTTACGTGCTTCATTCAATAGTGTAATCACTTTTATTTTCTGAAATAGCATGTAAGTTCCTTTGGTTTCAATTTGTTGTTCTTTATTTTACATTGCTTTTAAGTAAGTACTCATATTGCAACATCTCTGTTAGGAGATAGTTCGTGGCTCCATATGAGGTAGACAGTTAACCTTCTAGATCTCATCCCTGTACCATACCATCTTGCTTCATCACGTGTACACAGAGACCTTAGTGTTAGGAGATACCTCGTGGCTCGGTGTGTGGTGGACAGTTAACCTTCTAGATCTCATCCCTGTACCATACCATCTTGCTTCATCACGTGTACACAGAGACCGTAGTGTTAGGAGATACCTCGTGGCTCGGTGTATGGTAGACAGTTAACCTTCTAGATCTCATCCCTGTACCATACCATCTTGCTTCATCACGTGTACACAGAGACCTTAGTGTTAGGAGATACCTCATGGCTTGGTGTGTGGTGGACAGTTAACATTCTAGATCTCATCCTTGTACCATACCATCTTGCTTCATCACGTGTACACAGAGACCTTAGTGTTAGGAGATACCTCGTGGCTCGGTGTGTGGTGGACAGTTAACCTTCTAGATCTCATCCCTGTACCATACCATCTTGCTTCATCACGTGTACACAGAGACCTTAGTGTTAGGAGATACCTCGTGGCTCGGTGTGTGGTGGACAGTTAACCTTCTAGATCTCATCCCTGTATCATACCATCTTGCTTCATCACGTGTACACAGAGACCTTAGTGTTAGGAGATACCTCGTGGCTCGGTGTGTGGCGGACAGTTAACCTTCTAGATCTCATCCCTGTACCATACCATCTTGCTTCATCACCTGTACACAGAGACCGTAGTGTTAGGAGATACCTCGTGGCACGGTGTATGGTGGACAGTTAACCTTCTAGATCTCATCCCTGTACCATACCATCTTGCTTCATCACCTGTACACAGAGACCTTAGTGTTAGGAGATACCTCGTGGCTCGGTGTATGGTGGACAGTTAACCTTCTAGATCTCATCCCTGTACCATACCATCTTGCTTCATCACGTGTACACAGAGACCTTAGTGTTAGGAGATACCTCATGGCTTGGTGTGTGGTGGACAGTTAACATTCTAGATCTCATCCTTGTACCATACCATCTTGCTTCATCACGTGTACACAGAGACCTTAGTGTAAGGAGATACCTCGTGGCTCGGTGTGTGGTGGACAGTTAACCTTCTAGATCTCATCCCTGTACCATACCATCTTGCTTCATCACGTGTACACAGAGACCTTAGTGTTAGGAGATACCTCGTGGCTCGGTGTGTGGTGGACAGTTAACCTTCTAGATCTCATCCCTGTACCATACCATCTTGCTTCATCACGTGTACACAGAGACCTTAGTGTTAGGAGATACCTCGTGGCTCGGTGTGTGGTGGACAGTTAACCTTCTAGATCTCATCCCTGTATCATACCATCTTGCTCCATCACGTGTACACAGAGACCTTAGTGTTAGGAGATACCTCGTGGCTCGGTGTGTGGCGGACAGTTAACCTTCTAGATCTCATCCCTGTACCATACCATCTTGCTTCATCACCTGTACACAGAGACCGTAGTGTTAGGAGATACCTCGTGGCTCGGTGTGGTGGACAGTTAACCTTCTAGATCTCATCCCTGTACCATACCATCTTGCTTCATCACGTGTACACAGAGACCGTAGTGTTAGGAGATACCTCGTGGCTCGGTGTGTGGTGGACAGTTAACCTTCTAGATCTCATCCCTGTACCATACCATCTTGCTTCATCACGTGTACACAGAGACCGTAGTGTTAGGAGATACCTCGTGGCTCGGTGTGTGGTGGACAGTTAACCTTCTAGATCTCATCCCTGTACCATACCATCTTGCTTCATCACGTGTACACAGAGACCTTAGTGTTAGGAGATACCTCGTGGCTCGGTGTGTGGTGGGCAGTTAACCTTCTAGATCTCATCCTTGTACCATACCATCTTGCTTCATCACGTGTACACAGAGACCTTAGTGTTAGGAGATACCTCGTGGCTCGGTGTGTGGTGGACAGTTAACCTTCTAGATCTCATCCCTGTATCATACCATCTTGCTTCATCACGTGTACACAGAGACCTTAGTGTTAGGAGATACCTCGTGGCTCGGTGTGTGGTGGACAGTTAACCTTCTAGATCTCATCCCTGTACCATACCATCTTGCTTCATCACGTGTACACAGAGACCTTAGTGTTAGGAGATACCTCGTGGCTCGGTGTGTGGTGGACAGTTAACCTTCTAGATCTCATCCCTGTACCATACCATCTTGCTTCATCACGTGTACACAGAGACCTTAGTGTTAGGAGATACCTCGTGGCTCGGTGTGTGGTGGACAGTTAACCTTCTAGATCTCATCCCTGTACCATACCATCTTGCTTCATCACCTGTACACAGAGACCTTAGTGTTAGGAGATACCTCGTGGCTCGGTGTGTGGTAGACAGTTAACCTTCTAGATCTCATCCCTGTATCATACCATCTTGCTTCATCACGTGTACACAGAGACCTTAGTGTTAGGAGATACCTCGTGGCTCGGTGTGTGGTGGACAGTTAACCTTCTAGATCTCATCCTTGTACCATACCATCTTGCTTCATCACGTGTACACAGAGACCTTAGTGTTAGGAGATACCTCGTGGCTCGGTGTGTGGTGGACAGTTAACCTTCTAGATCTCATCCCTGTATCATACCATCTTGCTTCATCACCTGTACACAGAGACCTTAGTGTTAGGAGATACCTCGTGGCTCGGTGTATGGTAGACAGTTAACCTTCTAGATCTCATCCCTGTACCATACCATCTTGCTTCATCATGTGTACACAGAGACCTTAGTGTTAGGAGATACCTCGTGGCTCGGTGTGTGGTGGACAGTTAACCTTCTAGACCTCATCCCTGTACCATACCATCTTGCTTCATCACCTGTACACAGAGACCTTAGTGTTAGGAGATACCTCGTGGCTCGGTGTGTGGTGGACAGTTAACCTTCTAGATTTCATCCCTGTACCATACCATCTTGCTTCATCACGTGTACACAGAGACCGTAGTGTTAGGAGATACCTCGTGGCTCGGTGTGTGGTGGACAGTTAACCTTCTAGATCTCATCCCTGTACCATACCATCTTGCTTCATCACATGTACACAGAGACCGTAGTGTTAGGAGATACCTCGTGGCTCGGTGTGTGGTGGACAGTTAACCTTCTAGATCTCATCCCTGTACCATACCATCTTGCTTCATCACGTGTACACAGAGACCGTAGTGTTAGGAGATACCTCGTGGCTCGGTGTGTGGTGGACAGTTAACCTTCTAGATCTCATCCCTGTACCATACCATCTTGCTTCATCACGTGTACACAGAGACCTTAGTGTTAGGAGATACCTCGTGGCTCGGTGTGTGGTGGACAGTTAACCTTCTAGATCTCATCCCTGTACCATACCATCTTGCTTCATCACATGTACACAGAGACCTTAGTGTTAGGAGATAGTTCGTGGCTCGGTGTGTGGTGGACAGTTAACCTTCTAGATCTCATCCTTGTATCACACCATCTTGCTTTGTCATATGTTCACAAAGGCCTCAGTGGTAGACAACTGAGCCTCTGCTTCTACATGTGACACTACCGAAGAACTGTAGTGCTTTTCTCATGCGCCTGTGATGTCATGCGAAAGAACTGTTTTACTATACAAATGTTTTTCACTGATAGACATAGGTGTTTTACACAGGAAAATCTCAGAATCACCGAACATATGTATTATAACAGCCTTCAATAAGGTAAGAGTTCTGTGAAACGATTTATCATTATTATTGTGTATATTCATTTTTGCATAGTTTGGAGGTTATTTTCATCATGTTTCCTGCTTATTTGACTATTTTATTGTGCTTAGAAATCTGGGCTTTAGTAATAAATGTCTTTAAACTAGAAAGTCTATTACGTTCTGTCCAGTTAAGTTCATTGTAATCCTGGTATTACACCTGTTACCATGCACTAGTCGCTGAAAGTTAACCATCTTAAATAATTTATTCTTTGCATAATGCTTGCAGTATATATTTTTAGTTTATGAAGAGGGCACAAAATGTGTGAAGACTGTGCAATGAAACGCGGTAGTTCATTGCTTTAGCTGTACAGTAAATGATCATAAATTTCAGTGTTGTCTGTGTTGCTGCATTCTGCAATTCTGTCTGGTTTGAGTTTGTAGGCCAGCTACGTTCAAACCCTCAACCAAGTGCTACACAGTCTGTAGATAAAGGGCAGGACAGTTTTACATAAATTAAGTAGTTATTAGCATGCTGAATGTACCACTTGGTTACCTTCAAAGTAAGCTACGTTTATAATTTAATCAAACTTCCAAAAATATTCATTCATTGGTAAGCAAAGAAAACGTTATAACTCACACAATTTGTTGCATTCGTACTTCCCACAAACTGATCCAAAAGCAGATCATCAATTTAATGGACACAAAGACTGAAAGGGTTAAATCAAAGTGACCTAAAAATCAATTCCAGCTTTCTACTATCATTTGTCAATGTTAACAACTATCACATGACACATTTAAATTACAAAATTAACAATCCCTAGCAGAAATATTACTATGCTCTGTTTCTTTAATTCACGCTAACTTTGCTACAGTATTTTAGAAATTCATTTGTCTCTAAAGCTTACCACAGTCAGCAAATGCACACTTTGTCAACCTTAAATACACGAATGCCTTAAGGTCTATCTCTACTACACAATGCACACCATGGATCTCATTAGCAACTGCTCTCTCGACTAAAAAGTTTGAGAAGATACTCCAAATGTTAACGTTTTTCTGAAATATGTCAATTTTAAATCACTAGCTAATTTTACAGGACATTATGCCATAGCTTGTATATTGTTATAAATTAGAAACCTAAAATTTAAAACTAATTTAAAGAACTGCTATTTTGTAGGACAGAGAACCATACATATGTATGTGAATTTTGCTGCATGAACGTAATGTTATTTTTCTCCCCTCAAAAGTATAAAGTGTAAAAAATGCTAATTAAATTAAATATATTAACATTAATATAAATTAATAAATTTATAATCAAACACTTTTGTGCAACTCAAAACACAACTTTAGTAATACAATAATTCAGTAAACTCTACTTTAAACTAAACAACAATCAGTAAAACACTTGGGGAAAATGGATCTTAGTTTATAGGCTGGTTCACAAAATGGAAAGCAAATATGGCCCATTTTGGCTCACAATTCGCAGGAATGCATATCGACAGCAAAGTGGAAAGTGGATTTTGCACATCGCTGACCAATGAAATTTTTCACCTACTTGCAATTCAGCACTTTTTTAGTAAAAATTTTCTAAATTTCTATATAAATCACGTATATAAAAGATTTTTGTTTTTCTATGTTAATTTCTAGTAGTTTTACCTGCTCTTTGTATACATTGCTTTTCCTTAAGGCAATAGTCAGTTATCAGTTGTATATAAACCAAGTTAAATTGGGGTTTTGCAAGAAAAACAAACAACTCTTGAAGTCAGAATTTCTTCTAGCGACTGTTCTACGTTATTTCTAACATGCAGGAAAGCTTCCCATTAGTGAGCATGTTTTAAGTTTGCTGTTATTGTTACAGTTTCGGTTACTGGCTATTGTGAATCAGCCTTAAACTGAACAGTGGTTAATTAAATCAGGTATAAACTAAAAAGATTCTAGTTTACTTCTTCAATGTTTTGTGCAAACATTGTAAATGTAAAAGTACTGTCTGTCAAACAAAATAAAATGGCCTTGCTATGCATTCATAGATCCACAATCTGTTGCTGAGCAATACATATTTAACGACTTTAGGAAACTGGAATGCAGTGTTTCAGTCAAATAGGAACAAGTACTTCAGTTTGACGATGCTTTGCAAACCTCCAGACTATGAGAAGTGCAACAGCAAGTAGACCGCAGCATGTGACAAACATGGCATGGCTCGACGCTGCCATGTCAAAGGCAAAGCTCACATGTGCTCCTATGTGTGCAACATTTTTGAGCCACAGAAGACTCACACATGTGAAAATATTCATGGGAACACGGTACCAGTTAGCGATGCTCGCTCTGTACTGTTCTGGCACCACCTGACTGCGCAGATATCCTACAGCTGGGAAATACATACCAACAGCTACTTCGTACACCATAAACGCCACCAGTGCCATTTGCGTGTACTCACCTGTTGATGGTAAATCTTGATACACCATCTTCATTGCTACTGCTGATACAGCAATGGCTATCAGACCCAGTGCAATGGATACCTTTAACAGCGTCTCTGCACTGTACTTTCTAAACAAAAACGAATAAAGTGATGAGCCGATCATTATGCAGAGCATGAAACATGCGAACACAATTCCAAGAGGTGGTCGGATAGGCTCCAATACCGGTGTCCACAAGAAAACAAATGTGTACATTACAGCCTCAAACAGGGATTGGATAAGACCCAGTTGTAGAATTAAAACTTTGTCGGGGTGGAAGATAGTTCTTAGTGATGCACATCTGGAGGTTACAACTTCCGCAACAACGATAGTTGACAAGTCGTTCTCTTCCCACGCGTAAGCTGTAAGTATTCCAGAGATTAGCAAACAGGGGATGGCTATCATGAATGGCGACACTGGTCCCAGTTCTACTGCCTCGGCAGCTAGATTAGACAACACTCCAGCACCGATAGCAAGGAAACCATTGTAAAATGTGGCTTTTGCAAGTGTGATGTTAATCCATTGTGGTGGGAAGCGATGGCGTTCCAGGTGTTCATAAATATACCATGCTTCAAATGTGGAGAAGAGAATGGACGTACAGATGCCACCAAGCAAACGGCCAAACATCAGAATGCTGTACTCTGGCGAGATCTTGGTCATGCAGGACACAGAGTACAGGATACTGTATGCTATACACAGTTTCTTGCGACCAAACTTATCTGCCAGCACTCCAACCTGCCACACAAACATTTAACTCATTAATAATATTACAATAAATACCTTACCACAATCACTCACTTATTCCTTTTTTTAATATAAATTCAGGATATTTGAATTGGAACTGGCATGTGAACCACAGACCCTCTGCTTACCAGGCAGGTGCTCTAACCATTAAGCTACTGTGACAACCTGCCAGAGTGACATTGAATTTTCCAACTGATTTGTGTTTCTCCCAGTAAACCACAAAGGCAGTCTCACATCAGAGACAATTATACCAGGGCGACTTACTGTCATAAGTACTTTATGTCCTGGAATTAAATAACCTTCAGATGGTAATTATTATTTATTTATGCCAACAAATTTACTGCTGGTGTTTTTAAACACAATGTGTGGGCAATGTTTGAGAGACAGAATTGGAGTGTCTGTGGTTCAAATCCCAGCTATGGCATTGAGTTTTTCAGTTCCAATTCTACCTTTCAAACATTACCCACACACGACTTGTGTGTTTAATAACTGCCATCTGAAGGTTAGTTAATCCCGTGACATAAAGTACTTATGATAGTAAGTCACCATTGGGGTAAGCCAAGTCTTGAAACTTTCCTGGCGCCGATATGAAAATAACTCCTCTCAGGCTATCAGTCAGGTGAATTCTGGAAGTGATTCCAAGCTTACAAGAGCTAACGTCGCTCTCATCTTCACGGAATTATGTGGAGACTGCAGTTCGGTTTATTCTTATAGAAAATTCAGTGGAAGAGGCGGGCCAGAAGTCCCAGCAAGATTGGCCCATGTCTGGCGCATGGGGCGTGCCTCTTCTGAGCAGAAGCTCTGTGATGGGCCGTTGCGAGAGGTATGCCGGCAACAAAACCAGTGCTGGTTTTTGGCCATCTTGTACAGTCCTCTAAATGTTTTTGAGTTCTGTACTCCAGATGTTATTTAACTGTAAGTCGTCGTCCCTGTTGATATTGTTGGGTTCATTCTTGATGGCTATGGCTTCCTTAATTGAGCGGTGCCAGTAGTTTGTAGACTTGCAGATGATGGTAGTTTCTTTTGGGCTTGGTCTATGTCCTTCAATGCAGTGTTCTGCAAGGCTGGATTTTTCAGGGTACATGAGACAGATACAACTTTCATGCTAGGCCAAGGGATCTTTGGTTTGCCGTAACATGTCCCTGATTTTATTGGAAGGTTTGTGGACAGTCTTAATGTCATATTAACCCAAAACCCTGCTTATTTTTCCAGACAAGTTACCCATATATGGGATGTAAGTCTTGCGTGGTTTCTTTGTTTCTTGTGAATCAATGAACTAGGTAAGTGTGATGCTGTGCGATGTGAGATTTGGCAGGTAGGTTTGTTTTCTTCAGCAGAGGTATGCCCTGTGTGCCAGACATGGGCCAAATCCATGGTGGCCTCTGGCCTGCCCTTTCCACCGGACTGACTGTAGTCTCCACATCATTCCCTGAAGATGAGAACAACGTTAGCTCTTGGAAGCTCAGAATCACTTCCAGAATTCACCTGGCTGATAGGCCGAGAAGAGTTATTTTCACCATTGGCATAATTGTCTCTGATGCGAGACTGCCTTTGTGGTTTACCGGGAGAAATACAAATTGTTTGGAGAATTCAATGTCATTCTGCTTGTCATAGTAGCTTAATGGTTAGAGCACCCACCTAGTGAGCAGAAGGTCTGTGGTCCAAATCCAGCTGTCGCGTTGAAATTTTCAGTTCCAGTTC
Source organism: Tenodera sinensis (assembly GCA_030765045.1). NCBI lineage: Eukaryota > Metazoa > Arthropoda > Insecta > Mantodea > Mantidae > Tenodera > Tenodera sinensis. Next base: position 132,559,992 of record CM060970.1, read on the forward strand.
TACCTCTCAAACACTGCCCACACAAGACTTGTGTGTTTAAAAACACCAACAGTAAATTTGTTGGCAGGATATATTGATTACATCTTCAGTGTCTTCTTCCTTGTACAGAAACGGGATTAGTATTATGCAAGGGTGTTGTGATTGTTTAATAAGGCCTTCGTAGCTTTCCCCTTCTTTCCCTCTATTTACCGCTCTCCAATGAGCGATATTATGCTACTGGCTGGACATAGTTATAACCAATGACACGTCGGCATAAAAGGGAAGTATTGATTTTTTCTGGTTGCTCAGTAAGTCGTTACTCATTAAGCACAACTGTTGTCTGATTCACAGCATGCTGTATACATTAATAACTCCACGTTGCCAGATTATTGGTCCATGGCGAGCTGGTAACACAGTTCGACAAAGCTCACAAACTGTGCAAATTTACAGAAATGTAATTAAATGTTAATGCCACTCAAGAAAGCCATTGTACTTTAGTCCATTGTGATTTTCATGGTGAAAGTAACACTTTTAATGAGTCCATGAAGCCATAAGAAGGTATTTATTCCCATAAAGTTGAAAAAAGTTCTCCATTTCTGTACATTTTATGGTTAAAATGTAAAAGGCAGCAATTATGCAAAATCCTACACAAGTTTCAGCAAATCTAAAGCTTCAAACCAATCATCGGTACATATCACCCAGCCCACGAAACTTGCTCATTGCAAACAATGTTTTAAATCTGCTAATTGCCAAATTGCTGTCTAAGGAATACAAGTGGTTATACAATTTGCTACCTCAATTATACTTCAATAACAGTATTCCTACCTTAACTATCCAAGGTTTATTATTCCAGCCTTGGTAAAAGTTTTAAAATCCCTAAAATAGAGAATATTATAATGAAATTGAGTCTGTGTTGAAACACTTAACATCACTTATATGTAATTAATCTTGTAATGTAATTAACTTGTTGATGTGTGGTTGGTCGAGCTGACATCTAGCGGTTGGCTGATGAACTTCCATAAAAGGTTTGGTGGCGGAAAATCAACATTCATTAAGCAGAGTTTGTTTTTTATGATATGAATTTTTTCCTCAGCATCCAACTCTGCAGTGGGTTTTGTAGCTTTTATAATTTTATGTTCAGTGTAATGTTGTGGTTGGATGTCCAAAAATGGTGTGCAACTGCAGATTTATCCATCTGTTTGTATTTGATGCATCTCGTGTGTTCTTTTAGTCTAGTTTCTAAATTCCTCTTGGTTTTCCCTATGTAAATCTGGGCAACAAAACACGCTGCAGAGTTGGATACCTGGCAGAAAATTCATATCATAAAAATCTGATGTGTTGCACTCACATGACTTTCTCCACTCTTGTACTAACCATTCTTACAAACTCTTATTCCTATATCTTCTTCGTGTTAGTTGAGATAAACATTTGTACAAATTATCTTATTGCTTACTTCTTTTTAGGTACAAGGAGAATATTAGAATACAGAACAATGTTCCATTTCGTGAAAGTTTTAAGTTTTCCGAAACTCACACATCACAAGGAATATCTCCGAAATGGTTCACTACCAAAAAATTTATTCAGACAAATTGTTTCAGTGAGAACTACATTGTTTGTATAGTACGATTTGGTGTATCTCTTATGGTTTACAAGTTATTCAAAAGTCATCCAGTGTAAATACGACTACATGGGCTGTAGCTAGAAAGTTCAAAACATACATTTCATTTGTCATACAAATATCTTAAACAAATGTCATTTTAATCAAAATTGTTTGAGCCATTTTCTAGAAAATCAACATTTTCGAGAAATTTTCCATGTAAAGGGTAGTTTAGGATGGGGCTATTTTCTTCAAAATCTTTGTGTCGCATCCTTGAAAGACATTAAACTTAAATACCAACTTTGGTTTTTAACCAACTTTTCGTTTTTGAGTTATGGTGTCCACAGGCAGACTCAGGCACGCCCCCACGCACATACATACACACACAGACAGACCTTTTTCTACAATTTTTTTTTCTTTTTGGATTCAGGGGGTCTCAAAGCCTATGTTTCCGGTGAAATTTTGACATCAAAATTTTGGGTAGAATACAATACTTCCTCTGCTTACCAGTAGAGAAAGTAAACAACAAACTCCACGTAATGAACTTTGATTTACCGCCAAATTAAACCCTTATGGAAGTTCATCAGCTCACCACTAGATGTCAGTCCAACCACCACACATCAAACAACATCTACAAAAACCAGTCAGTTAAATCTGATTATGGGAGCAAGTTAAGCTCTTGAAACCAGTCAAGATTAACTACGTGTAAGTGATGTTCAATTCAATCCAACTCAGTTTTCATTATAATTTAGATTCATATCACTGTGACTAGCTTATTCAAAGATACATATTAGAGAATATTGTTATTGTTGGTTGTACTTACGGCTGTGCCAAAAACCATACTTGAGAAAAAACCGGACACATAGAGCATTGCGATCTGTGGTTCGGAATACCCATAGTTGCTATACACTTTGTAGATGTATGGTCCTTGAAGCCAATCTGCAAATGTTGCCAGAAAGTACACGATGAAAAACTTGCGCTGAAGTCTGTGAAATGATGTTCTGTTACTTCCTTCAATACATACTTCTGCCTTTGAGGCTAGTGTATGAGTAACAAAAGCTATCATCAGCAGGACTCCCAGAATAATTAAAATAAGGACCATTGTAGACCACTGTTACAGCATCCTGAAACACAAAATATTTACATTAGAAACACTTCAATGTTGTCTTTTTAAGAAGAGGCATCTGTGAAAATGATTGAAATCCACAATTTTTGTTTCAATAATGTGAAAGTTTGTATACATGTGTACTACAGTATATTAGTAATTCTACCAAATTTGGCTTTTCTAGGTATGATAGTTTTTCCAAAAAAAAATATTTATTGGATTTTTTGGTACAATTTGAGTGTAGTGTAAGATATAAAACATTATTTGTTATAAATAATGTAAACTCTGGCTGTATGTTTATTTTGATTGTCTACAAAACTTGCTACAGTAGAAGCCTGAAATAGTGAATTCTGAAATACCAGGAATTTGGATTTAATGCGGGGGAAAGTATATCCCCTGAAAATATATTGTAATTACTTTCTCTACTGGACTCATATTCATGTATGTGGCTTTCATGTAACTGTTTTCTTAACGGGCACCAGTTTTACAATGTGGCAGTTCCATCACCCGACTTAAACCCCCATTTTGCAAGGGGGACCACACCTATCGTTGGTCAACGGATCCATCGGACCTAGCCGGGAGGACTAAATAGGTGGTATTTAGATCCACCGACCTTCCCCTCATGTGCCTCTGAGGGACGCTGTTGTGCTGTGATAGGCCAGCACATATGTAAATGGCATTTCCTCCATTTTAGATGAAACAGTTATACCGCTGTGATTCGGTCCCCAGAGCCTCATCTGTTAAAAGCAGGGTGCACCACGGGCAGGATGAGGATGGGAATTGGGTAGGAGAGGCTATAGGAGGTGCATCACTACCCCTTACTACTTACTTTCTCTACTGGATGCTAATGGCTTCATTGCCAGATGCAAGGCACTAGAAAACAACAACTTTCTCTACTGGTAAGTAGGGGAAGTATTGTATTCCACCCAAAAATTCGATGTCGAGATTTCACCAGAAATATATGTTTTGAGACACGCTGAATAAAAAAAAAAGCATTTTTAGAAAAAGGTCCATGTGTGTGTCTGTCTGTGGACAGCATAACTCAAAAATGAAAAGTCTGTTAAAAACCAAAGTTGGTGAGAGGTAGAACTGGAACTTAAAAATTCAATGCCACAACTGGGATTTGAACCACAGACCTTCCGCTTATCGGGCGGCTGCTCTACCACTGAGCTATTGTGACAAACTGGCAGAATGGCATTGAATTCTCAAACCAGTTTGTATTTCTCCTGGTAAACCACAAAGGCAGTCTCACATCAGAGACAAATTACCCCAATGGTGACTTACTATTGCAAGTACTTTATATCCCAGGATTAAATAACCTTCACATGGTAATTATTATTTATTTATGCCAACAAACTTACTGTTGGTGTTTTTAAATGAACTGGTTTGAGAATTTAATACCATTCTGGCAGTTTGTCACAATAGCTCAGTGGTTAGAGCGTCTGCCCGGTAAGCGGAAGGTCTGTGGTTCAAATCCCAGTTGTGGCATTGAATTTTTAAGTTCCAGTTCTACCTCTCAAACTTTGCCCACACACGGCTTGTGTGTTTAAAAACACCAACAGTAAGTTTGTTGGCATAAATAAATAATAATTACCAAAGTTGGTATTTAAGTTTAATTTCTTTCAAGGATGAGACACAAAGATTTTGAAGAAAATAGGCCCACCCTAAACTACCCTTTACATGGAAAATTTTTTGAAAATTTTTATTTTCTTGAAAATAGCTCTTAACGATTTTTATTAAAATGTCATATGTTTGAGATATTTTTATGACATATGAAATGTATATCTTTAATTTTCGGGCTGTAACTCCTGTAGTCGTATTTACTCAGGACGACTTTTGCATAACTGGTAAACTGTTACAGATAGACAAAATCTTACTATACAAAAAATGTAGATCTTGCTAAAATACAGAATTTATGCCTGAATAAATTTTCTTGTAGAGTGAACCATTTCGGAGATATTCCTTGTTATGTATATGAGTTTTGGAAAACTTAAAACTTTCGCAAAATGCAACATCGTTGTTCAGTTTTTTATATGTTAAGAGTGCAAAGAGAATGGAATCTCAAAGCTTTAAAAGATTTGACTATCGCACAAAGCCTACTGTATTGTAATATTCCCCTTGTACCTACAAGGAAATAAGCAATTACATAATTTGTACAAATGTTTATCTCAACTAACACAAAGAAGATATAGGAATAAGAGTTTGTAAGAATGGTTAGTACAAGAATAGAGAAAGTCATGTAAGTGCAGCACATCAGATTTTTTTTATTAAAATACCCTTCTGGACTAAGAGGTCATGGTCCACTGGACTTCTCCTTTCCACCCCCAGACGTTTCGCTTGCAGCTGCGGCAAGTATCATCAGCGTCATAAAACTCTCCCTGATCTGTCTGCGCTACTGAATTGCCAGCAGAAAGAGCTGGTAGCTACCTCCCTCCTGTAACCTGATTGGTCCATGGGAGGGAGGTACCTATCAGCATATACAAGGTGTTTCAGAAATACGGGGCATCATTTCAGATGTGTTCTTCATTTTTAGACAATCAAATTAGTTCATTAAAGCATGTGTCTGGAAATGCTTCATTTCTGAGTCATGGCCTTCACAACACTGAAATTCACCGGAATGTTTTTCTTTCCACAGGTTGTTATCGTTACAGATGTCCACCTCCTGCATTAATACAGGCCTCACATCAATGTCTCATTGACCTGTGAACATGGTCTCAAACTCCACGAGTATTGCGTATGTCCTCACAACATGCCACAATTCAATTCCGAAGGGATTCCAAATCAGGCACCAAAGACGAATACACCAATGATTTTAAATGGCCCCACAAGTAGAAATCGAGGGGGTTCAAATCAAATGAGCGCGGAGGCCAAGCAATTGGGTCACCCTACCTGTCCATCCATCAGGAAACCTTTGATTCAAGTACCAGCGAGCCATATGGCTGAAGTGTGCAGTAGCGCCATCATGCAAAAAGTGAGCTGCTTGTTGGATGATCAGTGGATGGTCTTCATAAGCATGAGGTATGATGTTTTCCAGGAAGTTTGTGTAGGTTTCCCTGTAAGCCTGTTTTCACATACATGGGGTCCAACTAATCGATTACGACTAATCGATACCGGCCCACATGTTGAGAAAGGATCGCACCAGTGATTAGATGGAACAGTGCCACGTGGGTTTATACATGCAGATTGTGGAAATTTGTAATACCATCTTGTGTGAACTGTGCTTCATCTGTAAATAATACTACAGCAGAAAAGTTTGGATTTGCACCACAGTGCTGCAAGAACCACTGACAGGGTAATCTGCTGGTGACAGGGCCTGTATACGTTGCAGATGATAAGGATACAAATGATGCGCCCGCAAGTCTCCAGACAGTTGTATGAGGAACATTCACTTGCAACGCTACCTCTGTGTGCTGATAGAAGGAGTCGCGTCCACAGGACCAGAATCTCCTCCTCTACAAGCTGGAGTTGTAGATCTTGGTCGACCCCTCCCCAGACCAGGAGATTTATATTTTCCATGCTTGCACAGACGGCGATGGAGACGTGCAAATGTCTTCCGATCTGGACATTGTCACTATGAGTACCTCTCCTGTACAAATGACGAACCAGCATAGAATTGCCGTCCATCTTACCGTATATTAAGCACATTTCTGCCAGCTCCTGATTTGAGTACATGATGCAGAGTCGAACGCCAAACACAACACTAAATATAGCCTTTGCCTCGGAATTAACTATCAGAGTGTCCTGTTAATGTGTCCTTTCACGGTAATGACCTACAGAAAGATAAACATTCCGATGAGCTTCAATATTGTGAAGACCATAACTCAGAAATGAAGCATTTCCGGACACATGTTGTAATGAACTATTTTGATTGCCTATATATGTGGAATACACACCTGAAATTATGCTCCCTATTTTTGAAACATCCTGTATAAGCCAACTCTCTGCCAGCAATTCAGTAGCAACAGAGAGATCAATGAGTTTTACAGTGATGCTGTTGATACTTGCCACAGCTACAAGTAAAACATCTGGGAGTGGAAAGGAGAAGCCCAGTGGACCACGGCCTCTTAGTCCAGAAGCATATTAATAATTATGACTCCGGCCGTGAAAACCTTCGTTTATTAATTGTACCTTTTATTTCTTCGGTTTTTTAGTTTTGAAAGTTGAGTTTAAAATTTACTTCAAAGAGCGGTACTGGAATATACATTTTGCTACCCCTAGCATTGACCTTGGCCACCGCATTACTAAGAATTTCCCAAAGTAACGAGATATGCACACTGCATGTTAGTGAAGTGATAAATACATAAACAAGATGATTCTGTGTATGGAGGAGCAGCGTTCATCTCCAACTTGCTAAAATCAAACAATATGCAGAGAAAAAAAAAAAAAACATTATGAATTATGTCACCAAACAAAACTTACTGATTTCTTTAAGACAATGCAAAATTAGGTTAGTATAAAATGGGTAGTGTAATTGTATGTGGTGTATAAATTAAGATCGGTTGCAGGACTGGAATACACTCCTAGCATAACTGGTGTGTAATTGCATTTCAAAGTAGTGTACTTTAACATATATTACATACTTTACAATGTACTGTAATTTATTATTGCATGAATGTTTTCCACCGTCTCCGTGGGAATGATATTTGTTACAGGGCTAAAGCATGCCCCGCAAACAACTGCATTATTTTGGGATTGGATATTCTTTAGAATGGGTGACGCGAGCACTTGGTCAGAATTTCGGCTAAGTCCAACTCGGCAGTGTGTACAAATTCTAACGAAAGTTGCCGAAGTTGCTGTGTTATGGCAGTGTTAAAAAGCAATGTTGGCAGATGTGAAAATCGTCTGCTAGTGACAGCTAGCGCATTCAGCGAAACCTAGTGGGGATTCTGATAACCACTGTCGGCGCATGTGCAGTAAGTAACTTTGGACTTAGAATCTGGCTGGCAAGTTCTAAGTCACCTATTCTAAGGAAGAGCCTTGGGATTCTACTGTATTTTATTTAGTTATGTCATGCAGCTTTGGAGAAAAAAATTATTGAATACATTCATGACTATTCTTTTTTTAAATTATTAATAATTTTCTAAATCAAATTTCAGTAACAACTAAACTGCTCTGTCGAGCATTTAAAATACCAAGTTTTATGAAGCAACTATCAAATAATATATATGCAAAATTTCAAAGAAACCTATTAAGAACTGCACTAGTACGAATATTTTGAAGATTAAAATATATAAAAAAATCTGATGTGTTGCACTCACAGGACTTTCTCTACTCTTGTACTAACCATTCTTACAAACTCTTATTCCTATATCTTCATGTTAGTTGAGATAAACATTTGCAGAAATTATCCTATTGCTTATTTCCTTGTAGATACAAGGGGAATAAGGGAATACAGTAGGCTTTGTGCGATAGTCAAATGTTTTACAGCTTTCAAATACTGTAGACAACTTCGGGCCGTGTGACGTATTTAAACGAAGAGCCAGCTTGTACTTTCGTGTGACGTCAGGCGAGAGCGGTGTATTGCTATGCAGCCTAGATCAGCGGCGCATGTGTTCAGTTCCCCGTGTTTCACACTAGTTTGAGACCCGGCTTCAAGATGTAGAAACATTGTCAACCACATTTCAGATCTTTGCGACCCCGTATTCATTGAATGTTAACAATGTTTCTAGCAGGTAGCAAATTGAATTGATAAATTGCGGCGATTTGCTGATGGACAAATATAAACACAAGGAAGACTTGGCTGATTGTTATAAGAATGTTCCTCAAAACAGATTTCTGTGGTTATATGCCCTTGTTGCACAGATATTATGTATGTTTGGTTCTACGTATGTGTGCGAACAATTCTTTTCTATTATGAACCCTTCTAAGTCAAAATCCCGAAGCATATCGTCAGATCACAATCTAACATGCAGTCCGGTTACAAATGTGCTGTACATTACGTCCTAACATTGACAAACTAGTTAAAGAAAAGTGAAATGGCAAATGTCGGAAAATGTCCACCTAATTGTTCTGTATAGCTCTCCTCTAGCTCAGGCGAAATAGTTATAATTTCTGTTCTATTTGCGTTATAACATGACTGTTCACATAAACTAGACTTTACATGTATGGCATAAAGCCGAAATGTAATTATTTATAATCTGTGACTATTCCGTAATTGAAACAGTCAGCATTAAGATTATGATGTCCCCTATCCTATTTCCTCTTGCCCGCTGTCACGTCACACGTTCAACTCGCTTGCTCTGGGAGCAAGAGTGCTGAGTGGGCTGACGTCACAGCAGCGTTACCTGTGTTCCCCTGGCTTAACATATAAGAAATGAATGGCGATATTCCATTTGACAGAAGTTAAAGTTCTGCAAAACTGACACAAATAACAAGGAATATCTCCGAAATGGTTCACTCTACAAAAATCATTCAGACATAAATTGTGTTTTAGCAAGATCTGCATTTCTTGTAGAGTAAGATTTTGCCTATCTCTTACGGTTTACCAGTTATGCAAAGGTCATCCAGAGTAAACAGGAGTACAGGGGCTATAGCCAGAAAATTCAAGATATACATTTCATTTGTCATAAAAATATCTTAAACATATGACATTTTAATCAAAATCGTTAGAGCCACTTTCAAGAAAATCACAATTTTCGAAAAACTGTCCATGTAAAGGGTAGTTTAGGGTAAAGTGATTCTTCAAAATCTTCGTGTCACATCCTTGAAAGATATTAAACTTAAGCACCAACGATGGTTTTTAACTGACTTTTCGTTTTTGAGTCATGCTGTCCACAGACAGACACACAGACTTTTTCTAAAAGTTATTTTTTGTATTATATGACCAACGATAGGTGTGGTCCTCCTTGCAAAATGGGGGTTTAAATCGGGTGATGTAACTACCACATTGTAAAACTGGTGCCCGTTAAGAAAACAGTTACATGAAAGCCACATACATGATGAGATAGAAGGGAAGTGTAATATACTGTTAGAATCAGAGTTCAAGTCAACAGATGAAATGAATAAAAAAATTTGTGAAATATTATTGACAGCAGCCAAAACACATATCCCCAAAGGAAAGTTAAAGAAATATAGCTACTTTTGGTCTCCATCTTTATCTAAGTTAAAACACGAAAGAAATATAGCAAGAGTCAAAGCCGAAAGAACCAAGTGTCCAGAAGATGTACAAAACTGGAGAAGAAAAGCAGCCATTTTTAAGTAAGAATTAATTACAGCAAAGAGGGCCAGTTTCACAAATTTTGTAGAACATATGGACTATAGGAAAGATGGAAATAAAATATACAAATTCCTTAATAAAACAAAATTATCAAAAAATACAACTGAACCATTACAACATAATAACAAAAGCTTAACTACAGATAGGGAAATAGCAGAATCCCTTAACAAGTTTTATGCTCAGTCACAAAGAATACCCCAAGCATATAAAAAACAAGATAAGGCTATCCAAAAAACTATCAGAGAAACTAATAAGCCAAAAGGTATACGAAATGATATTTTTATTCAGGATTTTAACGAAACAGAACTGGATTTAGCAATAGAACAATTACAGAACAAAAAATCTCCAGGACCTGACAAGATCCACCCAGAGTTTATTAAACACCTTGGCAGGAAAGGAAAAGAAATCCTACTTAAACTGTATAACACGTGTTGGAGAATGACTGTACCTTCTGACTGGAAAAAAGCCATTATCATCCCGATTTTAAAGAAAAACAAACCCTCAAACAATATTAATAGTTTCAGACCAATATCTTTGACCAGTGTTATTGCAAAAGTGATGGAAAGAATGGTGGCATCTAGACTTAACTGGTTCCTAGAATATTACAACTTAATTAATAGTTCACAGACCGGCTTCAGACAGAATCATAGTACAATGAAAATGTACTCCTACTAAGCCAAGACATCAAGGAAGCTTTCAATAGAAAGGAGGATACCTTGGCAGTATTCATTGATTTTAAATCAGCATATGACTCAGTCTGGAGAAACAAATTAATTGAGAAGTTGCAATCAATAGGTGTGAAAAGTAACATGCTTAAATGGATAACTCAGTTTATTTCACAAAGATTTTGTGCCACAAAATATAATACATACATTTCCAAATATAAACAAACACACCGAGGACTTCCACAAGGTGCTGTTCTGAGCACAACACTCTTTAACATATATATAAATGACCTTCCATCAATAATAAAAACTTTAGAAACCAAAATTGCTTTATTTGCTGACGATGTAGTCATTTGGACTTCAGGCTCTCCAAAAAAACCTGAATTAATTAAAGACAGAATAGAAACAGCCCTAAACAAAGTACATGAATGGAGCTCCAAAAACCTCATGACTATCAATGTGGAAAAAACAAATTATGAATTATTTACACTAAAATACAAACCAGTTAATATTAACATAAATTATAATAGTAAACCACTCAAAGCAGTTGATGATGCCAAATACTTAGGCATCACTTTCGACAGAAAGCTAAGTTGGAAATAACATATAACAAACATCTCAGAAAAGGTTGAAAAGAAACTGCAAATCCTGAAAAGGTTAGCTGGTGCTAAATGGGGCTGCTCAAGGAGAGTCCTTAACACAACATACAAAATGTATGTTAAACCAAACCTCTTGTACTGTTCTGAAGCTTTAATAACAGCAGCAAATGCTAACATCAATAAACTTGAACAAATACAAAATCAGGCTCTTCGCTTAATCACTGGAGCAGTTAAATCCACACCTATTGATGCCATGCTTGCCTTAACATGGACCCCATCAATAACAACCAAAATAGAAGAACAAGCATTGCTCCAACACGAGAAAATGTTACGACTGCCAAACTCTAAATGGACAGAAGAGAACTTCCCCCCTTCAATCCTTAAAACTCATAGTAGTTTCCTAGAAAAGGTAACACAGATTAAATCCAAATTGAACATTCCTAACACCAGAGAAAATCTACTTATAAGAGAAAATCCATTGGAATTATTACAACCTACCTTCAGTTTGGAATTAATAAAGGAAATAAGTAAATCAGACACACCAAAAGAAATACAAAAACTTCTAGCTCTGGAAACAATCAATACTAGGTATCCCACAGAAGAATGGCTGCACATATATACTGATGGATCCTCCAAGGAAAACCTTACTGGAGCTGGAGTTACGTGTTCACATTTTTCCTTTTATCATTCTGTTGGCAGAGACACAACAAATTATGATGGAGAAATAGAGGCTACACACATTGCTCTCCGACAATTATTAAATCTTCCCTTAAATAAATTTAACAAGGCAGTAATTCTTTCAGATTCTAAAGCTGCAATTCAAGGAATATGTTCAAATACTACAAAGAAGTCAACAAAAATTAGAGAATGCTACAAAATGTTAACACAACTCCTAAAAGTTAATAAGACTGTTCATCTCCAATGGATTCCAGCATACTGTGGAGTCATGGGGAATGGAGCTGCAGACTCACTTGCAAAGAAAGGCACAACAATAAAACAAAAATCTAAATTCAATTTCTCATATTCCTCAATAAAACGCTTGATCATTAAAAAATTTTCTCATTCATACCTACAAGAAATAGAAAAAAATGCCAAAGATAAAAAATGGATTACACTACTTTCCAACCCAGATATAATCCCCCAGAGACCAAGGAAAACAGCGGTTGCAGCCTTCCGACTATTGACAAATCACGACTGCTTAGCAAGTCATCTCTACAGAATAGGTATCTCATCCTCACCGATATGTGTCCTGTGTAACGATCCAGCAGAAATGAATGAAGACCACTTGAAGACCTGTGAAGCATTAAGATCAGAAGAAACTACAGTTCAAAAGTATTGGAAAGCACGAATGCGAATGGCTTCATTGCCAGATGCAAGGCACTAGAAAACAACAACATTTTTTGTATTCAGTGTACCTCAAAACATATATTTCCGGTGAAATCTCTACATTGACTTTTTGGGTGGAATACAATACTTCCTTTACTTACCAGTCCTAAATTTTACTACAAATGCACAATTTTCTTCTTGTTAACGCAGCTTATAGACTTTCTGCTACCACAATGGCTCTTCTGATATCTTTCTCAGTCTTTCAATGTCTTTCTCCAGTTTCTCTGTCCCTTATATGCTGACTATTATGATAGTCAGTCGACGACACATACGTACTCAGTGACAGGCTGGCTGACTCACTCTCGTAACTAAAAGCTAACTGTACACGACAACTTACACAACTAAACAACAACTCAACTCAAATTGACTCAAAAACTAAAAACTACTGTCTTACTCTCGCACTGTCTATGGTCCTATGTATAATGGAGCCGATGTCACGTAAGCTTTCTAGATCTTTCCATGTGCACGTGTGCAATGGCTCAAGGAGAAGCTTCTCGATCCCTTTTGTTGTTATTGTGCATTATTATGGTCACATACATACACATCCGCTCTTGGCCACCCGGACCCCTCTCGTCTGTATATTGTATGACCAATGTCGCAATACTTAGTGCGCCTGCTTTAATCTATAACCCTAACATTATTAACTGGACTGACTGGACTCAGCTGATTGGACTTATTTTACTAATTTCCTATATATAGAGAGTGGCCTCACAACCCATATTGAATTCATAATACCTGAAGTCATGCAATTTGCAATTTATTTTTAGAAAAAAAATTCTTGTATAAAACATAGGAAAAACTCGACCACGTGGTTAACACATGTACACAGACAAACAATTTGTGGGAATTTAGCACTCTTTTAAGTGGATGAATGCAGTAAATCCCACAATGCTTACATCCACCATCACTGAATCTAATTGCCTGATTTAAACCTTGAAATTGTATGTGATTTTGGTGCAATGGGGTAATGAATGCATTTCAGGAGCCATCATGACCTAACAGCCTTTTGAATGGTGATGTGTTAGCAACAGCAGATTCTGAAAGCACAAGATAGAGACATAAGGAAAAAAACAAAAAATCTGATGTGTTGCACTCACATGACTTTCTCTACTCTTGTACTCACTATTCTTACAAACTCCTATTTCTATATGTTCGTGTTAAGATAAACATTTGTACATAATTATCTTATTGCTTATTTCTTTGTATGTGCAAGGGGAATATTACAATAGACTAGGCTTTATGAGACAGTCAAATCTTTTAAAGCTTTGAGATTCCGTTCTCTTTGCACACTTAACATATAAAAAAAATGAACAACGATGTTCCATTTCACGAAAGTTATGTTTTCCGAAACTCACACACATAACAAGGAATATCTCTGAAATGGTTCAACCTACAAGAAAATTTATTTGGACATAAACTATGTATTTTGGCAAGATCTATATTTTTTGTATAGTATGATTTGGTCTATCTCTAACGGTTTACCTGTTATGCAAAAGTTGTTCAGAGTAAATACGACTACAGGGGCTATAGCCAGAAAATTCAAGATATACATTTCATTTGTCATAAAAATAGCTCAAACATATTTTAATCAAAATATTTAGTGCCATTTTCAAGAAAATAAAAATTTTAGAAACATTTTCCATGTAAAGAGTAGTTTAGGGTGGGACTATTTTCTTCAAAATCTTCATGCCGCATCCTTGAAAGACATTAAACTTAAATACCTACTTTGGTTTTCAACCTAGTTTTCGTTTTGAGTTATGCTGTCCACAGACACACACACGGACCATTTTCTAAAAATGCTCTTTTTTTTTTTTTTTTTTTTTTTTTCAGGGGGTCTCTAAACATATATTTCCGGTGAAATCTCTACATTGAATTTTTGTGTGGAATACAATACTTCCTCTACTTACCAGTAGAAAAAGTAAAAATCAGAATTTTCATCATTTTTGCCCACATTTCGCTGATGCCTAGTCTTAATAACATTTCTCACATCAATAAGGATGAACAAAGTCAGTTTATTTGACTTTAGTTTTATAAATATGCAAAAGTGATATGAATCCTATGTAGTGCTATGGTGGAAATCTGTCAACAAATTACAATCAGGGCTCTTTCTCAGGAAAGAGTAACACAGGAAATATGATTACCTCCTTTTATCCATAAATTCTAGCAAAATGATATAAATAACAAGGAGTACTGTACATAGAGGAGTGACGCAATTAGTGTTGGGATGGGTCTGTTTTGTTAGTTCGTTCATTTGGTCCCACTACGAGCAGAGCTCAGGCACATCCAACATATTATACAATTTGGAACATGCATCATGACTAGCAGTACACCCACCACCAATAATACTACCAGGAGAGTTAAAAAGTTCCAAATGGGCTGTGTGGTGTTTTGTCTGTCCACATTCTCAACGCTCATTGCCATCTGCCACTATCATAGAAAAGTGCAGATGAAACCATACAACACGTTTACTTTCTCTACCGGTAAGTAGGGGAAGTATTGTATTCAACCTAAAATTTGATGTAGAGATTTCACCAGAAGTATATGTTTTGAGACCTCCTGAATACAAAAAAAGCATTTTTAGAAAAAGGTCCCATGTGTGTGTGTCTGTCTGGCATTCTGTGGACAGCATAACTCAAAAACGAAAAGTCAGTTAAAAACCAAAGTTGGTATTTAAGTTTAATGTCTTTCAAGGATGTGACAAAAAGATTTTTAAGAAGATAGCTCCACCCTAAACTACCCTTTACATGGATAATTCTTCAAAAATTTTGATTTTCTTGAAAATGGCTCCAACGATTTTGATTAAAATGTCATATGTTTGAGATATTTGTATGAGAAATGAAATGTGTATTATGAATTTTCTGGCTATGGCCTATGTAGTCCTGTTTACTCTGGATAACTTTTGAATAACTCATTAACCATAAGAGATAGACAAAATCCTACTGTACAAAAAATGTAGATCTCGCTAAAACACACAATTTATGACCAAATAATTTTTTGTACAGTGAACCATTTCGGAGATATTCTTTGTTATTTGTGTCAGTTTCAGAAAACAAAACTTTTGTAAAATGGAATATTGTTGTTCATTTTTTTATATGTTAATCGTGCAAAGAGAACGGAATCTCAAAGCTTTAAAAGATTTGAGTATCGCTCAAAGCCTACTGCATTCTAATATTCCCCTTGTACTTACAAGGAAATAAGCAAAGCAAGTAAGCAATAAGATAATTTGTGCAAATGTCTATCTCAAATAACATGAAGATATAGGAATAAGAGTTTGCAAGAATGGTTAGTATGAATTTATTTGTGAATGAATGAATTTTATTTGTACCAATTCTTTTACATAACTTTTACAATTATCCTACTCTAACCTAAACTACATACAAATTTTACATAACCTTATTGCTACCTTGGTTTGCATGGCACCCAGGCCATTTGCCTCCCAGGTAGCTCTAATCAATCTATTCCATCTTATATTAATTGATTGTCCCTCTCCCCCACTCTGCCTTCTTCATTTACACTCTTTACTTTTCTTGCCCATTTTTCTCTTACTTTCTTCAAAAACTCACCTATACTTCTAACCTTCCTTTCCTCTTTCACTGTTAACATTTTTATGGCTACCATTTTCCCCTCTATTTTTTCCCATTTTTTCTCCCAAACCTTTATCCTCCATAATGCTAATTCCTTACATTCTGTCAAATAATGTTCTATACTTTCTTTCTCACCGCACATTTCACATATTCCTATTTTACCGCTTCTTGACCCTCTTAAAAATATTGCTCCTGTTCTCATCCACGCTAGTCCTTCTTTTTCCTGTCTGTTACAATAATCCACATATGGTTCTCGCCCCCATCCTCTTTTTATTTGCTTGTAGAATTGTAATGATTTCTTGTTTTCTAAACTTCCCCATATCTCTTGCCTTTCTATGTCTTCTACCCTACATTTTACTAGTTTATCTACATTACTTTCATTTCTTTCTTCAAGTTTCCATATATCTCCCATTCCTATTTTCTCCATAATTTTTCCAACCCCTGCCCACCAACTGTTTTCATTCTCTAGATTTTTTTGTTGCTTCATACACAATTTTAAAATTTCTCCATCTTCTTTAACCAAACATTTATACCAAAATTTTATTATTCTCTCCATTATTATTCCTTTCCTTCTTGTTTTCCCAAGCTCTACCAAGGCCACTTCTCTTGGCGCCGGTCTCGGTAGTCCCAATAATTCTTTGCAGAACATTCTATACATATGATCTACCTTCTTGTTTATATCTGTGGCCCCCCAGATCTCTACTGCATAAAGCATTTTTGATTCCACTACTGCCTCATACATCCTTTCCAGCCACTTGGTTGTCATCTCTAACTTGTATTTGCAAATTCTGACTCCTGACATTGCAGCTCTCCCTTTTGCTTCTATCTTTCTTCCATGTGCCTCCCACTCTCCTCTGTTATTTAGCCTCACTCCCAAGTATTCAAAATCTTTGACCACTTCTAATCTTTTCCCATTTAATACCCCCCTCTCCTCTTTTCTCAATTTAAATCCCTTTTTGAAAACCATGACCTTGGACTTGCTTATATTTATCTTTATTCCCCATTCCTCACAAAATTTTTGCACCTCATTTATTGCCCTTTGTAATCCTACAATTGTTATAGATCCTACCATTAAATCATCAGCATATAGCAATCCTGGGATTTCCTTATTCGCTATTACAGGACAGTGTTTGTTCGCTTTTTGTATTTTATCTATTATATCGTCTATGAATACATTAAATAATATTGGACTAAGTTTACATCCTTGCCTCAAACCAATTGCTTGTTCCGTCATTTCTGTGATTTCATTCTTTCCCCATCTTACACAAAACTTTATCCCATTATATATTTTTTCTACTTCCTTTATAAAATTTTCGCTCACCCCCTTTCTTCTTAATTTCCATGAAAGAGCTCTCCTGTTTATTGTATCAAATGCCTTCTCAAAATCTGCAAAAAACATGTATACTCTTCCTCTCTTTTTACTAAGGTATTTATCTATTATTGTTTTTATTATAAACACATTATCTACTGTTTGCCTCCCTTTTCTAAAGCCTGCTTGAAATTCTGTCAGCTTCCTTTCCTGTTCTGCCCAGTTTTTTAATCTTTCTGCCAGTATCCCGGTGTAAATTTTTCCTAAAATAGATAGCAGACTTATTCCTCTGTAGTTTTCTGGCTTGTTTGGTCCCCCCTTCCCTTTATATATAGGTACTATCATACTTATTTTCCAACTTTCCGGAATATCCTCACTTTCTTTTATTTTGTTTAATACCTTTGTCATTATTTCTAAACCCTTTTCTGTTTCTCCATATGTTTTCCAAAATTCCCCTGGTATTCCATCATACCCTACTGCCTTTTCTTTTTTTATACCTTTTATTTGCTGGTAGACCTCTTGCACTGTAAATTTATCATCTAATTTGTCATTTGTTGTATCTATTTTTCCTATTTCGGTTATTTCTAGTTTTGTATTTTTTCTTTCCCCAATCAAATCTCTAAAATATCTCCGCCATTCATTTGGTGTAATCTCATTTTTGACCTCCCCCTTCTTACTGGTCCTTCTTACTACCTCCCAAACTTTTTTACTGTCTTTTCCCTCTATAGCCTCCTTAATGAATGGTTAGTACAAGAATAGATAAAGTCATGTGAGTGCAACACATCAGATTTTTAAAACTAATTTTAAAGGCTTTACTAACCAACTTTATGAAAGGAGATGCCTGAAACTGGTCACTGTCATCCACACATTCTTAGTACAACTTTATGAAACTATCCGTCACTTGCCATAGTTCACGTTGAGAAATGCTGGCAACTTCCTGGGAGATATTTTGTTTTAATTCTTCCAGGGTGTGTGGGTTTGTCTTGTGCACTTCATGTTTTAAGTTACCCCAGAGATAGAAATCGCAGGGGGGTTATGTCAGGGAACTTAGAAAGCCACAAATCTTTGCTAATAATTCTGTCCTGAAACATACTTTCAATTGTTCTCATTGAAAGGTTAGCCGTATGAGAAGTCTTGTTGAAAAAAAGGCAAAATCACACTCCCTGTCTGTTAATTCCCCATATAAAAGGGTTATAATTGTATTCACGTATGTACAAACATCAACTGCTGACTTGAAAAAAGTTGGCCCTATAACTCGGAACCTAATATTGTTCATGAAGTAAAGCTTCATGATGAAAAAATTGGTGTATGATTCCCCATTAGCAGAGAAAGGTTTCTCAGAGCTCCGATAAGTGATCTCTCTCTCTGGGGTAGTGTACAAGACAAGCCCACACACCCTGACCAGCATTTCTCAACGTAAACTGTGGCAAATGTATGAACAACAATGGTAGCCAGTTTCAGCATCTTCTATCATAAAGTTGGTAAATAAAGTCTTTAAAAGTAGTTTTAAAAATGTTGTATGGTTTCATCCACGCTTTTCTATGATAGCAGCAGTTGCCAATGAGTGCTGAGAATGCTGACAAGCAAAACACCATGCAGTCCATTCAGAACGTTTTTGCTCTCCCTGTATTATTTCCCTCTAACTTTGTAAGAAAGAAAGGGAGAAAAAAATTAACATTTTTTGAGCCACCACCATTGCAAGAGTAAACTTCACAACATGCTGTAAATTGCCATCACTTATCCTATATAATAATAACTTTATTAGTCACTTAATAATTACAATAATCACAATAGACTTAGACAAAAACAACTTACTATACTTATTCTACCATATTTACAAACTAAGATGTATATAAGTTTACAATCCAGTCTTATTTTGTTCATAAAACACTTGCACACCATAAAAGGGATTTTCTAAAAGCCATTTATACAGTCTGTTCTTAAACGTTTGAACATTCAGATTTCTTGTTTTTTCTGGGAGTGCATTGAAAAGCTTTATTCCTATTACTTTATAGTATCTAGATGTTTTCTGTAATCTATGATATGGCATATCAATTCTATTCCTATTTCTTGTCCCATGTACATGTACTGAATTCCTTAAGTTAAAATTATACAAATTTTCTTTGATACTGATCAAAACATCATAGATAATACATTTACTACTGTTGGAATTCCCAACGCAACAAATGATTTACCATGTTCTACATTGTTTGAATTTGTCAATATTCTACATAATAATCTTTCTTTTTGAGTTTTTAAAATGTCTGCTATCCTCGGATTACTACCCCATAGTACAAGTCTGTATCTAAAAACACTCTGGAAAAATGTGAAATAAGCCATTAGAACAAAATTTTGTGACATTGCTTGTTTTAAATTTGCAAGCAAAAATATCACTGATGATAATTTTCTACATATTTGATCAATGTGAGGATTCTCGGATAGTTGTTTATCTATGATTATGCCTAAGAGTTTAACTGTGTCGCTTATATTGTTTTCTGTTTGTTCAACGATTTTTAAAGTAAAACAGATATTTTGTGTCTTGCTTTGAAACCAAGATTGAGATTTTTCGATTGCTGCTTTTACTAACTGTGCCAATAATTCATCTTTATGTAAATTTAGAAAAGATGTATCATCAGCATATACTACTGTATGAGATGGAGAACATTTTACACCATTAATCATCACTAGGAAGAGTAAAGGCCCTAGAACTGATCCCTGTGGAACTCCAGTTGTTACTTTTAATACCCAAGATTTTTCCCTCCGACTGATACTACCTATTGTCGATTTTCGAGGTAGGATTTGAAAATGTTTCACACTATGGTCTCTTATTCCATAATATTATAATTTTTTTATCAAAATTTCATGATTTATGCAATCAAAAGCTTTACTTAAATCACATAGTGTAACATGTGCTGTAACTCCATCTTCAAATGCCTGGTAAATCTTCTCCACTAGCGACTCTACTGCAAGTATGGTTGACCTACCTTTTCGATACCCAAACCAATTACTGCTAAACAAATTTCAGATCTCAAAATAATTTTGTAGTTGCTGTTTTATAAGGCATTCAAAAATTTTTGCTACTGTGGGAATAATTATTTTAACATCTTCCTGTCACAGTTATAGGCTGCCAAAAAGACAAAGAATACTAGTACAAAAGTAACAAAATAGTTAATAAAACATAACGAATATAAAATATAAAAGCTAAAATTTGAAAATAACAAAGAAAGTGTTATCTCTTAAAACAATAAAATATAAATAAATAAAATAAAAAAGGAATCATGGTCCATACACGTGATTTCTAACAACAGCTATAGAGCCTTTGAGCAACAGTATAGCAATATTGTATGCCAAATCTTTGGATAGGCTAAAGCTCTTCAGGAATCCAGCAAGCAGCCTCGGTATTGTCCCTCTTGCTCCAGCTATTAGTCCTGTTACACTGATGGACTCTAGGTGATACTTAGTTTTGTAACAATCTAAGGTTGGTTCATATGTTTTTTCTCCTGATTCACTTTGTGTGACTGATGTTCGCCGTATTCAAACCTGATGGTTGGGTTGGCGATGTGACCTTCAGGAGAATTTGGTTTGAAAGCAATTATGTCGATTCTTCTGTTGCTGTCTTCATCAGAGAGACTGTGCACTTCTTCGAATACAGTGTATCCTTTCCCTCTCGGGTTGTCTGCAATTAGAGAATGCACAGCGTGATGACGCGAGTTGCGTAGAAATTCACCATGAGGGCAAGATCCAAGAACATGCACAAGCATTTCAATCTCTCTGTGGCAGCACCGACAGAGTTATTGTCTTTGGATCTGCCAGGTACACTACGGACTGCTGTTATGTTCGCTGTGATCTTTATGGCTTCTCTCCATTCACTGCAAGTGAGGCCTTTATGATTCCGAAGCCATCTGTTAGCTGGAGTATACTGTTTGCATAAAAGTACGCCCTTCCTTTTGTGTTCTTTTTTAGTCCAGTTCTCATATGATCTTTCTCGTAGTTGTTGGCATACTTTTTGTGTGTCTATATTTCCATACTTATTGATAATTTTATTTGAATTTGGAATGTTCAATGCAAAGAGACTGGACGAAATTTCTTGAGGGAGAGTCCTCGTTTTATTAAGAAAGGGAATATTTGCATGGATTAATATTTTGCAGGTATTGATATGCTGTAAATATATTTCCCACGCAGAAAAAAATAGGCCTAATCCCTTGAATTTTGTGTCATTGGGAAAATCATTAGGCATTTGCAAAATTTCCTTAAGTGCTCCTCTTACCATTATGTCTGCATCATTGGGGTATCATATGGGGTATCTTGGTTGGATGTATCATCTGAAATGGATATACTAAAGTGGGACATATTGAAGTGTTAATTATTGGGAATTTCTGATCTGCCTGCAAGAGTGGTGATAAGATAAGGAGTTCCAAATTTGTTTTCAGTTTATTTAAAGTGGAGAGAGACTCAAAATTAATCTTGTCACTGAAATTGACACCCAAGTATCAAATAAAATTGTCTTTCTGGAGGCATGGAATTTCATTTTCTGGTGAAATGTGAAAATTCTCTTCTGAGGTTCCCTTTGGTGATATTTATTCACTTGCATTTATTTATATTGATGTTAAGACCAATTTGGTTAAATTGCTGAATAGCGTAAGATGTAAGACTTAAAACAGAAGAATTGTCTTTACCTACTAAAACTATGTGATCTGAGAAGCCCATTACTGTCAAACAATCTTGATTAGGACTCAGCTGAAATCCGTATTTTGAGGCCATACTTTGTTCACTTAGTTCCTTTAAAATGTGATCTATTGAAAGATTGAACAGTGTTGGAGATAATGGAGAACCTTGTAATACTCCTCTAATTAACGTAATGTGTTTGGTTTTACCTCTGTTTGACTGCACTTCTGTAATATTTCCCATCTGCAGGTTAATTACAAGATTGTTGAGGTTGGAAAGAATAGGTCAAGCTTTTAAAGTGTTTCTTAGATGATCTCACAACCAAAAATACTATAGCCAGGTCTGATCTCTTCGTTTTGGCTTCCAGAAACAGGGAATTTAGTAAGGCGGTATTAATGTGGGTACCTGGGGTGTTGGTGAAGCCCTTTTGGTTGGAAGTGAAGCTCACAGTTTCACGGATACATTTGTCCAGTGCTCTCTATTAGTCTTCTTATAACAGAGCATAACGTCACTGGTCGCCAGTTTGTGATGTCTTTGGAGTCTCCCCCTATGTGAATTAGGATGGTCCGAGCATGTCTCAGCTTTGAGGGAACAAATGCTGCTTTTAGCATACATGTAGCGATAGCTGCGATTATTTCTACTGCAATTACATCGTTAACAGCTCTGACAATCACATGGTCAGGACCGGGTGAAGTATCTATTGCAATGTTATGAAGGGTTGATTGCATTTCACTACTGCTTATAGTATTAGTAGGCGCGTCTATTTCTGCTCTTTCGACTTCAGAAAGAAAGGAACCATATTCTGTGCAAATAATGTGGTTTGGTTTTCCGAAAAGTAATTAAATATTTCTGATGGCAAAATTGAACATGTTACGTCGTTGGATTTTAATACGGAACACATGGTAATTATATTCTTCTTTGTGTTTCTTTCTATCCCGCTTTGTAGCCCGTTCTGGATTTGAAGACATTTTGTACTTTCTTTGATTATCCAAATTATTGGTTTTCCTGTGTTGATAGTACTTTCGAGCTGGATGTTTTGGTCTGGGTAGTCAATCGATAGCTGTGACCAGAAATTCAATCCACTTTCCGACATTATTGTCAAATTCAGCATCTTCTAAATCCAAACCAAACTTACAGCGCCACTCTGCCATTTTCTGTTTATATTCACATGGAAGATGCAGTTTCATTTTTTGAGCTATTATGAGTGGAGGATTGAGTCTCAGAAATTGTTTTTGATTTGTCATAAACACTGTTTGATTTATCGTGGCGAGCTATTAATGTCTTACAATGTTTGTCAGGGTGAGCTTTTGAGATGTGAATTTTTGCTCTGTGTACATCAGAAAAGAAACAGCCACAGTCAGGACACTCACAAGAGTCTGAGCTACAATCTGTTTGTGCAAATTGGGAGTTCAATGCATTTGGTGATGCAGTACTATTGGCAAGCAAATGAATATTGTACTAGATTCTTGTGACGACTGATGGGCCCTGGCTATGTGTATGTTGATGCCATGCTTTGTAAATTCTTTATTGCATAATTTGCATGTTACTAATTCCACTAGCTTACACGAAGATGCAGATGGAGCTGCATTATTTACTAGCATTATACAAAATTGTATTTCTCTGCTGAAATACTACGCTGATGATGGTTGCTATGTAGCATAAATAACCTAAATCAAGCCAGCGAAATATCTATATAAAAACTCACTTAAATCTTCTAAAATATTGCAGTTGATCTGTTCCTAATAATTGCAGCCTTAATGTCATCTTCTGAATATGTCACACTATGAAAGTTGTTTAAATATAATCAGAAGCACTTGTAAACAGAGAAAATATGTAGCTCTAAAAATTCATTAATCCACGGTGTCATGGTCTACTATGCCAAGTCTGTAACTATTTGGTTTTTGTTTATTTCCTTTTTTGTGTACTGGGGTCACTTTTGAATATTTTAAAACTGTTGGAAAAATGCCTTTCTCAAATACTTACCTGTTGACAAGATATTAAAGAATTCCTCACCAGTATATGGCGACTGAGTATATGACTATGGCTTTAAACTTTTCTTAAAGTCTTTTATCTTGACTATGACTAATAGTTTTAGATAACATGGAAGGTGATTATTTATTTCTATTGCAGAATAATATCATACTTTTCTAACATGGAAGGTGATTATTTATTTCTATTGCAGAATAATATATTTTCTAAACAGTTTGCAAACCAGTTTATACTGTTATCACACACAGCAGGGTTTCTTGTGAAATTATAATTATCTGTAAGACAGTGCAGCAGAGAAAGTAAGTCATGGACATAAGTTTTATGCAGCTGCAAATTCAAACTAAACTATTTTGTTTTTACTATTTGCTGGTCACAAGAACTAGGACAAGGTTCATAACATGAGCTTAACACACCTTATTAACATACACATATAACAGAATTAAATTTGCTTTGATCAGACTCCCATTCAATACATGGCACAAGAGAAATTTTACACATACACTAAAGACTCAGGAGAGCTTTCTTTCCAAAATTCAAGACATCAAGAAGAATGTACACCTTCCTAATTCCAAGGAAAACTTCATATCTAAAGTCAATCCAACACAAACATTAGACATCACATATTATTTACACCTGACAGAAGAAGTTAAGAAAAGTGATACTCCAACTAGCGCTCTAAAATTATTGGCATTAGAGACAATCCATACTAGATTTCCAGAACACGAATGGCTCCATATTTATACTGATGGATCATTAATATCAAACCAAGATGGAGCAGGGGCTGGAGTCACGTGTCACCTCTTTTCCTATTACAAATCTTTAAGTTATGGAACTACAAACTTTCATGGAGAAATTGAAGCAATTCGAATGGCCCTACAAAATCTTTTGTACAGAATTTCACATTTTCAGCAAGCAGTTATTCTCTCAGATTCCAGGGAAGCAATTATAGAAATTACTTCCAAGTTGTCACCAAAAAACCAAACTATTATAGAATGTTGGAAAATCCTTACCCATCTAACAGCACTTCAAAAACACCTAGTCTTCCAATGGATACCAGCTCACTGTGGACTGAGTGGTAATGAGAAAGCTGATTTTCTTGCAAAAAAGGGTACCGGCAATGTGCAGAAATCAATAGTTAATCTACCATTTTATGTAGCAGCTAAAAGATTAGTCAACTCTGAATTCAAAAAAATTATTGCAAAATATTACTATGAAAAATCAAAGAATAAAATATGGGAACTACCAAACATTCAAACAGTAATTCCTGAGTATCCTTGAAAAACAGCAGTTGCAACCTTCAGGTTGATTACAGGACATGATTGTCTGGCAAAACATTTAAACAGAATTGGGATATATTCTTCACCACTCTGTCCTCTATGTGATCTGCAAGAGGAAATGGATCGAGACCACCTTCAAATATGCCCAGCCACTTCTAGTGCCCTTCCCATCCATCAGTGAAAAATATTGGAGAGCAAGAGGATTAATGCCTTCATTGTCAGAAATCCAGCATTAGCTAACAACAACAACATTAATAAATAAAATCTTTGTTCTCACACGTTGAATTTTGAGGAGGACAGAAGTATTTGTACAGGAACATAAGACTATGTATATATACACTACCGCTCAAAAGTTTTTGAACACACCTCATTTTTAGGATTTATTGAAACAATGGAATAAAAGAGACATTACATGTAGTCACAACAGTATATTTAACGAAAATTAACAAAGTAACCGTCCCATGCTTTAATTACCGCTTTGCAAACTCCAGGCATCCTTTCTATTAAAAGTGCCAATGTATCTTCAGAAATATCCCTCCATACATTTTGCACATGACTCCACAATACATTTACATTAGTGGGTTGTTTCTTTCTGGCCTCTCTATCCATATTATCCCAAAGTAGTTCAATAGGATTGCAGTCAGGACTTCCAGGTGGCCAAACCATAATCTTCAAGTCTTGTCTCTTTTCCAATGTTCAATGCATCTTCTACAGAGTAAAGATGTATGCTTGGGGTCATGTCCTGCTGCAGAGTGGAAGCCTTGCCAATTAATGCCTGCCTCGATAGCGTGATGGTTAGCGTGTCTGCCTCACATTCAAGAGGTCGCACGTTTGTATCTCACTTAGGGTAAGTTATCCGGATAAGGTTTTTTCCGAGGTTTTCCCTTATCCTGAGAAAATGAATGTCGGGTAACTTAAAGCTCTATGGACCTCAGGCTCATTTGAGCATCATTTCACCCATTTCAGTCACTCGCCGTATTATATGACATTACGTTGGAGGACAATAACATAAAAAAACTTGTCAATCAACCGCATCCCAGATGGTTTGGCATGACGGAGAATGTTGTGATAATGCTCCCTAACTTCATAATTCCTTCTATTTTCACAATATCACCTGTCCTATTGCCGCCAAAACAACCCTATACCAGCACATCCATGTTTGACTGTAGGGGATATGCTCTGAGGTGCCATGTGTTCACCTTTTACATGTCGGGCAAACTGGCAACGTTTCAAGACAAATAGCTCAAGCTTAGATTCATCAGTAAATAACACCTTTTTTCACTGATCAACAGCCCAACTTACATGTTGGTTGGTCCATTGTGATCTTGTCCATTTATTGACAGCTCTCAATAGGGGTTTCTTTACTGCAATGCATCCCAAAGTTGTCCCTTCACTGTAGAAACACTTAAAGATTCATCCTTCAACTGGTTCAGCTCCGCTGTCAGCAAGGGTGCTGTTTTGACACAATCACGTTTCCTGGTCACTATTAAATGTTTATGCTCACTTTTCGAGGTCATCCTAGGCTTCCCCTTTCGATAACGATCCTTATTGCTATTTGTAGTTACCTCTTTACAGTGTAATGGACATTTCCCAAGGAAGCTTGTTCTTATGTGACAATTTGATGCATGATGTGGCCTGCTTTATGTAAGCTGACTATTGCAGCATGTTTTTTTGCTCAAAGCTCCCTTCTTTTACCCATTTCAGACTTTTCAACTGCACAATAACAATGTGTACCATTCACCTGCTTATGAAGCATTAAAGTGCTGTTTCCAGCCAATACCTATTTACAACGTCTGTGAACGACATCTAGGGAATCACAGACATACTATGACATCCAAAACAATAGGGCAAGTGTTCCTATAAGGATTAACAAATACTACATTTTCAAAATGCACATAGTTGACAACCAAAGGTAGCATAGTAAATTTCAATTATGTTTCCATGGATTTCTACCATATATAATATGTCATTGGCTTTATTTGGCGTTATACACTTAATTGGAGAAAAACAGGCTGTTCAAAAACATTTGAGTGGTAGTGTACACATATACGAACAAAAAATTAAACATTGAATGTGTTAAACTCACATGACTTTCTCTACTCTTGTACTAACCATTCTTACAAACTCTTATTCCTGTATCTTCTTCATGTTAGTTGAGATAAACATTTGTACAAATTATCTTATTGCTTATTTCCTTGTAGGTACAAGGGGAATATGGGAATACAGTAGGCTTTGAGTGATAGTCAAATCTTTTAAAGCTTTGAGCTCCCGTTCTCTTTGCACGGTTAACATATAAAAAAATGAACAACAATGTTCCATTTCACGAAAGCTTTAAGTTTTTCAAAATTGACACAAATAACAAGGAATATCTCCGAAATGGTTCACTCTACAAAAAAATTTATTTTGACATAAATTGTGCGTTTTAGCGAGATCTACGTTTTTTGTACTGTAAAATTTTGTCTATCTCTTATGGTTTATGAGTTATTCAAAAGTCATCCAGAGTAAACAGGACTACATAGGCTATAGCCAGAAAATTCAAAATATACATTTCATTTATCATAAAAATATCTTAAACATATGGCATTTTAATCAAAATTGTTAGCTATTTTCAAGAACATCAAAATTTTTGAAAAATTTTTCCATGTATAGGGTAGTTTAGGCTGGGGCTATTTTCTTCAAAATCTTTGTGTCGCATCCTTGAAAGACATTAAACTTAAATACCATCTTTGGTTCTTACCAAATATATATTAAAACCCCTAGTGCAACAGCCCATGAAGGGCCAACGCTTGCCACCCAGCGCTGTGTCCCCCACCTTTGCCCACTACAGGTGTCATTGGTGGGGTGCAGTACTAGAGGGTGGGGCGTGGTCAGCGCCCCCCCAAGTCCTCCCGGCCAGTTATACGGCCTTCTCGACCTGGGGCTGCTACTTCTCCATCAAGTAGCCCCTCAGTTGATCCCCCCGGGACCTAACGAGGCTGAGTACATCCCGTACCAGATCTCCCAGAGGGGATAAAATCCCCATGCAAGTACCGGGGTTCGAACCCTGGTCCTCTGCGCTAGAGGCAAACGCGTTATCTATGTGCAGAAAACCTTCAGCACCTTGTGTATGAAGGGGAAAATAATTTCATTACACCTGTTCAAAGATAACACAAGCCTCTCCATTGTTGCCTCCAAAGCAACCTAGGAGTTTCCGGAAACGGCAGAGCGATTTGTGTTACCGTAATGCCGTAGATGTTCATACGATTTGGAATGAGGTTATGGGAAGCATATTTTATCACCAACCACTCTAAATCTCCTGTTCTGAATTACAATGTTAGGACACTATTATAATATATTTAGATATTTCATTAGATGCACATTTATTATTTTAATGAAAATAATTAGCTATTATTGTATAATTATTGTAACAGGTGACTTATTCTTAGTAGTAAGGGGTAGTGATGCACCTCCTATAGCCTCTCCTACCCAATTCCCATCCTCATCCTGCCCGTGGTGCACCCTGCTTTTAACAGATGAGGCTCTGGGGACCGAATCACAGCGGTATAACTGTTTCATCTAAAATGGAGGAAATGCCATTTACATATGTGCTGCCCTATCACAGCACAACAGCGTCCCTCAGAGGCACATGAGGGGAAAGTCGGTGGATCTAAATACCACCTATTTAGTCCTCCCAGCTAGGTCCGATGGACCCGTTGACCAACGATAGGTGTGGTCCCCCTTGCAAAATGGGGGTTTAAGTCGGGTGATGTAACTGCCACATTGTAAAACTGGTGCCCGTTAAGAAAACAGTTACATGAAAGCCACATACATGAATATGAGTCCTAAAGATAAACATTCCAGAGTTAAAACTGTCCCCCAATCGGATCTCCGGGTGGGGACATCTTTAGGCAAATTTCATCACAACAATTCCAATACTTTAAGAATTCTACAATGGAATGCAGGAGGCATGTCCCAGCCTAAAAAACAAGAGCTAATGAAAATATTGAAAGACCAAGATATAGATGTCTTCACAGTTCAAGAAGCCAATATATCAGAAGAACAGGAAATATACTTTGAAATGGATCAGTACGCTACACATATACTTCCAAAGGCTCGTCAAATAGCAAGTGGTATTCTTACAGGAATTAAAAGAAATATGAAAGCTACTATCCAAATCCAAAAAACAATGGAAGAACAAGATAAATCAGAAATAGTTAAACTTGAAGTATGGAAAAGTAACTACCACTATAGAATTTACAGTATCTACAATCCTCCAGACAATACACTAGATCTAAATTCTATTTCCATAGAACCCAAAAGTATTTTAATAGGTGATTTTAATGCACACTCCCCTAGGTGGGGCTACAGAGATATAAATTCAGCAGGAAGAGTCATAGAAGACCTATTAAACTCGTCAACAATGGAATTAATATTTAATCCAAATGATCCACCCACTTACCTTCATTATAATGGTTCAGGTTCAAATCCTGATCTTCTGATGGTGTCATCTGACATGATTGACAATACAAAAAGAGAAATAATAGAAGACCCAGGTTCAGGCCACAGAATCACCATAAACTCCATAAGAGGTCTAATAAATAAAAGTAACAAACCAAAAATTAAAACTTCTTGGAATTTTAAAAAAGCAGATTGGTCCAGTTTCCAAAATGAGATAGAAGGGAAGTGTAATATACTGTTAGAATCAGAGTTCAAGTCAACAGATGAAATGAATAAAAAAATTTGTGAAATATTATTGACAGCAGCCAAAACACATATCTCCAAAGGAAAGTTAAAGAAATATAGCTACTTTTGGTCTCCATCTTTCTCTAAGTTAAAACACGAAAGAAATATAGCAAGAGTCAAAGCCGAAAGAACCAAGTGTCCAGAAGATGTACAAAACTGGAGAAGAAAAGCAGCCATTTTTAAGAAAGAATTAATTACAGCAAAGAGGGTCAGTTTCACAAATTTTGTAGAACATATGGACTATAGGAAAGATGGAAATAAAATATACAAATTCCTTAATAAAACAAAATTATCAAAAAATACAACTGAACCATTAAAACATAATAACAAAAGCTTAACTACAGATAGGGAAATAGCAGAATCCCTTAACAAGTTTTATACTCAGTCACAAAGAATACCCCAAGCGTATAAAAAACAAGATAAGGCTATCCAAAAAACTATCAGAGAAACTAATAAGCCAAAAGGTATACGAAATGATATTTTTATTCAGGATTTTAACGAAACAGAACTGGATTTAGCAATAGAACAATTACAGAACAAAAAATCTCCAGGACCTAACAAGATCCACCCAGAGTTTATTAAACACCTTGGCAGGAAAGGAAAAGAAATCCTACTTAAACTGTATAACACGTGTTGGAGAATGACTGTACCTTCCAACTGGAAAAAAGCCATTATCATCCCGATTTTAAAAAAAAACAAACCTTCAAACAGTATTAATAGTTTCAGACCAATATCTTTGACCAGTGTTATTGCAAAAGTGATGGAAAGAATGGTGGCATCTAGACTTAACTGGTTCCTAGAATGTTACAGCTTAATTAATAGTTCACAGACCGGCTTCAGACAGAATCATAGTACAAGTGAAAATGTACTCCTACTAAGCCAAGACATCAAGGAAGCTTTCAATAGAAAGGAGGATACCTTAGCAGTATTCATTGATTTTAAATCAGCATATGACTCAGTCTGGAGAAACAAATTAATTGAGAAGTTGCAATCAATAGGTGTGAAAAGTAACATGCTTAAATGGATAACTCAGTTTATTTCACAAAGATTTTGTGCCACAAAATATAATACGTACATTTCCAAATATAAACAAACACACCGAGGACTTCCACAAGGTGCTGTTCTGAGCACAACACTCTTTAACATATATATAAATGACCTTCCATCAATAATAAAAACTTTAGAAACCAAAATTGCTTTATTTGCTGACGATGTAGTCATTTGGACTTCGGGCTCTCCAAAAAAACCTGAATTAATTAAAGACAGAATAGAAACAGCCCTAAACAAAGTACATGAATGGAGCTCCAAAAACTTCATGACTATCAATGTGGAAAAAACAAATTATGAATTATTTACACTAAAATACAAACCAGTTAATATTAACATAAATTATAATGGTAAACCACTCAAAGCAGTTGATGATGCCAAATACTTAGGCATCACTTTCGACAGAAAGCTAACTTGGAAAAAACATATAACAAACATCTCAGAAAAGGTTGAAAAGAAACTGCAAATCCTGAAAAGGTTAGCTGGTGCTAAATGGGGCTGCTCAAGGAGAGTCCTTAACACAACATACAAAATGTATGTTAAACCAAACCTTTTGTACTGTTCTGAAGCTTTAATAACAGCAGCAAATGCTAACATCAATAAACTTGAACAAATACAAAATCAGGCTCTTCGCCTAATCACTGGAGCAGTTAAATCCACACCTGTTGATGCCATGCTTGCCTTAACACGGACCCCATCAATAACAACAAAAATAGAAGAACAAGCATTGAGAAAATGTTACGACTGCCAAACTCTAAATGGACAGAAGAGAACCTCCCCCCTTCAATCCTTACTTAAAACTCATAGTAGTTTCCTAGAAAAGGTAACACAGATTAAATCCAAATTGAACATTCCTAACACCAGAGAAAATCTACTTATAAGAGAAAATCCATTGGAATTATTGCAACCTACCTTCAATTTGGAATTAATAGAGGAAATAAGTAAATCAGACACACCAAAAGAAATACAAAAACTTCTAGCTCTGGAAACAATCAATACTAGGTATCCCACAGAAGAATGGCTGCACATATATATACTGATGGACCCTCCAAGGAAAACCTTACTGGAGCTGGAGTTACATGTTCACATTTTTCCTTTTATCATTCTGTTGGCAGAGACACAACAAATTATGATGGAGAAATAGAGGCTATACACATTGCGCTCCGACAATTATTAAATCTTTCCTTAAATAAATTTAACAAGGCAGTAATTCTTTCAGATTCTAAAGCTGCAATTCAGGGAATATGTTCAAATACTACAAAGAAGTCAACAAAAATTAGAGAATGCTACAAAATGTTAACACAACTCCAAAAAGTTAATAAGACTGTTCATCTCCAATGGATTCCAGCACACTGTGGAGTCATGGGGAACGAAGCTGCAGACTCACTTGCAAAGAAAGGCACAACAATAAAACAAAAGTCTAAATTCAATTTCTCATATTCCTCAATAAAACGCTTGATCATTAAAAAATTTTCTCATTCATACCTACAAGAAATAGAAACAAATGCCAAAGATAAAAAATGGATTACACTACTTTCCAAACCAGATATAATCCCCCAGAGACCAAGGAAAACAGCGGTTGCAGCCTTCCGACTATTGACAAATCATGACTGCTTGGCAAGTCATCTCTACAGAATAGGTATCTCAGCCTCACCAATATGTGTCCTGTGTAGCGATCCAGCAGAAATGAACGAAGAACACTTGAAGACCTGTGAAGCATTAAGATCAGAAGAAACTACAGTTCAAAAGTATTGGAAAGCACGAATGCTAATGGCTTCATTGCCAGATGCAAGGCACTAGAAAACAACAACAACTTATTCTTACAGAAATTGCACGATATAACGCTCGAGGGTACATCACTTAAGACCGAAACAGACTGGCAGTGTTTTTGAAAAATATAGAAAATGCAGAAAATGATCAGTGGGGAAAACACAGAGTAGCTGAAAATATAATTTATGTTTTATAAGCTAAATATACCCCATGAACTGAAAATAACATTTAAATGTGCTATTTTGAGCGAGCTCTTTGCTTTAATCTAGCGTGAATGCCATTCCAAGATTGGTAACATTATTATAAACGTGATTAGAAGCACAACTCCGCTTGAGATATCTCTGTTTATCTGGAATTGTTTACTCATATACCGGTCTGCGGCATTCCTTTCAGGAACCATGAGCTGATGAACAACTGTAGGTCAACTTTCTTACTGTATTCCAATAGCCCTGGAAGAGGACTTTAAAATGCTACTTCATTTGTTGAAATCAGTCCATTAGAAGAGAAGAAAAAGCCAAAATAAGTTTCAATTGCTCTGTAGAAGCAGGAATAAAAAATGTTATTTTTATGTAAACTCACGGTTTTTCAGAAATGACACCTATATAAACTTACAAAGCTTACCTTATCTGAATATAAAATTTGATCAAAATCGTTAAAGCCGTTTCCAAGATGTGCTGAACATACACTGGCGGAAAAAAAATGCAACACCATCAAGGATTGCTTAAATTTAATACAGATTTAAGCGAGCAGTAGTATGTCATGATAGTATCACATAACAAAATCAGCACAAATGACGTAGACATGTCACAAGGAGGTATGTCCCAATAGTTGCATCAATATTTGGTGTAACCCCCTCGGGCAGCAATACAGGCATGTACTCATGCAGGCAGACGACCGTACAGGTGGCGAATGGCACCCTGTGATACACTGGCCCAAGCATCTTGCACCTGTTGTCGCAGTTCGGCAATGGTTGTGGCTGGCCGTGGAGGCCCAGTCACTTTCTTTCCCATCATGTGCCATACATGTTCAATGGGAGAGAGATCAGCGGACCAGGGCAGTTGTTGTATACCATACAGAACACGTTGCATTACTGCAACTGTATGGGGATGTGCGTTATCCTGTTGAAACAGCACATCACCTTCCTGTTGAAGAAATGGCAGTAACACAGGATTAATTACCTACTAGATGTAGCTGGCACTGGTTTCACATCCCTGCACAAACACCAAAGGTGAGTGCGAGTTGTAAGTGAGGGCACCCCACATCATGATGCCAGGAGTTGGGCCTTTGTGTCGTGGGCGAATGCACTCTGGATGAGTTCGCTCACCAGCTCTACGCCGTACGCATACACGACATCACTTGCATGCAGGCAGAATCTACCCTCATCACTGAAGACAACAGAGTGCCATTCCATTGCCCAATGAGGCCTTTCTCGACACCAGAGGAGACGTGCATGACGGTGTTGTGGTGTAACAGGTACCTTGGCTAGGGGCACACATGATTTGAGTCCTGCTGCAGCAAGATGGTTTCCAATAGTCTGTGCTGATGCTCCAGGTGCTACCTGAGCCCGTATTGCCTCCCTAGGTGCTGTTCGGGCACTCACTGATGCCCGTACAATGCGTCGATCCAGACATGCGTCTGTAGAATGTGGTCGCCCAGAACCTGGTCTACGGGAGTGAGAATGTTCCACAGACCATTGCTGAAAACACTGACACAGCACCAATACATTGCACCCAAGATGTGCAGCAATTTGTCGATAGGTCCATCCAGCTTTGCGGAGGCCAACAATTTGACCCCGTTCAAATGGCTGTAGCTGTGAGACAGGAGCAATGCGCGTTGTTGTGGCATCGCTACACCCTAGAGTGTCGTTTGACACTACCATTCAACTGTTAGGGTAACACAGGGACTGTCTGCACCGTGGACACTGAAGGCATAGAGACACTGCTGTAATGTGCTAACTATTGTCCACCGACCATGATACATCAATCACCAGTTCTGTAACCTCTCAATATCTACATACTATGCCCATGTGTTGATAAACACAGTCCTTACTGGTGTTGCATTTTTTTTTCTGCCAGTGTACATATACACAAGAATTACTTGTTTAAATATATAAGATTAATGACATTCTACACTATCAAACATCTTCCTACAGTGCGAGATATTTCAGAATACAATTTTTTTCTGTTTATGTAATGAAACAATCATCTCCCTTAGGTCTAAAGATGTTTCCCTTCCTTGTGACTCATTTGGTCCTGCAGCTGATCAGTCGCTCCACACAACATGACTAGCATGCAGCAATAGGTGATAAGCACTATTTGGGTTATCAGATAACCATTTGTTCCATGTTTACATCACTGTACGAATACTTGTGTCTTGTGTAAAATACAACCCTTGAGAAAAAAC
This sequence comes from Tenodera sinensis, assembly GCA_030765045.1. Taxonomy (NCBI): domain Eukaryota; kingdom Metazoa; phylum Arthropoda; class Insecta; order Mantodea; family Mantidae; genus Tenodera; species Tenodera sinensis. The sequence goes on from CM060970.1 coordinate 132,595,305, forward strand.
ATTTCTTATATTTTGAAAAACACTGTAAATGGAACGCCAATATATAAGTATGCTATAATAGAATGTTTGAAATTAATATGTGTGACAAATGTTGCTTTTTTACTTTCTCTACTGGCAAGTAGGGGAAGTATTGTATTCCACCCAAAAATTCGATGTCGAGATTTCACTGGAAATATATGTTTTGAGACCCCCTGAGTCCAAAAAAAAGCATTTTTAGGAAAAGGTCTGTGTGTGTGTGTCTGTGTGTCAGTCTGTGGACAGCATAACTCAAAAACGAAAAGTCGGTTAAAAACCAAAGTTGGTATTTAAGTTTAATGTCTTTCAAGGATGCGACACGAAGATTTTGAAGAAAATAGCCCCACCCTACACTACCCTTTACATGGATAATTTTTCGAAAATTTTGATTTTCTTGAAAATGGCATATGTTTGAGATATTTTTATGGCAAATGAAATGTATATCTTGAACTTTCTGGCTATAGCCCCTGTAGTCGTATTTACTCTGGATGACTTTTGCATAACTGGTAAACCGTTAGAGATAGACAAAATCTTGCTGTACAAAAGATGTAGATCCTGCTAAAATACACAATTTATGTCTGAATAAATTTTCTTGTAGGGTGAACCATTTCGGAGATATTCCTTCTTATATGTGTGAGTTTTGGAAAACTTAGAACTTTAGTGAAATACAACAATGTTGTTCATTTTTTTATATGTTAATCGTGCAAAGAGAACGGAATCTCAAAGCTTAAAAAGATCTGACTGTCGCACAAAGCCTACTATATTCTAATATTCCCCTTGTACCTACAAGGAAATAAGCAATAAGATAATTTGTACGAATGTTTATCTTAACTAACATGAAGAAGATATAGGAATAAGAGTTTGTAAGAATGGTTAGTACAAGAGTAGAGAAAGTCATGTGAATGCAACACATCAGATTTTTAAATGTAGAAATGTTTAAAATAAAACATTTTCATTTTTGAAAGGTAGAATCAGAACTGAAAACTTCAATGCCACAGCTGGGATTTGAACCACACTAGGCGGGCATTCCAACCACTAAGTCACTGTGACAACCTGCCAGAATGACAATGAACTCTCCAACCAATTCGCCACAGAGGCAAATACCCCCAAGCTCAACTCACATTCCTAAGTACTCTATACCCAAGCTTTAAATGGTAATTATTATTTATTTATGCCAAAAAAACTTACTCTTGCTATTTTTAAACACAAACTTTGCCCACACACGGCTTGTGTGTTTAAAAACACCAACAGTAAGTTTGTTGGCATAAATAAATAATAATTGCCATCTGAAGGTTATTTAATCCTGGGACATAAAGTACTTACAATAGTAAGTCACCATTGGGGTAATTTGTCTCTGATGTGAGACTGCCTTTGTGGTTTACTGGGAGAAAAATCTGATGTGTTGCATTCACACAACTTTCTCTGCTCTTGTACTAACCATTCTTACAAACTCTTATTCCTATATCTTCTTTGTGTTAGTTGAGATAAACATTTGTACAAATTATCTTATTGCTTATTTCCTTGTAGGTACAAGGGGAATATGGGAATGCAGTAAGCTTTGAGCGATAGTCAACTCTTAAAGCTTTGAGGCTCCATCCTGTTTGCACTCTTAACATATAAAAAAATGAACAATGTTCCATTTCACAAAAGCTTCAAGTTTTCCGAATCTGACACAAACAACAAGGAAGATCTCCAAAATGGTACACTCTACAAAAAAAATTTTCGGACATAAACTGTGTATTTTTGTGAGATCTACATTTTTTGTATATTAAGAATTTGTCTATCTCTTACGGTTTACAAGTTATTCAAAAGTCATCCAGACTAAACAGGACTACATAGGCCATAGCCAGAAAATTCAAAATATACATTTCATTTGTCATACAAATATCTTAAACATATGACATTTTAATCAAAATCATTAAGAGCCATTTTCAAGAAAATCAAAATTTTTGAAAAATTTTCCATGTAAAGGGTAGTTTAGGGTGGGGCTATTTTCTTCAAAATCTTTGTGTCACATCCTTGAAAGACATTAAACTTAAATATCAACTTTGGTTTTTAACTGACTTTTCGTTAATGAGTTATGCTGTTCACAGAAGAGACACACACACGGACCTTTTTCTAAAACTGCTTTTTTTGATTCAGAGAGTCTCAAAACATATATTTCAGGTGAAGTCTTGACATCGAATTTTTGGGTGGAATACAATACTTTCTTCTATTTATCAGTAGAGAAAGTAAAAATACGAATTGGCTGGAGAATTCATTGTCATTCTGGCAGGTTGTCACAGTAGCATGCCTGCCTTGTGAGTGGAAGGTCTGTGGTTCAAACCCCAGCTGTGACACTGAATTTTTCAGTTTTGATTCTACCTCTCAAACATTGCCCACACTCGGCTTGTGTGTTTAAAAACACCAACAGTAAGTTTGTTAGCTTAAATAATAATTTTCATTTTTATTGGTGACTGAATGCTTCTGTCCATAATTGTATGCATTCACCAACAAGGGTAAGAATTTTTTTGGTTCTAAATAATGGTGTACAAGAATGACGGGAAGCAACACCACAAATAATACGTATGGTCCCTTTTTGTGATATAAACACTTGCTTGCCGTGTGCAAGATAAAGGAGTGGAAGTAGGCAAAATATGCTACTCTTAAGTGTTTTCATTAACGAGATTCTTTAAATTTCTCAATGCAAAGCAAGCAGTGCTAAGTTTTGGTAGCATTATTTTTTTTTTTATTTCTCCAGCTGAGCTCTTCATCTATTTGGAGCCCTAGAAATTTTGTATCTGATATTTTACATATACGGGGAGAGCAAAATACTTACGAACCAGCTGCCAGGGCTTTTCCTGGCACTTGTTGCCATCTGCCACTATCATAGAAAGGTGTGGATGAAACAATACTACATTTTTAGAACTACTTTACTTAGCAACTTTATGAAAGGAGATGCTGAAACTGGCCGCCGTTGTTGTCCATATGCACCTCTTTAGGAAACTATCCATCACTTGCCATAGTTCACATTCAGAAATGCTGCCAATTTCCTGTGGATATTTTGTTTTAATTCTTCCTTTGCCTTGTATACTCTATGTTTTAACTTACCCCAGAGATAGAAATCACTTATTGCAGCTCTGAGAAACGTTTCTCCGCTAATGGCGCACCATACACCAATGTTTTCATCATGAAGGGTTACCTCAAAAACAATATTAGGTTCTGAGTTAATAGGGCCAATTTTTTTTGAGTCAACAATTGATACCCATATATACGTGAATGCAATTTTCCCCCTTTCTTAGAGAATTAACGAACAGGGAGCATGATTTTGCCCCTTTTCAACAAGACTCTGCAATAGCTCATACAGCCAATCCTTCGATGAGAACAATTGAAAGTATGTTTCACGACAGAATTATTAGTGGCGCCTACCTAACTCCCTGCAATTTCTATCACTTAAAACAAAGCGTACAGGACAAACCCATACACAAAATACCCACCAGGAAATTGCCAGCATTTCTCAACATGAACTACAGCAAGTAATGGATAGTTTCCTAAACAGGTGCCAAACATGTATGGACAACGACGGTAGTCAGTTTCAGCAACCCTTTCACAAAGTTGGTAAGTACAGCCTTTAAAAGTAATTTTAAAAATGTTGTATTATTTCATCCGTGCCTTTCTATGATAGCGGCAGATGCCTACGAGAGTCGAGGATGCAGACAGGCAAAACACTGCGCAGCCTGTTTGTAAGTTTTTGTCCCCTGGTAGTATAATTGTTGTATATGATTACTTATTTAAATGGCTCTTTTTGCCAATTACTTCTCTTTATTTAAGACATGTTTCTGGGAACATCTTCCCACTGTAAACTGTGCAGCTAACTATGTTAAGTAGATTTTCCGGGCTTGTGGGCCGTGGTCGAGTTGGATTGCCTTCCTCCGACATTTCGCTGAAAACTGTGTCCAGCATCTTCAGGGTGATCCAATTAGTGAACTCCCGAGTCCAAATATTAGAGAGCTATGCCTTCCAGCACGCTATATATAGTCGCACATGGAGGGAGGGCAGGGCCTGTATCGGGGGGGGGGGGGGGGGGGGGGGGGGGGGGAGCATGGCAGCTATTGGCTGCCTATCGGTAAATGGGACGTCTCTGATCCTGGTATAAAAGAGAAGGCTTCCCGTGTCCCTCTTATTGTGCAGTTAACTGTGTCCCCATGGATGGTTTAGTTCTATCCAGAGTAGTGCTGCCCTCTGTTCTAGTTAACCCATTTGCATCATTTGATGACCAGGGCTCGCATGTGTCTTTTTGGCATATGAATCATATGACGAGCTCAGCTTGCTATGCTGCATTGCTCCATATAATTCCACAAAGTTTAGGTTCCTTCTCAATGATGTCATTTGTATACATCTGGAATGAAATGCTAACACATGGTGTTTGTAATTCTGATCAGTATAACGTAACCACCTGTGTTTCAATCAAGGAAAAACAATTTTATCTTAGCATTATTTCACTTGCCCCAGTAGCCATCATGGCGGCAAAAAAAAATTTGTGCCTATGACGAGAAGGGTTTGAGAAACCTGATAGAAAGTGTATTGGAGAGTGAAAGTGGTGATTCTTCTGAATATGAAACAGAGTCTGGAGAAGATTCTGGTGACTGATAATGAATCAGTGCAGAAAGCAGCAAAGAAAATAATTACGAAGCCAATGATGACGCGCCAGGCCCTTCGAAACACATTCGCATTATGACACAGAAAAATCAGTGTAACTGGCATTGGACTAAAACTGATAACAACCACAATTTCTACTCTTTTAGTGCACATAGTGATATTTGTAAGTACTTACTGAATAAGCATGTGCCATAGATGCCGTCTGCACTTTCAATCTTTTTCAGAATACACAGAACCTTTGTTTGACAAAATATGTGATGACACGAATGCTTACGCAACGAGGTAATTGAACAATCCCATCAGAAAGTGTTGAAAGACGATGAAAAATGAAATTAGGGCCTCTATTGCTTTAGTTATTTTGATGTCTCAAGTGCGAAAATCGCTATACAATTGAAGCTGTAATATCGCTTCCTAGTTATTACCTCGCCATTTGAAGCTGAAGTCGTTGGTGACGTGATGTTGTTGGTCACGTTGATGTGGTTTGGTGTGTTGTCTCCGGCTAGCTGAGCATAATCTCTTTTTCTCGGGTTTGCATGAGTGTAAAGGACAACCCAAGAACAACTTTGCACATCAATTTATTTTATATAAAATATTTTCGGGAGATATGCCGATTCTATATGTGTATCTGTAGAAGCATCGCAATCACATCTGCGCAGCACGAACTGCACGAACTCCCGTACTGCTCTCTGGTTGAGTACTGACTAGACGCTTCTCTCTTACCCACGCCAAGAAGACCGTTCGCTTCCAATTTGAATGTCATGACGTCATCCAAGAAAGCCTCGTATCCAAAATGTTATTTCCTTTTCCCGCAATTTAGAAATGTCCCTTTCTATTATAACATGTTCTTTTATGAATTTTGAATATATAATTACCTTTTTAGGATTAAATGATGTTTACTTTATATTTTATTAAATATATCGCGCGACTTTTAAGGTTGGTAGAACTGACTTTCGAACGTTTATTTTAAACTATGTGGTATGACGTCATGACTCGTTAATTTCAAACCAATAATGCGTTTATACTACAAATTTAACGACTATCATTTACTCATATCTTGCTCACCTTACAACACTTGCTACTCTATTATCTATTTATGTTATTACTCAATATTTATCGCAAATCTCAGATCCGGCAATTAAATTAAAACGTATCTTTTTCAAAAGCCCATTCGATCGGAAATCTAAATTTCGGTATCAAATGCCCCCATTTATGTTATTTTATTATTTCATAATAAAATAATGTAAATGTCTTGCCCGAAAGAAAAAACTAAAATTACTCCTGTATTTTGAATAATCGGCAACACTCCCCTTGTATACAATTTTCAATTACACTGTTTTTGAAATTGGTTATTAACACATTTTCTCATTAATCTATTTAACATGACAAACAATTGTACACTTGACTAAACATTAATCCTTAAATACTAATTACAATATGTTATGGTTTCTTCTATGAAGCTTCTATATAAAGGTTAAATCTCAAGAGTCTCTCTTTATACTTCCTTCTTTTAGTTCATGTTTGCTCACTTCGCTCTCACTATCACTTGCACTGTGATTTTTCACTTTTGTTATTGTAACACATATCTGTACTATATCCTTTAAGCACTAAAATGTACATATATTTATATAAATCCATTACACTCTTCAGACAAATTCTTTCTTTGTCTTGCTGTGATAACTATCTATACATCTAAATATTTTAACAAATGTTTTACAAAGTAAATATTCTGTTTTCTCTCTATGCAGAGATGAACATTTTAACAATCTTTCTGAAGCTGTTATTGTGAGCTCTATACAATATATTTTTTTAAGCTCTTTGTAGTAGATAGCAATTCACATTCTGCATTTTTCATGAATATGTAAGTACCTGACCAATATATGATTTTCAAGTAAGCTAACATTTAAATTTTATCTCAAAGCTGATTGGGCGCCAATAGACAAATGACACTTCCAATTTTTCTTTTACATTAAATCAAGGTTCCAAGGCACCACACGGTTTCTTGTATGGTCGAAGGAGTTGTTTATGCCATCTTCCCAGACATTTTTCATTTTTAACATCTTTTAATTCATAGGTATGATAACCAAATTTTGATATAATTTCTGCAGGACCTTTATATAACAATTCCATCCTTTTGTTCCTACCTCGCAATGCACTTGATAACTTATGGTCTTTCACTAGTACCCAATCGCCTATCTTAGGTTCCCATTTATGTTTTCTACTCTTTTTCTTTAATTTTCGCTTCTCTGCCTTTTTCTTGATTCGTTCAAAAGCAATTTTCGCTCTTTCTTCTTCACTTAACTGAATGTCATTAATTTTCAGTGTTTTTGGTACCCCGATCAATATTGGTTCTGGTTCAATTCCTAACATTAATTTTATTGGTGCAAACCCAGTAGTTACATTAATGGTGTGATTGATAATCTTTTCTATCAATGGACAATATTTCACCCAATCCTTGTGATTATGATGTGTAAGTACACGTAAATAAATTCCTATATCTCGGAGGACACGTTCTGTTGGATTCCCTGATGGAAAGTATGAGGAACAATGATATAACTTTATCTCATGATTTTCTAGGGTTTCTTTAAAGATTTTGCTCCGATGAACTGTAGCATTATCTGTTAAGATTGCCTGAATCTTGCCATATTTAGGCACATAATCTTTTATTATCTTTCCTACACATGTTTTGCTGCTGATATTCCTAACAGGATAAATTTTAATAAATTTACTAAAAACATCATGAAGAACAAACATATATCTACATCCAAATTGTCCTACTGGTAGCTCCCCATGTGCATCAGCAGTAACTAGTACATTTTTCCCTTCTCTTATAATTGTCTGAGGTTCTATATCAAATTTGATATTAAATGGTTTGGCCCTTTGACATAAATCACAGCTTGAACATATTTTTCTCACTTTCTTTGCCAAATGTTTTATATAAAAATGGTCACTAATTACCATGATTAGCTTTTCACTACCTGTATGAGCTAGTGTTTTGTGATAAGCAAGTATAAGTTTCTCTTGTAAAGCTTTTGGTACCATTATTTTCCATTTAGGTTCAATTCTTCCATGAAATTTATAGATTTTTCCCTCATAAATACCTATATTATCTTTTAGATTTTCTGTGATTGGTTGTGCCTTTTCTCTCAATTTCTTAAGTTCATCGTCCTCTGTCTGTAATTGTTCCAAATTTCGAAATTCTTTAGCTAATTGTGTCCCTTCTAAGGTTTTCAAATATAGTATGGTTACATCATGTTTGTTGTCACTAATTGTATCTGGTATTGTATAATTGGTTTTCATCCTTGATAACAAATCACTAAAAATATTTTGACTTCCTGCTATGTGTCTGATTTCTATGTTATGGGATGTGATCTCATGGATATATCTAGAAATACGTGTGCTTGTGAGTTTGCAAGAGTTCATAAATGCCAAACTAACATGATCTGTGTAAACTATTACTGGGTTGTTATATACATATTGCTTAAATTTTACAAGTGCAAAGTAAATAGCTGCTATTTCTTTTTCTGTAGTGCAAGCCTGTGATTCAGTCCTTGAAAGCCCCCTTGAAGCTACAGCAATGAGGTGATCTTTTCCTTCCTCATCTTTTTGTAATATGACACTACCATAACCTAGTCCTGAAGCATCTGTATAAATTATGTAGGGGAGATCTTCCCTAGGTTTTTCCAATAAAATTGACGCTGCAAACAATGTTTTTACCTTTTCAAAAGATTCTTGTTCTACTGATGACCATTGCCATTTTACATCTTTTCTCAAAAGTTGTCTTAATGGGGCTACTACGGTTGCATATTCCAGGATAAATCTTGACTGATAATTTAGAATACCAAGAAATCTTCTCAATTGCTTTATATTTTTAGGAGCTGGTATTTTATTTATGCTTTCAATTCTGTCGGGATTAGGCCTGATTCCCTCATTTGAAATAACATAACCTAAAAATTCTGTCTGTTTCACAAAGAATGCAGTTTTACTTGGCTTTATTGTCATGTTTGCTTTCTTTAACTGACTAAGCACATAATTGATATGATTTAAATGATCCTCTATATTTTCTGAAAAAATCACAAAATCATCCACATACTGAGCTACAAATTTCTTTATGGTTTCTCCAAAAATTTCATACAAAGCTCTTAATAGTGCACTACCACTGGTATTCATGCCAAAGGCGCAAACTCGAAACTGATATAATATTCCTGAATGTAAAAACGCTGTATATTTTCTTAAATCTTCTCTAAGTGGGATCTGCCAAAAAGATGCTGTAAGATCTAGAGTAGAAAAAATTTTGCCCTTCTGCAATTTGTTCAATATTACCTCTACACTTTCTGGTCTAAATCTATCAGGTTTACAATGTTGATTTAGTTTTCTCGCGTCTAATGTCACCCTAATCTTTCCATTGGCCTTATTTACAATACATAGGGGATTCACAAATTCTGAATTCGAAATCTCAATAACCTCATCTTCTAACATTGACTTTATAACTGCATCTACCTCTTCTCTTATTGTACTAGGGATAGCTCTCGCTTTATGTGTAAAAGGTTTGATGGGTATCATCTCAAACGAATGAGTATAAATATTACATTTACCAGGTTTCTCAGAGAATACTTCTTTATTTCGGATTAATATTTCAAACAGTTTATCCCTCTGTTGTTCATTTAGTTGATCAGCCTGAGTTACTTTTTCCCTCAACAATTCTTCTAAGTCTTCACTACTCTCCCTATCATAGTACCTAGTTGCATCAGAAACCCTCAAATTGTCTATGAAATCATTTTTATCCCATTCTACATTTTCTTTATTATCGACTCTGTACTCTTTGACATTTACTTCAGTTAATTCCATAGCTCCTACTTTAACATATTCTACAAAGAATGTATCCCCTTGGATTTCTTCTTCCTCTTTTTCTCGTACAATAGTTTCTGAACTACTATCTTCCACAAAAGGCACTATAATGGTCTCATCTTCAACTTTCATTTCTAGAATCATGTTTTTAAAATTCACCACAGCTTCCCAGGCATAAAGACAATCACAACCTATTATAATATCTGTCACAAGTCTTCCTACAATCAGAAATAAAATTCCAAGTATTCTCCCATTTATTTCAATATTTATCATTGCTTGAAATTTTACTCTTTCTTTTCGTTTTCCCACAGCTAGCGAGCAATATATCCCATTAACTGGTAAAGACATTACTTTAAAGCCACTACTTTGTAAATTATCATAAAAATTTTGTGAGCATACTGTGCTATTTGATCCCGTATCTATAATTGCATTGTATTGTTTTCCATTTACTCCAATTTTGATTTTAGGTGGATCTCCTACTTTTTCGTTTTCGTCAATTCTATTTTTCCATTCTCTTTTCTTTTGTATCATCATTTGCCTTCCAGGACTATTTATTTCCGAGTACTTATCACAATCATTACTATGATACCCAGTTCTCACTGAAGGCGCGTTTGACCGGGTCTGGCGTTTCCCTGATTTTTAGGTATGGCTCCTGTACTATTTCCCGAATTGTTACTTCTGTTTTCCTGCATTAAATCGGGGTTACTTCCTACCATGTTTTTGACCGTGTTAATGGCCTCGACCATTTCTGCATTTTCGGGGGAATTTCGTCCACTAGAATACCTTTCTCCCTGTCTTGGTGACCTCGGTCTAAACTCATTATCTCCGTTTGTCCAATACCCATCATTTGAATTTCTACTATGTCCAAAATAACGGCCCCGTCTACCTCGATCAAATCTATTTGTATTCATATAATTCACCCTTATATTTCTTCCCCTTAGATTACCATTTCTATTTTGGTGATGCCCTTCCTGGTTATATCTACCTTGATTTTCCCACCGGAATGATTCCATCCTTGGTACTGGTCCTTTATATCTTTCCCTAACCTCACTTCTATTCTGATAATACTGTGCCCCTTGCCCGAAAGAATTGACAGTTTCTTTTCCTTCATATGTATTTCCAAATGCGTGTTTTGGCTTATTGACTTCTAAGGCTGATAATAATTCTATCATAGCTGCAATGCTATCGGGTCGGGCTATGATTAGGTAATGTTGAAGTGTTTCCGGAAAATGTGGAGTAACTATATTTATTAGATCTTTTTCATCCAAGGGAGGATCCAACATCTTCGATTTTCTCGCTATTCTCATAAAATAGTTTACCATCGATTCCTCCGATCTAGGATTAAATTTTCCATTGCTTAATTCAACTCTTATATTAGCCTGCCTACTAGCTCCCCAATATCTGGTTAAAAAGATGTTCCTAAAGGTCCTGTAGTCATTATTGTTACCCATAGAAAGGCCTAGCCAATTAGCAGCATTACCCTTTAGACATTTTCTTACTATCACCATCTTGTACTCCTCTGGTATACGTTTCACCGTGAAGTACTCTTGTAACCCTTCTAAAAAGGTTTTAGGATCATCTGAATCTTCATTTTCAAAAACTGGAGGTGTCATTTCATTTAAGACATGGTTAGGCCAATGTAAATTTGGATTGTCACCTATCCCTGAGCTATTTCCGAGATCAGAATGGGAATTACTGTTACCCCTATTTTGCATCGAAATGTCAGCTGATACACCTGGTATTGCCTCGTTTCTTGCAACTTCTTTACTAAGATTGTTGTGATTACATGCATTTTCACTTAATCTCAAATTTTCTAAGGCCTCTTTTACCTGAGTAATTTCTGTTACTACTCCTTTTATTTGGTCTGTAACATCCTCCAAATTTCTAGCCTGCCTTTCATTTTCTACATCAGATCTTTCTATTCTAATTTTACACCCCTGTAACTCTTCTCTAATTTCTTCCCTTTCTTTATCTAATTTTTCACTCACTTGTTGACCTAATTTCTTTTCAGAATTCTTTACTTCTTGCCTTATTGTCTCTAATTCTCCCTTAACCTGTTCTCTATTTTCTTTTACTTCACTACTGACTTTATTAATTTCCTCCCTAACTTCTTCCCTAAAGGTTTCGAAAACTCTCCTCTGATTCTCCAATTGCATTCCCAATTCCTGTTGTCCCTTTTCTAATTTCTGTCCTAACTCTCTACTAGTTTCGTCTATCTTACTCATCTTTTGACTTAACTCTGTACTCATCTTTTGACTTAACTCTGTACTCATCTTTTTTACTGTTCTTAATTCTTTACTATTTTCATCTATCTTTTGACTTAAATCTGTACTCATCTTTTTCATTATCGTTTGAAACATATTCTCTATTTCTGACATAAATGCTGGCCTTTCTGAATTACTACTAAACATTTCTGCACTACCTCTAGGTGTTTCTCTAACGTTCTGATCTTCTAATTCTTGGCATATTCTGCTACCAATTACATTCCGATTAAATTCTTCCATCCTACTTATACTTTCCTGAATTTCCGGACTATCAAAACCTCTAAACTCACTATCACTGTCTTCCATTTCTAAGCTATTTATATGTGTTTTTCTACTCACCAAAATTTTCAATATTTTCACTATTTCACTTTAACTGCACTTAAACTTGTTCACTACACGTTTCACAGATGTTGACGCGCTGGGCACCTTCTTGTCTGCTGGTTCGATGCTGGCTCGGTCGTCTTGGGGTTTGGTCCATTCTTTCGAAGCCACACGTTGGGAAGCCAATTTGAAGCTGTAATATCGCTTCCTAGTTATTACCTCGCCATTTGAAGCTGAAGTCGTTGGTGACGTGATGTTGTTGGTCACGTTGATGTGGTTTGGTGTGTTGTCTCCGGCTAGCTGAGCATAATCTCTTTTTCTCGGGTTTGCATGAGTGTAAAGGACAACCCAAGAACAACTTTGCACATCAATTTATTTTATATAAAATATTTTCGGGAGATATGCCGATTCTATATGTGTATCTGTAGAAGCATCGCAATCACATCTGCGCAGCACGAACTGCACGAACTCCCGTACTGCTCTCTGGTTGAGTACTGACTAGACGCTTCTCTCTTACCCACGCCAAGAAGACCGTTCGCTTCCAATTTGAATGTCATGACGTCATCCAAGAAAGCCTCGTATCCAAAATGTTATTTCCTTTTCCCGCAATTTAGAAATGTCCCTTTCTATTATAACATGTTCTTTTATGAATTTTGAATATATAATTACCTTTTTAGGATTAAATGATGTTTACTTTATATTTTATTAAATATATCGCGCGACTTTTAAGGTTGGTAGAACTGACTTTCGAACGTTTATTTTAAACTATGTGGTATGACGTCATGACTCGTTAATTTCAAACCAATAATGCGTTTATACTACAAATTTAACGACTATCATTTACTCATATCTTGCTCACCTTACAACACTTGCTACTCTATTATCTATTTATGTTATTACTCAATATTTATCGCAAATCTCAGATCCGGCAATTAAATTAAAACGTATCTTTTTCAAAAGCCCATTCGATCGGAAATCTAAATTTCGGTATCACAATTGTACTGGAGCAAAACCTGATGCTTTGACAACCCAATTTTTCATGAAACAATGAGTAGGGAGAGATTCAAACTGATTTCCCATATCGTTCACACACAACAGCAGTATTAGGACAACATTATTGGCGAGTTTATGCTTTTAATATTGTGCACCCAAATTTTCAACAAAAAATAGTTAATGGCTGATTTTAAATTATTTTTTAAGCATTAAGCTGTTACCGCCCACACAGATAAGGGATTTAAATCTGAATTCTTGGTTAGTTGCCAATGCATGTAAATGGGACATGAATGGGTTAATCAGGTAGACATCAACAGCAAGGCTTTCAAAATTTTATGAAGAATGTTAAGAATGTATTACAACACAGCACTACTGTCCTATCTGTTCACACAGCAACAGTTGTCCCGACAGTACTGTATTCCGGGTGGTGGGGGAAGCAGCTGGACCCAGCTGGTTGTTCTGGGTCTACTCCTCGAGACAATAGATTATGGTGGCAATTATGAGGGCAGTTGGCTAGACAATTGGACCAAAGTGTTCACACATAGCCAATAATTTTATGTCAGTCAACTGTCTTCTAATAATTGTCCCAGCAACTGGCATCGTGTGAACGTGGCATAAGGAAGGTTCACAACCACCCATTAACGACAACAATAGGAATAGCATGAACATTTTGGATTACAACAACACACTAACAGCAATGGAAATAGATAATGTATAAGTATGAGGGCTGATCAATAAAATATATATTTCAGGTGAAATTTTGACATCAAATTTTTGGGTGGAATACAATAATTCCTCTATGACACATAGTAGAGAAAGTAAAAATCTGAGGTGTTGCAATCACACGACTTTCTCTACTCTTGTACTTATTCTTAGAAACTCTTATTGCTCTATCTTCTTCGTGTTAGTCAAGATAAACATTTGCAGATGTAATTGATTTCCTTGTAGTTAGAAGGGGAATATGGGAATACAGTACACTTTGAGCGATACTGAAATCTTTCAAAGCTGTCACTATATGAAGACTTTGAAATTCCAGTCTCTTTGCATGGCCAAGAGATAAAAAAGTGAATAACAACTTTCCATTTGAGAAACGTTTACAAGCATTGCAAAACTCACACATATAACAAGGAATTTCTCTGAAACAGTTCACTCCACCAAAGAAAATGAAAAGCATTTTGATATAATTTGTGTGTCTACATGTTTTGTATAGCAAGATTTGGCCCATCTCTTACGGTTTACCAGATATGCAAAAGTCATCAAGAGTAAACAGGACTACATAGGCTATAGCCAGAAAACGCAATTCCATTTGCCATAAAAATATCATCAAAACATGACATTCAAAACAGTTACAGCCTAATTTTTGAGAAAATCAAAATTTTCGAAGAATTTTCCATGTGAAGGGTAGTTAAGGGTGGAAGAACTTTCTTCAAAATCATTGTGTTGCACCTTTGAAAGATATTAAACTTAAATACCAACTTTGGTTTTTAACCGACTTTTTGTTTTTGAGTTATGCTGTCCACAGACACACAGAGGGACCTTTTCCTAAAAATCTGACTATTGCACTCACATGACTTTCTCTACTCTTGTACTAATCATTCTTACAAATTCTTATTCCTATATCTTCATGCTAGTTGAGATAAACATTTGTACAAATTATCTTATTGCTTATTTCCTTGTAGGTACAAGGGGAATATGGTAATACGGTAGACTCTGAGCGATAGTCAAATCGAGATACTGTTCTCTTTGCATGCTTAACATATAAACAAATGAACAACTATGTTCCATTTCATGAAAGTTTTTAAGTCTTTTGAATCTCACACAAATAACAAGGAATATTTCCAAAATGACTCACTCTACAAAAATATTTATTTAGACCTAAATTGTGTGTTTTAGCGAGATCTACATTTTTTTACAGTAAGATTTTGTCTATCTTTTACAGTTTACGTCTTATTCAAAAGTCATCCAGAGTAAATATGACTCCATAGGATATAGTCAGAAAATTCAAAATATACATTTCATTTATCATACAAACATCTTAAACACATGGCATTTTAATCAAAATCGTTATTTTTTTAGAACTTTTCGATGTAAAGGGTAGTTTAGGGTGGGGCTATTTTCTTCAAAATCTTTGTGTCGCATCCTTGAAAGACAAAACTTAAATACCAACTTTAGTTTTTAACCGACTTTTCGTTTTTGAGTTATGCTGTCAACAGACTGACAGATACACAGACCTTTTTCTAAAAAGTCTCTTTTTGGATTCAAGGGGTCTCAAAACATACATTTGCTGTAAAATCTCGACATCGAATTTTTGGGTGGAATACAACCTTTCCTCTACTTTACTAAATATAGTAGAGAAAGTGTTGTTGTTAGCTAATGCTGGATTTCTGACAATGAAGTCATTAATCCTCTTGCTCTCCAATATTTTTCACTGATGGATGGGAAGGGCACTAGAAGTGGCCGGGCATATTTGAAGGTGGTCTCGATCCATTTCCTCTTGCAGATCACATAGAGGACAGAGTGGTGAAGAATATATCCCAATTCTGTTTAAATGTTTTGCCAGACAATCATGTCCTGTAATCAACCTGAAGGTTGCAACTGCTGTTTTTCGAGGATACTCAGGAATTACTGTTTGAATGTTTGGTAGTTCCCATCTTTTATTCTTTGATTTTTCATAGTAATATTTTGCAATAATTTTTTTGAATTCAGAGTTGACTAATCTTTTAGCTGCTACATAAAATGGTAAATTAACTATTGTTTTCTGCACATTACCGGTATCCTTTTTTGCAAGAAAATCAGCTTTCTCATTACCACTCAGTCCACAGTGAGCCGGTATCCATTGGAAGACTAGGTGTTTTTGAAGTGCTGTTAGATGGGTAAGGATTTTCCAACATTCTATAATTGTTTGGTTTTTTGGTGACAACTTGGAAGTAATTGCTATAATTGCTGCCCTGGAATCTGAGAGAATAACTGCTTGCTGAAAATGTGAAATTCTGTATAAAAGATTTTGTAGGGCCATTCGAATTGCTTCAATTTCTCCATCAAAGTTTGTAGTTCCATAACTTAAAGATTTGTAATACGAAAAGAGGTGACATGTGACTCCAGCCCCTGCTCCATCTTGGTTTGATATAAATGATCCATCAGTATAAATATGGAGCCACTCATGTTCTGGAAACCTAGTATGGATTGTCTCTAATGCCAATAATTTTAGAACACTAGTTGGAGTATCACTTTTCTTAACTTCTTCTGTCAGGTGTAAATAATATATGATGTCTAATGTTTGTGTCGGATTGACTTTAGATATGAAGTTTTCCTTTGAATTAGGAAGGTATACATTCTTCTTGATGTCTTGAATTTTGGAAAGAAAGCTCTCCTGAGTCTTTAGTGTATGTGTAAAATTTCTCTTGTGCCATGTATTGAATGGGAGTCTGATCAACTTTTCGTGTTGAATAAGAGCCGCTTTTTCTATTTCATATTCAATGGGGTATTGGTTGGTTAGTATTTCCATAGCTGCTATTGGTGTGGTTTTGATAGCACCTGTAATTAATCTGAGACTTTGGTTTTGAAAGATTTGAATCTTTTTTGTGTTTGCTGTTACAAGAACTTCGCTGCAGTAAGTAAATAATGGCTTTATATATACATTGTATGTTGTGTTAAGAGTTGCTCTGGAACATCCCCACTTCATTCCTGTTAGACATTTTAACAGTGAAAGACGCCTCTCTGCTCTTTGTATTACATTTTCTATTTGTTTGGTCCATGTAAGTTTAGTATCAAATGTAACTCCTAAATGCTTTGCTTCCTTTGTTTCTGGTAATTGTTGACCCTCAAAATTTAGTTTTGTTTTTAGTGGCTTTTTTCTTAGTGAAAAGATTTGGTAGTTTGATTTTGTTGTATTAACAGTCATTAAATTTTCTTTGGTCCACCTTTGTAATTTGGTTAAGGATTGTTGCATGGTTTTTTCTAGTTCTGTACTTTTGCTTTTTGGTTTTGAAGTCCACATTACTAAGTCATCAGCAAATAGTGCACACTTCACACCTGATTCTTGTATTTGTTGTGGCAGATCGTTAATAAATATATTAAAAAGTGTTGTGCTTAGCACTGCGCCTTGTGGTAAGCCACGGTGTACTTGTTTGTATTTAGATATATTTCTTCCATATCTGTTAGCAATAAAGCGTTGTTAGGAAATGACATAGCCATGAAAACATTCAAAAATATTTTTTTACTTTCTTTAGTAGTTTTGTTCTGCATATAGAATCATATGCACTTTGGAAGTCAATAAAAACTGATAAATTATCTTCTTTTCTATTGAAGGAGTCTTTGATTTCTTAACTGAAAAGTAAGACTTCTTCATTTGTAGAGTGGAACTCTCTGAATCCAGCTTGACATGGAGAAATTAAATTTTTTGATTCTAGAAACCAATTTAACCTGTTGGACAACATTCTTTCCATTACTTTTGCTATTATGCTACTAAGAGCTATTGGTCTATAATTTTTTATTTCTGATGCTGTTTTGTCTTCAAGAGTGAGACAATTATTGCCTTTCGCCATTCAGCAGGTACAGTGGTTTTCCAGGATAGATTGTAGAGTTTTAGTAGTTGTTGTTTTGCTGTTTTTCCAAGGTTTTTTATGAACTCTGGATGTATGTGATCAGGTCCAGGAGACTTTTTGTTTTTTAGATTATTTATTGCAATGTTCAATTCTTGCATATTAAAATTTTGAAAAAAGATATTGCACCGAGTGTTAGGATCACATTCTCTTTCTTGTTTCAAATCTTTCTTAAATTCTTTACGTTCCTTTTTATTATTTCTTGTTACTTTATGTAAATTAGCATAATATTTATTGAATGTTTCGGCTATGACTGCATCATTTACTAATATTTTATTGTTGTGTATGATAGGTGTGCTGTTGTTTTCTTTCCTACCCTTGACATTTTTTATGAACTTATGAGCTTTGTTACCATCTGTCCTATAATCCATTTTTTCTAAGAAATTATTAAAGTAATTCTTTTTAGCAGTATTAATTTCTTTTTTTAGTGAGGCACATTTCTTCAGCCATATTTGTGTATCCGATATGTTTTTTGTTTGTCCAGCTGTATTTCTACCTATATCCCTTTGCTTTTTCAGTTCTTCTAACTGGGGGTTCCAAAAGGGTTTGAAATTTTGAATTCGTCCCCGAGGAATATGTTTTTTTGCGGTTTCTAGGATGACTTTACAGGAATTTTTGTTCAAATGATCTGGTTGGTCATGTAGCTGTGAGTTTGTTTGTTCTTTAAATTTATGTTCCAGTTCAGTTTTATATTTGATCCAATCTGCTTTTTTGAAGTTCCAATACAGATTCGTATGACATTGACTGTTATTTGTATTATCTAGTTTTTGTATCAGCAATTACTGCTCTGTGACCAGAACTTGGATCTTCTATAACTTGTTTTTTAATTTTTGAAACAATATCTGTTGTAGCTAACAAGAGGTCTGGGTTACTGCCCGCTCCAGAATAATGTATGAAGGTTGTGGGATCTTCTTTACTATAAATCAGTTATAGTAGAGAAAGTAAAAATGCTACTTTTGGAATCAGAGGGCCTCAAAAAATATATATTTCTGGTGAAATCTTCCCATCAAATTTTTGGATAAAATATAATCCTTCTACTTACTATATGTAGGAGAGAAAGTAAAAATCTTACCTTAGAAGTTGAAGGGGGTGGATAAGATGTAAGAACAGTCGAATAATAACAAACATATCACTTTATTTATGTGTGTTGTTATGAATTTGTTCCTTTAAAATAAATATAAATTAACGTACACTTGTGAAATATACAAATGATCATTTCTTACTGCAATCCTTTGTAAGAACTAAACAAGTAATGCGTCTATGGATGCTAAATGTGACAACATGTATGACATTATTGTCGTATTCTCTGAAATAATAACCAACAATACCCCATTGAATATGAAATAAAAAAAGCAGCTCTTACTCAACACGAAAAGTTGACCAGACTCCCGTTCAATACATGGAACAAGAGAAATTTTACACATACACTAAAGACTCAGGAGAGCTTTCTTTCCAAAATTCAAGACATCAAGAAGAATGTATACCTTCCTAATTCAAAGGAAAACTTCATATCTAAAGTCAATCCGACACATACATTAGACATCACATATTATTTACACCTGACAGAAGAAGTTAAAAAACGTGATACTCCAACTAGTGTTCTAAAATTATTGGCATTAGAGACAATCCATACTAGATTTCCAGAACATGAATGGCTCCATATTTATACTAATGGATCATTGATATAAAACCGAGATGGAGCAGGGCCTGGAGTCACGTGTCAGCTCTTTTCCTGTTACTAATCTTTAAGTTATAGAAGTAGCGGCCCCAGGTTGAGAAGGCTGTATAAATAGCCAGGAGGGCTCGGGGCGCTGACCACGTCCGACTCTCCAGTACTGCACCCCACCAATGACGCCTGTAGTGGACAGAGATGGGGGATGCAGCAGCTGGGCAGCAGACCTTGGCCCTTCATGGGCTGTTGCGCTAGACGGGGGGGTTAATCTTTAAGTTATGGAACTACAAACTTCGATGGTGAAATTGAAGCAATTCGAATGGCCCTACAACATCTTTTGTACAGAATTTCACATTTTCAGCAAGCAGTTATTCTCTCAGATTCCAGGGCAGCAATTATAGCAATTACTTCCAAGTTGTCACCAAAAAACCAAACAATTTTAGAATGTTGGAAAATCCTTACCCATCTAACAGCACTTCAAAAACACCTAGTCTTCCAATGGATATCAGCTCATTGTGGACTGAATGGTAATGACAAAGCTGATTTTCTTGCAAAAAAGGGTACCAGCGGTGTACAAAAATCTATAGTTAATCTACCATTTTATGTAGCAGCTAAAAGATTAGTCAACTCTGAATTCAAAAACCTTATTGTAAAATATTACTATGAAAAATCAAAAAATAAAAGATGGGAACTACCAAACATTCAAACAGTAATTCCTGAGTATCCTCGAAAAACAGCAGTTACAACCTTCAGGTTGATTACAGGACATGATTGTCTGGCAAAACATTTGAACAGAATTGGGATATATTCTTCACCACTCTGTCCTCTATGTGATCTGCAAGAGGAAATGGATCGAGACCACCTTCAAATATGCCTGGCCACTTCTAGTGCCCCATCCATCAGTGAAAAATATTGGACAGCAAGAGGATTAATGACTTCATTGTCAGAAATCCAGCATTAGCTAACATTTTCTCTGTACAAATGTACCCAAATTATTTGTGTCAAATGTTGGCAGGTCCAGTTGTGTGATATGACAATAAGTACAGGTAATTACTACCACAATGACTTGAATTTGTTCCTTTAAAATAAGCATAAATTAACATGCATCTGTGCAACATGCAAATTATGCTGTCTCTGTCTCCACTTTCAAATAAATAAATATAAAACAGAATTGTATTCAGTGATATAGCAATGGTTGAAGTAGGTCACATGGCCTGGATAACCTCTCAATTACTTGGTTTAGATCCTATTTAACAAATAGAACACAGAAAACAATTGTCAGCAATAAAGAATCAGATTCAGGTACAATCAAACTCTGAGTTCTGCAGGGATCTGGATCCATTGCTCTTTGTTTCCATAAATGATTTACCCGCCAAACTTCTGCAGACCATCGTCGTCAAAAATTAATAAAATAGCATTGGAACGGTATAAAAGTTACTCTAGAGTGTTCCCCGTAGTCGAAAAGCTCCCCAATATTCCATCAGAGGAAGATATTTATTGTCGACTTTGGTCACCTGTAGTAGAAGGTTGTTTACGTTACGGCTGGTAATGTTTGGGAGTATCATGTTGTTTTAGCATCTAGTATATAGCATATGTACAGTTTGTAGTTTAGCTTTGATTAGGTTGAACGAAAAACATCGTGGGATCGAATCTGCGTTAAGAAAATGTGGAATATATGAAGGAAGGAGAAGATTAGGTTGAATACCAATAGATGGCATTGTGTGCATATACGATAGGGAATTTGGGGATCAAATCAAGAAAGGTGAGGGACAAGGAGATTGTAGAGGAGGAGAGAAGAGGCGATGTACAAACCTGTGTTTCAATGTCTTTTTTCATGATCGTTACTCTAAAATTTTTCAGTTTTGTGGAACTTTGGGTATCTTTTTTTTTTGGGGTGGTTTGAGGCATTTTTGGAAGCTAGAATTTTGGGTACATATTTATACATGCCTAATGAATATTTTATAATGAAAAAAAATGTTTTGACGGGGTTGCTCTGTGGAAGTTTACCCGATTTGCCTTTTGATCTCAGTGACCATTATAAAAGAATACTTTTTGTAGATGGCATCAGTGTACTTATATCTCAAAAGTCATTAGAAGAAATGTTAAACATAACTACAAATGCATTTATGCAGTTGAATATTTGGTTGGAAGCCAACAAATTAATGCTAAATTATGATAAAACATCATATATTCAATTTAGAACTAAGAACAAAATTATTTTAGAATTAAATATGTTGTTGTTAGCTAATGCTGGATTTCTGACAATGAAGTCATTAATCCTCTTGCTCTCCAATATTTTTCACTGATGGATGGGGCATTAGAAGTGGCTGGGCATATTTGAAGGTGGTCTCGATCCATTTCCTCTTGCAGATCACATAGAGAACAGAGTGGTGAAGAATATATCCCAATTCTGTTTAAATGTTTTGCCAGACAATCATGTCCTGTAATCAACCTGAAGGTTGCAACTGCTGTTTTTCGAATTACCACAACTGGCATTGAATTTTTTAAGTTCCAGTTCTACCTCTCAAACTTTGCCCACACATGGCTTGTGTGTTTAAAAACACCAACAGTAAGTTTGTTGGCATAAATAAATAATAATAATATAATGGTCTTCCTTTAGCTTTAAAATTAATATGTAACACAAAAGGCTGTTAAAGATTTAAAAAGGAATTGGGAAAGTTCTTGCTTGCACAGTCTATTTGCAGGATAAAAGAATAATATACTATACCTACTTTACCCTACAAGTGTTAACCCTATTATTATGGGTGTGTTTAGGTATTGGGAAAAAAAATAATTGCATGGTTGTGTGATGTGTTCTATATCCTTGAGCCTGGCTCATTCTAGGTTCAGAAGAACAAGATGCAAAACAATACAATGGCATAACAGGAAGTAGTGGTGGGGGAATCAACTTGGGTTATCCTGTAGGAGTGCGGCATCACATGAAAGTGAAAAGTAGCTTAAAAATTAGGTTTCCTGTGCAGTCCAAGAAAGGTCACTGTTACAAGATGTGCTACTTCCTCAGATTGTTCAAGGGGCAGGTATTAAGTGAGGTGAAGTGATTTGGGTGCCTGATTCTCCACCATTACCGAGCAATGATTCTGAAACTACTTGAAAGGCACTTCTTTCTCTTATTTATCCTTCAATAAATCTAATTGTGACTTCACTTCTCTTTAATGAATATGATTATAGCACTTTCAGAAGCTTCACTTGACTTCTCTACTGTCAACATTTTGTGTGTTATGAAGTTAGTTCTTCATCCTATGCAATGCTTAAACAACCCCACACTTTAGAAAGTGTCCCGTAGCACTTTCCATACAAAATCTAAGTCCAACCCTGGTTTATGGAAGACACCTTACAATTAGCACATGCATGCTGAGAGCCTTACTCTTGAATGAATGTTGTTTACAAATTGTCATGTCTTCCATATTGCACAATGGGAAGCAAACTGGTCTAAATTGCTGCTTGGTGATGGGTACCGTTACTAGTCATGATGCATATTTATTAACGTGTGATAAGATAAGACACTCACTTTCCCTGAGCACTGCAGCATTAAAGAAATAAGCAACAATGATCAATTAATAATTTGTGCTACCAATTATTTAGTGTCTCACATAAAAGCATCCTTGTTTTGTCAACGTTTTAATTTTTAGAAAAACAGCCCTGATTAAAATACATTCCGCGTAGTTTTCCTCATTCACACGTGTCAACACATTTCCGTTCACCTCTATACATAACAGATAACTGTCTACAAATATATTATGTCCTAACACTAATACCTATTTAGTTTGTCAAAAATATATACCTTTATGCATCCGTTTCCTTAACACGTACCCAAGTTTTAAAATGACACAACTGCTTGCTTAGCAGACAGATAAAACAAAATCTGTCTCAGGGTTGCCAGGGTTGCCAGACAATCTACTCATAGGCTGCCAACATTCAAACAAAATGTCGCGAGAAATCTTTTTGGGAAGGGGAGTCAGGAAGTTAAACGAGCTTTCAACTGGTAGGTCATATAGAACGAAGAATGAATGAATAATGATACAAACGGGCATGGGATCCCTAGAGTTTAAATTACTCAACATTCGCCTTTTCAAGATCCGGGTAACGCACCCTAACCGAGATTCGACTCGAAACCTATTTAATGTGAAGCAGACAGCTGCCACGCAACGTGCACGCAACACCTCAGAGGTGCACGGACATGTTTATTCATGACGTACATAAGCACATTAATTGTAATAATTCTATCAGATTCATAAAATAACCAAACTAGTCCTCTGGGAATGTGTAACTGCTCTGATTTCAGCTTCCCATTGTTTAAACAAAGTGTCCTCTTTCATGATGTGGTATGTACACAAGGAGAGCCCATTGGCATCGTCGCTTGGGGGGAGGGGGGTGCAAGGAGGCCATGGATTTAATATGCAGTCAATTACTGATTATTAGACTATTGTTTTAATTCGTATTTTAATTTTGGGAGTGCTCTTAACGCCATTAAATATTAACTTCAGAAAGCAGTCTCCACTTCCACAAATTCTAAAGCAACCAAATTATGGCAGGAAAAAGTATTCCGGCACACCGTTGACGCTGACGTGATCCTAGCAATTGACAGCATCGTTAAACAACAAAATAATTTTTTAAATTTTTGCACCTGAAACAACTGCTCCTTTGACCGCGTTCTCTCCCTTAGGTATACTCCAAGCGAAGTGCCGGCGAATTCTCTGGAAAATTTAGACTTTCTCGAACCTTTCGTAAACAAGTCTGCAATCTAATGCTTCTCAAACTGTCTAGAAGCAGTCTTTGTTCCGGCCCGCCACGTTGTTACCTTGTTTACTTGCCGGACGTCGCGCGGCCGGTGGCCAGCTTCCCGGCATAAGCAATTCTTGTGCCCAGGACAATGTCGCCATGTAATGTGTTGCCTGAGCCACACCACGCCCGCCTCGATAGCGTGATGGTTAGCGTTCAAGAGATCGCGAGTTCGAATCTCGCTCAAGGTAAGTTTTCCGGGTAAGGTTTTTTCCCTTATCCTGAGAAGACGAATATCGGGTAACTTAAAGTTCCATGGAGCTCGAGCTCATTTGAGCATCATTTCACCGGTTTCATTCACTCGCCGTCCGATATGACATTACGTTGGAGGACGCTAATTTAAAAAAAAAAAAAAAGAGCCACACCATGTAGTCTTAGGAGGGCGCGAGAAGTTTGAGATTGAAGCAGTATTTCTTTATCTTCAGTGCCTGGACATTCTATACTATATTAAGTAAATATCTTTAAACGCCGTTTGTTTTGGAATGCATATCCTAAGGCATAGTTAACGTCCACTTTCTATGTCTAACGCACCTTCGAAACAGTACGAAGTTCCTATACTCTGAAGCGAATACAAATATTTGAACGCAACACGACCACTCTCTGCCCTCGACGTCCTCCTCCGTAGTCTAAGGATAACGTGCTAGCTTCTGATCACCGAGATTACGCGTTAAAACCCGGCAGAGAACGATGAGTTTTTTCGGGCGTAAAATATTTGGTATGGTTTCTTTCTGAAGGGAAGTAAAGTCGGTGGTCCCCTGTCGTAGATTTATGGCACATAGAAAAACCTCAAGCCTGATAAAGAGGCCTCTGAGGAAAATTAGTCTGTCTTTCACGCCCAATGTAGAATGGAACGCTAAGAAAATAAACATTCAATTTCAATTTTTCTGCTCTTAGCAGCCTTATCTCGTTAGGTAGAAACCTGATTTCAAACAAAGGGAGAATGAAAACTTTGCTGCCAGAAAGGATAGCTGAATTCATTTTCTCTTCAAGTAGATAGTCTATATTTTTAAAAATAATCTCACGGTTACCTTCAACACTTGGCAGTATCTTAGTTTTAAAACATTATTATTAATTATAGGAATTCAGTGCAAGTGCCCATCTTAGCTCTCTTAGAACTATATAAGCGCTGCAGCGCCTGCCAGGCATTCAGTGTCGGAGCCGATGTGAACGGCTTCGGAAATACAGCCATCTGAGTGATATCCTGTAGTGACGAAATGCAAATCCTTGTAAGAGTTCAGCCTTTGTCTTTTAAAAATCAGATTTATAACCATATTTCTGGCTTTCATAACACCAACGAACCGTTCATTCTGTGTTTGTATGCGGTGCACTTTCCTTTGCAAAATGGTAATGTTTCTCGCGTTATTTGTTTGTTTGTTTGTTTGTTTGTTTGTTTGTTTGTTGGTTGGTTCCCACATATAAGGGAAAAAGCATTAGCAACCACTAGAGGGATATATGATACACAAGACCCGACAAGGATATCAGTGGCCACTGCAATGCGAAGATTTTACCTATCCTGGCATATGATATAGAGTTAATCTCGAAAACGCTCACAATTGCAGACCTCATTACGATAGAAAAGTGAACAGCACCACCTAGACTGGCACAGGAACCTTCCGCACTGGGACCTGAGATACCATACTGTACCATCGACGCTACAAGGACAAAACACTCGAAGCAGAAGATATATAAACGTGAAGAGATACGGTCTTTACATGGCAGACGCCATGGCAAATAGGGAGTGGATGGTTCCTAACCAGAGCATGCGCAGTACCTGTTTCAAAGAAGCGTTTATTGGACTAAATAGAGAATGGCATGGTTGTTATTGTTTATTGGTTCTTCTAAAAGCGTAGACGAGGTCCTGAGGTATTTTCGCCGAGGCTTGCGCGAAACTCGATTTTGACCACATGTCATAATAGCAACCTTGCCGCGAGACGATGGCGTCGAGCAACCTATGAGAGATGGAGAAATGCGTGCGCCTCGTGTTAGTGTATTCAAGTTGCACACAGTGCTTATTTTGTGTATTTTGGTTAATTATGCTGCTGAATATCAAACGATGGATGGTTCTGAAAAAAAAAAAGATACATGGAGCGTGTCTAATAAACCGTTTCAATCACATTCATTCGGTGATATTTTATTTATAATTAGTTAGGTTAAGAAAGTGAGACCTACTCCTGATTTGAAAAACTTAAAGATGGAGAACAAAGTGAGCAACTATGTGCGTAAGTTTAACTTTAAACTTTATGTAGAGATAGTTTGGTTATGAAAGTTTATGTAAGCTCTTCTGCTAGTCGTGTTTGTTACTGGGAAGTGCAGCTCAGGGTTACTCGTGCATAAACTATGTTTTGTGCTGTATGCCTTAACAAAATTGTCTGCTTATGTCATTGTACTGCAGCCATTGTATATTTTAGAGGCTTGGGTGCCATTTTAGGCACCCACCGCCAGTGCTCAATACTACTAATATGGGCCTTTAACCGTCTACTATAATCCCTACAAACAGAGGGGTCTGAATACAACTCGAAACAGCTTCGAATGAAATGAAAACAAGAAAACATCCAATCGATCTAGGTAGTTCAATAGGCTACAGCTGCTGGCGCTGGCCTACTGTTTCCAAGATCGCTAGGAACAGAGGAAACAAATA
The DNA here is from genome assembly GCA_030765045.1 of Tenodera sinensis. Lineage (NCBI taxonomy): Eukaryota > Metazoa > Arthropoda > Insecta > Mantodea > Mantidae > Tenodera > Tenodera sinensis. The sequence continues at coordinate 132,622,092 of CM060970.1, forward strand.
AGATACGACAAACCATAAACGAAGACATGAATGAAAATGCAATAACACACCTAGAGCAAATAATCCGGGTAATGTGTCCCAAACGCCACATCCTTCCACGCAATAAATACACCAAATCAATTATAGCATTAAGATTAAAGGGCCAAAAAAGTTTATTACAATTCCATGAACACTCCGCATGTTCCTCCCTTTTAATATTACATTTTTCTGTCGAATAGAAGTGCCTACCTCGAGCAATGATGATACCTTTTATGTAAGCAAATATTAATAAACAGTAAACAAACATATCTATAGGAGTTTTCACGTTATGAAGGCACAACGGGCTCTTATGGACCATGCTATTCTTATGGAAGATTCACGTGCGCTGTTGCCAAATGTGCATGTTTTCAAATGCGACTAAGATAAAGTATGAACATGCATTTCGGTGTGAAAAGTGTCGAAGAATACTATGGCATGCACGATAAACCTTTTATATAATTGTATAGTTTTCAAAATAATAAAATCTAAAATTTTGTTGAAAGCAGAATTTTTAACATCTTTCTCGCTCCGAGCGCCAAAAGATGGTTTTAAATCGAAATAATTGCAATGAAAAAAATCTGGATTATTCGCTTGTTTTTGTAGGCCACGTTGGTATTTAGATTATATCAATATGTCTAAACATATTTTTCTAAATAAATAAAATTTAAAACAAAGTGTTAAGATTCTTCATTTATACAGTGGAAAATGTCGTCGCTGGCTAATTCTCGTTCTGTAAGTCCACGTAAAAACTTCCAGCGACAAAGTTGTCAAGGAAATAACGAAATTATTTTTTATACACATACAGAACGTCTCCAGTACCGAAGTATCCATTAATCACCATTTAAAGGCAAATGTTTGCGGCGCGCCGGACGAAAGCCGGTCCTCGTGTCTTGGAGATGATGAAGACCAGATGTGGTATGGCAGTTGAAGGGCCGATAAGGCATTGCACTTCAGCGCAGGCTTTCAATAGGTTTTGGGAATTTGAGGCGCGAGTGAGTTTTAGAAGCTCTCTGGTAATTATGTGCATTGCAGTTAAGTGATCAGTGCGGAATGGATCGCAGAAAAAAAAGGCGAAATTATTAAAAGTGGCGACCGGAAAACAATTCTTAGAGTGTATGATTATTGAAAGAAAAAGAACCCCGGATACAGTGACTCGTTTATTGTTAGTGAGCTTCATAAGGCGACTGGTGCAAGTAGGCTTACATTTTTTATATTAAGAAAAGAATGTAGAGAGGGTCCCATCACTACACCGCGGCATACATGCAAAACCTGCAGAAGATAAAATATGATCATTTTGAACGCAAATATGGCACAAATTTCCTGAATTTCTATTTCAAAGTACTCCTCCCTACAATTCTGACCGTGTTGAAAAAAGTCAATGAGGATGAGGACCTGCCAAATTTTAAATATTCAACCTTTTATAGCTTAGGGAGGAAATGGGATTTCATTTTGAAAACAGAGGAAATAAATCGTTTATGCTTGAGACAAATTATATTATAGTTCGGCGACATTCCTGTTTACGGAAAATAAAACAATTCAGCAAAGAGTAAGGAAAATCGTGTATCTTGATGAAAGTTGGGTAAATGTAGGGCACACTGTATCAAAAGTTTGGAAGGATAGGAAGCGCTTTTTGCCGGGTTATCCACTGGTCTTAAATCACCTACTGTTCGCGGACCACGATTTGTAATATTGCATGTGGATGGTACGATTTGTACAGGGTGCAAAACTTGTTTTCTTGAAAAAAGGTTCTGTTGATTATTATGATGAAATGGACAGCGATAGATTTGAACAGCAATTCAGGAAACAACTAGCAAAACCACGGTAATCGCTGCGGCGCAACATACATGACAACGCCGCGCTGATTCTCCATAAGAGCCATTGTGCCTTCATAACGTGAAAACTCCTATAGGTGGCCCGGGTTCGATCCCAGGGGCCCGCATGTGGTATTCGTGATGGACGAAGCGGCGTCAAGGCGGGTTTTCTCCGGGTGCTCTGGTTTCCCCCGCCATCTCATTGCACCGGTGCTCCATCTTCATTCCATGAGTCATCAGTGTCACCGTCTGCGGTGCCGTAGTAGTAAAAGCGGGCGTTAAACACTACAACAACACAACAACAAACAAACAAATAAAAACTAAGAAGGGAAACTTGGATTTACGACTTTTGATAGCAGCTGGGGAAATTTCGCGAAGATATGTTGGCAGTACATCCATACATATGGGCAGGAAAAGCAGGTGAAAGCACGTGGACGTGACAGTATGTAGTCTTTTAGTGGAAAGAGGTTGATTAGAATTGCTGTACAATGTTTTATGGCTCGGACCAAGAGATATACGGAAGTGGCGTTGCAAATTAGGAACACCAGTGCATTCCAGCAGAAATTATGTCAGCTTTCAGCAGCAGTGAAACGGTGGCTTTAGAAAAGAGAGTTGATATCGAGGATGTCGCCCATTTGGTGGATTTGGGTTTTGATGAGCGATATGATTTGGATAAATGTGCTCTGTGGATTAAGGAGAACGATTTAAGTAAGGTACAGCAGCCTATTACTTTATACCATCTCATTTAATTTTCCATGTAAAGGGTAGCTTAGGGTGGAGGAGTTTTCTCCAAAATCGTGTCACATCGTGACATTAAGCTTAAATACCAACTTTGGTTTTTAACCAACTTTTCGTTTTTGAGTTATGCTGTCCACAGACACCCACACAGACCTTTTTCTAAAACTGTTTTTTTTTGGTGCGGATTCAGGGGGCCTCGGAACATATATTTCTGATGAAATCTCGATATGTAGTAGAGAAAGAAAAATGGTCGTTGGGGTACACAGAATTTTGAGTTATCAGGATTCTACTGTACCAGTAAATCTACTGATGGGCTGTCATTTTTAACCACACTTATAAAAAGATTCATCTGGGCTGGGCTTGAACCTGCAACCTTGGGATCAGTAGGCTGGTGTCTAAGCAACTGAAGCACCCAGGCCTAGCAAACACGGACAGTAGGATATTTAGTGCCGGGAAGTGTTGTTTCAAATCAAGATTTGCAAAACAGGTTTTACTTACTGGTTTGAAACTAGTATATCCCATAGTAAGGTTATTTCCCCAATTCGAGCTGAGTGATGTTCACTATGTTGCAGATATGTTTGCAGTTTCCTGATGGACTTCTCAAGGATGCTGCAGAAGTTGCCCTTTGTTTGGAGAAGAGAACAGGACAACGTATCTACATTCTTGCAGATACATCATATGGCAGGTATAGTTGACTGAGTGTGCTACATTCACATTACTTTCTCTACTGGTAAGTAGAGGAAGTATTGTACTCCACCCAAAAATTCAATTTCAAGATTTCATCAGAAATATATGTTTTGAAGCCCCCTGAATAAAAAGAAAAAGCATTTTTAGAAAAAGGTCCATGTGTATATGTGTCTGTTAGTGACTATGTGGACAGCATAACTCTAAAACGAAAAGTTGGTTAAAAACCAAAGTTGGTATTAAGTTTAATGTCTTTCAAGGATGCAACACAAAGATTTTGAAGAAAATAGCCCCACCCTAAACTACCCTTTACGTGGTAAATTTTGATTTTCTTGAAAATAGCTCGCAATTTTGATTAAAATGCCATATGTTTGTTATATTTTTTTTTGGACAAATGAAGTGTATATTTTGAATTTTCTGGCTATAGCCAATGTCCTGTTTACTCTCGATGACTTTTGAATAACTCGCATACTGTGAAAGATAGCTAAAATCTTATTATAGAAAAAATGTGAAAAATGAATGATGAAAAGGCTTTGCGATCTTTCGAGAGAAGAATAGTCAGGCAAATGTTTGGACCTGTAAATTGTGGTGCACAGAATTGGAGAGTGAGAAACAATCAGGAAATAAATTATAAATAAATTATAAATTATTATAAATAAATTATTTAATAGAATGTGCATTGTATATGATGGTGGCATTTTGCTATTTTAAAGCATAAGCACAACATTACTTTTAAAAGGGAAAAAAAAGTTTACCCATCTCCGGGTTTGAACTCAAATTTCTGGAATTCATTGGTTCACAGTCAGGTGTCATAACCATGCGGCCAAAGCATACGTTTTAGAAGTATCCTATACTTCTGTAGCCGCTTGCCAGGACCTGTTATCCACTGCAGTGGAGGCGGCGCCGTGGCCGAGCGGTTAGCGTGCTCGCCTACCACCTAGGCGGCCCAGGTTCGATCCCAGGGACCCGCATGTGGTATTCGTGGTGGACGAAGTGGCGTCAGGGCGAGTTTTCTCCGGGTACTCCGGTTTCCCCCGCCATCTCATTCCACCGGTGCTCCATCTTCACGTATCATCAGTGTCACCGCCTGCGGTGCCGTAGTAGTAAAAGCGGGTGTTAAACACTACAACAACAACAACTGCAGTGGCATGCAGCCGTATGTTAAGTCTCCAATTTAAGTGCTTTTGGTAACGCTACAGTGCTTCCTCAAAGAGACAGCAGACAGGCTTTACTAAGTTCCTAATCAGCAATATTTCGATCCCAGTGAATAGTATTGGCATATTTCTTGCTGTTTATGATTTATTGGTCATAATCTCTAATTACTTTGAGTATGTATTACTTGTTAACTTGATGTTGTAGACCATTGGTTTCCTATCTCAGATTTATTGTCTATGAACCCTCTATTACCAATAAAATTTGTGCGGTGTTATTCATTTACATCCTGTATATAAATCAATAGACACTGTTGCGGAAGAAGATGTAGTTAATTACCCATTAGAGTTTTTGAACTCTCTTGGTCTGCCAGGAATGCCACCACACACATTAAAATTAAAAATAGGTGTGCCAATTTTCATGTTGTGCAATGTTAATCAGCCAAAACTCTAACGGCATGAGGCTCGCAGTTAAGAAATTGATGAACAACTTAGTGAAAGCAATGATATTAACTGAGCCTTTCAAAGGTAAAGATGCCCTCCTTCCTCGAATTCCCATGATCCCGACCAATACACCATTTAAATTTCAAAGATCACAATTCCCAATTTGATTGCGTTTGCAATCACAATCAATAAAGCTCAAGGTCAATCTTTAGAACTGTGTGGTTTAGATTTAGTTGCGGATTGCTTTTCACATGGACAATTGTATGTTGCGTGTCCCCGTGTCGGCAAACCAGATAGCGTTTATATCTACGCAAACAATGGAAAAACAAAAAATATTGTATATCCACAAGTATTGCAAAATTAAACTTCTTTGAAACATATGCTTTGTTTTGTTCCTCATTTCTCATCCATGCAACCAAAATGTGCCACAGCGAAGCGTGGCAGGGTACAGCTAGTTACGTATAAATGCACTATGTATAAATAAGGTTCTATTAACATGTTTTTAAATTACATTTTACTGGGACCTACAAAAATTTACGTATAAACTTGAATTACTTAGAACTGGGTTACTATAAAGCAGGGTCAACTGTATTCAACTTTATTTCAAATGGCAACACTATGCATTAGTGGTTTAAAAGCCTAAGTAGTAATTTTGGGCTCTGCCCAGTTTTCACTGGAACAGTTCCCTTGAATAAATGATTGTTTTTACTTATGTAGCTGCTGCGTGGATGAAGTTGCAGCTCAGCATGTTGATGCAGACGCTATCATACACTTCGGACATGCTTGTCTAAGTGCTACACGACGGCTGCCAGTCCTTTATGTGTTTGACAAATGCTCGTTGGATGTTGTCCATTTCCTCAGCAGCTTCCGGAGCCAGTTCTTGTGCAGAGAGAGCAGGGTTCTCCTTATGTATGATGTTGGCTACAGTCATATGATAGGTAGGTAGTGCTTTCGAGCATTTGCTCATGTCGCACATTCCATACAGTAGGCTTATTCTTTGTAATTCCGTGCTCTTTGCATCACCACAAGAAAATACGACTAGCATTTAGCAGTTGAGGCGAGTATAAGAATTTGAAAATTCGAACAGGTTTTATAATTGTTTTATATAATCATTCTTTTAACCTTTGTGACATATATCTTTTCCTAAAGAGATGTACTAGTGCTTTATAATATTTATTTCCTTGATTATTCCTTGCTTTAATTTCTATTTCAATCTCATTTTGTTCCATTATTAATGAACCCAGGTATTTAAAACACTCAACCTTTTTGTCAGTCTGGCATTTTTCATTAGGCTTCTCAACGGTAAATGTTTTACGAGGTGGGATTGTCAGTCCCCCAGTCTGGAGGACCATGGTCTGAAATACCATGGATTCAAATTTAATGCAGGGGAAAGTATGTCCCCCGAAAATATATTATACTTTTTATTTATTTATTTTTGAAAGTTGAGTTTAAAATGTTCTTCAAAGGGTGGTACTGGGATATGCATTTTGCTACCCTTAATGTGGACCGTGGCTACTGTATTACTAAGAATTTCCCAAAGTATTGAGACATGCACCTGGAAGAATATACTCTGCATATTAGTGAAGTGATAAATACATAAACAAGATGATTCTGTGTATTGAGGAACAGTGTTCATCTCCAACTTGCTACAGGTCTCACCACGGAAATTGTTGTATGTCCTTGAGGGCTATTCCTGATGTTTCATTACTTTCCAAGCAAGCAGCAACAAAATCAGCATTGCAACTCGCATAGTAAGTTCCTTTTCACATTTGTTAAAAGTTTGGAGAAGATACGTAGATGACATCTTCACCATAATCCCCCAGAAACAAAAAGAAGACTCTCTGAAATTACTAAATCTACAAGACAACCATATAAAGTTTACAATTGAAATACGAGGGCCGTTCAGAAAGTAACCTCCGGTTGATTGCAAAAAAATTCATCAATTTAAATAAAAATATTTTAATATATACGTCTTACAACTACATCTTTGCACTATTTTTCTACATAGTCTCCATAACGATTGAGGCACTTATCGTATCTGTTCACAAGCTTTGAAATTCCTTCTGCATAAAAATCACCCGCTTGTGCCTGGAGCCAGCCTGTGACCGCATCTTTGAGCTCTTCGTCGTCATCAAACCGCTGGGACCCGAGCCATTTCTTCATATGCATGAAGAGGTGATAATCGCTTGGTGCCAGATCTGGGCTGTAAGGTGGATGGTTGACAACGTCCCGCTTGAAGGACTCAAGAAGGGCTGTTGTTCTGCGAGCAGAGTGAGGACGGGCGTTATCGTGCAAAAAAATGATACCGGAAGTCAGCATACCACGGCGTTTGTTCTGTATAGCCCGTCGTAATTTTTTTAGTGTTTCACAGTACACGTCTTGATTAATGGTCGTCCCACGTTCCATGAATTCAACCAACAACACCCCTTTTGCATCCCAAAACACCGTTGCCATCAATTTTCGGGCAGAAAAATCTTGCCGGGCTTTTATTGGTTTGGTAGGCGAATTTGAATGTGCCCACATCTTTGATTGTTCTTTTGTCTCAGGGTTCACGTACTTAATCCAGGTTTCGTCCCCGGTCACGATTCTGTTTAACAATGGTTCACCTTCGTCCTCATAATGTGACAGAGAGTCTAATGCAGAGGCCATTCTTTGAGTTTTGTGGTGGTCGGTAAGAATTTTGGGCACCCATCGTGCACAGAACTTATGGTAACCCAATCTTACTGTCACTATCTCGTACAAGAGAGTCTTAGAAATCTGTGGAAAATCAGTAGACAACTCCGACATTGTGAAACGTCGGTTTTCACGAACTTTTGCATCAACTGTCTGAACGAGTTCGTCCGTCACCAATGATGGTCTACCACTCCTCTCTTCATCATGAACATTTTCTCGTCCACTTTTAAATAAACGTACCCATTCACGGACCACTCCTTCACTCATAACTCTTGGTCCGTACACGGCACAAAGCTCACGATGAATAGCTGCTGCAGAATATCCTTTGGCTGTAAAAAACCTTATAACAGCACGCACTTCACATTTGGCAGGGTTTTCTATTGCAGCACACATTTCAAATGGCCACAAACACTAAACTAGCGCAGGTACGACGTTCACTCGACCACGGCTTGATGCCGACTGACCTGCTGAGTGCGTGAATGCACAGATGGAGTCGCTACTCCCCCCACTACCCGCACTGTGACCGATCGGAGGTTACTTTCTGAACGGCCCTCGTAGAAGACGACAACACATTACCTTTGCTGGACCTCAAAATTACTAGAGATATAGATGGTATAAAATTTGGAATCTATAGAAAGCCCACACATATGAATAATTACTTAAAGAAAACCAGTTGCAACCCAGTTTCACACCGACTAGCAGTATTTAGAAGCTTAATTCACCGATTATATAATGTCGCTTTAAGTAAAGAGGAATTTCTGAAAGAGCAACATCATATGCAAGAAACAGCCGTACTAAATGGATTCAACCCAGCCACCGTTAGAAACATGTAAAAAATGCACAAAAGCTCAAGATAATTTCACAAACCACTACTTATACACCACTCAAAGTAACAACTGGAAATGTAGAAAATTCACCTACCATCTCTGGGCCTTCAGGAAGTTTGAAAGAATCTTCAAAAAGCTAAACATAAAACTGGCACCACAAAACAAATACAGCTTAAAAAACCTGCTGAACACACCACTTAACAATACCATCCCTTACAATCTAAAATCTGGAATTTACCAAATCAACTGCAATAGTTGCAAAAAAAGCTATATAGGAAAAACAAAAAGAAATTTGGATATCAGACTAAAGGAACATAAAATTAAAACAAATGGAGCAGTCTGCTGTAGCACTCTACTTTTGGAATGACAACCACAACATTGGCCTCGATATAAAATTGTTAAAATCTCTAAATTCACCAATAGAACTCCACATTTGAGAAAAAATTGACATAATCAAAAACAATAATAAAGTAACTTTGAAATCCCAGTGTTAAAGCTCTGTGCCCCTAACACCAGATAAGATTTATTCATCCACTGATCATTTTACATGACATGGGATATATCATATATAGCACACTATAATTAATACATAATTATTATACAAAATACAATAGTACAACCTTGTATCATTTATGTAGTTTACAATGCCATTGGTTATTACAAGATATATCATTAAATATTTACATCTAAATACAACATTCATTATAGTTCAGCAATATTATACAAACATTTATCTATTAGAAATGATTTTGGAGTAGCTTTAAATTTTGAGTCTGTCCTATTTTTAACTGCTAATGGTAATTTATTATATAATATAGCTCCTATTTTATATGGGTCCTTATTGGTTTGACTTTTATTCGTGCTCACCCTATGGTAATCATTTGCACTTCTTGTGTCATATTTATTGAAAAAGTTAACCCTTTCACTGCTATCACATTGGTGATATACACATAGTTCCTGTGCTGAATTTTTTTGCCAACAATTTCAATGTCATATTTCTAAATAAGTTTTATATTTAAGAACAAGGTAATAACACTTCATGCAATAACCTTACCTTTTCTGGTGTATATCCACTCCATTCAGCAGAATATGTGAGGAATATTTTATCCTTTGTTTTATAATTATTTGCTTCACGCCACTGATTAGAATGTATAATGCACTGATACGAATAAGGTAGACTTCCCTTATAGTCTTTCTTACAAAGAAATTTGAAATGAACTATCACAGTTTCTTGTAGAAAACTATTACAAAATACACAAGAGTATTGTTTTTGTTTTCACCCGTTAACTCTAATAGTGAAGGAGGGTGTGGTACCTCTCAAAACAGGGAACAATGCACAATGCCACATTACACTGGAAGCACATATACCTGGATTCCCTCCTCTTGTAGCACTGAACTTATGCCAAAGGTGATCTACAATCATTTTTAGTTTATATAATCGGTCACCCGCCGCCCATTGTGTATTGTTGTCGCAGAAATGAAGGGTGCGAAGTAACAACAAATACCTGTCCCGTGACATGTAATTGCGGAACTGAGGAGTTTCAATCAGAGGATCAGTAGACCAATACTCTTCCCTAGAAAGTTTTTTTTACTCTTGGCATGAGCATTGTCGGTGCTAAGAACACAAACATTTCATCCACATTAGTGTCATGCCACTTTTGAAGACGAGAGGATGGGGAGGGTGGAACCACATTTGTCATAAACGAGTAGAAACTGTTTGTCTCCTCCACTATTTTCTGCATTACATCTACACTAAAAAAATGACAGAAATAGTCTGATGCCTCCGAAGCACTACTCAAAGTCCCAGCTGTGATTCCTGCAACACTGTCATCAAATGGATGGATTCGCGGCACATACGCATCGTCTTTCCACCGAAACAAAGGAGTTTGCACTCGTGGTCTTTTACAAGAATGTGATGGACCTGTAATATCACGAACTAGTTCTTGTTCGGTTTCACGTTCACCTTCACTTCCGGATTCACTAGACGGGAAATCAAACGCTTCATCTGATTCTAAAGTTCTAAAAATATCTAAAAGTTACTTGTCGGTAAACATGTGCCCGGCACGGAATGACGCCATCTTAGCCCAACTGGCAGTGGCGTGCGGTAATTTCCCGCAGCTAACATGTGACTTGTGCACAGTTTACTATAAAACCCTGCAGATGTCATACAACACCAGAGACTGCACAGCAACTAGTGTCAGCGTATAGCCAAGAGATGGCAGAAGAAGGCAGTGCACGTGGGCCCGCTTTAATGTAAGTGACTCGAAAGTTACGGCCATTAGAAAATGGTGTGATGCCCAACCGAGTATACTCGTCTTTAGCAAGACAGCAGCAACATTTTAACACCGAGTTAACTCGCTCTTAGCAGTGAAAGGGTTAAACTTCTTTTTTTCTTTAACAAGCATAACAGTTCTGAACACACAAAGTGAGATCACAGTTAGGATATTTTGAGTTTTGAATGTTTCCCGACAGGATTGTCGAAAGTGAAGATGGTATATAGTGCATATGCATTTTTTTTGTATCTTTAATAATCTGTCCATGTTGGTTTTACTCGTTCCCCCCCAAATTTCAATTCCATATGTTAAATGTGGGTAAACAATGTCATTGGCAGCAGGATGATAGTAGCAGAGAGAAGGAACTTAAAACAATTTAAGTGAAGCTGAGTGTAAAAAAAGTGACTCAAATTGACCTTTAACATAATAAGCCGCAGTCAAAAAAAGGAATTATTTATACTACAGCAACAATAGAAGATAAGATGTGCATTTTATGCTACAACTAGTTGTTCCCCAGGCAGATGCTAATCTCGTGTTAGAACATTGCATCTACTGTTGCTGTGGAAATGTATTAGTTGTAATTGGCCCTTCTACTTACAGATATGACATACCCATTCCCTCCCTGAAGTTCTCTCTTCATCATGCAGTTGGGTCATGTTTAAACATTACATTTTAAGTGGCAATCCTGTAACTGCTGTTGCATGAACAAAGGAACAAATAGTGTTATTTGGGAAAGGTGGAATACAGCCGTGTCTTGTATATGTCATTGGGTTTTGCTGAAATCCATAATTTCTTGAAGATCTGAATTATCCTGAAAAGTTAGTATGTACTTTATGAGTAACTTTACACTATACACCTCTGATAAAGGCAGCAGATGATGAAAGGTTAGGTTAGAGTTATATTATATGCCTAAGAAGCTCCATTGTTTCATGAGGACCTGCGGTAGAATGTCTACTTTTGCATGTTTTCAGCTTACTGTGGCAAAATGACAAAATCCAGTCCAGTTACTTTTCTGCCACTTTATTTTCCTACTAAACCTTTGCAGAAAAACAGTTCTCTTTTACTGACATTAACGCAATCTACAGTCTTTCTGATATTTCAACTCACAACTGTTTTCTTACATACTCGGGAAGTGAATAAAATTGTGTTTGATAAGGTATATATCCCAGTTAAAGGATTATGTAGTCAATAGTATTGTTGCAGAACATGGCTACCCCCTTTCCTAGTGTAATCTGATTTAATTAATTTGGGTCAAAGTAAAGGGTTGTGTTGGACGAAACAACAAAGATGTCATTGTGTCGTGTTTAATAAAGAGGTTCTAACAGCAAACTATGAAAAAGTGGTTCCTGATACGAAGGGCATAATAAGTGCAACATGGGAAAGTGAAGCAGTTTTGGAAGAAAGATAGAATGGTTTGTCATTTCCACGGGGAATTCCAGCAACAACAGCAATGTTACAAGCAAGTCGGATATTAGCGGCATTTTCCCATTACAATATTTCACAGCTATACTAAAGTGCAGGCTAAGAGTGATACAAACCTCTCATCACGTGTCTCAGCAGCATCATGGCAGGCTTTACGAATGGTGCATTTGCACTATTAAAGCGTGATTTGCAAGTGAGAAGTAAATCAGACATGTGAGACATTTATGAAACTAACATCTATAAAATTATAAGAAAGGAAAAGAAATAAAAGGATTACCTTTAAAAAGCAATTCCTGCAGTGGCTGAACACCCAAATCAGAGTCGTTATCGTCAACATCGTCTGTTTCTGAAACGCCTTCAGAGCTGCTATCAGAGTCTAAATTTATCACAACACTGCCATGATTATTTGAATCATGTAGTCCGCATTCCACGTATTTTTTTCCTTGGTGAAGTGATGTTTCCACTTTGTTTGAATTTGTTTTTTATACTAGCTATTGTAGTCATACCGATTCCTGTAGCCGCTGAAGTTTCAGCTAATGTGTCTCGTACTGATAGTACTCCAATGTATGTGTTTTTGCTTTTGAACAATACACTGTTCACCTGAATTTAACGGTGTGCAAACTCTTTTCGCATTATAACATTCAAGAGATGTCGCCTCCATTTTCGCTGATCACACGACACACTAATGTGAAATAATAATGAACAGTCAATGCACGTGTCACACTTTAACCCCACACGAACATGTGGCAGTATATAACGTAATAGAGATGTGACAACCATGTGCTCTGTATGCAGTTGCCACATTGTGCTTTAGCAGACGAAAGTTTAGTAAATACAGCAAAAACTAAGCAGAACATTTGTTTCTAGTGTTACATATAGAACTGCTTGCACATTTAATCATTTTGTTTAATAATAGATTTGTTGAAATTTTAAAAAAAGACCTGAAACATTAACTTTTATGGGTAAATGTGGCAATGATGCGACCTGTTCCCCTCTCACCTGCACTATCCCCATACCTTGGCTGCTACGCCCAGTTAAATATTTTACTATTGCCTTCAAATACAAATATAAACAATATCTTCTCTACATTGAAAATTGCAATCCAATCATGTTGTTACTCACAATCTCCAGGTGGTCGTGGCAAGCGGCAATGTCGCCTCTCTTTCATCGCAAACTGTCATTCCCTTTCTTGTTTGGCACCAATTATAGTTCTTACACTTATGCAGTTGATATAAATTATAGTTTCTCGGTTATATTTATGAAATATTCTTATTTTTATTTTCAAATCCTACCTAAAGAATTACCTTTTTCCTAAGATAGATTGGCGTATTAAAATTAACTATATTAAAGTTCATAAAAATAAAAGTTTAAAAACCATGCCAACTACACACAAACTACCCAGTACCTTGATTTTGGTTGGTATTTGTTTTTCAGATGAAATTGCCAGTAAGCTTGCACTAGAGTATTGCAACTTGGTTGTGTCCAAGTTGGCTTTGTCATCAGATGTTGAAGAAGGTGAGCAGAAAATGTTGGGTAGACGCTTCAGGATACAAGAGGGAACCAAGCTTGAGGATTACACTGTGCTGTTCATTGGAAGGGATGGCCACACACTCAGTAATATTGTCCTGGCTTCTCCAGGTAACTTTATTTTATTTATCTACAAATAAATATTTTAGACTATAAGGGACACTGGGAGTGAAATTTTGGTCAAAATTGTCTAAAAGTCGAAAATTGTTTTTTTACCTTAAAATATTCCTGGAACACCTGTGCATTTGGATCAGCTAACATTTTTCATATCCCCCACTCCATGTGGTCATTACGACCCTTTCAAATAGTGTTCTTCCCTTAACGTACACAGCATGTTCCTACATAAAAGCCTGTTTTTCTCAAAACTACATTTCTGCACATTCCAAAAGAAGGTTGCGCCTGAGTTTTGCTACAAATTCAATGAAAATTTCCAAAAGTATTCACAAATAGCAGGTAAACAAAACTATGTTTCAATATTGATGTTATCATTAAAATGAATTGCAAAAACATTTTTTTTATGAAAAAATCAATAATTTTTAAGATTAAATTTTCTTTGTTATTAAACAAATATGTACAGCATAATGAGCAAACGTATTTGAAATATCTCTTCATACAATTGTTGCCCATTTTTTTAGTGTACCAGTTCTGCCAATATAAATGAATTTTCAAAAGTCATTAGACGCGAGCTACATTTTGAAAATGTGCCTATTAAATTCATAAAATAATTTATATATCATAAACGAATTATCCAATTTTAATTAAATTTGGTGTACCTCCTATTCTCATATAAATACAAACACTGTAAAACTTTCAGAAAAATCTATCCAGAAATGTGGAATTTTCACATTTCACTCCCAGTGTCCCTATAAGGTTCACTTAAGGCAGAAATAGGAACACAGTGGACATGAAAAGTGAGTGTTAACATGAAGATGCTAGAGGAGGTGGACTAGCTCTCCCTCAGAGAGTCTTTGAGCTAATCCCAACTATGGTAGGAGACCTTTGCCATAAAGGGATTTAATGACTTTATTCATTCATTCATTCATTCATTCATTCATTCATTCACTCACTCATTTATTTAGTATATTGATATTGATATTTATTTTGTTGTAATCTTATACACTTTGAGCTATCCTCGAATTGGGTCCTAGCTCTTTTATCTTGGATAGCTCTTTGCAACACATACAATTGCATTTATCACTGGACGTGTTTAAAACATTCTCATATTATTCTTTATTTAAACAATTGCATTTATCTGTTCTTTATTTATAGTTTTTCTCTTTCGTTTCTATTTGTATTAAATCTGTTTTTTTTTAACTCCCCCTGTACCCTATTTCATGTACACTACCTTGATTTCATGTTTACGAATGCATAGTTTAAACTGACTTAACCTAGCTTCCCTCCTTCTGTAACTCCTAACAGCTTCAAAACCATTTGCTCTGTCTCGTCACATGGCGAGGTGTACCAGTTGCTTGTTTGTTCTTGTCTTTCCACACATGATAGCTACCTCTCTGATCTCCTCCCTTTTCGCAACCATACTTAACATCCGTTTCTTTGCCTTCCCACTTACACACATCCACTGTTATGTCATCTTTTGCGTTCATATTTTTTCTAATTTTTTTTTTGGAACTGCCCCCTTGCACTCACTATTCCATACCATAATAAACTCACTTATTAGTTCACTCCTTTCATTCACTCAAGGTCGTTTCTCCCAACGGTGCTGTACTGCACAACACACGTGTTGCTAGTACATTTTGAAGAGTTTGCATTTCCTGATCGTTCACTTCCTCATTTTGTGTTGTTTGATCCAAGCTCATTCTGTCAGTTTTGTTTTTCTGGCTCATTGTCTTCGTTTTGTCCACCTCATCGTTTTTTCACTCTGATGTCCCTTCTGTCATTTTTCCATTGATCCATAGCTGCAAATTTCTAATATATGCTATTTTTCCTTGCTTATGTACTGATCTTCTTTGTTCTATTAATCTTCTCAGTATTCCTCTTTGCTTAATAGTTAAATCCATGTTGATGTAGATGTCCGTCCCTCTCAGCTTTTTTGGCTTGTTTTATTACATCCGAGGCCAATTGCGTGCTAATGAATTTCACTAAGATATTTCTTCTTCCTCTTCTATTGCCAAATCTGAAAGCTTCACAAATTTCGTAGTATCTTACTTTCATCCCCAATCTTGTTCCTAAAAGTTCTCGTATCTCTCTTCTTGCATCCCTTCCTGTTGTTTCCTCAATTCCTGTAATTACTAGATTGTACTGTCTGTTCTTATCTTCTATTTCTTGCACTCTTCTTCTAACGTTCATCATCTCGTTCTTAACTTCCTCCACATTTCTATTAAACTCTTCTTCTCTATCAATCATTTCTATAGCTGTGTTTCTTACTAATAATCTTTCCAATGCAATCAATTCTCTCATCACACTATCGGTTGTTTCCCCGGCTGCCATGTCCTTATTCCCTTCTTCCTCTCACTTATGAGCACTGTCACAAGACACGTTCATCTCCTTCCACTTCCACGTTGGTCTGGGTGGCTCAGTGGGTTAGACACTGGCCTACGGATCCCAAGATCGCGGGTTCAAACCCGACCCAGACCGATGGTTTTTAAGTGTGCTTAAAAACGACAGCTCCATGTCAGTAGATTTACTGGCATGTAAAAGAACTCCTGCGGGACAAAATTCCGGCACACCGGCGACGCTGATGTGATCCTGGCAATTGACAGCGTTGTTAAACAATAAAATAATTCAATTTCATCTCCTTCCACTGCTGACATTTATTTAGTAAGAGTTCTAAAGTGAAAAACTAAATCAAACATTTAATTGACTTAATATTGCATCTGCAATATTGGATATGTGTGGAAAACTGGAGAAAATGCACCCAGATGCTGTTTGTCCACTACAAATCCCACATATGGTTGCCTTGATGAGCGATGAGAGGTCACAGCACTTCCATGTTTTGGTGCCGTGAATTTAATTACATATAAATTAACATTTTTGCTCATATTTGAATAGTGCATAGCCTTAATTACAAAGTAGCTTCTACTTTTGTATTACAGAAATGTTGGCATACATTTATGATCCAACACAAGGAGAAGGGATAACGCTGTATGAGGGCACCAGAAGCAAGTTCCTGAGACGTCGCCTGTTTCTGATTGAGAAGGTGAAAGACGCCAATACGCTGGGAGTGCTGATTGGTACACTGGGTGTGGTGGACTATCTCTCTGCAGTTGAGAGAATAAAACTACTGGCCAAATCTCAAGGGAAGAAATGTTACATCATCTCCGTTGGCAAGCCTAATGTCGCCAAGCTCGCTAACTTTTCAGAAGTGAGTAATTAGTACCAGCACTTTATTTGAGATTGTCTTGTGTTTGCCCAGGAAAATGTGAGCCAATGAAAGAATTTAATGTCATACCCGCATGTTGCCATGGTAACTCAGTGGTTAAGAGCAGCTGAACATGCAGCAGAAAAGCCATGGTTCACATCCCGGCTAGCATTGAATTTTTCATTTCTGATTCTACCTTTAAAAGTTGCCAGCCTATAGTTGTGTATGTTAGAACAATCATCATTGATTGGACTTAAATGTGGAAACTTAATGAAATCAATCTTTTAACTCCAATGCACATCTGTCCGACATGTAATGCTCAACTCTCCATCACACATATCTTAATAGATTGTCCGCAATATGCTTGTGAGTGCCAGTCTATTGGTCTGGGATCTACTCTGGCCCCCATTATGGGCGACAACCCGGTGTATGTAGCTAAGACTGCAGTTCGTCGCCGATTTTGGCTTCAAAAAACAGGTCTGACATGTGTAATATTTACAGTCAGGCTTTAGTTTTCAAAGATATTTTTTACGGTATAACATTGACTTTTTGGAAGTCAGACCTGTTTTTCTTTTTAGTTTTTGGTGGTTTTTAGAGTTTTCAAGTTCTTTTTATGGGATTTTAGGCATTTTGTCCTTTACATTTTAGTGTTTTAATTGTTTAGTATTTTTACCTTCTCTGTTAATTCTCATTTTAAAACTGGGCATATGTTTTAGATTTTATTGTTTCACTATGGGCCAAAATGACCTTGTTGATGGGCCCTTAAACCTCACACGCTCACTTGCTCACTCACTCACTCACTCACTCACTCACTCACTCACTCACTCACTCACTCACTCACTCACTCACTCACTCAATCTTTTAATTAATTGAAATGGTAAATTTGTTTTTTTAAGTATATTGGAACCTTTTAATTATATGTATATTTGTTATTTAATTGTATGTACATACAAGAGTCAATAGTTATACCTTCAACTGTTATTGATATTATTATTTATTTATTCCAACAAACTTACTGTTGGTGTTTTTAAACACACAGTGTGGGCAAAGTTGCTTGTGTGTTTAAAAACACCAACAGTAAGTTTGTTGGCATAAATAAATAATAATTACCATCTGAAGGTTATTTAATCCTGGGATATAAAGTACTTGCAATAGTAAGTCACCATTGGGGTAATTGTCTCTGATGTGAGACTGCCTTTGTGGTTTACCAGGAGAAATGCAAACTGGTGTGAGAATTTAATGCCATTCTGGCAGGTTGTCACAATAGCTCAGTGGTAGAGCATCCACCCGGTAAGCGGAAGGTCTGTGGTTCAAATCCCAGTTGTGGCATTGAATTTTTAAGTTCCAGCTCTACCTCTCAAACTTTGTTATTGATATGTTGATTTTGACACAATGATACAGAGAGCATATAGCATATTTACTCTGGATGACTTCGGAATAACCAGTAAACCGTAAGAGTTAGACAAAATCTTACTGCAGAAAAAATGTAGATCTCGCTAACATGCAATTTGTATCTGAATAAATTTTTTTGTGGAGTGAACCATTTTGGAGATATTCCTTGTTATTTGTGCCAGTTTTGGAAAACTTAGAACTTTCATGGAATGGAACATTGTTCATTTTTTTATGTCAAGTGTGCAAAGAGAATGGGATCCCAAAGCTTTAAAAGATTTGATTATCGCCCTAAGCCTACTGTATTCTAATATTCCCCTTGTACCTACAAGGAAATAAGCAATAAGATAATTTGTACAAATGTTTATCTCAACTAACACGAAGAAGATATAGGAATAAGGGCTTGTAAGAATGGTTAGTACAAGAGTAGAGAAAGTCATGTGAGTGCAACACATCAGATTTTTTCTCATAAAATACAAAATGATATATGGACTTGTGGGCCGTGGTCTAGTGGAAAATCTCCTTCCAGATGTTTCGTTCGAAGCTGAGTCAAATATCCTCAATGGTGAGATCTAAGTATTCTGCTAGTCTCGGCAATCACTAATATGGAGCCGTTGGGTTTCACACTTAGCCTGTGTGGGCATATGACAGTTGGTCCGGTCTTTGTTTATTGGTTTGGCTGCTGCATGGGATGGTTTAAAGTAGGGGCTACTTCCATTGTTGTCAATGGGCTGGCATTTACTGTAGCTGAAGCTGATGATGGTGTATGATTTTGAATTTGTCTCCATTCAGATTTTTTGCATGCTTTGGGTGCCAAGCTTTATTTCTTCCATACATCAAAGATATTACTGATCGCATTGGGAAAGTTCTCAGAAAACACGACATCCATGTCAGCTACAAACCCACACAAAAAATACAGAACATACTACATTCAACAAAAGATCCTAAAGAACCACTCTCTTCTGCGGGTGTTACAGAATTCCGTGCTCATGTGGCTCTGCCTATGTAGGGACCATTCAACACATGTTAAACACACACATTACAGAACACAAGAGATGTTGCCGTTTGGGACAAACAGAAAAGTCTGCAGTTGCAGAACACACATTACTAGCGCCAGGGGAACACATTATACAGTATTCAGACACAGCTATCCTGTCTTCCACAGTTCATTATTACGCCCGTTTAATTCGTGAAGCCACAGAGATTTTCAAATATAAAGATAACTTCAACAGGAAGGAGGAAACAAAGTGCTTAAATAAATTTAATTTAAAAGGTGAGTTAATTAATAGCACTGAACAACACTTACAACATATTTTTCCGGGACGCGTTTCGAAGGTAACTTTCCTCCATTATCAACCGGACAATAACTGGGTTGCCATGGTGCTTGATGGTGCAGATGGTGATGCTTCTTCTGGTGTTTCTTCTGGTAGCGGTTCGATGAACTTACTGAAAATGTCTCTCTGAGGAATGTCGAAATTAAATACTCGGTTTCTATTTTTTAAAATAAAGATTTGTTCCCATGCGGACAGTTCTTGTTTTCCGGTTATGTGTTTAAGAAGTTTCGGTTCTAGCTTTATGTCATGATTTTTTTGTCCAAAAGTGAAATGCAACCGCTGATTTTTCTAATTGTTTACTCTTAATGTTTCTAACGTGTTCCTTGGATCTAATTTCTAAATTTCTTTTGGTTTTTCCTATGTATATTTCATTACAATCACTGCATTCAATTTGGTATATGCCAGATTTTTTGTTAGGTGGAATAGCATCTTTGATGTTTGAAAGTAGTAGGTTTTTTTTTTTTAGCTAGCAGCAGTAAACCATTACTCCATAAAAACCTGCTACTTTCAAACATCAAAGATGCTATTCCACCTAACAAAAAATCTGGCATATACCAAATTGAATGCAGTGATTGTAATGAAATACACATAGGAAAAACGAAAAGAAATTTGGAAATTAGATCCAAGGAACACGTTAGAAACATTAAGAGTAAACAATTAGAAAAATCAGTGGTTGCATTTCACTTTTGGACAAAAAATCATGACATAAAGCTAGAACCGAAACTTCTTAAACACATAACGGGAAAACAAGAACTGTCCACATGGGAACAAATCTTTATTTTAAAAAATAGAAACCGAGTATTTAATTTCGACATTCCTCCGAGAGACATTTTCAGTAAGTTCATTGAACCGCCACCAGAAGAAACACCAGAAGAAGCATCACCATCTGCACCATCAAGCACCATGGAAACCCAGTTATTGTCTGGTTGATAATGGAGGAAAGTTACCTTCGAAACGCGTCCCGGAAAAATATGTTGTAAGTGTTGTTCAGTGTTATTAATTAACTCACCTTTTAAATTAAATTAATTACAACACTGTTTTCAAACTTCTATGAAAGGAAGATGCTTAAATAAAGCTTGACATCCAGTATTATGCAAAGCATGCAAAAAACCTAACCGGAGACAAATTCAAAATCATACACCATCAACACCTTCAACCACAGTAAATGCCAGCTCATTGACAATAATGGAAGCAGCCCCCACTTTGAACTATGCCACGCAGCAGCAGCCAAACCAATAAACAAAGACCGGACCAACCGTCATACGCCCACACAGGCTAAGTGTGAAACCAAACGGCTCCGTATCAGTCGTTACCAAGACTAGCCGAGTACTACGGTCACACCACTGAGGATGTTCAATGCAGCTTCGAATGAAACATCTGGAAGGAGATTCACTGATAGACTGTCGCGGCCCACAAGCCTGGATAATCATTTTGTACTTTATGACACCAGCCATGAAAGCTTATACAATTTGATCAATTTTTTCTCTTGTTTTAAGGATATCTGGTTTGAAAATGAAATGGTATAACAAGTTCTGAAAAGAATCTGAGTGTATCCATGTACTTAATTTTCAGATAGATGTGTTTGTACTGGTGGCATGTCCAGAGAACTCGTTAATGGATGTTAAGGATTTCTATCATCCCATTGTAACACTGTACGACGTGGAGATAGCCTGCAACCCTCAGCGTATGTTTCAGCTAAATTATATACTAGAATTCCAGCATCTTCTTCCTGGTGAGTAAACTATATCTGTGTATTACATTTCTCTTTAAGACGCTAGGGTAACACTGAAAGATTTTAGAATGTGATGTTTCTAAAAGCAAATGAAATGTGTTTATATGTGACGTTTACTTGCTAACGTTTTGCAACTTGATTGCCATGTACTTTGTTCAATTTCCTCTAATACAGTGAGAGGTAGAATTGGAACAGAAAACTTCAGTGCCACAACTGGGATATTAACCACAGACCCTCTGCTTACCAGGCAGGTGCTCTAACCATTAAGCTACTGTGACAACCTGCCAGAATGATACCAAATTCTCCAACCAACTTACGATAGTAAGTCACCATTGGGGTAATTGTCTGATGTGAGACTGCCTTTGTGATTTACCAGGAGAAATACGAATTGGTTGGAGAATTCAATGTCATTCTGGCAAGTTGTCACAGCAGCTTAGTGGTTAGAGCCTCCGCCTGGTAAGTGGAGGGTCTGTGGTTCAAATCCCAGCTGGTGAAGATGAAAGCTGCTTGCCAGTGGCAGTAAAAGCGTGGTGATGCTGAAGGTAAGGAGATAATCATGACCTAAGCCCTGAGAGCCCCCTGGTAGCAGTTGTGGTGACAATGGTGAATGGTGTGCTCTGTTTCGTGTGGTGAATGATGAAAATGGTCATGATTGGTGAATGAAATGATGATGGCTGAATCCTGGTGTCACTTAGTCGGGATGCACTTCGTTACGCGACACAGCTCCGTGCAGGGGCATCCGTCGTGGATGTGGAAGCCCCGTGGAAGCTCTTTCACTGAGGAACTGCGGTGGTCGTTATTGAGCTTCTTTGGAGCAGTGAGTCTGTGTCCCGGCCTCCCTGCTGGTGGTGGTGCCGGCGGCATTTGGGATCTCGAGCCGGCTAAGCTTCTGCTTGATTGGCTCGAGAGCGTCTGCGACATTCCGTTGTACTGTTTATTTATTTATTCTTATGAACATAGCAGGCTTGGAAGCCCAATTACAATGTTCATCATACATAGGTGTTTACATATAATAATATACACACTCAAATAAAATACAAGAAAAACATAAATGAACATAAACTAATACAGAAAGGGAAATATAAGAAACAATTATAAAAAAAGAAAAAAAAAGTGAAGGTGGCATGGTAAGTAATTTTTTCTACTATTCCTAATTATAGCAACGATACTACTATTACCAATTTAGTTGTAGCATTTTTAAATTGAGTTTCAGACATGTTGAAAATATCTACATCGAAATGATGAAGCTTGTTATATAAATACATAATTCTGTGTAATGGTGAATTTTTATGCATTTCTGTATTGTGCCACAGGCTGCAGCGGAGATTGTGGCGAGTGTCTCCCCAATAGCAGCCAGGCAAGTGCTGACGTTCAGTAACTCTACGTGGAGGTCCTGAACCGCGTCCCGTAACCCCTGACTGACTGAGGCGACTGGTGATGCTACCGGCGGTGTTGTAGTCTCTGGAGCTGGTGGAGTTGTGATGGTGGTTTGCAGTGCTGGTCATTGGTCCTGTCGTTGTTGTGGTGTGCTGCTCAGTTGTGAAGTCCTGCGTGGATGGAGAGGGCACTGTGCCTGGCCTGTATAATGGCCGAAGCCATTGCAGGTGGCACAGTACCAGCAGCGGTGTCTAAGGTTGTGACCTTTGCACTTCACTGTTAATGCCTGGGCACCACAGTAGTGGCACCGCAGGCTAGCGGAGCAGGTCTCAGCCTGGTGGCCGAACTGGCAGCAGTGGCGACAAGGGACCAGGCAATCCATTCTACTGGCCTCGAAGCGCATGCGTTGCCCTAACAAGGGCAGCCCTGCTGTCAAGGCAGCTTCCTGGTCGGCCTGGTGCCCAAACTCCAGCCTTACCATCATGGTTGGGCCACGGTCAGTGTGAATTCTCGTGGCCCTGATGCTAGACTGCCACAGTTGCCTGGCGGCTGACAGCAGGTTGCAGCACGGAAACTCCCGTGGAACTCTGCACACTACTGCACTATGCTGCCAGAAGGATGCTATGGGTGGCAGTGGTGGCAGCGTCAGCTGGTGCTGCAGGGTAGGCAGTGGCGGCATGTGCGCTGGCTTCTCTGTGACTGCTCGCAGCAGAGACTCAGCCACGAGTGGTAAGACTGGGAGGCTGGCTGGTAACGGCTCTTGCTCTGACTTGCCGTGCTCTAGCGGCAAAGCTGGCTGCTGCATGTCGGCTCGTGCCAAGACAGAAGTCTTGTGCGCAGCTTTTGTGCTGGTCTTCACTGTTTTCTTTCTTCCCATGTTGAAGATCCGGTTGAGCTGGAGATCTGCCAGAGAAGTGGCTGCGGCAACCACTTAGTACGGCAATGGAGTGTTGAACCACCTCCACATTAGACTGGGTGTTTTCTACTCAGTACGTACTAGCGGACAGTACATACACTGGTTCCTTCACTCTTGCTAGTCATTCATCATCATGATGGGAGAGATGTACACTCCCGAAACGTCGATGGCTCTTCATCACTACACCTGGCTCGGAGCCTGAGAACATGTTGAATATATTGGTCTCCAGCAAAGCCTCAAATCATACTTTACCAACACTAAGTTTGTTGGCATAAATAAATAATTTCTTCTGATACTTTATCATTTAAGGATGTGTTCACCCAAAAATTCATTTAATTAGAGAACATTTCAGGTAATGACTTTTTTGCCATTTTAAATTGTCATTACTGCCTAAACAAGTGAACATCAGCTTAGAAATGCATTTGGCAAAGAACCCTCATCTAAAGTAACTATTTACAATTAGTACACTAAATTCAAGAGAGATCAGTTTTTTTCTTAGTGATAAATTTCATGAAGGACGCCCAAGAACTGCTGCTACTGATGAAAATATTGCCACTGTTCAAGCAGTGCTTGAAGAAGATTGACACACGTCTCATCATTTAGAGGTAGAATCGGAACTGAAAAAATTCAATGCCAAAGCTGGGATTTGAACCACAGACCTTCCACTTCACGCACGGCTGCTCTAGCCACTGAGCTCCTGTGGCACTGAATTTTTCAGTTCCAGTTCTACCTCTCAAACACTACTCACACTCGACTTGTATGTTTAGAAACACCAGCAGTAAGTTTGTTGGCATAAATAAATAAATAATATTAGACATCTTATAAATTTATTCAGGCGACATTGGGCGTTGGTGCGAGTGAAATCCAAAACATTGTACATCAACACTTAGATGTGAGAAAACTTTGGAGTCAGTGGATTCCAGATAAACTGATTCCTGATCAAAAATAACAACACTTTGATTAGTGCATAAAAACTGGGAAAATTCCAAAGCAGCAATTCAAATTTGGTTTGTAATATCATTACTAGTGAAGAAGCTTGGGTTTATTGTTATTCTGAAAAGGAAAGTCAACCAGCTGAATAGAACATAAGCCTACAATGTCTGTTGAATTGTCAGTCTTGATAAGATGGTTGCTAGTTGAAATGTGTCATATGGCTATTACAGCATTAGAACATAAACATATTTACTGCCAATTGGTACACAAATGTCTGTTTGCCCCAAATTTTTGAAAAAG
This sequence comes from Tenodera sinensis, assembly GCA_030765045.1. Taxonomy (NCBI): domain Eukaryota; kingdom Metazoa; phylum Arthropoda; class Insecta; order Mantodea; family Mantidae; genus Tenodera; species Tenodera sinensis. The sequence goes on from CM060970.1 coordinate 132,646,957, forward strand.
TTTGTGAAGAAGATCCAAAAGGAAAAATCTGACGTGTTGCACTCACATTACTTTCTCTACTCTTGTGCTAAAGCATTCTTACAAACTCTTATTCCTATATCTTCTTCATGTTTATATATATATATGTTATACATATGCTTATATGTTTATTAGCCTATATCATTAGTTAAAAGGGGGACAACAGAACTAGTCAAAATAAAGAACATTATGCTTATAACACCAGGGGTATAAACAACTATCATAGGATATGCACAACAAGCAGAGGTCCTTACATCAGAGGTGCCGTACTATTTAATAAACTTCCTGAAAGCATCAAATCTACTCAAGGGAATTCCTTTAAGAACAAGTTAAAAAACTCTAATAAGTAAAAGCCTGAATAGAATTGAAGAATTTGTAGGTAGAGCTTAGTGTAAGTGATATTTCATACATGTGCAAATAAATATAGAAGCAGTGCTAGCTTAATGATCTTGGACTCTTGCAAATAACTGTAGATTGTGCATAGTGTAAGCGATCTCGTACATTTGTAAATAATAAATATATACTCATTGGAAATGTAAATACTTAACAAAGAATTACTATTTGTATAAAAAATCAAGACTAATTTGTGAGTAAATTAGAAACTATTTGTAAAGTGAATTCTGACGAAGCCTGAAACATGCGTATATATGTCTATGTAACCTGATATATCCAACAACATATATGTTCTAGAAGGATGAAAAATAAAAGTAAAATAAAATAATAATGTTAGTTGAGATAAACATTTGCAGAAATTATGATATTATTTATATCCTTGTAGGTGCAAGGGGAATATGGGAATGCAGTAGGCATTGAGCGATAGTCAAATGTTTTAAAGCTTTGAGATTTCCATTCTCTTTGCATGCTTAACATATAAAAAAATCTCACATGACTTTCTCTACTTTTGTACTAACCATTCTTACAAACTCTTATTCCTATATCTTCTTTGTGTTAGTTCAAATAAACATTCGTACAAATTATCTTATTGCTTATGTCCTTGTAGGTACAAGGGGAATATTAGAATACAGAAGGCTATGTGTGACAGTCAAATCTTTTTGACCTTTGAAATTCTGTTCTCTTTGCACGATTAACATATAAAAAAATGAACAACGTTGTTGCATTTCGCTAAAGTTCTAAGTTTTCCGAAACACACACACGTAACAAGGAATATCTCCGAAATGGTTAACCCTACAAGTAAATTAATTGAGACATAAATTGTGTATTTTAGCAAGATCTACATTTTTTGTAGTGCGAGATTTTGTCTATCTCTAACGGTTTACCAGTTATGCAAAATTCGTCCAGAGTAAATACGACTACAGGGGCTATGGCCAGAAAATTAGAGATATAAATTTCATTTGCCATAAAAATATCTCAAACATATGGCATTTGAATTAAAATCATAAGAGGCGTTCTCAAGAAAATAAAAATTTTTTCAAATTTTCCACGTAAAGGGTAGTTTAGGGTGAAGCAATTTTCTTCAAAATCTTTGTGTTGAATCCTTGAAAGGTGTTAAACTTAAATGCTAACTTTGGTTTTTAACTGGCTTTTTGTTTTGGAGTTATGCTGTCCACAGACTGCCAGGCGCACGCACGCACGGTGAAATCTGGGCATCAAATTTTTGGGTGGAATACAATACTTCCTCTACTTTATGTAGTAGAGAAAATAAAACTAGTTTACGTTACGACAGTGCATTATGGCATGCAGCAAAGTCAACAACCAAGTATCTGGATGCCCTAAAGGTCAGCACCATACAGCCTGACTTAGCACCTTGTGATTTCTTTTTGTTTTTTAAAAATTAAATATGAAATACATGGAAGCACTTTTTTGTCACCAGATGAAATAGTGGATGCATTATAAAATCCTGGTTTCTGAAGTGTCTCAGGAAGAGTCCATTATAGCTTTAAGGACTGGTTTAAAAAATGTATTGATGTTAAACAGGAATATTTTGAAAAACAATAAAATCATTTACATTTTTTTAAATTAATCCTCATTTGATTTTCTAAAGATGTTTTGTGTCACCGTTGTATATGCCTTAGTAGGATATTTCTTGAGTGTTTAGGCGTAGCAGATTTGAAAGAGAAAAACTTGGTATACTTGTGTTTATACTTAGCTTTGTTTGTGCATTTACAGTTGCCATTATTAGTTATTGTGATATTTTTAAACTGGGAACAGGTCTGTGTTGATGTATCAGCTGAAGAACCCATAGCAAGGCTGTAGCTTCATTTTTTGAATTGGAAAGGAAAATCTAGGTACAATACATATAAATGAAATTCTTTTCTTTAGAAATAAAAATACAGGTATATGTGTGTGTATATATATGGGGAGAGCAAAAAACTTATGAACAGGCTGCACAGTGTTTTGTCGCAGCGTCATTGCCGTCTGCCACTATTATAGAAAGGTGCTGAGGTAACCTTACATTTTTAAAACCATTTTAAAGGCTGTAGTTACCAACTTTATGAAAGTTATGGTGAAACTGGCCACTGTCATTATTATTATTATTATTATTATTATTATTATTATTATTATTATTATTATTATCCTCTTTAGGAAACTATCCATCAGTCGCCGTAGTTCACGTCGAGAATTGCTGGCAATTTCCTGAAGGATATTTTGTTTTAATTCTTCCAGGGTGTGTGGGTTTGTCTTGTACGCTTTATGTTTTAAGTTACCCAGAGATAGAAATCACTTACTGGAGCTCTAAGCAACCTTTCTCCGTTAATGGCGCACCATACCAATTATTTTGTCATGGATGGATACTTCATGAACAATATTAGGTTCTGAGTGATAGGGCCAATTTTTTTTGAGTCAGCAGTTGACACCTGTACATACCTCAATACAGTTTGGCGCTTTTTTTAGAGACTTAACAGACAGGAGCATGATCTTGCCTTTCTTCAACATGGCTCTGCAACACTTCATACAGCCAATCTTCTGATGAAAACAATTCAAAGTGTTTTAGAAGTAAATGAGTTGACCTATACACACTTATAGTTTCATTTACACTTATTTTTATCCGGACACATTTCGAAGACCAGCTTCTTCATTCTCAACAGTTTCTCGACTGGTGGTTGAAGAGGAAACATCTGTTGTGGTAGTGACTGCTGCTATCTGGGTTGCTGGGTATATCAAAATTGTCGTATATCAAAATTCATGGCTTTATGAACATTCTTCATATGTATTTTCTCCCAAATTATCAGTTCTTCTGTTGTTTTTGCGTGTTTTAGTAATTTAATATCCTGTTTTACGGTGTGCTGAGTTGACCAGAAGTGATGGACTATGGCTGATTTGTGAATCTGTTTGAATGTTATATTTCTAATGTGCACCTTCAGTCATGTTTTAAGATTTATTTTAGTTTGGCCAATATATATTTTTGGGCAATCCTCGCATTTTATGTGATAAACACTGGATTTTGAGTTTGTTGATACTGTGCCCCTTAATGGATGAAATTGCAGTTCAAGAAAAGTTTTCTCGGTTATAATAACCAGCGCATGGTCATCCTTTAATCTCAATTCCAATTCATCAAAACTGCGCTGCGTGTTTGAAACGCGCGGCAGAAATGATACGCATGGAACCTGGGTAGTGGAGAGCAGGCTAGCTTAACCTCTGCCTGCCCGGCCCCATTTCCTCAGTATGAGGCCCTTGAACAGGGATAAGGAAACATTCCGTCTGTATACGCACTCCGAGCATGCGTAGAAGCGCATGCCAGCACTCCGAACACTTGCCTGCCCAAATCCGAATTTATGCGACATTTTCCGAACAGCCATACTCCACGAACGAAGATCTCAGAGATCTGAATCATGTCGTTATCACTCTGTGTAATACCAGTATGACCGACTTAATTAGTGAACTATTACAAATTCCGCTTTCTCGGCGCACTAATAATGAAAAGAGAAGTGTTTTAGCTATTTAACACAAAGCTGCAGTCAGACAATTTTTCAATTTCTTAATCCATTTTAGTCATGGGCGTCACGAAACGGGGTCAAGGGGGGCCACGGCCCCCCCTTGGAAGTTGGTGAACTTAATGTGCAGTCAGTTACTGACTATTAAACTATTATTGTAATTTTGATGTAAAGAACAATTTTTGTTTAGCACAAATTGATACAGTTATCTGCAACAAATACTATAAATTTTGACAGTAAAATAATGATTTAATATTATATGATTGCAAATTTCCAACATGTGCCCCCCCGCCGCCCTGGAAAAAAGTCTGCCGACACTCGTGATTTTAGTTTTGGCGGTAATTCGTCCGTAAGTCACACTCATTCACTCTGCTCTTATTAAACAACCAAACAATATATTGTTTGCATTATCCGCATTGACTTCGCTCCAATATTTCGGATAAAGAGTGTTTATTATTATTATTATTATTATTATTGTTGTTGTTGTTGTTGTTGTTGTTGTTGCTGCTGCTGCTGCTGCTGCTGTTGCTGCTACACTTTGCCTACCCTAAAATTTTGACTGCGAGCCGCCACTGCCAACCATTTGAATGTATTTGTTAGTACTCTCAAAGTTACAGGAGAGTAAAGAAGTTCTGAACCAGCTATGCAGTATTTTGCCTGTCTGCATTCTTGGCACTTGTTTCCATGTGCCACTATCATAGAAAGGTGTGCATGAAACCATACAACATGTCTTTAAAGGCTTTACTTACCATCTTTATGAAAGGAGATGCTGAAACTTGTCACCGCCGTTGTGCATTTTTGCCACCTCTTTAGAAAAGTGTCCGTTACTGGTCATAGTTCACTTGAGTATTGCTGGCAATGTCCTGGTGGATATTTTGTTTTAACTCTCCAAGGATTGTAGATTTCACTTGTACACTTTGTTTTAAGTTACCCCAGAGATAGAAATTGCAGGGGTTTAGGTTGGGGGGGGCTGAGGGACAACACATCTCTATTAATAGTTCTGTTCTGAAACACACTTTCAATTTAATTTAAAAGGTGAGTCAATTAATAACACTGAACAACACTTACAACATAGTTTTCCGGGATGCATTTCGAAGGTTAACTTTCCTCCATTATCAACCGGACTATAACTGGGTTTCCATGGTGTTTCATGGTGCGGATGGTGATGCTTCGTCTGATGTTTCTTCTGGTAACGGTTCAATGAACTTACTGAAAATGTCTCTCTGAAGAATGTCGAAATTAAATACTCGGTTTCTATTTTTTAAAATGAAGATTTGTTCCCATGTGGACAGTTCTTGTTTTCCGGTTATGTGTTGGAGAAGTTTCGGTTCTAGCTTTATGTCATGATTTTTTGTCCAAAAGTGAAATGCAACTGCTGATTTTTCTAATTGCTTACTCTTAATGTTTCTAACGTGTTCCTTGGATCTAATTTCTAAATTTCTTTTGGTTTTTCCTATGTATATTTCATTACAAGCACTGCATTCAATTTGGTATATGCCAGATTTTTTGTTAGGTGGAATAGCATCTTTGATGTTCTCATTGACAGATTGACCTATGAGCAGTTGCACTGTATTGTTGAAAAGGGCAAAATCATGCTCTCTGTCAATTCTCTAAAAAAGGGGGGACAAAATTGTGTTGAGGTATGTGCAGGCGTCAACTAATGACTTTAAAAAGAATTGGCCCCATAACTCAAAACCTAATATTGTTCATGAAATATCTCTTCATGAAGAAAAAATGGTGTATGGTGTGCCATTAGTGGAGAAAGGCTTCTCAGAGCTCCAATAAGAAATTTCTATCTCTGGGATAACTTAAAACATAAAGCGTACAAGACAAACCCACACACAATGGAAGAATTAAAACAAAATATCCATCAGGAAATTGCCAGCATTTCCCAACATGAACTACAGCGAGTGATGGATTTATGGACAATAACAGAGGCCAGTTTCAGCATCTCCTTTCATTACATTGATAAGTAAAGCCTTTAAAAGTAGTTTTAAATATGTTATATGTTTTCATCTGCACCTTTCTATGATAGTGGCAGATGGCAACAAGTGCAGAGGACGCAGACAGGCAAAACATTGTTCAGCCCGTTCAGAATCTGTTTGCTCTCTGTACTATTAGATGCCAACATTAGGTCAATTTTACAGAAAAATAGACATTCTTGTTTTCTTCTGACACCTTCATATGGGAATAAATATTATTAAAAATTACACAATTCAATAACAAAACTGTGTTGCTCTCACATGACTTTCTCTATTCACTCATATAAACTATTCATACAAAAGCTTGTACTTTATCTTAATCAAAATAAAAATTTGCATAAATTGTGTTATTGCAGATTTGCTTATAGGTAAAATGGGAATAGAGTATGTATGAGAATTGTGAAGTGGTTTATCTGCCAGTTCATTAAGCTCATTGGTAGCTTCACAGTTCTAAACAGTAAAAGGTTCATTGTGATATCAACTGGTTCACTGGCTACTCTTCACATTTGTGATACATTTTGATGGAATGTGAGGGTGAAGACTTAAGTCGCTGTACAAATAGTAGCCAGTAATGAACTAGATAGTGAACCACCTGTAAACATATGTAAATTTTTATTGATACATATAAAAGCAATATTTGTTCAGAGATGTGTGATTTAATTGAAAGAGATTGATCATTTCTTCCTGTATGACATGAAAGAGTTAACGTGCGGATTAAAAGGTGGTGGCATGGTGGCGTCATCAGGAACCTCGTCTATGTAGACACATTGTTTACCATGGCACCGCATCTTGTGTACGGAGGCGTCCAGTTCCTGCAAACAGAGACCATGTTGTGTTAGCATTGAGTATCCCCACAAGTGACAACTGAGTCTGCTTTGGAGAGGGAATGATCTTCAACATTTAACATCCATCTTGCAATATTTGTGCTAGAAGGGAACCTATTGTAAACAAAAGCATGTGGTAAGCTGTGTGCATTACCCCTGGGTTACCACAATATTGTTTCATGTTGATTTATGGAAATTACTTTTGTTTTGTATTCTTCAAGATTTTATTTTGTTAAAAAACATTGTTAGAATACCTAATTTTAATTCACACTACTTTTAAAAATATATATGTATTAAGAGGTAGAATTAGGACTGAAAAATTCAGTGTCATAGCTGGGGTTTGAACCATGGATCCTCCTATTCATGCGCAACTGCTCTCACCACTGAGCTACAATGGCAACTTGCCAGTGTGACATTAAATTCCCTAGCTGCTTTGTATTTTCCTGCTAGACCACAAGGGAATCTCACGTTTGAGATAAATACCCCAAGGGCAACTTACAATCTTAAGTATTTTGTCCCAGGTTTAAGTAACCTTTAGGTGGTAATTGTTGTTTTGTCGTCCTGCATCCTTTGGGATCCTATATGATACCTCCAGTTTTGGATTTTTTCTCACTCTGTGAATGTGTTAAACTCATCACGACCTGTGCTGTTTGATACCTTCTGCATTCTAATGCTCATATTTTTTTTCTCTCTCTCTTGTCTACTTTGTGTTAATGGTAAGATTAAAACACCCATAAAAACTTAATGTAGTCCCGAGGTATTATATATGATACTACCCCTAAAACCCTCCTGAACCCCAAACCCCCCTAAAAACAAAATTTTATATTTTGTATATTCTTATTCTTTTGATACTTAGTAACACATATTGATCCACATAACAAAATTTGTAGCTGTGCAAATGTCCCAAAAAAGAAAAATAATTTTTTTGTAAAAAACTTTATTCTTCTACTTCATGCACAGCTGCTCTAACCACGAGTTACCATGGCAACTTGCCAGTATGACAATAAATTCCCCAACTGATTTGTATTCTCCCAGTAGACCATGAAGAAATCTCACATCTGAGATAAATACCCCAAGGGCGACTTACAATTGTAAGTACTTTGTGTCTGGGGTTTAAGTAACCTTCAGATTGTAATTACTTTTTTATGCCAACAAGCTTACTGCTGGTGAAGTTGAAGATACATGGTTCAAATCCCAGCTATGCATTAAATTTTTCAGTCCTGATTGTACCTTTCAAATAGCAAGAGTAAATCCTAAGATGAATCTATACTTTGTATTTGATTATTGATTATTAATGTTATACAGTTTTAGTATTAATAAATAATATTTAAAATAGTGACTAAGTAGTCCAAAAAATATATACAGCTCAATATGATAAAGTAATATATATATATAATGACTATTCTTTAAGGTGCAATCACGCAGAAACTATTGAGAAGATATTTATTTAAATATTTCATGTTATTTTCGCTCAATGATTTTCTATGATCTTAAAAATGGGTTAAATCAGTGCCAAAGTGTTGAATCTTTGCCACAGGCTTTTGGGGACATTGTTCCTTCTCATGTCACAGTTTTCTGGTGGTTTCAACAACTTAAAAGGGATCAAATATCTTTGAAATATGAGGAGAGAAGCATGCATCCGACAACAGCAATAACTAGGAAACCATTGCAGCATTGAGAACACTGCTTCAAGAAAATAATTGTATAACATTTAAAGAAATGGAGGCAGATTTGCAGATTAGTTCGCCAGCAGTTTTGAATTCCTCCATGCGAGAAGGGTTCCTCACAATTTGACAGAACAAAAGCACAACCATGTTGAATGGTGTGAGAAAATGCTGACAAGATTCGAAGGAGGGGACTCTAGATGGGTTTCGACGTCGTCATAGATATGTTGTTAGCTAATGCTGGATTTCTGACAATGAAGTCATTAATCCTCTTGCTCTCCAATATTTTTCACTGATGGATGGGGCTCTAGAAGTGGCTGGGCATATTTGAAGGTGGTCTCGGTCCATTTCCTCTTGCAGATCACATAGAGGACAGGGTGGTGAAGAATATATCCCAATTCTGTTTAAATGTTTTGCCAGACAATCATGTCCTGTAATCAACCTGAAGGTTGCAACTGCTGTTTTTCGAGGATACTCAGGAATTGCTGTTTGAATGTTTGGTAGTTCCCATCCTTTATTCTTTGATTTTTCATAGTAATAGTTTGCAATAATTTTTTTGAATTCAGAGTTGACTAATCTTTTAGCTGCATAAAATGGTAGATTAACTATAGATTTTTATACACTGCTGGTACCCTTTTTTGCAAGAAAATTAGAAGAGAGCAATAGCAGTAATAGTAACTGCTTTTTAGAGAGCACCATATTTTTATGTTTTGGCGGTCACATCACTCTCTCTCAACCCCCGGAATGTCTGGAGGACCACACCTGTCGTTGGTTTACGGGTCTCACCGACCTGACCGGAAGAATTATCAAAATAAATTCACCGACCATATCCTCTGATTACCAATCAGAGGACGTATTACATGCCATGACAGGTCAGCATGTTAGGGGTTAAGGTTTTATAGAGAAATTAGAGAAATGGAGAGGTTGGAAAAATAAAGACTTCCTAGCCCAAATCTGGATTAATTAGTTTGACCTGGGGACCAAGCAGCAATCCAGTGTGGATCTTTTCCAATGACAATCCATCAACAAAAATCTCATATGTTGCACTCACATGACTTTCCCTACTCTTGTATTAACCATTACAAATCTTATTTCTGCATCTTCTCGTTGAGATAAACATTTGCAGAAATTATCTTATTATCTTCTTGTAGGTACCTACAAGGAGAATATGGGAATACAGTAGACTTTGAGCAAGTCAAATCTTCTAAAGCTTTCAAATTCTATTCTCTTTGTACAGTTAACTTATAAGGAAATGAGTAACAATGTTTCGTTTGACAGAAGTATAAGTTCTCCAGAATTCACAGAAATAACAAGGAATATCTCCAAAATGGTTCACTCCTCAACAAAATTTATTTGGGCATAAAATGTGTGTTTTAGCAAAATCTACAGTTTTTGTATAGTAAGATTTGGTCTGTCTCTTACAGTTTACAAGTTATTCAAATGTCATTCAGAGTAAATACGACTACATAGGCTATAGCCAGAAAATTCAAGATAGACATTTCATTTGTCGCAAAAATATCTCAAACATATGAGATTTTAATCAAATCGTTAGAGCCATTTTTAAGAAAATCAAAATTTTTCCATTTAAAGGGTAGTTTAGGGTGAAGCAATTTTCTTCAAAGTCTTCATGTTGCATCCTTGAAAGACATTAAACTTAAATGCCAACTTTGGTTTGTAACCGACTTTTGGTTTTTGAGCTACGCTGTCCACAGACTGACAGACACACAGAGACATACAGACACACATGGACCTTTTTCTAAAAATGCTTGTTTTAGACTCAGGGAGCCTCAAAACATATATTTCCGGTGAAATCTCCACATAGAATTTTTGGGTGGAATATAATACTTCCTCTACTTACCAGTAGAAAAAGTAAAAACGTGCGCATGGCTACGATGTACCAAAAATAAATCTCATCTCCTAATAACGTGATACCAGTGCCAAAATTTGTAATGACCCTAATGTAACAAAGTTTCATTTATTTAGTTTGTTACTGTGCGGTAACCAAGTTCATCAGCAGGGCATCTTGTATAAAGAGAGAAAATGGCTAGATTAGGAGTCAGTGAACCGACATTCTATAATAAACAACTGAGAAAATGAATTTTCTCAATGGTCGTAGACCGTCTCTTTCCCAAAGAGGTTAACTTGGAGCCTGGGAGTTCAGAATCATATATTCAACTTCTCCTTGGTTTGCCAAAAAACACAAAGCATGTTATATTGTGCAGGATGGCAAACTGATCGGTTTTCAAAAAGGAACCCTTGTCCAGAAATGCACGGTTTGGACGTCGTAACGCATCGAAGTGTGTGATGGGTGTGTGTTCACATTTCATCAATAAACCTAACATTACAATCGGGCTTCGAACTGTGCGTAGTAGGCACAGCTTATTGAGATACTCAAAAAAAAACTTGATATTTTTCCCCCATTATGGTGCAGTGTGGTTATATTTGGTGATATTCCATCCATTAGGTTGCATTAGTGCCGCCAACTGTTCATAACATATAACCATGGTAAAGCTACGGCCATAGCTGGCGTTATTGCATCTGTTATGTTGCACTTATGAAGGCGTTGCAGTAAGGCCAACCGATATACTTTAAAACAAGATTCTTTTTAGACGCCGTATTAATTAATCTGTGGACGTACTGCTCGTGTTTGTGTGATTTTGTCTTGAATTCTTTTAGAGCAACTATATGCAGTTATAGTTAGTGTTGTTATTTGAGGCGTTGAGGGCAACAGTGGCCCAACCCACAAAAATTCAGAAACTGAGTTATTAGCACAGACATGTTCCCCATATCAAAATCAAGGAGAGCAGTAGTGGCCTATACCACATTTCTACAACCACCGACCGATGGCATGAGAAGTGTGTTATTGAATGGAACTGAACCTGGCTTCCTGGATAGAAACAGTGGCCCAACCTTCCTGCATGTATGTACAACTATGTATCACAATGTCGGTGCTATATTGATTAAAATTTCCAAATATCATGACTCTTGCTTAGTTATTAAAGTGAATATAGAACTTTCAAATCACAGATATTCTTTACACTCCATTATCTCCATTATGTAGATTTAGTGGTTGGGCCACTGTTGCACTCAACGCCTCATTTTTGTGTTTACTACACAGTAGTGCATCTCGTGTATATTACAATATTTAGCGCTCGGAAGTGATTTTATCCAAGTGTTATTGCAGTACAAGATTTGCCGAAGGCAAGTAGGTTCATCATGTGTTGTGTGGAAACAATGTTCAAGCATTATTATCGTTTGAAAGCATGTTACTTTAACCCTGTCATATTTGAGGTTAGAAATGGCTTTATTGTGTACGTTGGCAGGACTGCTTTTTGTGATACTGCTGTCAGCTGTTTAGTGTAATGTTGGCCATGTTGAACTCCTGGGGACTTCCGATAAACTGTGTCACTAGTGGTTTCGTCTATGGCAAGGGAAAATGAACAAAAGGCACTTGTTCTCCCAGACACAATTAAACCTCATTCATGCCGCAATACAGTCACCACTGTCACGCGACTATAGCCAGCAACAACCGGTTTAGTTGGCTCTACGTGGTTCTTGAAAGACAATAGTGGGACGACACACCTTGAGCGCCTTGATGCCTTCCTTCCCATCCCTGCCCTAGCTCATGACGGTTGTGCAGCAATTACAGAAGGAGTCAGTGAGAAACGTGTAGATTACTACTGCACGTGTTTGTTAAACCCTTTCCGTTACATCATGAGTGATGAAGCATGGACTTGTGAGTTCACAGAACACGGGAACCCTAAGATTGTGTCAGCAGGCACTCCATGATAGAAAGAATCGTCGTTTGGTGTGGTACAACAGGAACGCGCATCATTGGACCGATATTTTTGACACTACCCTCGACACGGATGCACATGGAAACTTTTTATACATTTTGTACTCAGCTCACTGACTATGAAATACAGTACTGCTTCTTCCAGCAAGATGGGGCAACATGCCACACATTTAAGGTATCCTTGGAATGAGTCCATGATGTCTTCTGTGAGGAACAAACTGTCAGCAAACATTTGTGGCCACCACGTTTGCCGGATCAAACATCTGATTTTCATTTTCTCTACTACGTATAGTAAAGTAGAGGAAGTATTGTATTCCACTCAAAAATTCGATGACGAAATTTCACCGGAAATATGTTTTAAGGCCCCCGAACCCCAAAAAAAGCATTTTTAGAAAAAGGTGTGTGTGTCAGTCTATGGACAGCATAGCTCAAAAACGAAAAGTCTGTTAAAAACCAAAGTTGGTATTTGAGTTTAATGTCTTTCAAGGATGCAACACGAAGATTTTGAAGAAAATAGCCCCACCCTAAACTACCCTTTACATGGATAGTTTTTCGAAAATTTTTATTTTCTTGAAAATGGCTCTAACGATTTCGATCAAAATGTCATATATTTAAGGCATTTGTTTGACAAATGAAATATATATTGAATTTTCTGGCTATAGTCCCTGTAGTCCTATTTACTCTGGATGGCCTTTTCATAACTGGTATATCGTAAGAGATAGACAAAATCTTACTGTACCAAAAATGTAGATCTTGCTAAAATACACAATTTATGTCTCAATAAATTTTTTGTAGAGTGAACGATTTCGGAGATATTCCTCGTTATTTGTGTGAGTTTTGGAGAACTGATGCTTCTGTCAAATGGAAGATTGTTATTCACTTTTTTATATGTTAAACGTGAAAAGAAAACAGAATTTGAAGGCTTTAAAAGATTTGACTATTACTCAAAGTCTACTGTATTCTCATGTTCCCTTTGCACCTACAAGGAGATAAACCATAATTTTTGCAAATGTTTATCTCAACTAAGACGAAGAAGATACAGGAATAAGAGTTTGTAAGAATGGTTAGTACAAGAGTAGAGAAAGTCATGTGAGTGCAACACATCAGATTTTACAGCTTATTTGTCATTGTAAATAAATGTTAAATGCATTTCAGCTCTTTGTCTTTGTAATTTCAGTGTATTTACTTTATACGTACATGGGCTAAATGTACCTGTGCCACCTGTATTTCACATACTGTAATTAATCAAAAAATTCTTGGACCATTCCGATCGATGATTGTTCCACCACCAAATGGTATTTGAAGACAAGCATTTTCTGAACTTGGCCAACTGTTTAACCTTGCGCCGATGTTTATTATCTTTTTGCGTGAATATGGGGAAACTTTCCATCCGTTATTAGGAATAACCGGGGCTCCACAAAATTAAAGCTATAAGGGGTAAAAGGGACAGTGATGCATAAAAATCCTCCAGATCACTGCACAGTAATTTCATGAAGAAAGGGGACGGTAAATGAAATCGTGATCGGGGTGTAAAAAATCAGATGTGTTGCAATCACATGACTTTCTCTACTCTTGTACTAACCATTCTTACAAACTCTTATTCCTATATCTTCTTCGTGTTAGTTGAGATAAATATTTGTACAAATTATCTTATTGCTTATTTCCTTGTAGGTACAAGGGGAATATGGGAATACAGTAGGCTTTGAGCAATAGTCAAATATTTTAAAGCTCTGAGATTCCTTTCTCTTTGCACGGCTAAGACAAAAAAAAAAAAAAAAAAAAAACAACGAACAATGATGTTGCATTTGACAAAAGTTTGTTTTCTGAAAGTGACACAAATAACAAGGAATATCTCCGAAATGGTTCATTCTACAAAAAAATTTATTTGGACATAAATTATGTGTTTTAGCAAGATCTACATTTTTTTGTATAGTAAGATTTTGTTTATCTCTTACGCTTTACGACTTATTCAAAAGTCATCCAGAGTAAACAGCACTACATAGGCTATAGCCAGAAAATTTAAGATACATTTCATTTGTCATACAAATTAGGTCATTTTAATCAAAATCGTTAGGGCCATTTTCAAGAAAATCAAAATTTTCGACAATTTTGTCATGTGAAGGCTAGTTTAGAGTGGGGCTATTTTCTTCAAAATCTTCGTGTCGCATCCATGAAAGACATAAAACTTAAAAACCAACTTTGGTTTTTAACCGACTTTTCGTTTTTGAGTTATGGTGTCCATAGACTGACAGACAGACACACAGACTGACAGACAGACACACAGACTGACAGACTGAAATACAGACTGACAGACTGAAATACAGACTGACAGACAGACTGACAGACTGACACACAGACTGTCAGACTGACAAACAGACAGACTGACAGACACACAGACAGACACACCGACTGACTGACACAGACAGACACACAGACTGACAGACACACAGACTAACTGACACAGACAGACTGACTGACACAGACTGACTGACACACAGACCGACTGACACAGACAGACACACAGACTAACTGACACAGACAGACTGACTGACACAGACAGACTGACTGACACACAGAATAACTGACACAGACAGACTGACTGACACACAGAATAACTGACACAGACAGACTGACTGACACAGACAGACTAACTGACACAGACAGACTAACTGACACAGACAGACTGACTGACACAGACAGACACGCGGACTGACAGACTGACAGACACACAGACCGACTGACTGACACAGAGACACACAGACTGACAGACTGACACAGAGAGACACACAGACTGACACACATACAGGCAGACTGACACACAGACTGACAGACTGACTGACACAGACAGACACACAGACTGAAAGACTGACACATACAGACAGACACAGACTGACAGACAGACACACGGACTGACTGACACAGACAGACACACGGACTGACTGATACAGACAGACACACGGACTGACTGACACACAGACTGGCAGACTGACTGACACACAGACTGGCAGACTGACACACACAGACTGACACAGACAGACACACAGACTGACTGACACAGAGACACACATACTGACAGACTGACAGACGACACAAACTGACTGACACAGACACACATACTGACTGACACAGACACACAGACTGACTGACAGACGACACACAAACTGACAGACACAGACTGACTGACACAGACTGACTGACACAGAGAGACACACAGACTGACTGACACAGACAGACACACAGACTAACTGACACAGACAGACTAACTGACACAGACTGACTGACACAGACAGACACGCGGACTGACAGACTGACACAGACTGACAGAGTGACACACAGACTGTCAGACTGACACACAGACTGACAAACAGAGAGACAGACTGACAGTCACAGTCACACAGACAGACACAGACTGACTGACACAGACTGACAGACAGAAACACAGGCTGACTGACACAGACACAGACTGACAGACACACAGACTGACACAGAGAGACACACATACAGGCAGACTGACACACAGACTGACTGACACAGAGAGACACACAGACTGACTGACACAGAGAGACACACAGACTGACAGACACACAGACTGAAAGACTGACACACATACAGACAGACTGACACACAGACTGACAGACAGACACACGGACTGACTGACACAGACAGACACACAGACTGACTGACACACACAGACTGACACACAGGCTGACACAGACACACAAACTGACTGACACAGACAGACACACATACTGACAGACAGACACACATACTGACAGACTGACACACAGACTGACAGACGACACACAAACTGACTGACACAGACACACAGACTGACTGACACAGACACACAGACTGACTGACACAGACAGACTGACTGACACAGACAGACTGACTGACACACAGAATAACTGACACAGACAGACTGACTGACACACAGAATAACTGACACAGACAGACTGACTGACACAGACAGACTAACTGACACAGACAGACTAACTGACACAGACAGACTGACTGACACAGACAGACACGCGGACTGACAGACTGACAGACAGACACACAGACCGACTGACTGACACAGAGACACACAGACTGACAGACTGACACAGAGAGACACACAGACTGACACACATACAGGCAGACTGACACACAGACTGACAGACTGACTGACACAGACAGACACACAGACTGAAAGACTGACACATACAGACAGACACAGACTGACAGACAGACACACGGACTGACTGATACAGACAGACACACGGACTGACTGACACACAGACTGGCAGACTGACTGACACACAGACTGGCAGACTGACACACACAGACTGACACAGACAGACACACAGACTGACTGACACAGAGACACACATACTGACAGACTGACAGACGACACAAACTGACTGACACAGACACATACTGACTGACACAGACACACAGACTGACTGACAGACGACACACAAACTGACAGACACAGACTGACTGACACAGACTGACTGACACAGAGAGACACACAGACTGACTGACACAGACAGACACACAGACTAACTGACACAGACAGACTAACTGACACAGACTGACTGACACAGACAGACACGCGGACTGACAGACTGACACAGACTGACAGAGTGACACACAGACTGTCAGACTGACACACAGACTGACAAACAGAGAGACAGACTGACAGTCACAGTCACACAGACAGACACAGACTGACTGACACAGACTGACAGACAGAAACACAGGCTGACTGACACAGACACAGACTGACAGACACACAGACTGACACAGAGAGACACACATACAGGCAGACTGACACACAGACTGACTGACACAGAGAGACACACAGACTGACTGACACAGAGAGACACACAGACTGACAGACACACAGACTGAAAGACTGACACACATACAGACAGACTGACACACAGACTGACAGACAGACACACGGACTGACTGACACAGACAGACACACAGACTGACTGACACACACAGACTGACACACAGGCTGACACAGACACACAAACTGACTGACACAGACAGACACACATACTGACAGACAGACACACATACTGACAGACTGACACACAGACTGACAGACGACACACAAACTGACTGACACAGACACACAGACTGACTGACACAGACACACAGACTGACTGACACAGACACACAGACTGACTGACACAGACACACAGACTGACTGACACAGACTGACTGACAGACACACAGACTGACAGACGACACACAAACTGACTGACAGAGACACACAGACTGACAGACGACACACAGACTGACAGACGACACAGAAACTGACTGACACAGACTGACAGACACACAGACTGACTGACACAGACAGACACACAGACTGACACACAGACTGACTGACACAGACACACAGACTGACAGACACACACACAGACTGACAGACACACACAGACTGACAGACACAGACACACAGACTGACAGACACAGACTGACACAGACAGATACACAGACTGACAGACTGATGCACAGACTGACAGACTGATACACAGACTGACAGACGACACACAGACTGACACAGACACACAGACTGACAGACACACAGACTGACTGACACAGACTGACAGACACACAGGCTGACTGACACAGACACACAGACTGACAGACACACAGACTGACTGACACAGACACACAGACTGACTGACACAGACACACAGATTGACTGACACAGACACACAGACAGACACACAGACAGACACACAGACAGACACGCATACAGACACACAGACTGACTGACAGACACACAGACTGACTGACACAGACACACAGACTGACAGACACATAGACTGACAGACACACAGACTGACTGACAGACACACAGACTGACTGACAGACACACAGACTGAGTGACAGACACACAGACTGAGTGACAGACACAGACTGAGTGACTGACAGACACACAGACTGACTGACACAGACACACAGATTGACTGACAGACACACAGACAGACAGACAGACATACATACATACATACAGACTGACTGACACAGACACACAGAGAGACACACAGACTGACTGACTGACACAGACAGACACACAGACTGACACACAGACCTTTTTCTAAAAATGCTTTTTTTAATCAGGGGGTCTGAAAACACATATTTGCGGTGAAATGTCGACATGGAATACAATAGTTGCTCTACTTACTAGTAGAGACGGTAACAGGTGACTGTAGTCTTACCTGGGAACAGAGAAGAAAGAAGAGAAACAACAGCAATGCGATTGTGCGTCCCATGTTGTTCTGACTAGTGCATTACACAAGTCTACTTTATATGCCTGCCATTGAGCAGCTAATGGAACAGATAAGACATTGTTTTAATGTTATCTGTTTTATGGGAGCTGTTAGACAACAGGGCACATGCTAGGGCGACGCTACAAATTGTACAAAATCAAACTAACATTACCTTATTCCCTTTTAGTTTCTCTGCTGGCAAGGAAGTATTGCATTTCACCAAAAAATTCGATGTCGAGATTTCACCGGAAATGTTTGTTTTGAGACCTCCTGAATAAAAAAAAAAGCACTTTTAGAAAAAGTTCCGCGCGCGCGCGCGTGTGTGTGTGTGTGTGTGTGTGTGTGTGTGTGTGTGTGTGTGTGTGGACAGCATAACTCAAAAGTCGGTTAAAAAGCAAAGTTGGTATTTAAGTTTAATGTCTTTCAAGGATGCGACACGAAGATTTTGAAGAAAACAGCCCCACCCTAAACTACCCTTTACATGGAAGATTTTTCGAAAAATTTGATTCTCTTGAAAATAGCTCTAACGTTTTGATTAAAATGTCATATGTTTAAGATATTTGTATGACAAATGAAATGTATATCTTGAATTTTCTGGCTATAACCTATGTAGTCCTGTTTACTCTGGATGACTTTTGCACAACTGCTAAACTGTAAAAAAATAGACAAAATCTTACTATACAAAAAAATGTAGGTGTCGCAAAAATACACGATTTGTGTCTATTTTGTTTGTAGAGCGAACGATTTCGGAGATATACCTCGTTATTTGTGTCAGTTTCGGAAAACTAAACTTTCGTGAAATGGAACATCGTTGTTCATTTTTTTATATGTTAAGTGTGCAAAGAGAACGGAATCTCAAAGCTTTAAAATATCTGACTATCGCTCAAAGCCTACTGTATTCTAATATTCCTCTTACCGCTATAGCTTGTCTCACCCTTAGAAGACAGTATGGAGTTAAATGGGATATATCTGTCTCTATCTAGCGCATACGAGTTGCCGTTAGCTTCGTCCTTTTCTACCCTCGCACTGTTGCCAGGTTCCTAATAGCATGGTGTAAATATTCACTTGTTATAAATTTCAACTTTGAACACATCCCATGCAGGATATTTTTCCCAGGTTATATCCATTTTAGAGTCATTATACATTTCTATAGGCCAACATTTTTACAGAGAACGTTCTTTTCAGTAAAGGTCCAATATTTGCTTTTTCTATACTCATCACGAACTAATAGACTAACTGCTAGAACACGTTTATGTTTTGTTCTTAGCTGGAGTAAACTACGAGGGATGTTCAATAAAGACTATCACTGATTTTTTTTTCCTTTCATTAAGTGTCTGATTGCGACATCTGTCCATGTGCCATTGAACTACGTATTCTAGTCGCTAATCACTGAAAATCACACAGCGATAGCCTGTGAGAGTGAACGTGTTTGATAATCGCCTCTAAATATCGTCACGAGTACAGAAGTCACCCAATAAGGGCATAGTCATTTCTGTTTTTGATTACCAGAGGATAGTCTGCATTCTCACTGTTCCAAGATACACTACAGTCACTGCAGATTATTATAACACTATTCTGAAGCAATTGGTAAAGGATCACATCCCCAAAAAGCTAAAGAATCTCATTCAGCAGTGCAAGCTTCATCACAACAATGCCAAGCCACATGTTGCTGATGCGGTTATCAGATTCCTGGCACAAAATCATATGTCTGCGGTACCTCTTCCACCTTATAATCCTGACCTAGCTCCATGTGACTTTTTTCTTAACCCGAGAGCCAAAAAGGGACGTCGGTTCGACAATGAGACCAAAGCAGTAAAAGCTTTAGAGGCAAACCTGAACAGGCTCTCAAAGAATGACTTCCTGCACGTTTTCCAAGAATGGCAAAGGAGGTGGGACAAGTACATTGTATTTAGGGAGAAGTATTCTGAGGGTGGCAACAGTCTGTATGAGTGATTTTTTTATAATACATTGTTGTATGAATATTAGTGCCAGTCTTTCTTGAACACCCTAAGTATGGTGCTACTATCTGCCTACTTTGAATTTTTTGTTTACTTAGTAAAGTAGTACAATTTTTTAAATTAAATGTTTTCGGAAATTTTTATATCTGTGCACTGCAAAAGTTACGCAGTGGGAAACTTTATTATTGAGTTTACATCAGGAACCAAGCGAGAGCAAATGTTGAGGAGGGTTAGAGACAGTTTTTAAAATATACCAGAAGCTTGTAACCTCTTTCTTTCATCGTGTAAAGGCAAACAAAGGTTATGCACATATTCAGCTAAACGGCGTCAACAGAAGGCAGCAGCATAAGTTAACATCAGTTTGTAAAGAAGTGTATGTGCTTATACTTTGTGGAACACATGAAGTGTTGTTACGTTATTTATTTAACATTTTCCGTAAATATTTATAGTTATGGAGGGGGAAGCTAGGACGAGACAATATATTGGTAAATTATGAAGTAAGGAACGCCAAATAATTATGAATCTGTTATATTATTTTTTTCAAGTGAAATAAGTATTAATAAGGCAGTAAAAGAAACAGCTAAGGCTATCGGGTGTTCAAAAGCAGTAGTGTATAGGATTAAAAAGGAACTAATGAAAGGACCTCTAAGAACGCCACGAAAAAGAAAGCAAAAAGGGCGGGACAAAAAAAAAACCTCGCTAAGTTAACGCAATATGATGGAATAGTGCAAAGTGGAGTGCGGCGAATTTTTCATTCTTACTGTGTGAAAATATTTTACCCACGTTGAATATAATTTTGTCACGGTGATGATACTCTAGCAAACTTGTCAAGGGCCGCTCTGCGTCGGTTCTTACATGATTTGCGGTTCGAATAGAAAAGGCATACATATAGTCCATGTTGCAACGTTGCGCCCTATTCAATGTGTACTGTCTTCTAAGGGTGAGACGCGCATTTAGAAGGAAATAAACAATAAGATAATTTGTACAAATGTTTATCTCAACTAACACGAAGAAGATATAGGAATAAGAGTTTGTAAGAATGGTTAGTACAAGAGTAGAGAAAGTCATGTGAGTGTAATACATCAGTCTGTTAAGCTTTGCTCGAACAGCAAAGTTCATCAGTAATAGCACATCTTGGGCGTCCTTTACGAAATTCATCACTAATAAAAAATCGATCTCTTTTGAATTCGCTGTATCAATAAACTCGCACACTTTATCTTGAGGTCTCAGATGGCGTTGTTGTCGAAGACGGCACGCACTTGTATTTTGAATTATATCATAAAAGGCCGTGAGTTGTATTTTCCGTAATTGTTTTTTTGTAGATTAGCCAGCGGTTAAAGAAAAAGGCTAAACACGTGGCTCCTTTTACTATTTACGAGTGTTTGTGTTGACGATGCTGGATCTGCTTCAGACATTTTAACAGTACTTAAAATTACTATTTGTGTTGGTTAAACGCAGAAGTAAACTGGTATGATTACAGAAGGGAACAGCAACACGATACAGTGAAATGTGACATTGGAGTATGGCCAACGATGTTCAGTTGTTACTGTGACAAAGCACAGGCCTTCTTGGCTCGGACCGTTCGTAGCACCAGATTCGAGGACTCGAGATAAAGTGTGCAAGTAGTATAAATTGTTGCCTTAGACTGTTCTTCCTCACCAAATGCATTTCTAAGCCAGTCTTCACATTGTTTAGGAGCGAATTGCAATTTAAAATCTTAATGATAGTCCGGGAATGTTCTCTACTTAATTTCAGTGCATTTCTTCATTTTCTCTGTCTCATACAACCACTGCGACGATGCAATCTTTTGACGCCCGTTAGAATCATCTTCACGACGACCGATGTATCTTTCGCACACGCACAGCTGTCTCGCACCCACTGACACACTGATTGACTCATGTCTGTAACCATAAAAGTCTCACTCTGCTGTTCTCTCTCCTCCTTATAAATAGAGGATGACGTCACAGTGACCTTTCTCGACTTCTGCACATACGCCGGCGATTACGTGTCCAGATCTGTCTCTTGAGTTCTGGAGAAAGCACCATTTGTGTAGCCGTTTCCATTGTTGCTCGTGTACGACAAACAGTTAAGGGAGGCATGTGGCATGAAACAGCTTAGCCCCGTGCGTCCTTTGTTTTGCACCGCGCACGGCGTCACAAGCGGCTGTCCAAGATAAACAAATTTCAATTGTTTTTAGAAACATACCATTCTAAAAAAATGTTAAATGTTGCTCTCGTGTTCAACGCAGACACACAATGATTCAGGTCATCTAACAGAAGTGACGTTGCCGCCTACATTGTACACTGTCAATTGGCACACGTTTTAAGGTCCCTGAAGAACATAACTAAAAAGCAATAACTTGGTCTGATATAAATCTTGGTAATTTAATTTCAGTATCTCAAAGATTTGCTGCTAAGATTTTTCAGGAAATCCTCAAGTCCAAACTGCCCTTTACATGGACATTTTTATTTCTCTTAAATATCTCTAACGCTTTTGATTAAAATGCCATCTACTCAAGAAATTTGCATGACAAAATTTATATGTTGAATTTTTTGAGAATAGCGTGTAAGGCAATAGCCTGGCTCTTGTGTGGATGAATGCAGGTAGTTGGCATGTCTGCATAGTGCTGGAGCATCTGGCAGAGGGCCTCCTCCACAAACAAATGAAGAGTGGGGAGGGTGTTGAAGTAGAGAAGGAGTAGTGTGGGGCCCAGGACAAGTCCTTAGGGTACCTACTCAAGCATTAGTGTGTTGTGTGGGTGGGTGCGTGTGTCAGTCTGTGGACAGCATAACTCAAAAACAAAAAGTCTGTTAAAAACCAAATTTGGTATTTAAGTTTAATGTCTTTTAAGGGCACTGGGAGGTTATTTTTAATACCACGAGGTTAACTTACACCAATATTTAAAATTTAAATATAGCAGCAATGATTAGAAAAAATTCAAATTTGGTGTGAATATAGTTCAAGCATGTGTACATTTAACTACTACATAATAATTAAATTACATTCACAGAATTCCATGCTAAAGGGGCATAAAACACACTATGTATCCTGAAAAAAAATGTTACACCTCATACTTCAGGTAGGCACACTTTTCTTGTAGGATTTTGAAGCTACAGGCACCAAATTTTTATCTGAATAACATAAAGCATAGCTTGACATTGCCGGTTAAACATAAATCCTATGTAGTTTGTATTTTGCACATAAAAATTATTTAATTCTATATAGGAAAGATATGGTAATATTTTTAAGCATTACAATTTTTTTTCTCCACATTATAGCTCTAATTCACAAAAGCATTAACCGGCTGTACTCAACAAATCTGGATAAATAAGCACTAAAAATTTGATATCAATATCTCTTATAGTTTTTGAGAAATGTGTACCTGAAGTGTGAAAAATCAAGGTTTCGGGAAATTGCGATCAAAGCTGAAGTACCATTCTTTTCAAATTACACATACTTTCAGAACGCCTGCTCCATATTCCTGCTCACTTAAGTTTTCCTCATCTTTTCTTTTCCTTTTCTTAGTTCTAGCTTTATTTTCAAACAACTGAACTGCCCTTTTTGCCTCTGAGAGTCAACATATACATTTTTTTATACAGGCTTTCTTCATATTCTGACTTAACTTTTATACCCATTTTTTCCATCACTGTAAGCCTAAAACTGCAACCATCATTATAACAAATAACACTATACCTATGTTATATATATCATTTTAAAGCTGAAGAATTATATATTTTTTTAACATTAAAAAAAATCGATTTTTTGAAGTCAATCGACCTCCCAGTGCCCGTAAGGATGTGACACGAAGATTTTGTAGAAAATAGCCCCACCCTAAACTACCCTTTACATGGAAAATTTTTTGAAAATTTTGATTTTCTTGAAAATGGCTCTTAACGATTTTGATTAAAATGCCCTATGTTTAAGATATTTTTATGACAAATGAAATGTATATTTTGAATTTTCTGGCTATAGTCCCTGTAGTCGTATTTACTCTGGTCGACTTTTGAATAACTCATGACCATAAGAGATAGACAAAATCTTCCTATACAAAAAATGTAGATCTCGCTAAAACACCAATTTATGTCTAAATAAATTTTTTTGTAGAGTGAACCATTTCGGAGAAATGCCTTGTTATTTGTGCCAGTTTCGGAAAACTAGAAACTTTCATGAAATGCAACATCGTTGTTAATTTTTTCATATATTAAGCATGCAAAGAGAACAGGATCTCAAAGCTTTAAAACATTTGACTATCGCTCAAAGCCTCCTATTCCTATATTGCCCTTGTACCTACAAGGAAATAAGCAATAAGATAATTTCTGCAAATGCTTATCTCAACTAACATGAAGATATAGGAATAAGAGTTTGTAAGAATGGTTAGTACAAGAGTAGTGAGTCATGTGACTGCAACACATTAGATATTTTACATTAATTTTTGTTTAATTTTGCAAAAAGTTTTAAATTATGTGTTTTTTCACTCTCTATGAGTTGTACTATTGCTTTAATTTCATGATATTTTTTTTTCTTAATTCATGATAAATAACACTGGGAGAATATTTTCCCACATTCATTTTGTAGTGTATTATTTTGCTCTTACGTGGAATGTACTTCTGAAGCCCCTCATGTACTGCAGGTTCATCTACGTTTCCCACTGGGATGTTGGCTTTCAGTAGCATTGCAACAGTGTCCATTACAAATACACTTTTTGTTTCTATTTTGGCTCTCTTCCATTTTTCTAGAGAAAGTTCTAGGGATGTCTGGCGTTTCGCGTATGTTGTATTCAATTTACATTTCAAATGTTCCTTATTTTAAAGCTGTTTTGATATGGTGTCTTTTTTGTCCCACTATTCAAACTTTACAAAACTTGCACATCAAAATGTTGCTTTCTAACATATATAAAGCTTCATTAGCAAACATTTTTGCTCTGCTGTGCACTGTAATATTCGCTCTCTGTCCCATATTTACAAGTAAATTGTTTCTTAAGAAGTCATATTTAAAGGAAAGAATGAAAAGCCTAAGTGCAAAGTGCTTTGTTTTCTGAGAATTCCCTACCATTTTCTTCTTCCCAACCGAGGGCCATCTCTTCACGCTCACTATGGTTGATAGAATGGTCAACTTCCAGGAGTGTTAAACCGTTCTTAATCATCAGCCATTACTTTGCTATTTTTATAATTGACAGTTTTGTTTTTCTTTTTTGTAATTTAACAATTCACAGAAATGAACTTAAAATAAGGTGAGAACTAATTTTTAATTTCTCTACTGGTAAGTAGGGGAAGTATTGTATTCCACCCAAAAATTTGATGTCGAGATTTCACCGGAAATATATGTTTTGAGGCCCCCTGAATCCAAAAAAAAGCATTTTTAGAAAAAGGTCCGTGTGTGTGTCAGTCTGCATTTCGGAGATATTCCTTCTATGTTGGAGAGTTTCGAAAAACCTTGAACTTTCGTGAAATGGATCATCGTTGTTCATTTTTTTATATGTTAAGTGTGCAAAGACAACAGAATCTCAAACATTTGACTATGGCACAAAGCCTACTGTATTCTAATATTCCCCTTGTACCTACAAGGAAATAAGCAATAAGATAAGTTCTACAAATGTTTATCTCAACTAACACGAAGAAGATACAGGAATAAGAGTTTGTAAGAATGGTTAGTACAAGAGTAGAGAAAGTCATGTGAGTGCAACACATCAGATTTTTATATTAAGAATCACTGCAATTTTGCATATTTCACAAAATAAGGCAATTTTACTTCAATCTACACTTATTGCTAAAATAATTATAGTGATTAATTGATCATCACACAATTCGGAAAGATAATCGGAAATTGCCTTACTCTAATATTTGTCACTTTTATCATTAATGCAAAAAAAGTGCCCCTACCAACATGGATGGGGGGAAGTAATGGCATCATCATAGGCGACAGAGAAGGTTCTGTTCTGTAGATAGGACTAGTATCTGGGCGACCGAGCTTTGCTCGGCTTTTCTTTACCTTTCCTTTTTTTTTTGGGGGGGGGGGGGGGAGAAGATACTTATTTAGATAAACTTGAAAAGCAAAATGTTAACTAAATATAAATTTTCATCATAATAGTTGGAGTCGTTTCCGTAATGAGACCTTTAATATCCTGACTTGTTTGTTAAATTGGCCCATTAACACAGAAATTATGCCCAAAATAAGCTTTTGAGTAATTGTGACTGTTACACGTAGACTAAGATAGCTAACTCAATTTTCTTTAAGTTTTCTGAAACCTCTTGATGAGACCTTTAATATCCTGGCTTGTTTGTTGAAATTGGCACATTAATAGATAAATTATGGCCAAAATAAGGTTTTGACTAATTGTGACTTACATTTAAAATTGCATTTTTTCAGGAATGACACCCATATATATTGTGACTTTGGTGGGTGTAAAGTAAAGAAGACAGATGTAGTCGAGATAAAGAAACACTTTTATTTTCGTAAACAGTAACTTTGTACACTCGTTGCAACAGCAAGAAAGTCTTTTTCGTTTCTCCAACAGCACGGCTCCGAACTCGTAACACAAAGAACTAACTGTCCCTTCTCACACTTTAGCGCTATTTATATCTCCCAGGCACTATTCTGGAAGCTTCAGGAACGTTCAATTATTGCGGTGAGATACAAAGTAGAAGATTCCAGTAGCCTCTATCCTTTTCTCTCTTTCGGCAAGCGCCCCAACAATGCGGCCATTCTCTGTCTCTTTCCTTCGGCTCCTTTGCGGTAGTGCCGACAATAATGCGATGGGTGACACCGCTGTTGTCGGCAATTAGATGCGGCGGGCGCGGTGACAATATAAACTTAATAAGCAAAACCCTGTCTGAATACAAAATTTGATTGAAATCACTAGAGACGTTTCCAAGTTGCGCTGAATATATATACACACAAGAATTGCTTGTTTAAATATATAAGATATGAGGTGGCATGGGAGTTGGTAAGTTATTCATGGGTAATTGAGGGTGATGGCTCTGTGGTAACAGTGAAGCACACATTTGGAAGATCTAAGGTTCACTTCGTGGCAAAGTTCCACTCTGGGTTTTGCTGTGATTTCCTCAGGTTGGTAGGCAAATGCTGGGGTGTTTCCTGCTCTCCATGACTTTCTTGTCCATTTTCTGCACCCATCACTTCGTTCACTATGGGTTTCAGAGTTGAAGGATTAGGTAGTGGTGTTCAGCGTGCTGTGTATGGGCAGTCAATGGAACTTCTCTGCTAGATCATACATTGGGATGCTCTCAGGCTGTCTCTCAGGGTCGGGCTTGTGGACTGGGATGTGTTCGAACTGGAAACATTAGGGACCCTATCCATGTCTGCAGATGTTACCTGGATCTGCTTGCTCTTTGGATCTGTCCTCTCCTAGGTGCCCATGTGCAGTGCAGGGACCCCCTTTGCAATATGTACTTTAAAGCAGTGCCTTCACCGCAGAAGGCTGATTCATAAACATGTTGGAATGCTACACTTATTAAAGAGTTGTGTTTGTTTCAGGTGGAAGCAGATACGTTGAACTGAGCGAGGAGCAGCGGCAAGAAGAAACCCTTGACGTCTCCCTCATCACTGGCAAGGTAAGAGGTCGGCAGGAGAACAGTGCAGCACCCTCAACAGCCATAGCTACCAAGGGCAGTTTGGAGCTTGCAACTTTGGGAACGACCGGCAGCGATCACCTTGCTTCCCGCACATGGCATGGTCTGGAAGTGCGTCTTGGTCAAGATGATGTCATGCCTGCAGAAAAGGGACTTTCTGGTCTCCCAAGAGGTTATCAGTCAGAACCTGATCCACAGCCCCAATCTTGATCGTCTAATGTAATGCTGGTAGTGAATTTGAGGAGGAAAGAATAAAAAATGTACATGCTCCTGGGTACTCAACATTTTTTGCCAAAATATTTTCTGTTGATGTGCAGCCTTTTTGCGACTTCAGCACAAGGAATAGCAAACTCCAGGCATATTGAAGAACTGAACTGAAATATCTTGAGACCTGAGCAGGCCTCGGTTTGGGGTCACGGTGGCAGCAGACAAGTTGGGAACACATGGGGGTGAGTTGATAGTCCGATGTGTAGCACTTCAAAAGTACAGGTTGTTGTATAACATTGTACTGCTGGTTTATAAGTTATATATATACTTAATAAATACATTTGATTGTAGTGCAATGACTATTGTAAAATATTTCCTTGTAGAACAATTGATTGTGTCTTTACTCTTCATTAAAATACATTTTAGGGCTCTGGAGTCCATAACTGAACCACTGCAAAAATTGGATGAATCAAACTCTAAGTATTATTATAGGGGTCAAAACCAAATTCAGAAATTTCTTGGAGAAAAATTTTGACTCTGCAGATATGTGCGCCATATAGGACTTTTATTGGATTGCAACAGTGAATGCAAGTCTATGAAAGTTGATTTGTCCGATATCCCATTCTTCCATTGTTTACCTGTCATGTCCTGGGTGACAGAACGAAGCTTATCTTGATTTAGACTTATTTCAAGTGAAATTAGGAGCTGTTTTTCTTTCATACATTAGAAATGCAGCTTGCAATGAATTCTAAATTCCATTCATTACGTAAAAAAAAAAAAATCTGATGTGTTGCACTCACATGACTTTCTCTACTCTTGAACTAACCATTCTTACAAACTCTTATTCCAATATCTTCTTTCTTGTTAGTTGAGATAAACA
Source organism: Tenodera sinensis (assembly GCA_030765045.1). NCBI lineage: Eukaryota > Metazoa > Arthropoda > Insecta > Mantodea > Mantidae > Tenodera > Tenodera sinensis. Next base: position 132,676,043 of record CM060970.1, read on the forward strand.
TTTGTACAAATTATCGTATTACTTATTTTCTTGTAGGTACAAGGGGAATGTTGGAATACAGTAGCCTTTGTGCGATAGTCAAATGTTTGAGATTCTGTTGTCTTTGCACACTTAACATATAAAAAAATGAACAGCGATGACCCATTTCACGAAAGTTCTAAGTTTTCTGAAACTCACACACATAACAAGGAATACCTCTGAATGGTTCACCCTACAAGAAAATATATTGAGACAAATTGTGTATTTGAGCAAAATCTACATTTTTGGTATAGTATGATTTGGTCTATCTCTAACGGTTTACCAGTTATGCAATATTCATCCAGAGTAAATACGACTACAGGGGCTATAGCCAGAAAATTCAAGATATACATTTCATTTTAATCAAAATCGTTGGAGCCATTTTCAAGAAAATCAAAATTTTCAAAAAATCTTCCATGTAAAGGGTAGTTTAGGGTGGGGCTATTTTCTTCAAAATCTTCGTGTCACATCCTTGAAAGACATTAAACTTAAATACCAACTTTGGTTTTTAACCGACTTTTCGTTTTTGAGTTATGCTGTCCACAGACTGACACACTGACACACACAGACTGACCTTTTTCTAAAAATGCTTTTTTTGGATTCAGGGGTCTCAAAACATGTATTTCCGATGAAATCTTGACATCAAATTTTTGGGTGGAATACAATACTTCCCCTACTTACCAGTAGAGGAAGTAAAAAAGACCCTCTTACTTTCAGTTAAAATAAGTCTGAATCTAGATCTATTACTTTCTCTTGCACATATAGTCAGTGGTCTTTTTCTAAACAGAAAGTTCAGGGGAACTCTCGGGCTGGACTTCTTTACTTTAAAGTCTAAATAATCTACATGTAACACAAGAAATCAACATTACTTTTGTTTATGGTTGCACTATTATCCACAATCATCGAACTTGAAATGCATTCATCCTTGCTCTGTTTTCTTTTCTTGGAAGCTGGAGACCATGTAGAATAATTTGTTATTTTTTGACTCATCGCGTCTTCTAACTTGGAAAACCATGTGCACAGTGTGCAATACAGCCAATACACTACAAGCGTTGTTAAGCCACTAGGCATAAAGACAACAACTCGTTACCATGTCTACCACTGCAACGATACCTATAAACACGGAACAGATCCGCTCACATCCTAAGAATGCTGACTTTAATTCTCTGCTCAGACCACATGCACACGCTTCGGTATTCATAAACATGAGTTAACCAATAGCAAACAAGAAACTCGCTGAGAAGATAAATAGCAATGCAGTTGTTGTTATGGGTTTATTTTTTAGCTTGCAGAGAGGTTGTGATCAGTTCTATCCACCTCTTTAAATGGAAGCCAACCCAACAAATAAGAATAAAACTGTCGGTTGTTATAAAGTCTCATTTCCTACTTCTTCAATGGGGAAATTTCGTGGTTTTTAAATTTTGTCATCAGAAAATGTTTAGAGGAATGCATCCCCCAGCATGCCCCCAGAAAAATAGCACTGGGAGGTTTGGCACAGTGTGCACTCAGCCTCGTTAGGTCACGGGGGGACCAATTGAGGAGCTACTTGATGAAGTAGCGGCCCCAGGTCGAGAAGACCATATAAGTGGCCAGAAGGGCTCCAGTACTGCACCCCACCAATGACACCTGTAGTGGGCAGAGGTGTGGGATGCAGCGGCTGGGCGGCAAGCCTTTGCCCTTCTTGGGCTGTTGTGCTAGGGGTTTAGCGGGGGTTTATAAAATTACCTGTGATTGCAGTGAATGGTACGTAGGTCAGACAGGCAGATCAATCAATACAAGAAAAAAGGGACATACAAGATACATGAAACTTTACTCAGGGGTCTCCGTCTAGGGGATATGTGAATGGCAACCACAAGGTACCCAAGCTGAGCAGAACATTACTTCCTCTTACTGGTGTTTTCCTCCTCACTGTAACTTTTCTATCTGACATTACCTTGGTCATCTCTTGTTCTCTTCCGACCCCGATGCTATTAGGGTTCCTGAGGACTAGGGAGTCTTTATTTTTCCAGAGGTTGACCCTGAAGATGCTGGATGCAGTTTTCAGCAAAATGTCGGAGGAAGGCAATCCAACTCGACCACGGCCTACAAGCCCGGAAAATCTACTAAACATTTCTTAATTCACAGTATTTAAGACCCTGCATGCATGACTGAAACTTCACCCCTACTAATGAAAATAATGAAAATCTGTGAGGAAAACTAATTTTCAATCTTCAAGTGGCCGCCGAGGTTGGCTGAGTTGACGGTATGTGACTTCTTTTTATGGGGTTACATAAATGATGTCTATCCCCAATGCAAGAACTGCAACTTTGTATCACTGCTGCCATCGAATCCATTTCATAAGATATGTTGAAGCGTATGTGGGAATATGAGGTATGCAGTGTCACTTCTGGGTGCTACATTCAATGATCATGAGGTATAGTAAAAAATTTACTCTGAAAGGTGAGTCAATAAATAACACTAAACAACACTTACATTTATAATTTTCCAGAACGTGTTTCGGAGGCTAACTTTCCTCCATTATCAACCGGACAATGACTCATCATAAACGTAAGTATTGTTTAGTGTTATTGACTCACCTTTTAGATTAAATTGATTATAGCAACACTGTTTTCAAACTTCTAAGAAAGGAAGATAGTAAAAAATTCTCTTCTTTTTTGTTCTTTACCTGATTACCCTCCCCTTATGTAGAACTTACAAGCCAGTGCGTAGAGTCAGATGCCTTGGGGAGCAGAGGAACCTATGGATGGGACAGAGTGAAGATCTGGAAGCAGGTGGTTGGTATGAGAGTGAGGAAGAGGATGATATGAAATGCAGGCAAAGTCATTGAGGGTATTTGAGTTTTTATTGCTTTTTCTGCTTTTAATGAGCTTGTCCTCTCCTTGCTCCTTTTAGATCCTTGTTTAAAATATTTATTATCAGCTGGAGTGACACTATTATGTCACATCACATGTTTCCCGGCACTCCTTACATGATTCAAACTGATCTCTGTGAAGTTTTAATTTGTTTTTCAGTTTGTGTACACTTTAGCGCTGCTTTCATTTTTACAGTTTTTCCTATAACCATTCTTCACGTCTGCATTCCTATTTTCGTCCTCACTTATGGTATGATTTATGTTCCTGTTTTTTACTTTCTCTACTGGTAAGTAGGGGAAGTATTGAATTCCACCCAAATATTCGATGTCGAGATTTCACCGGAAATATGTTTTGAGACCCCTGAATCCAAAAAAAAAAAAAAGCAAGGTCTGTGTGTGTTTCTGTGTGTCAGTCTGTGGACAGCATAACTCAAAAACGAAAAATAGGTTAAAAACCAAAGTTGGTATTTAAGTTTAATGGCATAAAACAGCCGCTACAGTGTCTCCAGTCCCAAGCTAGAAAAAATATGATTCGTCAAACAAATGGATTTCCAATCCGCAATATCGACCTCCAATTTTTATCGATAAGTTGATGGACAGTATGCCTTCCCGTCCTCGTTGCCGTGTTGTTGTTAACCAAACATCGAGTGCGTCCTTGCTTCCCGTTCTTTTTGCTGTTGTGGTCACCGTTACCGGGTGGTTGAGAATCAATCTTTAGTGCTTTCATTCGTAAAATGTTGAGCTGTAAGTGCTAAAGGGCTGTAAATGTTGAAGGCATGGCTCCTTTCTACTGTGAAATTGTCACAGCGTTTGCTACGCTTTTGCACTGGCATTGTCAATGAACAGAAATGCTGGCAAATTGTAAATATGCCTGTAATTTCTCACTGTTGGAGACGTTATTGTAAGCGCAAGAAAAATGGAATAGGTTAATCTTTCCTTAATGGTAATTATGCTGAAATTCCCTGTGTATATTTCATTATGAAAACTGTAGTATCATGATGTTTTAAGATATATGTAACTATGCGATTCGTTATCGCACCCAGTAATGGATCTGCCCAACACAGAACACCTAGCGTCCAATATGTTAGGGTGCTAGCAGACGACGCTTGCATTCTTGGAGCCCGGAGGAATCCGGGCACAGGATCCGGCTGTTATATACATCCATGGTGATACCAACCCCCTCATGTATACCGCATATGTTGGCTACATTGTAAATTAACCAGTATTTCAAGTCATTAGATTTACGATTTACCTCTCGGGTTCAAAGATGGGCCAATTTTTGATAAATAGTGGTGTTGCTCTGATACAAATTTAGTTTCAGTAAAAGCGTTTTGATTATGCGGTGGTTGGCGGTATGGATTAAATTTGATTCAACTATTCGCTCCTTTGATGTCATTACGACATTAGAGGTACATATACAATAGGGAATTTAGGAATATTGAAAGACGCAAACGGAAAACTTTTCGTTGTTGTTCCTGAAAAGACAAATCTATTTTGATTGTGGTCGTAAAAATGAAAAGATGGCGGAATCTGTTGACGATTGTCCACTTCATGAATGTGTATTTAAAGGAGACGTAAGAAAATTGTCAGCTTTATTGAGGACACACGATGTTGCTAGGAAGGATAAACATGGTATGTGATTCTGAAATAGATGTCTTGACCCTACAGTATTGTCAAGTGATGTTACCCCTTACATGTTTTGTCACATTTTGATTTGATTAACAGGTAAACAGCCGCAAGTTATGTTGTTTTAGCATTGAATTACGGTTTAGATCAACATTAAGTTCTTTTCTTTCGCGCCTGTGAGCAGTTTAGGTTTAGTATGTTTATGCGGTTTAATGAATACCCCTTGACATCTCTCTATGTTGCAGGTAACACCGCGTTACATTTGGCTGTCATGCTGGGAAGAAAAGGTAAATCATACTTATTTGTGCAATAAGTGTCACCAGCTCTGGATTAAATGTGTGGTTAGAAGTAAAGGTGAATTGGAAAGTAAGAGCAGTTTGCTTATACTTCATAAGTGTAAAATACACAACACAGCTTTTTCAAATTTGGTGGAAAGTGTAACTTTTGAGATAGTGATTGTTGATAGAGTGCACAAAAGAGAGAGTTAAAAGTGACAGTTGTAGGATGACAATAGTGCAGTGTACTAGGTTAGCAAAATGATGACATAGAGATAGGATTAAGATTGTGTGTGTGCTAAAATAAAATTTTCCTTACAATTCTTAAATAAGCGCATCCTGTGTAATGTATAAATATCCTGGAGTGCATAATTACTGTTTCAAGGATATGACATTGCCTCGTGGTCTTAGCACCACCCACACAACCCTTCAGTGAAGCTGAATAAATAGCAGCCATGTTCACATGAAAAGAGTAGAATTGGGGGCAAAAGGGAGGTAGGGGAAGGATGTTGTCAACATATGAAAATACAGGAAATGGTTGGTAATCCACAATGTGTATGTGTAAGAGGTGGCTTGCAATGAGTGTCAGGAATAACACTGTAGAAATTAATGAATCCAAATTTGGGTGCAGAAAACACTATAAACAGGAAATACCTTGTGAAAAGTCAGTGGGTGTAAACATTTCCTGGAATTTGTGTCGGTAATTATGTATAAAATTGGTCGCTCTAGAAAAGGGATGAAATATAGTGCAATGGATAGATTTTGAATTTGTGATTATGATTTTGAAAGTTTTATCTGACGGTCAAGCTTAATTTATTTTTGATGTATGAGCAACTTTCGTACGTGTTCTGCAATGGTTTTATTTCACTTATGCTGCAGATATTTAGCCAATAAATATTTATAAATGACTATTATATGTGCTAAAATGATTTATCCTGAACACAGGCTAAATTTGAGTGACACAGGACCCTGTCATCTCAGTCACAGACACACTAACCTAGCATGGACTAAATTTGGCTGTAAGAATTAAGCTTAGTTGTAAAGCACGACACCATGCAGTAATCTGCAGATAATAGAGTTATACGATGTTTTTGCACTGCAACAGTTTCAGCTCCTTGCACTATCCATGAAGCCAAAGTTTTTCTTTAGAAATGCAGTTTTTATACATTAATTTCATTGTAAACACATTAATAAATCATTTTAGCACATATAATAATCGTTTATAAAAAAATATTTATGTGCAAATATCTGCCACACAGGCAAGTAAAACCATTGCAGAACACACACAGAATTTGCTCATAAATCGAAAACGAAGCTTGACTGCCAAATAAAACTTTTATAATTGTAATCAGGGATAAAAAATCTATCCATTGCACTATATTTCATTCATTTTCTCGAGGAGCTGATTTGGTATATAATTACCTTTGTGTCAGCTGGAAGGAGCTGCTGAAATGGTCCAGTGGAAATTCCTGTGCACACAAATTTCAAAGAAACCAAATGGAAAAGGTGTAAAGTACTCCATTCCGTGCTTCGGCTGGAAGAAGGACCATTTTGAAGCTAATAAGGTTTCAGTTTCACATGTTTGCCACACTATTTAGCTGCACTTGGAGTGCCGATGTTGGCAACAGTTGGACAGGAGAGGAGTGGTCCCATGATTCCTCTGTCTCCTCCATTGCACCTTTTGTACCTTGCATCACTTAAGTGGATATTACTGTTGCATGCATGTTATGGACTGGTTTCACCAACTCCAAAATAAAGCGGTTTAACACTGAAGTTAAGAACATTTCTGTTGCATTGAACAGTGTTAAAATTTGAGTTAATTTAACTTCCCGATGCCCCTGAGTTAAAGCATTTAACATTAGTTTAAAGCTGAAAAATGACTTGCAAATCAAGCACTAGATATGGAGTTGTATTTGAAGGGACGAAATGCAGCAATTCCTGAGCGTTCTGGGAGCAATAGACTGCACATGTGAGAATTCAATCTCCTGGAGGCCAAAGGACAGAAACCTATCGCAGTTGCAAGGGTTACTTTTCAGTTGATGTTCAAATAATTATGGACCAATTATAGCTATACTGGTTTCAGCGAAAGAATTGGCCGTGATGTAAACAATGCCTAAAAATGTATCCTTCCGCTTTCTCACTGATTGGAGCAGGAAAAGAAAGGAAAGAAAAAAGCATATCAGAGCACTTTCAGAAGCAGTCAAGTTTGTTCACTGCCTTCTCACTCGTGGGTATCGGCTCTTCTTTTTTGACTTTAACACTGTTAGTGAGCATTGATGAAATGCCAGAGGCATGCAGAGTTACAAATTTAACTCAAAGTAGTAAACTCTGTGTTAAAGTATTTTTAACACCCATTGATGACACCAGCCCTAGGAGTGGTAATTATTGTTCCTAAAATGTATTGTTACAAGTTTAGCAATAAATGAATGCAATATAGTGCTTCATATTTGCAATAAGTGGTGTGAATTGTTTTGGTTGATACCCAATCTTAACCTAAAACACTACATCGCTTTTTGCGATGTAGCATTCTATTGCACTCATTTATTGCACAGTTTATTGAACAATTGACTCTCAGGATATGGTAATTCTACATATAGGAATAATGTTTTGCCATATATGCAAACATTGGCACTCCAAATGCAGCCGTATAGTGCTGTGAGTGCAGCGAACTTCTGAAAGAATGTAATGATCCTCAACTAGTTCTTATTAGTGTGTGTAAGTGAGCATGATACAAGGTCCTTTACAGGATTGGGATGTAATCTTCATTGTGGTGGTGGTTACAGATTGTAACTTCCTGAAATACACATATTTATAAATGTGCTGCACTAAATCAAAATGATCCAATTGGATGAAGCAGGGAATTGTGTACCTTGAACTTTTGCACCTGGTTTCTATGGTGTTTGTATGAACAGGTATTTTCACTGGATCCATTTTCTTCAGACTTTTTAAGGCAATGTATCTGTGAAAATTGAAAAATCCACAGTTTTCTTCTGATTGCTTTGAATTTTTTTCCACACACTCCTCAGAACATAAAGTAAATAGTATTGAAGCCGAAATTGTGAATGCCATAATTATGGACATAATACTGCGTCACATGGCACAATTAAATAATCAGGAAATGTCAAAATCGTTACATGTATAAAGGTACAAAATCTGGAAGGATTAGTTACGGTTAAAATTGTCAAAAGGCACGAAATGTTACAGACAAGTCATTAGGGGCAAGCGTCAGGTAGTCAAGCGAGGCCTGGAAATTCCAGTTTTCCTGGAAATTGCTTAGTGCAGGTGTTGAACAGGAAAACAAGGGATGGCCGCAGAGACTTCTTCGAAACCCGTTGTAGGGGTAATTAAGGGGAAATCTATAGAGAGCGTCATGACACACAGAGACTTGCCTGCCAGAACCTGGAGAGAAAGGGTCGGTGACACACTTGCCTTCCAGAACCTGGAGAGAAAGGGTCGGTGACACACTTGCCTTCCAGAACCTGGAGAGAAAGGGTCGGGGAGACACTTGCTTTCCAGATCGCGAGCGAGTAAGTCAGTTGGACTTACCTTCCGGACCTCGAGTGTGAGGACACACGACAGTTTCGAATAACAATCTTCGGTCTTAGAAAAGACGTAACAAAATTCTAATAGCAATCGGCAAATCTAAAACGTTACTTGGTCATAAATAAAAGTGTTTTAAGGAGAGTTCCGGTTTTTATTGCAAATAAAACTCACCTGAGATTAAGATCCATGCTGAGAAGTCCGGAGCAGAAATCAACTGAGAGCAGCATTCCGCGTAGGATAGCAGAATTCAGGAGCGGGTAATCCCGCATGAGTATACACAAAATTTCAATGTTAAACGCCAAACCATTTTTAAATTATTAATATATTTATTAATAATAAATTACTTTTTGATATGCTCATATGAAATGACCCTCGGACCGTACAGTTTATTGTATCCCTCCAAAATATTTAAAATGAGCTCAGTATACAAATATAAAGAAATTGTCATACCAAAATGGCTTAGATTTAATTAGTTTAAGAGAAAAAAATGTTTTGTATACTGTTTATCAATATTTTAATTTTTTCAGTATGAGTTATGATAAATATTTCATTTCAGCTCAAGTATTTAATATTTTTTAACTAGCACATGACAAATTTTAATACCTTAATCTCTGAAGGTCTCCTGAAAATTTCAAGTTAATAAGTTATAAACTAGGATCCAAGGAGCATTTTGTATAGTGAAAAATGCTGGGGGAAAAAAAAAAAGAACTGAGAAAAGTTGATTTTAAAGCTTAACAACATACTTTTGTACTTTACCTAAACCCAATCAACTTATAATTCCCCAGCACCACCGCTTTCTTCTTGGCCTCAGTAGCAGTTTTTGAGAATTTTAAGCTTGCTTGATTGTTTCTTAATATGAAAGCTTTCCTTTCACCTTCGCATTGTTCACAAAATGTAGAAATTTGTTGTTCCTAGCATAAACTCTACACTATGCACTTTCACAATTATACACAAAAATCATAAAATATCTGCTTGTTACAGCTCTACTGTAGATTAAAAAATCTATTAACTACCTAAACAATGTCTAATATATAACTGGAACACTGAAATAACCTGGCAAGATTACAGAATTACAGAACACTGACAGCATTTCTCTGTTTGGAAGCAAAACCCGTGCAGATTTGTGTCATTTCAGTTCAATATATCGAATTCATTTCAGCACAGCCAACTTACAACTTTTCTGTAGCAAAATTTCCTGCAAGAGACCAAAATCAAAGCCAGTGAAAACGAAAAATGCATTTCAAAGCAGTAGCGACAAAGTTTAGTGAGGAATGCTCGCCCACACTGGGACATTTAAATGCCCTTATGGAGCTTTAAAAATGGCTGATTTGAGAAAACTAAACTGTGCCGTTAAAGTACAAAGTATGTTGTTAGCTAATGCTGGATTTCTGACAATGAAGTCATTAATCCTCTTGCTCTCCAATATTTTTCACTGATGGATGGGGCACTAGAAGTGGCTGGGCATATTTGAAGGTGGTCTCGATCCATTTCCTCTTGCAGATCACATAGAGGACAGAGTGGTGAAGAATATATCCCAATTCTGTTTAAATGTTTTGCCAGACAATCATGTCCTGTAATCAACCTGAAGGTTGCAACTGTTGTTTTTCGAGGATACTCAGGAATCACTGTTTGAATGTTTGGTAGTTCCCATCTTTTATTCTTTGATTTTTCATAGTAATATTTTGCAATAATTTTTTTGAATTCAGAGTTGACTAATCTTTTAGCTGCATAAAATGGTAAATTAACTATAGATTTTTGTACACCGCTGGTACCCTTTTTTGCAAGAAAATCAGGGGTCTTCGTCTAGGGGATATGTGAATGGCAACCACAAGGTACCCAAGCTGAGCAGAACATTACTTCCACTTACTGGTGTTTCACTCCTCACTTTAACTTTCCTATCTGACCTTACCTTGGTCATCTCTTGTTCTCTTCCGACCCCGATGCTATTAGGGTTCCTGAGGGCTAGGGAGTCTTTATTTTTCCAACCTCTCCATTTCTCTAATTTTTCTATAAAACCTTAACCCCTAACATGCTGACCTGTCATGGCATATAATAACGTCTTCTGATTGGTAATCAGAGGATATGGTCGGTGAATTTACTTTGATAACTCTCCCGGTCAGGTCGGTGAGACCCGTAAACCAACGACAGGTGTGGTCCCCCAGACATTCTGGGGGTTGTGAGAGAGCGATGTGACCGCCAAAACATAAAAATATGGTGCTCTCTAAAAAACGGTTACTATTACTGCTATTGCTCTCTTTTTTTATGAAAGTACAAAGTATAAGCATAATAAAAAATGCAAAAAGTAAAAGTAAACATTTTCTACAGTTTTCAGCAAATTTCCCGGATACATTGCCTTAAGTGTATATAGCCCCTTCTTCCAATTGACACGAATTGCTGCAAATGGTTAACTTTGAGGTGAACGAAGCCCTTATGGTCCAAAGTGTTGTAGGCTTTTCAGCAGTCTCAGATTATTAAATTGGTCTCAAGTTTAGAACAGCTCACTTTCCACTTGCCAGCCAGATTCTAAGTCCGAACTTACTTACTGCGCATGCGCCGACAGTAGTTTCACAATCGCCCACTAGATTTCACTGCATGACTAGCAGACTATTTTCACATCTGCCAACATTGCTTTTTACACTACACTAGTTTTCGTTGCCAACACATTAAACACAAATGCACTCACTTGCGTTGTTGCCGCCACAGACATACCACTATCGCGTATGATATTGATTATTACATTTATATTATATATATTTATATATAATACTATATATTATACTTATGTTTATTATTATTTTATTATTTAATGTTATTATATTTATTATATATATATATATATATATATTACATTTATTATATTTATTATTATTATATTTTTATTATGTTTACTATTTATCGTTCTTTTTTTGTTTATTTATTTTATATTATTATTTTTAATGTTATTAGATTTATATTATATATATATATCATCTTTATATTATTTTTATTATTTATCGTTCTTTTTTATTTATTTTATATTATATTATAATATAATGCTAATGGCTTCATTGCCAGATGCAGGGCACTAGAAAACAACATATTATATTATTTTATTGTATTATTATTATTTAATATTATATATATTATTTATATATATAATATTATATTTAATAGTATTATATTATTATATTTATATTATTTTTATTAATTATCGTTCTTTTTTATTTATTTATTTTTTAATTTTCGAGTGGAGAAAAAATCCATTTACGGAGCCCCATGCGCTGGGATGGCACAGATGGGATACTGTAGGCTTTGCCCTAGGGCACATCACATTCCCTGCACAGCATTCGAGTCCTCAGCAGGCCCTCGTCCTACAGGAACTACATGCATGACTCCTCATTAAAGCACAGAGGCGCCAAATCTGACATTGAGTTTTTCAGTTCCAATTCTACCTGTCAAACATTGCCCACACATGGCTTGTGTGTTTAAAAACACCAGCAGTAAGTTTGATGGCACAAATAAATAAGAACTAAAACAAAATACCTGCCAGGAAATTCCCAGCATTTCTCAACGTGAACTACGGCGAGTGAGGGATAGTTTCCTTAAGGGGTATAAAAAATGTATGTATGGACAACGGTGACTAATGTCAGCATCTTCTTCTATAAAGTTGGTAAGCAAAGCCTTTAAAAGTAGTTTTAATAACGCTGCATGGTTTCACCCATGCCTTTCTATGATAATAGCAGATGGCAACAAGTGCCAAGGGTGCCAGCAGGCAAAACACCATGCAGCCCATTCAGAGGTTTTTTCTCTTGGTACTTTGTGGACCCAAATGTGGATTCATCTATTTTCATAATTTTATTCCTGGTGCCAATTTGCCTTGGTTGCATAGCATTCTTGCATTTCTCTAAATAGCACAATTCCTGTCTTTATACAATAGCAACACCACTTTCTCCATCTTCTTTTATCTCGCTTTTGTCCCTACTCAGTTCCTTGTGTGTGAACATAGCCTTATGGTCTGCTAAGGAGCTTTGCTAGAAGGCTGTGTGGGTACCTCTATGACTACAAGTCAACATTGTGTTCTTAAATAGTAATTATGACTCAGGATATTTATACACCTACCCTGGATTTGCTAATGTAAGTAGTTGTTTGTGGCGCTTGTCAGGAGTGTCCATGTTATGTATGGTGGGATGAGATAGCCCTCTCTCTCCCAGTGGCTGTGCATCAGCCAATAGTAGTCACTATCCTTCTGAGGATGCTCGTCGGAATGGTACGCGAAATGCCAGGTGTTTACACATCAAGTCCTGCTTGCCCAGACCAGCGCCACTGATATTTCCTTTTGGGCAGCCCCTGGATGCAATAGACTGCATCGCCAATTCTCTCATTTTTAAAACATTTTAAGTTAAGCTGAGTGTAAAATAGTGACTCAGAATGACCTTAAACATGAACACTTCACTGTTAATAGTGCTTCTATTTTTAATGTTCTAAGATACTTGTTATTACTTTCTCTGCCACGTATGGTAAGTAGAGGAAGTATTGTATTCCACCCAAAAATTCCATGTCGAGATTTCACTGGAAATATATGTTTTGAGACCCCCTGAATCCAAAAAAAGCATTTTTAGAGTGTGTGTGTGTCTGTGTCTGTCTGTGGACAGCAAAACTCAAAAACGAAAATTTGGTTAAGAACCAAAGTTGGTATTTAAGTTGAATGTCTTTCAAGGATGCGACACGATTTTGAAGAAAATAATCCCACCCTAAACTACCCTTTACATGGAAAATTTTGATTTTCTTGAAAATAGCTGTAACAATTTTGATCAAAATGCTGTATGTGTAAGATATTTGTATGACAAATGAAATGTATATTTTGAATTTTCTGGCTATAGCCAATGTAGTCCTGTTTAATCTGGGTGACCTTTGAATAACTCGTAAGCTGTAAGAGATAGACAAAATCTTACTATACAAAAATGTAGATCTCGCTAAAACACAATTTATGTCTGAATAAATTTTTTTGTAGAGTGAATCATTGCGGAGATATTCCTTGTTATTTGTGTGTGAGTTTCGGAAAACAAAACTTTTGTGAAATGGAACATCATTCAGTTTTTATATGTTAAGCATACAAAGAGAACGGGATCGCAAGGTTTAAAACATTTGACTATCGCACAAAGCCTACTGTATTTTAATACTCCCCTTGTACCTACAAGGAAATAAGCAATAAGATAATTTGTACAAATGTTTATCTCAACTAACACGAAGAATATATAGGAATAAGAGTTTGTAAGAATGTTTAGTACAAGAGTAGAGAAAGTCATGTGAGTGCAACACATCAGATTTTAATTTTTAGAATTGTATTGCTTCATTGTTAATAGCTTCAGTTTTTCATAATATAGTTTTACTGCATGTTTGTTTTGTGTATGAGTAAGTATTTTTGAGGTGTGTTGTTAAATTTCGGGTTATGTTTGAAGATTTTATCTTGAGGGAATAGTCTTTATTTGTGTTTTTGGTAGTTGCCAGGTGTGATGGTGTTTATGACCGAGGAAGTATCTAGCATCCTTAAACTTAAGTTAACATAATGCCCCACTGTGCGTTCTAACGTAACAGTTTCATTTTTCAGAATGTGTTCATCTTCTGCTTGCACATGGTGCTCCGGTCAAGGTTAAGAATTTAGCAGGATGGAGTCCCTTGGCAGAGGCCATCAGTTATGGTGACAGACAAACAAGTAAGTAGACCACTTTCCTCACGTAAAGGAAACCTTATGTGCTGGGTGGCACAAAGGAATGTATATCTTGAGTTATCTGTTGAATCCTGTCCGTTCTGAATGGGGATCTCCAAGAGATAGACAGAAATTTACTACTTAGTAAATGCAAACATTGTTAAAGCACATTCTGTATTTCACTGCATAATTGTCACACTTCGTATGTTTTATTCATAAAGCAAAACTACAGTATGACCATTATGTGAAGAATAAATTATTTAAGACTGGCCATGTTGGCTTCCACGATTATACTGACCGGCAGCTAAGTTGGCAGGTGAGATACGATGCGCAGTGGCATTTACTGATGATGTCAACCATGTCCACCAATGACATTCAGTGCGTTGTTGACTCTTGTACAGAGAAAGTTGTGTTTGCCTATTCAAAATTAAAGTGCTTTTTAATAGTGTAGTGATAATGCATGTGTTATAATTAATATATAAATACATAGTACTTAGTGTACATGATGGAAGGAAACAAAAAGAAGCAGTTGGTTTTACACAAACAAGCGAGGGACATAATATTTAAGAGAGAGGCGCCTGCCTGTGGGCCATTATGCAGTTTTGCCAAATGCGGGGAACGTACAGCCGAGGCTTGTGCCGAAGGTCTCAGAAGACAAATATGCAGCTATTTTTAAATAACATAAGCTAAAGCGCATTATGTAACTCTCTGTCTAAATTAACAACAATTTCGAAACTAAAAGCTCCACTTATCTTATTAATATTGCAAGGTGGTATACTGCTGACTAGTTTCAAGTTACTTCCAACTTATTCTCAAAGTTATCCAAACAAGTTACCATAGGTACCGATGCTCAACTTAAAAGATCTATTTGTCACCAACCTCCGAAAACAAAAATTTATAAATGCAATCTATTGGTGGTATTTCAAAATTATAACACGGTTCTTGTTTTTTAAAATGAATATCGTTTCCTAAACCATTTAGGTCCATTTAATTGTTTTAATAATTTGGCTTCTGGACTTATTTCATGATTAAATGGCCAAAAATGATCTGCCACAGCTGATTTATCAATTTATTTATATTTAATATTTCTAAAATGCTATTTTATTCTGTTTCTAAATGATGTTTAGTTTTACCAATATAAATCCTATCACAATCCAAGTAGCTAAATTGATAAATGCCGCATTTTTTATAATTTGGGATTTTATCCTTTTTAGAAAAAAATAGTAAATTTTGTATATTAATATTTATTTATGCCAACAAACTTGCTGTTGGTGTTTTTAAACACACAAGCCGTGTGTGGGCAAAGTTTGAGAGGTAATGCCATTCTGGCAGTTTGTCACAATAGCTCAGTGGTTAGAGCAGCCGCGCGGTAAGCGGAAGGTCTGTGGTTCAAATCCCAGTTGTGGCATTGAATTTTTAAGTTCCAGTTCTACCTCTCAAACTGTGTATATTAAATTTATTTTGAGGTCCTAAAGTTATTCCATATTTAAAAATGTTTGTAAATTTGTTATTAGGCCACGGATGGTAAATAAACTTTTTAAAAATACAGTTATCTTTTATTTTCTTGAGGATAGAAACCTCTTTTACAGCCTTTAGTATTTTTAAAAAGTTTACTTACCATCCGTGGGCTAATAAAAAGCTTACAAACATTTTTAAAGAATATGGAATAACTTTAGTCCCTCAAAATAAATTTAATATACAAAATTTATTAAATTTTTTTTAAAAGGATAAAATTCCAAATAAAAAAACATCTGGCATTTATCAATTTAGCTATATGGATTGTGATAAGGTTTATATTGGTAAAACTAAACATTACTTAGAAACCAGAATAAAAGGGCAGTTTAAAAATATTAAATATAAACAAATTGATGAATCAGCTATGGAAGATCATTTTTGGTCATTTAATCATGATGTTATTTAAATTTATTGTAGGTGAAATTAACCTTCTGAAATCTTAAATATCTGCCAAATAACATTTTATATTCCTAATTAACAGTATTAATGCATTAGATTCACATCTCTCTCTATAGATGATTTTAATATGTACTGCATAGTAAAGCTTTAATCACATTTTTCTCAAAACTAGCTTTTGGCACATATGCCTCTGCTATTCTAAGGGCCTCATATATTAATATACTGAGGATTAATGACTTCATTGTCATAAATCCAGCATTAGCCAACAACATATTAATATACTATACTATACTATACGTATTTTCAAGTGAAAAATGGTTATGTTCTAAATATGGTGGTGTTTTGTGTAATGCTAAAAGTGAATGTTTGTGTTGGCAGTATCCTCGCTGGTGAGGAAACTGAAGCAGCAGGCGAGGGAGCAGATGGAGGAAAGGCGACCAAATCTTGTTTCAGCGCTGAACCAAATGGGAGACTTCTATATGCAGCTCAAATGGGACTTCCAAAGTTGGGGTTTGTAAATTTACTTCAACTATGTTTATTAGCAAGGCTGAGATTTGTATGACCTAAAAGCTTTTGAAATATGCATGCATTTGTGCTGTACAAATTATCAAAATAAGACCTAAAATCCTGACAACATGACCTAAAACTTAAAACAAAGAACGAAAGATGCATTTACTTTTAACAGTTATAGGTTAAATAATTCATCTCTCCCTTAACCGTAATTTTGGCAGAATTGTACTGAACAAGGACATGCAGTTTCACATGGTTGAATTTGAACAATCTTCAGTTTTCAGCAAGTAGAGTCTTAGTTTTGTTTATTCACTGTTTTGGTAATTACAATAATTACATAGTTTAAGGGGAGGCATTTGTGCAAATGACTAAAGTCCACAATGATGTGAACATTTGTGTGCCAAAGCATATATAGTAGGTCTACCAAATTCCACTTTTCTGTGTAAGATAGTTTTTGCAACAAAAAAAAAAAAAAATTGGGTTTTTGCTGCTGTTTTAGTGTAGCATAAGAAGTGCTTTGTATAAAATATTTATTATAAATTATAAATAAAGTAAGATTTTGATATGTTTCTTTTGACTATGTCTATAAAGCCTGGTATTTTTATTTAGTTATGTGAAATACTTTTGGAGAAAAAAGTTATTGAATACATCTCAAATTATTAATTTTCAAAATAAAAATTCAGTAACAATTAAACTGCTCTATCTAGAGCATTTAAAATACCAGGTTTTTATGAAGCAACTATCTAAGAATGTGCAAAATTTCAAAGTAATCTGTTAAGAATTGCACTAGGAGTATTTTGAAGATTAAAATGTATAAAAAAATCGAAAGTGAAGAAAAATGACTAAAGTTTTAAGTATATGACAACATTTTAATTTAAAAGGTGAGTCAATTAATAACACTAAACAACACTTACATTTATAATTTCCCGAAATGCGTTTTGGAGGTTAACTTTCCTCCATTATCAACCGGACAATGACTAGGTTTCTATGGTGCGGATGGCGATGCTTCTTCTGGTTTCCTTTGGTGACGGTTCAAGGAGCTTGCTGAAAATATCTTTCTGGGGAATGTCGAAATTAAATAGTCTGTTTCTAAAGTAACAACAAATTAGAAACTAAAAACTTCACTTATCTCTGTTTCTATTTTTTAAAATAAAGATTTGTTCCCATGTGGAAAGTTCTTGTTTTCTGGTTATGTGTTTGAGAAGTTTCTGTTCTGACTTTATGTCGTGATCTTTTGTACAAAAGTGAAAGGCAACTGCTGATTTTTCCAATTGTTTGCTCTTGATGTTCCTAACATGTTCCTTGGATCTAATTTCTAAATTTCTTTTGTTTTTTCCTATGTATATTTCATTACAATCACTACATTCAATTTGGTATATGCCAGATTTTTTGTTAGGTGGAATAGCATCTTTGATGTTTGAAAGTAGCAGGTTTTTTATGGAGTAATGGTTTACTGCTGCTAGCTGAATGTTGTATTCCTTGAACACTTATTTAAATTTATCAAAGGCCCATGGATGATATGTGAATTTTTTGAATGTCATTTTTGTTTCTGCTGCTGTGAGAGTTGTAGTTTCTTTTAGTAATTTTTTCTTTTCTGCTCGTTTTACTTTTTTTATCTATATATTCTTTGGGGAAGCCATTTTTTGTGCTATTTCAATTATTTTGTAATATTCTGTTTTGTATTCTTCTGCTGGAAGAGAACATATTTACTGCTTTAGAATTCCCTTGGGCCATATGAAGGTCCTTCAGATAACTGTTTAGCTTCTTGTTCTTTAAGTTTTGCAATTCATAATTGTTTTTTTGCTGATTTGAATGTATTTAATGTATTTAGTGCACTCAGCTTTAATCTTCACTTATCCCTAACATTAATAATAATTCTTTGCTGATTGTACTTCCTTTACTAGTTGACTCTTTACATAACCATATTGAATCCACTAAAGGGCGCTGCAAGGGGATAATGAATGCATTCAGGAGCCATGCCCACCTGTACATGGGAATTGAAATCAAGATGTAGCAGCCCTTTAAATGGTGATTATGGCATACACAACAGTAGATTCCAAAAGTATAAAGCAAAATGTAATTTTAAGGCAAAACCAAAAAATTCTATTTCTTATCATTTTGGCCCAAAGTTCACCACCTCCCCTTAAAAATTTAGTTACATTATTTATATTGCACACTATTTGCGTGTCACATTTGTTTTGTGTGTGAAATTCTTATGTTGTACAGAGGATGTTTTATTAGGTTTATTCAACCTCTCTTTAAAAAGTTGAACATTTATGGTAGTCATTTTTGATAGAAGTGAATTACCTTCTACCTTGTAATCTAATCCAATCAATTAAGGAGTGTCGACGTAATGCCATATGCACCCGGACCACGCTGATCTATTGTGCTCTCCTTCATTTCCCAGTCTCCTGGAATACCTATATCCCCAGTAAAGGTAGCAAGTCCTTTAACGGAGACTTCTTCAAGCTCATGCAGTTGTATGAACACTTTCTCAACTACCTTGTAATACGGCATATTGACTGTTTCTACTACATGTGTTATGTATATCTAAATCCCTCTTCCATTGTGGAAATCCCAATTCTCTTCCATTTGCGCCAACACATAAATATATAAATTAACAGCAGTTGGAATTTCTGATTCTATAAATAAAGGTTCCAGTGTTTGAGCTTCTTTGAAGTTGTTATAATTCTTTTTTTGTGAATCCTTAATACTTCTGTTGTTCTAGGACTACTGCCCCATAGTAGTGTAACAGTGTACGTTGGGTGCCACTCTTGTGACAGTCTCTTTTCTGTCACCTGAAATACTCGGTAGCTCATCCGGTGCAGTAGCTGCCTCTGCGCTGTACGCCACTATGTTGATTTTGTTTGGGATTAGGTACCGGGATTTAGGTAGGCATGAGTGGGATATTTCTCAGGCGCGAGGTTAGATGATAAATACAGCACAGACGTTTTCTGATTTTATTCTCCACCACGTCATTGCCTCGAAGTACAGCCTGAGTGAGTTTCTGGTATTGCGTTTTAAGATCCCTATTTACTTCACCTTACGCTAATCTCTGTCGCCTTTCACACATCGACGTTTTTGGCGCGAAACTATACATATTCGCGATACAGGTTCACCCCGGTAGCAGTGTCGCAACAGACAGCTCCGTTCTCTCCTATTTTTCTTATTTATGTATCTCACCCCCGCACTTTCTCTCTAGTCCCGTTATGGGGGAGGGGTGTATTTTCCCCAGCTGTGTCCTTGGACTTTAGGCAAAACGTCCCTCGGCGTGAGATGACAAAAGATGTTTGTCCTCTGGCCTTTAGAAATGTGCTCAGGTCAACATACTTTCAAGAGGCACCTTCTTTACACAATTAATAATACAAAATTATACTTATACCTAAGAGACTTATATTTGCATTCTGATCCTAAAATTACAAATATATATACATACATAGAAGTTCCCGTCTCAGTAGTATTCCATATCTAAATATAGATACAAGGAATGAAAAATAGGTCATTGGAAGGAAATCTTTTGGTAGTGCTCTTTTTATGTTAGCTAAGAGAAATACAATACGTGATAACTTATTACATTCCAAATCAGTATGTGGGTTCCAAGATAGCTGTTCATCGGTTACGATACCAGGAAGTTTCACACACTCACACTCACAGTGGAGTTCCGTTAAACTGAACTAATTGGGACTGGAGTCTGGATTACAACATTTTTGATTAATCAGAAAGTATCTTCTACAATGCAGTATGTAATTTGAAGTGTCCATTCTGTAGCAGTTACATAAATAAAATAAAATTGGAGAAATAGAATGCATAAGAACTTCCTTGTCCATTCATAAACACCTTCCAAAAAGCTGTTATTTTAAGCGACTCAAGATCAGCCATTCAGGCCTCCCATTCCCATCAAACAACAAAATATTAGAAATTCTACACACACTTAACATTTTACAAAGCCGAAAAAAAAAGAAACGAAATTTGTTTTCAATGATCTCGGCCCATTGTGGCATTATTGGAAATGAAAATGCTGACTTCTTGGAACAAATATAAAACAAATGAATTCAACTAAAATTTCTTACAATACATCAAAATTATACAGGGTGGAAGTGAAATAATACACCAGACTTTAGCAGCAAATTTCTCTTATTGTGAGTAACAATAAAGTCTAGTACCAAGAGGTTGAAAAGGTTATAGTTTTATAGAAAAAAATATTTTTATCAAAAAAATTTATCATCACCTGGCTGAATTATTATTGATTAAAGGTTCTTGATTTATAGCTATATTCATATAGAATTGGTCTGCGGTTCAAGTCCCTGCTGTGGCATTAAATTTTTAAGTTCCAGTTCTACCTCTCAAACTACCTTACTATTTATTGTGAACATGAAAATTGTGTTAGGTACCTACGATTCAGTAAACAAAATGAATAAACTTGCATGTATGTTCAGCAAGTAGACATGGACTTAACGTGTATTCATTTCAAGTGAATTTATGTATTTCTGACTGATTAGAGCATATTTAAAATTTCTTTGATAATGTTTCTATCATATTTGTGACTTCCTAATGGCGATGGAAGTTAATTTTGCACGGCGTTTAAAACAAGAATCCAATTCCAACTGAGGTCGTTATCTTATCATGCCAAGAGCCCCTCAAATAGAACAGGCCAGATTTTCAGTCCTTTAAATGTACCAAATAAAATCTTTGTAATTATGCGGAAATGTAAGATTTGAGGTAATGTTTTCATATGGGGCAATCAGCCATAACCTTACTTTTTTGTATAATTTTCTGGTTTCTGGTGCAGCGCAACAAAACATCTGAATTCAATACATGGCTAACATTACTTAAATAGTTTTTATAGAGCATTAGAATAGTTCATTGATATGCCGGTATAAGCCGAGTACCTGAATAAGCAGGTTGTGCCACGTTGCCACACATTCTCACCTTTAAACGCGATTATCTAGTTAACGGCGCATTTAATTTTAAAAAGTTATTGGAATTTTTTTTAGTTTACATGCACCGTCTCACCTCCTTCAGCCTGGCGGATTATTTCACATCCATCCTGTATATGAATTCAGAAATCCATACACATTAGCAACCTAGTTATCATGAAAAAAAGGACAAATAAATGATGGAAAACACTCTTGGGAAATATTGTCATACCAGGATATCCAAGAGGCTCAGTTGGGCCCTGACTGTGTGGCTGCACATTGGCCAGATGTTTCGTATCATCTGGTGCACAGCATGCTTTTCCACTCACTGAGGCTACCAATATTATCAGTAGTGCTTATAATGAGCATTAGCAAGTTTTCATTGTTGTCAACCAAAACATGGAGAGTTAACCTTTCATCTTATATTGACATTTGCAAAATAAATTGATTACAAGGATCATAGCTGTATATCACTTTTTTGTACCAGTCATTTTGGAATACCTTGTATTAGCTAAGTTTTATGGGTAGCAGAAGTTTTTGGATAAACATGCAATTTATTGATAAGTTTTAATTGTATTACAGTTCCATTGGTATCAAGGATACTACCTTCGGATATATGTCGAATACACAAGCGAGGCTCTTCGATACGTCTGGATACCACCTTAGTTGACTTTAACGACATGCGCTGGGAGCGAGGGGATATCTCCTTCATCTTTAACGGGGATCACAAACCTAACCAGTCACTTGTTGTCCTTGACAACAAAGCAGAGCTTTATCAACGTGTCCGTTATGAGGTATTGTGCCATAACATTCTTGGAAATTGAGACTAACTAGTAGCCTTATTTATTATTGATTGAGTGATTGATTGATTGATTCATTCATTATGTGATAGCCAGGAACAGATATTACTTTTCCTACTCAGGAAAAAAAGTGTGAACAGGTGATTTTCAAATTGCTGTATATATTTATACATTTTAATTAAATTCCTATTTGTTAAAAGTGTGTTTGGTCAAAATGAGGCTATTAGGAATAATTTTTTTTTATCCATAATTCCATATGTATATTTTGCCTTGTGATTTACAACAGTGCTTGGTATTTATAGAAGTATTTTGAAAATTATACGCCCTTTTTTTTTTTTTTTTTTGGAAAAAATTAAATCAAAATTTCAATTTGTATTTTGAATAAGTTTCTTAATTAGAACCTATGTTATGTTGTATATCATGGAGAGAGCCCGTCCATCTGGGTGGCTCAGTTGGTTAGATGCTAGCCTACTGATCCCAAGGTTGCGGGTTCAAATCTGGCCCAGATTGATGGTTTTTAAGTGTGCTTAGAAACGACAGCTCCATGTCAGTAGATTTACTGGCATGTAAAAGAATTCCCGCAGGACGAAATTCCGGCACACCAGTGACACTGATGTGATCCTGGCAAGTGACAGCATCGTTAAACAACAAAATAATTTGTAATTATTTTGGAGAGAGCATAAAAATGCTGTAAAATGAAACCCTTTCCAGCTCTAACACAATTAGGACAGCTCCTAGAGGGATTTGAAAAATGCCTGTTCACACTTTTTTGACTAGTTTTTGTAATTTTGGACAGGCATATTTCAGAAACAATTTGACATAAAAAATTGAAGTTTGGTATTTTCCTGGGTCTCTAGCAAAGTCTAAAATGGTGAGGTAAATTGGGTGTGTTGATTTCACATGGACTCTCCTATCCCACCCTCCAGTACTGCACCCCACTCATGATGCCTGTAGTGTGTGGAGGTGGGGGATGCAGCAGCTAGGCAGTAAGTCTTGGCCTGCGAAGGGCTGTTGCACTAGGGGTTATATTTATTTTATTTGTTACGTTCTTCCTGCATTCATTTTTATATTATCATTCTAGGTTTCAAAATTCAGTGAAATAAAGGGGACTTTATAGCTTATTCACACAATATTTAAGATATACATTTCATCTTTAATGTTGATATATTAAACGTACAAAATTTTAATCATGCTTGAATTAACATAACTTGTGTATTCTGACAGTTCTCTCAGCATGCATTATGTCCATGGTAGAGGTGTGGCAGAGCCATCTGTTGTCATGACAGTCAGGTGCAACCTCGAAGTAGCCAATAGACTTAGAGGTCGTACAATCGCAGGATTGCATGGCCACGAGGTCTGTTGGTTACCTCAAGCTTAAACCTCATTGTCATGACAACAGACAGCTCTAAAAATAAAAAATCTTCTGGAAATCTTTATGTTGCATCCACAGAGGGATGGAGTCACATGCAGACCTTTTTCTACAAATGTTTTTTACTCTCTCTACTACATGTAGTACCCAAAAATTTGATATCAAAATTTCACTAGAAATAGATGTTTTGGGATTCCCTAAATCTAAAAGAGCATTTTTATAAAAAGTTCTCTATGTGTGTGCATGTATGAGAATGGCATAACTCACAAGGGACACCTTTGACCTTGAACGCTCAGAAACTCATGAAAACGGGCTTGGAATAACAATCAGTCATAAACAAAACAGTGGCCTGTGTCATTTCCATGCAAAACGTTGCATTCTACTCCAGTGACATTATAATAGAGAGAAACAAAGTAACAAGATATCAATACCATAGGAGGGAAATTATTTATAATTCAATGACGTCAGTGTATCATTACATTTTCAATCAACAGTGCCAAAAACCCTCTGCTTAAATTATTTATAATACCGCAAAATACACATACTACACATGTGATAGTGCTCACATTAGTCCTCAAAGTGCAGATGCGGAATTTTGATGAAGTGGTTAAAACAAAGTGGAAGAGAACAATGTGCACACCTCATTAAAGCTGCATTATCACAGTCCATATCACTTTCTCACACATGCAGTCCAGTATCAAAACCCACACTAATTATATTTGCAAATGATGATATGGGTATGTCAATGTGATATCATTATTTATCATATATTTTCATACACCATACTGGACTGCGTGAATGAGAAACATCGGCACCACATGGAGAGCACAGCATGATTATGTATAGAAAGAAGATTGGATAGCACCTGGAATGTTGAGCACATATTATTTGTATTTGTATGCAAAACAACAGTAAAATATTGAATCTACTTTCAAAGGATAGAATATGCAATTATATATCAGTCTAAATATTTGCATTAACAAAAGAAACATACCTGTGAAATATTGATGCTTATTCTGATGGGAAAATGCTGCTGATACCCCTATTGCTCTTCTTACTGATTCATACAGCACGTGAAGTCCTATCAATTACCTTAGAGACTGGAATAAGAGGTCCCTGACCAATTTCTCCTCTTCGAAATATTCTCTTGCAGAGCCTATTATTTCCCGCTCATCTCCTTTAATTGGCATACCTTTACCAAACAGTTTTATTCGGTTTGCGAGTATGCTCAATTTTTTGTTTGGCAGCTCTTATTTTTGCCACTGTCTTTCAACATTGTTAAATACACATTAAAAGCATTAGCACAATTGCAAAAGCTTGCAACACACTCACAGATACACAGACTCAGACATATGTAAACACAAGGCAAATAACCATCTATATAGAATAATGCAAACAAACTTCTCATCACACAGGCAATCTCTTAAGTGATGCAACCATTGCAAGCTCGGGCTGCAGCACTATTTGTTTATATGCAGCGATAACGGAACATAACAAAGCATCTAAAGTAAGAACAAATTAGAAACTAAAAGCTTCACTTATCTTAGTAATATTCCAAGTTGTTTGGTGCTAACACGTTTCACTTGAAACAAGAGTCTAAAGTAACTTGAAACGTATTAGCACCAAACAACTTGGAATATTACTAAGATAAGTGAAGCTTTTAGTTTCTAATTTGTTCTTACTTTAGATTCTTGTTGCTTCACTGTTAATAGCTTCATTATATAACAAAAGCAGTTTATGTTGCTGCTGGGTTCCTCGTGAGCCACATGCTAACCACGTGTTACTTATTGGCAACAGGGTTCTTGTGTGTACTGTTTCAATGGAAATGTTTTAGCTCTAATTGGTCCTTTTTGTTGCTATGACTACCGCTAAGACACGTTCATCCCCTCCCGTTTATTTATGCTTTTCCGCCATGTGCTTAACATCTGTCAATCCCCTTCTTAATTGGCACCGAGTATAGATGGGCTCAAGGGGTTTGAAAACATGCATTTTCAGCAAAATATTGATATTGAATTTTTGGGTGGATACACTAGGTTTTCTTACCTACTGGTTACGGAAAGTAAAAACCAAACATTACGCAGTATGGAAAGAAACAGAAACTTACTCTTTATAACATAAATTAAGGGTAGCATCCAACAAAAGCTTTATTGTGAAAAAGAATTCTGTAATTTGTTTTATTTATGCCAACAAACTTACTGTTGGAGTTTTTAAACACACGAGTTGTGTGTGGGCAAAGTTTGAGAGGTAGAACTGGAACTTAAAAATTCAATGCCACAGCTGGGATTTGAACCACAGACCTTCTGCTTACCGGGAAATAAATAATAGTTACCATCTGAAGGTTATTTAATCCTGGGATATAAAGTACTTACAATAGTAAGTCACCATTGGGGTAATTTGTCTCTGATGTGAGACTGCCTTTGTGGTTTACCAGGAGAAATACGAACTGGTTTGAGAATTTAATGCCATTCTGGCAGTTTGTCACAATAGTTCAGTGGTTAGAGCAGCCGCCTGGTAAGCGGAAGGTCTGTGGTTCAAATCCCAGTTGTGGCATTGAATTTTTAAGTTCCAGTTCTGCCTCTCAAGAATTCTGTAATTTGTTTTATTTATTCATTAACAAATTATAGATAAATGAAATAAAATTTGCTTTCAGGAAACAGAGGCTGAAATAGAAGATGAAGTAGACATTCTGATGAGCAGTGACATAATGGCTGCACAGATGTCTACCAAATCTATCACCTTCACGAGGGCGCAGACTGGCTGGATATTCCGCGAGGATAGAAAAGTAAGATGTTTGCTTATAGTGTTATATAGAATAATAATCAGTATTTTCATCTGTCTTTGTTGACAATACTCACTTCTGGTGTTCATTATAGCCAATGACTATGTTGATTTCCTTTCCTGCTGTAGCTTCTAACCTGTGCATAATTTTCTATAAGAAACCCATTAAATCTTATTGTTTTTCCTGATTTCTACTGTTCCTGCCTCACACATTCGTGGACAATGACTAGTTGGTCCTTTCTTTATATGGTTTTAATTTGCTTTTACAGTATCTTTTTGTCAACTTGCCATTTAAATTCTGTAGCTCATATGTGTGATCGGCCAGCTGTTTTGTTATAACCAGAGGTCCAGTGTACGGTAGCTCCATTTTTCCAGCTCTTTTTTCAGATGCCTTGGATGCTTTGTGCCTTCTTAGGAGCACCTTTTCTCCGATTTGTGGGGACCATTTCCTGATGTACCCTTTCACTTTATTTCTTCCTCCTTCAGCTTTTTGCTGCAGTCTCCTAAATGCCAGTTGACATTTCTCCTTTTCTGTTAATTCCCTTTGGGCAGCCATTGTGGTGTTGATGTCAATTGTCAACCGCTTAGGTTTTGTGTTGGTCATCAATTCAATTGGGGCGAACTTAGTCGTGGGGTTCACTGAATTGTTGATCACCTCCTCTATGTAGCTCATTTTTCGGTCCAGGAAGTGGGTCTCTGTGGCAAAATAGGCGGAAATATATAGAGATATCC
Source organism: Tenodera sinensis (assembly GCA_030765045.1). Taxonomy (NCBI): domain Eukaryota; kingdom Metazoa; phylum Arthropoda; class Insecta; order Mantodea; family Mantidae; genus Tenodera; species Tenodera sinensis. The sequence goes on from CM060970.1 coordinate 132,703,061, forward strand.
CTCATCGTCCTTTCTGTTAGATTTCCTTGAGGGTAATATGCCAAAGAATAATACAACTTTATATACGTATTTAGGCTTTCACGGCCGGTGTCTTGACTATTCCAAATGTTTAGTTCTTCCGGGCTTGTAGGCCGTGGTCTAGAAGGCATGGTACAGGTCGCGCGTTACTTCTTGACGAATGAAAATTTTATATGAAAGGTTGAATGCGAGTCTCTACTCAGCTTTTGCGGGAACGAGAGAGAGGAGGTACAGTCTGCAGTGAGATGACGCGCATGCTTCCGAGCTGAAGTAGTACAACACTACAAATCAATTTATGACACTTGCAGTAATATCAGCCACACGTATTATACACTATACCTCTATAATTGTTTCCACTTAACTTTCTTGCATTTATTCTATTCCCAACATCTCTCCCTCGTCTGAATTGCTATTTTCGTTGCATGCATGCATACATCCGTACCGCACAAAACTTTTGCAGTCGACTGTATACACAAACGCGACAGAGGAAAACGAGGTGTCTTATCGTAGCATAAACATTTGCTGACCTGTTTATTAAGGGTAGGCTCACTCATTGGATTTCTGCTCAAGGTCATTCGTCAAGAACAAACGCGCAACCTATAGATACCAACGCTTCTCCAAGTACTGCGCTTGGCATCATCAGGGTCTGCACTGGTCAGAGTTTGAATGTGGAAGCAGAGAAGTAGTGGAAGTATGACCGTTAACGTCCGTTACGCTTATTTATATGGGTGGGGATGGGCAGGGCATTGTTGCGCTGGCTACGCTAGTGATTGGCCAGTTGTAGTTGGGGTTTTATTACAACTGTTGTGTGTGTCTGAAAGTTTATCTAAAACCGGTATCCATGCTTTATGTACACATAGTATTTCTTCTTTGCGATTGAAGTTGTCTTTGTTTGTACATTTCTATGGCTTCCCTTTGCAGTCGGGCATAGTAGTTAACTGTAGAAGACAGGACTCGGGTTTAAGGTCACTTTAAGGTTGCCCACCCCCAGCCATATAAATAACCGTAACGGACGTTAATGGTCATTACTTCCACTACTTCTCTGCTTCCACATTCAAACTCTGACCAGTGCGGACGGAGGATCGTGTTACCCTGATGATGCCAAGCGCAGTACTTGGCAAAACGTTGGTATCTACCATGCCTTCTAGATCGCGGCCTACAAGCCCGGAAGAACTAAACATTTCAAATAGTCAATACAACCTTATGTTTGAGAGGTAGAACTGGAACTTAAAAATTCAATGCCACAGCTGGGATTTGAACCACAGACCCTCCGCTTACTAGGCGGGTGCTCTAACCATTAAGCTACTGTGACAACCTGCCAGAATAACATTGAATTCTCAAACCAGTTCGTATTTTTCCCAGTAAACCACAGGGGCAGTCTCACATCAGAGACAATTATCCCAATGGTGACTTACTATTGCAAGTACTATTTTACCTATTTATAATGCCTTTTTTCCTGCCTATTTTACCTATTTATAATGTCTCTTTTTCCTGCCTATTTTAGTGATTTATAATTCCTAAACTTCCTGTCTCTGCTGATAACTTATTGTGGCTGCGACTGCACTTCAAAGGAGGCTCAAGGTCAGCTACCTCACACCACTAAGTTGCTATGCAACATATGACAATAGCGTTTAAGAAGAAACACTGTTTCCAGACAGTTCGATTGCAGTACTTGCTTGTGAGAAACTTTGCAAAACATTAATTTTCAGAAGGAATGCCAGTTCTTGACTATATAGGTGAGATGGCATGAGCAGTTTTGGTGTCAGTTTGTGAGTGAGTACAATCGTCAGAGTAAGCTGCATACATTGAACATATACAGTACTGGAATTATTATTTAGTTATCGGGATGATAATGTAAATGTTCAAAATGTGCTCCATTGTTCATAACAATCATGCTGATTTTGAAACATATTCTAGAACATAGGTTGCTTCAAAGTCCTGAAAAACAAGACGATCTTCTGACATAATGCAGGCACAGTTAGGGGTGGATCTGGACAGCTGAAAACTTTCTCTTTAAACACTCGCCACACGTAAGCATCAGGTTGTGTCAGATCAGGGGAACTCAGTCCAATGGGAAATGATTCATCCTGGAAAGGTTTGTTCCCTTGTCTTGTTGGAGCCATTGTGTATTCATCTGAATGTTTCTGGTACAATTAAACCATAGATCCTGACCACCACGTTCCTATAACGTTCCTGGTCAACTATAAAAGGTGCACCATCAACTGAATGAAACACAGACCAAGCACACTGTTTCCTGACACTGCACACCAGAATGTCTCACACACACACTACGTAGCAGTTCCTGGATGGTAACACCTGGTCTGTCAAAACCAAGAAAGCGAGTTATTTGGCAACTGATAAACCCCTCCAGGTGAATGTGACTTTTGTCGGAGAACCACATGTTGAGCAAGAAATCTAGACCCTCGTACACTATGCCCAAAAATCGTGCACAAAATTCCATCCTGAGATGCCTATCTTGCTCTGTCAATTGTTGCCCAACCCGTATTTGGTACAGAGATCCAGATATGTATGTAAATAATTGTCGAAGTGATGTATTACAGGTGTTTAATTTCATGGCTGTTGTTGAAGATTTTGCTTCGGCAACTGCAACATCTGATTGAGGTCACATCCATGATTTTCATATGCGTAAACAGTTACTGACCTACCAGACCTTCTCTTCCATTGAAACCAACACTCTAACCATGCAACAAAATTGTGTAACAATAGACGGCATAACTGTATTGCTTGGTACTGGCTAATTATGGCATTCATGATATAGTTCTGCCACTAACTTTAAACTCGGCCTGCCTTGATAACCATTTCCATACGAGCGAATATAATACTCCTTAATGGACACTTTTTCCTCTGTCGCAAGACCCATTGTCACTTCCAACTGAGACAGAATATTGACTAATAGAAAATTGTTCATGTAAATATTTTTATAAGAGTATGTAAATTTTTAATTTATATAATTTGGATGTATTAGGAACTTATTTCTTTTTTATAATCAACATCCAATCTCTTGTCGTCACTTTGAGTTCGACCAATGAGAACTGTTGCGCGGATGAATACAAAAGAATGGCGGTGTTGCGTCATAGGACGCTCAGAGACTACTTTCATTAGCGTCTGTGACTTCAAAATGTAAAGACGTATAATTGTTGATGGCGTGTGAAAATGTGAATTACACAAACTTTTAACCGGCATGGACGCTATCCAATTTTAAAAGTTATTTACCAAGTGAAATAGTGATGTAAAGTGTAGATGAACGAATAAATGTGTTTATAACAAAAGTACGTTGATTTATGCATTCCATTCCACGACCACATCCCCTGCAGATAGGAATCGCGCCTACTCCAACAAACTTTACACCATTTAGCAAAAACAGTGCTCCATTTGCTACCATATTCACGCTAATATGTGATAAACATCATTTAAATAAACCCCCGCCACAAATGGCTTGCCCGACGTGGGGCGCGAATTTGGAGTGGAATGCAAAATTGAGAGTGCGAAGTGCTAACACCAAAAGAACGCTATCTTATCGTGAAGGAGAAAGACGCCATTAGACCATCGTCTGATATCAACAAAACATCGATACACGGAGAATCAACGAGGGAAAAACACCGGAGATCATCTAGCGAAGCCAACTACCCAGGAGACGTAAATAACCGGACGAAGAACCAGCAGAAAAGAAAGTAGGATCGAAATTTTTTGTATCTTTATCTTATTCCCATTAGTTAATGATACTTAGAAGTGGAAAAGTAGTGGGACTTTTAACCAAAAGTGAATTAGATAAAGGAATTATAATGTCGCGAAAAGAGATAGAAACAGGAGTGGGGGAAGGGGCAGATAGGCCTAGTTATCAGGAAGGATTAGAAGGTGAACCGGCGGAAATAAGCAAAGATCAAAGGTTAATGATGATGATATTTGAAAGACTAGAACAGAATATGAAGGAAATAGGTCAGAAACTGGAACAAAACAAGGTAGAATTAGGTCAGAAAATGGAGCAAAATAATGCAGAATTAAAACAGGACATAGAACAAAGTTTAGGTCAGAAAATGAAACAAAATAACATGGAATTGAAACAGGATATAGAACAAAGTTTAGGTCAGAGTATAGGCCAGAAACTAGAACAAAATAAGATAGAATTAAAACAGGATATAGAACAAAGTTTAGGTCAGAAAATGGAGGAAGTGAGAAAAGACTTAGAACAGAAAATGGAATTAGGTAGACAGAACTTGGAACAGCAAATGGAATTAGGTAGACAGAACCTAGAACAGAAAATAGAATTAGGGAGACAGGAGTGTAAAGAAAATATGAAAGTAATGGAAACTAATTTAAAATTAGTACATAAAAACTTAAATGAAACAAAGGAAGCCTTAGAAGCTAGGATAGAAATTGTAGGAGATAGGATGGGAAAGATAGAATCAGAGATGAGAGAGAGTAAAATTGTGTTAGAAGAAGAAATTGCTAGATGTAGGGATGAAATAACAGAAAGTAATACAAGTGTAGACTGTAAGATAACAAATGTAAAAGCAGAAATAACTGAGGAATTAAGGAAAGAGATTGAGGTTGTAAAGAAAGACATTATTAATGAAACTGTAGAACAAATAGTAATCCCTAAAATTAAGACAATGAATGATGTGATGCTTTCACAACAGGATGCTATAAATGATATGAAACAAAGCCACTTAGAAATAAAGAATGATTTAAAATCAATTTGTGAAGAAATGAAAAAAGGGAAAGAAAATTTGGCTAATGTAAATGATGTTGTGAAGGCATTACAAAGACAAGATGATTTAGATGTAAGTAATGTACAAGATGAGAGTTACTTGAGTAATGTACAAAATGTTGACTCACCATACAGAGAAAGAGGTTCACAACCAAACAATGACACAACACATAACACATGTTACACTAACAGCATATTACATGAAATCACACCACCTACATTTGACGAGGAGAAGGGAGACGATCCAAAACTTTTTGTTAAAGAGATGGAAGAATACTTTAAAGTGAAAAGGATACCAAGCGAGCTTAGGATGATGATAGTAAAGAAAAGCTTAAAAAACAAGGCATTAGAATGGCTCAGGTTAACACTAGCTGGTCACGAGTCTTATAGCTCATTCAGAAATTTATTCCTATCAAGGTATTGGGGCCCAGCTAAACAAAACCAAACTAGGGTAGAGCTAGCGACAGGTAGATACGATCCAGCCAAAGGATTGTCATTAGTCGACTATTTCATGAAAGTAGCCAACAAAGGAAAGCTATTAGACCCTAACTTGTCGGAGGCAGAACTAATTGCCAGCATAACGAGACATTTCCCAGACACAGTGAGAACAGGATTAATTGTTGCAAGGCCGGTAGATTTTGCAGATATGATAGAACTGCTGACAGCCTTCGAAACACAAAATGGTCGACCTAATGAACATAGACATAGGAACGGTCACCCAAACTCACCCATCCTAAACCGAAACACGGCTACGAACAACCAAAGCGAAGGAGAACATACAAATACTAGGAGTACCCATGAAAGGGGGAGAGGGGCACACCATTTCCCACAACCACATAATCATGGCGAGAGGATGGAGAACACAAGACAGCGGTACCACGACACAATACCGAGGGGTGAATCGAGGTACAAAACATATACATATGATCGTGGAAGACCAGGAGACCATACCCATCAAGTGAATCACATGCGATTCAGTAGGGAGCACTTGAACAACCACAGACCGTCACATGACAGAGGTTCACGCCAAAGGGGCAGAGACCAATGGTACACTGACAACACAAGACAGCAGGAAGTAGAAGAAGATGTGCCAAATAGGGCAGATACCGTACAGGATACAGAAACAACAACCACCACCAACACTCAGGGAAATTACAACAACTAAGTTCGTCCCAACTGGCTGGATGACAAACAACAATATCTCAGCAACTTGCAATTGACATCGACACCATGATGGCTACACGAAGAGAGAGATGGAACTATTGTATACTGGACCACTGGTCATAACAAAACAGCTGGGTGACCACACATATGAGCTACAGAATACAAATGGCAAGTTGGTAGGAAGATACCATAAAAACAAATTGAAACCATACAAAGAAAGGACCAAATAGTCTTTGTCAACAAATGTGTAAGGCAGGAATAATAGAGATGAAAGAAGATAACAATTTTGATGGGTTACTTATAGGAAATTACGTTCAGAATAGGATTACAACAGGGAAGAAAATCAACATAGTCATTGGCTATATCGACCACAAAGAGCATTGTCAACAGAGACAGATGAGGACACTGATTGTCATTAAATAAATGAATCATAGCGACGGAAGATAATATGTTTTTGACATAAGGATGTCAGGGACAAAAATAAAAATGAATTAATTATGATGAAAAAGATATAATATTTCGACACAAAGATGTCGAGGGTAAATGGAGAAGAAAAATAATACAATTACAGAATAATTGTAAGTATAGAAGTTTTCTCTTATAAAAATAAGAGACAAAGAAATGACAATTAGTGGAGTGAGGAAAACCATGACCAGAAAAACAATGCCCATGAATTGAGATGAATATAGCCAATGCTAAGCTCGAAGAAATGTTGAACCAAACAACAATGAATAATAACCCAATTAAGAAAATTAGTGTCATAAGTAACATCAGAGTTTAAGAACCGACTCAATAACCTGCCTATACATGAGCTTATAAGACAAAGAAGGCAAAGAACTGAATAAAATATTGCCATAAAAATGATCATAATCATTAGCTCAAAATTTGTATCCTGTTTTTCTCTCCTCATAGCAAAGAATACAAGTCAAAAACCACATGAAACACTTAAATTATATTTGTGTCAATGTCAAATGTACAATAACTGAGTATGTGTTGTATAATAACTGAATATGCATTGTATGATAGCAGGATATATTGTGTAATAACTGAATATGTTGAGTAATAACTAAATGCTTTATGCCAAAACTGGATGTGTATTGTGTAATAGCTGAATATATATTGCATAATAACAGAACATATGTGATGTGATAACAGGATATATCGTACAATAACTGAATATGTATTGTGTAATGATTGGACATGTCGTACAGTATTCAAATGTGTTATACAATAACTGAATATGTATTGTATAATGACTGAAGGTGTGTTGTATAATAACAACATATATGATATGATAACTGGATATATTGTGTAATAACTGAATATGTTGAATAATAACTAAATGTGTTATGCAAAAACTGAATGTGTATTGTGTAATAACTGAATATGTATTGCATAATAACAACATATGTGATATGATAACTGGGTATATTGTACAATAACTGGATATGTATTGTATAATAATTGAATGCATTGTGTAGCAATCGAATATGTGAAGTTTATAAAGACATGCTGTATCATGTCAAAACAAAGGACAAAGACAAACAGTGAAGAAGACTGTAAAGAAAAAAAATATATATTGTACAAAGTGATTGAATCATAGAAGTAGGGAGAAGTATTGTATTGTGTTTCAAGATTGTAAATAAGGTGACAACTTGAAAAACAAAACAAGGGGCATATGAGACAGAATATTGACTAATAGAAAATTGTTCATGTAAATATTTTTATAAGAGTATGTAAATTTTTAATTTATATAATTTGGATGTATTAGGAACTTATTTCTTTTTTATAATCAACATCCAATCTCTTGTCGTCACTTTGAGTTCGACCAATGAGAACTGTTGCGCGGATGAATACAAAAGAATGGCGGTGTTGCGTCATAGGACGCTCAGAGACTACTTTCATTAGCGTCTGTGACTTCAAAATGTAAAGACGTATAATTGTTGATGGCGTGTGAAAATGTGAATTACACAAACTTTTAACCGGCATGGACGCTATCCAATTTTAAAAGTTATTTACCAAGTGAAATAGTGATGTAAAGTGTAGATGAACGAATAAATGTGTTTATAACAAAAGTACGTTGATTTATGCATTCCATTCCACGACCACATCCCCTGCAGATAGGAATCGCGCCTACTCCAACAAACTTTACACCATTTAGCAAAAACAGTGCTCCATTTGCTACCATATTCACGCTAATATGAGTTAAACATCATTTAAATAAACCCCCGCCACACAACCACAGAGCACAACATTTGAAGCTAAAAAATGGAATGCTTAGACCTACTGACAATGTGTGTAACAAAGTCTGAATGCATTTTCTTTTTGCGTTAACGAGAAAAGAAAGCAGATGTGTAACTACCATGTTTCTATATGTACACAAGGTAGTTTTAGTGAAGTTATTGTATTTAAACCTTATCATTTTATTGTTATTGTCATTATCAGTCTGTCTACCCTTTGTTTTGTGTCTTTTCTAACTGAAGTTTGGAATTCAGCAGGAAATGGTAGGCCCGTTTCGCTCAGAGTTTTACGTTATTAATGGCATGCTGCTGGAGTCGAGGAAAAGACGAGAGCACTTGTCAGAAGAGGATCTCCAGAAGAACAAGGCCATCATGGAGAGTTTTACCAAAGGAAACACGCAGGGTTTCGATAGCAATGGAGAGGTAATTTTGTTACATTCTGTATACTTTTTTGTAATATTTGTACTTTACTAGAGTTGAATTAACGAAACTTGCAGATCCTGACAAGTGAATTTCTGATGTACTATGAGCAAAACATGCAGTGTTGCCAATTTGTTGGTTGGTTGTCAGTCGTTCTCCAACCTAGTGCAAGATGGGACTTAAGATGTGGCAGTGTATGGGCGTAGCATATGGAGGGGGGTTGAAAAGGCGATTGCGTGACCATGAAGGCTATTGGCTATTTTACGGTTGAACCTGGCAGTCATGACAACATCCCCATATGCCACTAATAGGTCAAGCCGAGAACGCATGCCGAGCAAGCTGTCAGAATTGCCAACTTGCGTTAATTGAAGCATAGTGTGGCAATTTTCATAGCTTTGCATCCTGGGTTTAAGTCTGGAGTTTTCACTGTAGTACTGCATTATGGATTTAAATGATGGGGCTGACCCTGGAGCTCAGTCGGTAGAGCATCTGCTTACTGTGCAAGGAGTCCCGGATTCGATTCCCGGCAGGGGGAGGAGTGAGAATTTTTCTCCAGTCAAGATTATTCCCAATCTTCCCCAGAGTCTGGAAGTAGGAATGTGTGTGTGAATTCAACGTATAAAATCCTCAAAGATTGAAAACCCACCGTTAAAGGAGTAACACCATTGCCATTGGGCAATATGTTCTACAGGGGAGGCCACCAATATGACCATTGGAGTTAAAGGCAGGATATAAAAGAGCCCACCCCTGTAGCATGTCCGCCTCATGTCCAAGAGGTCCTGAGTTTGAATCAAGGCTTTTTCCGAGGTTTTCCCTTATCCTGAGAAGATGAATGTCGGGTAACTTAAAGCTCTATGGACCTCGGGCTCATTTGAGTATCATTTCATTCATTCACCATCCGATATAACATTACATTGGAGGATGCTAACAAAAAAAGAAAAAAAAAGGATGTAAATGGAACAAAAAAAAGTTTTGATATTTCTCTAAGATATGATTATGGGATGCTAATTGTGGAATAAGCTGTCACAGGTCAGGTTGTCACAGTAGCTTAATGGTTAGAGCACCCACTTAGTAAGCGGAGGGTCTATGCTTCAAATCCCAGCTGTAGCACTGAATTTTTAAGTTCCAGTTCTACCTCTCTTGTCAGTGATGTTTATCTCTGAATCATAATTTCTCGTGCTTTATTGTTTACTTTCTCTACTATGTATAGTAAAGCAGAGGAAGTATTGTATTGCATCCAAAAATTTGATGTCAAGATTTCACTGGAAAGATATGTTTTGAGGCCCCCTGAATTAAAAAAAAAGCATTTTTAGAAAAATGTGTATGTGTGTGCATGCGTGCGTGTGTGCGTGCGGTCAGTTAAAAGCCAAAGTTGGTATTTATGGTTAATGTTTTTCAAGGATGCGACACAAAGATTTTGAAGAAAATTGCTTCGCCCTAAACTACCCTTTACATGGAAAAAGTTTTAAAATTTTTATTTTCTTGAAAATGGCTAACGATTTTGTTTAAAATGCCATATTGAGATATTTTTTGACAAATGAAATGTATATTTTGAATTTTCTGGCTATAGCCCCTGTAGTCCTGTTTACTCTGGATGACTTTTGCATAACTGGTAAACAATATGAGATAGACTAAATCTTACTATACAAAAAATGTTAGCTAATGCTGGATTTCTAACAATGAGGTCATTAATCCTCTTGCTCTCCAATATTTTTCACTGATGGATGTAGTTGTTCCTAAAACACACAATTCATGTTCAAATAATTTTTTTGTAGAGTGAACCATTTCGGAGACATTCCTTGATATTTTTGTGAGTTTTGGAGAACTTTTACTTCTGTTGAATGGAACATCATTATTTGTTTTTCTATACAAAGAGTGCAAAGAGAACGGAATTTTAAAGCTTTAAAATATTTGACTATCACTGAAAGCCTACTGTATTCTAATATTCCCCTTGTATCTACAAGGAAATAAACAATAAGATAATTTGTACAAATGTTTATCTCAACTAACACGAAGATGATACAGGGATGAGTTTGTAAGAATGGTTAGTAGAAGAGTAGAGAAAGTCATGTGAGTGCAACACCAGATTTTTTCTTCTATGGCAATTTTACACTCATCAAACCATTCATGATTTCTTATTAAGATTAAAAGATAAACAGATTGAGAAATTCAGTTTCATCTCATTTCTAGAAAACAGACCATTATATTCAACGTAACATCCAAGTTTTTAAATATGTACATCTCTTGCGCTCAGCCAGGGAACGACCATAACCAAGTAACGGATCATCAGCACTACATGTTTTGCACATGGCACAGTAGGAATGCACTTGTCAGGAAATCAACTCTCAGGATTCACAAGTTATGTTAATTCAACTCTAACTTCTTCTGTTGTCATCGTTACATGAACTAGTTCAATTTTCTCTGTCACTTCACTTTCTTCACAACCTGGCAGCGGATGGTGATGGGCTCTTTACTTCATGGTCATATGAAGTGCGCAGCAGATAAAGTTGGCGAGAGCATATATTCTTTTAATTAAAATTCTGATACTGCCATGATTAAATGTATTTTAACGAGTATAGTATATATTCACAAGCTATTTCACTTTTTAAATATGTACTTATAGACATCCAAAACTATTTGAGTTAGTGCCGTTTTTATGGTTTTCGTTTATAACGGCTCAAAATGGCGTCACTTTATCAACAGGCATCGGTACTTACTTTTACAAATTCTTATTTATATCCATAGATAATAATCATGTGATACTTTTGTTCTGCATGATTACTATCCAGATATTTGGTGTTTCATTTACTAATTATGAATCACAAATACATTATCCGATATTGAGGTGCACACTCGCCACAATTTGTTTGGAATTCACATCTATACTAGGACACATCACAATCGCAAATGTACTGAAAAAGGTCTAGTATTTATTTCACTTGTTTACCTGGCTTGCATCCATTGTCTCTCTTTCATCTTTTTTCATAATTTTCACTCAACCTTGGCCATGTTCTAATTCACCAAATACTATATTAACATTTTTAAATATAAATACTCGTATGACAAGAGATTGACATGCTTTTGATAGACATAGATTTGATACAATGAATATTAGCATGAATTTTCCTATTAATTTTCTCAGGCACAATTTTTGTCACACAACATAGCCTGTTCTTCATTCCATTTCACTCATTGGGAAATTGAACACAAGGCTTCTCTGATCTTTTCCTGTGGAACACTCTCTGTAATTCACAAACTTGGAGAACTGCTATTGGTGTTGGATCATCTGAATGCACTCAATTCACAAACTCATTGTCTGACTCCTAAAAATGGTTGCTTACATAGCCATTGGAAATTTCTACAGAACATTCTAGAATGTTCTAGATGTGGGATTGAAGGAAGATTCCAGAAGATTAAGGCTATCTATCAAAAGCTGGGCAAGAATACTCCTGAGATCTATTTACCTCCAACTTTCCCTTGACCATGGACCTAAGCCACTGCATCATAAATATTTGATATAGCTGTACAAACAGTTTGTTTTGTAAATTTCTCTTCCTAAAATCTATGTGCAGAGATTTCTTGTATATGTATTTCTTACTTCACAGTCTAATGTTTCAAACTTAATCATATTTTATCTAACTTAAGGGTTAGAAATTTTCATACAAATTCACAACATTTTTTTATTTGTTTTGATAAATTTGTGTTGTCGACCATTAGAAAATGTAAATTTGTGAATATACGAACCTGTTATGCAAGGATGCCCAGGACATTTAAGTAAAAGCAAGTAAATTGTTTAATTTCTAGAAATCATTGTGATTTTTAATTGGATGTTGATTACATTTCAGCCTGTTCGAAGGCCATCTTTATCCCCACCACCAGAATGTACAGTGACGTGGGAAGAATATCTGAACAGTGAGCCAGGAAACCATCCTGTTCTTGGTCGCAATCTCGTCTACAAGGAGACTAGCAAGGCATTCAAAGCGACTGTTGCTATGGTAAGGGCTCCACTTCCTTATAGGACATTGTTAGCTTAATTTCTATATTACTATTAGAATAATGTTGCATTCTAGATTGTGACCAGGAATTAGCCAAAGAATTAGATGTTAGAGCTACAAAATTAAATGGCATGCTTGTTATTTAGTGGATAGGATGGAATATTACAAATATAAGGCTGTTAACTGTAAGAAAACTAGTTAAATGTGAAAGTGATTACAAATGCGGATAATGTTTCATATTTACCAAAACACTTCAAATGTACTAAAGTTTCATTAATAACGGGACAAAATGAGATTGAAGTAGAAATTAATGCAAGGATTAATCAAGGAAATAAATGTTACAAAGTACTGGCACATCTCTTTAGGAAAAGATATTTGTCACAAAGGTTAAAAGAAAGATTATATAAAACGATGCTAAAACGTGTTGTAATATATGGAGTAGAGTGATGGACATTAATAGACAAGTCAAAAAAGCAACTAGTGACTTGGGAAAGGAAATACTCCAAAGAATTTATGGTCAGGTTTTTAAAAATGGCATATGGAGAAGCCGAACAAATTTAGAAATTATGAATAAATATAATGCTTCTGACATTGTGGCATCAATAAACTCAAAAGGGTTGAGATGGCCAGGACATGAGCCAGAATAGAGCAATGAAGAAGATTGTGGAGGGAAAGAGAGGAAGACCCAGACCTAGATGGAGTGATGATGTAGAAAGTGATTTAAGACTGCTGGGAGTGAAACGGTTGCGAAATAAGGCTTTGACTGAGATATTTGGGCATCCATTGTAAAGAAAGCTGAGGCAAAACTCAAAGTGCTGTGGTGCTACAGGGTGATGATTTGAGTCAACTTACACTGTTAGTTTCACTTAACTTACTTTGTATCTGGGTGTGTTTCAAAGACCATTGTGTTCATTATCAAGTTTCTTGACTGACATTTGAAGAGGAGGAATCTGTTGTTGCTGATTCTTCCTCTTCAAACTCCAGTCGAGAAACCATTGATAATGAGGATGATTATCTTTGAAACACGTCCGCATGAAAAGTAAGTTAAGTAAAACTAAGAGTGTCTCTGTGGTTAATGTTACAGTATGTTACTTCAAACTTAAATTTATACAAATGCACCCTGTACGACACTGGGAAATGTTTTTCTTCATAAATATGTACATCATATCCAAAAATAATTAAAATTGGTTAATTTTTTGAATGCCCAGTTACTTATGTAAGTAATGTAAGTAAACATGGCCTGTATTGATATTAGGTATTCCATCCCTGAAGTTTTAGTTTTATGTTTGTTACAGAGTCCTGATTTCCCACTCTCAGTGGACATGCTACTCAACGTCCTTGAGGTGATTGCACCTTTTAAACACTTCAGCAAACTTCGAGAGTTCGTCCTGATGAGACTACCTCCAGGTTTTCCTGTCAAAATAGGTGAGCACTTGTTTCACCCATCATATAACCATGGTACTGATATTGTTGGCTTTCATCACACACCCAGTCTCATTGCAAAATGTAAATGAAGTGTTGTCTTTCCCAGCAGATACCAACTTAACAGTATTTCCACAAAAGTGTATGATCATTAAATTTCCATCCCAGTTTGTTGAATATATATATATCCGATAACTAGCTATACTAAATTCACTCTTAGGCTTATCCGTGTCAAAACAAACTCATGTGACCAATGCAGCATGGTGCAAGACGGTAGCAATGTATTCCGCCCCATCCCAGTAATCTAATTTTGGAATGAATTTATCCTTGAATGATATAATATTCTACACAAATACCCAAGAAGTTAATTAACGCTGATGTGTACTAGTAAACGGAGCTACAAGTCCCAACATGCAACTTGTGTGGGTTACCTGATATCCGAGTATTTACACAGTATTGTTTACAGCCAGCAGGATCATGGCGGCCAGCCGCGGTGAATTTGCTCTTGCATCTCCATCGACTTATGTAAAGCATAACGCGGGCAAAGCATTGACTAGTGGTGAAAAAACAATGTGTTGAACATATATTATAAGTTATGTGAGAAATATCCAACCGTTCCCATCAAAGAAGTAGTGAAATTAACTTCTGAGTTCACTGGTGTTTCGAGTACCAGTATAAACAGTGTTCATAAAGAAAAAGCTGAAACGGGAAAAGTGGCTACACCGGGGAAAATAAGAAAGCATGTGATATACGCCATGCAAGAATGTAACAATTTTGTTAAAACACATATCATGTCACAGTGCTTAATTTCCTTTTTAAAAATGAGCTGCCAACAATTGACAAAGTGTTACAACAGGTTAATGCTGATCCAGACTTGCCTAATTGCAGAAGAACCACCATTTATAAAATGTTGTGTGAAATAGGGTTCACATTTGTCAAAAGAGGCCGAAAAAGTGATATAATTGATAAGTTGTATTACTTAGATGAAATCTGGGTTAATGAGGGCCAGGGTTGTCAACATTTAACCTCTTGAGCGATGGCCATTTAAAACGTCCGAGAGCCGAGAACTGCTAGCATTTAAATTGTTAAATGCGCTTCGTATATACACAGCTGTATTTTGTGTAAATATTAAGCTATTTTAATGAAACAAAAACTGGTATAAAACTCGTTATTTGCAGTATAAATGTACGTCATCAGCAAAGTTGAGTTGTATTTACAAAACGTTGAAATGGCACAATTTTGTTTCACTGTGGTGAAAAGTCAACTTTGCTCTGTCGAACGCATCTAATATAAGTTCTCGGAAAGAAACAGTAAAGAAACACCCATTCTATGTGTGGCTTATGCCTCAGCATACTGTGTAATAAAGCGCTACTGCATGCATGGTCTCTTAGTCATCAGAATAGATCAACATTACAACTTTTGCTTACGCGAGTTTCGTAACTGAGTAGAGTCCGTGTCTTTCTTTGTTGAAATACATACGTATTCTTTCCTGCTTGTAGCTGAAGGGAGAAGTGACATAAAAAGGTATTGTGACTTTCGTGGGTGTAAAGTAAAGAAGACAGATGTAGTCGAGATAAAGAAACACTTTTATTTCCGTAAACAGTAACTTTGTACACTCGTTGCAACAGCAAGAAAGTCTTTTCCGATTCACCAACAGCACGGCTCCGAATTCGTCACAAAACTGTCCCTTCTCACACTTTACCTCTATTTATATCTCCCAGGAACTGTTCTGGAAACTTCAGGAAAGTTCAGTTATTATTGCGGTCAAATACAAAGCAGACAATTCCAGAAGTCTCTATCCCTTTCTCTCTTTCGGCAAGTGCCCAACAATGCGGCCATTCTCTGTCTCTTCCCTTCGGCTCCTTTGCGGTAGTGCCGACAATAATGCAATGGGCGACACTGCTCCCTCCTCAAGGCTGGTCGTCCCGAACAGCACCATCGTAACGGGCCAGACGATCCAGGTGTACCCCTAACATCTTCCCTCGGGGCACCTTCTGGATGCGGTAGACTACGCCGTTAATCCTCTTTACCACTCGGTACGGTCCTTCCCACGGTTGTTGAAGTTTTGGGCAGCGTCCCTTGGTCCAGGTAGGGCGGTACAACCAGACCATGTCACCTTGCTGGAATCTTTGGCTGTTGGCTTGCCTGTCGTACCGGGTCTTCATGTGGTCGCTTGCCATCTGGATGTACTGACGAACCATCTCGTGCATGTCGTGGAGATGGTCTACTAGATTCTCCACATACTCGGTTGCCAGCTGTTTCGCTTCCGGGGGGCTCCCAAAAGCCAGGTCACAAGGAAGGCGTAGCTCTCGGCCGAACATTAGGCTTCCTGGTGTCATCCCGGTGGTGTCGTGTGTCGACGAACGGTAGGCCAGCAAGAACAGTGGTACCTTGAGGTCCCAGTCTCGCTGATGGCTGGCCACGACCTTCCTCAGGTGCTCCTCTAGGGTCTTGATGTATCTCTCAACCATGCCGTCCAACTGTGGATGTAGGGGTGTTGTGCGGGTCTTGTTCACCCCAAGTCTTTCCAATGCCTCCTTCATTAGATGCGACTCAAAATTGGTGCCCTGGTCGCTGTGGAGCTCTAACGGGACCCCAAAACGGCAGAACAGCTGTTCCACGAGGCAGTCTGTAATCGTCTTCGCCTCTTGGTTCGGGATGGCATACACCTCCGGCCACTTGGTGAAGTAGTCCACAGCTACCATCAGGTACTTTTTGCCTCGATCGGACACTGGGAATGGTCAGCTATGTCGACGGCGATGCGTTCGAAGGGCGCTCCGACGTTGTACTGCTGCATGCGACCCCGGCTCCTAGTCTGGGGGCTTCGACTCGCCGCGCACACGTGACATTAACGGCACCAGTTCTCAGCATCTGCTCGGAGCCTCAGCCAGTAGTAGCGCTGTCGGAGTTTGTCGATCATCCGGTTTGCTCCTAGGTGTCCACCCGAGGTACCAGCGTGCACTTCCTCCAAGACTTCCGGGATCTTACTTCGGGGAAGTACCAACTGCTCTTTCTGGGTCTTCCCATCAGGTGATTCCCATACCCGGAACAGCACGCCCTCTTTGGTCTTTAACGAGTCCCATTGGGCCCAGTACGACGTCCTCCCAGGTTGGTCTCGTCCTTGCCTGCACTTCTCTCAAGAATGGCCCCAAGTCGGCATCCGCCAGCTGCTCCCTCCTCAGGCTCGCGCTATCCCATCCATCCGCAGGCACTGCCGTGACCACTCTGACAGCTGCGGTACGCTCCTTCTCTTCCACTCTTGCGCATTGGCCGCACTCTTCTGGGTAGGGTCTTCGGGACATGGCGTCTGCGTTGCCGTGGCTCTTCCCTCTGCGATGTTCGGAGGTGAAGTCGTACTCCTGCAACCTCTGGACCCAACGGGCTGTCTGGCCCTCCAGGTTTCTAAAGCTAAGTAGCCAGGTTAGGGCGGAGTGGTCTGTTCTCAGGTGGAATGGCTGACCGTACAGGTACTTGTGGAAGTGCTCCAAGGTCTTCACTACCGCCAGTAGCTCTCGTCGGGTGACACAGTAGTTCTTCTCTGCCTTGGACAACGTCTTGCTATAGTAGGCTATCAGCCACTCGTGGCCGTTCTGGACTTGGGATAGGACGCCTCCAATGCAATGGTCGCTGGCGTCGGTGTCCACAATGAAGGCGTCACCTGGTTGTGGGAATCCCAAAATAGGAGCACTGCAGAGCGTCCTCTTCAGCTGCCGGAAAGCGCCTTCGGCGTCCTCCATCCACACATAAGGTCGATGTTCTTCCGTCAGGCGAGTGAGGGGTTTGGCGATGCTGGAGAAACCCTTTATGAAGCAGCAGTAATACCTGCACAATCCAAGGAAACTGCGCAGTTCTTGCTTATCCTTTGGGCGAGGCCAATCTCTCACGGCCTGTGTCTTCTCCTGATCCGTGGCCACTCCGGTTGGTGAGACTATGTGGCCCAAGTAGTTGACTTCCCTGCGGAAGAGCTGGCACTTCTTGGCGTTCAGCTTCAAGCCGGTCGCCTGCAGTCTCTGTAGCATCTTGGTCAGTTTGTCAAGATGGTCTTCGAATGTCTTGCCGACGATGATGATGTCGTCCAGGTATAACAGGCAGGCGTCATAAGTCAGTCCTCTCATTACTGACTCCATGAGGCGTTGGAAGGTAGCTGGTGCGTTGCAGAGACCAAAGGGCATAACTGTGAACTGCCAAAGCCCTTGGCCTGTCGAGAATCTAGGTGGTTGGCGAATATGCCGGGCGTCTCCGGTGTCGATGTGGTGAAGCACTCGGTCTGTGCGGCCGTAATCGCTGCTGCCTTGGCTGAAGACGCGCTGATATCGTCTCAGCAGTTGTTGGACCTTCTCTCTCTGTTCAGCGGCCAGGTGGTCGGCCGCCCTCTCCAGTAAGCCTTCCAGCCGGGGCCCCAGGTGTTGCGTCGGCACCGGCTCCTGGGTCTTGTCTATTGGTGTTACGCTGACCACGGGCTCGCACGCCCCCAACTCCGTCCCGGCCTGGACGTCGTGATCGGTGTCTGTTGGGTTGAGCAGTCTCACCGGCACCAACTCTCAGCACGGCAACAATGTCCCGGCTACACAGAGCCCGTGCACATACGTCTTCCGGTCCAGCAGCATGTTCTTCTTGCGCTGGCCTTCCAGTCGCGCCGTCACTACCATCTCGCTTATCGCGGGGACAACTACGTCTTCCCTGAGAATGACCCTGCAGATTCCAAGGCGTTCTTCGGGGTGCCGGAGCATTACTTCCTCTCCCTTAAGCCGCAGAACCTTCTTGCCGATGTCGACCGTCGCCTCGTGGCTCCTAAGGGCATCCAGTCCCAGTATCACCTTCTCAGCCACCTCCGCGACGAACACCCACAAGCGCAAGACACTTCGCCCCAGGGTCAACTGCAGCAGGGTCTCCCTCTATACAGGCAAGGTGTCACCCGATGCCGTCACTAGTTGGTACGCTCACCTCGGTTTTCTCGACGGCAAGCCCCTGGCTACGTCAGGTCTGATGACAGTCACGGCTGCTCCAGTGTCAACAAGCACTCTTCCATCTCACCCAACCGTCCGCGATGAGTCTGTCATCCATCCGTCGGCTGACGGCGCGCAGTGTCACTCGACGGAATGATGGTGACGGCGCCGACGTGGCCCTCGCCATGCCGGCCATTACTCGTTTTTCCGGCTGCTCTTCTTGGTGCCGGCAGTCTCTCATTAGGTGTCCCGGCTGGCCACACCCCCAACACACGCCACCTGGTCTTCGTCGGCGTCCCTGGACTGGTCTGCGGTCTTCATCGTAGCGGACACTCCTTGTCTTCGAGGTCGGGGTAGCCGTCACTTTGGCCGCTTCCATCCTTAATGCGGCCGTTAGTGCCTCGTGGATGGTCTTGTAGTCGCCGAGCATCAGGCGTTGACGTATCTCGGCATCGCGTACCCCGTCGACGAAGGTATAGGCGGCTTCTCAGGATACGAATTCGGAGGGGAGGTCGACCAAGGCTTTGCTGGCCAGCTGTTCGATTGCCAGGGCGAACTCCTGCAGCGTCTCCACTGGCAGTTGCATCCTAGATTTCAGCTGGCTGCGGTAGGCTGCGGCTAAGCAGTAGTTTCCGAACCGGTTCTCCAGGGCCTCCCAGATGTCCTTGGGCGCCGTCGCTGTCCGGACTGCGTTCAGCACCTCTGGGGCTCGTCCCTGGAGCCTGGCTATCAGCTGCGCGGCCTCTTCTTCTGGCGACTGTCGAATTGACGGCGGAAGACCTCAAACGTTGACGTGCCATCGTACTTCGGTGGTTTGACGCGCGTCGATGTTGTGTTGCGTGCTGGAGCCTCGGCCTTGTAGTGCTTGAGCTTTTCACTAAGCATCCCTTCCACCATTGCATTTAGCTCCTTGGCGCTACCGTCGACCCTGTCTTCGAGAACGCTAAGCCGTTCCCCGACATTCTCCAGGGCGTCAACGCGTTGGCCGAGGTCCTCCATGTTTCCACCGAGCTCTTCCACCTTTCCACCGAGCTCTTTCACATCCTTCCTCACGCCAGTCAGTTGCTCGTCAATTTTCGCCGATAGCTCCGTCTTCATCTCTTTCAGCTCTTGTAAAAAGCTCACCAATGTAGCCTCCATCGTCGTGTCCCGCTTCTGACACCAGTGTGACTTTCGTGGGTGTAAAGTAAAGAAGACAGATGTAGTCGAGATAAAGAAACACTTTTATTTCCATAAACAGTAACTTTGTACACGCGTTGCAACAGCAAGAAAGTCTTTTCCGATTCACCAACAGCACGGCTCCGAATTCGTCACAAAACTGTCCCTTCTCACACTTTACCGCTATTTATATCTCCCAGGCACTGTTCTGGAAACTTCAGGAAAGTTCAGTTATTATTGCGGTCAAATACAAAGCAGACAATTCCAGAAGTCTCTATCCCTTTCTCTCTTTCGGCAAGTGCCCAACAATGCGGCCATTCTCTGTCTCTTCCCTTCAGCTCCTTTGCGGTAGTGCCGACAATAATGCGATGGGCGACAGTATTTTTGCACCAACTGGATATAACCATATACAATTGTTTGGGGATTTGGACAGCTCTCTAAACCCACACAGGACAATGACCGACCTTGACTACTGACTATAAATAACTCGCAGCCTAATTGAACAGTACCACGTTGGGGGTTGAAAATCCAAAACCCCTGCACCCCTCAGACTTCAAGGAAAACATTATCCTAAAAGGATACCACCAACAGCAAAGAAGTCCCGCCCATTTCGAAAGTGTTTCGTGTGCCGCAAGAAGGGAATTCGCAAATGTGGAGATGTACGTACCCTTGTGTGTTTATCCCTGTTTTGAGGTAAATCACTGCAGAACGAACATATTAAGGTAAGCCAATAAAGTATATAGACCTTACTAAAATGTTTCATAAAGGGAAAATTATAATAAGTTGAGTTAGATAAGGGTTAAATGCTTAAATGCACAGGATGCCCATATCGCTCATCCGTCATTTTAAATGGACGTGATTTCACGTCGATATCCCTCAAGAGGTTAAAAGTAAAACTCTCATACCAGCCGCTGAAAGTTATAGATTTCTGATTGAAAATTATCGTACATCTTAAACCAAATGCTACAATAATAAAAATATCAGCATAACACTTATGAAAATGTAACTGTATTGATGTTTATGATTTCTACTTACAAGATTGATGACCTCAACCAGTATTAGAACTTTAGTACTTATGTTTCTCACACTATTCATCTGAAAGTTCATCTTCCTCAACTGTTGCAGCATTATACAAGTTTGTTGTTGAGATAAACCTTAACATTTTCTCGGTGACTTGCAGATTTTCGAACCCACCACATTCTTTCATAAGCTGAGACGACCAAATAAGTCCATTTACCGCATCTAGTGCCAATCTGTTTTTAATTTTGGTTTTTATTAAATCCAGTTTAGAAAAAACTCATTCACAAGAAGCGCTTCTGTGGGGCAACGAAATCCTTGATAATGCAAACTGTGTCAGTTCTTTGAAATCCGTATTTCAACCAAGGTGACATGTGTTTAACAGCATCCCAGAAACTGTCAGGTTCAGGCATGTTCTTTATTTCACACGGAATATCATTTATTCTGAGTTTTCTCCATTGAACACCAATTTTCTGAACAGTGCCTTCTTCTTCCTTTCATTGAGATTACCAGATCTGGACACATTGGCAATAAGAGGACAAAGGGTAGGAGGTTTAGTAGGGTACGAAACGGTTGCCTTAGATGGGAGGAGACAGGCCATGATGGCAAAAGTGGTGCCGCTTTTGTAATTAGTTTCATTTTGCTGGTGTGACAAACCAGTGAAAATGATATTTCGCCAGTATCAAACTATCATACATTCAAATTATCGTACACCCACATAATTATCGTGTGGGTTGGCAATCATGTGTACAAACATTAAAATTATCATATACCCCCATAATTATCGTACGAGTTGGCAACTCTGATGAGGGCTATCCAACATCCAAAGTGTGGATGATTTTTTTTAGCTCGATTACTGCATGCACTCACTACATGATTATGGCAATATTCCTGGCGCAAATGGCGGAAGGTTACATTATAACTGTGCACTGACCACCTGGGTTTAGTTTTGTGCAGATCTTCCTTAGAGTAAATGCAGAGTAGTGTACCTGATATTGCACAGGTAGCTGTATAAACTTGAATGATAAAGTGAATTTCACTTTCCTCCTGTTGTTTATGAAATTATTGTACAACAATATACAGTGTGGCTCAGAAAGAAGGCCCCTTTTCAGTTGGCTATTGTGAATGTTTGCACGTGCAGTGCAAGGTGTGGGAGATTCAGTTACGATGGAGAAGTGGAGTATTCAAGATCGTGTTTGTGTGGCACAACTTTATATTTAAATGAAGTAAATAGAAGCAAATGTACAAGCTTTCTGGAGATTAAACTATCAGAAACATCCCAGAAGGGCGTCACCGTGACTGAGTGGTTAGACCATTTGACTATCACCAAGGTGGCCCGGGTTCAATCCCAGGAACCTTCATGTGGTATTTGTGGCGGACGAAGTGGCATTTGGGTGGGTTTTCTCTGGTTCTCCGGTTTCCTCTGCTACTCATTCCACCAACTGCTCCACCACCTTTCATTGATTTCACCTGCATTTCATATCATCCTCTTCCTCACTAATGGCTAAATAATGTGAAGATCAGATTAGAAATGCTTTTGGCAAATAAGCACCATTCAAGACAACAATTTATAATTGGTATAGTGAATTTAAAAGAGATTGGTATTTTCTTAGTGATGAATGTCATGAAGGGTGTCCAAGAAGACCGGCAACGCTGATGTGATCCTAGCAGTTGACAGCGTCATAAAACAACAAAATAATTTAATTTAAGAACTGCTATGACTGATGAAAATATTGTCACTGAGTAATGCTTAAAGAAGTTTGATGGATGTCTTATGAATATTTTTTACTCAGGTGACATTGGGCATTGGTGTGAGTCAAATCCAAAACATTTTGCATTAACAGTTAGAAAAGAGAAGACTTTGTTGTATAGATTCTACACAAACTGACTCCCAATCAAAAACAATGTATAGATTGGTGTAGAAGAATTCTGGGAAAACTCTTTGAGAATGAGTTGGAGTCAACTCGAAACTTTAGTTAGCAATTTGCGCGAAAAACTTGCAACATTACTAAGATAAGTGAAGTTTTTAGTTTCTAATTTGTTCTTACTTTAGAATCTTGTTGCTTCACTGTTAATAGCTTCAATTTCTTTAATTAACTCTAAGGTGGCATTTCAAATTTAGTTTGGAATATTGTTACTGGTAATGAGGGAGTACTGAGCCAGCAATGAGACAGAGCAGATGTGTGCCGAGATCGCTCCCGTGAATAAAAGGAAGGACACAAAGGACATGACTGGCAAAGATACTATAGAAGAAGTGTTGGAGAGCTGGGAGAAATAGGAAAAATACTACCAATGGAGAAAGGTACAGAAGCGAACAGAAGAAGAGAATTAGTTGACAAAGAAGAAGAGATACTTAGAAATATAGAAACTCCAAAGGAAGAATTACAAAACATTGAAGGAAAAATGGGAGGACAAAAGTAGGAAATATAACTTGGTGTTCGTTGGAATAGAAGAGAGGACAGACGTCGATTCAAAGCAAGAGGTAAAGGAAGTTCTGGAGAAGAAGCTATAAGTAAACACTAGTGACTATGAAATATGAGAAGCCTGTAGATTTGGGAGAAGAATTGAAGAAGAAACATTCTGGCAAAATTTACAAGTACATATACGACTTACAACATACTGAAACAGCAAAATTACTGAAAGAAACAAAGATCTTTATCAACAAAGACTTATCATATGACCAAAGGCAGCAAATGAAGAAATTAATAGTTCAGTGAAGGTGAGCAAATAATCAGGGGAAGCAGGCATATTTACAGTTATGGACAGATGGACAAATTGCAGAGGAAAAGAATGAACTGACGGACACTGTAGTGAAAAATCATGAAGAGATGAGACAGGAAACACAGGAAGCTGTCAGCTGTATTGTACTTCAAAGAATCGCTGAGAAAGGGAAAGTACATTATTCTAAGGACAGATGTGGGAGGATAAAAAGAGGGGAAGAAGGGGAAATTAGTAAGTGACGAGGTGACAGAGAAGCAGAAGTAAGAACACATGATTGGCTACAGCAATTCGACAGAGAATAAAGATGGAGGTGAGAAACAAGCAAGGGACAAAGGAGCAATTTCAAAGTAATGGGGAAATAAGCCAAGCGAACAAGAAGATGTGGGGTTTGACCACAAAGAATGGGAGGACAGGGAAACAGGTTTTTACATATGTGGGTAGATTGGAATGGAAAAAGGGTGACCAGAAAAAGCCAGCACAAATTTGAAACGGTATTAACTTTGAGACAGGATATTGTAAGACCCCAAAAGAAAATCGTTTATGTGAATATTTGTTAAGAGTGTAATTTGTTTTTGATGTTGGTATGAGTTGGTTAAATGACGAAAACGTGTTACTAATGTTCATTGTTACAAACAATTAAGTTTGTTTAAAGACGTCATAAATATTTCCATGTTTAATTTTAGTATATATGTATAAATAAAAGAATTATATGTGTTCAGTATTGAAAGCGAAGGGAGAATGGCTAAGGATCGCTTCCCTAACAATGCGGGAACTATTTGATGAACGCATGCGCGGATGTACGTGGCAGTCGGAAAGATAGACTCGCAACTAAAAGAATTAGGGATTAGCGTCTATGTCTTTGGTGTATGTCTTTTTATGTGTGCGCGTCATAAAATAGTGAAAGTAAATTTACTAAGTGTTTAAAGACCGTTAATTTGTGTAAAATAAGTGAAACATTAGCTAACTTTAATAAGTTAGTTAATTCGAAGTGTGCAATTAAATGAAAGGACGTAAAATAGACGAAGTGTAAAGTGATAAAAAACACATTTAGCGAAATATCGCTAAATTTTCAGACATTAAATCTCGGCGATGCTAGGGAAGTCGATCCACTGAAATAAAAGACTTGCTACTGTGATACGATTTAAATACAGTGAAGAAGAAGGTGCAAATAAAATGTTTCACTGAAGTTAACCCCGAGTGTATGTTCATTCCATCCAGTACCACGACCCAAGATAACGAAAGAGTCAAAAGCTCATCACCATCACCCTTAATATTTATAAAAACAGCACCAACTTAAATAAGTGGATTTTGGTTAATGGACACGTGTTAATATATAGGAAGTGAAGTCAAAAGAGAGAGAGAGAGAGAGAAATGGTGATTAGCACCATGTGACTTGGAAGAGAAAGTGATTAAGTGAAATGTGCTTAGGGTTGGAAGGAGGGAGGGAAACAAAAAAGTTTAGGGATAAAGCCAAGTTGGTATTAAAGTGAAAGTGAAGTGAGGAAAAGAATGTGGAAGTGAAAGAGATAAGAAGAAAGTGAAGCCGTGAGGTGTAGGAAATTATTAGTAAACGATCATGAAGCATAAGTAAAAGAGGGGAAGATTAAATTTTAGATTGGAATGGGTTATTTAAAATCGTAATGAGCTTAGAAAAAGGAAAGTATAAGAGAATTTGGTGAAAATAAGTGAATCAAAAGATGAAAGACAAAAGACAGGTTTGAGTAAGGCTAATAAATTATAGCTGAATAATAAATAGCAGTCGTCAAAGTAGAGGACATCAGAGGGCTGTCCAATGACAGAAGGGCGAGGGAGCTCAAGTTCATGGGCAGCCCAACATGTATATGCTCTATAAGGCGTACGGTATTAGAAGGCACATGAGGCGGAGCTAGAGGGGGCTCGCCTAGAGCAACTGTCCTATCACAGTCGTGCAGTGTTGCCTAGTTCGGAACGCACAGCACAAGCGTGAGCAACAGAGATTTCTCTTTTTCATGTGCCCAAAATATTACTAGTAATTCGACATTCTAATATGCCTTGGTGTATGTGGCAAGAAGTTTTGAGGCAGCCTGTACAAAGGCCATTTTTCTACAATGTGTGGTTCTTGAGTTATCACTTCAAGAATAAACTACTGACTCTCGTGTCTATGCTTATGTATGTAACTTCCAATCTTGCCTGTGTGTTTTATTTGTTTTAATCACACAGTTACAGAGTAAGACATTACAAAGTGTCGTTAGGAACTGCGTATATTTAGTTCATAAATTAACTGACCACGGATCACTGCAGTTGCATTTAGTTCGTTTCAAGACCAATCCATAACGCAAATTGTGCTTTGTGTAACTGTGACAATATACAGAAAATTCACATGTTTACACTGTGTTTAGTGAAGTATCATAAATGTCACTTTCAAAACCTGGTACCAGTGGCGCAGGTACTAAGGGTAAAGTACTCCGATCTCAGGCCTTGTTTTGTGTGTTTCGGTAAACTTAAAACTTTTGTGAAATGGAACATGGTTCACTTTTTTATATGTTAAGCGTGCAAAGAAAACGGAATCTCAAAGCTTTAAAAGATTTAACTATCGCACAAAGCCTACTGTATTTCCATATTCCCCTTGTACCTACAAGGAAATAAACAATAACAAATTTCTGGAAATGTTTATCTCAACTAACAGGAATAAGAGTTTGTAAGAATGGTTAGTACAAGAGTAGAGAAAGTCATTTGAGTGCAACACATCAGATTGTTATTGTTAGAACATATCATGACGTAAACCTGATAATAGACACTTGTTGTGCAGGTATACAGGAATTTTTTTTCAGAGGTTGGCTACAGTTGTTACAAATGAAGAGCACGTTGGATGCCAGTACTCATCAGTTGTTCCAGCCTGTTTGCACATGCACGTTGAAAACTTTCAAAATTTCTGCTGTCTTTTGTGTCATTCGTTGTCAAGTACCTCTGCATGTTATTTATAATTGAAATGTTTATCTACTATCTCATGATTTTGTTTCTCCCTCCACAGATATTCCTATTCTGCCAACAGTTACAGCAAAAATCACATTCCAAGAATTTGCTTTTCGGAATGACATTAAGTCAGAGCTGTTCGAGATTCCTGCACATTACATTGAAGATCCAAATAGGTGAGAATAGCGTAACTTCCAAAACTAGTGAATTAAATAGTCTTATAAAATGTTGCTTGTTTATTGGTAATGAAGTCACAGCTGTTAAAGTGTTCAAAGGAAATCAATAAATTTCACATACTAAATTTTCGCTCAGAACATGTTTCAAAGATGTCCATCATCAGTAAAATGGTTGGAGGACATTACTTCTCTCAACAGCAAAAATACTGAACTGAAAATAGGTAGTAGATTTAGGATATTCTTTAGAAAGAGTCCTGTGAGAGTTTCGTGAGAATTTTGTCTAAGTCCCACTCGGCAGTGTGGGCAAATTCTTACGAAAGTTGCCGAAGTTGCAGTGTTAATTCAGCACTGCCAACAGCACTATTTCTCCATTAATTTGTTGCTAATCTTAAATTTGAATGTGTTAGCGGGACCCGGCAGTATGCTGGTGACCTTAGAAGCAAGTTGTGAGAGTGCCATGACTCGCTTCATTAGCATAGTAGTTTTAGCGCCTTTGTGCTATAATGAGGAAGAATGTACACAGTTCCTCTATGACGAACGCCTGCCGAGAACCCAAATGCTATGCAGGGAATGTGATGCCATGCTACACCCCATAACAAAAATTAATTAGTGTTAATTCAGCGCTTCCAGTGGAGTTTTTTTTAGAAGGTAGCGCCTTAGGGCAAAGCCTACAATCCCCCCTCTGTGCCATCCCAGCACATGGGGCTCCATAAATGGACTTTTTTCTCCACTCGAAAATAGAAAAAAAATAAAACGAGCCAGCATTTCGTGGACCCAATAACAAGGCAATAACGATAATGTATACAACAATAGTATGGAGTTACGCTAGCGATATATCTGTGTGGGCAATAACAATAATGTACACAAGAATTGTATGGAGTCGCGCTGGCAGTATAGATTAACCAATGCGCACGCGAGTGTTTGGTGTGTTGGCAACAAAAACTAGTGTGGTTAAAAAAGCAATGTTGGCAAATGTGAAAATTGTCTGCTAGTGACAGCTAACGCATACAGCACAACCTAGTGGCGATTCTGCAAACGACTGTTGGCACATGCGCAGTAAGTAGCTTCGGACTTAGAATTTGGCCGGCAAGTGCTACGGGACTCTTTCTGGAGAAGAGCTGTAGATTTATGTTCTGCCCAAAAATTCATAACACATTCATTAAACTGTTTCTAGAATGTACATAAAATTGACTCCATAAACTAAATGTAACCTCAAAAACTTATTTCATAGTGATCCACCAAAGAACTGTATACCAAATCAGGAATTTATCTGATTGATGGAGACCACTATGAAATGTATGAGGGTCAATTCGAAAGTAGTGCTTCCCATTTTGTTTGTGTTGACTTTGGGTGTCGAGCCAGATTATGTTGATGTAATATTAGTTGTTGAACTTTCCACTGGTGTCCTGTTAGCAGCAGGGGAGCATTACAAAATGGCTGCTGACATGGATGATGATGATTTGTGAGTTTAAGGGTGCTCAACTTCGAGGTCATCAGTGCCCTTAAAAATTTCATGGCAATAGCCAGATATAAATTTGAATCAAAAATAAAATTATTAGCAATAAACAAAATATACACATAAACGTAAAAAACAGTGGCAATAGCCAGATATGAAACGGTGATAAATATGTCAAAAAGCATAAAAAACAGATATCTAAAATTTTAAATCCTCAAATTGATGCTAAACTCTGCTAAAAACTTAAAAACTCTATCAACCGCCATTTTGTCGTCTGCTAAGATCTCTGCAAGTCTGGCAGGCAGCTGCAGAGAATCTTGAAGGTGCGCTAGAGAGGAACACTCCAGCAGCACGTGACGGACTGACAAAAGGTTGTCATACAGCAAAAAATTGCAGTGCCCTACTGACATGGAGGTGCATACGTAACATGTATGAAACTAAAATATAAACAAATTTAGACTAAAAGCTTCACTTACCTTAGTAATTTGCTGCAAGTTCTTGAATTAATATGCTGCTAACATATGTGTCATGTTGACTCCGTCACATTTTCAAATGATGAAGGTACCGCAATGTAAACAAGTGGTTAGACCATTCGCTTCTCACCAAAGCAACCCAGGTTCAATCCCAGGCAACTGCATGTGGGATTCGTGGTGGACGAAGCAGTGCTGGGGTGGGTTTCCTCCGGGTTCTCCAGTTTCCCCCACCATCTCATTCCACCGGTGCTGCATCTTCATTTCATGTGAGTGTCATCAGCTGCAGTGCTGCAGTAGTAAAAGCAGGCGTTAAACACTACCAACAAAACATAAAAGAATGGTGAAGACCTCGTGAAACATGTTAGCAGCACATTAATTCAAGAATTTGCAGCAATTACTAAGATAAGTGAAGCTTTTAGTCTCTAAAATTGTTTTTGTTTTAGATTCTGTTGCTTCTCTGTTAACAGCTTCAGTTTTGCCATTGAATTTAGAGATGTATGATTTTAATTCCTTGCTGCTGAACAAATTGCACCATTGAAGCCCATGAATGCTTGCTAGAGTTCTATGGATGAGGATACAGTGAAGCAAGTGATGTGAGGTGGTCGATACGGCATGATAAGCCACGTCCTGGTCGACCCTGCTCAGCACATAATGAACAGTGTCTCAGTCAACTTGTCTGTTATGATCAGCAGATTATGGCCAAGGAACTGTATGTAGAGATAAATGTTGGCTGCAATGCCTTGCAAATCTTGATTCTTGGTTTATACGTTTTTCTACCTTCGTTTATCATTTTGTAAAAGATGTTTACTTCATGTTTGCTTTCTCTACTGGTAAGTAGAGGAAGTATTGTATTCCACCCGAAAATTTGATGTCGCGATTTCACCAGAAATATATGTTTTGAGACCCCCTGAATCCAAAAATAGCATTTTTAGAAAAAGGTCCGTGTGTGTGTCTGTGTGTCAGTCTGTGGACAGCATAACTCAAAAACGAAAAGTTGGTTGAAAATAAAAGTTGGTATTTAAGTTTAATATCTTACAAGGACGCGACATGAAGATTTTGAAGAAAATTCCTCCACCCTAAACTACCCTTTACATTGAAAATTTTGATTTTCTTTAAAATGGCTCTAATGATTTCGATTAAAATGGCATATGCTTAAGATATTTTTATGATAAATGAAAGGTATATTTTGAATTTTCTGGCTACAGCTTATGTAGTCCTGTTTACGCTGGATGACTTTTGAATAACTCGTAAACCGTAAGAGGTAGACAAAATCTTACTATACAAAAAATGCAGATCTCGCTAAAACACAGTTTATATCTGAATAATTTTTTTTGTAGAGTGAACCAGTTGGTAGATATTCCTTGGTATTGGTGTGAGTTTTGGAGAACTTACACTTCTCTCAAATATAACATTGTTATTCATTTTTTAATATGTTAAGCGTGTAAGGAGAACTGCATTTCAAAGGTTTAAAAGATTTGACTATCACTCAAAGTCTACTGTATTCTAATATTCCCCTTGTACCTACAAGGAAATAAGCAATAAGATAATTTGTACAAATGTTTATTTCAACTAACACGAAGATATAGGAATAAGTGTTTGTAAGAATAGTCAGTATAAAAGTAGAGAAAGTCATGTGAGTCACATCAGATTTTTCCTACTGTGTTCAAATGGCATGTGTCATTAGGTTTATCGTGTGTTTCAACCAATTATTTTTGTGTCTTATCAAAGTGTTTGGGAGTGTAATTCGGTGTACAAGTTTAAAATGACATTAAAGCAATAGAAAGTGATGGTTTCAATGGATAATGGAGAAACATTGAAGAAAATAGCTGCATAATTGGGAGTTGCTGACAAAGATGGCGTACTTGTAGTGCCAGCCCCACACCACTCCGGCTGAACTATTAATGATAAAGTGTTTGCGTGACCATACTTCGTTCAAATGCCACACATGTTTAAAACAGAAGACAGTGGATCAATTGCTTGTTAAGAAATGATGTGATTTTGTGTGATTAAGATTTTTATATATTTTAATTTCTTGTAAACAGTACATACTATATACTGGTGCAGTTTGTTTTAAAAGGTGTTATAAAATGGCTTCGTCGTTAAATTTTATGTTATGTTGGAAGCTATTGATGAGACTCTTACTATTTTGGGTTGTGGTACAGGGCAAGATGAATTATTACACTCGATTTCTTTGTTTGTTGAATTTTTTATTTGTAGCTTTGTAGATTACCACAGTCTTCGAATGTTACCACAATTTAAAACTCCTTAGTTTTAACTAATTTATTTTTCTTAACACGATCGGAATTCTGTATTGAAATATTCAGTGAAATTTTGCTGAATGCGTCGGCTTATCTTGTTATCTCATCGTTTTAATTGTATTCTAGTAATTAATATGGAGTATATAATTTAACTTTTTGTAATCAAATTAGTGAATCATTATTTCCTTACTTCTAAACCTTTATCCACTAGTATTCAATTATTATTAAACAATCACTTAATTGAACCACACATAAAAAAAAGACATCTATTCTGTTCAAAGATGACAGACTAAGAGAAAATTTAATATCACATTGCTAAGGTGATATGTTCAAATATATTCTCATTTATTTATGCTTACTCCTATTTTGTATTTTGCTGTAATCTTGAATTTGCTAAGAATTTGTCTTTTTGACATTTCTGACATAAAATACTCTGGGGGCAGATATATACTGTTTTGATACTGTACACAATTTTGACACAAGATATAGTTTCTTATCATCATAAGTGATTTATCTGCTTATTTAGATATTTAAGAATTTTGCTTATTACCCATATAACCCAATTTATCTGGATTTTCAATTTTCTGGATTGCTTTTGGTCCTGGTTAATCCAGGTAAACAAGATTTTACCATACTACTCTTCTCACAGTGACCAGTTTGTGTCCGCATGCTCTGATATCACAAGTCCAGCACTTGCCGACTGCTGACTTAAAGGGATAGGCATCGAAACATTACTTCATTACAATAACAATGCAATGGGGAAGTATAGACTACCATATGACAGTAAATAGAAGTAAAATACTTAAGCTTATATTGAAATGCTTTGAAAGTTGAATTATTGTGCTTATTCAACCTGCTCATTATTTGAATGCAATGTTTTCACTGACACCAAGAGTTGTGCTGTGGTGTAATGTTGACATGCAGACTTATCGTAAGGCCGAGTTGAGTATAAATATTTAGAGATGTTTTAGCAGGTCTGTTTTATTGCAACCATCCTGCAATCATTCTTAATGTCTGCCTCCGTAGCGTGGTGGTTGTGAGGTGTTCAAGAGGTTGTGAGGTCGAATCTCACTTAGGGTGAGTTATCCGGATAAGGTTTTTTCCAAGGTTTTCCCTTATCCTGAGAAGACGAATGTTGGGTAACTTAAAGCTCTATGGGTCTTGGGTTCATTTGAGCATAATTTCACCCATTTCATTCATTCACCATTCGTTATGACACTGTGTTGGAGGACGTTAATAAAAAAAAGAATCATTCCCAATAGATTATTAATCTAGTTTATAAACACAAATCTTACATTTATTGTGTTTTGTATTACTGCTTCAGGTTTCCAGACTTATGACGATTTGATCAACTGATGCTGATTGAGCTCAACTATCGTCGTCCGCTTATCCGAACATCTCGCAGTCTCCGTCATCATCATCACAGGGCTGTGAACCCAGTGCTCAAGCATCCCACCGGCTGCAGAGTTGGCAGCACTTTGACCAGACATAGTCACTATGGTACAAATGATACGTGTGTATCAGCGTCGGCTTGTTGCTTCCCCAGTGATATGAGAGTATGTCTGTCAGTGACGCAACATGTTGCTCTTGAGTTTCCCCTAACACTCAGTCTCGGTAGCAGTTACTCTAGCCACTGCGTCCTCTTTATTGATAAGGCCACATCTCCCTAAACCTTTTCATTCAAATATTTGGTTACTTACAGCAACAAAAAAGCTTAAATAATATTTTGTCGATGACAATCATAGGACACAGGATTTTGCACGTAGTTCTGCCTTGCACTGTGGTATTAGTCATAAGGACGTTGTCTGCATCTGTCATCTAGTGACATAAGCACTAAATTAATGAGCACTTGCCTTGGAGGAAAAATATTAAACGCATTGACCTTGAGAGGTAGAATCTGGACTGAAAAATTCAACACCACAGCCAGAATTTGAACCATGGATCTTCCGTTTCACATGC
This sequence comes from Tenodera sinensis, assembly GCA_030765045.1. NCBI lineage: Eukaryota > Metazoa > Arthropoda > Insecta > Mantodea > Mantidae > Tenodera > Tenodera sinensis. Next base: position 132,736,165 of record CM060970.1, read on the forward strand.
ATCTACTCTAACCACTAAGCTATCATGGCAACTTGCCAGTATGGCTTTAAATTCCCCAATCGATTCGTATTTTCCCACTAGACCACTAGGGAATCTCACATCTGAGATTAGTACCCCAAGGTCAACTAAGGACTTTATGTCCCGGGTATAAATAACACTTAGCATTGATCTTTGTTATTGTTCCTATAATGAAGGTAAAAATGTATTAGATATTATAAAAGCTGATATAATTGGTGCTTGGATCCATGATTTGTGTCAGGTGACAAACATGATATATCGTTAAGATTTATTTATGTTCTCAAAAAAAAAAAAAAAAATGATTTTGTGAAGCTCTGTCTAATGCCTGGACTGCAGTTGTGGAAGGTGATTATCCAAGATGGCCAGCTGTATGTTTGAGATAGTTTCCGAGTTGTGTTTTGCGGTCACACTTGGAGCTGTAGCTCTAGATTTGTAGTTCTCTTCACTTTTTCTTTTACTGTCTGTATCCCCTTATTTACTTTGTATAGGAACCAGCCTAGTTAATTCTTCTCTTAATTGCTACTCCTTTTTCCAGGCACAGCCATGGAAAAAATGATTGAGTGCATTATGAGAGCAGAATATTTGTAAGTTCCATTACGTGTTGTAGTGCGGTTTACACAAGTTGATATTTCTGACATGCAGCTGTCACTGTTCCATATGTTATTGTCTGTTGGAAATAGGCTGTCTCCTGAATCACCACTTGCAATTGTATTTCCGAGTATGTATACAAATGCGAGCGGTGATTCAAGATAGAGCCTATTTATGTGTCAGAAAGACAATGACATTTGACTATCAATGAACTCAGCTGCATGTTGGAAATATCTCTTGAATAAATCGTGCTACAACACGACCTGGAACTTACAACTATTCTACTCTCCTAACATGCTCAATTTTTTCCATGGCTGTATCTATTCCCATTTTGTATCCCTACAATCCTCCATTAATGTACACTCGAGTAATTATGTGCTAGTGTTAATTTCATTCCACATAATATACAAATGCCCTAATTATTTAAATTTTCTCACTGGTCGACTTTAATGGTTTGCCTATAAAATGTATGGAGGTGGGCTTTTTCCAACTTAAGAGGAAAGGAGCCCATTTTACATCTTTGTGTTCAGATTCAGAATGTTATAGATTTTCACCATACACATGACAAAGCTTTGAATTCGATTGCATTGTATTATAACCTGAAAGGACAAACTAAATGGCATACAGTGTTATGATAGCCCAGAGCTTATCTGTGTGTCTATCCTTCATCATGGTCATGGTCCCCCTTCTCTGGACTGTAACAAAATGTATAGCACCACTAGTGACCTCTAGTAAATGGTATACAGTGTTATGATAGACCAGAGCTTATCTGTGTGTCTATCCTTCACCATGATCATGGTCCTCCTTCACTGGACTGTAACAAAATGTATAGCACCACTAGTGACCTCTAGTAAATGGTATATAGTGTTATGATAGACCCGAGCTTATCTGTGTGTCTATCCTTCATCATGATCATGGTCCCTCTTCACTGGACTGTAACAAAATGTATAGCACCACTAGTGACCTCTAGTAAATGGTATACAGTGTTATGATAGACCAGAGCTTATCTGTGTGTCTATCCTTCATCATGATCATGGTCCCTCTTCACTGGACTGTAACAAAATGTATAGCACCACTAGTGACCTCTAGTAAATGGTATACAGTGTTATGATAGACCAGAGCTTATCTGTGTGTCTATCCATCATGATCATGGTCCCTCTTCACTGGACTGTAACAAAATGTATAGCACTACTAGTGACCTCTAGTAAATGGTATACAGTGTTATGATAGACCCGAGCTTATCTGTGTGTCTATCCTTCATCATGATCATGGTCCCTCTTCACTGGACTGTAACAAAATGTATAGCACCACTAGTGACCTCTAGTAAATGGTATACAGTGTTATGATAGACCAGAGCTTATCTGTGTGTCTATCCTTCATCATGATCATGGTCCTTCTTCACTGGGCTGTAACAAAATATGCAGCACCACTAGTGACCTCTAGTAAATGGTATACAGTGTTATGATAGACCAGAGCTTATCTGTGTGTCTATCCTTCATCATGATCATGGTCCCCCTTCACTGGGCTGTAACAAAATATGCAGCACCACTAGTGACCTCTAGTAAATGGTATACAGTGTTATGATAGACCAGAGCTTATCTGTGTGTCTATCCTTCATCATGGTCATGGTCCCCCTTCTCTGGACTGTAACAAAATGTATAGCACCACTAGTGACCTCTAGTAAATGGTATACAGTGTTATGATAGACCAGAGCTTATCTGTGTGTCTATCCTTCATCATGATCATGGTCCCTCTTCACTGGACTGTAACAAAATGTATAGCACCACTAGTGACCTCTAGTAAATGGTATACAGTGTTATGATAGACCCGAGCTTATCTGTGTGTCTATCCTTCATCATGATCATGGTCCCTCTTCACTGGACTGTAACAAAATGTATAGCACCACTAGTGACCTCTAGTAAATGGTATACAGTGTTATGATAGACCAGAGCTTATCTGTGTGTCTATCCTTCATCATGATCATGGTCCCTCTTCACTGGACTGTAACAAAATGTATAGCACCACTAGTGACCTCTAGTAAATGGTATACAGTGTTATGATAGACCAGAGCTTATCTGTGTGTCTATCCTTCATCATGATCATGGTCCCTCTTCACTGGGCTGTAACAAAATATGCAGCACCACTAGCGACCTAAAACGAAGCATTCTAAAACTGGTCACCATGGAATTGTGTTGCACCATGCTACTGCCTCTGTCCATCCTGAGCTGGAAACATTCCAGTTTCTGCGGGAGTCAAGTATTTGTCCCATCCTCCGTACATCCATATCTAGCGCAATGCAATGTTTTTTTTTTCTATTTCTCAAGGAGAAAGATAATTTTGAGATCAACCTGAAGCTGCTTAGCAAGAATGTATTTGCACCCTATCCAAAGAAGAAAGTTAAATTTTAAAAGCTGGTTTGTGAGGAGGAAATGTATAGAATGGAAGGATCAGATGTAAGCTTTAAAACTCGTATAGCTTTCACTCTCAAATTTTTAGTGGGACTCTCATATAATAATTTTTAGTTGAGAAATTAGTGGTGACTTTTCTGTTTGTTTAGCCTATGTAGAAATATTCACAGATGTTGCACTCAATTTTGCAGAACATAAGTTGTAAATGGAGATGATTGATCCCCAAACAAACTGTATTTCATTCCACAATTGTTGCCATCACATAATGATTACATAAATATTCCAGAAAATGTTGAAAAATAATGTGCTGCCACTGCAAACTTGTTTAGGCTCACTGGAGAGCAGCATATTGTAATATATTCCTCATGTGAGAAGTAGACTCGTAACTGAAAAATTCAGTGCCATAGCCAGGATTTGAACCACAGATCCTTCATTCCACATGTGGCTGCTCTAACCACTGAGCTACCATGGCAACTTGCCAGTATGGCATTAAATTCCCCAACTGATGTGTATTTTCCCAGTAGACCACAAAGGGAATCCCACATTTGAGATAAGTACTCCAAGTGCAAGTTATAATCGTAACTACTTTGTCCCGAGTTTAAATAGCAATATTCCTGTAAGATTTGAAGCAAACATTATGGATCAGGGCTTCACGGGTGATCAGCCATGTTAGATTTATAAAGGTCGAGCTTACGGCCATTGTAGACTCAATGACCGATAGCTCGACCTTTATAAATCTAACATGGCTGATCATCCGTGAAGCCTTGATCCACAGCAATATTTCTCATTGTCGATGCCATCAATTTGATGAGTGCCAAGATAGCGATTAAGCCATCAGTAAATCCAGTTGGGTTAAGTACTTGTAGCATGGGCATAAGCATACATGACAAAGTGATAACCAGGGTTAGGATTTTTAGGTGCAAATTTCAGATGAAAAAAGGAAGGGAAAAGGTGCTCAAATAAGATTAAAAAAAAAGGTACAAAAAGGTGCTGGTTTATTCAACTAATTCAACATTTTCTCTTTCCTCTATTATAATTTTTTGAATTACAAACAAGTACATCAAATTATCACTCATTAGAAGGAAGCTGTTACAGTTCAAGACATAAGAATCTCTACATTTTTTAAAAGTCTGTTTCTATTAGGAGATAGAATGTTTTGTAGATGTTAACGCTTCTTTCGACATGCACAGAAACCAATGGGGCAAATCTTGTATTCACTCTGAATGGCAATTCTACAGATGTGGCAAAATCCTCAATGTCCAGATTCTTCTGAACACTAAATTCAAGTTTGTCTTTGGCAAAACCATCTAACTGCTCCCTCACGGAAGTAAAAATATCCCACTGTTCTTCCTTTTCCAAACCTTGTTCTTCTAGTAGTTTAATAGCAGTCGGGTACTTGTAACTATGGACACATTGTAGTTCTGTCTGCAAATTATGTATTTTCTCTGGTAACAGAAGTTGCTGTGCCTTGGAAATTGCACCTGCGTCGGCTGGATCCAAAGGAAGCACAAACTCTTTAATTTTGTCAAAGTTCTCACACAACATAGCAGCACATTCATTCCAAGATTCCCAGTGAGTAACGACCGGGAAATTTGGAAGGGGCAGGCTAGTGGTTTCCTTGTAGACCACAACATGATCCGGAGCTTTCAGCAGAATGTTCTTCAGGGCAGAGATAAACTGATTTGTGATGCGTATTCGTTTCTTATGGATTCACAAACCCTATGAAGGGTATGAATCAAGCATGTCACATGCTTCAACTTAGGAAATAAAGGCTTCAGTTGATTAACAGCTGAAACCTGGTCTGTAACCACAAGAAGTTTTTCAAACTCAATACCAGCAGGCCAGAGTTTTTGACAAAAGTCCATAATTGATTGCATTACTGTACTGGCATTGACTTTCTGCAGCTTATACATTTTTAACAACATGGGCTTAACTTTCTTCCTTGCTGACGGAAAAACTGACATGTTCAAAACATATCGTTCCATTGAGTCTATGGTTTCATCCACAATGATTCCCACATCGCAATCAGACACTTCAAGAAATCCCTTGAAGCCGGGATGATTCATCTTATTGAGAGGAATTCCTGCTTGTGTAAGAGCTGCATACAACTCAATGTTGATTTCCTTAAAATTTTGTCTGTTTGAAGAACTCTGTTGAAACGTATTTTGTAATAGAGGCTGCCACGATTTGTTTGCCTGAAGAGTCTTGTTCATTTGATGCTTAGAGCTGGAAATGTGCTGTTTGATGTGATCTCGCTGGTGTTTTTCATCTAACAAAATTCCTGAATTGCAAATAGTACATCGAATAACAGTTCCATCTGTCTATGAAATCTTGTTTGAATTCGTGAACCAGACAATAAGTCGAGCATTGGACACCTTTGGCATGGTAAAATCTAGTAATACACTCGTTTGGTAATGTAACAAAGGACTAACACCAGTTTATTTGCTAACTCAATGTGACTTACACAACTCATTTACGTGCTGTCCACACTCATATAACACTGTGACAAGTACCAGAATGTTCTCATTCATGCTGGAACTGCAGTCTCAGCAATTTGTAGTAGCTTTGAGCAGAACCCAGTCAATTCTTGGAACTATGCGGGTACAGTTACTGCTGTCTCTGCGTGATGTTGGAATCCGCGCGAACAGATAACGTTTGTCACAGTAACAGACTCACATTCATGAACTGTAAGCTACTGGTTCTGGTGAAATTAAAAGGATAGAATGATATACAATGACAAAGAGTCATTGTCAGTTGCATCATTTTGGGCTGCTTTATAGCAGTAAAGCAAGAGAGAGGATTTGTCGTGCAAAATTATTTTCCATTGTTGTAGATGTGCTTTTAACTTCCGTGCAGCGTTTACTGAAAGAGTTAGGCGTACTCTTCACATGTTCACAGCAAGCTGAGGAGATGTTAATTAGAAGTTAAATATTTTATATTGATTAAAATCACATAGAGTAAAATGGAAGGAAACTTAAAAGAAAAAAGGGGGAAAAGGGAAAACGGTGCATGGAAAAATGCCTCTTTTGGCAACTAGAAACAAAACTTCACACTGTGGTATCCTTCCGAAGAGCTTAAATTTACCCCAAGAAAAAAGGTGCACACCTAAAAATCCTAACCCTGGTGATGACCAAAAAAAGCAGAAAGGAATATGAACCATTTGGTTAGCACATACCAAGTCAGTATCCATCCTATTCTTCAGTTGTGTGTGGCTGTTTGTTTCTATAGCTATTCTAACGAGGGCTTATATTTACCTATTTTAACTTTCTTCCGGGCCAAATTAAGGACTTGTTTAGTTGCTTGATAATATTGATACCAGTTTAAAAAATACATGCCATATTTTAAGTGCTTCTGTAACCAATAGACAAGTCTTAATTCAACGAATCCACTACAAATTTTTTCTTTCCTAATATTTTAATTGTTTTCTCATTTACTGGAGTAGATGTCATTTTAAGTATGCTCAACTACTTGGTCATTGGCACCCTTAAAAAATAGATCATGGCAAAAGCCCGAGATAAATTTCAATATAGAATAAAAATACCAGTAAAAACCAGAATTAAAACAAATTTATAAGATTCAAACGTTATGAAATTTCTGTATCTAAAATTTTAAACCCTTAGGTTTATGTTTACCATTGCTAGAAACTTCAACATTCTTTCTACTGCTTGTTTATCATTTGCCAGGACTTTGTGGAGCAGGTGTTTGCATTATGGTGTCAGCGTCACTTTTGTTTTCCCTCCTTTTCTCTTTTCAACACTTTCTTACATACAGCGTGGTAACATGGCCATTTCCTTACACTCAGACTCGCTCTTACTCCTGTTGTTATAAAACTTATCACAGCCAGCCTTAAACAATTTATTCTTAACATAATGCTCATACTGTGTTTTCTACTATCTCTACTACAATACAGGAAGTATTGTGTTTGAGGCCCCCTGAATACAAAAAAGCATTTTTAGAAAAAGGTCCATGTATGTTTGTGTCTGTGAACAGCATAACTCAAAAACGAAGTTGGTTACAAACCAAAATTAGTATTTAATTTTAATATCTATCAAGGATGCGGCACAAAGATTTTGAAGAAAATTCCTCCACCCTAAACTACCCTTTACACTGAAAATTTTTAAAAAATTTGGTTTTCTCAAAAATGGCTCTAACAATTTTTATTAAAATGCCATGTGTTTAAGAATTTTTGTGGCAAATGAAATGCATATTTTGAATTTTCTGGTTATAGCCTATGTAATCCTGTTTACTCTTGATTACTTGCATAACTGGTAAACCGTAAGAGATAGACCAAATATTACTGTCGCCCATCGCATTATTGTCGGCACTACCGCAAAGGAGCCGAAGGGAAGAGACAGAGAATGGCCGCATTGTTGGGGCGCTTGCCGAAAGAGAGAAAGGGATAGAGACTTCTGGAATTTTCTGCGTTGTCTTTCACCGCAATAATAACTGAACTTTCCTGAAGTTTCGAGAATAGTGCCTGGGAGATATAAATAGCGGTAAAGTGTGAGAAGGGACCGTTTTTGTGTTACGAATTCGGAGCCGTGCTGTTGGTGAATCGGAAAAGACTTTCTTGCTGTTGCAACGAGTGTACAAAGTTACTGTTTACGGAAATAAAAGTGTTTCTTTATCTCGACTACATCTGTCTCCTTTACTTGACACCCACCAAAGTCACACTGGTGTCAGAAGCGGGATATGACGATGGAGGCTACATTTGTGAGCTGTTTACAAGAGCTGAAAGCAGAGATGAAGACGGCAAACGACAACCTCGCTGCCGAGCTGAAAGAGATGAAGACGGAACTATCGGCGAAAATTGACGAGCAACTGGCTGGCGTGAGGGAGGATGTGAAAGAGCTCGGTGGAAAGATGGAGGACCTCGGCCAACGCGTTGACGCCCTGGAGAATGTCGGGGAACGGCTTAGCGTTCTCGAAGACAGGGTCGACGGTAGCGCCAAGGAGCTAAATGCAATGGTGGAAGGGATGTTTAGTGAAAAGCTCAAGAACTACAAGGCCGAGGCTCCAGCACGCGACACAACATCGACGCGCGTCAAACCACCGAAGTACGATGGCACGTCAACGTTTGAGGTCTTCCGCCGTGAATTCGACACAGTGGCCAAGCACAACAAATGGTTGACAGAAGAAGAGGCCGCGCAGCTGATAGCCAGCCTCCAGGGACGAGCCGCAGTCCAGACAGCGGCGGCGCGCAAGGACATCTGGGAGGCCCTGGAGAACCGGTTCGGAAACCACCGCTTAGCCGCAGCCTACCGCAGCCAACTGAAATCTAGGATGCAACTGCCAGTGGAGACGCAGCAGGAGTTCGCCCTGGCAATCGAACAGCTGGCCAGCAAAGCCTTGGTCGACTTCCCCTCCGAATTCGTATCCCGAGAAGCCGCCTATACCTTCGTCGACTGGGTACGCGACGCCGAGATACGTCAACGCCTGATGCTCGGCGACTACAAGACCATCCACGAGGCACTAACGGCCGCATTAAGGATGGAAGCGGCCAAAGTGACGGCTACCCCGACCTCGAAGACAAGGAGTGTCCGCTACGATGAAGACCGCAGACCAGTCCAGGGACGCCGACGAAGACCAGGTGGCATGTGTTGGGGGTGTGGCCAGCCGGGACACCTGATGAGAGACTGCCGGCACCAGGAAGTGCACGCCTCGGGTGGACACCTAGGAGCAAACCGGACGATCGACAAACTCCGACAGCGCTACTACTGGCTGAGGCTCCGAGCAGACGCTGAGAACTGGTGCCGTCAATGTCACGTGTGCGCGGCGAGTCGCGGCCCCAGACTAGGAGCCGAGGTCGCATGCAGCAGTAGAACGTCGGAGCGCCCTTCGAACGCATCGCCGTCGACATAGCTGGACCATTCCCAGTGTGCGATTGAGGCAACAAGTACCTAATGGTAGCTGTGGACTACTTCACCAAGTGGCCGGAGGTGTATGCCATCCCGAAACAAGAGGCGAAGACAATTACAGACCGCCTCATGGAACAGCTGTTTTGCCATTTTGGGGTCCCGTTAGAGCTCCACAGTGACCAGGGCACCAATTTTGAGTCGCACCTAATGGAGGCATTGGAAAGGCTTGGGGTGAACAAGACCCGCACAACACCCCTACATCCACAGTCGGACGGCATGGTCGAGAGATACATCAAGACCCTAGAGGAGCACCTGAGGAAGGTCGTAGCCAGCCATCAGCGAGACTGGGACCTCAAGGTACCACTGTTCTTGCTGGCCTACCGTTCGTTGACACACGACACCACTGGGATGACACCAGGAAGCCTAATGTTCGGCCGAGAGCTACGCCTCCCTTGTGACCTGGCCTTTGGGAGCCCCCCGGAAGCGAAACAGCCGGCAACCGAGTATGTGGAGAATCTAGTAGACCATCTCCACGACATGCACGAGATGGCTCGTCAGAACATCCAGATGGCAAGCGACCACATGAAGACCCGGTATGACAGGCAAGCCAACAGCCGAGGATTCCAGCAAGGTGACATGGTCTGGTTGTACCACCCTACCCGGACCAAGGGACGCTGCCCAAAACTTCAACAACCGTGGCAAGGACCGTACCGAGTGGTAAAGAGGATTAACGACGTAGTCTACCCCATCCAGAAGGTGCCCCGAGGGAAGATGTTAGGGGTACACCTGGATCGTCTGGCCCGTTACGATGTTGCTGTTCGGGACGACCAGCCTTGAGGAGGGAGCAGTGTCGCCCATCGCATTATTGTCGGTACTACCGCAAAGGAGCCTAAGCGGAGAGACAGAGAATGGCCGCATTGTTGGGGCGCTTGCCGAAAGAGAGAAAGGGATAGAGACTTCTGGAATTTTCTGCGTTGTCTTTCACCGCAATAATAACTGAACTTTCCTGAAGTTTCGAGAATAGTGCCTGGGAGATATAAATAGCGGTAAAGTGTGAGAAGGGACAGTTTTTGTGTTACTAATTCGGAGCCGTGCTGTTGGTGAATCGGTAAAGACTTTCTTGGTGTTGCAACGAGTGTACAAAGTTACTGTTTACGGAAATAAAAGTGTTTCTTTATCTCGACTACATCTGTCTTCTTACTTTACACCCACCAAAGTCACATTACTATACCTACATAAAATGTATATCTCATTAAAACCACAAATTATGTCCAAATGCATTTTCTGTAGAGTTTACCATTTTGGAGATATTCCTTGTTATCTGTGTGAGTTGTGCACTACTTGTACTTTTCTCAAATGGAAGGTCATTTATTCACTTTTTTATCTCTTGGCCGTGCAAAGAGAAAGGAATTTGAAAGCTGTAATAGATTTGACCCACCCAAAGCCTACCGTATTCCTATGTTCCCCTTGCACCTACAAGAAAATAACAATAAAATAATTTCCATAAATGTTAATCTCGACTAACTTGAAAGAGATAAAGGAATAAACATTGCCCACATACATCTTGGTGTTTAACACACCAACAATAAGTATATTGGCATAAATAAATAATAAAGGAATAAGAATTTGTAAGAATGGTTAGTACAAGAGTAGAGAAAGTCATGTGAGTGCAACACATCAGATTTTTTTTAATTTATAAGGTAAGCATAAAAATTGCAAATCTTAAGTGATGAATTATAGTATTCCTGGCTATTAGTGCTAAAAGAAAAAATGACAATGCTTATGGTTGTTTTGATGTCAATTCCACAGTGCATGATGCAGCATGGCATGTGCAGAAGCCATTAATTTTAACATGAATAATCTGAATGCAGCAGCACAGATGATTTTGTACAAATGAAAATGAAGTGCTATGTGAACCATTGGATCTGTTTGGTGGTATCATGATGGTTAAGAAAATGAAATACTTGTGTGTATTATTCTAACTGTGCTGCACACTTTTTCTTCCCTCCCCTCCCAAATAAAAAATGTTGACGTGGCTCGGTATTCATCTCTGTTTGGCACAAACATTATATAAGTGTGTCCCATACCTGTGCCGAGACTGAGCACTCTCAGTACTGCCATTTAAAAGCTGTGACGTCCTTGTGACAGTCTGGTCTTTTACATGGACAGTGTTTGTTTCATTGTTTGTTGGTCGCTGGTCACACAGTTTGTACCATTATTAGCAACAAGATCAACAAAGACTGTCTTTTTCCTAAAACAGAGTGTGTAAGATATATTTCCTATCATGTCTTTCATACCTGCCAGTATAAATATTAATGTGATGTACATTTCTGGATTGTTTGTGTTATTTTCTTTAAGGTCAGGGCTGGGATTTACAGAGAATTAGATTGTACTACAGCAGAAACATTTCAAACCTTATTGTTGGTTAAGGGCCATTCAAAATGAAAATTCATATTAACATAAGCATATAGTTGGCATGATATGTTGCCATTCACAATGACAAATGAAAACAAACAGCAGCCAGTCTCAAGAGACTGAAATAGCTGAGCTAATAGAAGTGACAACCAACAGTACATACAACAAAAGAGGTTATGTACGTGTGTGGCAGTTATTTATATTACTGATGATGTAGCGATGAGTCTTATCGTAAGGGCGTTCATGGGTCAGCGGATAAATGATGGCAATAAGTAATACATTTCAAATAAATATTCAGTTTTCCACCAGTTCAACTTTATTCTGAAGAAGTTATAATAACATAAGAAATTATCTTCACTCTTTTACACATATTGATGCTATTAGGTCCCGAAACTATTCCAGTCAAGACCTTCGTGGTTTTTGTGTAAGTTAAATTCACACCTCTTGTAAATTTGTGGAATATTGATGTTAGCTAATGCTGGATTTCTGACAATGAAGTCATTAATCTTCTTGCTCTCCAATATTTTTCACTGATGGATGGGGCACTAGAAGTGGCCGGGCATATTTGAAGGTGGCCTCGATCCATTTCCAATATTGTGGAATATTTACGATATGATCGTACACAATAAATATCTGCGTGTGGTATTTTACTAAATGTCCTTTGGCAATCCAATCCAATGTTATTGGTTGCCAATAATACCTCCATATAATTAGTAGTACAAATATATGTCTGTGTTACTCGACGAATATATCATTAGTCCTCATCTGGGTAATTGTTTATTCCTCTTAGTTATGTATGTAACAACTGCCACTTATCGATTACCTATTATTATTGGTCGCATTGTATTGATTGTAAGGGGTTACGGTTGACCTTGGGAATATTTCCTATGGTTTCAATAGCCTCTGGACACAAGTCGAGAAATATAACTTTAATATCTACATTATAGAAGAAATTCACAGATATACATATCATATACTGATGTAAATCCTCTCATTAATTCATTTGAACATATAATTCCTGCCACACATGTATCAAACTGAATAGCTAGTTAAGGCAGGTTTCCCCATAACTGAACTGACTATTCTCATACCTGATTTTAATCTGCTCAATTTGTCATTTCCGTTACGATAACAAATAGATCGCAAGGAAAATAGTGTTTATTTGACTTTACTGAAGAGTCAAGACATTTTAAGCCTCTCGATTAAAACCTTCCAAATTTTATCTTTAACCGTTGTTATGACATGAAATTTGCGTCTAGGTAAATGAATATATATTATCCATGTCAAATCTGCATATGGCAGTAGCCAATAGGTGCACTCTACAACTTAGCCATATCGTATGCTTGTGTGTGAAAGAGATAGACATAGTAGGCTATGCTCATCATTTTTCTGTGCATTTTTTCAAAATCATCTGTGTCATTTTCGGTATGTTAATGTGTTTTCTAAGTGAAACAAAGAGATATCAGAATGTGACTCATGTTTTTGTCTCTAAGCAGATCCGAAAAACTGGATTGATTTATTCCACACACTGCAGCAGTTATCTCTTGGCGCTTTGCACCTTTTTTCGTCACATCAGTTCCTTTTAAAAAACTTATACACTGTATAAACAACTTGTCATATTTGACTACATAAAACACTGTATATGTTTCCTCTTCTACCACTAACACAAACACTTGCCTTACTTAGCGACATATTACCAAGTGCTACAAATTGACAGAACTGCACATTATCTCTTCTGTATCCCGGTCGGAGCATTTAGGGGTGTATTAGGAGAAAAGGGGGAAGCATAACGGTGCACTTATTCACACCTCTTTAAACAGCCCAAGGTCTGCTTCAGTTCTCACAAAATACACATAAATATAATTGCATATAAATACAAAATGGCTGAAGCTAAACTTATGCTCTTTTTTCATACATGCACAACCATTCTGTTTATATTGTAATAAGTTTTAAGCTTGTAATAAACTATTAATATCTGAAAACACCCAGATTATGTCCAAATGTATGTGTTTAAGCTTTTCCGACCGGTGTGCATTTTGAGTTAAGTTTCCTCCGGGCTTGTATGCCGTGCTCAAATCGGTGTTGAGCATCATCAGAGGACCCAACGCTGAAAGACCATTGGCTACAAGAAACTTTACTCAAAATATGTCCAAATGCATTTTTTGTGGAGTGAACCATTTCAGAGATACTCATTATTTGTGCCAGTTTTGGAATACTTAAACTTTTCTTAAATGGAAGGTCATTATTCAGTTTTTTATATCTTGGTCATGCAGAGAGAACAGAATTTCAAAGCCTTCATATAGCAACCAGCTTTAATGGATTTTACTATTGTTCAAAGCTTACTGTATTCCCATATTCCCCTTGTACCTACAAGAAAATTAGCAATGAAATAATTTCTGCAAATGTTTATCTCGACTAACATGAGGAAGATAGGGGAATAAGAGTTTGTAAGAATAGTTAGTACAAGAGTAGAGAAGGTCATGTGAGTGCAACACATCAGATTTTTATAGATATGTCAGTAAATTCTGGTCTGTGATCTTAAACAGAGTGCTTAGCGAGTCATATGGTTATAGTCATATGGTTATGTGAGAGTGATCACATGTTGAGAACTGTTCTCTGATAGACCAGTTTCTTGTGTTTGACGTAGCCATAAGTATGCAAATTTGGAGATTACAGACTTGTGTATTTATTTGTAAGTTTCATTGTGAATGGCCCCTTGCAGCTACTTAGGCCAGGTACATTAAGAAATAGATAAAAATGTTTATTGTCATTAAATTTTCAAACAAGGTGCACAAATATAACTGCTATTTATTAACAGGCTCTTGCTGGCTGCCGTTGCAATTTATTTTGCTCTGTGGGATATGTAAGCATTCAGAACATAGAGCCTGGAAAGAAATTCCTTTCATTTCTAATTTTTCATACTATTAGGTCTGTTTTGAACTGCTCATAGAGAAGTTAAAACCAAGGGTTAGCAGATCCTATAGATTCAGTGAACTCCCAGGAGATTGTGTTAAAGAGTGCTATAATTTTTTCAGTTGTTGAATGCATTTATATTATGAATTACAATTGTTAATATTGTTGCATATTTTTACTGCATATCCTTCCGGTGCTGCCTTGAAAGGTGTTGTTCTGATCCTATGGGTGCTGTGTGTGTGCGTGTGTGTGTACGCGTGTGTCTTTGTGTGTGTAACACAGGGTGGACACCCCGACCCACTGCGATCCCAACATGGCTACCATCCCCCAGGGGGAAGGGACGAGCGTAAGTGAGACCAGAGGCTTGTCAGAAAGCAGAGCCAATGAAGCCCAGAGACACATAGAAGTGCCTAACAGTTACAGGTATTGACACCAGACTCACAACCGAAGTGTTTCCTCTACCCAGGGAGAGGGTGACGAGGTGACCCTTGCAATCCATGCAGGAACTTCCAGGGAACCAGTTCCAGAACCCCAGAAACTATGCCATCTGTCCGCATTTGCCAGAACAAACCGTGCTACCAACCAAGCCTGAAAGATGACAAGGAAGGCAAATGAGAAATAAAGGGATAGGAATATGGAGAAGAGATTACTGCTCCCCAGCATTTGCCTAATTGACATGGGAAACCATGGAAAAACCCATGTCAGAGTGCATGGCCATGGAAATTGGACCTGCGACCTCCCAAATGCAGGCCACAGACGTTACTGCCTGAGCCAACCCACTCGGTCTACGAGTGCTATACTGTAACCAGGCCACCTTAATACTTATTTCAGAAAACGTGGCTATAAAATTTTCAAAACAAAAATATTTTTAACCCTTTCAGTACCGAGTGATTTTGCTACTTATGCTGTTGTTCCTCTAATTCGAAACCGGTTTAGATTAGGCGGTCTGGGACACCTTCAGCCTACTGACTTGAATAGCCATGATCGTTAAGGCAACACGTAGTACACTGGCCATGCACTCAAAGCCTGAGGTCGTGAGTTCGAGTCTCGGCAACCGTAGCCAAATGTGCCTGTGGTAAAGGATGGGGAGGGCCCACGTAAAATAATTGGTGTGATGCCACACGTGGATGATGACAGGGTATCATCATCTTTTCTTATAAAAAAAACACTACAATATAAATTGTAAAAAAAATAATTGTTTACAATTCAAAAAGTCTCAAATATGTATGTTTAATTGGTGACAGACAGTATAACAAGAATATAGCAGAAAAAACAGTTAAAACTAGTACAAATAGGAAAAAAATGCCTATGTCCATGATCATGGACACCAGAACTGAAAGGGTTAAGTAGAGTAAAAGTTCACTTGAGCTTGATTTTGTCAATCAGCCATAGCTTGGGGAGGTACTAGTGGTGGAACAAATAGGTACCATTAGATAGAGCTCTTCCAAACAAACAACTTTTGTAGGAAAAACTTTTGATTGACACTTTTAAGAAGTGTATGAGCACTTGCCAAGTTGCTTGTAAAACCCAATGCTATTAACTTATCTAGAAAGATATTGTAACAGAATGACAATTGGATAAATTCCACCTCTGACACCAGTGTCAGACAATAATGACATCAATCAGTCCAGTTACTTTTCTATCACTTTATTTTCCCTGCAAAATTTTATCACAAATACAGTTCCCTTTTACTGATGTCTTTTGTGATATTACAACTCCCAACTGTTTTCTTCTCATAACCTTGACTCAGTCTTTTCAGTCTCTCTCTTCACTTTTGCTGTCTCTCATACACTAACTCTAGTACATTTACTCCACTTTCATTGAAACTTCTTCACTTTGACGTGACGCATGTTTCACAGTTGTCCTGCACTTACTGACACACTAATTGACTTGTGTCTGTCAATGTAACTAACTCTCTCTGCTGTTTCTTCAGCTCCTTATACGCAAGCCTTTGTATTTTAAGCTGCAGATGTCGCTATAATGCAGAGGACTCTGAAACTGCTTCTTCATAATCCCAACAGATGGCAGAACATGTTCTTTCAATTCAAAGTGCATACAGATTCCCTTTCATGTCTAATAAGGATTGACTCAAGGGAGTAGCTCTCGCCATCTATCTTATGGCCAACACAGCGAAAGGATTAATATTTCAGTGATTCTCACTAAATCACCAACTTTATTACCTGCAAAATATCCCAACACCATAACTGACTCTTCATGATGTCAGGGAAAAAAAAATTGACGGTGGCTTCCAAATGCTTCAAACTATGATTTGTCTGTGAATAACACCTTGGACCATTGCTGCATACTCAAGTTTTATGTTGCTGTGCCCATTGAGGTATTTTCACCTTATTTTGTTTGCACTCCTCTAACCTTGTTCACAAAGACGCTGTTGCACTGATGAAGCAGAGATTGGAGCAGCTTACATACTGTTAACTCCCTTGCAAATGTGTGAGCTGAACTTTCCTGTTGATGCTTTTGTAGTCTTCCAGGTCAAGGAACACTTACATTGGCTTGAACCACTGTAATGTTGCTATTGTCCTACTACAATAACCTTCCTGATGCAGAGCTGCATTTACAACACATTTTACTTTCTCTACTAGTAAGTAAAGGAAGTATTGTATTCCACCCAAAAATTCAATGTCGAGATTTCACTGGAAATATATGTTTTGAGACCCTCTGAATGCAAAAAAAAAAACATTTTTAGAAAAAAGTCTGTATGTGTATGTCAGTCTGTGGACAGTATAACTCAAAAATGAAAAGTCAGTTAAACCAAAGTTGGTATTTAAGTTTAATGCATTTCAAGGATGTGACACAAAGATTTTGAAGAAAATAGTCCCACTCTAAACTACCCTTTACATGGAATTTTGATTTTCTTGAAAATGGCTCTAAGGATTTTGATTAAAATGCCATATGCTTGAGATATTTTTATGACAAATGAAATGTATATCTTGAATTTTCCGGCTATAGCCAATGTAGTCCTGTTTACCCTGGATGACTTTTGAATAACTCGTAAACCTTCAAAGATAGACAAAATCTTACTATACAAAAAATTTACATCTTGCTAAAACAATTTATGTGTAAAAAAATTTTTTTTTAGAGTGAACCATTTTGAAGATATTCCTTGTTATTTGTGTGAGTTTCAGAAAACTTAAAACTTTGGTGAAAGGGAACATGGTTCATTTTTTTATGTTAAGCATGCAAAGAGAACGGAATCTCAAAGCTTTAAAAGATTGTGACTATCGCTCAAAGCCTACTGTATTCCCATATTCCCCTTGTACCTACAAGCAAATAAGCAATAAGATAATTTGTACAAATGTTTATCTCAAATAACATGAAGAAGATATAGGAATAAGAGTTCGTAAGTTTGGTCAGTACAAGAGTAGAGAAAGTCATGTGAGTGTAACGCATCAGATTTTTTACTTTCTCACGATGCATAGTAGGTAGTAGAAGTATTGTATTCAACCCAAAAATTCAGTGTTAAGACTTCACCAGTAATATCTTTCAAGGCCCTGCTGAATCCAAAAATAAAGCATTTTGAAAAAGTCCTGTGTGTGTGTGTGTGTGTGTGTGTGTGTGTGTGTGTGTGTGTGTGTGTGTGTGTGTGTGTGTGTGTGTGTGTGTGTGTGTGTGTGTGTGTTGTGTGTGTGTGTGTGTGTGCATGGGTGTGTTGCATAACTCAAAAACAAGAAGTCGCTTAAAAACCAAAGTTGGTATTTTAAGTATAATATCTTTCAAGGGTGTGACACAAAGATTTTGAAGAAAACTCCTCCGCCCTAAACTACCCATTATAAGGAAAATTTTGATTTTCTCAAAAAATGGCTTGAATGATGTTGATCAAAGTGGCAGGCATTTAAGATATTTTAATGGCAAATGAAATGTATATTTTAATTTTCTGGCTATAGCCTATGTAGTCTTGTTTACTCCGGATGTCCTTTGCATAACTGGTAAACTGTAAGAGATACACAAAATCTTACTATACAAAAAATGTAGACCACAATTTATGTCCAAATGCATTTTTTTGTAGAGTGAACCATTTCGGAGATATTCCTCATTGTGAGTTTTGTAATACTCACAATAACGGTTGTTATTCACTTTTTATCTGTTGGCCGTACAAAGAGAACAGAATTTCAAAGCTTTAAAAGATTTGACTATCGCTCAAAGTCTACTGTATTCCCATATTCCCCTTGTACCTACAAGGAAATAAGCAATAAGATAATTTCTGCAAATGTTTGTCTATTAACATAAAGATATAGGAATAAGTGTTTGTAAGAATGGTTAGTACAAGATTAGAGAAAGTCATGGGAGTGCAACACATCAGATTTTTTAAAATAGAGTGCTTTTCCCGTGTGCAAAGTTGAAGCGTGCTCATCAGATGTTTGTCATTTATTTTCTAGCCCTATATTGTGACACTCCAAAAAGTATACTACTGCTAATTTGTCAGTTTGTTTATACAGGGTGGAATTGAAATGATCCAGACTTTAATATCGAATTTCTCATGTTGTGAATAACAAGAAAGTCTAATACCAAAATGTTGAAAAGTTTATAGTTTTTTAGAAAAAAAATACTTTTATCAAAAAAAATTATGATCCCCTGGTTGAATTATTATTGATTGAAGGTTCTTGATTTATGGCTATATTCATAGAAAATTAAATAAACGACAACTTTTTCCTTTGGCGTATTTCAATAGATTCAACAGTTTTTGTGTAAATTAAATTTAAAAGAACCCACAATTTGTTGCCTTTTTGATTCAATAAATTGTGGGTTTTTTAAATTTAACTTAAACAAAAACCGTTGAATCTATTGAAATACGCCAAAGGAAAAGGAGTTTTTGTTTATTTAATTTTCTATGAATATAGCCATAAATCAAGAACCTTCAATGAATAGTTTTTCAGCCAGGTGATTAAATTTTTTTGATAAAAATATTTTTTTCTAAAAAACTAAACTTTTCAACATTTTGGTATTAGACTTTGTTGTTATTCACAACATGAGAAATTTGCTGTTAAAGTCTGGCGAATCATTTCACTTCCACCCTGTATTTAATGTTTCTGTAAGTTCCACTTCGCTACTCCTATGTATAATCCATCTTTCTATTATTTTTGTTTTTTCCAACAACAAAACAGTTAGAGCGTATATTAATTAGGCAAACTGAATGCTTGCAACTTAAATTTGTTGCAGGTATTTTTGTGCACCTTGAAATAGTTTGAATCAAACAAATATAGCACAAACTTATTCAGAAGTGTATAGCACTTGCATGTGCTAAGAAATTGGTGAAATATTTTTGTGGGAGGGCTTCTCTAGGTAATTAGTTTTCATATTTAATGTGCAAGTATACAAAATTACAGGAAGTACCCCTTTTCTCCTTATTGTTGCATGGAGAAAGTTCAGAGGTTTGTAAATCCTAGCTCTCAATAGTTTTTCTTTTTTATGGAGAGAAACTTCATATGTGGCAAAGCTGTCCTATGTGGTGAATTTGTTCATTACATATATGGTACAAAGATTTCCTAAAGAGCTTATATAAAGTTCAAATATTTGGTGTTTATTTGGCTGGTCACATCTGAAGTGTGTAGGATGTTTTTGTGTAACTATGTTGGTGTCCTTTAGCTACGAAAGGCAACCAGTTACAGGAATACCAAAAACATGTTTTGGATAGTGAATATGTTTTTCAGCATGAGTGTTCTACTTAAAGCATTTGCAGCAGCTCAATGCAGGATGTTTTATTTAACATGAAATGTTTTCTTTTATGACTATTGTACATTTTTGTGGTTCCTAAAATATTAGACTTATAGCAACCATCTTAACTGGTGTTAGCTCCTTGTTCTACTAGATGTGCCGCTTTTACTCTTAATTCCTAAACAAGTTTCAATTTATCTTCTTTCTTTGAAAGTTTGAAAACAGTTTGTAATAATCAATTTAAACCAAAAAGGTGAGTTGATTAATAACACTACACAAAACTTACTTATAATTTACTGGAACATGTTTCAAAGGCTTGACTTTCCTTCATTATCAACCGGACATTGACTGGTTCTCCCTGGTGTGGATGGTGATGTTTTCTCTGAGGTCTCCTCTGGTGGCGGTTCAAGGAACTTGCTGAAGATATCCATCTCAGGGATGTTGAAATTGAATACTCTGTTTCTATTTTTCAAAATGAAGATTTGTTCCCACATGGAGAGCTCTTGTTTTCCCGTTACGTGTTTGAGGAGTTTCAGTTCTGGCTTTATATTGTAGTTTCTGTCCAAAAGTGAATGGCAACTGCTGATTTTTCCAAATGTTTGTTTTTTACGTTTCTAAAGTGTTCCTTGGATCTCATTTCTAAATTTCTTTTGGTTTTTCCTATATACACTTTATTACAGTCACTGCATTCAATTTGGTAAATGCCAGATTTTTTATTGGGTGGGATGGCATCTTTGATGTTTGAGTTCAGTAGATTTTTTATGGAGTAGTGGTTCACTGGTGTTAGCTGAATGTTCTGTTCTTTGAAAACTTTCTTGGGCCTTCGAAAAATTCAGAAAAGTTTTCAAAGAACAGCACATTCAGCTAGCACCGATGAACCACTACTCTGTAAAAAATCTACTGAACTCAAACATCAAAGATGCCATCCCACCCAATGAAAGATCCGGCATTTACCAAATTGAATGCAGTGGCTGTAATAAAGTGTATATAGGAAAAACCAAAAGAAATTTAGAAATAAGATCCAAGGTACACTTTAGAAATGTAAAAAAGAAACAGTTGGAAAAATCAGCAGTTGCTAACCACTTTTGGACAGAAAACCATAACATGAAGCCAGAACCGAAGCTCCTTAAACATGTAACGGAAAAACAAGAGCTGTCCACATGGGAACAAATCTTCATTTTGAAAAATAGAAACAGAGTATTCAATTTCAACATCCCTGAGATGGATATCTTCAGCAAGTTCCTTGAACCACTACCAGAAGAGACCTCAGAGAAAACATCGACATCCACACCAGGGAGAACCAGTTGATGTCTGGTTGATAATGAAGGAAAGTCAAGCCTTTGAAACATATTCCAGTAAAATATAAGTCCTGTGTAGTGTTGTTAATCGATTCACCTTTTTGGTTTAAATTGCGGTTTTAATTTCCTGTCACATGGAAGTGAAATTAATTGTTGTGATCGTTAAGGCAAGGCAAAATGAACTATCTATTCAAACACAAACACTGTGAGCGCAAATGCCAGTGATAGCAATAAAATATGCCTGTGGTAAAGGATGGGTAGGGCACATGTAAAATAATGGGTGTGATGGCACACATCTATGACAGGGGGGCACTAATGACCTAGCTGTCGACGGGCCCTTAAACCCTAATCACTCACTCTATGACAGGTTTGCATTTGACTGCAGTTACATGGATTTTGCTTTTTGTTATAAAAAGAAAACACTATAAGTTTTGAAATAAATTAATATATTTATACATAAAATAGCTATAAATAATTTTATTGTTAAAGACAAGTATAGCATGAAAATTACAAAAATGCCAAAAATATTTTAAAATAGTTATTTTGTGTGTTTTAAAGCAAACATGCCTACCATGTTCACAAATGTAAGTGCCAAATTTCTCTACAGAAGTTTGTAGCACAGACTAAATTGTTGATTGCAGTAGATAAGGGGTAGAATATTTTCTCAGATGGTGCCTCAGTGCTTACTCGTACCAAATGAGGTAATATTTGGTGTCCTCACTTCTGTCTGGTGTGCCTGATTATGCTGAAAGATAGCAGTAAGTGAATTAATGGTTTATTAATTTATATTTAGGAACATAAACACAGTTACTCCCATTAATATTCAGTTTTGTGATACATATTTACTGTTAAGTATAGAGGAATTTTTCATATCATCAAAATACTGTCCTGTGCCAGGGCACTGAGTGTGGGGTTCTGGTTGTCAGGTGCAGAAAGTGCCCATGGGGGTGTGGATTTATAGGATGGTCAGGAGATGCAATGATGCAGGGTACATCACCATGCCTAAGTGAGCGTGAAGCTAGCAGTTGGTTTAGCAGGATGCAGTGTCACAGTATTTTTTTTATTTATTCATTTTCTTAATGTTTTATTTTGTTAGTTTTACTTTCTCTACTAGCAAATAGAGGAAATATTGTATTCCACCCAAAAATTCAATGTCGAGATTTCACCGGAAGTATATGTTTTGAGGCCCCCTGAATCCAAAAAGAGCATTTTTAGAAAAAGGTCCATGTGTGTGCGTTCGTGTGCATACGTGTGTGTGTGGGGAGGGGGGGGGGACAGCATAACTCAAAGACGAAAAGTTGGTTAGTAACTAAAGTTAGTATTTAAGTTTAATGTCTTTCAAGGATGCAACACGAAGATTTTGAAGAAAATAGCCCCACCCTAAACTACCCTTTACATGGAAGATGTTTAGAAAAGTTTGATTTTCTTGAAAATGGCTCTAACGATTTTGATTAAAATGCCATACGTTTAAGATATTTGTATGACAAATGAAATGTATATTTTGAATTTTCTGGCTATAGCCTATGCAGTCCTGTTTACTCTGGATGACTTTTGAATAACTCGTAAGCCGTAAGAGATAGACAAAATCTTACTGTAAAAACATGTAGATCTCCCTAAAACACAGAATTTATGTTCAAATAAATTTTTTTGTAGAATGAACCATTTTGGACATATTCCTTGTTATTTGTGTCAGTTTTAGGAAACTTACTTTCGTCAAATGCGACATCATTGTTCATTTTTTATATGTTTGCCATGCAAAGAGAACAGAATCTCAAAACTTTAAAAGGTTTGACTATCACTCAAAGCCTACTGTATTCTAATATTCCCCTTGTACCTATAAAAGGAAATAAGCAATAAGATAATTTGTATAAATGTTTATCTCAACTAACAAGAGGAAGATATAGGAATAAGAGTTTGTAAGAATGGTTAGTACAAGAGTAGAGAAAGTCATGTGAGTGCAACACATCAGATATTTTGTATTGATAACTGTATTTCTGAATTCTTCTTTTACTACAGTAATGTTCCTCTACAAGTTGTCACCTTCTGATGCACTTGTTCATACAATCTCTTTCCAGAAACGTTATATAGCCAGACTTTGAGTCTTTAATTATTTCTCTTGTTTAGCACTTCTCCCCACCCTCAACAGCGGGCACCTTCTTCCCAAATATGGTCAACAATAGAAGGGTAGTGACATTCTGCACCCTTATATACTCCCTTGTGTTTATGCTTACATTTCTGGCAATTCTACTTAAACAATGCAGTTATGCATAATGGTCACAATATATTTATAACTTTCAGATGTTCCTTTGTGTTTATAGTGCACATATTAAACACTTCTCCATTCCTTTACATGTTGATATAGGTAATATTTTAAAGTAACACTTTTATATTTCATAAACTGCTCGTATATTTCATTCTCATCCGTTGTTAATTCCAGAAGTCTTGTTCACTGATGAGTTGTTGTATTAAATGGAATGTGGTCAGTTCATAAGACCAGTATAAATAGTTTCATAACCTAAAATCTTTTACCACAAACTATGATTCAAGATAATATGGATACAGTATTCAATCTGTATAATGGCATTCCATCAAGCATTTTTTAAAGAAGTAAATGTGTTGATAAAATTCCTTTATAGCACCAAGGTCTGTGGAAAGAAATTCAAATGTTTTACCTGAAGTGATGTATTTTTATGTTGCTTGCTGGTTTAAATGTAAGCAAAATTTGGATTCATTTTCCATCCATGTAGTTCTAAAATTATTTGACCTCCAAACCTATGAAGCTGGAACCATCATGAAAGGTACTGCTAATGGCTTCACTGCCAAATTTGTTTGTCCTGTGTTTTTACAAACATTTTTTCTGTAACCTTTGTCACTTAGATTTACAACTTTATTCTGTGCATTAAAGACATAGGTCAATATATACAACAGCCATACAACTGCCTGAAGGTTGATGCACGACTGGAACAGAAATTTGCAGCCATCCATCTTCTGCAGAAGCTTAAATGCTCAGTGCTTGGAATATTCCAACTGGAAAATTTAGTTGGTCAACAAATATGGATGGATACAACAGTAAAAGCTGCACCTCATCGGGCAGAGATATTGCAATATTAAGTGTTTTAGCAATTGAAGAAGAGAGAAAGAAAAAGAGGAAGAAAGTAAATTCACAATGTAAAGCGGAAAAGAGATGAGTATGGTGAATTTATTAGTAATCTTATTCCAGGCTTATGAGAGGACCCTAGAAAAGTTTTTCAGGGCATAACTGGTTGTGATAGTTGGCATTTGCAGCATCATCCATTTTGTACTTTCTTCACTACGTAAAGTAGAGGATGTATTGTATTCTACTAAAAAATTCTATGTCGAGATTTCAACAGAAATATATGTTTTGAGGCCCCCTGAAGCCCAAAAAAAAAAGCATTTTTTAAAAAAGGTCTGTGTGTGTCTGTTAGTCTGTGGACAGCATAACACAAAAACGAAAAGTCGCTTAAAAACCAAAGTTGGTATTTAAGTTTAATGTCTTTCAAGGATGTGACACGAAGATTTTGAAGAAAATAGCCCCACCCTAAACTACCCTTTACATGGAACATTTTTCGAACATTTTGATTTTCTTGAAAATGGCTCTAATGATTTTGATTAAAATACCATATATTTCAGATATTTTTATAGCAAATGAAATGTATATCTTGAATTTTCTGGCTATAGCCCCTGTAGTCGTATTTACACTGGATGACTTTTGCATAACTGGTAAACCATTAGAGATAGACCAAATCTTACTGTACAAAAAATATAGATTTTGCTAAAATACACAACTCTGTCTAAATACACTTTTTTGTAGAGTGAACTATTTTGAAGATATTCCTTGTTATTTGTGTCAGTTTTGAAAAAGTTAAAACTTTCATGAAATGGAACATCGTTCTAAAATAAGAACAAATTAGAAACTAAAAACTTCACTTATCTTAGTATGTTGATATCCTTTTTTTTATTTTCCTGACCCAGGGGTTTCAAGCTATATCCAGCTCATTCTCAAAGTCATATAAACAAAATCGTTGCCAAGCTACAATCTTTTATTTTTGTAAAAAACAATTATTTATATTCAATTTTTTATTTACCAATCTCTGAAAACAAAAATTTAAAAATACAATCCATAGAGGGCAATTCAAAGTTCATAACATGGTTCCTGTTTTTTAAAATAAAAATTTTTTCCCAAACCATTAAATCTATCGGATTACTTAACTGTTTTAATAATTTAACCTCTGAATTAATTTCATGATTAAATGACCAAAAATGATCTGCCACAGCTGATTTATCAGTTTGTTTATATTTAATATTTCTAAAATGTTCTTTTATTCTGGTTTCTAGATGACGTTTAGTTTTACCAATATAAACTTTATCACAATCTAAACAGCTAAATTGATAAATGCCAGATTTTTTATAATTTGGTATTTTATCTTTTTTTGAAAAATTAAGTAAATTTTGTATATTAAATTTATTTTGAGGGACCAAATTTATTCCATATTCTTTAAAAATCCTTGTAAATTTTTTATTAGCCCATGGATGGTAAGTAAACTTTTTAAAAATATAATTATCTTTTATTTTTTTAAGGGTTGAAACTTCTTTGACAGCTTTTTGATATTTAAATTCCCCTATCCTTTTATGTATAAAATCTGTATTAAAACCATTAATTACTGCAGTGTTAATAATATGTTTATATTCTATGTCAAATTCATCTTTATTAAGGGGTATATTTATTAATCTATAAATTAAACTATTAAAAACAGCAAATTTATGTGCAAAAGGATTAAAACTTTTATATTTTATGTAATTATCAATGTGAGTAGATTTTCTGTAAATATCAAATTTCAATTTATTTTTATGTCTTTTAATTTTTAAGTCCAAAAATGAAAGGAATCCATTATTCTCAGTTTCCAAAGTGAATTGTATAGCTTTATCTTGTAAATTTAAAAGTTTTAAAGCATCATTTATCTGTTTATTAGGGACAACAGCAAAAATATCATCCACATATCTATGCCATATTTTAAAAATTAAAGGGAATGATTTTGTAATATGGAATAAATTTGGTCCCTCAAAATAAATTTAATATACAAAATTTACTTAATTTTTCAAAAAAAGATAAAATACCAAATTATAAAAAATCTGGCATTTATCAATTTAGCTGTTTAGATTGTGATAAAGTTTATATTGGTAAAACTAAACGTCATCTAGAAACCAGAATAAAAGAACATTTTAGAAATATTAAATATAAACAAACTGATAAATCAGCTGTGGCAGATCATTTTTGGTCATTTAATCATGAAATTAATTCAGAGGTTAAATTATTAAAACAGTTAAGTAATCCGATAGATTTAATGGTTTGGGAAAAAATTTTTATTTTAAAAAACAGGAACCATGTTATGAACTTTGAATTGCCCTCTATGGATTGTATTTTTAAATTTTTGTTTTCAGAGATTGGTAAATAAAAAATTGAATATAAATAATTGTTTTTTACAAAAATAAAAGATTGTAGCTTGGCAACGATTTTGTTTATATGACTTTGAGAATGAGCTGGATATAGCTTGAAACCCCTGGGTCAGGAAAATAAAAAAAAGGATATCAACATACTAAGATAAGTGAAGTTTTTAGTTTCTAATTTGTTCTTATTTTAGAATCTTGTTGCTTCACTGTTAATAGCTTCAATTTTTACTTAATGGAACATCGTTGTTCATTTTTTTATGTTCAGCATACAAAGAGAACGGGATCTCAAAGCTTTAAAAGGTTTGACTATCACTCAAAGCCTACTGTATTCTAATATTCACCTTGTACCTACAAGGAAATAAGTAATAAGATAATTTGTACAAATGTTTATCTCAACTAATATGAAGAAGATATAAGAATAAGAGTTTGTAAGAATGGTTAGTATAAGAGTAGAGAAAGTCATGTGAGTGCAACACATAAGATTTTTTTGTAATTTTGCACAGTCAATATTAATAAATCACCATCCACTGTCACAGGTGCGTGGTGTCTGTTTGTATGTGTGACGATAAGCAGTATGCTGAGGGTGCCGAATGCATATGTAATCAACGAAATGTTTACAAAAGCCACTCAACACCAGCTGAAACTTCAGCGAGAGTCAGGCATCCCTCTTGGAAGGAGCGGAAGCCAAATCCCTCCAATCGGGCCAGTGTACGTTTGATCATTAAATAACACGAAGCTGGCCCTTGCGGAAATTATGAGCTTTATTCCATTCAACCTTTAATCATTCAGTATCTTGAAAATAAGAAAGATACACACTCCTGAAACATCAATGCTTAGTGTAGCACCCCAACAACACTTGGAGCATATCCTTTGTCAGGAAAGCTTCAGCACATATCGTCACAAATAGCTGAAAACATTTTGCCTTGAGGAGCCAAACAAACTTAAGTCCAAGAAAACCATTGAAGTATTCAGAAGAATTTGGAGTATATTGTTCCAAGAATAACATTATGAGCAAAGAGCAGATGTAAAACATCTGCCTGTGTTTAGAGATAACCGCAACCCACTGCAAGGTCACATATAAGCAATTCCTATGCTATTTTCTGTGTTTGAAATAACCACTTTCTGTACTTTTGAGTATTTCCTTCTTTTATTGTCGTGAACTATGTTGGAAATAAAATGTTGCTGCCTTTAGCCTCCTATTAAAAATGTTAGTGGAGTTTCCTGTGCTCAGTGAAATTGAAATCTCATTTTTGCAACTTGGTATATAAAGGAGGACTTTAACTGTAGTGGCACTGTTCTAAATTTGTTGTATCTTATACAGGGTGTCTCCAAACTGAACAAACCTTCAGGGATGAAAGGAAAAGACAAAGGTATCAATTTGAGAACAGAAAACAATAGAGTTCAAAGTTATAAGTGAAATTTGGTGTGTGTACATGGTGTGTTGTTGTATATGGCCTTATTAGGGATTTAGTCCATTATAATATCTTCTTCTTTATTTGACTACCCTCCCCTTAGGTAGGACTTGTCGGGGAGCACAGAAACATATGGACCAGACAGAGTGAAGCCCTGGAAGTGGGTGGTCAGTCAAGCACCAGGTATAATAGTGAGGAAGAGGATGATATGAAATGCAGGCAAAATTGATGATTGGAAGGGTAACGATGGAGCAGTTGATGGAATGAGAGGCAGGGGAAACTAGAGAACCGGAGAAAACGCACCTAGACACCACGAATACCACATGCCCTCGGATTGAGCCCAGGCTGTCTGCGTGGTAGGTGAACGGTCTAACTGCTCAGCCACAACGCTGCCTATTATAATTTAATGAAACACCTTCAACAGTTGACAACCCCACAGTAGACAACAGCTTTTAAGCCCGGAAGAAATCTCTAGCTTTAATTCTAACTCCGGCCGTGAAAGCTTCCGACTACTCATGTTTTAGGTTATGCTTGAAACTTGGTTTCGAAATGCTTGTAAAGGCGTTGATTGAGTACGGCAGCTTGTTGGACAGTTCAGTCCCTCTAATGTTCATATCCTTGTTGCAAGTTTATCATTGTTTATGTCATCATAAATTTGATTGATTGATTTCTTATCAACACTAGTTTATCTGTTGTGAAGAGTATAGCTTTGTAGATGTGGTACAAGGAATAAATGGTAAATATTATTTTATCAATAAATGCTTCCCCATAGGTTTCTTTTGCTTTTAGATTAAGTATTATCTTTCTGTATTTTTGTTGTGTATAATTAATGTATGTGATTTTTGGCAGCTGTACCTCATCTTTCAATCTTGTAATGTAAACGCAGTTCATAAATCCATATTAAATCAGTTTTAACAATCTCAAGTCCTTCTAATTTTGAAAATGTGTAAGTAGGTGTGTAGATTTATTAGTTACATTCCACGGGTGATGAATATGCTGCCCCTATACAGCTGATTGATTATCTAGTCCAATTCCTAAAAACTTACATGATCTTTCTTGTTCCACAGTACTGTTAGAAATGTTAACCCTATGTTTGAGATGGTTTTTATACCTGTGGAACCATATTATTTCTTACTTTCTCTTCTATGTATAGTAAGTAGGGGAAGTATTGTATTCAACCTAAAATTTTGATGACGAGATTTCACTGGAAATATATGTTTATATATGAATCCAAGAAAAGCATTTTTAGAAAAAGGTCTTGAGTGTATGAATGTGTGTGCATGCATGTATGAACTTGATTGAAAACCAAAGTGGATATTTAAGTGTAATATTTTTCAAGGATACGACACAAAGATTTTGAAGAAAATTCCTCCGGCCTTGGCTACCCTTTACATAGAAATTTTTTTGAAAATTTTGATCTTCTCAAAAATGGCACTAACAATTTTAATTAAAATACCATATGTTTAAGATATTTGTATGACAAATAAAATGTATATTTTGTATTTTGTGACTATAGCCTATGTAGTCCTGTCTACTCTTGATGACTTTTGCATAACTGGTATGCAATAAGAGAGAGACCAAATCTTACTGTACAAAAAATGTAGATCTTGCTAAAACAGGCGTTATGTCCAGATGTATTTTTTTGTGGAGTGAACTATTTCGGAGATATTTCTTGTTATTTGTATGAGTTTTGCAATACTTAAACTTTTCTCAAATGGAAGGTCGTTATTCACTTGTTTATCTCTTAGCCATGCAAAGAGAACAGAATTTCAAAGCATTCATGTAGCGACCAGCTTTAGAAGATTTGACCATCTCAAAGCCTACTGTATTCCCATATTTCCCTTGCACTTACAGAAAGTTAACAATAAGATAATTTCTGCAAATGTTTATCTCAGCAACATAAAGAAGATGGAGGAATAAGAGTTTGTATGAATAGTTAGTACAAGAGTAGAGAAAGTCATGTGAGTGCAACGTATCAGATTTTTTTTATATTACATTTTTAATTTATGGACTATTAAAGATTTTATTAATGAAGTGGCTGCATCATTTAGACTTGTGTTTAATAACTCTACTGTCTTACCACAGTGAACAACAGCTGTATCATCTGTATAAGTTATTATGGAAGTATTTTGTGAGCAAATAATATAGTTGACGCATATAATGAACAGAGGCCTTGGCAAAGTACTGCATTCACTAATTTCGTATAACCTTTGATTCTGTGGTATCTGGATAAGGGTTTATGATCTCAAATTGACAGTGGATTTCCATTAGTCCGGAAAGTTTGTACCATCAGATCAGATACATCCTGTATAACTTAATAAAATAAATACTTAAGAAACTATGAACTTTTCATGAACGCGCTTTGTAAGGTTTAGAGGCTTAACAAAAGTCTCAGTGCAGAAGTAACATTTTCACATCCAAAACATGCTGTTGTAGTCATATCATATCATTAAAACTTTATTGATGTAAAATAAATAATCAATTTGTATATTTCATATTAATTTATAAACTTACTGTTAAGATTAAGAGAATGTTGTAATAAGTTGTTTTTGTTAATTTTAGGTCTTCTTATTTATTTAGTCTCTCTTGTCTTCAGGGCAAAGGGAGTGCAAATATGAACGCATGCGAGAGAGGGAGAGTGTGTTAAACCTGAAGTGGCTCAAATGGAACACTTGCTGGTGGAACTGTATGTCTGCTCTTCTTTTGTATATAACTCTATTGAATTTATTATTTTATAAGAGAAATGTTCATCATTCATCTCATGCAGTGTTATCAAATAACACAGAGTTGAAATGAGATGAGGTCGTTAAGGTTTGTCCCAAACTGTACCCTGCTTCAAACACACAGAAGTACAATAATTTGAGGTTAAGATTAGTTGCGATTGGAGACAAGCTGTAATTGAGTTTGAACATAAAGAGCAAAACTAATTCTAAGACAATTTTTCAGGAATCAGAAATATGAACAGCACTTGCATATGAGTAGGTTGTTTTATTGATATTTGTTGTAAAATTTGTAGAACAAATTTAATAAAAGTGTTTGGATATGTGTAACTTTGATGCTAGTCATTTTTATTAAGTAAAATTTGGTTTACTGAGCTAGAAGTATATTAAAACTTGTATGAGGTATCTGCAATTCATGGTTACTAGTTTAACAAGTTCTTGGGCTTGTAGATTGTGGTCTACTGGGCTGCTGCTTCCTGGATGTTTCATCTTCTCCGATGGACATCTTCAGTGTCAGTGGTATGGTCGAAATCTTCTCACATAAGTGTGATGGTGACTCGCTAGAGCTCGCTGGATTGCTGTATTTATGTGGGTGGTGGGTGGCGTGACTTGTGATAGTTGTTTCACAAAGCCAGTGGACTGCACTTAAGCTGGTAGAGTGCTCTGATTGGCTTGGGCTGGATGCTTTATTTTGGCTTTTGTCAATGCTGTTTTCTATATTCTGTTTAGTTCTACAAGTTCCTTCATGTTGATGTTATTTGGATGTTCATGAATTTCAGTGGCTTCATGGTATGAGTCAGTTTTAAAGTAGGAACCGGTTGTGCACCGTGTCCATGTATCATCAGCCCAAGGTCGGCTACTCTTGGCCAGTCTCTCACTATGCCACCACTGTGTTTCACGTCTCTGCTGGTGTTGGTTGTATGGTTATACTGCCTCATTTGTTGCCATGTCAATAAGCAGTCCTGCTAATTGTGAAATGCAGTCATTTGGTTCTTCAATGCAAAACATGTTTGTCCTGCTGAAATTCACTGACAGCTTGTTGAAGCTTATAGTGAAGGTGTAATGAATGATGGAAATGGTGTGGGCTGTTTAATGAAAGAAGGACAAATATTCATGATGAAAAATGATCTGGACAGCCTACTGTCATGAAGACTTGACACAAAAAGTTGAAGGAAATTTGCCGAGCTTCATCAGAAATTTCCATAAGTTTCAAGATCAGAAGTGCTTGGAAAATGATGACATGTTAAAAGAAACTGGTTTAATGGTCAGGCAGCAGAGTTCTTTGATGCTGGGATCCAGAAGCTGGTGCCACGACTTGACCAATGTTTAAATGTTAAAATTGAAAAAAACGTGCAAGTTGTAGTTTGTGATACAATTTACATTCATAAATAAAGTTTCTCTTACCCCACTGCAAAACAGTTGTTACTTAAAAAATGACCCTTGTATAAACATGTATGACAGTTGACAGGACATCTATGTTCTCATGACAGATAATGTGCTCCCCTTCCTGCAATTGTGGATTTGTCATTTGGTCGCAAGTGACAGTTTTTGTGTGCATTGATATGCGTATTTATGTGAACAGACAATGGCTAGAATCTTTGCCTGAATAGAGTGTATTATGGATCTGTTTGGTCTTGTACACAATGTCATTGTTGGGGTGTTCGAGTACTTGATGCGGACTGTTACTGATTCAATGTACGGAAGAAACACTTTGTATTTCTTGTCACTTGAAGCTGTGGACATTTTTCTAGCATTCCTCTTTGGATGCAGTGCCCTTCTAATTTGTTCCAAATAGCCATATGCATGAAGTGCTTGGTCCACGAGTGTCTTTATCGTAGAGCATTTTGGTCGGAATTGTTGTGAAGGTAGCAGTTGGTGACTGTGTTTTGCAGTATACTTTATGGCCCAATGTGCCACTCTCCTTCCTGTTGACCATGACATCCAAGAAAGACAATTTTCTGCCCTGTTCTTTCTCAGTGGTAAAGTGAATGTGATTATTGATACTGTTCAGGTAGTTAAAGGAATTCTACTGGGGCTGTTTCTGCATGATGAAAATATCCACATACCGAGCAGGATGGCTCAGGCAGTAAAGTCTGTGGTCTGCATTCAGGAGATCATGTGTTTGATCCCCGTGGCCAACACATGTTTTTTTTTAGGTTTCCCCAGGTCACCAGGCAAATGCTGGGAGGGATTCCCGTATCCTGCAAATTTCCTGTCCCTCCATTTCATTACATAAATTGTTTCATTTCACCCTTCATCCTGTTAGGTTTCTTTCAGGGTTGGAAGTGTTGGCAAGCATTGCGACAGCGTCACAGTTGGGGGAACAAATGCACTCTGAAAATCTTGTCCCCTGGATTGGAAGGTAAGCCACTGGTTTCTGGACCCCCATAGGATGGTGCAAGCCTGAGGAGGGGAGGAAAGCTAACCCAGCCTCTGCTGGGGTGCTTCTGACTGGGAAAACGTAGGGACCCTGCCACCTGTTCCGTTGTGGTAATGTTCTGGCTGCCCTTAGGACCCATTTGCCTCATCTGTGTTCCTGGGGATGCTCTATCAGATACATCAGCACAAAAGATCTCCTTTCAGTCAAGGTTCTAAGTCCTCCTCCGCAAGTTGTCATTTTCATCATCCATATGGTGTCTGAAGGCTTTTGGTGCTGAGTGTAGCGCTGTGGCTTCAAAGAATTGCATGCAAAAGTTTACTATTGCTGGGCTGAGTGGTCACTTGTATACCTTGCCAGCCTTACCTTAGACTGCAATGTAAACAAAGTGCAAAATTGTATTCCTCCATGTGCATTTCGTATTGCTGTTAATAATGGTGATGGTGATGATGTATTTGCATATTAATGTATCCCATTTATTGTTACTATAAGTTTTTCAAACTATTTTTGCAAATAATTCTTGCAGTTATTTTAAATGTTAGTTAATAAACTATATTTTCATTTGCACCTACTGACATGGAAGTTGTGTGATTCAGTCAACCAATGAAGTGTTACTGAAACACATGCTGTTGTTTACATTGCAGCATAGGCTATTTCATTTCATTTGGCTATTGTATTTGTAAGTGAGCCAGTAGTACTGGCAATTGGCCTTAGAAGGATGCCGCTTTATAAATCTTCTATATTGCATAAAGTCTTGGTGGCAAAGGTTTGGCCTTCTTCAGGCTCAGTTAATCGCCAGCTGAAATGTTGGATGGCTAAGTATGTGTTTGAGCTGTCAAGTCTTTGGAAAGGTTCCTGTAATTAGCAGTATGCTTTGAGCCAGGTGTAGTGATGAAGAGCCATTGCTGTTTTGGGAATGTGCATCTCTCCCATCATCGAGATGCACACTCTCGAAAAGTTGATGGTTCTTCATCACTACACCTGGCTCGAAGCCCGAGAACGTCATGTATATGTTGGTTGCCAGGAAAGCTTCAGGTCGTATTTTGGGATGTAGTAATTCCCTAACCTTCAGTACTGAGAGTATGAGAATGTCCTTGTTAGCATTTAGATTCCTGAGAGCTTCCTTTTCCTGATTTGTAAGATTACTTCTGGGTGGCTTAGCTGGTTGAAGAGTTCTGACCACGTATTCCTTCTACTGACTTTGACTGCAGTTCATGTATGTTGACCTCAATGCTGGATATGGTACTAGACAGTGAGTGTGACTGACTCAAAATATGGCTCTTCTTACTTACAAATATGTTGACAAAGACAAGCATTTGTGATTAACCATAGCCAATTGGAAAACAACCTTAAAGTTTTTATTGCAT
Organism: Tenodera sinensis; assembly: GCA_030765045.1. Classification (NCBI taxonomy): domain Eukaryota; kingdom Metazoa; phylum Arthropoda; class Insecta; order Mantodea; family Mantidae; genus Tenodera; species Tenodera sinensis. Next base: position 132,770,678 of record CM060970.1, read on the forward strand.
ACTTTAACACTTACAGTATTGTAATTAAACTATTAATTATTATGATATATAATATTTACATAAACATCTTATCAAAAATGGCATGCAGTATTGGTGTAGTATGGTACTACAAAAACTTGGAAATTGAAGAGAGACTGTGTACTTTGCTCTTATATTTTGAAACCTTTTCTCGTTCTCTTAATCCTCGCTTACAACACTAATTTCTAGTGTATGATTAAGTGATGATATTATCTTTTCAATGTTATTGTACAAAAAAGTGTAGAAAAATGTTGTACAATGTTAAATTCAACACCAAAATTAAATATTTTGCAACTGATACAGAAACAGGGTATACATATAAACTGCTTCTAATCAGGTCCTTGAGTCTGATAACATGTTGTCATCATTTAATTATTACTCTCACATATTGCTAACATGTAAATAAACCCTTATTATGGGTCCCAGATCATGAAAACATAATTTATTAGGTCATTTTATGCTATTTTATATTTTTAAGATGATTACTTTGTGGTTTTCTAGCACTTGGTGTCTTTATTTAATCGTTCTCTAGACAATCCATAGTCTTAGACCAGATTAACAATGTTTGCTGTTCGCTTCTGTACAATATGGATCCATCCCTTTAGATATCCATATTTTCACAACTTGTTCAAATTTATTTCAACCTCTTAACATAAAAGACTGATTATACTCGTGTTTTTAATTTTGACAAAAATGCTGAGTATACTTGGGGTTAACATTTCCGACTGATATACATTTCAAAGGAACAAATTTGCTCATCCCGTCTCGTGTTTTAGCAGTCCCTTGATTCCTTCTCTAGATTTCTCTGTGGTCTGATATTTGGAATGTATATTTCTGCCAACAGGTTTCTCTGAATCAGCCAATTCATCAATATTTTTGAGTGTGTTTTATTCATAGAGGTATCTGTTACAATTTATTGTTGCGGTTTATGTCTTGCTTTCTTACACTTTATGAAAATGGAGAGTGAAGAAGAGTTAAATAATGAATTTAGTGGGTGGTCTGAAGATATGTAGCTAATAGGAGACTACTTCAAGAGAAGAAGTGAGAGATCAGTTTCATCTGAGCATGATGTTGCAAATGCCAGTATTTTTCAAGCACAGGAATGTACTTGTCCACTAAAAATTGTTTCACACATATGGCATTGTGGACTGGCAAGTAGTCCTGATGCAGAATCCATGCATTGTTCTTCCCCAAATCCGGTGTTTTTTTCCTTACTCTTTCTCTCAGCTTGATTAATACTTCTTTATAGGATTTCTGATTAACGGTTGGACCATTAGGCACCCATTCAGTCATAACACCCTTGATATCGAAAGAAACGATAAGCATTGTCTTCAGTTTTTATTTGGCCATGCATGCATGCTTTTGAGTCTTTCAGTGCAACGATTGACACTTTGTTTCTGAGTCGTACTGGAAGATCCATGTTCTTGAACTCAGTGGTCGACCTCTTCAAACTCTTCCTGACCTGAAAAGCGTTCATGCCATTCAAATACTCGCACGCGTGACATAGCATTATCACCAAACACCTCCTTTAACACATGAAAACATTCTGTTGGCGACATTTTTAATTTCACGAGGAATTTGAGGTTAATGCACTACTTGATTTTCAAGTTCACCATGCTTGCGGCACTACTACAAAAAAATGTCCTATACAGCCAAGTCTCAAAGGCAAACTAAAGCAGACAGCAACATGAAACTAGCAGTGGTTAGTCTTGAAGGTTCAAGTTCAACTGCATTCCACTACTAACCTTCCATCATGCGGCTGCGTGATAGATGCGCAGTCTTGTTATTTAATTGCCATACCTCATATTTCATACAGCCACAAACATATAAACATTGGTTCTAACATTTATTACTTACTGTTGATGTTCATTTCTTAGTGCTTCAATGTCTAAGATTTGGTTTATAATGTAATTTCAGCAAGGAAAAAAGAAAGTTTGCACATATCACAAGTATACTCTGATTTTAGTCTAGGGGATATCCAGAGGTTAGAATCTCCATTGTTAAGCTCATAAAAATTAATTTCAGTGGTACTATTATTATTGTACTGAATGGAATATTTCATTTCGGCAATAAAAAATAGGTGACAAAGGAGTCATTGCATTGTAAAATAATAGGTATGTTAGGGGGTTAAAATAATTGCACAGGAATCCAGGAAACTGTACAAGAAACATGTCAAGCCTCATTTTGAGCAGTAAAAGGCTTATTTGCTTTTGAATAAACTTTTCATTGAAGAGCAAGTGCTGTGGAAAAAGAGAGAGATTAAATAATATATAAGTGGTTTTGTGCTTAAACGTTACTTGAGAATTCTGACAGTTCCCATGGCATGCATCCCATGCATGGTGTATTGGTGGCGGAGGGGTGTTGTGTTGTCATGACAACCAGGTGTAACCTTACAGTGGTAACTGAGGTTAAAACTCAAATTGAAAAGTTAACTCCTCCAGCCATTGTATACCATGAACACTCATTTCTGGACGAAGGGGAGCATAGGTTTAAACCCAATTTGGTTGTGGTCAGAGGTAGCAAAGCCACTGTTATCGTTGTCACGATCAGACATGAGGATGGGGTATCTCTTTCCAAAGCAGTTCAAAGTGGAAAACACCTTAAAACTCCCTTGAGAACCGTGTATCCAGAGTACAAATCATTTCAGGTTCAACCTATGGTGTTTGGTTCTGGAGATTCGGTTCCGCCAGAAACTAGAGGTGCCCTTAAAGTCTGGGGATACACTAAAAGGCAGATGGAGAATATAGCAATCTCAGTTCTGAAGATGGGACTCGACATTCACTCGAGTTTCTTTCTTGAACATGCCAATTTTTCAGTTGGATTTTAATTTCTTTATTAATTATTCTTATTCATGTTATGTTCGTGATTATATATTGTTTTAACTTAATTTCTTTTACATATTTTATATTATTGTTATCATGTTTATGTTATTATTATGGTTTTATTCTTAATTCCTTATACTATTTTATTATCTCCTTTTACTTATTTAATCTATTCATGCCGTCTTGGCTTAGTATTAATTTAGGCAGCCCTTTAAAGGTATAAATCAAAACTTGCTAAACTTTAATGGGCAAAGCAACAGGCACCTTCTAACCTGGAAGTAAAAGTTATTTATGAGTCTTCAGAATATAGCCAATAGTCTTCGTGGCCATGCAAATGCAGGATTGCTTGGCCATGAAGGCTATTGGCTACTTGAAGGTTAAACCTGGTATTGTGACAACACACCCCTCCACCACGTGCGGAATGTATGCAGAGCAACTGTCAGAATTTGCAAGTAACATTAATTCAGGTATAGTCAATGTATAATTATTTGAAAATGAGCAAATGTTGGTTCTGGAAATAGAAACATTTATGTTGGATTGTTTCAGTCCAGTTGTAAAAGGTGCATAATTTGCTATATCAGTATCCATCAGCAAGTGTCCAAGTCCAGATTTGTTGTTAACTTTTGAGGATTGGCCCTATAAGGGACCTCTTCCAAAATAACAGTTTGTCACAGTTGTACAACTCTGCTGAAAATCTTTGACTGCTGTTTTTATTAAGTAAAATTTTTGTGGAAAATAAAACTGGTAATAACTGTAAGATTTTTCTTGTTATTTCTTTCCTTACAACCCCCTGTTCCAAAGTCTGGTACCTATAGCTCAATTACAGCTTGGCTGGTACTAAAAAGAGAAATCTCTACACAAACCAGTGAACAAATCGGGGCAGCAATTTCAGAATGAATTCTTGTAGCAAGAACAGTTCCAAAGCCCTCAACATCTACAGGTAAATCTACGTCTCCTACCAAGTCCATAAAAGAAAAGAACACCTCTACAAGGTCACCGTCTAAATTGTCAGTCTACAGCAATGGCATGAATGAGCACATTATTTATGATGCTTCGCCGAAGAAATTCAAGAAACAATATGTAAAATCTGACTTCCTCAAAGAAGAAAATGTGTCTGTTCCCAGTAAACCAAAGGGAAAGAAGAGTCAATGTTCATCCCCTCGAAGCTCCTCTTCTGAGGATTCATCTGGGATGGATACAGACCAGCAACTGTCATCTATTCCTTAGCAATCGGTTCAAGGCCCTTGAACTGAAGTTTGCTATGGGGATATGGACTTCCTTGGTAGAGGAGATGCAAGAAGATCCTGGCCCCAGTGAAAAAGAGGCAGGATAAAGTTGAAAAGAGTGTAAGCCCAAGAGATAACAAAAGGGCTAAATTGAATCAATTACCGCCTACTATAAGGTAATGTACAGTTACCTTGGAGAACCTGTCCCATGCAGATATTAACATGGCTCTCCTACATTAGAACACAAACTTGAGGTTTTGATCAAAAAGAATGAACCATTGGTCACATGTTTGCAAGAGACTAAGTTGTGTTCACAAGACGCTTTCCATCTAAGATGATACACCCCAGTACGGTGTGATGTTACACCAGAGGAGGGTGTTCCGGCACATGGCAACGATATGATACTTGTGAGAGATTATATATGGAGTCTGTACCCCTATGCTCTGATATACAATCAGTCGCCGTAACGATTCTACTGCCAAACATCCAGTTCACCATTAAATTTGTAACATATTTACTTCCGTCCCATGAACTCTCGCACATTGATTTAGAAGATCTAGTTTCCAAGTTACCAACACCGTTTCTGTTGGTGGGAGACTTCAATGCGCATCACCCACTTTGGGGTTCAAGTCGCACTTGTGCAAGAGGCAAGCTCGTCGCAGATTTCTTAGTTACAACCTAGCTCTCCTCAACACTGGAGAGCCCACATTTCTTTCTGGCTCCTTCAATAGTCTGTCACATGATCTCGCCATTTGTTCACCTCAGTTGGCAGTCTCCTTACAATGGAATGTCATCTCTGATTTACACTAGTGACCACTTTTCATCTCTTATTAGTCTCTTAACGCAAGATACATGTCCCACGCATCCAACTGGAACCTATACACCCAGTTGGCCGTGTTTACTTACGAGTACGACTCAGTGAATGATTTGGCGCAGCATCTCACCGAGAGGATTCTCTCTGCTGCTGAACAATCTACTTCACACCGTCGATTTCCGTCCCCTTTGATTTTACAGCATAAGGAACCTTTGACGCCTCCGCAGCGCAGTTGGTAGCGCGCTTGCCTCTGCTGCGGAGGACCCGGGTTGGGGATTTTATCGGGGTGCACTCAGCCTCGTTAGGTCCAGGAGATACCAATTGAGGAGCTACTTGATGGAGAAGTAGCGGCCTCAGGTCGAGAAGGCCGTATAACTGGCCGGGAGGGCTTGGGGCGCTGACCACGTCCCACGCTCCAGTACTGCACCGATCCAATGGCAGAGTGGGGGACACAGCGGTAGGCGGCAAGCCTTGGCCCTTTATGGGCTGTTTCGCTAGGGGTTTTATTTTAGGAGGGACACTTAGGGTGACGGGTTGCGGGGAGCGGGGAAAAGCTTGTGTTAAGGAATACGGCGACTTAAAGCAGCGTGATTGACAAGGCTAAAACATGCGACTGTTACCGCGCAAGCGCACTGCGTGTCGTTTAGTGGAAGTTTAAATAAGCCTGCTAGGCAGCTAGCCAACTTGACGTTTCTAAATATAATTTAGCCATTTTCTATGTTAAAACAACAGTTGTGTTAATATTGTAAACACAATTACATCTAGTTTTATTAAACCATTATAAATGCATATAATTACTCTTAGTGTCGTGATTTACTAAGGCCAATATTTTAGTTTGGAATAGTTATTTTGTTACGGTATTTGTTATTATTTGATATGTTGGTGTTTCTGGCAACAAATTGCGTGCAGTTGTCTCTGTGCATATGTAGCGGGAAATTTGAACATATGAAAGTGTGGAAATGAATAACATGGCGAAACGGAATGAAACAACTCTTTCGGGTTTACCCTTACAAAAGAAGCTGTTTTCCGTGCTTATTGTTTGCAAGTGAGAGAAACAGCATCTGAACAAAAAAATCTGATGTGTTGCACTCACATGACTTTCTCTACTCTTGTACAAACCATTCTTATAAACTCATTCTTCTATCTTCTTTGTGTTAGTTGAGATAAACATTTATAGAAATTATCTTATTGCTCGTTTTCTTGCACGTGCAACGGGAATATAGGAATACAGTAGGCTTTAAATGACAGTAAAATAGTTTAAAGCTTTCAAATTCCGTTCTCTTTGCAAGCCTAACATAAAAATAAAAAAAATGAATAGCAATGTTCCATTTGGCAGAAGAGTGTTCTCCAAAACTTATACAAATTACAAGGAATATCTCCGAAATGGTTCACTCTACAAAAAAAAAAAAAATTATTTGGACATAAATTGTGTGTTTTAGCAAGATCCACATTTTTGTATAGTAAGATTTGGTCTGTCTCTTACAGTTTACCAGGTACGCAAATGCGATCCAAAGTAAACAGGACTACATAGGCTATAACCAGAAAATTCAAAATGTACATTTCATTTATCATCAAAATATCTCAAACATATGACAATTTAATCAAAATCATTAGAGCCATTTTCAAGAAAAAAAATTGTATGTAAAGGGCAATTTAGGGTGGAGGAATTTTCCTCAAATCTTCGCTTAAATACCAATTTTGGTTTTTAACCAACTTTTTGTTTTTTGAGTTACGCTGTCCACTGACTGACAAACACAGACACATGCACATACATATACACACGGACCTTTCTTTAAAAATGTTTTTATTCAGGGGCCTCAAAACATGTTTCCGGTGAAATCTCGACATCGAACATTTGGGTGGAATACGATACTTCCTCTACTTGGTAGTAGAGAAAGTAAAATTAGCAAAACATAAGAGCTCAATTTGCCACATGAATTGCGAATTAGAATTGTGTGATATGTGTCAGAGAGAGAAAGAGAGTAAAGATGGGGAGTATGTAATTACTGCACACCCACTGCGACAAGTCACGAGCCGCCACTGGAATGAATACAAGGCGAAGATACATATAAGGAGCTAGGTAAAGAACTTCTCATGGAGAGTATTTTCAGGAGATTACTAGCAATATATAAGAAAGCATTAGTAAGAGAGTCAGGTTGTTTCTAACGACAGCAGCATGCCAGTTCCACAACTAGTACCTAGGGAATCCCAAATGTTATGGTTTTTATCTCCACATTAAGAAACTGTGAATGTTGGACTGAGAACACAGTTCTGCGTTTCAATGAACCGGAGGGATCTGGCCACGTTGTTGCAGAGGAGGTTATCTCCAGGCCACAGTGTAGCAACTGTGGAAACTTGCCCATCGTCCTTCACTTAGTATTCACCTACTTGTCGGATGTGTGCACTCACATGACTTTCTCTACTCACACTTCTACTTCATGTTAATAAAGAGAAACGTTTGTAGAAATTACTGCGTATTTCTTGTAGGCACAATTTTGAACAGCTGAATACAGAAGACTTATCCCTTTCATGCCTGAAATATTTTGCTACATATGCCGTTCTTCCTCTAATTCGAAACCGGTTTAGATTAGGCGGTCTGGGAGACCTTCAGCCTGCTGGCTCGGATAGCCATGATCGTTAAGACAACATGTAGTGCACTGGCCATGCACTCAAAGCCTGAGTTCGAGTCTCGGCCTGTGGTAAAGGACGGGGAGGGTCCACGTAAAATAATCGGTGTGATGACACGCGTGGATGGTGACGGGGTATCATTTGACTGCGGTTGCATGGATTTTGCTTCTTTTATTAAAAAAACACTACAATATAAATTGTAAAAATATATATATATATTTTTTTACAATTCAAACCGTCTCAAATATGTATTTTTAATTGGTGACAGACAGTATAACAAGAATATAGCAGAAAAAAAGTTAAAACTAGTACAAATAGGAAAAAAAAGCCTATGCATCTTATAAGACACACCAGGCATGAAAGGGTTAAGCGATAGTGAGTCCTAGAAAATCGGTCGCTATGTGATGGCTTTAACATTCCGTTGTCTATACAGGGTGTCCCAAAATTAGACACACAAACTTTGGGAGCTGATAGATAACATTATTTTAAACACTTTTTGCTAAGGAAAGTTTTTTGCTGTGATGCTTCGTTTAAGAGCTAGATGAGTTAATGTTATAGATTACTGCGTCCCACCCAGTTTAAGTATTTACGGCAAAATCAACAATGCAAATTAGTATTGCATTTATCTTAGTAAGGAACACAATGGTATCCAAGAAACAAACACAGAACACAAACAAAACACAAATATCTCATTGTTTACAGATAATCAGAGCTTTACTATTCAAAGTAAATTTTGGAACGCACGCCCATTGCGCTTAACACAAAGAGTGCATTGGTGTGCCCTATTCTGCCGTACTCTCGCAAATGCACCAGCCATTTCTCTGGTTTAAAAGTTTGTCTCTCTAATTTTGAATAGTAAATCTGTGATTAACTGTAAATAATGAGATGTTTGTGTTTTGTTTGTGTGCCTTACTAGGATAAATGCAATACTAATTTACATTGTTGATGTTGCCGTAAATACTTAAACTGGGTGAGAGCCAGTAATCCCTGACATTAACTCATCTAGCGCTTAAGCGAAGCACCGCAGAAAAAAACTTTCCTTAACAAAAAGTGTTTAAAATAATGTTATCTATCAGCTCCCAAAGTTTGTCGGTCTAACTTTAGGACATCCCGTATATTGCTAAGAGGAAAAGGGGGAAGGCGAAGGTCTCGTGCGTTTTACGTTGAGCTTCACCTTGGGTTTTTCCCTGTTTGGTAGGCGAATGCTGGGGTGGTTTCTCATCTGTCCCATTATTTCGTCTTCAATCCACTTCCTCCTGTGTTCCAGATGTACGAGTATGACATTTCAATCAAAATCGTTAGAGCCATTTTCAAGAAAATAAAAAGATTCGAAACGTTTTCCACGTAAAGGGTAGTTTAGTGTGGAGGAATTTTCTTCAAAATCTTCGTGTCGCATCCTTGGAAGACATTAAACTTAAATACCAATTTTGGTTTTTAACCGACTTTCTGTTTTGAATTCTGCTGCACACAGTCTGATAGACAGGGGGCCTCAAAACATATATTTCCGGTGATATCCCGACATCAAATTTTTGGGTGGAATACAATACATCCTCTACTTAATATACGAAGCAGAGAAAGCAACAATGCTCGAAGTTCTGGTTTGTGTTTACGTGCATCTTTAAAAATGGCGGGTTCGATCCCAGGGACCGATCTTCCTGACCCATGGTTTCTTTTCGGAGGTTTCCCTAGGTCGCCAGGCGAATGCTGGGAAGTATTTCCATACTCTCCGAATTTCCCGTCCCTCAATTTCGGAGAACTCTCTTCCCCTGGACTAGAAGGCGAACCACTGGTTTCCGCCCCCCCCCCCTCCATAGGATGGTACAAGCCCGAGGGGGGAGGGGAGCTAAAACAGCCTCCACCGTGATGCTTCTGACTGGGAAAATGTAGGGACCCTGCCACCTGCTCTGTTGTGGCAAAGTTCCGGCCGCCCTTTGGCTTCATTCGTCTCATCCATCCCCCCGGCGGGTGGCCGGTCAGGGACATAGACAAAAGATCGCCTTTTGGTCGAGGTGCCAAGTCCCCCTCCACAACTTGCCATTTATCCTGCCCTTATCTGGCCCAGGGAGCACAGGAACCTATGGGCCGGACAGAGTGAAGACCTGGAAGCGGGTGGTATGATAGTGAGGAAGAGGATGGTATAAAATGCAGGCAAAATCGATGAATGGAAAGCTCATTATGGAGCAATTGTTGAATGAGTGGTGGGGGAAACCGGAGAAAACCCACCCAGATGCCGCGTCGTCCACCACATGTGGGTCACTGGGGTCGAACTCTGTCCGCCTAGTGGTAACGGTAACGGTCTAACCACTCGGCCACGGCACCGCTAAAAATCAAATTACGACTGGGATTATGTTTAATCAACAATATACGCAAGTACAAGCTTAAAGCTAACAATTTTAGTGCATACTTGGAAGTTATGTGTATTTTAAATACCTACATAATATTTATTATGTCTAGGGATAATCCTTTCATCAGCGGAAAGCCCGTCTGCTCGGAGGAATCACTCATCAGCACAAACTACCATATATCATTTACTGATAAGGAATCTCGCACGAGCTGCTGTATTTGATGATTCCGCAAGTGGAATTAAACTGAAAACAACTTTTAAAGGCATTTAGAATGAAACTCAGCAATTTTACTGATCTTGGACACGCTGATTCGTTAAGTCTGCAAGTTACTAGGTATAATAGCTATTTATGTATCCAAGCCTATCACGTACACAACATTGAAGTCTTCAGTACCAAGATTTCACTGGAAATGCATGTTTTGAATTTAAAAAAAAAGTATTTAAAAAGCTTGTTGCACACACATGGCTCACTCTTGTGATGTTCTTAAAACCCTAATCTTCTATTTCATGTCACTCGAGATAAACATTTGTAGAAATTGTTGCAATACATATTTCCTTATAGGTATAATGGGAATAGATACTACGTTTCCATGGCGAATTCAATACGTATTGAGTTCTTTTTCCGGATTGAATACTTCATGGATTCAAACGAAGCTCAACCACTGGATCCGATCCGGTTATTTCGTGGGATCGTATCGAAATTGTGTCGCCAAAGATGCTGCACGCCCGTCATTTTGTTTTCTTAATTAAAGTAGTGTAAGAAAAGAAAACAAAAAAGCCACTTTTATTGTTTCTATACTCTCACATTATATTCTTCTAAGCAAAACATCCCCTAACCTCAAAACCTGGTTGTTAAAGTACGCAGAAAGTGTATTTCTACAGTTTCACCAACATAAACCAAGTGACCAACACAAACCAAGTGACCAACATAAACCAAGTGACCAACATAAACCAAGTGACCAACATAAACCAAGTGACCAACATAAACCAAGTGACCAACATAAACCAAGTGACCAACATAAACCAAGTGACCAACATAAACCAAGTGACCAACATAAACCAAGTGACCAACATAAACCAAGTGACCAACATAAACCAAGTGACCAACATAAACCAAGTGACCAACATAAACCAAGCGACCAACATAAACCAAGTGACCAACATAAACCAAGTGACCAACATAAACCAAGTGACCAACATAAACCAAGTGACCAACATAAACCAAGTGACCAACATAAACCAAGTGACCAACATAAACCAAGTGACCAACATAAACCAAGTGACCAACATAAACCAAGTGACCAACATAAACCAAGTGACCAACATAAACCAAGTGACCAACATAAACCAAGTGACCAACATAAACCAAGTGACCAACATAAACCAAGTGACCAACATAAACCAAGTGACCAACATAAACCAAGTGACCAACATAAACCAAGTGACCAACACAAACCAAGTGACCAACATAAACCAAGTGACCAACATAAACCAAGTGACCAACATAAACCAAGTGACCAACATAAACCAAGTGACCAACATAAACCAAGTGACCAACACAAACCAAGTGACCAACATAAACCAAGTGACCAACATAAACCAAGTGACCAACATAAACCAAGTGACCAACATAAACCAAGTGACCAACATAAACCAAGTGACCAACACAAACCAAGTGACCAACATAAACCAAGTGACCAACATAAACCAAGTGACCAACACAAACCAAGTGACCAACACAAACCAAGTGACCAACATAAACCAAGTGACCAACATAAACCAAGTGACCAACACAAACCAAGTGACCAACATAAACCAAGTGACCAACATAAACCAAGTGACCAACATAAACCAAGTGACCAACATAAACCAAGTGACCAACATAAACCAAGTGACCAACATAAACCAAGTGACCAACATAAACCAAGTGACCAACATAAACCAAGTGACCAACATAAACCAAGTGACCAACATAAACCAAGTGACCAACATAAACCAAGTGACCAACATAAACCAAGTGACCAACACAAACCAAGCGACCAACACAAACCAAGTGACCAACACAAACCAAGTGACCAACATAAACCAAGTGACCAACATAAACCAAGTGACCAACATAAACCAAGTGACCAACATAAAAGTTCAGTTTGAGCCTTTCATATCCAAAGCGATCTCATTTCCGGATTCAATTCACTATAAAACCTCGGAAATGGGAATGGACTGAAATCGAATTCAGTTCCCCATGGAAACGTAGTAATAGTATGCTTAAGCGATAGTTGAATCTTCAAAGAGAAATATTTTAAATATATATTTTATTTGTTAGTGACAAGGCTGTCAATTGCCAGGCTCATATCGACGCCGCCGGTGTACCGGAATTTGGTCCTTTACATGCCAGTTCTTTTACTGATGTGGGGCTATCGCTTTCAAGCACACTTAAAAACCACCAACAAACCTTTAAGGAGTTGGTTGCTATGTGATAGCTTTGACATTCTTTCTTCCCTTTCTATGGTCAGGACACTATAAAATATAGTATAAGTACTGAACAATTCAAAGAAATAACAAGGAATATGCCGGAAATGGTTTACACCACAAAGAAGATATATTTGGGATAACGTGTGTGTTCCAGTGACATCTACATTGTATTTGATGTAAAGAGATTGTATTCATCTCTAACAATTGGCCAGTTATCCAAAACCCATTCAGAGTAAAAGGGATTCCAAAGACATCCCCAGAAAATTCAAGATATACATTTTCATTTGTCATGAAAATTATCCTAAACATATGCTATTTTAATCAAAATCGTTGGAGCTATTTGTAAGAAAATCAAAGTTTTCGAAAAACGTTTCACGTAAAGGGTTGTTTGGAGTGGCAACATTTTCTTGAAAAACATAAGACATAGCGTTTTCCAATAGTTATGCATAATTATAGGTTATGGGATACACAAACGAACAAACAGAATTACATTCAGTCAGTCATTACTACTAGATATGTGGAAATGCCAGCTGTGTGCCTTTAAGTGCCTCAGGGGCCCATTAGGGCACGGGGAGTGGCGACCCCGAGGTACCTGAGCCACCCAGTGTCCAGGGATACAAATAGGGAGACCTGGTCCTCCAAGTTGGGGGTTGGATCGAGAGGCTAACAACCTCTGATCCGGAAAAAAATAACCGTTTAGAAGCCTTAAGGAGGCTAGGGTTCGAAAATGGGCTGTGGTGCCATATTAAGAAGTAGAAGAAGAAGAAGAAGAAGAAGAAGAAGAAGAAGAAGAAGAAGGAGAAGAAGAGCAAGAAGGAGAAGAGGAAGAAGAAGAAGAGAAAGAAGAGGAAGAAGGAGAAGGAGAAGAAGAGGAAGAAGAAGAAGAAGAAGAAGAAGGAGAAGAAGAAGCAGAAGAAGAAGGAGAAGAAGAGCAAGAAGAAGAAGGAGAAGAAGAGCAAGAAGGAGAAGAGGAAGAAGAAGAAGAGAAAGAAGGAGAAGGAGAAGGAGAAGAAGAGGAGGAGGAAGAAGAAGAAGCAGAAGAAGGAGAAGAAGAAGAAGGAGAAGAGGAGAAGAAGAAGGAGAAGAAGAAGAGGAAGAAGAAGGAGAAGAAGAAGAGCAAGAAGAAGAAGGAGAAAAAGAAGGAGAAGAAGGAGAAGAAGAGGAAGAAGAAGGAGAAGAAGAAGAGGAAGAAGAAGAAGGAGAAGGAGAAGAAGAAGAAGAGGAAGAAGAAGAGAAGGAAAAGAAGGAAAAGAGGAAGGAGAAGAAGAAGAAGAAGAAGAAGGAGAAGGAGAGGAAGAAGAGGAAGAAGAGGAAGAAGGAGAAGAAGAAGAAGAAGAAGAAGAAGAGGCGGAGGAAGAGAAGAAGAAGAGCAAGAAGAAGAAGGAGAAGAAGAAGAAGAGAAAGAAGAAGAAGGAGAAGAAGGAAAAGAAGAAGGAGAAGAATGAGAAGAAGAAGGAGGAGGAGAAGGAGAAGAAGAGGCGGAGGAAGAGGAAGAAGAAGGAGAAGAAGAAGAGCAAGAAGAAGGAGAAGAAGGAGAAGAAGAAGAAGAAGAAGAAGAAGAGGAAGAAGACGGAGAAGGAGAAGGACGAGAAAGAGGAGAAGAAGAAGGAGGAGGAGAAGAAGAAGAAGAAGAAGAAGAAGAAGGAGAAGAAGAAGAAGAGGAGGAGGAGAAGAAGGAGAAGAAGAGGAAGAAGAAGACGGAGAAGGAGAAGGACGAGAAGGAGAAGAAGAGGAGGAGGAGAAGAGGAAGAAGAAGAAGAAGAGCAAGAAGAAGGAGAAGAAGGAGAAGAAGAGGCGGAGGAAGAGGAAGAAGAAGGAGAAGAAGAAGAGCAAGAAGAAGGAGAAGAAGGAGAAGAAGAAGAAGAAGAAGAAGAAGAAGAAGAAGAAGAGGAAGAAGAAGACGGAGAAGGAGAAGGACGAGAAAGAGGAGAAGAAGAAGGAGAAGAAGAAGAAGGAGAAGGACGAGAAAGAAGAGAAGAAGAGGAGGAGGAGAAGAAGGAGAAGAAGGAGAAGAAGAGGAAGAAGAAGACGGAGAAGGAGAAGGACGAGAAGGAGAAGAAGAGGAGGAGGAGAAGAGGAAGAAGAGGAGGAAGAAGAAGTGTGCCTTTAAGGAGACAGTGAGTTCTTTTGTTAGTAACACAACTCACCCCCGAGGTATGCACGAGAATCTACAACTGGACAACTGGACAGGACAAAGAGATGCAAGCTCACCAGATGTAACAGCTCTGGAGTTTTACTTTTGGGGGATCCAATATGACATTACCTTGGAGGACGTTAACAACAAACAAAAAGAAAAAGAAAGAAAAACTCTTGCATTCGCCTATCGACTTGGGGAAACTACGAAAAACCAAGGTCAGGTATTATTTATTCGTAATTTGATACTGAACTACATAATACGGGTAAACGTGGCTGCTGATTCCACAATATATTATTGTTTAATACAACTATTAGCACATGCAGATGATATTGACACAATAGGAAGAGAGAAAAACACTGAAATAGTTTTGCACAATGAGTTGGATGGCAAAGGTCAAGGTCAAAGCATCTATCTTGAACTCAGTACAGAAAAATCTAACATAATGATAGACAATAAACAAAAGAAGAGAAATAATGAAGCATGGACAATAGGAAAGGATAAGCTACAAGTAGTGGAAAGTTTTAAATATATGGGTATAATGATGGACCAAGGCACAGTAGATATGAACGTAAGTTGGGGGTTTCTGCTGCTTGCCAGGGCTAGGGAAGGACCACTCCACTTCTTACCTCACTCCACCGGCCATCCCTCCCCTTCACTTCACTTCAGACACGCTTCATTCAGTGGCGAGTATGGCTGCTTCGTGAAGATTGGCAGAGAGAATTTTTATAAGTTACAAAAACAGGAAAGTTTGGTGTTTAATATGCAGATTTCAATTTGTAAATATAAAGCGTTACGCCACTTTGATCAGAAGCGTAAATCAAACTTTGGTGATCAATTTCAAAAGGTACCATACTTTCTGAATACTCGTATTTGTAAACATATAAGAGACAATATAATTCCACTTTTTAGGGATTTACTTTCTTGTTAGTTTATTTAACATAAGCTATAGTATTTTGTGTTTCAAAGTCAATCCAAACAATGAACCTGAGAATTGTTTATTGTTTAACTTACTTGCGATATGATACTTTTGCTTACTCACAGCTCGCACTGGTACTATTGTCATTGTGCATAGAATGTGTTCTATGTCGGAACCCCCGCCCCATTGGAACCCTGGATGTAACATTTCCTCTTCCTAGTTTAAGTGGGTGAAAGAGAAAGTAACTGGACGTATTAAAATGGTCGACAGCAATAATTCACGAATAGGGATCAACAAGGTTTTCGATAACGGGTCACACACCAGCACGTTGACCTCGCTGGTCATTGCAACAAACAAACAAATTATCTTTATATTGTATACAGTATAAATATCGGAAATAAATGACGACAGTGCAGAAGCTGAACATTCGGTTGCAAAAACCCTGACTCACGTGTCTCTTTTGTTCATTTGTTTAGATTCGCTACGGACGTAAAACCCCGCTTAACCGAAAGGCCGTATTATCTTGTGTATGACGTCAGAGAAGGTTCGGAGGGGGACTTCGCACCTCAACCTTTGAACATGTTTTGGTGGGTAGCAGCGCCCCTTGGGAGGAGGTGTTGAAGTGAGAGGAGACACAATAGTAGAGGGCAGGGTCCCAGCCATTTTCACATATAAACTGCCCATTTGCAGCTAGTACAAGGGCTCCCCTCAGTTTGAACGTTAGTTCTCTTGTTTTAAAGTCATTTACTTGGCGGATCATTAAACATGCTGCACAAGCTAGTGATAAATTAACAAGCCGGTTGGAAATTTGTTTTTCTCTCCCGGTAGTAGTACTCCGAGGATGCTACGGTTGGGAGGAAACATGCAATGTACTCAAATATTTCAACATTTAAAATGTGCAGGTGAATTGAAAACAGGAAATATTCATGCGATGTTACTATTAACAGCTCACCATAATATTACATAATACAGAACTGTGCACTTTGAACTTAACCCTCCATTAGGCGCGCCCTGGTGGAACACCGTGAGTCGCTTGGATCTAGTAGACCCACGCGCCCTGGTGGAACACCGTGAGTCGCTTGGATCTAGTAGACCCACGCGCCCTGGTGGAACATCGTTAGTCACCTGGGTCTAGTAGATCCACGCGCTCTGGTGAAACATCGTTAGTCGCCTGGGTCTAGTAGACCCACGCGCCCTGATGGAACACCGTTAGTCGCCTGGGTCTAGTAGACCCACGCTATAGTTTTGTACTATGTCCTTGCATTTATCTTCTAACATGTCAGTAATATGTAATGAGAGTAGGTGCACTGTTTGGTTGAGTTCTGTGACACGTAACTGCTGATTAGTCATTCTTGCAGCTAAAGAAACAAACAGATAACTTTGCAGCTCCATCAAAGAGTCAAGTAGGTGCGCTTGCTCGAAAACTAGAACGTTGGTATCTCCCAGATCATTAGCGACATTGATTGACAAGTATGCTTGAAAGTGAGGTTATTTCAGTCGTGTTAATTCACTTTTTCCCAGAACAAGAATTATTGTCGTACTAGGAACGAGGTACAGAAAGTACGATATATGCATTTTTAGTGTTTCGTACTGTAAGACTCATGAGAATAATTTCACTCTGGTTCAAATTGACAAGCAACATTTTAATAAAATGCTAGCAATTGTTTCTTTAAGAAAATAAAGCACAGAGAACACTACGACTGTTAGAGCAAGTAGCTATAGGATTGACCTTCGTTTGTATACATTGATAGATACTGGACAAAGATGAAGCAATGAGTCATTTACTTGTCGGATAACGTCTACTAACAATGTTCCTAATACAATGTAAATGCCAACAGTATCATAACATCTGCTAGGTGAACATTGCCACAAAAATCCCCCAAATTGCCCTTTACGTGGCATTATTTCCAAAAATGTTCCATTTTCTCAAAAATGACTAAGCAGCTTGATTAATCTATCGTATGTTTAAGATATTTACATTACAAAGTACCCACATATCTTGAATTTTTTGTCAAGTTCTCTTCATTCGGAATGAATTTTGTAGGTATAATTATTTATACTCGTTAAACCTTGAATGTCATTGAACCACACGATTTGTGTGTGCTGTGTGCGCGCGCGCGCGTGTATGTGTGTCTTTGGACAGCATAACTCAAAAACGAAAAGTTGGTTAAAAACCAAAGTTGGTATTTAAGTTTGTCTTTCATGGATGCGACACGAAGATTTTGAAGAAAATAGCCTCACCCTAAACTACCCTTTACATGGAAAATGTTTAGAAAAGTTTGATTTTCTTGAAAATGGTTCTAACGATTTTGATTAAAATGCCAAATGTTTAACATATTTTTATGACAAATGAAATGTTTATTTTTAATTTTCTGGCTATACCCTATGTAGTCCTGATTACTCTGGATGACTTTTGAATAACTCGCAAGCCGTAAGAGGTAGACAAAATCTTACTGTAAAAAATGTGGATCTCCCTAAAACACAGAATTTATGTTCAAATAAATTTTTTTGTAGAGTGAACCATTTCGGACATATTCCTGGTTATTTGTGTCAGTTTCGGAAAGCAAAACTTTCGTGAAATGGAACATCGTTGTTCTTTTTTTTGTACGTTCTTTTTGCACACTTAACATATAACAAAATGAACAGCGATGTTCCATTTCGCGAAAGTTTTAAGTTTCCAAAACTCACACATTTAACAAGGAATATCTCCGAAATGGTTCAGCCTACAAAAAAAATTATTCACACATAAATTGTGTATTTTAGCAAGATCTACATTTTTTGTATAGTATAATTTGGTCTATCTCTAACGGTTTACCAGTTATGCAAAAGTCGTCCAGAGTAAATACGACTACAGGGGCTATAGCCAGAAAATTCAAAATATGCATTTCATTTCTCATCAAAATATCTCAGACATATGGCATTTTAATCAAAATCGTTAGAGCCATTTTCAATAAAGTCAAAATTCTTTTAAAATTTTCCATGTAAAGGGTAGTTTAGGGTGGGGCTATTTTCTTCAAAATCTTCATGTCGCATCTTTTAAAGACATTAAACTTAAATACCAACTTTGGTTTTTAACCAAGTTTTCGTTTTTGAGTTATGTTGTCCAGTCTGACATACACACACACACGCGCGCGGAACTTTTTCTAAAAATGCTTTTTATTTTATTCAGGGGATCTCAAAACGTACTTCCGTTGAAGTCTCGACATTGAATATTTGGGTGGAATACAATACTTGCTTCTAGTTACTATATGTCGTGGAGAAAGTAATAAAATCGGTCATTAGACTCTTTCTCAGGTAGACAGTATTGATGTCCACGAGGACCTCGTCGCTTCCGTGCATTCTGCTGAGCGATATTTACCAAGCTTGTTTGCCAAATTGTGAAACACAAAGGCCTTTGCCCCGCTTCGCTTTGAGATAAGCTGTTTTCAATAATTCCATTCTTCTTTTCCAAGGATTGCGTTTCGTTCCCGTTCATGTTTTTCTTTCAAGTTCAACATCCCTTCCTCTGCTTGGACTATGCTCATCTGGGGTTTTTACTTTCTAAGTAGTACAGGAAGTATTATGTTCTTCGTAAGAATTCAGTATCGAGACTCCAGCAGAAATTCACGTTTTGAGACCACCTGAATCTAATGTGTACAAGAGGTGTGTGTCTATGAGCAGGTTACCTACTCAAAACCAAAAAGTTCATTAAACAAATTAGCCTATTCCAAGTATGATATACGAAGATTCTGATGTTTTTAATAATACTCTGGAGAGAAAATCCAGTACTTGGATAGCTGTCCTATCTTAGGGCTGTCATAAGGACCTTGCTGCTAATAAATCTGTAGAAAAAGGCAATTTAAAATATGAATGATAAAGCATAAAAATGTGACGTGTTGCACTCACATGACTTTCTCTACTCTTGTACTAACCATTCTTACAAACTCTTATTCCTTTATCTTCTTCGTGTTAGCTGAAATAAACATTTGTACAAATTATCTGATTGCGTATTTCCTTGTAGGTACAAGGGCTTTGTGCGATAGTCAAATCTTTTAAACCTATGAGATCGCGTTCTCAATGTTTTACGATTTCGATGAGTTTCTTATGAATTTTTTCAGGCGACATTGGGCATTGAATCAAAAGCAAAACAAGTTAGACATGAGAAAACTTGGTTGTCGAGCTATTCCACATAAACCGACTCCTGATCAAAAATAACAACGTATTGATTGGTGCAGAAAAACTCTGGGAAAACCTTCAAATTTGGTATGGGATATCGTCATTGGTGATGAATCTCAGATTTATTGTTATGATCCTGAAAAGAAAGGTCAATCGGCTCAATAGATCTATTGAGCAGAACCTAAGTATATAAAACTTCGTCGAATTTGCACTGCTGGTGAGAAAATGGTGCTATTTCCCCCCCCCCCCCCCCCCCCCAAATGGACGACGTTAGTGCTACAACATTAGAAGATAGACACTGCCGAATGGTACACAAATGTCGGTTTACTGCTTTTTTAATGTTGGTGAAAATGTTCAAAAGGAAAAGTAATTTTACTCACCACAAGCATTGTTGCACAAAACAAAACCAACAACTGAGTATCTAAATATTGTAAACGTCATCATTATGGACCCTGTTTCATTCAGCATCTTGGGATTTCCTTTTATTTTCAAAAATTAAAGATAAAATGTGTGAAATCACTTTTTCATCGGATGAAATAGTGGAACAGTAGATATAAAAACGCGGTTTCTGAAAGAGCCTCAGGAAGAGCTCTATGAACTGATTTCATTGAATTCAAAAATGCGTTAGTAAAAGTAATTCTTGTTTAATTTTGTAACAATTTTGAGTGAAGCTCTACTATAATTAAGAAGTAGTAGATAGAATAATAAGCTTTATAAGAATACCTAGAGCAATAAGTAGATAATGTGTTGTTATTGTGCAGTACTTAAGCATGGATAATGATAATGTACCTACGATTCCTTAATTATTGAACCGGGCAAAGGCAAGGCAAAACAAACACAACGGAAGTATTGGCAATTAAGGGACCAATGGTCGTGTTCGTCTTCGTCAAGTTGAACATGCAGACATACGTTGTACGTGGCTCCATTATTCTATTGAAGCTCCCTGTGCAATTACCTACTTAAAACCAATTGTTCCTGCGCACAAGGTAATCATTTGTCCCATTGTTTTTAGTCGGATCATTGATGTCAACTCGGCCGTGCTCCAGCACCCAGCAAAGTTCTACTGCCAACTCAAAGTAACAGATCTTATCCTCTACCACGTGTGTGTGTGTGTGTGTGTGTGTGTGTGTGTGTGTGTGTGTGTGTGTGTGTGTGTGTGTGTGTGTGTGTGTGTGTGTATTCCATACCCAGCACCCTAAGTGCTCCTCACAAAACTCTTTTAGGTCCATGTATATAACACAAAAATGACTATCGATATTTCATGAATTTGGACAAAAATCGGTAACGCCGATGTCCCACTGTCCAAAGCGTTGTGTATACCAAAAGTGCTCGTGAGATATCGAGAGTACGATACAATTTTGTCCCATGCAATTTCTATCCTATTTTTTATTTGTTCACCCAACAACTTGAAAATAGCCAATCAGCGTGCGTAACGTAGCAATTTAGACGCTGGCCTACGGATCCCAAGGTCGCGGGTTCAAACCCGGCCCAGGCCGATGGTTTTTAAGTGTGCTTAAAAACGACAGCTCCATGTCAGTAGATTTTCTGACATGTAAAAGAACTCCTGCGGGACAAAATTCCGGCACACCGGCGACGCTGATGTGATCCTGGCAATTGACAGCGTCGTTAAACAAGAAAATAATTTAAGTAACGTAGCAATATGGCGGACTGCGCAGCCAACATGTATGTACGACTCGTATGTGATGGATATTTTAGTAAAACGTTTAATTTTTTCTGGAAGATTTATTGACGATTTTTCGTGACCATTAACATATATTACTGAGGTGGTCATTACATAGCAATGTATCATAAATAATAAGAAATCCAGTTAACAGTATGTTTACGTTTTATGTTATGAAATGAGTTGAAATCTTCTGTCCATCCATACTAAGATTAAAACCATTACAATTCTTCTTTTATCTCTTTCACGTTTGTCTCATATTTGTGTCCTGGTGTGTTATTTTGCCTTCCACACGATGTAAAAGTTGAGAAGTAAATCTTCGCCAATTTGTAGAAAATTGAGATAGTTTTCCGGTTCCTCTAACCTCAATTCGTTTTGTAGTAGACCCAGTATACCTCGGCCCGTGTCCACCAACGTCTTTTACTTCTAATACACGTTTTCTTGCTACTGAGACAGACAGACTCGTGGAAATACATACATCCCTAACCTATACTTAATGTAGCAATCGCTAAATGAATATTTTCGTCCGCCATGTTTATTTCTCACATTTGTTACGTCAACTGTCATTTGTATTGGACCAAAATCAATCATGTAGCAGACATTGTTTCTTTTGTGTGCAATTCCATTGAATACAAAAGCTTTGGTGAAAAAGTTGGACCGTGGACACCAGCTTAAGTAAAGGTTTTCCTCTGTAATCAACAGTGTGTTTTATTTTAATAGAATAAATCATTTTGAAGCGTTAAGATGTCAAGTTTCTCATGCCACAACAGGGCAAGAAAGGCTGAGGAGAACGAACCAACTGGGATGGATGCGTTGAAAGAGAGATTACAGGCTATTACTGTGGATAAAGCTGAAATAGAATCAGTATTTAAGGTCTTGGAAGATACGACGAATCAGATGAGGCGATACAGGAAATTGCAACGCGCGAGAGTCAGGTGAGAGTTATATTCACTCCCTTAGGCACTAATTATTATCATAAAGCTCTGGAACAGATGCAATCTCGTTTTGCGACAGATGAGGTTTAATAGAAATGTATGTGCGTGGACTTTTGGCTCTTGTTCTTTCTCAAGCTTCTAAGGACGAACGCATGTCTTTGTTGATAAATTAGAAATTCAGCTGCGTGCTTTGGAGACATTAGAAGTGACTGGAGAAAAGTGCGGGTGCGCCTTTTAGCAGTCAGCTCTACCAGAAGACACGATGTTTGCTTGGGAAAGAGAAAGAAGGGAATACTAAACCTAAAGGGGACATATTAGTAACATTGCAATTGAAGACCTCAGCACTGTAAGCCGAAATGCCATTTTTCAGGAGAACAAACTATAAGTTTCTATACACTTAAAGAATTTCTTTTAAATTTACTAACATTCCTTTTCTACTTTTCACGTCTAGTTCGCTTACTGTTACCAATCTGATGCTCTTCAGCACCTACAAGGAAATAAACAATAAGATAATTTCTGCAAATGTTTATCTCAACTAACACGAAGATATAGGGATGACAGCCGTAAGAATGGTTAGTACAAGAGTAGAGAAAGTGCAATGTTGTCAGTGTTACTCTGTAATTACCAGAATTCATTGCTACTCTCCTAAGAAGAATGAATGCGGAAACAGGTACCGACATAGGAGCTGAGAATTTCCATAAAGACTTTGTTCGCATTTGTTTCACACCGAAGTCCTGCGTAATACTTAAAGTGCGCGGAAAGTTACATAAATGCGATAGCAATTGTCAAAGGGCATAACCCTACGAGCCATTCACGCAAGCAGTGATACTAGCGTTGCCAATTTTGTGCACCAAAGTTCAAGGATCTGCAATGAAACAGACATTTCTCAAGAAAAACTACTCCGTATTTGGCATCTTTGTGTGTATTCCTCGGCATCGTCGACGCTCATGTACTGCTCAACACAATCAACAATTACATACAATTATTACCTATTGTTTATTATTCCCATTATTTGTCTTTCCTATTCCGCATTGATTTCCTTATTTTTGGACGTTTATATGCTTAATGCCTGGTGATTTTTAATTTGTCTACTATGTATAGTAAGTAGAGAAAGTATTTTATTCCACCCAAACATTCGATGTCGAGATTTCACCGGAAATATGTTTTGAGACCCCCTGTATTAAAAAAAGCATTTTTAGAAAAAGGTTCATGTGTGTGCGTGTTTGTATTTCTGTGTCTGTCAGTAAGTCAGTCAGTCAGTGAGTCAGTCAGTCAGTCAGTCAGTGAGTCAGTCAGTGAGTCAGTCAGTCATTCAGTCAGTCAGTCAGTCTGTCAGTCAGTTAGTGAGTCAGTCAGCCAGTGAGTCACTCAGTCAGTCAGTGAGTCAGTCAAGTCAGTCAGTGAGTCAGTCAGTCAAGTGAGTCAGTCAGCCAGCCAGTCAGACAGCCAGCCAGTCAGTGAGTGAGTCAGTCAGTGAGTCAGTCAGTCAAGTGAGTCAGTCAGCCAGCCAGTCAGACAGCCAGCCAGTCAGTGAGTCAGTCAGTCAGTCAGTCAGTGAGTCATCAGTGAGTCAGTCAGTCATTCAGTCAGTCAGTCAGTCTGTCAGTCAGTTAGTGAGTCAGTCAGCCAGTGAGTCACTCAGTCAGTCAGTGAGTCAGTCAAGTCAGTCAGTGAGTCAGTCAGTCAAGTGAGTCAGTCAGCCAGCCAGTCAGACAGCCAGTCAGACAGCCAGCCAGTCAGTGAGTGAGTCAGTCAGTGAGTGAGTCAGTCAGTGAGTGAGTCAGTCAGTGAGTGAGTCAGACAGTGAGTGAGTCAGACAGTCAGTGAGTCAGTCAGTCAGTGAGTCAGTCAGTGAGTCATTCAGCCAGCCAGCTAGTCAGCCAGTCAGTCTGTCACTCTGTCAGTCAGTCAGTCAGAGAGTCAATCAGTCAGTGAGTGAGTGAGTCAGTCAAGTCAGTCAGTCAGTCATTCAGTCAGTCAGTCAGTCAGTCTGTCAGTCAGTGAGTCAGTCAGTCAGTCAGTCAGTCATTCAGTCAGTCAGTCAGTGAGTGAGTGAGTCAGTCAGTCAGCGAGTTAGTCAGTCAGTCAGCCAGCCAGTCAGTGAGTGAGTCAGTCAGTCAGCCAGCCAGCCAGTCAGTCAGTGAGTCAGTCAGTCAGCGAGTTAGTCAGTCAGTCAGCCAGCCATTCAGTGAGTGAGTCAGTCAGTCAGCCAGCAAGCCAGTCAGTCAGTCAGTCAGTGAGTCAGCCAGCTAGTCAGTCAGTCAGCCAGCCAGTCAGTCTGTCACTCTGTCAGTCAGTGAGTCAGTCAGACGTTTTGGCAAATCCTGCATTCCGTATAAAACACCTTCATTGTTGATCACTCGGGTCGCTTCAATTGTAGCAGAACGTTTTCCTCGGAATTGTTTCTTTAATTTGGGAGCCAAATCAGGACTGTATGCTGGATGGGGCACTACTTGCCATCCACATTTCCCCAAACTCTCTTTCACTGATGCGGCAATATGAAGTCTTGCAAACTGAGGGTGCCAGCTGTTAGCCCTTCTGTGACCAATGTTTGGGTACAACAGCAGCCTGTTACAGACGTTCCCTTGGGGACTCGATCTTTGTGTATGACAGTGGAGTCATACCAACAAATAATCACGAGTTTCGTCTTCGATTGTTGACGGCGTCATTTTTGTATAAACGAGTTCTGTGAACAAAGCAATTACCTCTGGTTTCGTACACAGCAATCAGATTGGGTTGAGCAAGTGAAAGTCACTCAGTGCGAGTGCACTAACTCGTCCTGCGTATTGCGGAGTAGCTAGGGGCAGACATCTTAAACACCTCTAATGAATGGAAACATACTGCCAATAGCTAAACCACCTCCACAGAGGGACCAACTCAACCTTTCCATATATCATACACCTTACATTATAGTTTTCGCTTTGTTTACTTAAAAAAGGAAGTCTAGTGTGCTACAGTCACATGACTTTCTCTACTCTTGTACTAACCATTCTTACAAACTCTTATTCCTGTATCTTCTTCGTGTTAGTTGAGATAAACATTTGTACAAATTATCTTATTGCTTATTTCCTTGTAGGTACAAGGAGAATATGGGAATACAGTAGACTTTGTGCGATAGTCAGATCTTTGAAAGCTTAGAGATTCCGTTCTCTTTGCACAATTAACATATAACAAAATGAACAACGATGTTCCATTTCACGAAAGTTTTCCAAAACTAACACAAATAACGAGGAATATCTCCGAAATGATTCACTCCACAAAAAATGTTATATGGACATAAATTGTGTTTTAAGGAGATCTACATTTTTGTACAGTAAGATTTAGAGTATGTCTTACTGCTTACCAGTTTTGCAAAAGTCATTCAGAGTAAACAGGGCTGCATAGACCATAGGCAGAAAATTAAAAATTTACCTATATTTCATTTGTCATACAAATATCTTAAAGGTGTAGCATTTTAATCAAGATCGTTAGAACTATTTTTGAGAAAATCGAAATTTTCGAAAAATTATAAAGAGTAGTTCATGGTTATTGAGTTTTTGAGTTGTGCTGTCCACAGACACACACACGAACCTTTTTTCTAAAAATGTTTTTTTTTTTTTTATTCAGGGGGTCTCAAAACATGTATTTCCGGTGAAATCTCGACATCGAATTTTTGGGTGGAATGCAATACTTCTACTTAGCAGTACAGAAAGTAAAAACAAAAAGTCGGTTAAAAACCAAAGTTGGTATTTAAGTTTGTGTTTCAAGGATCCGACACGAAGATTTTGAAGAAAATTGCCCCACCCTAAACTACCCTTTACATGGAAAATTTTTAATTTCTTGATAATGGCTCGGGGACACTGGGAGTGAAATTTTGGTCAAAATTGTCAAAAAGTCGAAAATTGTTTTTTACCTGTGCATTTGGATCAGCTAACATTTTTCATATCCCCCACTCCATGTGATCATTACGGCCCAGTGCTCTTCCCTTAACGTACACAGGATGCTCCTATATAAAAGCCTGTTTTTCTCAAAACTACATTTCTGCACATTCCAAAAGAAGGTCGCGCCTGAGTTTTGCTTCAAACTCAATAACAATCTCCAAAAGTATTCATAAATAGCAGCTAAATAAAACCATGCTTCAATATTGATGTTATCTTTAACATGAATTCCAAAAACATTTTTTTTTGTATGAAAAAAATCAATAATTTTTAAGATTAAATTTTCTTTCTTATTAAAAAAATATGTACAGCATAATCAGCAAACGTATTTTAAATATCTCTTCGTACAATTATTACCCATGTTTTAGAGTATCAGTTCTGCCAATATAAATGAATTTTGAAAAGTCAATAGACGCGAGCTCTATTTTGAAAATGTGCCTATTAAATTCATAAAATAATTTATATATCATAAACGAATTATCCAATCTTAATGAAATTTGGTGTACCTCCTATTCTCATATAAATACAAACACAGTAAAAATTTCAGAAAAGTCTATAAAGAAATGTGGAACTTAGAAATTTCACTCCCAGTGTCCCTTAAAATGTCATATGTTTGATATATTTGAATGACAAATGAAATGTATATCTTAAATTTTCTGGCTATAGCCTATGTAGTCTTGTTTACTCTGGATGACTTTTGAATAACTCGTAAACTGTAAGAGTTAGACATAATCTTACTGTACAAGAAATGTAAATCTCGCTAAAACACACATTATGTCCGAATAAAATTTTCGTAGAGTGAACCATTTCGGAGATATTTCTTGTTTAAGCCTATTTTGTACAAAGGTGAGCAGAGAAAGTCACGTGCAAACATACATGAGATTCTTTCTAATGTCTATAGAGAGGCTAAGAGTCAGAAATATATTTTACTGGGCAGTTTAAGGCTGGACTGCGTGTATGCAGATATAATTTGATGGAGAATGTAGGACAGACGGACACAGAAATGAGGCATGTGCCTTTGGTTAGCAACAGCACTTTGGCTCCGCAAGTAATAACTGCAGCAAAGTTCGTGGTGGCATCAGTTCATGTCAAAAGGGCAAGCGTGCGATAAGCCGACATTCTACCAACTGGCCGGGTTTCCCTCATTCTGTCTATAGACAAACAGGAGTCAGATTTATGAATGTCTTGCTGAAAATATTCCATTCTTACCAAACATGGTGAATATTTCACCAGATGTGGTGACAGTCGAGCAGTTGGTAGCAATGAGGGTGTCGATATCAAATCCATGGTGAATATTTCACCAGATGTGCTGACAGTCGAGCAGTTGGTAGCAATGAGGGTGTCGATGATATCAAATCCATGGTGAATATTTCACCAGATGTACTGACAGTCGAGCAGTTGGCAGCAATGAGGATGTGGATGATATCAAACCCATGGTGAATATTTCACCAGATATGCTGACAGTCCAGCAGTTGGTAGCAATGAGGATGTGGATGATATCAAACCCATGGTGAATATTTCACCAGATGTGCTGACAGTCGAGCAGTTGGTAGCAATGAGGGTGTGGATGATATCAAATCCACTGTGAATATTTCACCAGATGTGCTGACAGCCGAGCAGTTGGTAGCAATGAGGGTGTGGATGATATCAAATCTATGGTGAATATTTCACCAGATGTGCTGACAGTCGAGCAGTTGGTAGCAATGAGGGTGTGGATGATATCAAATCTATGGTGAATATTTCACCAGATGTACTGACAGTCGAGCAGTTGGTAGCAATGAGGGTGTGGATAATATCAAATCCATGGTGAATATTTCACCAGATGTGCTGACAGTTCAGCAGTTGGTAGAAATGAGGGTGTGGATAATATCAAATCCATGGTGAATATTTCACCAGATGTGCTGCCAGTCGAGCAGTTGGTAGCAATGAGGGTGTGGGGGATATCAAACCCATGGTGAATATTTCACCAGATGTGCTGACGGTCCAGCAGTTGGTAGCAATGAGGGTGTGGATAATACCAAATCCATGGTGAATATTTCACCAGATGTGCTGACAGTCGAGCAGTTGGTAGCAATGAGGGTGTCGATGATATCAAATCCATGGTGAATATTTCACCAGATGTACTGACAGTCGAGCAGTTGGTAGCAATGAGGGTGTGGATGATATCAAACCCATGGTGAATATTTCATCAGATGTGCTGACAGTCGAGCAGTTGGTAGAAATGAGGGTGTGGATAATATCAAATCCATGGTGAATATTTCACCAGATGTGCTGCCAGTCCAGCAGTTGGTAGCAATGAGGGTGTGGGGGATATCAAACCCATGGTGAATATTTCACCAGATGTGCTGACGGTCCAGCAGTTGGTAGCAATGAGGGTGTGGATAATACCAAATCCATGGTGAATATTTCACCAGATGTGCTGACAGTCGAGCAGTTGGTAGCAATGAGGGTGTCGATGATATCAAATCCATGGTGAATATTTCACCAGATGTACTGACACCCGAGCAGTTGGTAGCAATGAGGGTGTCGATGATATCAAATCCATGGTGAATATTTCACCAGATGTGCTGACAGCCGAGCAGTTGGTAGCAATGAGGGTGTGGATGATATCAAATCTATGGTGAATATTTCACCAGATGTACTGACAGTCGAGCAGTTGGTAGCAATGAGGGTGTGGATGATATCAAATCCATGGTGAATATTTCACCAGATGTACTGACAGTCGAGCAGTTGGTAGCAATGAGGGTGTGGATGATATCAAATCCATGGTGAATATTTCACCAGATGTACTGACAGTCCAGCAGTTGGTAGCAATGAGGGTGTGGATGATATCAAATCCATGGTGAATATTTCACCAGATGTACTGACAGTCGAGCAGTTGGTAGCAATGAGGGTGTGGATGATATCAAATCCATGGTGAATATTTCACCAGATGTACTGACAGTCGAGCAGTTGGTAGCAATGAGGGTGTGGATGATATCAAATCCATGGTGAATATTTCACCAGATGTACTGACAGTCCAGCAGTTGGTAGCAATGAGGGTGTCGATGATATCAAATCCATGGGCAACATATCAGATTTTTTCTTAAAATACAATAGTTATAATTAAATAGTTGGACATTTTGAGACAAATAAATTAGAGAATAAAGCAAATGGCAATTGCTATCGTAGGGATCAGTGTTTGGTATTATCATGTAAAGGCCGAGCGAGGAACCGTATCCGTATCTCTTCACAATTATCGGTTAAGAAAACAAACTGCACAGAACAAACACGCTTTGGAAATATGTGAGTGATAATGGAGGAGGAAGTGGTGTCACGAGGCACTAAATATTAGCTTAGAGAAGTCCATTCTTGTTGTCCTAACTGTGCTACGGCATAGCTACCGCCAGGAAGTGCACTCACATGACTTTCTCTACTCTTGTACTAACCATTCTTACAAACTCTTATTCCTATATCTTCTTCGTGTTAGTTGAGATAAACATTTGTACAAATTGTCTTATTGCTTATTTCCTTGTAGGTACAAGGGGAATATTGTAATACATTAGGCTTTGTGGGATAGTCAAATGTTTCAAAGCTTTGAGATTCCGTTGTCTTTGCACACTTAACATATAAAAAATGAACAACGATGTTCCATTTCACGAAAGTTTTAAGTTTTCCGAAACTGACACAAATAACAAGGAATATCTCCGAAATGGTTCACCCTACAAGAAAATTTATTGAGACATAAATTGTGTATTTTAGCAAGATCTACATTTTTTGTAGAGCAAGATTTGGTCTATCTCTAACGGTTTACCAGTTATGCAAAAGTCATCCAGAGTAAATACGACTACAGGGGCTATAACCAGAAAATTCAAGATATACATTTCATTTTTCATAAAAACATCTCAAACATATGACATTTTAATCAAAATTGTTAGAGCCATTTTCAAGAAAATAAAAATTTTCCAAAAATGTTCCATGTAAAGGGTAGTTTAGGGTGGGAATATTTTCTTCAAAATCTTCGTGTCGCATACTTGAAAGACATGGACGGTTCCGCTGTGGTTTACTTTCTCTACTGGGAATTAGGGGAAGTATTGTATTCCACCCAAAAATTCGATGTCGAGATTTCACCGGAAATATACGTTTTGAGACCCCCTGAATCCAAAAAAAAAAAGCATTTTTAGAAAAAGGTCCGTGTGTGTGTGTGTGTGTGTATGTGTGTGTGTGTCAGTCTGTGGACGGCATAACTCAAAAACGAAAAGTCGGTTAAAAACCAAAGTTGGTATTTAAGTTTAATGTCTTTCTTGCGACACGAAGATTTTGAAGAAAATAGCTCCATCCTAAACTACCCTTTACATGGACAATTTTCCGAAAAGTTTGATATTCTTGAAAATGCCTCTAACGATTTGGATTAAAATGTCATATCTTTGTGATATTTTTATGATAAATGAAATGCATATCTTGAATTTTTTGGCTATAGCCCCTGTAGTCGTATTTACTCTGGATGACTTTTGTATAACTGGTAAACCGCTAGAGATAGACCAAATCATACTATAAAAAATATAGACCTTGCTAAAATACACAATTTATGTCTGAATAAACTTTCTTGTAGCTTGAACCATTTCGGAGATATTCCTTGTTATGTGTGTGAGTTTCGGAAAACTTAAAACTTTCGTGAAATGGAACATCGTTGTTCATTTTTTTATATGTTAAGTGTGCAAAGAGAACGGAACCTCAAAGCTTTAAAATATTTGACTATCGCACAAAGTCTACTGTATTCTAATATTCCCCTTGTACCTACAAGGAAATAAGCAATAAGATAATTTGTACAAATGTTTATCCCAACTAATATGAAGAAGATATAGGAATAAGAGTTTGTAAGAATGGTTAGTACAAGAGTAGAGAAAGTCATGTGAGTGCAACACATCAGATTTTTGTTACTTATTTTTCCTCTTCGCGGTCAGGCAAGGAGAACAGAATAATTTCAAGCCATCACATAGCGCTTTAAAAACAATGACTGTCGGTTTAGTTGACTGTGCTCTTCTCATGCCTAGAACGAGACGTGTAAATCTGTAACCTCCATAGATATTTTGGGAATTGAAAGCATTTTGTTGAACATTTTAAATGTATTTGCTTAGGAGTATGGAATTTCGTAGGTGGTTTTCCAGGCTTTGTTTTTACTTATACTGCAGTTCTCTATCTCTATCTCTTTCACACACATACGTACAGGCCTTGAATAAAAGAAAGAGAAAGTAAAAAGTAAAGCATTTTTATAAGAAATGTTAAAAATGAGTTTTATTGGAAATATACAGAGTGAACTTTAATAACACCGACGTACTGGAGGGACTGGTTCCTGACCGGCACAGTACACGCTGAAGCGCATCCATGCCACAAGAGATGTTCAAAATGGCCTCAATGCACATGTTCACACATCGCGTCACTCTTTCGTACGTTCGGCCTCTTTCCGAACAGCGTCTGAATACGCTGTAGAACAGTGTGCACATCAGGAACTGGTTCAGCATACACGAGGCTTTTCAGATGCCCCGAGAAGTAAAAATCCAGGGGTTTAGGTCCGGTGATCTAGCAGGCCAGGCAACAGGGCCTCCGCGTCCAATCCAACTTCTGGGGAAGGTGTCGCCGAACTGTAAACAAGTGGTCATAGTTCGGCAGTGGCAACGATGCATTTGCGGACACCTTTTCCTCCTCCATTCCCAATCAGGAATCAGTCCCTGCAGTTTTCTGTTTTATTAAAGTTCATTCTGTATATTTAGTGCAACTTCAGCGCGTGTAGATGAACCTTGTGCTGACCCCAGTTTGGAAAACTTCCAGAGAACTCATGACACACTCAGAGAGACATTACTTTGTAGGTTAGTGTAACACATGGAGGTTTTTCATGTGACGTCACATCACTACAGCCGTACCTCTCATTTATCAGGGTACAAGTGGATCACATTAAGTTTTATAACATTGTTTCTGCAACACCCTACTTTGATATATCTAGTATTGAGGTGTGTGTATAGGCATTGTTCTCCCCTTCTCGTTTACTGTTTCCAACACACAGTTAGTCCTCTAATCCAGTGACGTGTACAGATGCCGCTGGAACATTCAGGGAATAATAATTTTGATTTTCTTGAAAATGGCTCTAACGATTTTGATTAAAATGTCATATGTTTGAGATACTTTTATGACAAACGAAATGTATATGTTGAATTTTCTTGCAATATCCTATGTAGTCGTATTTACTCTGGATGACTTTTGAATAACTCGTAAACAGTAAGAGATAGACAAAATAAATGCTTAATGTACAAAAAAATATAAATCTCATTAAAGCACACAATTTATGTCTCAATAATTCTTTTGTTAGAGTGAACTAATTTGGAGATATTCCTTGTTATTTGTGTCAGTTTCAGAAAACAAAACGTTCGTGAAATGGAACATTGTTGTTCATTTTTTATATGTTAAGCATGCAAAGAGAACGGGATCTCAAAGCTTTAAAGGATTTGACCATCGCTCAAAGTCTACTGTATTCCCATATTCCCCTCGTACCTACAAGGAAATAAGCAATAAGATAATTTGTACAAATGTTTATCTCAACTAACATGAAGAAGATATACGAATAAGAGTTTGTAAGAATGGTTAGTACAAGAGTAGAGAAAGTCATGTGAGTGTAACACATCAGATTTTTATATTTCAATATTACAAATTGTTGGGGATACTTAGGCGAACCTTGTTTATGAATGCACCAGCAACACTGCAAGCGCAAATGCTTACGTTGAAGTGAAATTGAGTGCAGTTCTGTTGTATGTAAGTATAGCACAAGATGGCATCTTTTAAACTCTCAGTAGTAACACTTACATATAATGTATAAAAAAGAAGTCTGTGGCAAGAACGTTCGTTCCGTACAAACTTTCAAAGTTGTGTTGATTAATATCTACGGTGAACTTTAACCTTAGTTGTGTCAACTTTTACAAATTGCTGTGTGATAAAACAGACCTACTAAAGAAAATCCATTCATTAGCAGAATATCAATGACCTCTGCTTTAATTCTAAAGTGCTGTTTAGTTGGAGTGCATTAAGTGATGCTATATCACGTAAGTTAAAGGCGATTTGTTAATTTGTTTAGGTACTGGTTTCCTAACCTAACATTTGCGACAAAACAATGTGTACGTACATATACATATACATATGTTGACGTCCTGCTTTAGATTGTATTAGATTAGATTGCGTTCAGCGAGTTCACAAGCAGCCATATACAAGGTCTATGAACATTGAACATGTAAATGAAAATATACATTATAACTAAAACACATGTGCAGGCACAAAAAAAGAAACAAAGCAGGGACAATTGAGAAACACAATCAAATATTCCCTGCAGTTATAAGATTAACAGCAGCAACTTCCAAGAATATTGAACTAAGCACAGTCCCTAAGCACAGTCCCTAAGCAAATTAATTTCACTAATTGTACAATAAATAACTCATACATGAAATAAAGTTTCAATATATTCAATTTGCCTTCTATTTTTCAACGTTACGTAGCATTCCAAGGTTATCATTTTCATCATGTAGCTGTGACGTGCTGGAAACGAATCGATCGTTTAGCGCCTGCACAGAACTCAGCTGATGCAATAATTAGGTCATTGTCCCTGGTGAGTGTAAATATTTTAAAATATTTCAACTGTATAATTTGGTATATGGTCGAGCATTAACTGTTTTATGAAACTAAAATATAATAGTCATTAAGACACTCGTATGAAAATTAGGAGACTAACTCGTTTCGCTCGTTTCTTAATATATACTGGCGTCTTAATTGCTACCGTTATAGTCTCGTTGCAGAATATATATTTATTTGCAATTCATAAATTAAAGCTGATTCACAGTCTCCAATAAACGTAACGGTAACCAGAATGAGAAAGTTGAAATGCATACACAGTACAACCACCGCAGTTCAGTCGGTAGGGCACCTGCCTGCTGTGCAGGGGGTTTTGGCTTCGATTCCCGGCTGGGGGTGGGAAATTTTCTATCTTAGAATCTGTAAGTGTGAATGTGTGTGAATTTAATATAATACATTAATAGCAATTTAACAAACAGAAACGCCAAGTACAAAAGTATAGCTAAGTGAATGAACACCATTGCTGCTGAGCAATTCTTCCAAGAGGTTAAAAGCCGCCAAACCTTCGATGTCAAAGTTGACATATAAATGGAACGTTAAAAATCTGATGTGCTGCACTCACATAACTTTCTCTACTCTTGTACTAACCATTCTTACAAACTCTTATTCCTATATCTTCTTCATGTTAGTTGAGATAAACATTTGTACAAATTATCTTATTGCTTATTTCCTTGTAGGTACAAGGGGAGTATTAGAATACAGTAGGCTTTGTGCGATAGTCAAATGTTTTAAAGCTTTGAGATTCCGTTCTCTTTGCACACTTAACATATAAAAAAAATGAACGATGTTGCATTGGTTGAAAGCTTAAGTTTTCTGAAACTGACACAAATAACAAGGAATATATCTGAAATGGTTCACTCTACAAAAAAATTTGTTTGGCCATAAATTGTGTTTTAGCAAGATCTACATTTTTTGTACAGTAAGATTTTGTCTACCTCTTACAGTTTACGAGTAATTAAAAAATAATCCAAATTAAACAGGACTATATAGGCTATAGCCAGAACATTCAAAATATACATTTCATTTGTCATAAAAATATCTTAAACATATGTAATTTTAATCAAAATCGTTAGAGCCATTTTCAAGAAAATCAAATTTCCCATGTAAAGGGTAGTTTAGGGTGGAGAAATTTTCTTCAAAATGATGGTGTTGCATCCTTGAAAGACATTAAACTTAAACCAAACTTCGGTTTTTAACCAACATTTTGTTCTTGAGTTATGCTGTCCACAGACTCACACACAGACAGACATAAACACACATGGATCTTTCGCTAAAAATGTTTTTTTTTTTTTTATTCAGGGGGCCTCAAAACATATATTTCTGGTGAAATCTTGACATATTTTTGGGTGGAATTCAATGCTTGCTTTACTTTACGACATGTAGTAGAGAGATTATTAGATTATATATATGCTAATATATGGCTTGCAGATATCATTAGGAACAGCCATGTTAGAAATTTGCCAAAGGAAAATAGAGCAAATGCTACTCAAGGGCATCCGCAAGATAATGAGTGTGAAAGATGCAGCAACATCAGCAATGTGTTCAAAATGAAAATGGGGGAGTGCCTTGTGATATAAACTGAACTCATGCAGTGACTATATGGGAACCCAAAATAGAGAAAAGGAATTTAGGAAGGTGGTGGAGTGAAGTGTTTAAGTATCACCTAGGAAACTTGTGGTCCAGAATGGCAAAATAAGGACAAATCTGGAGATGCAGTCATAAGTCATCCTGCCATTACAGGTGGCCCTAGGGAAGCCATGGGCTAATTCTTAATTCTTAAGTGGCCCTCTGTAACCTTCAACATCATTTGCGTGGAACGCTTGATGAGCAGTTACAAGATTAACTACTTTTTTCCTGACCACAGAAGTGAAATTTTCTTTTAAAATTATTAAATATTATGAAAATACATTTCTAGTTAAAAATAGAATTTAGTTGGATTTAGCAACTTTTTAGAGACTTTTAATTTAAGATTTGCTGACTTTTGGCTAACACAAGTTGGCAGCACTGACATGTGAATCACTAGCTTGTGTAAACATGACTGGGAGCTTTATGTAGCATATTCTTCCAGGTTGCCTTCCTCTGGTGGGTAGACAGTACGATTACTACTAATGAGATGCGGTGCACAAAGTGGGATCTTATTATCATCTATATACTAATTCAATGGGTGTAATTCTTGCTGAGGAGTATGCTTCAAGCAACAATCAGCTATGAATTAGTATTGTTAGAGTACCATGCCAAGTATTGAAAAAGAGCGGCTGGGTGGTTGCGCTTGCCTCACGCCAGTCACATGGAACGATGTGCGTGCACTCTGGATGTGACTCAGAGAAGTGCATCTCACTTGTTAATGTTAATGAGATTTAAAGTTAAGTTTTTCACTATTTTGTTTGGCAGTGCAGGTTAATTTCATATATTTAACTTCTTCTGTACAACAAGCAGTGTTTTGAAGAGTAAGTGTGTGAACATATGAGAGAAAAGTATGCTAGGAAGTCAAAGGCAGGGTATGCACATTGCTCATGTGCATCTGCATGGTTCACTACGAGGAAAATACATGTTGTATAGAGAATGCGGCATTTCTTGCTCTGAGTGCTTGTAATCAACAAACTGAGGATACAGAAAAAAATAGTGGGAGTGATTGTTCTGTAACTTTAATATTTTCAGCTGGTGAATTATAAAGTTCTATAAAAACTATGAAAAAATTTTCAAAATAGTTTTTATTTAATAAACCAAAGCATTATAAAACTTTCTGTTCCCAGCATTCTTTTGAGAGTACTTATCTACATATAACAGAATAATATTTAAAATTAAGACACATTTTGAAATCTTCATCGTGCAGAACATTGCCAAAAAAAAAAATAGCTAGAGGAGATAATAAATTTAAGGTTTTGACGATTTTTGGTAAAAAATTGAATTTTTTTATTTTAGCGTTAAAAAATATTACAATCTTTCCTCTATCATATGCATCCATTATTTTTTCAGTTCCACCATTTTTAAAGCCAACAGAAGCCAGCCTTTAACTCCATATGCGAGGTATTTAAATGTCCGTATATGCCCACTTTTGGGATATAATGTTATTCTGCACTGTTATTATGCCGCTTGAAGTAGGTGAACAGGAACTTGTTAATGATTGGCTACTGCCATTTGTAATGTAATTGAAAATATCTGAAGAAAGAAACAAGAGGTCTGAGGGGGGAGACACATGGTCCAGGACAATTCTGAGGTCACATTATTTTCTTTTACCTTTTTCTCAGCTTGCAATTTTTCAGCATTTTGCTCTATACAAAATGCCCCTTGCAGAGCATTTATCAGAATGGCTTGAAACTTGCACAGCATGTAGTAATATGTACTACAAATAAATATTGTATTCGGTTTTGATATCAGATAGATTTTAGTGTGTTTTTTATCCTTCAGAACTGTTACTCCATATTTTTTAAAAATTATGAAATATAAATATTTACATTTTTCTGTAAGCTAAACAAATAACCAGATATAAAAACCCAATACAATTCTAATTTATCCTTGTTTAAAGTGTATCTCTACAAAATTTTAGAATGATTGGATGAAAATTTTGTCGCAAGGGCCTTTTTAAGTGTGTCTATTAATTTATTTAAATAATTTGCAATATTTCTTGAACCAAGCAACATAGAGTTAAAACTTTGCACAGCATAATATGGTTACCATATAAATACGCACACAAAATTTCATCAAAATTGATTAAAAAATATAGAAGTTGGAAAATTCAGTCATATGTACCCTTAAAGGTGTTGAAGATATTACAACGTAAATTTGAATGTACATTATTTCTTACATGTATTGTGTCTAATATGAGTTTGAACGAAATCTGCTAATAATTGTAGAATTTAGAAATTTCACCTATGCGTACCCTTAACACGAGTACAAAGTGCATACCCAAGTCCACACGCCATGCTACGCCACTGATTATCCCTTCAAGGCACAAGATCACTGGGATGTCAGCAGGAGAAGGAGAAGAACAGGAAGGAGAGGGAGAAGAAGGGGAAGAAGACTGGGAAGGAGGAGGAGAAGAAGGGGAAGGAGGAGGAAGAGAAGAAGGGGAAGGAGGAGGGGGAGAAGGGGAAGAAGGAGGAGGAGAAGAAGGGGAAGGAGGAGGAGAAGAAGGGGAAGGAGGAGGAAGAGAAGAAGGGGAAGGAGGAGGGGGAGAAGAAGGGGAAGGAGGAGGAGGAGAAGAAGGGGAAGAAGAAGGGGAAGGAGGAGGAGAAGAAGAAGGGGAAGGAGGAGGAGAAGAAGAAGGGGAAGGAGGAGGAGAAGAAGCAGAAGGAAGACGAGGAGAAGAAGGGGAAGAGGACTGGGAAGGAGGAGGAGAAAAAGGGGAAGGAGAAGAGAAGAACAGGAAGGAAAGGGAGAAGAAGGAGGAGAAGAAGGGGAAGAAGACTGGGAAGGAGTAGAAGAAGGGGAAGGAGGAGGAGAAGAAGGGGAAAAAGAAGGGGAAGGAGGAGAAGGAGAAGAAGAAGGGGAAGGAGGAGGAGTAGCGGAAGGAAGAGGAGGAAAAGAAGGGGAAGAAGAAGGGGAAGGAGGAGGAGAAGAAGGGGAAGGAAGAGGAGAAAGGGAAGAAGGGGAAGAAGAAGGGGAAGGAGGAGGAGAAGAAGGGGAAAAAGAAGGGGAAGGAGGAGAAGGAGAAGGGGAAGGAGGAGGAGAAGCGGAAGGAAGAGGAGGAAAAGAAGGGGAAGAAGAAGGGGAAGGAGGAGGAGAAGAAGGGGAAGGAGGAGGAGAAAGGGAAGAAGGGGAAGAAGAAGGGGAAGGAGGAGGAGGAGAAGAAGGGGAAGAAGAAGGGGTAGGAGGAGGAGAAAAAGGCGAAGGAGGAGGTGAAGAAGAAGGGGAAGGAGGAGAAGAAGGAGGAGGAGAAGCAAAAGAGAGAATTTGCAAATGCTGTTTATCTTGTGTATCAACGATCTGGTTGCTCAATCAAACGCTCACTATTTGCAGGCAACATAAGCATCTTGGTATCAGGTCAGAATGAAGATGTACTCAAAGGAAACAATCAATATTGAAATGGTTACAAAATAAGAGTCAGGTATTGGGTTTAAAGACAGTCAATTTCCCTAAAATTAATATGTGGACACAAAATTACTAAACAAAATTGGAATGTTCATACTGAAACTTCAATTAAGAAATTAGAAATTAAATGGAATTTGTTTTCAAATATTTATCTTGAAACAATGTAAATTGAAACACTGTAAGCATAGCATATTTGTCAAATGTTCGGTAACACATTACTAAGCTTCGCAGGTGAGCTACCACAAGAATGAGGTTATGTATGCTCTACCTGTAGAGGAGATGGACAGAACTGTGCCGTAACTAAAGCCCACATTTTTATGTAATATCAAGGTGCAAAGTATGTACATATTTATGTAACAAAAAACATCAAAATATGTACCTAATGAAATATGTAATATCAACAAAATATATAAAATTATGTAATAATCTAAATGCTAAGATTACCACCTCAAATCTAAATGCAGACTGCAAATTACCCAGAATATAGTGATTTTGGTGGGTCTGTAAGTACATCAATTAATTACAATGAGTTAAAATTTACTAAATATAGAATTAATCATAGGGAAAATGTTTTGTTTTATGCAGAATTTGCCTAAAATTTATTTTCAAATAGGTAATTACGAAATAAAAAATATGTGTTTTGGATTATGTTTATTAAACTTACTCATTTCACATAATTATTTTACTTAAATTTTAGACAGTAAAGCAATGTTGAAATACTGAACCAATTTATCAATGAGTGAAACAATCAATTCAAAATAATTAACTTTTTCAGTTTTCTATCTCTTGACATACAATGAACAACCAGGCATTTTTATTTTGAGTCTTTTGCTTCTTTCATCATCATCAATAACCATATACTTTTCCATATTTTCAGGGGTCATTTTTGTCTGCTATCGGATAAAATGTTTTTATAACCAGAGAAGATTCTCTCCACCTCACACGAAGTAACGGGAGCATATGTTAGCATAGGAATCTGATTTGCTGAGAAATGTTTTGGTACATCGACACTGTCACCATTTAGCCCATGTATACAAGCGTAGATTACCCTAGATTCCTGTTTAGCACAGCTTTGAATTTTTCACCTGCCTTCCTTCCTACTTCTACACTAAACTTCTGTGATGCACGTTCCATTAAATCCATAGATTCGTGAAGAAGGGAACCTGATGTCTTGATGGTGCTAGGCAACCAGACGAAGTTACTTTTGATGTAAGCACAGGAGCTTGCCACTTTAGATGTCTTGAGATTCACGTGTAGAAACAGCTACTTCTGTTCACCACTGACTGGACTCCTTCAAAATGTTCACAATACAAGTCCACATCTTCTAACCATGTACCCCATCTTGTAAGTACAAAGGGACATGCTGGAGATGATTTTTATAGCACCGAATTCTGTGCGGTGCTTTTACGAAGAACTTTTTTGTTGCTGATATCAACTTATTCACACAGGGAAAATTACTTCTTACTTCAGCAACACGTTGGAATGCATGGATCAAGTACTTAACCAGAAAACCTTAAGGGCAGTAGCAGCTTTAATCATGTAGTACGCTGGGGCATCTGAATGCATAACTAAAACCTTTTCCTCACACACACCCTCTGGCTACAGAATCTCCATCCCATTATTTACAAATCTTGCAATTGTAGACTGACTTGCAGTGTTATCGCATCGCTATATTGATGGTTTCCTCGCAGCTATTATATTACTACTGTGACAATGGTAACAATAAATTTCTCCAGTTCTTGTAGGTGCCCAAAGTACTACAAGAAACGTGACACTGGAGGTCAACATTGTCAAACGGCACCTGCTTTGATATAAGCAGACAACAATCAGAATGCGGCGAGGCGGTTATTATGGCATTCTTAATTTAATTTGCATCCTATTTCACAGATTGATTTTTGTTGCTTTCAGCCAAACTTGTGAAAACAGTGGTTTATAATGTGACTACAATATTTTTTAAAAATAATAAAATTGTAACAAAATCCAGAAAATATGTACGTTTTATGTAAACATTTAGATATTTTGCCACCGCCAAGTATTTGCCTTTTAAAAACCTGATGTGGTGCACTAACTTGACTTTCTCTACTCTTGTACTAACCATTCTTACAAACTCTTATTCCCATATCTTCTTTGAGTTAGTTGAGATAAACATTTGTACAAATTATCTTATTGCTTATTTCCTTGTAGGTACAAGGGGAATATTAGATTACAGTAGGCTTTGAGCGATAGTCAAATGTCTTAAAGCTTTGAGATCCCGTTCTCTTTGCAGGTTTAACATTTAAAAAAATGAACAATGATGTTTCATTTCACAAAAGTTTTAAGTTTTCCAAAAATGACATAAATAACAAAAATATACACAAAATGGTTCACTCTACAAAAAAAAAAGTCATTTAGACATAAATTGCATG
Organism: Tenodera sinensis; assembly: GCA_030765045.1. Lineage (NCBI taxonomy): Eukaryota > Metazoa > Arthropoda > Insecta > Mantodea > Mantidae > Tenodera > Tenodera sinensis. Next base: position 132,811,829 of record CM060970.1, read on the forward strand.
TTTTAGTGAGGTCTACATTTTTTGTATACTAAGATTTTGCCTATCTCTTATGGTATATGAGTTATTCAAAAGTCATCCAGAGTAAACAGGACTACATAGGCTATAGCCAGAAAATTCAAAACGTACATTTTTTCATTTGTACTATAAATATCTTAAACATATGGCATTTTAATCAAAACCGTTAAACCAATTTTGAAGAAAATAAAAATTTTCCAAACATTTTGCATGTAAAGGGTAGTTTAGGGTGGGCCTATTTTCTTCAAAATCTTTGTTCCACATCCTTGAAAGACATCAAACTTAAATACCAACTATGGTTTTTAACTGAATTTTTGTTTTTGAGTTATGCCGTCCACAGACTGACATACACACACATGGACCTTTTTCTAAAAATGCTTTTTTTTTGGATTCAGGGGGCCTCAAACTGGTGAAATCTTGACATTGAAATTACCAGTAGAGAAAGTAAAATGCACGAGTATAGCTTCAAATATAATGGAATTCATATTTGCAATAAACTTCCTGCTGAAATGTTCTTCTTTTTATTCTTCTTTACCTAATTACCCTCCCGTTATGTAATACTTATCCCCTAGGACTTACAAGCCAGTGCCTAGGTTCAGACTCTGTTGGGGAGCACAGGAACATATGGACGGACAAGTGAAGACCTAGAAATGTGTGGTCAGCGAAGCGCCAGGTATGATAGTGATGAAGAGGATATGAAATGCAGACGAAATGGATGAATGGAAAGTTGATGATTGAAACTGGAGCACCTAGAGAAAACCCGCCCAGATGACACTTTGTGTACCATGAATATCATGTGCAGGCCACTGGAATTGAACCGGGATCCCCCTGATCTTAGCTGAACTGTCTAATCGCTCAGCCATACAAATTATTTCCTCCCAAAAATTCAAGAATAGCCTGAAGATGTATCTGCTAAAAAAGTGATATTCAGTGGAAAAATTCTTTAATGACAAATACAGATATTAAGCAAATATTAAGTTTATGGAAATTGATGTAAACATTAGTATATATGAGAGAGTGTAAATGTGAATTAAAATGCACTGCTGTGTTATATTTAATTACCTTTGGTACTAGTTACACAAACTGCTTTGTTTTCATGTAACATGATTTCATGATTTCTCCTTGTTTTTTGCTCTGGTGTTATGTAAATGAGTTTCAACATTTGTTTTGAAGTTCTTTTTCATAGTTCAGTGTTTCATATATAAACATGCATGGTAAAAGCAACATTTTACATTTTTACTTTCTCCACTACGTAAAGTAGAGGAAGTATTGTATTCCACCCAAAAATTGGATGTCGAGATTTCACCGGAAATATATGTTTTGAATAAAAAAAAAAAGCATTATTAGAAAAAGGTCCGTGTGTTTCTGTGTCTGTCAGACTGTGGACAGCACAACTCAAAAAAGATAAATTAGTTAAAAACCAAAGTTGGTATTTAAGTTTAATGTCTTTCAAGGATGCGACACAAAGATTTTGAAGAAAATTCCTCCAGCCTAAACTACCCTTTATATGGAAAATTTTTAAAAAATTTTAATTTTCTTGAGAATGGCTCTAATGATTTTGATTAAAATGACATATGTTTGAGACATTTTTATGGCAAATGAAATGTATATTTTGAATTTTCTGGCTATAGCCTATGTAGTCCTGTTTACTCTGGATGACTTGCATAACTAGTAAACCGTAAGAGATAGATCAAATCTTATGTACAAAAAATGCAGATCTTGCTAAAACACATAATTTTTTCGTAGAGTGAACCATTTCAGAGATATTCCTTGTTATTTGTGTGAGTTTTGGAGAACTTATGCTTCTGTGAAATGAAACATCGTCATTCTTTTTTTTATGTTACCAATGCAAAGAGAATGGAATTTCAAAGCTTTAAAAGATTTGGCTGCCACTCAAAGTCTACTGTATTCCCATGTTCCCCTTGTACCTACAAGGAAATAAGCAATAAGATAATTTGTACAAATGTTTATCTCAACTAATGTGAAGAAGATATAGGAATAAAGGTTTGTAAGAATGGTTAGTACAAGAGTAGAGAAAGTCATGTGATCAGATTTTTTAAAATATGGGTTGCAGCTACCAAAGTTAGAGGAGACATGTAGATTTGTATGTTTGGCTTGAGGTAGGTTATTGGGAGTGAGTGATAGTGGTGGAGAAAGTTAAACAGAGCAGATGCTGCTGATAGAGAGAGAGGACTGTCATGCCCCACTCTCCATACACTCCCCTCCCCTCCCCCTCCTCTCCCAGGGGAGAAGAGGCTTTATAAGGCAGAGCAGGACTTAGTTTGAGGTCTTGTGGTTTGTTGTCTCAGCATGGCAACACAAGTCTGGACCTCGAGGGGCATATCCCTCTCTCTATTGTTGCTCATCGTCGCAGCTACAACCTCTCACGGTGAGTCTCAAGTGCAATCTCTGTCCGTGTTAAGCCCACACCCTTAGTACTTGCTCCTTTTCTATCTTCTAAGGCTACACTATTTGGACATAACAAAAGTAAGCATGAGAATGCTAGTGAACTTCAAATATAGAAAACAAAAGTAACACGATTTGACTATGCAACATTTTTAGGTACAATATCTAAATTAGTGAATCCATATAGCTAACTTAACCCCAGAAGTGAGCACCACTGGTAACAAGACGTCTGAGCAATTTTTAAGACATATTTTTGTTTTAAAATTGGGTGTTATACCTTGTCATGTTTATAAAGATAATATTTAACAATGTTTAACTATTCATTTTTTACTTTTTATTTTGATATTGACATATTTATTATTATTACTTTTACAATACAGGGTGGAAGCGAAATGATCCGTCAGACTTTAACGGTAAATTTCTCATGTTGTGTATAAGAAGAAAGTCTAATACCAAAATGTTGAAAAGTTTATAGTTTTCTAGAAAAAAAATATTATATAAAAAAAATGTATCATCATCTGGCTGAGTTATTATTGAATGAAGGTTCTTGATTTATGACTATATTCATAGAAAATTAAATAAACGACAACTTTTTCCTTTGGCGTATTCTAATAGATTCAACGGCTTTGGTGTAAATTAAATTTAAAAAATCTACAAAAAGGCAACAAGTTGTGGGTTCTTTTAAATTTAATTTATACAAAAACTGTTGAATCTATTGAAATACACCAAAGGAAAAAGTTGTCGTTTATTTAATTTTCTATGAATATAGTCATAAATCAAGAACCTTCATTCAATAATAACTCAGCCAGATGATGATACATTTTTTTTTATATAATATTTTTTTGCTAGAAAACTATAAACTTTTCAACATTTTGGTATTAGACTTTCTTGTTATTCGCAACATGAGAAATTTACTGTTAAGGTCTGACAGATTATTTCACTTCCATCCTGTATATAAAGTACAAAACATTATTACAAATTTATTTTCAAAATATTTAAATTTAATTTCTGCTGGTTGTTTTACTGTTAAATATTACTTATTCAAAGTATCCAATATCCTGAATTAATTACGGTACTTGATCACATATATAATTATTGGCTTATTGCTAGAAATACCTTTACTACCCGATTTAGCTCCTCGTTTTGAGAGTTGCATTTTTCCATGCCCCTTGTTGTGTATATAATGGGACACAATTATATTAAACTTAGGATATAACATTTATGTTTCCCTATATACCTCATAACCTAACGCAGAGTAACTCACCACGTTAGTGAAACAGAGCTACCCTCTAGCAGGAGGCCTTTGCCCTTCAAAGGGACACATTGGGTTATTATTGTTATTGTTTATATACCTCGTACTAATTTTCTTATCATATTAGCAACTTCATTATTCTCCTTGGTGTTCCTTGTTTTCCATAGCCATTTTTGTCTCATGTTGCCAATAAACTTTCCAATGTTATTATGTTTTCTTCTGATCTTACATTCAACATTCTTTTGCCTCTTATTTTATTTGGTATATTTTCCCATTTATGCAGAAGGAATTCATCTCTCTAAGATTTTGTTTGCTGATAGTCAAAAATATAATGCCAAATGCTGTGTCTTTTTCACACATTGGACATCTTCCCTTTATCCATTCCTTATGTCCCTTAAGTATATAACTCTTGTTGTAATCCATGCCAACCCTTCTCTTCCTACTTTACCACAGATTTCAACATATTTTTCTCTGCCCCAATCATTATTCAATGTCTTATATAATTTTCGAGATCTTTTCTTATCAAGATTAACCTATAATTCCTGTTTTTCAATATCTTCTTGTTTTTTGCCTTTTTACATGAATCACATTATACCACTGGGGCAATACTTTATGTACACCTTAACATTTCACTGTTTCTCAAAGAGACCAACAATGAAAACTTTGAAACAATTACACAATTCAGTAGTAGAAACCATTCTTACAAACTCTTATTCCAATAGCTTCTTCGTGTTAGTTGAGATAAACATTTGTACAAATTATCCTATTGGTTATTTCCTTGTAGGTACAAGGGCAATATTAGAACACAGTAGGCTTTGAGCAATAATCAAATCTTTTAAAGTTCCTCTTCTCTTTGCACGCTTAACACATAAAAAATGAACAATGATGTTCCATTACACGAAAGTTTTAAGTTTTCCAAAGCAAGATATACATTTTCTGGACAGTAAGATTTTGTCTATCTCTTATGGTTTACGAGTTATTCAAAAGTCATCAAGAGTAAACAGGACTACATGGGATATAGCCAGAAAATTCAAAATGTACATTTCATTTGTCCTACAAATATCTCAAACATATGACATTATTCAAAATTGTTAGAGCCATTTTCAAGAAAAACAAAATTTTCGAAAAGTTTTCCACATAAAGGGTAGTTTAGGGTGGGGCTATTTTCTTCAAAATCTTCGTGTCGCATCCTTGAAAGACATTACACTTAAATACCAACTTTGGTTTTTAACCAACTTTTTGTTTTTGAGTTATGCTGTCCGTAGGCTGACAGATACACTCCCCCCCCCCCCCCCCCCACACACACACAGACCTTTTTTTCTAAAAATGCTTTTTTTGGATTCAGTGGGTCTCAAAACATATATTTCTGGTGAAATCTCGACATCAAATTTTTGAGTGGAATACAATACTTCTACTTACCAATAGAGAGGGCAAAAGTGTATATCCTAACAATGGTTTGACATAGTTTGTTGAAGTTTTGTGTGCACTAAATATTTTATGTTCTGTGCGTATGGAAGTCACATTTCTCTGGTCCCCAAATGAAATATATTAATTAGCTTATTTGTTTATAGGTTATGTTTATATCATATGGTTTCTGTATACTGTGATCTTGCTATTGCAGCACAAAACATTAGTCATGCTGGGTGAGGCATCACCATTTCCCTAACATATTAGCAATATTAATAAAAACTTGACAATCTTATTACTACCAATATCTGAATTTTAATTTGCATTATAACATTACTGGTAAGCATGTAAGTAGGAACTCTAAATAATGAATTACATTTATTATTTGTCTTTTTCTTCCATTTATTGTTTTCTTACATTAAATTATACATAATCAATTTGAAGAATAACCTAATAAAACAATTTCAGTTCCACTTTTACATTTCTTATCTATACACAATTTTAGCATCTCATTTTGAAAACGTAGCTCAGAATATCCTGTATTTTTAGGGACTGAAAGTTGATCGAGTAACAGTTTTGTTCTACGTGTCCATAAAATATCCATCTATATAAAGTTGGAATTAACAAACATTTAACACACAAAAATTTAACTGTAGCATCTTTGAAGTATACAGGTATTTTAGAAGTAAATCAAACTAACATTAAATAGTTTTTAGAACTTCTTGGACATGTGATGGTTAATATTTAGAGAGCAAGCTTTTACAAAACACACTCTTTATAGCCTAATGGAAGTGACATTTTCAATGAAAATTTTAAATTACACATAGAAGACGAAAGTATTATATTCCATCCAAAAATTCAATACCAACATTTCATTGGGAATACATATTTTGATACTCCTTGAATTCAAAAACATTTTTATAAAATGCTCTGTGAACAGTATAACTCAAAAACAAAAAGTCTGTTAAACATCAACTGTGAAAATTCAATGAAAGGTTTTTTTGAAAATTTTAATTTTTTTTGACAACGGCTCTAATGACTTTGATTGAATAACCTATGTGTTTTAATACATTTTCATAACAAATTAAATGTGTATCTTGAGTTTTTTGGGAATAGTCTGAAGTGCTCTTAATTCTTGATGACTTTTGTATAACTGGTAAACTGTAAGAGATAAACAAAATCTTACTACACAAAAAATGTAGGTTTTAAATATATATATACCAGGTGGAAGGGAAGTCTTTACATTTTTAAAACAGTGATAGATGTCGATATTTGGAACCCATTTTGTATCTTACGTTTTTGTCTCTGACCATTTCCTACTGATATTTTAGTTTTCTTGAAAACAAGCTGGTAACACTGCAGATTGTGTGGGCGCCACTTTTCCTAGCTCAGTGCGTAAACAAAGACAGTGACGGTGCATCTTGAGAACACAAACAAATACTCTGCCTTGTGCTTCCGTGTTTACTGTACCACAACCACAAGTATTAGCTCCCAAAACAATAAAGCAAAAGTGAAAGTATCAGACCTGTTTACATCTACGAACCAGGCCAATTCCATGACCAACCTCAACACAACGTTGTCAACTTACTGCACGTCTGAAAGAGCTGCTTGGAGTATTCCTTCACATTCTTTCAAATGATTAATTATTTCGAAACCCTTTGTGATATCGCATAATTACTACCAAAGCTGTGTCAGAAATAAGTTATTCTACGCATCTTACAAGTAACAAACTGTTATCTTTGAACAATCTTGTGGAATTATGCAGCCAAGTTGGATAAAAAATAATTTCTTTTTTCGAAATCGGCAGATCAAAAAACAAAATGAAGTAAATTAAGTAAAAATTGAAGCTATTAACAGTGAAGCAACAAGATTCTAAAATAAGAACAAATTAGAAACTAAAAACTTCACTTATCTTAGTAATGTTGATATTCTTTTTCTCTTTCTCTCTTTTGCTACTTTAATACTTATCTGGTATTACTAAGATAAGTGAAATTTTTAGTTTCTAATTTGTTCTTATTTTAGAAAATGAAGTAAATTTATTTAAAAATGGCAGTGATATGTAAACATGTATAAAATATTCCTTTTGAGGGTGATGAGGCCCCCAGAATGGTGCCCCTAAGAATTTCAAATTAAAGTTCTGAACTTAGGTTTTTAATAGTCTTTTACAACTCCAGATATTTGTAAAATAGTTCTTCAGAGAGGAGAAATGTAAATTAAAATGTTGAAAACTTTTATTTCATATTTTCATTATGTTTTGTTCTCTGATGTGTAATAATACACCCATAAGATTTTATTTTGAAATAACATTAGGAAATGCATGATTGAATAAAATATTCTGTCAGCTGCAGATGTAACTTTACTACTATAGAAGCGATAGAAGGCCGGCCATATGGTGTACCAACTTTCTGAACTAAGACCGTTGATTCTTAGCATTCATGTGGTACTTTCCAAAGTCTATAACAACAAAGCTTTTTACGTACATAAACCTAAACTTTGCCCTTCTCTATCTGAAAGTTTTATTTGATAGATTTGATAAAAGTTCAATTCCAAGACATTGTTGATAGGTGTCGTATTTCATGAATCATAGCAGCACACAGCTGAAAAAAATATACATTTTTAAGAAAAGGAATTCTGCTAGATTGTAAATAGAGAACAATTTATTAATTTAATTGATGTAGAATTGTGTAAATTGTGGAGAAAATTGTTACAATTAAACACTTCCCATAAGAATCTAACCTTTAGAATGAAACAAATGAAAATCTTACTAGACAAAAAATATAGATTTCATTAGCCACATACCTTATGACAAATACATCCCTTTTTTTGTTGGAATAAGAATTTCCAAGATATTCCTCATTATTTGTGTGAATTTTGCATTATTTGCCTTTTTATGAACATTTTATCTTTGAAAAAATACTTTAGTATCGTCAAAAAAAATTGTTCCTTTCTATTGAAATTTTAAAAACAAATTTCAATTATAACTTGACATTTTGCTTAATGGTTATTTAATTGTAGTAAAATAAATCCTTGTCAGTATTTTTTTCTGATTCTTGGTTTATTTTACATGATTTGAAATTTACCACACATGTATGGCAGTGTAAAACATATCAAAATTCCATAAAACTGTGGCCAAAAGTAAACAGAACATGAATTGTTATATAGTAGGTATCTTATATTTGAATTGGTATCTCCCCTTAGAAGTAAGCTGTTACTTGAGACATTCCAATGAATGTATATGAGTGAGTTGGAGGACTGATTGGCACAAGCAGAACTGGTAATGGGATAATGTTCCCCCTGTTACAGTAGGGGAGCAGTATAACTTAATAGGGAAATCTTCCACTGTGTCAAATAGATGGACTGTAACAACCTTCACCTAGCTCAAAAACAACTCAACAATTTAGACCCATTACATGTATGTATAGCCTTCTTAGATCCTGCACACAAAAACACAGCATGTTCTATACAATGTTCATTCATAGCTGGCTTGTGTTGTCCATACATAACCTCACTGTTAAAAATGAAACGAAGTATATTGCTATATCTCTGAGTACAACAGAAGGGGAAGTATGAAACATATTTAAAATCATCTCATTTACAAATCAGTTAAAACTGAGAATAACTGATTTTACTTTCTCTACTACATAAGTAAAGTACAGGAAGTATTGTATTTTCACCCAAAAATTTGATGTCGAGATTTCACCGGAAATATATGTTTTGAGACCCCCTGAATAAAAAAAAAAAAAAGGCATTTTTAGGAAACGGTCCGCGCGCGCGTGTGTGTGCGCCAGAGTTTCGATATCATAACGCAAAAGCGAAAAGTCGGTTAAAAACCAAAGTTGGTATTTAAGTCTTTCAAGGAAGAGTTTGAAGAAAATTGCTCCACCCTAAACTACCCTTTATATGGATACTTTTTCGACAATTTAGATTTTCTTGAAATTAGCTCTAACGATTTTGATTAAAATGGCATATGTTTAAGATACTTTTACGACAAATGTAGTGTATATTTTGAAGGCTATAGCCTATGTAGTCCTGTTTACTCTGGACGACTTTTGCATAACTGGTAAACCGTTAGAGATAGATCAAATCTTACTCTACAAAAAGTGTAGATCTTGCTAAAATACACTATTTATGTCTAAATACATTTTTTGTGGAGTGAACCATTCCGGTTCAGTGTCAGTTTCGGAAAACTTAAAAATTTCGTCAAATGGAAGATTGTTATTCATTTTTTATATGTTAACCGTGCAAAGAGAACGGGATCTCAAAGCTTTAAAACGTTAGACTATCGCTCAAAGCCTAATGTATTTAATATTCCCCTTGTACCTACAAGGAAATAAGCAATAAGATAATATTTGCAAATGTTTATCTCAACTAACACAAAGGAGATATAGGAATAACTTGCGCTAGATATTTACATAAGGGAAAGAACGAAATTGGTATTAAACAGTAGCTTGTGCTGTACTTTAGAAGATATAGATATTGCTGAAACATTAGTGTAGGAAATGGATGAAATATCTGAGATACACTGTTACTTGCTTGGGTGATCCTGTGGGAATTTGACCTCCGGCCGTTGCTGCTATGAAAAACAGTGCTTGATCACTTACTGCAATTATAGGAGCCACCTCTGCGCTTTGGTGTGACGCAAGGTCACTAAACTTGTTGTGGGGTCACTATTCCTCGTTTTTTCTGTATAGTTTAAGCTCCATTCTGCACTCTCATTGCACTAAAGGCGCATTTTTCCGAACTGAGTGAATGAAAATAGGAGACAGTGTGCATAATATTTGGAATCGCGAAGTAAACACCTACTTTGAGTTAAGGTATTGTTAGTCCAGCAGTTTTGTTGCCCAGCTCAATGATTTCAAGTGCCCTTCCCTCACCCTTTCGGTTTTATCTGCAATGTCGGTTCTCCATGACTAATTATGCACGCAAAGTAGATATATAGGATGTCTCAGAATTAGACCGACAAGCTTTGGGATAACATTATTTTAAATACTTTTTGTTAAGGAAAGTTTTTTTTTTGTGGTGCTTTGTTTAAACGCTAGACTAGTTAATGTTATAGATTACTGCCTTCCACCCAGTTTAAGTATTTACGGCAAAATCAACAATGCAAATTAGTATTGCATTTATCTTAGTAAGGCACACAATCTTAATCCAAGAAACAAACACAGAACACAAATATCCCATTGTTTACGGTTAATCACAGCTTTACTATCCTGTTTGCATAACTAAGAAGAGGGGAGCATAACGAATAATGACTTTCCATTTGTTAAAAGTATAAGGTTGTCTCATAAGTTTGTTTCTCATTACATTTCAGTCACTAAGAACGCCTGGCAACATACAACACACCTCACCGTAGCACAGCTACGACAGAGTGGTTGCCAAGTTTTCGGCTTTAGAGAGAAATTCCCAGCTCGAAATCGACTAAATCACTTTTGACACGCTCGATTCGTTACTGCAGCACATTGTAAGGCTGTTTTGTGCGTACGATAGCACAAGATGTCCGAAATGTTCCTTTTTGCTTTCCGTACTTTGTAAACACAAGTTCACGAGATTCAGCGTCAGTAACAAACACACGTTGACCTCCAAGTCGTAGGGGCGGTTAGGCAACTATGATAACTTGAGTGTACAGAGGGTTCAGGGTTTTCAGTTTTGTTGAAAACAAGCTGGCAACACTGCAGATTGTGTGGGTGTCACTTTCACTAGGTCAGTACATAAACAAACACCGCAGCATGATGTCTCGTGAACGTAAACAAATACCATGCCGTGTTCTCCCATGTTTAGTGTGCGAGTGTAGGCCAATCAGAATCGTTAATTCCCAAAACACCACACCACCCTACAAGTGACCGACCTGTTTATATCCAGAAACCGGTTCAATCCCCTGGCCAACCTCAACGCTACGTTGTCGAGTTACTTCACGTCTGATAAAGCTGCTCGGAGTATTCTTTCAATTCTTTTAAGTGATTAATTGTTTCGAAACCCATTACTACCGAACCTATATCAGAAATAAGTTACTCTACGCATCTTACAAGCAACAAACTGTTATCTTTGTACATTCTTGTGGAATTACGCATCCAATATGGAACAAAAACCATTTAGTTTTTCGGAATCGCCTGATCAGACAACAAAATGTAATTAGAATTTTTTGTTTGTATTCTTCTATGAATCAGATATTAGAAGGAATGTAATGACTTCCCTTTCACCCTGTATATATTCCCTTTGTCATGAGAATATCTTAAACATATGAAAATCGTTGCTAAAGCTGAACTTACCTACCCTTAAATACGTGACATTAGTTCGAAGCTGGGAAGATATGGAGAGTTGTGGTTATGTGAATTCATTATGGAGATGTCACTTGCTATTATGCACTTGAAAACTGCAATAAAGGTCAGTTAACTGGTAACTCCGAGAAACGCCTTTGCTTGGTCCAATTGGATGACTCACTTGTCACAGCTTTGAAGAGGAAGCGCGTATATGCGTGCGTGAGCGTCAAAAAAAGAAACTTAATGAGCACACAGAATAATGTAGTGGTCTGGATACCTTTCTCTCAAGTTTGTAGCTTCACCAGAAACCCAACCTGACTGCTAATATACGCTACAGCTCAGGCTAAAACCATAAACACTTTATTTACATATCTACGTATGTGTATGGTACCAGACCTTTGAATCACATTTGTTTAATAGGTACCTACAGATACAAGCTGTGTTAAAGAAACAAGAGATACCTACTTAACCTCGGTAGAATAGATAGGTACCTACTATGGTTTTTGGAAAATTCCCAGATGCTAGTTAACCTTAATGCCTGACATTTGAAAGGCCTGTGAGAATAATGTTATTTCGCAGCGCTTAGATATCATGTCGAAATAGCGTTTTGTTAATCTGTGCTGCAACTGCAAGGTCAGGAAGATTTACGGTTCGCTTGTGCTGTGGTTAATGGCCAGATAGAAATCAGGATTTAATGTTGAATCAGCGTGATCCTTGACCCATGTTTACCCATGTCAAAGTCAATGTCAATATTGGCACGGGGTCGGAGTGCGCCACGCGTTGGTTCAAAGGTTATCTACCGATTGCAAGATAGCAATTAAAACACTCTAATTCTTCTTTTTCAGTAAATAACTTAAGTTACCCTGACAAATAACACATTGAACCTACCCAGAACTAAAAATATGTAACAATTGCCGGTCTCTGACAAGCTCCCTGTTGGTTGTAGGTTATGTTTGATATCCCGATATCGAATAAACATATCCAGCACGCTAATCACACTTCTCCTATCACAAGCTAGCAATGTTTCCGTATCTTAAGGGCACACATAGCTAAACGAACTGAATTCTAGATGTAATAACCTATGCTTTTGAAATTTACACTGCAAGTAACGCACACCAAACAACTAACATGAATCTAAATTCTCATTGCAATGTCTCCAGTGGTTCCAAGCTATTTATTGTTTAATTAATTCTTTTAGTAGGTACACATCTACTAAAACACGCTGCTTGTCGAACTGTTAGCATGCCAAAAAATAATACATAAGCGGAAATATAAGTTAGGTAATGTGTTATATTGTTTACCAAAAACACTTCACAAAAATGAGTATTTCGCAACATGGAAATGGAAATGACAATTCTTAGCAAACTTAAACATATTTAGATGCAATATATTCCTTCTCATAGTTCCGCACAGATTTTGCTGGCATCAGCTCCGATTCAATGTTTCTGGCTCGGATTAAAATTTCCTTGGGATTTTCACCCACATTTTGAGTGTGTTTAACAATTACCACTCGCTTCTCACCAAAGCGGCCCGGGTTCGATCCCAGGCAACTTCCTATGGGATTTGTGGTGGACCAAGCGGTGCTGCAGCGGGTTACCTCCGGGTTCTCCGATTTCCCTCGCCATCTCATTCCACCGGTGCTCCATCTTCATTCCATGTATCAGTGTCACCGCCTGTGGTGCCGTAATAGTAAAAGCGGGCGCTAAACACTACAAAAAATACGATGAAAAATTTAAACTTATAGATACTAACATATATGTCTATTTTATCAAATATTTAAGAGAGAATGTTGGAAACAAGTGTTTTAATTGGTGCTTTAGTTTTTGAGAAACAATATATATCTCTAATTTTAGTATGTTAATCATATATTCTAATTAATATTTCCCTACTGACAACCGATAACATAAATCACTCCCAACACTCTTATAACTGTGGTCTGGGGTGTTTCTCTACAACTTTTGAAGGAAATTGAACAAAAATTGCATAGCATGGAAAATTTTGAACTCTTAAAAATGTAGGGAATAAACAAAAAGACACATGAAGTGAAAAAAAAAAAAAAGAACAGGTTTGAAATTTCAAAGGTTTACGTGGCCTGCACAATCACACATAAAAATTCTTATAAACTTAGATATTTCTAATGAGCAATAATAGAGGCCAAATAGAGTTTATGAAATTAGATCATAGACCTATAAACAAAAACTGTATTTTAGAAGGACTTCACTTGTGTATCCTTAAAAAACATTGGGACCGAATATTCACCTAACATCACTAATACAAATTTAGTTGTTCATTGAAAAAAATCGATTCCTGGGTCCTTTGTACAATTGCTGTATTTTCCCCACCATCAAACTCAATGCAATTTGACACACACACTGCCACAAATGTACTGTCGACAGACTAACAGAAGGAAACTTAAATTATATTTTAATTAAATAAATAAAAAATTGGATAATATTTCCCTGATATGTCAATATCTTGCACTTGTTGCTTAACACATAGTAGGCCCTTAAGACTGTTACGAGGTTAAAGGGAACTGCTCTTGGAAGGGTGTTTTATGGTTAAGAGAAAGGCTTGTGCAATAATTATTATCAATACTAGTACTACAATTGCTCCTTTCTTTTGTTCCAGGTGGACCAACATGCAAAACTGGATGCCAAGGAAGTGAGTAGACTATACTTCTCTGTGTTTGTCCTCTGGAATTGAATTAATAGTTTACTTTTATCGCCACTATATACTTTTGATAGATTAAAACGTTAATTCATATGCATAAGTGAAATTGGATAAAACTTGTGAAACTGTTAGATGTATTGTCTTTTGTTCTTCTATTTTTGTCGTATTTATCTTGTGCTTGGACGCTGCACAGTTGGCTTTTTTTTAATATCAACAATTTTAAAGCCACAATTGGTCATGTACCATTTTGGTAAAACACCTAATTGAAACATAAACTGCATTTCTCAACATTTTCCGTTTTTCAAAATACACTTTGGACAGCGGTTTGTAATTTATCAGATTGAAATTTTCAGAATAGGTTTAGGAATTACGGATTAAAAAATCTTGTGCAGTGGTTAAAAAATTGATACAGTAGAGCCTCGATTATCCAAGGTAAAGTGGCCGACATAACTTTATGTTAAAGACGGTATATAAATGGAACATGTCTATTAATCCAAAATTAAAATTGTTGGTTGTATAATCCAATTAGAATTTTATATTACTATAACAAAAAGTGATGAATTCCAAACAAAAAGTGAATACTGTGACTTTGGTTCAGTTTTCAAACATTCGCTTCACTCAGAAGAATTTTCCGTGGAATCTCTTTATCACTTCACTAACGTGAAGTAGTTCCACTGTTCATTGTCACTCCACTTCTTCTGTGACTTAGAGGGTAACGTAGCTTCTTCTTCCGGACGATTCACTCACTGGGGAGTCGAATCCAATCCGTGCAGTAACACCACTCACTGCACTTCACCAACTCACTCGGAGAGTACGTGCGAACTGGTTCCGCGAGATTCACTTCACCAGAGAGAGCACTCGCTTGTACAAGATGCAAGGGAAGTTATTACATTCCTTCTAATATCTGCTTCATAGAGGCGTTACACACAAAAAAGTCTAATAGCATTTTGTTCTTTGATCAACCGATTTTGAAAAAATAAATGGATTTTGTTCCAAGTTGGATGCGTGAATTCCACAAGAATGTACGAAAATAATATTTGTTACTTGTTAGTTGCGTAGATAACTTATTTGTTACACAGTTTCGATAATAATTATGGGACATGACACAGAGTTTCGAGATAATTAATCACTTATAAGAATTAAGGAAATATTCGGAGCAACTTTTTGGGACGTGAAGTAACTTACGTCTTTGTCTCTGGCCATTTCCTACGGAGATATTTTAGTTTTGTCGAAAACAAGCTGGCAACACTGCAGATTGTGTGGGTGTCACTTTCCCTAGCTCAGTGCATAAACAAACACAGTAACACTGCTTCTTGAGAACACAAATACCCTGCCTTTTACTGTGTTTACTGCGTGAGTGTAGGCCAATCACAAGTGTTAGGTCCCAAAACATTAAAGCGAAATCAAAAGTGCCAGACGTGTTTACACCCACAAACCAGTTCAATTCCCTGACCAACCTCAACGCAGTGTGAAAACGCTGTTTGGAATATTCCTTTACGTCTATTAAGTGATTAATTATTTCGAAAGTCCCCCCCCCCCCCCAATCTATCCGGGAAGACTACCTATAGCCTGGGTGGAGCCGCCGGACGTCTAGTTTACCGGCTACTAGCTCTGCAGATTAGTGCCCGAGAACGTTGAGGCGTCCCCCCCCCCTCCCCCTCACCTCCTTGACGAGTCAAGACGTACTCAATCTCCCACGAGTATCGGGAACCACTGCCCGACCGGGATCTACACAATCCGAACAACTCTCATACGGTAGGGTTCGGATGTTCGGCCCGACCAACTTCTGGTAACGTCAGAAGTACCACAAGTGCTAGGGGTATACAGCGCTACATCATAGCAGATGAGGGAGTCGGATCCCCCCCCACCCCCCATGTAAACAGAGGGAACACCTCGCATCTCGCTCTCAGGAAGAACGGACGAGGAGAAGGATCCGCAGAGGTCCCTAACGATTCCCATCTTAATGACCCGGCGGGCTGTTCATAGAAGACTTCCCTCTGGTGGAATCGAGGAGAACTCAACCCATAAGCAGGGTCTAGAAGAACGTTCCAGCGGGCAGGCATCTGTCCGACAACGGGCCTACCTTAAATATGAAAGGGGAAGCAAAATGATGAGAAATTCTTGGTACAAGAGGAACCACTCCAACATTTGTCTTACCAACCAGGGAAAGCCACGAAAAACCCGCGATCAAGTATAGAACCCAGGCCCGCCAGAATTCTAACCTCGCACATTACCTCGGATCTATCTCGCTCGACGTCACCCTGTATTGATTACTCTAAGTTCAATAACTGTTAACAATTTGGAGCATGAACCTCTCTACTAAAAGACAAAAACAAAGAAGTAATTTATACCAAGGATTACCTGAGAGTGCTGGTTAGTACACAGCTGGGGTGTCAGATGGCGCTGAAAGTCTGCAGCATTGTGAACAAGTTGCACCTGTTCCCAGCAATGCATAATACTCGTACATTTAATGAATGTGGCTGTTTGTTGTTTTGTTCTTAATTATGATTTAATTAACGTCACTTCTCGACTGTGACAACTTGATCACTATGCTATTTTGCTCCGCATGATGTATAGAAAATAAAAGTTGTGTGTATACTTTATGCAGATACGTGTTCGAAAATGTTTCCTTGCGTCTAATAGCAACATTTAAATATGCTCCGGTGACATGTAGAACGCTCATAAGATGGTGTTTTCAGAGAAACGATGCTATTTCTCAATGGAAATCTTAGAAAAGGTGTTAGTTGTTTATGGACATGTACAATAAGACATTGTCAACTGGTTCGGCTAATTTGTAATGGAAAATAAAACAATGTCATGTTTTGTTCACCTATTTTTGTAATTTTAGAAGCTATTTTGATTTGTGATAGAACCTATTTTAGGTACCTAATTTAAGATTATTAGGAACTAAAAAGACCTCCTCCGTAGCGTAGTTGGTAACGTGGGGGACCCGTGTTCGATCCCCGGCACCGGCATGGGATTTTTTCCCCGCTAGGAGGTCTGGCACGGGGTGCTATCCTGATAGAAAGATAGCGTGAGGTAGTCGGCCTATGGTCTGGGGAGTCGGCGTGCTAGCCTCCGCCACTCCAACCTGCACTGCGACCGGGCGGATAAGGGTAACATCTGCTCTAAAAGTCCGAGGTATACCTACTCATGACGATCAGAAGTCATTCGCTGTTAAAGCCCCTCCACCATCGGCGTCACGAAGGGGGGGGGGGGGGCCGCAAAGGGGGGGCCGCGGCCCCTCCCTGGAAGTTGGTCAACTTAATGTGCAATCAATTACTGACTATTAAACTACTATTTTAAAAGATCATTTTCTATTTAACACAAATTAACATGGTTATATGCAACGAATATTATACATTTTGACAATAAAATAGTGAATTGATATTATCTGATTGCAACTTTCAAACATGTGCCCCCCCCCCCCCTGGAAAAATGTCTGCTGACGCTCATGCCCTCCACACCCTTCGCAGGAACTCAAGGTAGTGTTGCCATACGACAAACGTTAGATAGTATCCAATTGCACAGTTCACTGATTTAAGATAGTTGTATGCACACAACACGTAAAAACTGATAAATCAAATAAAACAACGGAAAACTATCTTTGTTTAGCTCTGCTCTTCCGCCATAGTCGCCGTCACGAACGAAGGCGCTCGCGCAGAGGACAAAATATTCGATGACGTCACAGTCACACGTTTTCCTCTGTTTCAGAGCGCGTGTGAGAGTATGGTACGTCCCATGGGCGTCGGCCGACGCTTTTTCAGGGAAGGGTCGCATGTTGGAAGTTTGCAATCAACCCATTATTCTGTTGCCAAAAGCTGAGAAAGATATAAGTTATAGTATTTGTTGCTGATAAGCATATTGATTTGTGCTAAATAAAAATTCTTCTTTACATTGAAAGTAAAATAATAGTCTAATAGTAATTGACTGCACATTAAATGCATTAATTTACAAGGGGAGGGCCGCGGTCCCCCCTTTGCCCCCCTTCGCGACGCCCGTGTTACGTCATATTGTTTAACAGTGACATTAAGTAGTTAATGTCCATTCCATTGCGTGATAGTAACTTTCGTTAATAGTTTTGACGACAGCAGAAGAAAAAAAAATGTTGCTTATTCACAGCCAAGCCAGAGAAATTGTGTATAATGTGTACAAATACTTCCTGAGCAAGATGAGAAACAGTTGAAATGCAGTATTTCCCCTACTACCCCTACCTGCGCATTATATGTCATTTACTTTCATCGTTCCTGACGGCTACTCTAGTTGTGAATGTTGACTGGAAAAAAATGTCCCTATAACTCTTTCTTCGCTTGTGGCGTACCATATACCAATGTTTTACTTTCTCTACTGGTAAGTAGAGGAAGCATTGTATTCCAACCAAAAATTCGATGTCTAGACTTCACCGGAAATATATGTTTTGAGACCCTCTGAATCCAAAAAAAGCAGTTTTAGAAAAATGTGTCTGTGTGTCAGACTGTGGACAGCAGCACTCAAAAACAAAAAGTTGGTTAAAAACCAAAGTTGGTATTTAAGTTTAATGGCTTTCAAGGATGCGACACAAATATTTTAAAGAAAATAGCCCCACCCTAAACTACCCTTTACATGGAAAATTTTTCCAAAAATTTTGATTTTCTTGAAAATCGCTCTAACGATTTTGATTAAAATGTTATATGTTTAAGAGTTTGTATGGCAAATGAAATATATATTTTGAATTTTCTGGCTATAGCCTATGTAGTCCTGTTTACTCTTGACTTTTGAATAACATGTAAACCGTAAGAGATAGACAAAATCTTAATATACAAAAAATGTAGATCTCGCTAAAACACACAACTCATGGACAAATAATTTTTTTTTTGGTAGAGTGAACCATTTCGGAGATATTCCTTGTTATTTGTGTTAGTTTTGGAAAACTTCACACTTTGGTGCAATGGAACATCGTTCATTTTTTATATTTATATATATAAAGCGTGCAAAGAGATCAAAGCTTTAAAAGATTTGGCTATCGCTCAAAGCCTACTGTATTCTAATATTCCCCTTATACCTACAAGGAAATAAGCAATAAGATAATTTGTACAAATTTTTATCTTAACTAACACGAAGAAGATATAGGAATAAGAATTTGTAAGAATAGTTAGTACAAGAGTAGAGAAAGTCATGTGAGTGCAACACATCAGATTTTTCATTATGGAGAGGTACTTCATGAACAATATTAGGTTTCACAGAGCTCCAATAATTATTTTGTATATACACATATCCATGAAGGTAGAAGTCGGTCTTAGTGGTTCAGTTGGTTAGACGCTGGCCTACTAATCACAAGGTCATGGGTTCAAATCTGGCCCATATCGATGGTTTTTAAGTATGTTTAAAATGATGTGTGCTTAGATTTATTGGCGAGACAAAATTCTGGCATACCAGCGACACTGAGGTGATCATGGCAATTGACAGCGTCGTTAACAACAAAATGATTTAATAATGAAAGCAGAATCAAAAAAATTAAGAATATTAAATGTGAGTCTATTTTGCCATTGTATACATATTGAGATTCTACTCACCTGATTGAAGAACGTGTGTTACAGTTATTTTAGATGGCTTTAACTTCAGCAGTTTAGTAACTGTTTGCTCAGGGTCATAAGAAATGTCTGTTGTGAAAGACACCTAAAGTGATTTTTTAGAGAAGTCTCCAGACGATGACCAATGTCATCTAATGTTCAGTCAGAACCATAGCTACAGTCTTTTTGTTTTCCGTGGCCTGAAGTTTATTGTAAAATGTGTGGCCTGGAACTTTTACACCTGCAAATCTTACTTTCACTTGACAAACGGAGTTAACACATACATATCATGAATAAATTACACAATGTATGGTAGAAAACAAATACTGAGCCATAATACACTTTGTGAGTAAGCGCAGGACAAAATAATAACTTGTAATACCTGAACTACACCATATCACTTTTAACTCAATACTGCATCAGAAGCGTGACTTTGTTTACAGCAGCAGTGCAGAACTTCTTAGGTTATTGACTCTCCCATTACTTATATGGAAATACGTAATAAAACCAATTCTATAATTACTTTGATTGGTTTACATGTAGTATATAGAACAATAAACTTTTGTAACAATAGTTTGTTGAAGATCCTGTTGAGAAAGTCCTGTGAATGTATACATAAGATTATTAATATTAACATACATAAAATAAATGATTATATATCTTTTTGGCAGAACCTGCATTACATCCGTTCAACTATGAGACTGGACACACTTATGTATATAACTTCGATGGCCACACGTTGATGACACTTCCTGGTGCCCAAGGCGAAGGAAATAAGCTGCACATCAAAGCTACAGCTGAGATCAGCTTCCTTGGTGACTGCAAGAATGTCCTTAAGCTAAAGGATGTTGTGGTCACAGGACCTGATTCCAAGGTATGTACTGTTGAACTTTGACAATACTCTTCCACAATGCACGCGTCAAACAATGGAAGACTAACATAAAGTTTTGTTTCTCCATTGTCTGGCGCACAGAAGTACAACCAGCTTCAAGAATTGGAGGCCCATCCTGTGGTCTTCAGCTTCGAGAATGGCATTGTTGATCCAGAGCTGTGCACTGAACCAGAGGACACCGAGGCCTCGCTCAACATCAAGAGAGCAGTTTTGTCACTCCTGCAGGTTGCCTCAACCGAGTCTGCCAACCTTCGCCATGGACCAGTGGTAAGAAGATATTGTTTTTTAATTTAAAAGGTGAGTTAATTAATAACACTGAACAACACTTTGACATTCCTCAGAGAGACATTTTCAGTAAGTTCATTGAACCGCCACTAGAAGAAACACCAGAAGAAACGTCACCATCCGCACCATGAAACACCATGGAAACCCAGTTATCGTCCGGTTGATAATGGAGGAAAGTTAACCTTCGAAACGCGTCCCAGAAAAGTAAGTAAGTGTTGTTCAGTGTTATTAATTAACTCACCTTTTAAATTAAATTAATTATAACAACACTGTTTTCAAACTTCTATGAAAGGAAGATAGATATTGTTTTACTCAATTTAGTTTTGATATTTGAAATGACTCAAAGGAATGAAAATAATGTTTCATCAGCACAAATCACTTATGCTTGCACTGAAGCGTATAAATTTGTAATGAGAGTTTATCTCAATTAATGAGAACTAAATAAAATAATAAGCTTTCATAAATATATTTTATATAAGAGTGAGTAGAGAAAGTCATATGAATGCAACATATAATGTGGTTTTGTTAGTGCAGTGCTCGTGCATATTTAACAAATTTGTCTTTGTTTTGTTGATATAGGTCGACATCTTTGGTTACTGTCCAACAGACTTCACAATCAGTGAATATGGGGGCATGACCACAGTCACCAAGTTGAGGAACCTCAACAAGTGTCGTCACCGTGAACATCTTGTCCAGGACTTCACCTCCATCGCATACGACACTGACAACGTAAGTTTCAATTATTGCTTAACACTTTGTAAGTACTTGGAACTCAACATAAAACATTTGTATATACATAAGTTACTACAATTTTATTGGAATTTTCTGCAAATGATATGTTACCAGGAAGAAAACATAAACTTAACTTGTCTAACTGGGACATTCAAAACTTTGCAGCCTGATAAAAAAAAAAAAAAAAAGAGAGAGAGAAGATTTAAGAGTTTTTATTTTTTCACCTTGTTCATTACTATATTTAGTCCAACTTTCCCAACATTTTTAATACCCTCAGTAAAATAAGATTTGTCTGAGTACACAAAATAAGTTTCTGTCTCAGCTTCAACCTCATAATTTTATGTAAATCTTCTGCCATTTATTCATATTTGGGAACAAAAAGCAATTGCTGGAAGCCCAGTCTGGTGAATAAGGAGGATGCGAAAGCACTTGGAAGGCAATGTCTTGCACTTTTGGAGCTCTATTTCAGATGTATGCAAAGATACATTATTTTGATGAAAAAGAACTTCCTTTCTTGCAAAGTATGGATGTTTAGTCTAAATGTCATTCTGCAGTTGGTCCAGCAGTGAAGTTTAATACTCTCCAGTGACAGTTTTGCCCTTCTGGTAGTCTTACGAGCACCACACCATGGGAATACTACAAAACCATAGCCATGATCTCTCCTGCACATGGAATTGCTTTTGCTTTCATTAGTGCACCTTCACCTTTAAGTATCCACTGTTTGGACGGTCTGTTCTTCTCAGGCATATAGAACTAAATCCATGCTTCATCTACTATTAGGTTAGAAGAATCTTTTAATGTCAAATCAAATGCAAAGCTCTGACTTACAGAGTATATAATTTCTGGATTCCTTTAAATTACTCATAAATCTAGACTATAGTTATTATTCATTGCTGATTTTTATTGTTACCATATTCTGAAACTCCGATTTTTTAAGAAAAATATTGCCAGCAAGAAATGTCTGCTGCTATATTAACTTAATAATAATATTTAATATCACCCATATGCAAACAGATTGCTGTTCTAGTAACTACAGTAAGAGTTGATAGTAGATGAATAAACTGCAAGGTTATATATGATTTGAAGCTTTCCTGGCAATGAACATCTTGAATATCTGTGAGGTTATGTTTTACAGGAACTGCCCAGCACTCCACTGCTGGAAGCAACACAGAAGGCAAGAACTCAGCTGAAGGATGGCTTGGTGACACTAGCAGAAAGTACTGAACAGTATCTGTACAGACCATTTTCAAACCAAGAAGCTGGAGCTAAAACCGTAGTTAACAGCAAACTGACTCTTGCTACACATGCTGCTGGAGGAGCCCCGGCAAGTAAGTGACTTTGCAGATTCATCACTCTGTTTACATTTGAGGCATCCTAGTACCTCTTGGTTTCTCCTACACAGTATATATTTTTATTGGTGTCAAATATCTTGGGAATATCCCCACAACATCAGACAGGTATTTAAAATGTCCTCCACACAGGCTTTCAATGGTGTGTACAACAGCACATTTTACATGTCCAAATTCTGCACTGTTCCCTGAAAATCTTGTTTTAGGGTCTCCAGATTACATGTTGAGTAAGCTTTACTCTTGATGATGTCTCATAATTGGCAATCCAGCAGATTTAGATCTGAACTTAATGATGACCAATCTTGGTGTGCGATAAACTCAGGAGCATTGTCCTTAAGTCACTGTTGCATATGTTTAGTGCAGTCTTGTTGAAAAGTTCAGTGTTATAAATTGAAAAATATGTCAATATCGAGAAACACATTTTGCTCGACTGTTAGTTGACCGAACAGCTGAATGATGAAGTGGAACCTCCCCGAAACTAGCTCTGTGATTAATATTATTACAAATAAGTTGGAGCAAAATGTGTTTATTAATATGCTCCACTGTTTTAAGCACTTTGTGACATTATTGTCAGTTTTATATCCAGTGTTATACAATATCATGAGACTCTACACCATCTCATAAGGCTAAGCACGTGCAACAGTGGCTTAAGGACAATGTTCCTGAGTTTATAGTGCACCAAGATTGGCTACCAGGAAGTGCAGATATGAATCTGCTGGATTACCAATCATGGGTGTCAGCAGGACTCCAGGGGGTGGGGGTGGTGGCGCAGGTTGGAAGTTTGCAATCAGATAATATTAATTCATTATTTTATTATCAAAAGTTATACTATTTGTTGCGGATAACCGTATTAATTTGTGCTAAATAAAAATTGTTCTTTACTTCAAAATTAAGATAATAGATTAATAGTCAGTAATTGATTGTTCATTAAGTTCATTAACTTCCAAGAGGGGGCCACAGCCACACCTTGCCCCTCCTTTGCGACGCCCATATTACCAATGATGAGACATAATCCAGAGTAAAGCTTCCTAAACATAACACAGAAATCTATTTCTCAAGGAAAAACTTGGAAAGTTCTTGCCCAGAATCCAAAAGTAATATAAATTCTACCTAGGAAAACAGCAGTTGCAGCATTTAACATGACATGTTTGTAAGGGTAAACATTTACATAAAATCAGAATATGCATGTCCCCAGTTTGTCCACTACGCTGTCTAAATGAAGAAATGGACTACAATTATCTTCAAAAAATGTTCGTCAGTTCTTAATATAATGAATGATTATGAAAAATATTGTAGCATAAGGAGACTGATAACTTCATTGTCAAATGTTACATATTAGAAAACAACAACAACAACAACAACAACAACAACAACAACAACAACAACACAGAAATCTGGAGAACCTATAATGAGATTTGAAGTGAGCAGAGCAGAATTTGGATACATCTGCTTTGTTACAACTTATCCCATCTTACTTTCATCATGTAATATAGTAACACCTCCTTCATCAAATATATTAGGTGAAATTGGATGATTTAAAAATAAAAAAATAATTCTTAAGGTATACTAATTCTTATAATAAATATAAAATATCAAGGGGTAGGTAGTTTAAATGTGCTGCTATAAATGATTGGTCATGTCTATGTGGAGGACATTTTGAGTAACTATTTGTGACAGGACTAATGATATGAGTAGGTGAATCCAAAGAGCTAAGAGGTAACTTACCTTTGGTGTTGATTTTGCAATCTTGAAGGTTGGAATATGGTTTAGAATTTTAAAATTTAATCATTTCTGAAATTTCTTTATGTAAATTTTGTCTCAAATATTGAACACATTTGGATTGTTTACTTGTTTCACTCAATGTATTTACCTTTTCCCAACAGGCATCTGACCCTAGGCACAAGTTTGTAAGTCCTACATAAGGGAAGGGTAATCAGGTAAAGAAAAACAGAAAGGTGTGTTGTTTCCAGAAATGATGAGCAA
Source organism: Tenodera sinensis (assembly GCA_030765045.1). Lineage (NCBI taxonomy): Eukaryota > Metazoa > Arthropoda > Insecta > Mantodea > Mantidae > Tenodera > Tenodera sinensis. Next base: position 132,836,626 of record CM060970.1, read on the forward strand.
AAGCTGAATTAACCACTTCTTTGAATATTAAGTTTCTTAGATATTTCTTCAATTTTGTATCTAAATTTCTTTTTGTTCCTACCAATAGAGCTTCTTCCAATCTGCAGTTTATTTTAAATTCTGGATTTCTCAATTGGTGGTAATTTAACAATTTTGCTGGGACTTAAGGAGCTTTTATGCTGCAGCTAAAACAATGTCAGGATCTGCAAACATTTTGCTGGGCTTGAATAGTATCTTTTGGAAGTGTATTGTTTGAAACCTGAGATAAACAGAGCAATTGAGTGTTGTTACAAGAAAACGTAGTACTGCAACAGATGAATGAATGATTTGCAGCTGGAGCCAGCCTGCCCCGATCGCTGATGTTTGAACCTCCCCATTTGGGCAACACCAAGTCAAGCAGTTCTGCCAACATCATCGAAGCACTGAATAAGGCACACAACACCATGCCCGAACACGTTGGAGTAGATTCTCCCCAGGAAGTTTCAAATCTTGTGCGAATCCTTCGTTACAGCTCTAAGGAGGATATCCTCTCTGTTTATGGTCAAGTGAAGGCTGGCGCAGGCTTCAAGAACAAGAAGGCAGTCAAGTAAGTAAACTTAACGAATATCCCTTCTGCAGCAGTAGCTACTTGCCAAAATAGTATTATAGGAAAACCATGAACAGGGAGGACTTCGTAAAACAGAAGACTTGCATTCAGTGAAAAAAGTTGAAGCTGTTAACAGTGAAGCAACAGAATCTAAAATAAAAAGAAATTAGAGACTAAAAGCTCCACTTATCTTAATAATTGCTGTAAGTTCTTGAATTAATATGCAGCTGACATTTTTTCATGATGCCTTCATCACATTTTCAAAGCCCTATTTAAAATACTTACCATAATTACACATGCTCAACTACCTAATACATCTATGTGTTGCCAACCTGAAAACAAAACAAACCTATAAATACTATCGGTGGTACTTCAAAATTCATAATACGGTCCCCATTTTTTAAAACGAGTATCTTTTCCCAAGCCATTAAATCTGTAGGTCCATTTAATTGTTTTAATAATTTAACCTCTGGGTTTATTTCATGTTTAAATGACAAAAAAATGATCTGCCACAGCTGATTTATCAGTCTGTTTATATTTAATATTTCTAAAATGCTCCATTCTGATTTCCAAATGACATTTTTTTTTATAATTTAAGATTTTATCCTTTTCAGAAAAATTTAGTACATTTATATATTAAATTTATTTTATAGCCAAAGTTACTCCATGTTCCTTAAAAATTTTTGTAAATATTTTATTAGCCCAAAGATGGTAAGTAGACTTTTTAAAAATCAATCATCTTTTATTTTCTTGGGGATAGAAACTTCTTTAACAGGTTTCTGATATTTGAATTTTTCTATCCTTTTACTTATAAAATCTGTATTAAAACCATTAATTATCACAGTGTTGATAATGTGAAAAACCATTCAAAGCTCTATTTAAAACAGTTACAGCAATTATTAAGATAAGTGTAGCTTTTAGTTTCTAAATTTGTTTTTATTTTAGACTCTGTTTCTATTTTTCAAAATGAAGATTTATTTCCATGTGGACAGCTCTTGTTTTCCCGTTGTGCATTTGTCAGTATACAAATTGTTTGGGGAACTTAACGTCATACTGGCAAGTTGGTCATGGTAGCTCAGTGGTTAGAGCAGCTGTGCATTAGGTGGAAGATCCATGGTTCAAATCCTGGCTCTGGCATTGAATTTTTCAGTCCTAATTCTACCTCTCAAATGTTGCAAGTAATTTAAATTAGACATATTTTTGATTGATCTTATTATGAAGTACCAGTTAGTGAAGTTTCTGATATTAATATTCTAAACCAGGTAACTTATATTAATTATTTATTTATGCCAACAAACTTACTGTTGGTGTTTTTAAACACACAAGCCGTGTGTGGGCAATGTTTGAGAGGTGAATCGTAACTGAAATATTCAATGTCACAGCTCGGATTTGAACCACAGACCTTCTGCTTGCCATGCGGCCACTCTAACCATTAAGCTACTGTGACAATTTGCCAGAATGACATTGAATTCTCCAATCGATCTGTATTTCTCCCAGTAGACCACAAAGGGAGTCTCACATCAGAGACAAATACCCCCAAGGGTGACCTACAATTTACTTGAATTTTTCTGTTCTCATTCTACTCTCAGACATTGCCCACACACATTTAAAAATGCTAGCAATAAGTTTGCTGGCATAAATAAATAATAATTACCATTAAAGCTTATTTAATCGTGGAACACTTACGATTGTAAGTCACCCTTGGGGTATTTGTCTCTGATGTGAGACTCCCTTTGTGGTCTATCAGGAGAAATATGGATCAATTGAAGAATTCAATATCATTCCGGCAGGTTGTCACAGTAGCTTAGTGGTTAGAGTAACCGCACAGCTAGCGGAAGGTCTGTGGCTGAAATCTTGGCTGTGGCATTGAATTTTTCAGTTCCGATTCTACCTCTCAGACTTATATTAAGTTGTTTTCACTTTCCCTGTGCAATAAATGAATGCTGTGATTGCAGAAAGCTGTTCCTGGATGCACTGTTTCGTACTGGAACTGGTGATGCTGTCGAGGTTGCAGTAGAGCTGTTGAAGAACAAGGAGATCACTGGAGCCACAGCTCACCTGTACTACATGCAACTCGCATACATCAAACACGTCTCTCTTCCTGCTCTTAATGCAGCAGTGGTAAGTACATATACATCTTAGTCAACACAAACTCGAGTATCCTCTCATGCTGCAAGGAAATACTTGCAAAACTTGAGTTGGTGGTTGATTTAACATATACAAAAGATAAGTGAAATCTATAGTCTCTATGTATTTGTTACGAGAGTGATTTGAAAAGTTCTCGGAATCACAATGATAGGTCAGCGCTAGCACAATGAATTATTCCCATGATATTCATTCGACTGTTGCCTGTCACGTCAGTGCTCTTGGAAGAGAGCTTTAGCTCTATTGTTGTTACCACATAGTGATTTGTGAAGATGGAAAAAATCAAGATTCAAACAGTGATTAAGTATTCCATTTAATATATACAAAGTGATATAGACAGTGAAACTTTTCAAATGTTTTAGAAGTAAATGAGTCGACCTATAGACACTTATAGTTTCACTTACACTTATGTTTGTCTGGACGTGTTTCGAAGACCAGCATCTTCATTCTCAATGGTTTTTTGACTGGTGGTTGAAGAGGAAATATCTGTTGTGGTAGTGACTGTGCTGCTATCTGGGTTGCTGGAATATACACATAGCCATGAATTTCGATATACCACAAGCAGACCACATAATGAAGTTTATATCCAGCAACCCAGATAGCAACACAGTACCACAACAGATGTTTCCTCTTCAACTGCCAGTCGAAAAACCATTGAGAATGAAGACACTGGTCTTTGAAACACATCTGGACAAAAATAAGTGTACGTGAAACTATAAGTGTCTATAGGTTGACTCATATAGTTCTAAAACAAGTGATTAAGTATTTCATAAAGAAAGATGTGAAAGCGAAGGTCATTCATGCCAATTTCCAGAATATACTGGGGGACTCTGCTCCTTCATATGCAACAGTTACCAAGTCAACAAATTTAAATTTGGTTGGGAGGGCTTAGATTCTGATCGCATTGTAGTCAGCCAAGATGTGTCACTACCCCAGAAATAACTGCAAAAGTATACAAAATGGTCATATAGGATCGCTGATTGGAAGTGAGAGAAATTGCTCAAGCTTGCCAAATGTCATCTGAAAGAGTGCATTAACTTTTAACTGAAGAATTAGTATGAAAAAGTTATTTGCAAGATGGGTGCTGCAACTGTTAATGCTGGATCAAAGACTCATCAGAATGGAAATATCAGAACAAGGCTTGGCTCATTTTAGGAGAAACTAATAAGATTTTTTGTGGCAGTTTGTGACCACAGATGAAACTTGGGTCCACTGCTATGCCCCAGAGACAAAACAACAGTCAAAGCAGTAGAAACATGATGATTCTCTGCCAAAATAGAAAGCAAAAAACAATTCTTTTGGCCAGAAAGGTTATGTCATCAAGGTTCTGGTATGTGAGCGGCTTCTGTTTGTAGATTATCTCCCCATTGGGCAAACCATTACTGGAGAATACTGTGCTAATCTCCTGGACCAATTAGAACAAAAGGCCAGGTTTAGCAAGGAAGAAAGTCATATCTTCCTGTGCTCGTCAGGCTCCGTCAGGCTTCCATCTCTTTCTGAAGCTGACAATTTTCTTTGTGGATGAAGATCCACTTCAAATGAATTGGTAGCCAGAGTTGACTACTTCTATTTTGCAGGCCTTGAGGAATCTCATTTTCTTCATGGGATCAAGCCATTGGAATGTCACAGGAACAAGTGCATTAATCTACAAGGAGACTACATTGAAAAATAAAAAAATGTTCAGTGATTTAAATACTTTTTTACTTTCTCTATTACATATAGTAAAGTAAAGGAAGTATTGTATTTCACCCAAAAATTTGATGCGGAGATTTCGTCGGAAATATATGTTTTGAGGGCCCCTGAATAAATAAAAGCGTATTTAGAGAAGGGTTTGTGCATGTGTGTCTGTCTGCCGGTCTGACTGTCTGACTGTCTGACTGACTGACTGTCTGACTGTCTGTCTGACTGTCTGACTGTCTGTCTGACTGGCTCTGTCTGTCTGACTGTCTGTCTGTCTGTCTGTCTGTCTGTCTGACTGTGTGATTAAAATGTCATGTGTTTGAGATATTTTTATGAATTTTGAATTTTCTGGCTATAACCCATCTAGTCCTGTTTACTCTGGATGACTTTCAAATAACTCTTAAATCATAAAGGACTGACAAAATTTTACTCTACAAAAAATGTAGATCTCGCTAAAATATATAATTTAAGTCTGCACAATTTTTGTTGTAGAGTGAACCATTTCGGAGATACATATGCCTTGTTATTTGTGTGCTTTTTGGAGAACTTATACTTCTGTCAAATGGAACATCATTATTCATTTTTACCTTCTCTACTGATAAGTAGGGGAAGTATTGTATTCTACCCAAAAATTCAATGTCGAGATTTCATCCGAAATATATGTTTGAGACCCTCTGAATCCAAAAAAAAAGCATTTTTAGAAAAAGGTCTGTGTGTGTCTGTCTGTGTGTCCGTCTGTGGACAGCATAACTCAAAAACGAAAAGTAGTTTAAAAACCAAAGTTGGTTTAATGTTTAATGTCTTTCAAGGATGTGACAAAGATTTTGAAGAAAATTGCGCCACCCTAAACTACCCTTTACATGGAAAATGTTTCAAAAATTTTGATTTTCTTGAAAATGGCTCTAATTATTTTGATTAAAATGTCACATGTTTGAGATATTTTTATGACAAATGAAATGTATATCTTGAATTTTCTGGCTATAGCCCCTGTAGTCGTATTTACTCTGGACGACTTTTGCATAATTGGTAAACCATTAAAGATACACAAAATTTTACGCACAAAAGATGTAGATCTTGCTAAAACAAAATTTATGTCTGAATAAATTTTTCTGTAGAGTGAACCATTTCGGAGATATTCCTTGTTATGTGTGTCAGTTTCGGGAAAACTTAAAACTTTGGTGAAATAAACATTGTTGTTCATTTTTTTATATGATAAGCATGCAAAGGGAGTGGGATCTCAAAGCTTTAAAAGATTAGACTATTGCTCAAAGCCTACTGTATTCTAATATTTCCCTTGTACCTACAAGGAAATAAGCAATAAGATAATTTGTACAAATGTTTATCTCAACTAAAACGAAGATATAGGAACAAGACTTTGTAAGAATGGTTAGTACAAGAGTAGAGAAAGTCATGTGAGTGCAACACATCAGAGTTTTTTATATGTTAACCATGCAAAGAGAATGGAATTTGAAATCTTTAAAACATTTGACTATTGCTCAAAGCCTACTGTATTCCCATATTCCCCTTCTACCTACAAGGAAATAAACAATAACATAGTTTGTACAAATGTTTATCTCAACTAACACGAAGAAGATATAGGAATAAGAGTTTGTAAGAATGGTTAGTACAAGAGTAGAGAAAGTCATGTGAGTGCAACACATCAGATATTTTTCTGTTCCGTTCCAAGAACTTTTCAAACCACCCTTGTGTATTAGTAGATTTAAATAGAAGAATATACTGATAGAATACGTTGATGAAGAATGGGTAGTGAAGGTCATGTAAATGTAGCATATCCAATTTTCATTATGTTTTAGATGCATTATTACCTCAAAGGTATGTAGAGAGTACAAAGTTAGAATATCTAATTTTGTGAAATAATCTCCACTGTATTTCCTCCTCAGTCTTTGTTGGATAGTCCCGATGTGCCCAAAATTGCCTATTTGGGAGTTGGATCTCTTGGAGGCCGTTACTGCTCCGCTCACAACTGCGAGAATGTTCCAGAATTTGACGCCTTCCTTGAGAAACTGTCCAGTCATCTTGGAAGTGGAAAACCCCAAAGCTGGGATGAGGAACTCCAGGTGTGTACACAGATATATGTCTCTACTCTCTATTCTTTTCATCCTAGTCTAGCTAAAAGTTAAATGTAACAGCTGTCAAAAATGCTGCCTACAGCAGAAATACAAAAATTAAGAATTTACTATTACCATAGAAGTTATGAACATATAACTAGGAGTTATTTCCGGGCTGTTATGCTGTGGTCTGCTGGAGTTTAAGTACCCAGACGTATCGTCCACAGCTGTGGCAGACATCTTAAGTGGCGCTGTCGTAGTCTCCTTGGAGAAGTTAATGTGGGGTCTGAGGTGTGGACTGTCTGAACTGCTGTATTTATCCCTCAAGTGACCTCTGCTGATTGGTCTGGATGGCAGATGGCAGGAGGGAGGGGGTGGGCTTCACTCAAGGTGTTATTTCCTCCTGATTGGTTCACTTGAATCTCTCCTGTTTTGTGCCGTATCTTATCTTCAATAACAGGATACCATTTACTGTTAAGTTTCAAAGTTTCTTCTTTCTTATTGAAATTGTGGGGATGTTTATACATTTCAATAGCTTCTCGTTGTAGCTGGGCATGGTAGTGAGTTATAGATGATAGAATGTTCGTGTCCTGGAACTTAATTATATGTTCGCCCTCCACTTCAATGGTGTGTTGGGCAACTGTGGACTTACCTGTTTGGCGCAGGCGGCAGCTTCTTTTGTGTTCGGTGAGTCTGGTGTTGATGCTACATTGTGTAGTTCTGATGTAAACCGAACCGCAGGAACAAGGAATATGGTATACACCGGCTGATGACAAGGGCTCCCGAGGATCTTTAGCTCAGCGTAGTAGATTGTTGAGTTGTTTTGTGGGCTTGAAGATAGTCTTGACACTGTGTTGCTGCAGTATGTGCTGGATACGATCGGTGACATTCTGGGAGTATGGGAGGAAAACTATGCCATTATGCCGGGCAGGACGGCAGGCTCATTTAACTTCTTGGATTGAATAATCATTAGCTAATAAAGCTTGTTCACGTTGACAGAGTTCTTGTCGTAATAAATGTGGCTTGCAAATGCAAGAAGCACGATCTACAAGTGTCTTAATCATACCTCAAACTAAGAACATAGTTTGATACCAGTACACACCAAGAGTATGAGGTATCCAGTGATACTTGATCCCATAGTTAATAAAAATGAAGAATGGAAAGTTCTTATGTGTTTTACAATTTGCCCTTTCCTTAAATTACAGTACTTTTTTTAAACTTGCACTAATTGTCTTGTACAAAGAAAACAAGTAATTCTGACCTAAGAAAGCCACTTAACATCAACACTGCTAATGTAAAAAGAGAGCAGTAAAACAGCAGTAACATTAAAAACTGTATCTGTTTGGTTTTCCTCCTCAGAGAACTTCGGTCAGGAACCAATCAGAGTGTTCTCTGCGGTCATGTGCTCACAGCCACTACAAGCATTTGTGTACTTCAAATGAAGCCATTTATTTTGGCAGCACTGTAGTAACATTATGGATAAGTTAGCTTCGGAATAATAATGTAGGTTTCTGAAACCCTTTCTTAAAAGTACTAATGTTTTAAACACAGAAAGTGTTTCAAAAAAGTGTGCTTATATTTACAGGTAGTTGCAACACTGAAGGCACTTCACAATGTCCACCACTTAAATGATCATGTTGCAGAAAAAGTGACGAAGATTGCTCTGGATGAGACATTGGCAACAAGAGTTAGGGTGGCAGCACTGGAGACATTCCAGAGTGATGCCTGCAGAGTAAGTATGATAATTACTGAGTTTTCATCAAGCAAGAATGCCCCATTAACTATGAGAATTTCACCACCTCAGATACTGTCACTAAAACAGTTGCGTAGCTGAAGGTCTTGGATGTGATTATCATCATGCTATTTTATGAGGGTGTATAAGTGTAAACCATACATTTTTAATAATTTATTGAACCAACAAAATGTTATGAAACTATTGTCTTTTAACCCAAGAATGAGTCGGTATGGTACCTATAGTCTGATTGTGCACTTGACATATGTGAATGCATATAGGAGCTTCCTCTCTTTTCCCAGGTGTTTGTTCTCTCTTTTTCAAGCACCAGTGGAAAATTCTTGTTTAGATTTGATTCACCGTCCTCATATATATTACAATCTTATAATGACAACCATCAGCCACAACCACCAACACCACTACCACCACCCCACCATCACTACCATCACTACAACCATCCCACCATCACTACAACCACCCCACCATCACCACCACCACTACCACCACCCCACCATCACCACAACCACCACCACCATTACACTCCACCATTACCACAGCCATCACAACCACCATCACCACAACCACCACCACCATTACACTCCACCATTACCACAGCCATCACAACCACCATCACCACAACCACCACCACCATTACACTCCACCATTACCACAGCCATCACAACCACCATCACCACAACTACCACCACCCCACCATCACCACAACCACCACCACCACCATTACCACTCCACCATTACCACAGCCACCACAACCATCACCACCACCACTACAACCACAACTACCACCACCCCACCATCACTACAACCATCCCACCATCACTACAACCACCCCAGCATCAACACAACCACCATCACCACAACTACCGCCACCCCACCATCGCCACAACCATCACCACCCACCACCACCACCACCACCACAACCACAACTACCACCACCCCACCATCACCACAACCACCACCACCATTACCACTCCACCATTACCACAGCCAACACAACCATTACCACCCACCACCACCACCACAACCACCACAACCACTACTACCACCACCACCCCACCATCACTACAACTACCACCACCCCACCATCACCACAACCACCACCACCACTATTACCACTCCACCATCACCACAACCACCACCACAATCATCACCACCACCACAACCACAACTACCACCACCACCCCACCATCACTACAACCACCATCACTACAACTACCACCACCCCACCATCACCACAACCACCACCACCACTATTACCACTCCACCATCACCACAACCACCACCACAATCATCACCACCACCACAACCACTACTACCACCACCACCCCACCATCACTACAACCACCATCACTACAACTACCACCACCCCACCATCACCACAACCACCACCACCACTATTACCACTCCACCATCACCACAACCACCACCACAATCATCACCACCACCACAACCACAACTACCACCACAACCACCACCACCATTACCACAGCCAACACAACCATCACCACTCCACCATCACCACAACCACCACCCACCACAACCACAACTACCACCACCCCACCATCACCACAACCACCACCACCATTACCACTCCACCATTACCACAGCCACCACAACCATCACCACCCACCACCACCACTCCACCATCACCATAACCACCACCATCACCATAACCACCACCATCACCATAACCACCACCATCACCACAACCACCACCCACGACCACCACAACTACCACCATCCCACTATCACCACAACCACCACCATTACCACAGCCACCACAGCCATCACCACCACCATCACCACTCCACCATCACCACTCCACCATCACCACAGCCACCACAACCATCACCACCACCATCACCACTCCACCATCACCACCACCATCACCACTCCACCATCACCACAGCCACCACAACCATCACCACCACCATCACCACTCCACCATCACCACCACCATCACCACAGCCACCACAGCCATCACCACCACCATCACCACTCCACCATCACCACAGCCACCACAACCATCACCACCCACCACCACCACAACTACCACCACCACCCCACCATCACCCCACCATCACCACAGTCACAACAACCATCATTACCATCCACCGCCACAACTACCTCCACCCCACCATCAGCACAACCACCATCACCACTCCACCATCACCACTCCACCATCACCACAACCAATACAACCATTACCACTCCACCATCACCACCCACAACCATCACCACCATCACCACCATCACCACTACAGTCACCTTCTCCCCCAACACCAGCACAACCACATTCTACTACTGCAACCATCACCATGATTACAATTATTATCATGACAAACACCACCTCAGTCAACATGATCATAATCACAGTCATTGGTTATATTAATTCTTGAAATTGACTTTTAACTTTAAAACATCTCATACTTGTAGCAAATGAAATTTGTAGCAAATATTAGCTTACTATTAGAAAATTAGAATGATTTGGAACATATTCATACAATTGTCAGACATAAAAAACATGGCAGTATATAACTTCAAACAAATTCTTACACAAAGCCTCTAGTCTAACAATACTACAAAGTTAACCATATTTTCATAATCTGATGATGTTTCTGTTTTCCAGGTTAAGGGTGCATCGTTAGAAATGCTGAAGAATACACAGTTGGATTCTGAATTAAGAATAAAAGCTTTCCTGGCACTTGTGTCTTGTCCATGTCCTAAAATGTCCAATAAGCTCAAGGAGATACTGGACCATGAACCTACCTACCAAGGTAAGTTTTGTGTTGTTGTTGTTGTTGTGCTAGGGACAATTTCTAATTTTGGGACATCCTGTACAGTTAGCAATGAACGTCATCTTTTGTCAGTTGTTCAATACATATACCTTTAAGTAGCTTTTGAGCAGGTATCAAATGTAATTAACAATGATTTCTCACTAAAGAACCTGGAAACTACTTACAGAGCTACATAAGCATTAACAGGATAATTTGTCATTCAGATAATCTTGTACAGAATAAAATGATTTTGAACATAGGTAATCTTTAGCAGCAATTTTAAAAGCATTGAAACTGTCAACTTTTTCCTTAAGATCATTAGGAAGAGCATTAAATATTTTTATGGTTTCATAGCATACACCTTTCTGGAAGCAAGAAAGTTTTGCACTGGGTTGATGGATGTTGCTGTTTTGTCTAGTGTTTAACTCATGAATTATATTGTTTATTATAAATGTGGATTGACAACATATACAGAATTTTAGGATTGAGAATATATACGTGTAGGATAAGGTCTTCAGTCTTCTAAAAATATCTTTGCATGAGCATCTGCTATGGGTATTGGAAATAATTCTTATAACCTCCTTTTGTATGAGGAATATTTGTTTACTCTCCACTGAATTGACCCAAAATAAAATTCAATATTCCATTATAGTTAAAATATGCATAGTAAGCTAACTTATATATTAATTTAATTTAAAAGGTGAGTCAATTAATAACACAAAACAACACTTACATTTATTAATTAACTCACCTTTTAAATTAAATTGATTATAACAACACTGTTTTCAAGCTTCTGAGAAAGGAAGATAACTTATATATGTCTATAGAACTCACATTTGCCAGTGCTCGGATGGCATAACAAACAGAGTTGAGGTCTGCTGGAGTTTGAGCACCCAGACGTTTCGTCCACATCCTCAGTGGCGCAGTCATAGTCTCCTTGGAGAAGTTAACGCAGCATCTGAGATGTGGACTATCTGAGCTGCTATATTTATCCCTCGAGTGACCTCCGCTGATTGGTCTGGACGGCAGATGGTAGGAGGGAGGGGGTGGGCTTCACTCAAGGTGATGCTTCCTCCTGATTGGTTCACTTCAATTTCTCCTGTTTTGTGCCGTTTCTTGTCTTCAATGACAGGATACCAGTTACTGTTAAGTTTCAAAGCTTCTTCTTTCTTGTTGAAATTGTGGGGATGTTTATAAATTTCAATAGCTTCACGTTGTTGCCGGGCGTGGTAGTGTATTGTGGATGATAGAATGTTCGTGTCCTCAAACTTATGTTCACCTCCACTTCAATGGCATGTTGGGCAACTGCAGATTTATCTGTTTGGCCCAGGTGGCAGCTTCTTGTCTGGTGTTGATGCTGCGCTATGTAGTTCCGATGTAAATTGAACCGCAGGAACAGGGAATATGGTATACATTGGCTGATGACAAGGACTCCCGAGGAGACTATGACCGCACCACTGAAGATGTCCGCCGCAGCTGTGGACGAAACATCTGGGTACTTAAACTGCAGCAGACTATGGCATAACAGCCCAGCAATAACTCCTAGATATATTGACTCTGGCCGTGAAACCCTACGTTCTCTCAAGCAGAGCTGAGTTTGGGTAGGATGTCGGGTCTTTTAACTTTTGTCCCTTATATTTCCTTATGGGTCTGTCCACTAAATCTGTTTTGAATTCATTTTTTGTTGCCACTGTCTTGATGCATTGGTGTTCTTTTTTTAAATTCTTCATCTGTCAGTGATGTGCTTATTAACCAATGGAATACAGCTAAATAAGGTTGCTAAATTTCCTGTATTCTGATCTAGTGTCAAACCAACATATTAATTGCATCTAGTGTTTGCATTGAGTTAAAATGCTCTGAACAAGAATATTCAGATTAAAATCACAGAAAATTAAAATTGGATTATATATATCACTCGCATTAAATATTCTTAGCCAGTTGCTTAATTACAGTATTTTTAGAATAACAGGTGAACTGCTTCAATTTTTATTTGCACTATATGTTTTAGTCTTGAGTGTGTGGTAAGAAGGTCAAAGCAATCAGAAGAAAACTGGATTCTTTTTATTTTCATGGATGCATTACCTAAAAAAACTATATAATTATGGTTTATTTTAGAGTTAGAATTCTTATTTAAAAGCAGATTTATAATGTTTAATCCATGGCAATAATCATTTTGTCTCACGTTAAACATTTATTATTTTTCAGTTGGATCCTACATTGTATCATACCTTCGTAACCTTCGAGCATCAACCAACCCGGACAAGGCTAAGCAGAAGGCAGTTTTTGGCCAGATACGCAGCAAGAAGCGTTTCCCTGAAGACTTCCGTAAATTCTCTCACAATTACGAGCTGTCATATGGTCTCGGTGGAACTGGCGCAGGCTCATCAATTGAAGGCAATGTTATCTATTCCCAGAAAGCCTTCCTTCCTCGATCATCTTTCGTCAATGTCACTGCTGAAGTCTTTGGGCACTCATTCAATCTTTTAGAGGTGGGTAGCATGTGGTTATTTTTGTAGATTATTCATTTTGGTGCAAAACAATTTAAGCTTTGTAGTAATTCTTTATTTATAAAAGTGGATCTTCAGGGCATTGTGGTTTAGCTTAAAAGGGCAAGGATTTTCAAATTACTATATAGTTTAACAAAATATGTTATTTATTCTTTTTAACAAAAATCTCACTATCTGGTTAGAATTTGAATTGAGAAGTTTGTCCAAAACTACTTAATTTTTAATATTTATGGAAGTGCATAATCAAGGATAAGGCTAGTACTAAGAACCTTTTTGAACGGTTGGTTTTCTCTGTACATAGATACAGTCTACATGGGGACAAATATTTTATGTAATACTTTTCTGACATGATGTGATGATATCAATGTATGCCATTTTTACATTTTCTGCTGATAAGTAGAGCAAGTATTCCACCCAAAAATTCAATGTCAAGATTTCACCAGAAATATATGTTTTGAGGCCCCCTGAATAAAAAAAAAGCATTTTTAGAAAAAGGTCTGCATGTATATCTGTCTGTCTGTCAGTCTGTGGACAGCATAACTTAAAAACAAAAAGTCAGTTAAATATTAAAGTTGGTATTTAAGTTTAATGTCTTTCAAGGATGTAACACAAAGATTTTCAAGAAAATAGCCCCACCCTAAACTACTGTGGAAAATTTTTCAAACATTTTTATTTTCTTGAAAATGGCTCTAATGATTTTTATTAAAATGCCATATGTTTAAGATATTTGTATGACAAATGAAATGTAGGTATGTTTTGAGGTTGAGTTTTCTGGCTATAGCTATATAGCTATGACTTTTGAGTAACTCATAAACCATAAGAGATAGACAAAATCTTAATATACAAAAATGTAGATCTCACTAAAATGCACAATTCATGTCTCAATAAATTTTTTTGTAGAGTGAACCATTTCAGAGATATTCCTTCTTATTTGTGTCAGTTTTGGAAAATACTTTCTTCAAATGGAACATCGTTATTCATTTCTTAATATGTTAGCCGTACAAAGAGAACAGAATTTGAAAGCTTTAAAAGATTTGACTATCGCTCAAAGTCTACCGTATTCCTATATTCCCCTTGTGCCTACAAGGAAATAAGGAATAATTTCTGCAAAGGTTTAATTCAAGTAACACAAAGAAGATATAGGAATAAGAGTTTGTAAGAATGGTTAGTACAAGGGTAGAGAAAATCATGTGAGTGCAACACATCACATTTTTTTTATTACTTTCAATAATACAAATTATGCTTTAATATTCCACCAAATTTAGGTTATATGTAATTTTGGACATCTGCAAAATATTTAAATATTGCAGCAACTTTATATTGGAATTTAGGGTTGGGAAAACAGTAATGGGAATTGCTGTGTCACAGCTGCCAGCATGAATTTGACTTGCTTCCATTTTTTTGTTCATTAATTTTTATTGATTTTTGTCCTCTTGTGTACCTTTTACTAAGCCAGGTTTCAGTTAAGCAGGATTTTACTGTATTTTAAATACTAGATGACAACAGAGCCAAGTTGGAAAACATGAAAGAGAAATAAAATTTAGCATTGGATACTCTTATTAAACAACTTTGAAACATGAACTGCTTTCTGCAACACATTGTTTTGTGAAGTTCGTTATTACACATGAGTGTGCCTTGTATTAGACAATAGTACACAAGTTATTGTATATGTTTACAGGTGGACGTAAGACAAGAGAACCTGGATAGACTTGCTGAAAAAATATTTGGACCAAATGGCTATCTGAAAACTCACAACTTCAATGAGGTGCTCAAAACAGGCAAAGAGAACATCAATATGTTGGAAAATAAAATCAAGCAGAGAATGGAACACAGCCTGCGTGGACGTCGCTCTGTATCTGCTGACCAGCTTGAAGAAATTAGACATAACGTAAGTGTTTGAGCACCAATAATAATCTAGATAGATTAGTTTACATAACTAAATTGTTTTGAATAAGCAAAGTTAGTATTTGCGGAAACATATTGTTGAACCGGCTCCCATTAACAGTTGACAGTGTTAAACACTAATATGAGTTTCATTTTAACATTCACATGCACAAATTGAGATCCTTGTTGCTATAGCTTTATTTATATTATAACCATGACTAGTTTTGGAAGCAGTTTCCCTGAAGCACCTCAGGGACTTTCTGTGCTCTTCCTATTTATTAATCTGGAATCAATGTCTACGTTTTCAGTTAAGTGTCTCACTAGATTAGCAACTGTTTTTGGTTGTGTATGGGCTCCACATATCTGGTATCTCTATCACCTTACATTCCAGTAAAGAATATTTTGCCATTTTCTTGGTTGGCAAATACAGATGACATAAAGACTCTGCTTCAATTAACCCCAGTACCTGGGCAACCCAGCTTTGCTCAGCTTTTATTTTATTTTCCGCTTTTTTAATCGTGTTTTGTTTATTGGGGAGAAGATACTTATTTAGATAAACTTGAAAAGCCAAATGTTAACTAAATATAAATTTTCATCCCAATTACTGGAGCCGTTTCCGTGACAAGACCTTTAATATCCTGGCTTGTGTGTTGAAATTGGCCCATTAACAGAGAAATTATGGCCAAAATAAGGTTTAGAGTAATTGTGACTGTTACAGATAAAACACGTTTTTTTCAGGAATGACACCTATATAGATAAACTTGATAAGCAAAACCCTGTCTGAATACAAAATGTGAAATGGTGCAGCCAGATGGCAACTTACACACCTAGTCATAATACTTATGAATATAATTTTGTATCTGAAGATCATTGCATTGAACAAATTAGACAATACATAAAGAATACCTCCCCCACTCCTCATAAACAACATGACTGGAACTTACTTTTCAACTTGCCCTTGTATATTTTATGTTATGTTCCTGCTAAAGGAAAGTGTTGACATTCTGGTCTACTGTTTCAGACTGTAGGACCATACCACACAGAGCATCGGCATGGACTGATCTTGGATATGTCTCTCAAGCTTTATGGATCCGAACTTGGATGGTACACCGTTCACAAAGACTTTGGAATGACACCAGAGAGAATGATTGATCAAGGTTTTGATCTGCTAGATGAGGTCATTGCAAAGGCTAGAGATTTCAATGTGAGTTTATACTTTGCACATAGAAATTATTCTGAAGTATCAATTTTAGTGCATGTCAAATCTGATCTATTGAAACAGTGTTACTCTATTTAATATTTCAATCATTCTACCTTCAATTCTTTTCATGAACTTAGGATGCAGTTCCTCCTGTTGTTTGCCATGTTTTCTGTCTACATCTACTGAATAATAACATCATTATCATGTGGGGCTTCAAAATTTAAGAAATTATGTTTTTATCTTAAGCATGGCACTGTGACAGAGTGGATAGACTGCTTGCTTCTCACCAAGACAGCCCTGGTTTGATCCCAGGGAACTGCATATGAGATTTGTGGTGGATGAAGCAGTGTCTGGGCAGGTTATATCTAGTTTCTCCACCAACTGCTCCATAATCACCTTTCCTTTCCTCTATATCATATCATGCACTACTTCACCCTCGTACTGTTGTGTGGGCTGATCACCCATCCTTAATTTCTCTCTGATCTGGAATTTCCCTGCCTCTCGACAGGTGTCTGGTCCCAGGCACCCAGATGAAAGCCCTTCATACATAGCATTGCCCTGGCCAATGAGCGGGTGACGATTTATGAATGAGCCTGCTGTTTCGGGCTATACGCAACCCCCTCCCACCTAACATTGTATATGTATATGGGGAGCAGAATGCTAACAGTCATTTTTCATTCTGATGAAGGCCATAGAGTCTACAATGGCTGAAAGCTCAATGTTTTTAAACCTCACACGCTGATCACCTGTGAAGCCTTAATTAATACCTAAACAATGTCTAATATATAACTGGAACACTGAAATAACCTGGCAAGATTCAAGAATTACAGAACACTGACTGCATTTCTCTGTTTGAAAGCAAAACATGTCAGATTCACAGCATTTCAGCACAGCCAACTTACAACCTTTCTGAAGCAAAATTCCCTGCAAGAGACTAAAATTAGAGCCAGTGAAAACGAAAAATGCATTTCAAAACTGTAGCAATGAGGTTTAGTGAGGAACGCTCACCTGCACTAGGACATTTGAATGCCCTCCTGGAGCTTTAAAAATGGCTGATATTGAGAAAACTAAAACATGCCATTAAAGTACAAAGTATAAGCATAGTAAAAAGCAAATTTTTAAACAATTTTCACAAAATTTTATAGATGTCATACATTGCCTTAAGTTAGATTAAATAAGGTAACAAAATGGAAGAGTAATAACAGTGGTATTGTTTTTTTTTTTCAGATCAAACACAGAGAACACAGAACTTTTATGGACTCAGAGCTCGTATACCCTACAGCAGCTGGCTTGCCACTCAAACTGGTGGCTTCTGGCAGTGCTGCAGTTCACATTGATTTTGAAGGCAAGGTTGACATTAAAAGTCTGTACAAGAACATGAAGAATTCTGATGTCCACTTCAAGGTTGTCCCAAGGTAAGTAATACTTCTCTACAACTTTATTATTAATAAACAAAACCTGACTCAACTTTTCAACATGCAATGTAAGACTTTTTTAAGTCCAGCATGAGTGATATAAGTACAGTCTGGTGCACGGAAATTTTCTATTGCTTTTAGTGTCTTTTGGTGTGTTATTTTAATTAATGTTGGCATAACCTTTTCTCCAGTGATGTTCCACACCAGTTCTGGCTGTGGCAATCTCTTATTGGTTTGTATCAAAGTCCAATCAAGCAATGACTGATGAATAAGGGGTGTGGCCAAGGTGCATAATGCAAGGGGAGGGGTAAGGAGGAATTTAACATGAGTGGAATGATTGTCACCATCATCTCCTGGCTGTGTCCATCGCTCATTGGTTCGATGTCATAACTCTGGGATTTGGTTTCGGGAACCAGGGAGAAGAACAAGGGATGGGTCACACGAAGCAGCCGCTCGATAAGCGAAAGATCCATAGTTCAAATCTATGGCATTGAGTTGTTCAGTCTTATTCCATCTCTTAATTATTGCCCACCCACAGCTTGTATGTTTAAAAACATCAGCAGTAAGTTTGTTGGCATAAATAAATAATAATTATGTAAAATAGCCCATTTTTACATAAATGTAAATGATGTAGTCTCAGTAAATCAATTGAAACATTATGTTATCACTAATTCATTGAATTATCACTAGTAAGATTCAATAAGTGATCACTAATTCACATGGACCTTTCTTGATTTCCACACATACACACACCGGAAATTACTCAACTAGAAGTCTTGCAAACGTTCTCAATACCCCTTTTATTTCTGCCACATTGATTGTTGAATGTTGGTCTGGTTGGCTCAGCTGGTTGGATGTTGGTCTACTGGTCCCAAGGTCTTGGGTTCAAATCTGGCTCAGACCGATAGTTTTTAAGTGTGCTTAAAAATGACAGCTCCATGTCAATAGATTTACTGGCATGTACTGGCAGGACAAAATCCTAGCACACTGGTGAAACTGATGTGATCTTGCAATTGACAGCATCGTTAAGCAACAAAATATTATTATCTATTGTTGGCAGTCACATATACACAGCAGTGCTGCAAGACTGTCCAACCATGAATGTCTTTCTTGAGTGCCGGGCCCAAAGTCACAATGTATATACTTATATAGTAGCATTTGATGTACATAAATAACTTAGGCATAATTATTATATAGGGTGTCTGGCCTCTATGTTTAATGTTATGAACTTTTATAGTTTTAGTTGTATCAGATCCAGATAAAAAGCACTTGGCATATGATTAGTACATCGCTTGCCATTTATGATCACATGATTAGGTTAGGTTGGGACGTGCAGAGATGGTGAAGGTTTTCTTTCTTCTTGGACTAGCCAAAACAAAATCTGTGAAGTGTGTACATGGTGAATTTAACCTTGGCATACCCTCTCTTATATAAGCATTATGACAGTTACAAGAAGCAGGTAGTCTTTCATCTACATGTGGAAAGCATGGAAAACCGAATGTGTCTGTAGAGTATTAGAAAAGGTTACACTTACAAACGTTGTAGTTTAACTATAGCCTGTCTTTTCATCCTTAGAAGACAGTTTGGAGTTAAATGGGATATATCTGTCTCTATCTAATGCATACAGGTTGCCATTAGCTTTGTCCTTTTCTACTCTCACACTGTTGCCAGGTTCCCAATAGCATGGTGTAAATATTCAATTGTTATAATTTTCAGCTTGGAATCATTATAAGGCCAAATTGTAAGACCAAATTTATACAGAAAGCGTGTTTTTCAGTAAAAGTGCAATATTTGCTGTTTCCATGCTCACCATATGGTAACCTATAAACTAATTGCTAGAATATGTCTATATTTTTTATCTTAGCTAAAGTAAACTATAGTGCTGCTACCTGCCTACTTTGAATCTTCTATATTTATTTGGTTAAGTGTTACAATTTTTTAAATTAAATGTTTTCGGAAAATTGTATATTTGTGCGCTGCAAAAGTTACGTAGTGGGAAACTTTTTTATTATTAAGTTTACATCCCGGAAAAAGTGAGAGCTATTGTTGAAAAAGGTTAGTGACAGTTTTTAAGTTAAACCAGAAGCTTGCAACCTCTTGCTTTCATCATGTAAGATAAACAAAAGGTATTTATCTATTCAACTAAAAGACGTCAGGCATGACACAGAAGGCAGCCGTAAAAAATAACATCAGTTTGTAAAGAAGTGTATATGTTTGTATTGTGTGGAGTGTTATTACATTATTTGTTGAACATTGTCTGTACATATTTGCACTTGTGGAGGGGAAACCTAGGAAGAGAAGATATACTGGTAAATTAAGAAGTAAGGAATACCAAATAATTATGAATGTGTTAGATTATTTTTCAAGTAAAATAAGTATTATTAAGGCAGTGAAAGAAACAGGTAAGGATATCGGGTGTTCGGAAACAGTCTTCTACGGTTGATTCATAACTCCATGTTGATACAAATATTATTACTTTCACTTATACAATTACTTTATGTATACTCAATGTTTGATGAGTCCAAATCATAAATAAATACAAATAACTGTATTTTTAAAATTTCAGTGCTGCGGTGCAGGTTGTTGGAGAGTTTGTGGTTGATGGCTACGCATTAGAGTCTGGTGTGAAGTTGGCAAGTACACTGCACACTTCAACAGGTGTAGATGTGACAGTGAAGGCCACAGATGGTGTTGGCGTGGATGTGATGGTAGGACTACCAGTGAAGAAACAAGATGTCCTCACCTTGCAGTCAGAGGTACTGTCGACCATCAAGGAGCGAGGCAAGGGCAGCCATGACACTCCCATCAAATTCAACACTCCCAGGTATCTACCATCACCATCATAAATATTCTGACTGATCCTTTTCTGAAAAAAAGAAACATGAATATTGCAAGTTATAAATTCCAAAAAAATTTGAAGATGAACAATACCTTAACGCATATTCAGCATGATCCAACAACTCTCAGAGGCTATTTATGGAAGTAAGGTGAAATTTCTTACGTACTTTACTTAGTTGATCTTCTTGTACCATCTGGTGCTGAGGTTTCTCACAGTCTATTGCAAGTTTCTTTGCTCCATTCATGTCCAATACTTTTCCCTTAACCCAATTATGTCATATTTAAATGCCTTGGCAACTAACCAAGAAATCAGATTTAACTCCCCTAACTGTGAGGGTGGTAATGACTTGATGCTTAAAAATTCATTTAAATCAACCATTAACTATTTTTTGTTGAAAAATTTGGTGCACAATATTAAAAGCATGAACTCACCAATACTGTTGTCCTAATTTTGCTGTTTTGTGTGAAAGAAATGAGAAATTAGTTTGAATCTCTCCTCACTCATTGTTTCATAAATAATTGGGGTGTCAAGGCATCGGGTTTTGCTCCAGTACAATTGAATAGCGATTTGCACACTTGAGATATCAAAATAACTAAAGCAATAGAGGCTCCAATTTCATTTTTTGTCTTTTAACACTTTCTTTCAGGATTGTTCAACTAAGCATTCGTTCATCACATATTTTGTCAAACAAAGATTCTGTGTATTCTGAAACAAAATGAAAATGCTGACAGCACATGCTTATTCAGTAAGTATTTACAAATACCACTATTTTCAGTAAAAGGGGTTGAGAATGAGGTGATTGTCAGTTACACTGGTCTCTCTGCGTCACAATGCGAACACATTTCAAAGAACCTGGTGCCTCATCATTGGCTTCATAATTATGCTCTTTCTCAAACCCTTCTCATCATTGGAGTGAACTTTTTTCACTGCCATGATGGCCACTGAAGGGAGTGAAATAATGCTAAGATAAAATTGTTTTTCCTTGATTGAAACACAGGTGGTTACGTTATACTGACCAGAATTACAAACACCGCATGTTAGCATTTCATTCCAGATGTATACAAATGACATCTATGAGAAGAAGCCTAAACTGTGTGGAATTATATGGAGCAATGCACCATAGCAAGCTGAGCTCGTCATATGATAAATATGCCAAAAAGACATATGCGAGCCCTGGTCATGAAATGATGTGAATGGGTTAAAAGCCCTTCAATCCAATCTTGCCAGGAATGTCTAGGTCTTCCCTTCACTCTAGCTTGTTTGGGGGCCTGTCTTCACCCATGCATTGAACAAGGCCAAACCATCTCATTGCTTATTTTCTATTTATTGTCGTAAAGGTGGAGTTCTCAAATTTGTCTTTATTGTCTAATTTTTAATTCTATCTCATTTAGTTTTACTTTCCATTCTTCTCAAGTATCTCATTTCATTTGTTTGTAATGTTAACTTAGATGTTAACAGCCAAGATTCGCACTCATAAATTAATGTTGGTACATAAGTTATTTTGTATACTGTTAATTTAGTCTTTGTTGAGATCTCTTTGTTGCTAATGAAGTTCATACTTAAAGCATGACACAATATTCCAGTTGCTGTAGCTCCATTGTTAATATCATCTGTTCTTCTGTCTTTGCTAAATAGAGATCCCAAATATTTAAAGTTTGTTACTTATTTGATTACATCCTTTCCTAATTGTATTTTCTGTGTCTTAGGATCCCTGCTTATTACCATAGACTTGGTTTTACTGAAACTAATTTTCATGTTTATTTTCTTTAATCCTTCATCCCATACATTTAGGTTATGTTGTAAGCTTTTTCCTGCATTTTCCAGTGTTACAGGTGAAATTTCTACCAATTTTAATGTTGTGTGTAGTTGGTTTATATTATCCTAATTTTCTAAGTCTTTAATTCAAATAGTTTCAAACTTCTGGTAAAGAAATCATTGAATATTTGAAGAAGTTATTATTTATTATATATTATATTATTTATTATTACATATTATCATTTATCATTATTTGTTATTATTTTTTAATATACATATGGGGACTGCCTTTGTAATCAGTTGGTAGCACGTCTGCCTCTGGTGCACAGGAGCCGGGTTCGATCTCTGGTACCGGCATGAGATTTTCCCCCACTGGGAGGTCTGGTACGGGGTGCACTCAGCCTCATTAGGTCCCTGGGGGGTGGGGCAATTGAGGAGCTATCCTGATAGAAAGGTGGCATCCCTAAAAGGTCAAGCAGTCGCCTTATGGTTGGGAGAGTCGACGTGCTGACTCCCGCCACCTCCAACCTGCACTCCTGCATGGCCTTGGCTGCTGCTGGAGGATGCAGTGGCCAGGCAAATGAGGGTAACCTCTGCAGAGGGGAGATGCCTCAGGAATTATTATATTATATATGAGACCATCAATAGAATGAAATTGAGACAAAGTACAGAAACTATCAATCAATTTGTATACAAATTTTCATCATAGCATTGCTAGTTTTATAGAAAAAGAAACATGAACATGACATATTTTAATATAGCCAACATAGAATGTGTCAGCTCACTCAGTGCTTAGTGAGGAAACAGTTATTTACATAAATTTGTTTACAGGAAGGACTACCATGGTTGCTTTGATCCTCTGAAGAGTCTCCTTGGCATCACTTTCTGTGGTGAAGTAAGCTTCCCATGGGATCCTGTAGCAGCCAAGGCAGCTTTCTATCCTCTCAATGGAAACAGCAAGCTCTCCGTCTCTATTGAGAACGAGGACGTCACCAGCTATCACTTCCGTGCTGCTCTCACCAAAGGTTAGTACAAACAGTCCACCAATTAGAACATCTAGACAGTATTGGAGTGGGCTTACAATTCTATACTCTTTCCATGACATCACAAGAACAACCAAATAGCAACAACACTTAAAACAACAAAATTAATGAAAAATAAAAACCATAATAACAGATATCTTGGAAATGCTTAATTCCACAACAAATCTTATTTGGCATGAATTGTATATTATAATGAGACCTACATTTTTAATGCAGTAAGATTTTGTCTATACCTTACAGTTTACCATTTATACAAAAGTTATTCAGAATGAAAAGGACTTCAGAGAATATTCCTAGAAAATTCAACATATACAGGTCCTTATATTAGAATTTTGCAAGAAGACGGCAAAAGCGCAGCAGTGCTCGTGGAGCCGGTTGCTGGGAGCAGTTAGATCTTACAACCAGTGGTTAGCGCACACTCTTATACTTATATTTCTCACTTTAGATGCTGGAAATGTTCTCCATCTGCTGGTACACACAGTTGACGTCTTCTTATGAGAGAATGGACAACATCTTGAAGTTCTACTGCAGTGATGGCTTTGACTTCCTCTCTTATATACTGCTTAACTTCATCAATGGAATGCAGATTTTTCTTGTACACCCTACTTTTAGTGTTCCGCAGAAATAAAAGTCACAAAGTAGTTAATATCATGATCTTAAAGCAATATTAATGTACTAAAACAAAATATTCAAAATATACAAGAAAACTCTGCATTCTATTGATGAAGTTAAGAGAAGAAATCGAAGTCATCATTGCAGTAGAACTTCAAAATGTTGTCCATTCTTTCATAAGAAGATGTCAACTGTGTGTACCAGCAGATGGAGAACATTTTCAGCATCGAAAGTGAGAACTATAAGTACACAATTTTGAACATGTTTTGATTAAGAATAAGAGTGCGCACCAACCACTGGTTGTAAGATGTACCCGTTCCTGGCAATCAGCACCACAGACACTGCCACGCTTTTGCTGTCTTCTTGCAAAATTCTAAGATAAGGACCTTTACATCTCATTTGCACTGAAAATATCTTAAAAACATGGCATTTTAATCAAAACTGTCAAGAGCCATTTTTCAAAAAAACAAAAATGTTAAAAAAATGTTCCACACAAGGGGTAATATACCATGGGGAATTTTTGTTGAAAATCTTTGTGTCACATCCTTCAAAGACACTGAACTTAAATACAGATTTTGATTATTTGAGTAGAGAAAGTCATGTGAGTGCAACACATCAGATTTTTATTGCTTTAAATTGTTGAATATTTTAAAGTTGTCATCATTCAGTTGTTTCTCACAATATCATGGAAAGAATATACAATTTCGAGGTCTGCCACTAGAATTTAAACACCAGATTATCTATTTGGTTCCCTGTATTCCCATAGAATCTATAACAAAATGTATAGTCAAATTCAATGAAAAACTGAAGGTGTTAACAGTGAAGCAACACAAATCTTAAATACATATAATAAACATTTAGAGACTAAAAGTTTCACTTATCTTAGTATTTTCTGTAAGTTCTTAAAATAATAAATATAATAATAAATAATATTATCTAAATATTTATTATATTTAAGGTGTATTATCAAAGTTTATCTTAATTAACATTAAATCATAAATATAAAAATAAGCTTTCATAAGAATAGTCTGCAAAAGATACATCAGAATAAATGACAACACTTAGAAAAAGTCATGACATGTGAATGTATGAATGTATCGTATTATTAAAAAATAAATTGAAAAATATGTCAATATTTAGAAACACATTTTGCTACAACTTGTAATAATATTTAGCACAGGACTAGTTTTTGAGAGGATCCTCTCCATCATACAGCTGTTTGCTTGAATTAAATTTTACTACTACATTTTTCAATTTATTATTTTGGTCCACTGTTTTGAGCACTTCATTGTCATTAGTTTTGTATCATATTATGTTTATTTCTTATTTTCCCCAAATTTATTTTCTCTAACTAAGATTTAAAGGCACTTTACTATAATGAATAATTAAAAGATTATTTTCAGCATATTGGGTTACATATAGAAGACTTAAATTATATACAGTGAAACTTTGGTAATTGGATGTTTTTAATTCAAATTATTCTCTAGGATGAACTTTTATGCCATTCCATTTGTTATGCAAACAGTACATAAATATCGTCTTTTGTCCCAACATAATTTGGTTAATATCCAGAGTGGCATCATGTTATGGAAGGAATGACTACTATGACAACAGGCAAACTTATAATTTTAAAATTAAAATGTAACACAGTTGGTTCAAGAAGTGGGACAAATGACAATGGACTGCTGATTGTACATCCATGATAACCTCTCTGAGAGAAATTTGTAAAACCCTCAACTACATTGATTGTACAACTCAGATTCCTATATATTAATAAGACTTGTGTCTGCAACATGAACATGTGTGAGAATGATTCATGTGTATTGTTATGTACCGTTGTTACTGTGTAATACCCTCTGCTCACTTCTCAGTACATCTTATACATATACATTGTCTATACCACTTTATTAAAGAGCTTAAATTCTTGGATTATTCAGATATTCTCTTAGGTTCTTGATATTCTAATTCCTTAAGTTTCACTGTACATTTCCCTAATTTATACCATGTTTATAACTCAGCAATATATGGGTAATAACTAAAAGAGATGAATCTTTTATTGCAGATGCCAACAAACATAACTTAGAACTGTTGTTTGACACACCTAACTCACAAATGAACCGCAAGCTTATGTTTCTGATGGAACGCACTTGGTCACCAAACCATGCAATCAAGGCTCAGCTGATATCACCTTGGAAAACAGTCTCTGGCGAAGGTAAGCTAATTTTGCATTCAGTATTTTTGTTAGAAAATATTTTTACAACAGCTTCTACATTTGAAATTTAATAACCACACAATAAACTCAAACAAAAACTGAAGCTGTTACCAGTAAAGCAACAGAATCTAAAATAAAAATAAACTTAGAGATTAAAAGCTTCACTTATCTTAGTAATTGCTGCAAGTTCTTGAATTAATATGCAGACATATAATTCATGATGACTCCATCACATTTTCAATGCTCTGTTTAAAACAGTTATCATAGTTACTGATGCTCAACTATTTAATATTGCTATGTCTTGCCAGCCTCTGAAAACAAAACAAATCTATAAATACAATCTATTGGTAGTATTTCAAAATTCATAACATGGTTCCTGTTTTTTAAAATGGATACCTTTTCCCAAACCATTGACTCTATAGGTCCATTTAATTGTTTCAATAATTTAACCTCTGAATTTATTTCATGATTAAATGACCAAAGATGATCTGCCACAGCTGATTTATCAATATGTTTATATTTAATATTTCTAAAATGCTCCTCGATTCTGGTTTCCAAATGATATTTAGTTTTACCGATGTAAACCCTGTCACATTCCAGACAGCTAAATTGATATCAGATTTTTTTATAATTTGGAATTTTATCCTTTTTAGAAAAATTTCATAAATGTTGTATATTAAATGACTTTTGTATAATTGGTAAACTGTAGGAGATAGACAAAATATTACTACATAAAAGAGTAGATCTTATTAAAACATATACTTTATGTGAAATAAAATTGTTTGTAGCATTAGCAATTTCCTTATATTCTTTATTATTGGCCCTAATGAGCTAGCTGTCAACAGGCCCTTAAACCATACTCACTCACTCACTCACTCACTCACTCACTCACTCACTCACTCACTCACTCACTCACTCACTCACTCACTCACTCACTCACTCACTCACTCACTCACTCACTCACTCACTCACTCACTCACTCACTCACTCACTCACTCACTCACTCACCCACCCACCCACTCACTCACTCACCCACCCACCCACTCACTCACTCACTCACCCACTCACTCACTCACTCACTCCATCACTCACTCCTTCACTCACTCCTTCACTCACTCATTCTCTCACTTGCTCACTCACTCCTTCCCTCACTCCTTCACTCACTCTTTCACTCACTCCATCACTCACTCCTTCACTCACTCATTCTCTCACTTGCTCACTCACTCCTTCACTCACTCCTTCACTCACTCTTTCACTCACTCTTTCACTCACTCATTCACTCACTCTTTCACTCACTCATTCACTCACTCATTCACTCACTCATTCACTCACTCATTCACTCACTCATTCTCTCACTTGCTCACTCACTCCTTCACTCACTCATTCTCTCACTTGCTCACTCACTCCTTCACTCACTCCTTCACTCACTCTTTCACTCACTCTTTCACTCACTCTTTCACTCACTCTTTCACTCACTCATTCACTCACTCATTCACTCACTCATTCACTCACTCATTCACTCACTCACTCTTTATTATTGGTTCAGGCATTCAAATCTCTGTACTTTTCTCAAATGGGAAGTCATTAATTTTTTTCTTCCTGATCATGCAATGAGAATGGAGTGCCAAAGCCATTACATAGCGATCAGCTCTTTTAAGATCTGACTATCAGTTAATTCTACTGTTTGCCCCTATTTCCATTGGATCTATAAGAAAATATGCTGAAAAACAATTTCTACAAATGTTTATCTTGATAACATGAAGTAAATAGAGGAATAACCTTCTATTAGAATAGTTGCTGAATAATGGGTGAAGAAATTTATGTGAATGTAATGTATCAAATTTTCAAAACGTTGGCCCAGGGTATGATATTTGTGTGTTGGAGAGACCCTCTAGGACACTGGTAGTATGCCCTAACCTTACTTGAAGCTCTCTGATTACTGTTTCAGGCCACTTTAATAGCCTTAGAGACACTTAACGTTGACTTTCTCATGTTGCAGTTGCTTTTACTGACAATGACCATGAGCTTTCACTGATGGGTAAGTTAAGCTACGACCAGCAGGAATATCTGTTGAAGATTGGAGCTGAGGTGAGCGGAGATACCACTCATGCAACTTACACACCACTGCTGGAGTATAAGAGCCCAGAAAATTCAGGAAGCTTGGTTTCTAGAAAACCAGGCAAGGGCAAACCTGGAAAGGCTGGCAGTGGTTATGGCATACAAGGTACGTCAGAGCTAAACCAGAGAAATGAAGGTGTTTATAGTTTAATATAGGTTTGTATTTATTATGGATGGGACCTTGATACTCTCGATACTCGGTAGTATTGAAGTATTTCTCAGCTTTCAGGTAAAACTTTGATACTTTTAAATGTTTAAGTTTTGTATTATTGAAAGTTGTTGCATTTAAGTTAAAGCTAGATAGAAAGGAATTAACATTTCATGTTATTGAGTTGCACTTGTTCACAAACAGTTGCCGGGCTGTAGTTCTTTACATGCCTTGACTGTGAGTGAATGAATGTAACATTGACTTTTGCATCTAAATGAAAGCATACAAAACAATATAACATGCAGCGATAACTGAGTTGTGGATGAAGCTGATGCACTAAATCACATTTCTGCAATAACCTGACTGGGTGATTTACTCCTGGTCATCACATTTACTTATTCCAGCAACCAAAACTTGAGAATCTCACAGAAACAAATCAGAACTTAAAGATGTGTGATATTACAGCAAATGGAGATATTTGTCCTTTGCTTCCATCTGTAGTTTGTGTTTTGCAAGTCAAACTCGGGTCAGAACCGCACTTTGCAGCTGTACCATACATTTAACCTCAATAAATATATTGAACAATAGTGAATTGAATAAAACAGGAGTGAAGTGTGTAACTATTTTGAAGTAGACTGTATTAATAATAACAGAACAGTATGTAAAATATGTAGAAAGACTTCAGTATTAAAATAGAAAAATGGGTTGATTAATGCAACACTCACTTTTTAAATTTCCCAGAACAAGTGTCATGTTGTTGTTGTCACAGACTCAATTTCTACCATTCAAGCAATTGAACGATATGACAGTCCATACAAATCTAATAATATTAAGAATAATAATATAATATTAAGAATGTAAGATAAGATGCACATAAGATCTGCAATGCTGACAAGATTTTAAATGGAGAACACTTACTGGAATGTCCAGAATGGAGGCAAGCTGTACCAAATGGGAAGATACATAATTTCTATTGGCTGGATAAGGAAAAATTGATGAATCAAAATCTGGACATTAGATCAACAACGTGTTTCAGAGGCTAGTTCCCTCCATCATCAACAGGAAAACTAACAAAAAACTAAAAGGAATTTGGAAACAAGAGTCGAGGAACATTTCAGATGTATAAAACACAAACACTTAGAGAAATCAGCAGTTGCCATCCATTTTTGAAAAGAAAATCATGACATTAACCTGGATCCAAAATTATTAAAACAAATATGAGGAAATCAGGAATTGCCAACATGGGAACCGATCTTCATCTGAAGAAGGGACCAACCTCTACAAACAAATTCAGTTAATGTCTGGTTAATAATGGAGGAAACTAGCCTCTGAAACATGTACTGGAAAATTTATAAAGTGAATGTTGTATTAATTGACCCATTTTTCCATTTTGGTGTGACTGCAACAACACTGTCATCAACTTCCAGAGTATTAATAAGACCAGTAATTCATTGAAAGTTGTAAGCCAGTTTAGTGACACTGCATCACTTACATTTATGTAAAATCAGAGCTTTTGTTCCCTGCATTAGCAGTTCTATAACTCAACTGGTTGGTGGTGGTTGATGACGGGAGCAGCAGCTCTGTTAACATGCACTGTTTTACATAAATGTAAGTGATATAGTGTCAGTAAACCAGCTGATATGCATTAGTTTTAAAATGTAGGATAACTTTTTTGTGTGATGATAAGTGGCAGAATGCAACAGATTTAAAAAAGCATGTTACTGTGACACCAGCTAATGGCAATGGCAGCACAGCAAAGGCTCGGGGCCGGGTTTCCCCACGCCACTGGCAGTGTATGTATCAAAGTGCTCAGGTCAGGCTGCATCATGCAATTGTTTGTAAACAAATGACAAGAATGAGTGTGGTACATCAAAGGAGTTTTTGAGATTATTCAAAAAGTGTCCAGCAGCTGGCATATTTGTAGAAGTTCCAGAAAGGTGAAGTTCAAAAAAGATCTGTGTTATATCATCCTCTCTATAAGAGCTGGCAAGGCAACGAGAGTGACGAGTCAGTCAATTATTATTTTCTCTGTATTTGTGTATGTGTCAGCTGCGTCTGTATGGTCACATCAAAAGGAACATAGTGAGGCAGTTAATGAATGCTGAATGATTGTGTTATCCAAATCAGCTGTTTGAGAGACAGAGAAAGTGAAGAGAGGCAGTGAAAGGAGTGAGTCAAGGCTAGAAGAAAACAACAGTTGAGTTGTAATATCACAAAAGACTGTAAACTGTGTTAACATCAGTAAAAGAGAATTAATTGTGTTGTGCAAAAGTTTTAGAAGAAAATAAAATAAGAAAAAAGTAATTGGACTTGTCGCTTTGTCACACTGGTGTCAGAAGTGGATTTGTTGAATTGTTATTCCTTTACATTACATACACTGAGTGAAGTTTACACAACCTCTATTCAAAAAGCAATGTATGAGTTATCACTGTCAGAACACAATGCTGCTGCAACATCTGAAAAATGATGACCAAAACCAAAATAGGTTTAATCACAGAAAATATTAATAACATAATTTAGTGAACAAATGATCACTTTTGCAACTTTTATAAATTGAGTATCAAGTATTGGTGCTTAAAAATTGGTATCAGTATCGAGTATTGAGAAATATCGTCCCATCACTAATATTTATTTTTGTGACTAACCTGTAAATGTTGTTTGATACTAAGATTTAACCTCTTTTCCAGGATCGATTACTGTTGATTCATCAGGAGATTCCAAGAAATTCACTTTCAATGATATTGAACTTAGCACTCCACATGGTAAGTATCTGCTGAAAACAAAGCAATATCTTTTACATGTTTACCACCTCATGAAAGATGAAGCTACATATAGGATAGTGATTTGTCCTTAATTATTAGCATAAATTACACCACATTTTACTTTCTCTACTGCGCAATTGAGGAAGTATTGCATTACATCCAAGAATACAGTATCAAACTTCCACCAGAAATAAAAGTCTTGATGCCTCCTCATTGCAAGAAAGGTCTGTATGTGAACACTTAACTCAAAAACAAAATCTCAGATAAACATGGAACTTTGCAAGGCAGAATCTAATTGAAAGTTCAATGCCTTAGCCAGAATTTTAACCACAGATATTTGTACAGCTGGTCTTCACCACTGTTTGAAAATCTCAAAAGGTAAAATGCTCTATTATTGATTGCATTTTGTTTGTTTGATACTCGCATCTAATGTCTTTAAATGAGTAATTCTTGTATATAAATATATTTTGCGTATCTCGGAAGTGGCTCTAATGATTTGGATCAAATTTTGTATTGAAATAAGGCTTTACTTTTTAGGTGTATCTATATAGATTATCTTTCCTGAAAAAAATGTAATTTCACACAAAGCACCAATCTTTAATTCCCTCTTCTACAAATAATGGATACATTTTTCTGTATCTTTGAAGCAGAAATGCTACATATTACATTAATACTGTTTTCTCTATTCACTTTTAGGTAACACATTCACATCTCTTTCTCTACTCACTGTTCTATAAACAATTTTCCTGGAAATTCACCATTTTACACGAAAAGGAAACATTTTTTGCTCCCTCTTCTACAAAGAAGTCATACAATGTTCTGTATGTTTGAAATAGGAATGCTACATATGACATTTACAATGTTTTCTGTACTCACTTTTAGATGACACATTCACATCTTTTTCTCTACTCACTCTTCTACACTTCATACCATCTATAGGTGCATGTTTCTATGTATGTAACCTATAATCTTGAAAAGCACTTGAGCGATCACCTCAAAATTCAGCATGTGTATATAGTTTTTCATGGAGAAGCTTTTTATGCTATCCATTTTGCTATACATATAATATTACTTTTACTTGGTTTTCTCTACTTGGTTTTCTTTTATGTAACACATATATTCTTCTCTATTCACCCTTCAACATACAATTTATACAATTTTCTATGGTTGAAATATAAATGGAACTTATTACATCTAAATAAGTATCTTCTCCAAAAAACATAATTTTACAAAAAAAAAGAAAAGAAATATCTGAAGTGTTGCATTCACATGACTTTCTCTACTCTTGTACTAACCATTCTTACAAACTTATTCCTATATGTTCTTCGTGTTAGTTGAGATAAACATTTGTACAAATTATCTTATTTCCTGTAGGTACAAGGAGAATATGGGAATACAGTAGGCTTTGAGTGACAGTCAAATCTTTTAAAGCTTTGAGATCCTGTTCTCTTCGTATGCTTAACATATAAAAAAAATGAACAACGATGTTCCATTTCATGAAAGTTTTGTTTTCTGAAACTGACACAAATAACAAGGAATATCTCTGAAATGGTTCACTCTACAAAAAACTTTATTCAGACATAAATTGTGTGTTTTAGCGAGATCTACATTTTTGTATATTAAGATTTTGTCTATCTCTTATGGTTTACGAGTTATTCAAAAGTAATCCAGAATAAACAGGACTACAGAGGCTATAGACAGAAAATTCAAAATATACATTTAATTTGTCATAGAAATATCTTAAACATATGACATTTTAATCAAAATTGTTAGAGCCATTTCAAGAAAATCAAAAGTTTTGAAAAATTTTCCATGTAAGCGGTAGTTTAGGGTAGAGCTATTTTCCTTAAACTCTTCATGTCGTATCCTTGAAAGACATTAAACTTAATTTTTAACCAACTTTTTGTTTTTGAGTTATGTTGTCCACAGACTGACACACACAGACACACACATACACACAGACACACACACACACACACACACACACACACACACACACACACACACACACACACACACACACAGACCTTTTTATAAAAATTCAGGGGGTCTCAAAACATATATTTCTGGTGAAATCTCAACATCGAATTTTTGGGTAGAATACAATACTTCCTCTAGTTACCAGTACAGAAAATAAAAAGAGAAAAAGAGGAAAGATGCCTAGTGAAGCTCAGTCCCCAAGTACTGGTTCATGTTTCAGCCCATTCCCGTAGGTCCAGCTCTACTTTTGTCTAAATGGTAACATTTTGTTCACAGGTGACTTCAAGGCACATGGTACAATTGAACATGTAAATGGAGTATCGTATGGCACCGACCTACAAATACAATATGGAGGCAATAACGATGTGACACTGCAGACAAAACTGGAGAGGGTAAATCCTGACCATTACAAAGTCAAAGTCCACGTTCTTCATTCCCAGTTCCCAGATCTTGGTGTTAATCTGCATTGGGAGTACGCCCGCACTCCACAGGACGTAAGTGTAATTAATTACTGAAAGATTAGTTATAATGGTATTTTACTATATATTATTTTTGCTTGTGAAAGTGGCAGCACTGCAGCTCTTGTGGGCAAAGAAATGTGAAGGTCAGATGTTACTAATTGCACTATGAGCAGTTAATAATTGTATTAAGCAGACATTTTAAATTAATTTCTTTTCTATTCACATTTTAGATAAAGAATGACCTTGTGCTAGTACATGGGGCAGATCCCAACAATGAGGTCACTCGCATAACTGTCCATCAGGAGTTCCATCATCACTGGAATAACCGTCACGACTTTGAGGTTTCTACAAAGAACAAAGGTGAGGTATAAGTAGGAATGTTTCATACACATTAAATTAAATTCTTTATTGTCAATAGACTGCAATACAGTTTTTGACATTGTCACACATTTATATTTATAATTTGTATTACAGAGATGGACAACCTAATGGTTACACATATAACTATAGCTACCTATCATTTGTGATTTACACAGAGGGTCTGTAATTTCAATATAGACATTATTATAGTTCATTGATACTGTACCATCATGTTAAAGAACACCAGCAGTAAGTTTATTGGCATAAAAAATAATAATTACCATCCAAAGGTTAGTTAATCCTGGGAAATAAAGTACTTACAATTGTAAGTCACCCTTGGAGTACTTACTTCTGGTGTGAGATTCTCTTTGTGCTCTATGGGAAGAAATACAAATCAGTAGGAGAATTCAATGTCATACTGGCAAGTTTCCAGGGTAGCTCAGTGGTTAGAGCAGCTGCACATGAAGTGGAAAGTCCATGGTTCAAATTCTGGCTGTGGCATTGAATTTTTCAGTTCTGATTCCACCTCTCAAACATTGCCTATACACGGCTTTTGTGATTTTGTGCATTTTGTTGACATAAAAAAATAATAATTGCCTATCTTGTTCCTTATCTCACCTGTCGCATTTCCTATGACTAACTGACTGACTCCTCTCATGCATTGCCAATGTGCCTGGGAGGAGGATGTGTGTGCCAATGAAAGCCAACAACTGGCATATCGTAACTAAATGTCTCACAGGTGTATGTGTGAAGTCTCCAACTCTTGGCCATGCCGTAAACAAGTGTTTAGACCATTCACTTCTCATCAAAGCGGCCCAGGTTCGATCCCAGGCAACTGTATGAGGGTTTCATGATGGACAAAATAGCGCTGGGGCAGGTTTCCTCCTAGTTCTCCAATTTCCCCTGCCAACTCATTGCACCAGTGCTTCATCTTCATTCCATGTATCATCAGTGTCACCACCTGTGTTGCTGTAGTAGTAAAAGCAGGCGTTAAACATTACAGAAAAAAATCTCCAACTCTTGATGTGGCCCACAACCTTAGTCATGTCTTGGTGTGCAGAATCTTGAAAGGTGGAGTTATGCAGACCAAAGGTGAGCCATAATGACTCAGAGGTTAAGCTGAAGGATGCGGCAGGAGAGGCATAGCGCAGCAGACTTACACAGTTCACAGAAAGGGCAACATCTCAAAAATGTTACATGATATCACAAAACAAATTTCACTTCTGAAATTTGTCCTTAAAAATGCATCAGAACACCACATGTTTGATCAAGTAGAAATTTCAGTGTTGTGCAGTGTAAATATAAAATTTGATAGTAGAGTTCACAACATGACCTGTGTATTTGTTTTGTTACAGTTGCATATCCTTTGCTAAATCTTGTGGGTGAACTTGTTGGAAAACTGACACCCAAGAGCATCGAAGCTGAACTGGAGGCTGGTTATGAGAAGTATAAGTTTGAAACAGAGTTTGAAGCAAAGACGCACATCGTTCAGGAGGGAGACTATGAAATAGAATACAAGGTAAGTCTGATTACATACCGTGGCAGCTTCTGGTAGAGTCAAATACGTCAGGATGATTATATTAGCCTGGGACTTGACTTGTTCATCTGCAGGTTTCTCACTAAATAAATAATAAAAAATAGGGAACTGTTTAAACCATGTTTTCTTGAAAATGTAATTGAGTTCAAAATGTTGGCTGCTAAGCAAGTCTGTCCACATGTTTGCATTGATAAACTTTCAGACTTAGAACATGTCTCACATCTTTGGCATCACATGTTTGAAAGTATAGTAGAAGCCCGAAATAGTGTGTTCCAAAATACTGGGGATTTACATTTAATGTAAGGGAAAGTATGTCCCCGGAAAATACATAGTACTTTTGATTTGTTTATTTATTTTTGAAAATTGAGTTTAAATTTTGTGGTGGTGCCATAGCCAAGTGATTAGACTGCTCCTCTACCACCAAGGTGGTCTGGGTTCGATCCCAGAGATCTGCATGTGATACTTGTGGTGGGGAAGGCGGCATCTGGGCGGGTTTTCTCTGGGTTCTGTGGTTTCCTCTGCCACTCATTTCACCAATTGCTCCATAATCACCTTTCCATTCATCAATTTTGCCTGCATTTCACATTGTCCTCCACCTCACTCTCGCACCTGGTGGTTGGCTGACCACCCGCTTCCAGGTCTTCACTCTGTCTGGCACATAGGTTCCTGTACTTCCTGACAGGCGTCTGACCCTAGGTACTGGCTTGTGAGTTCTAGGGGGTGTAAGTCCTACATAAGGGGATCAATCTGATAAAGAAAAAACAAAATTTAAGTTATCTTCAAACACTGATACTAGAATATACTTTTCGCTGCCCCTAGTATGGACCTTGGCCACTGTGGTTGCTGCTGTCCTAGTGTTGACATTGACCACTGTATTGCTAAGAATTTCCCAAAGTAATGAGACATGCACACAGAAGAAGATATTGTGCATGTTAGTGAAGTGATAAATACATAAACAAGATGATTCTGTGTATAGAGGAGCAGTGTTCATCTCCATCTTGCTACAATCAAACAATACACGGAGAAAAAAAGCATTGTGAATTTTACTGCCAAATAAAGCTTACTGATTTTTTTAAGACAATGCAAAATTAGGTTAGTGTAAAATGGGTACAGTGTAACTGCATGTACTGTGTAAATTAAGATCAGCTGCAGGACTGGAATACACTCCTCGTATAACTGGTGTGTAATTGCATTTAAAAGTAGTGTACTCCACCATATTTTACATACTTTACAATGTACTGCAATTTATGATTGCATGAATGTTTCCCAGCACCTTCACGGGTACAATTTTTAACACTTCGAAGTTTACATTTTGATATATCGCGGAATCGTTATAACGTGGGGCTAAATCATGTCCCCCAACAACCGCATTATTTCGGGATTCTACTGCATCTCCAATTATAAGTATTATGCCTAAAATGATAGACTAACAAAAAACTGTAAATGTCACTTAGGATGTTAGCTATAGTTAACCCCCAAATACAGAAATTGCTGATTGGAAATGAAGAGTTTTATACGTAAGATGTAGATAAATGTTACTGATGTCAGGTGTTTATGTTGAAACAGATGAAGGCAATGAGCAACAGTATTGAGTTCACTACAAAGCGTGACATAGTGAGTCCTGAAAAGTCCAAGTTCACAACAGTCCTGGTGGTGACACCTGGTGGCAAGTATGAGTTGGTTGCAGATGTTACCCATGTCTCACAGAAGAACAACATTGACTTCCAAGTTGAAGCTGTTGCCAAACTTCACGGACAGCCTCATGACTACAAGTAAGTAACTTGCACTCTTCATCTTACTGACCAGCACTAGCATAATATTTACATTTCTCAAGCCTACCAAGTTTGCTGGATCATATATACAGATGAATGGGAAGTCATTACATTCCTTCTAAT
This sequence comes from Tenodera sinensis, assembly GCA_030765045.1. NCBI lineage: Eukaryota > Metazoa > Arthropoda > Insecta > Mantodea > Mantidae > Tenodera > Tenodera sinensis. Next base: position 132,874,362 of record CM060970.1, read on the forward strand.
ATGTGCTTCATAGAAGCATTACAAACAAAAAAGTCAAATGGCATTTTGTTCTTTGATCAGCCAATTTCGAAAAAATAATAGTTTTTTATCCCAATTGGATGCGTAATTCCACAAGATGTATGAAGATAACAGTTTGTTACTTGTAAGGTGCGCAGAGTAACTTATTTCTGACAGAGCTTTGGTAATAATTATGGGACATCACACAGGGTTTCAAAATATGTAATCACTTAAAAGACATGAAGGAATATTCCGAGCAGCTCTTTCAGACATGAAGTAAGTCGACAACGTTGCATTGAGGTTGGTTAGGGAATTGACCTAGTTTGTGGATGTAATCAGCTTGGGCACTTTCGCTTTCATCGGGAGCTAACACTTTTGATTGGCCTACACTGTCACAGTAAACACGGAAGTACAAGGCAGGGTATGAGTTTGTTTTCAAGATGGACTGTTACACTGTTTGTTTATGTACTGAGCTGGGGAAAGTGACCACCCACACAATGTGCAGTGTTGCCAGATTGTTTTCAAAAAAATAAAAACATCTCTGTAGGAAATGTTCGAAGACAAAAACATAAGATACAAAATGTGTTCCAAATACTAAGATCTACCACTGGTTTAAGTTAACGTAATGACTTCCCTTCCATGCAGTATATAGTGTCCCAAATTGGTGTATACACACTTTTAAATAATATTTCTCAGCAATATAATGTTACAGAAATACAATTTGTGTTGTGTTCTATTCCTTAAACTGCCATTCAAGTTCAAAATGTCCTCCTTCTCCCACAATACACTCCCAACAATGACGTCAAACAGAGTGACATACTATCTGGATTGTTGCTATTGATGGCATGTTGAATCTGATTTCTCATTTCCGCCAGTGTCTATGGTTTTGTGGCATAGACCGTGTTCTTTAAAGTTCCCAAAATGTAGAATTTGGAGAGATTAAATTGGGAGAGTGACATGTTGCACTTATTCTTTGTCCTATCCATCCCTGATTAAGTATGCAATCAAGAAAATTTCTCACAACGACAATGGGAGTGAGGTGGAGCCCGGTCTTGTTGGAAGTCGTTCTAAGCCTACTGGATTCTAATATCCCCTTGTACCTACTAGGAAATAAGCAATAACAATTTCTGTAAATGTTTATCTCAACTAATATGAAGAATATTTAGGAATAAGAGTTTGTATGAATGGTTAGTACAAGAGTAGAGAAAGTCGTGTGAGTGCAACACATTAGATTTTTATTTTAGTGTTGCTATGCTTTTCCAGTGCCTTCTGGATCATACACAAAATATTTCTGTCTCATTTATTACTGAGAAACAATGTTTCACAGTGTGTATACATCAATTTGGGACATTCTGTATAATGGGCAAATGTAATATTAATACATTTTTAAGTTTGTTAAAAACTTAGATCCTTTCTCCACTTTTGAGGAGAATATATACATTTTAAAGCCCTTAATTTTTGTATAATTCCAGTATTCAATTCTTTATTTTACAAATCTGTGCTGCAGATCCTTTGTTTGGACACATATGGGGGAATTACCCAGTTCTGTTCCCTCTCAGTGTGCCACGTAATCAGTTGATGAGGAGTCTGTGCTGTACATGTTTCAGTGATATAGTGTATTAGTGCAAGTATAAAGAATCATGTGACAACAAACTCTTACAGGGAAATGGCACAGATCCCCTGCTCACTTTGGAGCACCTCATGTTGTAATGTTGTCAGTATATTTAGGGAAACAGGACATGTTGCTGATAAGAAACCACCATATTCTTGAGAAGCAAAAAGCTTTGGGGAAAGTTAGAAGTTAGAACCAAGTGCAAAGAAACCCCTAAGAAAGCTTGCACAGGAACCAGAAACTGTAAACTTCGGCTTGGAACGCCACTAAACTTTTAAAATTAAAACTATAACTGTAGAATTGCAATCACCTGAGACAATGTGATAACATTTCATTTCATTTTGTGCACTCTCATACCAGGGTTTGGGCTGTCTCCTCATTCCTGGTTCTCTACTCTGAGACTCGGAGCTCTAACCACTCCCACCCTTTGCTACTGCTCCCCCACAGGAGGCCCATTGTGGCAGTCAGGTGGTAGCCTTGGCCCTCCATGGGCTTTTGTGCCACACAGTTTAGTTTTAGTTCAGATAATATGAGTAGAGTTAAATTTTGTAATTGGATGTTGGGTTATGTTAATGATTGGTCTATTGATCTATTGGTCTATTGATAGTCATGAACAATTAATGAAAATTTTGTTAAAGATGTGAGAGACATCATTTCTAACACCTTTTATGAACCATATAAGTGGTTGAGAGGTAGAATCAGGACTGAAAAATTCAATGGCATAGCCAGGATTTGAACCAAAGATCTTCCATTCCATGCACGGCTGCTCTAACCACTGAGCTACCATGGAAACTTGCCAGTATGACATTAAATTCCCCAACCAATTTGTATTTTACTGGTAAACCATGAGGGAATTTCACATCTGAGATAAGTACCCCAAGGGTGACTTACAATCTTAAGTACTTTATGTCCTGGGTTTAGTTAAATAACTTTTAGATGGTAATTATTATTTTATGCCAATCAACTTAAAACAACAATTACCATCTAAAGGTTATTTAAACCTGGGACATAAAGTACTTATAATTGTAAGTCACCCTTGGGGTTTTATCTCTGATGTGACGTTTCCTTGTGGTTTACCAGGAAAATACAAATCAGTTGGGGAATTTAATGTCATACTGGCAAGATTCCATGGTAGCTCAGTGGTTAGAGCAGCTGTATGTGAAGTAGAAGATCCATGGTTCAAATCCCAGCTATGGCATCAAATGTTTCAGTCCTAATTCTACCTCTCAAACACTGCCAATGCATGTCTTGTGTGTTTAAAACCATGAGTAAGTTGGTTGGCATAAAATAACAAAGTTGTCATTTGCAGGAGAAATTTATGCACTTAAATTTGAGGGGCTCTGAATATTTAACAGCCTTAGCAAACAGTGTGGTTCCTTGTGACAAGAAAATCCCCATTAGGCTAGTCAGACATCCAAACAAAGGCTATGCACAATCTTCATGTCCTTTCATTAAATTTTGAAAAATAAATGGCACTAAAGATTTAGACTAAGTTTGTGATCACTTTCTTTTTCTCTGTCCAGATTGAACACTGGTTTGATTGTGAATCCACATGTTTTTGACTCCCATGCCAAGATCCTGTTTGGAGACACTGAATATGTTGATTTCCTTGCAAAGTTCAACAAGGCCAGTGGAAATCCTTCAGGAACTGCCAAGGTATCTATTTATCTATCCTGTATAAATAGGACATGTCACAAATATAAAATGTTTCATTACAAATATAGGTCTGAAAGAGGTCATGTGCATAGTAGTAGCAGAAGTATAGCATTTACTCACCATTTGAAAAAATGAAAGTTACATTTTTATGGCTTTGTCAAAATGAAAACAAATACGTATAATAATTAAATGCAAGTAACAATTAAAGTTAAAATTCTTACCCACTAAAAGTGTATAGCTGCACCAACTCCTTGGAAAATTACATTAATCACTTGCCAAGGACGTGATAAATGCCATGACTTTGTTGGTAACTGTGTTGAGGACAGAAAAATGTGGATAAACCAGCATTGAAAGGAGAATGTAAATGACTAGAAACTGAAATCACTTTCAGCAATAATGATTCAACAAAGTTAAATACAATTTAGTTAACAATAAATATGAGGGATGTCTCAAAAGAAAGTTAGATTATTTTTTTATATCTGCATGGTACGTGGAAAAAGTCCAGAAGTCGCAGAGAACCTTAGTCTAGGTGTAGTGGCAGCACTGTAAAACTCCCAGGTACCTACCTTTACTGCTTGGATATTAAAATGGCAGTAACAATGGAGACACCACTGGCTCCTACCACCGATTGCGAAGTTTGCACTGTAATCTGTTTTTTGACGGAAAAGAAGAAATGTGTGACTGAAATTCATTGCAAGTTGTGCGGTGTGTATTACCAAAGACACTATATCAAGATCAATGGTTTCTCACTGGCATCAATCGTTCATTGAAGGTGTGGAAACGAAAGGCTGAGGCAACACCAAAAAGGGCAAAAGTTGTTGCATCGGCTGGCAAGGTCATGGCAATGATATTCTGGGATTCGAAGGGAGTACTGTTATTTGATTACCTGCCCTGTGGAATCCTGATGACAGCTGCTCGCTATTGTGAGGTGCTGAGAAAACTCAGAAGGGCGATTCAAAACATAAGAGGGGAAAAGTTGAACAAAACAGTTTTTCAGTTCCATGATAACGCTCACCCACACGGTACTTGTGAAACTCAAGCCCTGTTTGAGCAGTTTTGATGGGATGTTTCCATTCACCCACCTTACTCACCTGATCTTGTACCGAGTGATTACCATCTTTTTCCGCAGCTGCAGCAACATCTCGGGGGAAGGCATTTTGTAAATGATGATGAATTAAACAAGAAGTGGAAAGATGGCTAGCCAGTTTGGTGGGATTGACTCAGGATTAAAAAAAGTATTGTCACAGTATCAAAAATGTTTTGAGATTCAAGAAGATTGTGTAGAAAAATAGTTACTGAATGTAGCTTTCAAAATATATGCTTTTTAAAATATTTAAACGTTTTGTTATTTTTTTAAAAAATAGTGTAACTTACTTTTGAGACACCCTTCATATAAATTTATGAAACTCTTAGTAATAATGTACAAGCAGCTTAGTTTTAACACAAATGCTGATATTCATGAGTAAACGTAAGAAATAAATTTAAATTGCACATTACTGGTTATAAAAGAAGTTTGTATTATAATGACATCAAATCATTTAATAAACCACTGCATGTTAAAAATAAGTGAAAACTCCAAAGGTTTTTAAAACAGAAGTGAAGAAATTCCCAGCTCAGGATTGTCTTTATTCATTGGAAGAATATCTTGAAACTAATTTATATGACTAAGTTTTTCTCATATAATATACCATCTTATATAATGCACTATACTTATTTATGAATTCTTGTAAATTATTTAACATATACTGCATTGATTACTATTTGCAATCTGATTACTGTACTCAGAATCTGTTTATATTGTACCTCGATGAAGCCAATTTTTCTATACAAAGTGTCCCAAAATTAGACAAACTTTGGGAGCTGATAAATAACATTATTTTAAACACTTTTTATCAAGGAAAGTTTTTTGCTGTGGTGCTTCGTTTAAGCGGTAGACAAGTTAATGCCATTATCTACTGCCTCTCACCCAGTTTAAGTATTTACAGCAAAATAAACAATGAAAATTAGCATTGCATTTATCTTAGTAAGGCATACAATCTTAATCCAAGAAACAAACACAGAACACAAAAACAAAACAAAAACATCTCATTGTTTATGGTTAATCACAGCTTTACTACTCAAAGGGAATGTTGGAATGCATGCCCATTGCAATCAACACAAAGAGTGCATTGACGTGTCCTATTCTGCCATACTCTCACAAAAACACCAGCCATTTCTGTGGTTTATTCATCCTTAGATCAAATACATGATATTGGATATATCAAAATATACAAAATATTAACATCATTTCTTAAGTATTTTAACAAGTATAATAAATTACACACCCAGAAGGGGTTCACGGAAAAGTATTTACAACTCTTCAACTGAGTAAAAACAATGTTGCAATAGCAGATGTTTCACCTTGCGCTTAAATGTAGTTTCTGAGGTGGTAAGTTTAATATTATCGGGTAACTTGTTATATAAGGGAATTCCAGAGTGTCTTACACTTTTGCTGAATAATGAAGTATTATGTGTAACCATACTCAGTTTATGCCTATTTCTAGTGAGATAATTATGTTTTTCAAGTATTTTCTAACAAACATCACGACTTCTAGTATATATAGACAAGGAAGTGACAATATATGGAGTGATTTGAATAAATTGATACAAGAATCCCTTTGTTTCTTTCCCATTATTATTCTGATTACTCGTTTTTGAATTTTAAAAATTATATTTTGTTTATCACAGTTACCCCAAAAAATCACCCCAAATTTTAGTAAGCTATTAAAAAGAGCAAAGTATAGATTCCTTAAAGTGTTCAAATTTGCAATATTTTTTATAATTCTGAACATAAAACAAAGCTGGCTTAGCTTAGATGCCAGTTTTTCAACATGTGTGTTCCATTTCAGGGGCTCGTCAAATTTTGAATAGTAAAGCTGTGATAAATACAATCCTAATTTGCATTGTTGATTTTGCTGTAAATACTTACTGGATGGGAGGCAGCAATCTATGACATTAACCTGTCTAGCACTTAAACGAAGCACCGCAGCAAAAAAGTTTCCTTAATAAAAAGTGTTTAAAATAATGCCATCTATCAGCTCCTAAAGTATGTCGGTCTAATTTTGAGACATATAGATATATAGAAATCAAATGGTGAATAAAGTTGAATTGGATTGAATAAATATTGTACATATGTGGAGTGGATGTCTACTGACCAAATTCAGTACATAACTCTATATCTGTAAGTTTCTTAGCACTAAATAAATATTTATTGTTTGTTACAGCTGTTTGTTAAGAACTACCTGGACAGTTCTGCACAGTTCAAGTACGCTGCAGGAAAAGGCAGTGCCACTCTGAATATTGACATCCCCAAGCTTGGTCGCAAGATAAAGGGCACTGGTGACTTGGACGTGGATGGCTCTAAGCATGTTGCAACTGTTGACTTGTATTACAATGCTGACAAGAACCCCAACCAGAAGATCCACTTCCACACTAATTCAGACATCAAGCCAAATGCACTTGACTCCAAGTAGGTTGGATAGAGTGAACATTTGTAGGGTAATCTCAAACACCATTCCCTATATATTGAATCTGGTTTTTTGAGTCACTTTATTTACACTCACCTACACTTGTAAAATGTTGGAAAATACTGGAACGTTTTCATCCTCAGCCACTGAGTGACTGAAATCAGTATCTTCCCCTGCATCTCTCTTGCCATCTGGTGTTAGAGGTGCAAAGTTTTAACACTTTGTTCAATGCCAGGATCTCAAAATTTACTACCCTATTACGGTTTTTATGCTGTATATTTTTCATCAAATGTTCTTACAAACGCAACGTCCAATATAGAAAATTGTATCATCAATAATATTTACTATCATCATTATTGACTATTTACTCAATTGAAATCTCTTGTAGAGCTTAAGCTTAAAGTGTGAAACTGGGCCTAAATGGCTTGCAGAGTGTAGATGAAGAAGGGTGCTTCAAGGGTCCAGCCATTCTATGTTTAGCCTATTTTTATCTTATATTTTCTGTACTCATTTATATAATTGCTTCCCAAAGTTTAGTTTACATAAGAGGTGGAATCAGGACTGAAAAATTCAATGCCATAGCTGGGATTTGAACCATGGATCTTCTTTGTGAAGGTTTTTAGTTGCTTTTATATATTCAGGTAGACAATCACTTACTTGTAGTTGTAGATAAACAGGAGCGCTTTTGTGGAGGTTACATCCACATCCTCAGCCAGTAGCAACAGTTGCTACTGGCTGAGTGGCTGAGGATGTGGACGTAACCTCCACGAAAGTGCTCCTGCTTATCTACAACTACAAGTAAGTGATTGTCTACCGAATATATAAAAGCAACTAAAAACCTTCACAATGATCAGGACATCACTATATATAATGCTTCTCCTTTCAATCTTAACATGGATCTTCTGCTTACTGAGTGGGAGCTTTAACCACTAAGCTACCATGGCCAACTTGCCAGTACGGCATTAAATTCCCCAGCTGATTCATACTTTTTCCCGGTTAGATCACAAGAGAATCTCACATCAGCCATGGTAGCTTAGTGGTTAAAGCAGCCCCTTGATAAGCGGAGGATCCATGGTTCACATCCTGGCTTTGACATTGAATTTTTTAGTCCTGATTCCACCTCTTAAACTTTGCCCACCCAGGGCCTTGTGTGTTTAAAAACAAATAAAGTATAATTACCATTTAGTTTACATATTTATAATAGTCTGTAATAAGCATTAGTATGCGTAATACTATTAATGGACACATGACTTTTTCAGGAACACATTTTCAATTTTGGACTACACAACTACATTCAACGTGAAAGGCACTCTGACGGGCAAGGTAGAAGATGGACAGATAGTTGGAGAATTTGACATGACTTTACCTAATGACTTCCATTTCACTGGCAAGGTAAGTGATGGTTTGGAGCACTTTGAAGGGGGCAATGTACTCTTAGTTTCAGGGCATATATATCAGGTACAGATAATATATACAAAGTGATATAAACAGTAAAACTGTTGAAATGATTTATAGAATTATTTGAGTTGACCTATGGACACTTTTACTTTCATTTAGCTTATTTGTTATTCAGATGCATTTTTTAAGGCCATCATTGTTATTATCAATGGTTTCTCGGCTGGTATTTGAAGAGGAAGAATTTGTTGTGGTTGTGATTGTTCTGCTATCCAGGAACCCAGATAACAGCACAACTACAACAGATTCTTCCTCTTCAAATACCAGCCAAGAAACCATTGGTAAGGAAGACAGAGGCCTTCAAGAGATAAAAAGTAAATTAAGTGAACCTAAAAGTGTCTATAGATTGACTCTCCAAATCATTACAATATGTATTGTAATAGATGCTTTGTGTATCAATTCTATTTCGTAAGACTGCATAAAAATGTCAGTTTTCTTCTTCTTCTTCTTTCTCTATCCCTTATGTCTTTAGGCAATGGGTTTCTTCAGCCACTTCCTGAATTCATTCCTGTCCTGTGCAATTATAAGTACTTCTCTCAGTGTCTTTCCCTGACTGACTTTCTCCACTCAAGTCTTGGTCTTCCTACACTCCTTCTCTCTGTCCTTGTCTCATATATTCTTCTTGGTATCCTTTCTTCATTCATTCTTAATACATGCCCAAGCCATCTTAGTTGATTCCTCTCCATTGTGTCTATTATACTTTCTTGTTTTAAACTTTCTCTTATAGTATATTCCTGACTTGGTCTCTCCTGGTAAATCCTTAAATATCTCATTTGGGCTGCACCTATTCTGCTTGCATGTTTACCTAGGATTATTCAGCTGCATAAAAATGTCATTTTTGTGATGGTATGTATGAAACATGGTGATGGAGAGATGACATGTGTGTTTAGCAATCTTAAAGAGTGGAACGTTCGTTACAGATGGACAGAACATTGCACGTCCACCCAACCAACAGTGAAGGAGATGTGAAACTGGAGCTCACAGCAGCCAAATCTGTATCAAGCACTCCTGCAAAGGTTACATTTGAGTTGGCAGCCAAGAATGTGGATACCAAGATGTATTCTTTTGATGGACAGGCTAAATTCGCCTACAGCATGCCTGATGGAAAAGATGGTACAATTTTTGTTGCAGGCAAGAACATTCCACAGCGTGAACAGCGAGTTATTGAAGGACAGGTGAGTTCTCACTTTGTTTAAACCTGTGGCTGTCCTCACATTCAAGTGTGTAGACTTCTTATGCGTGTTATAACCACATACCTTTCTTTCAGTAGACATTGAAAATGATATTCTTATGCTGCCAAATATCTCTTACACCTTTTAGCAAAGTTTGTGTTTATATTCATTAGCTCTTGATGACCATGTATAGATACTATCTCATAAGTAATGTCTTTTTTAAGAAAAATAATTATTTGAAATGTGTTCTGACAAGGAATTAACTATCTTCAAAGTACAGACCATTAGATTCTATGATCTTGAGCCATCTAAAGGTTACTTAAAACCTGGGACATAAAGTACTCACAATTGTAAGTCGCCTTTGGGGTATTTATCTCTGATGTGAGAATCCCTTATGTTTAACCGGGAAGAAGTATGAATCAGCTGGAGAACTTAATGTCGTACTGGCATGTTGGCCATGCTAGCTTAGTGGTTAGATCAGCCGTTTGATAAGCGGGAGATCCGTGGTTCAAATCCCGGCTATGGGATTGAATTTTTCAGTTTCTGATTCAACCTCTTAAATATATAGCTATTGCTTCAGTTTCCTGCCTCCCCTTTGTACCTTCAGCAACATGTATAATAAAACTAACTCTGCAAATCTAAAATAAGAACAAATTAGAAACTAAAAGCTTCATTTATCTTAGTAATATTGCAAGTTCTTCAAATGCTGACTAGTTTCACGTTGTATCCAATTTATTTTCAAAGCTATACAAACAAGTTACCATACTTACCAACACTCAACTTAAAAGATCTATTTGTCGCCGACATATGAAAACAAAAACATATAAATGCAATCTACTGATGGTATTTCAAAATTCATAATGCAAATCCTGTTTTTTAAAATGAATTTCTTTCCCCAAACTATTAAATCTATAAATTCATTTCATTGTTTTAATAATTTAACCTCTGGATTTATTTCATGCTTAAATGACCAAAAATGATCTGCCACAGATTTATCAGTGTGCATCTCTCCCGAAACGTTGATGGCTCTTCATCACTACACCTGGCTCGAAGCCCGAGAACATCTTGAATATTTGAATATGTTCGTCACCAGGAAAGCTTCAAATCATACTTTTCTTTAACAGCCTTTTGATATTTAAATGTTTCTATCTTTTTATGTATAAAAATCTGTATTAAAACCATTAATTACATTAATTGCCACAGTTTCTAATTTGTTCTTATTTTAGATTGTGTTGCTTGACTGATAATAGCTTCACTTTTCCTTGATTTAGTTCTGTAAAGTTTATCTTGATTAAGATGAAGAAATCATTTGTACAAACTATGAAAACAAATAAAGTTGGTGGAGAATGTAATACAATTTGATGTTAACTTGGCAGATGATGGTACAAAGTTCGTGCATTGGAGAGCCACTGAGAATGGAGTTTAGTTCCGAAGTGCATACGTCTCATGTGACATACAAGACTCATGGCAGCTATGGCACCTCTGCAGTGGTAGATGTGGTGGGCAAGGTTACTAGAGGACTCAAGTACAGCCCTGAGCTGGGACTCCTTCTGGGACCGTTCGGTGTGGACAACACCCTGGAGATCCGTGTGCCTCTGGAGAAGGTCAAGTACATCAAGCTTGTCACTGCCGTCAATGGTGAAGTCCATGAAAACAAATTCTTTGTAAGTATTTTCTTCATTTATCCACAAAATAGTTATTAATCATTTTAATCACCTCACCTTTTAATTAAAAATGTTGACTAATTCTTAAGAATACCATATTTACTTGAAAATAACACACCCCTTTTTACTTTCTCTAATACTAAATAGAGGAAGTATTGTATTCCACCCAAAAATTCAATGTCGAGATTTCACCCGAAATAAATGTTTTGAGGCCTCCTGAATCCAAAAAAAGAATTTTTAGAAAAAGGTCCATGTGTGTATGTCAGTCTGTGGACAGCATAACTCAAAAATGAAAAGTCGGTTAAAAACCACAGTTGGTATTTAAGTTTAATGTCTTTCAAGGATGCGACACAAGGACTTTGAAGAAAATTCCTCCACCCTAAACTATCCTTTACATGGAAAATTGTTTGAAAGTTTTGATTTTCTTAAAAATAACTAATGATTTTGATTAAAATGCCATATGTTTGAGATATTTTGATGGCAAATGAAATGTATATTTTGAATTTTCTGACTATTGCCCATGTAGTCCTGTTTACTCTGGATTACTTTTGAATAACTCGTAAACCGTAAGAAGTAGACAAAATCTTACTATACAAAAAAATGTAGATCTCGCTAAAATACACAATTTATGTCCAAATAATTTTTGTTGTTGAGTGAATCATTTCGTAGATATTCCCTGTTATTTGTATAAGTTTTGGAGAACTTATACTTCTGTCAAATGGAACATTGCTATTCATATTTTCATATGTTAGCTTTAAAAGATTTGACTATTGCTCAAAGCCTACTGTATTCGCATATTCCCATTGCACACGCAAGAAAACGAGCAATAATATAATTTGTACAAATGTTTATCTCAACTAACACGAAGAAGATATAGGAATAAAAGGTTGTAAGAATGGTTAGTACAAGAGTAGAGAAAGTCATGTGAGTGCAACACATCAGATTTTTTAATGCAATTATAGCCAAAAAATTGGGAGGGTCTTACAATCAAATATTTCAGAATAATAAAATAGGAAATGCATTGCTGAAGTATGAATTTAATATGTATGTTTAATTAATTAGTATAAGTGTAGCCATTTTTTTGAACACCAATTTTTTACTTGTAATGGTGGTTACATAGTACACTCACGTAAACCTCTAATATGCCTGAAGCGCCAATGGCTTCATTGCCAAAGCCCAGTGTTTGATAACATACCTATGATTTATTAAACACCAACTATTGTTGTTACTTGCATGCTGTTTTGCTACTTTGCATGCTTTCATGTGCATCATTTCACAGCACTCTCTTCTCTTCACTTCCACCCACTCCATCACATCAATGATCTCCTTTCTTAGGGCCAGGAAAAGGTCAACCTCATTTTTTTGCAACTTTAAGTTTATCTCTCTGATTTCTCCAGTAATAAATTATGTTTGGTTATACCAAATACTCTCGACCCACTGCTTGTACATCATTTTTTTTTCAGTGAATTCCAAAACATCTAGCTTAAAGCCTATAGTCAAACTTTGTTGTCAACTCATGTTACCGCTAACACGGACAGGTACAAGAACCTCAGTTTCAATAAAGTTGCTGCTGTTGTAATTAAAGATCTTTCACTAGTAAAAAGAAAGCAAGTAGAAGGGTTGAAGCTACTTATGAGTGAAGGGCAATGACTAATTACCTGCTCCTTTCTTCGCAAACATGTGAAAAGTAAAAGTTGTCCTTGGCCAATCATCTATACATACAATAACAAGCAAATTCTGAAAAACTGTTTTGGAATTACAGCCTGTCTCAAATTAATGTGTCTAACATTCACATACATATATTTTTTTCTAAAATTTGTCCACAAAACTTGGTGGCTCTTATAATAGAGGGTGTCTTATTTTCAAGTAAATACTTTGATTTTAAAAGAAACGACAAAGTGCAAACTTATGGGCATACAAGACGCGTAAAAGAAATGTTCAGAAATTTGTAGAGTAGAGAAGGAGTTCCAGAATAAGCATATTGAGGTTATGAGCGGTGTCACATTAGAGTCTCTGGTTGTCACACCTGTTTTTGGAGTGTTCAGTGAGTGAGTAAGGTTTAAGGGCTGTTGACAGTGAGGTCATTAGGGCCCATGGAGTGTTCAGATATAATAATAATATATTTAAGTAGTAAGAGATTACATGCAATAGACTGCCCAATGAAATTAGGTTTCTCTCTTGTTTGGATTTTGTTTTAACCATTCCATTTTAATTTATTTTGGGCTTTTTCTAAATATTGCACTATGTAACATTGTAAGGCTAAAATTGTGTATCTTTATCCACCACAAGAAAGTTTAATACAATGTTATGGTTTTGTGAAATTCTTAAAACTAATTAACAGTACAAAAGCATTAAGTGTGCAAAAAATATGACATATGACGGTCATCCAGAAAGTAAGGAACGATTGAGAATAGTTGAGTCAAAATAAAAGATATCAGCACCAAACTCACAGGATTTTACACTACTTTTTTATGTAATCACCATACTTGTTAAGACATCTGTTTTAACGTGGGGCCAGTTTATCAATACTGGTAGACAATCCTAACGGTGGCGTTGAATTTTTCAGTAGCGATTCTACCTCTCATACATTCACATCCTCATAACCAAGCTATTGTGAAATCTTCTCTGTTCTCAAGTTATTGTGAACCAACCTTGGGATGTGCATAATCAAAATGACATTTATTTAAGAATTTCTAAAAGAATAAACTACTGTATGAGAAGTTATCACAAATACAAGAAACTTTTTAAATGTATTGTATTTAAGCTATATTATTGTGTTTCAGTTCAAATCAAGCGACCTACTTAACGTAGATGCCAAGGTATACAAGATGGAGATTGACTCTTCAAATGAAATGGAGAAAGGCAGCAACAAGATTGAGATAACCCTTCCCAACGATCAACCTCGCTCCTATTCTAGTGACTGGTACTTCCACTACAATGACTACAAAACAAATGGTAAGCAACTTCGCATCTTGTCTTTTGTTTCACATAAATGTGTTTAAAATAAAGCTTTCTGCTCCCTGTTTAATAAGTCCTGAGAAAAATCACTCTTCTACAAGCTTTTATTCTTCCCTCTATTTCACATTATCAAGACAAATTTTAATTTTGTTTGCTCATTTGTTGTAGAAGACTCCATTTGTCTGTGAAGTGCACAACTCAAAAGTAAAGATTTCAATAAATATTAAACTACCTTGTGCATTATTATTATTTATTTATGCCAACAAAGTTACTGTTGGTGTTTTTAAACACACAAGCTGTGTATGGCTCAAATCCCAGCTGTGGCATTGCATTTTTAAGTTCCAGTTCTACCTCTCAAACATTGCCCATACAGGGCTTGTGTGTTTAAAAACACCAACAGTAAGTTTGTTGGCTTAAGTAAATAATAATTACCATCTGAAGGTTATTTAATCCTGGGATATAAAGTACTTACAATAGTAAGTCACCATTGGGGTAATTGTCTCTGATGTGAGACTGCCTTTGTGGTTTACCAGGAGAAATACAAATCGGTTGGAGAATTCAATGTCATTCTGGCAGGTTGTCACATTAGCTTAATGGTTAGAGCACCTGCCTAGTAATTGGAGGGTCTGCGGTTCAAATCCCAGCTATGGCATTGAATTTTTCAGTTCCAATTCTATCTCTCAAATAAAATGTGTTTTCCAAATTTTCTGGGATTAGCCCCTGAAGTTTTCTTCATTCTGAATGACTTTTGTATAACTGGTAATGCAATGGCTGTCTTACAGATGTGCTGAAATATGGAGGTTCCGTGGCCGCACACTGGTCTGGTTCCAAGGAAGCCAAGATGGCATTTGATGTAGATGGCAAGAAGGACCTCTCCGAGTATAGCATACACGCTACTGCACAGACACCCATTGAGAAGCTCAAGACTATTGAACTTAACCTCAAGAATAAGGTTGGTATTACTGCAATGTCCTACTGTTATTTATAAGATGGTGCAGATTGTGATGTGGTGCTACTTATGTAAACAATGTATTGTTGCAGTACTCACCTGCACCTAAGTTTGAGGTTGATACTGACGTTACGCTGGTAGTTGAAGACATGACCCACAAGATCACCAACAAGCTCACACCTGGAATAATTGATGGACTGCCTAATATTGACTTCACAGCCGTTCATCCTGGTGGACAGACACGTGTATACCTCTTCCTGCAGGTAACAAACTTCTCACTCATCCATATAGTTTACAACATGGATATACAAACAACTATTCAGTTCATTCTTATGTTCAAAGTACATATGATAAGTCACAGTTATTACATGTATAGAACATTTAATTCCAAATCTGTTTCTCTCAATTTTACATACCTATAAAATACATCTACACTCATTTACACATTTTGATTAATTTTAGTGTTGTACTTAAATTCTTCAATATTGTGGAAAGCATTTTCTGGTAAATATTTCTTAATGGTTTTTATTTGTATCTCTCTTTGTTTTAAGTTTTTTATTTCCTTGGGTAAAACATTATAATGTTCTTTCCCTATACTTTTGTTGAATGAGTATTTTGTGTTTCCCTGAGTGCAGTTCTGTAATAATCCTGTTTATTTCTAACATTATAGCTATGCATGTGACTGTTTTTACCATTTTTTTCATTTAGCAGAACATGCTTGATGCTTTCATAAATGTAGATATAGGGAGGTGTTAGGATTTTGTATTTTTTGTTTGAGTCGCTACAACTATGTCTCTTTTCTATTTTCCCAGTTATTCTAATTGCCTTTTTTTGTAATTTGAATATTTTTAGTACTTCCTTAGTTGTAGTGTCCCCTATAGTGTTATTCCATATTTTACATATGAATAAATTAATGCATAGTACACCTGCTTTAACACTTTATTATCCATGGTATCATTAACCTGTTTCATAATGTATAAACCCTTATTTATCTTTCTGGTTATGTAGGTACATTATATGTGGTTGCCAATTTAGATTTTTGTCTATAAGCACCTCTAGAAAATGTGGACTTGTACCTCAGAAATACTTTCCCCATCTACCTTGAGATAATGCAATCTACATATTTTTCTTTTAGCCTGAAGTTTATCCATGTCTTTTTTATGTTTAACCACCTGGGCGACAGAGCTTCACTCAGCTTTTCTTTTCTTTTCCTTTATTTTAATCATGATTATTTTTTTGGAGATAAACTTCAAAAGCAAAATGTTAACTAAATATAAATTTTCATCCTAATTGTTGGAGCTGTTTTTGTAACAAGACCTTTAATATCCTGGTTTGTTTGTTAAAATTGGCCGATTAACAGAGAAATTATGACCAAAATAAAGTTTAGAGTAATTGTGACTGTTATGCATAAAATCACGTTTTTACAGGAATTATGCCTATATAGATAAACTTAAAAAACAAACCCTATCTAAGTACAAAATTTGATTAAAATCATTAGAACCGTTTCCAAGTTGCACGGAATATATACACAAGAATTTCTCTTTTAAATATATAAGATTATTTGATTATTGAAATATTCAGAACATGGTTCTAGTTTATAATATGTTTAAATAATACACATAACTATTCAAGCAAGGTAATATTTGCAGAAATCATTTTTGGAACGTCTCTTGCATAACTTTTATTTGTGGAGCATTCACAGTTATTGGTTTTTTGCATAGATTCCTTTGTAATGGTAATTTCTTCTTATGTTTCTTTGACATACCACACATGTGCATTAATGTTTGCCATATTGTCATATGATTCATTATCATATTATTTGATCAAGCTAATAATTTTGGACATATAACGGCAATAAACAAAATTATCATAAACAACACTTCTCACTTAACACAATACCAACATATGAGCATGAACATTTGGAGGTTGTAAATACTGTTACAGTCTGAATAATGAATAAAATGGCACAGATACAAATAGGGATGAAATCAAATTGCAAGAGCCAGAAAAAATGTTGGAAGCTGCTGAAAGGGTTACAATGTAGTATGCTAGAGTATGTTAATTGCTTAATAGACTGGCATAAGATAAGCTCTACTAGTGAGTCAGCAAAATGTGCACATTCTCGCTGTTGATCTTGCTCTAGGTGCCATTTCTACCTGGAATTAGTATAGTATTATTTATAGTTATTTCAGAACTGTCCAAAAATTTAGAAATGATTTTATTTTGCTCATAGAATTGCCATACTTACAAAACAAAACCCTGCTTGTATCATAACCAACATTGTCTTTCTTCAAACGGAGATTAATTTTAATATTGTTGCAGTCAAAGTCGAGGAACGACGTGAGTGGTAAAGCTGAACTGGAATGGGCAGCCAAAGGAGGTGGCAAGCTTACTGCCAGTGGCAAGGCCAACTTGGAGTCTGCGCAGAACTTCAAGATAGAGTTGGACGTGCACTCTGAAGCCCTCAATGTGGACAAGTGGCATGTGATGCTTGCCAACAAGCCTGCCAAGGGAGCCAAGAGTCTTGTGCTCACAGCCACATCTGCAGGAAACCCCGTTGTTAGCGGCAGGTCAGTAGCGTCACTGCTAAATGTTTGACAAAACATAAACAGTAATTCTGGCTGAACAAACGGACATAAATATCTCATTTGTTGCAGTCATATGACTCTCTACTCACTCTTTTACAAACTTTCCTAATTAAAACTTTCTGTCAGGTTTACTTCTTATTAATCAAGGCAAACTTTTGTTACCAATCTACACATTTCATTTTAGGTAGTATGAGAAGGGTACAAGAAATCAATATTTCTCAAAACTTACGAGTAAAATTGCACCATGTGCAATCCAATGTGCAGAGGTTCCTTGCATCATACATTGTGGTGACTTGGTTAAGTGCAGCTCAAGTTGTGAAGAAGCAAAGAATCAAGGAAGTCTGTGTTGATATACGGCTTGCTTATCAGTGAAAAAGATACGTGCAATATCAATACCTAACTAAAGAGCAAACTTTTCCAAAGAAAGTGAAAAATGTGGAAAGTACATTTGAATGAGAGTGGGAACTTTATGTTTTTTAAAGTCATGACGATAGAGCCAAATGCCTCATCTGCAATACACTCGTACTATAATAGAGAACACAGAAATATATGGTGAAATCATAGGGGACATTTCTACAAATGTTCATGTAGATTAACATGAAGTGCATAGAAGAATAAGTATTTTTACTTTCTCTATTAACGGAGAATGGATGAAGTCCAAGATCCAGAGCATTAACAAACAACAACAACAACTTTCTCTACTACGTATAGTAAGTAAAGGAAGTATTGTATTCCACTCAAAAATTTGAAGTCAAGATTTCACCAGAAATATGTGTTTTGAGGCCCCCTGAATCCAAAACAACAAGTTTTAGAAAAAGGTCTTGTGTGTCTGTCAGACAGCATAACTCAAAAACAAAAAGTCGGTTGAAACCAAAGTTGGTATTTAAGTTTAACACCTTTTAAGGATGCAACACAAAGATTTTGATGAAAATTCCTCCACCCTAAACTACCCTTTACATAGGAAATTTAGATTTTCTTGAAAATGGGTCTAACAATTTTGATTAAAATGCCTGTATGTTTGAGAAATTTTTATGACAAACAAAATGTATATTTTAAATTTTCTGGCTTTAGCCTATGTAGTCCTGTTTACTCTTGATGACTTTTGCATAACTGGTAAACCGTAAGAGATAGACCAAATCATATTATACAAAAAAGGTAGATCTTGCTAAAACACATAACTTATGTCTAAATAAATTTTTACTATGTCAAATCATTTCGTAGGTATTTCTTATTTGTGTGAGTTTTCAGAAACATAAGCTTTCATTAAATGGAGCATTGTCATTATTTTTTTTATGTTAGCCATGCTAAGAGAAAGGAATTTGAAAGCTTTAAAAAATTTGACTCGCTCAAAGCCTACTGTATTCTAATATTCCCCTTGTACCTACAAGGAAATAAGCAATAAGATAATTTCTGCAAATGTTTATCTCAACTAACACGAAGATATAGGAATAAGAGTTTGTAAGAATGGTTAGTACAAGAGTAGAGAAAATCATTTGTGAATGCACACAACAGATTCATTTTTGGTAAATCACAAGGCTTACTCAAATTCATTTTGAGATTACACACTCCCAGTACTGTAATTAACTAGTTTAAATCATGGGTTTCTCAAGTAACCACTGTTAGATCAATCAGTGTCATTATTGTTCAATCAAGCTGTGTGTATACTACAAGAGCTGGAAACATGGAACCAGACTGAATTATGCACTCAATTTGCCATCATGTAATGCGAGTCCAATGTCAGTGGCATATCTTTTCAAAGTACAGCTGCACATTTTTTGATGTAATATGTATTTAAAATTATTTATTTGGGCAATTTCTTGTTGGAAAGAGTTTTTAAGCATAAACTTAGGCTTTTACGGCCGTGTCCTAACTATTAGCCAGTTTTATCTCTTTCGAGCTTGTAGGCCATGGTCTAGAAGACATTGAAGATGTTTCACCAAGTATTGTGCTTGGCATCTTCAGGGTAAGATGATCTGTTGTCTGTTTGAATGTGGAAGCAGAAAGAGGGCCAACGGTCGTTGTTTCCACATCCCTCTCTCTCTGCTTCCACATTCAAACTCTGACCAGCACAGACAATGGATCGTCTTACCCTGAAGATGCCAAGCGCAGAGCTTGGTGAAACGTCAGTATCTTTAATGTCTTCTAGACCACGGCCTACAAGCCCAAAAGAGATAAAACTAGCCAATAGTTTTATTAAGCTTTACTTTTTAAACTTTATAATTATTTATGTATTTACTTTCTGAAAGGTAACATTCCTAAAAGGTCAAATAGTTGCTTTACGGTTAGGGGAGTCGATATGCTGACCCCCACCACCCCCAACCTGCACTCCTCTGTGGCCTTGGCTGCAACTAGAGGATGCAGCGGCTGGGCAAAATGAGAATAACCTCTGTATAGAGGAGATGCCTTAGGGATTATATTTACTTTCTGTAGTCATGTCGAGCAATACAGAGCAGCCAAATTCTCCATCTTGCATCACTCAGAATAATCCAGCCAATACTCTCTTCCGTCATTGAATTACTCTATACAGGGTGTAGCAAAAGGTATGTCAAAACTTTGGGAAAACATTTCTTGCATGTAGAGAATAAACATAGGTCTGAAAATTGTTTATTTTCATGGTAGAGCTCTTTCTCCACTACTCTGCTTATACGGTGAGATGTGTAACACGTAGCTGTCCTGTGGCCATAACCTCATAACAGAATAGTTGTTTAATTGCACAGTAGTAAACGTTTGCTTTTATATCTAGTTAAATCAAGTGGAGGTGATGTCATTGTGCTGCAGTCTTGTTGCTATACTCCATTACCAATAAGATGAGGCATGTACTTCATGCATAATGAAGCTCCTCCTCATTTCAGTCTTTGTATCTGTCGAGCTCTGAATAGCAGGTTTCCTGGTAGATGGATAGGAAGAGATGGATCAATTCCATGGCCTCTGCGTTCATCTGACTTAAACCCATTACATTTTTATTTGTGAGAACTTTGAAATCTCTTGTTTATGCAACTCCAGTTGCCGATTAGGGGCTCTTCATGCTCTTATTGTGGAAGGCTGCCAAGCAATACAAAATTCTCCAGGCCTAATTCAGCACATTAGGGTGAATGGATGCATAGGAGTTAATGGAGACTATTTTGAACATGTGCTGTGATTTCCTGTTTCCCCATAGTTCTATCATTGAGTATTCTTGTATGGGAGTCAGCTGTAAAAAAAGTGATCTAAGAAGGAAATAAACAGTTTCTGGACCTATATTCATATAACATATTTTTATCTTCTAATCTGCAAAAAAAATTTTGCCAAAATTTTGCCATACCTTTTTGTTACATCCTGTATAATTACATACATTGTCTCCAAATTACACTGACTAGCTATGTAGACTAACACTACTCATTAATTTAACTATGCCTAATTTAAGAAGGAGAACCAGAACTGAAAATTCAATGCTACAGCCAGTATTGAATTTTTAAGTTCCAGTTCTACCTCTCAAACTTTGCCCACACACGGCTTGTGTGTTTAAAAACACCAACAGTAAGTTTGTTGGCATAAGTAAGTATTAGCTATGCCTAGCCTAAACTTTAACTTATCTTTCACTTAATATATACAAAGTGATATAGACAGTCAGACTTTTCAAATTTTTAGAAGTAAATGAATTGACCTATACACACACTTATAGTTTCACTTACACTTATTTTTGTCTGGACGCATTTTGAAGACCAGCGTCTTCATTCTCATTGGTTTCTCGACTGGCAGTTGAAGAGGAAACATCTGTTGTGGTAGTGACTGTGTTGCTATCTGGGTTGCTGGATATAAACTTCATTATGTCGTCTGCTTGTGGTATATCAAAATTCATGGTTATGTGAACATTCCAGCAACCCAGATGAAACTGTAAGTGTCTATATGTCGACTCATATACTTCTAAAAATTTAACTAATCTATTTACTACAACACAGGGTAGACCTGCCACTAGTTGTTGGCAGGTTCTGTTGAACATTTCTTGATGTCAGCATGCCACAAATACTTATATAGGTGTTCTCTGTATCACAGAGGTAAATGGACAAATTGAATGAGCCATTTCTAAAACTTTTATTATCTATGTAATGGATGATCCAAAACACTGTGAACTGGCTGCACTGTGTTTTATCTGTATAGGTCCTCTGCACTCATGGTTGGCTGCTGCTGTCATAGAACAGCACGGATAAAACCATACAACATTTTTCAAACTACTTTTAAAGGTTTTACTTACCAATATAATTATAGCAGATGCTGAAACTGGCCACCGTCGTTGTCCATACATTTTTGGCACCTCTTTAGGAAACTATCCATCACTCGCCATTATTCACGGTGAGAATGCTGGCAATTTCCTGACGGATATTTTGTTTTAATTCTTTCAGGGTGTGTGGATTTGTCTTGTACACTTTGTGCTTTAAGTTACCTCAGAGACAGAAATCACAGGTAGGGGACCGGGGGAGCCATAAATTTCTACTAATAATTCTGTCCTGAAACACACTTTGAATTGTACTCATCAAAAGATTGGCTGTGTGAGCTGTTGCAGAGTCCTGTTGAAAAAAGGCAAAATCATGCTCCTTGTCAGTTAGTTTCTCTAAAAAAAAGGGTGCAAAATTGTATTCACGTATGTGTGGACGTCAACTGTTGACAAGAAAAAAATTGAGTTTATAACTCTTTCTCCACTAATGGCACACCATACACCTGGCGAGCTGACTGAGTTAACACATATGAATCATAATAAATACAAGCTGTGCAGTAGAAAACAAATGCTGAGCCATAATACACTTTGTGACTAAGTACAGGACTAAATAATAAAGCACACTGATGATAATGCAGCTGCATGATATCGCATCAACTCGAACTGATTGTGAGCAGAGCAGAGAAAAACAAGTGATGTTCATGACCTTGTGTATATCAGCTACTGGTGGTGTGTTTGCACGTGTGCAGTGGAAATTAACTGTGCAGCGGTTCACATGTATTTTGGACCTCTCTGTACAAGAATATTTCCAAGAAATATAAACTTTGCTTCTCACATTACAATAAATTGTACTCCACTGCATTACCATGATTGTAAAGCAGTAAAACCCAAAAGAAAGCATGGCCAGGACTTTTCAAAATTGACTGGCTGATAATCACTTCCAAATGACAGTACACAATTGTTGTGCAGTTGTATGGAGACTTTTTTAGGCACATGTTGGTTGCTATGTGAGAAGCAATGGGGCTAGCAGTCATTTGTCATTTCAGTGTGCCTGTGCACATGCATTGGTGAATCTTTGAACTTAAAAAATTTGTTACATTTCTTGCATTACATGTTCTGAAAGTATCTCCGAAAAGTGTATCACTATTTACAAGTAGTATGCAATTATAATAGTACATGCTTTTAAAGTATTCTTTTCTCCAAAATAGGTTGGTAGCCATTACTGTAAAAGCAGTGTAACAAAGTACAACATACGTGCAAGTTCTCTTTTGTTTCATACAGATTTTCCTTTCATAACCCTTAAAATAATGTTTACTACATAGCAAGTAAAATAAACTGAAGGAAAAGTGTATTATACTTGGATATTGTTGTATAGGTTGGAGTACCATGTGGAAGACAAAGAAAACAGCTACAAGGCAGGTGTAAGTGGCCAGGTGAAAGTGAGGGATCAACCCCAGCCCCTCAAGGCTGAAGTCTCCTTTGTGCGCTACACACCTTCCGTTGATGGGGAACTTGGCTTTGAGGTCAGTATTTTCTTACTGTTACAGAAAGACCAAACTTTAATCTGCAGGAGAAATTGTAAGCCATTGTAGGACATAAAGTAGGTACTTACAATAGTAAGTCACCATTGGAGTAATTGTCTCTGATGTGAGACTGCCTTTGTGGTTTAACGATAAAAATATGAATCGGTTGGAGAATTCAATACCATTCTGGCAGGTTGTCACAGTAGCTTAATAGTTAGAGCACCTGCCTGGTAAGCGGAGGATATGTGGTTCAAACCCTAGCCGTGGGATTGAATTTTTCAGTTCCGATTTTATCTCTCGAACAAGAATAAGGCTTTTAAAGAAGGTGTAGAGAAAGTTATGTGAAGTAACCCATAAGATATAAAATAAGAACAAATTAGAAAGTAAAAAGCTCCACTTATCTTAGTAATATTGTAAGATGTTTTGCAGCTGACATGTTGGAAGTTGACTCCAACTCATTCTCAAAGCTATACCAATACAGCTTTGAGAATGAGTTGGATATTTGAAAGTTTGATGTTGGTGCACATTTAAGTAAAGCAAGATTGCTGTACTGTTACAGGCAGCGCTGCTGTTCCATCTCGGAGAGAAGAAGTTTGACGCTATCAGCAAGTACACAAATAAAGAAGGCAAAGCCAGTGTTTCCCTGTGTCCATCTGCCGGCCAGTGCTCAGTTGCAGAGGCCTTCTACATTTTCAAGGTTGCTGGTGAGTGTACCTCCTATCTTATTGTACTTTTACCAAACACTGGCTTTAGTATTTGAATATGCACTTATTTAAGAGGACAGTAAATGGCTGCCATAAGTAACATTGTTAGTTTTATTAATTGAAATTTGCTCTTTAACTTGATATACAGTGTTAGAAGCAGGGTTACCAATGTTTAAAAGCAACCCTATTGTACCAGCCACTTAAAATTAGAGATTTGGATTCAAAATTATTGTGCATCATAAACCAAATGCTACAACAATAAATATATCAGCATAACACTTATGAAACTGTAATAGTATTGTTGTTTATGGTATCCACTTACAAGATTCATGACTTCAATCAGTATTACAACTTTAGTACTTATGTTTCTTGTACTATTCATCTAAAAGTTCATCTTGTCAGGTCTAGCCTTTGTCCTTCTACGGGTGGCTTTATAACTGTATCTCATAATACTAAACAAACCCTGTCTGAGTTTGTATATGGCGTATTTCCTGTGTAAAATGTCAAGTGAGTTGTCTAATATCAAAACTGGCCGTCACAAAATGTTTTTTACAGTGTTCATTAAAAACTTCTGCAGACAAACCAATGAAAGTTAGTATTACATTTGTTTCACTTTTATTAGGCTCGATATGATGGGTTCATACTGTATTAGTATGGAAAATCATATTAATGATTTACCATATTTTTTCAAAATTTTAAGTTTCAACTTAGCCGGCTTTGTTACAGACATTTTTCTAATTTAAAATCTTCCAATAAGAAAGACTTTATTTCAATTGGTACACGACAGCAATAAAAGAACATAATTTATTCATAATTTTAAAAAATGCAGTATAATATTAAAGTAGAACAAAAATTAGTAAGAAGTAAACCCCAGCACAACAGCCCATGAAGGGCCAAGGTTTGCCACCCAGCTGCTGCGTCCCCCACCTCTGCCTACCACAGGTGTCATTGGTTGGGTGCAGTACTGGATGGTGGTACATGGTTGGCGTCCCGAGCCCTTCCAGCCAGTTATGTGGCCTTCTCGACCTGGGGCCGCTACTTTAAAATTAGTAAGAACATAAGAAAATTAAAAAAAACCAGTATTCTTTCCCTTTCACTTTAAGCTTTAATACAGGAGAGACTTTGCATGAAAAATAATACAAATTATCTATTAAAACAACAACACTTTGATAGATATAATTTGACACGCCTCAATCCTACTTTACATTCGATTACAATATCTGGCATGCTCTTGGTATATGTGAATAACATGACATTAAGGAAAGAGCTTTCGTGCCAATTAAAAAGGCCATTTGTACCATAATAACATCGGCAGCTAAAGTAATAAATTATTTTTAACTTGTGCATATCCATTTAGAGCTGATGGTTTGTTGAGCCAGTGATAATAAAGTTTCAAAGCGAAAATGCCAAAGTGGGATGTTATTGTAACAATAACTTTCCTCACTGACTTGGCCAGTTTTGAATGCACTTCCTGCATGACTTGGCTGGTTTTGAATGCACTTCCTGCATGACTTGGCTGGTTTTGAATGCACTTCCTGCATGACTTGGCTGGTTTTAAATGCACTTCCTGCATGACTTGGCTGGTTTTGAATGCACTTCCTGCATGACTTGGCTGGTTTTAAATGCACTTCCTGCATGACTTGGCTGGTTTTGAATGCACTTCCTGCATGACTTGGCCAGTTTTGAATGCACTTCCTGCATGACTTGGCCAGTTTTGAATGCACTTCCTGCATGACTTGGCTGGTTTTGAATGCACTTCCTGCATGACTTGGCCAGTTTTGAATACACTTCCTGCATGACTTGGCCAGTTTTGAATGCACTTCCTGCATGACTTGGCTGGTTTTGAATGCACTTCCTGCATGACTTGGCTGGTTTTGAATGCACTTCCTGCATGACTTGGCTGGTTTTGAATGCACTATCTGCATGACTTGGACCGTTCTGTTGCACAAATCTAAATTCAACAACGTGTAATATGTTGTCTTGGTCGGGTTTGATGCATATTACTTTATCAACAGAAAGAGTACTTGTTCTACTTTCAGTTTATAATAAAAACTCACTTTTCAAAATTTTGTGACTTGGCCGTTTTGACACTAGACAACTCAAGTGTTCTCATGAGGTTTTTGCAGCAGGTATAGATAATCAAACGTCTTTAGAATCAACAAATATAATAAATGTTTAGACTAAGCTTCACATTTTTAAATAATAAGCTTCTTTTTCTTTATTAAAAGTTAGAATCTTTCAATCAGTGTAAGATAAATACCAATGAGCTTTCATCAGATAGTTACATCCAGTTTTGTAACATCACTCCAGTTATGCTCCTCACTTAGCTTTGTTAATCACTATTAATAGTAAATATTAAAAAGAACTATTAATAGTAAAGTATTCATCATATTTGAGTTTGATTTTTTTAAGTCATTTGAGTACCTTTTTTACACTCACCTTCACTTTAAATGTTGAAAATACTGAAACATTTTGAGGATCATATAGGCCTTGGTTCAAAAATCGTATCACTGCTTTATCCACTGGGCACTGTTGCTTACCTATATGCAGTTTTCCACAATAACGATTTCCAACATAAAAACCCATAGTACTTTACACTGGTGATGGTCTCTGGCTCTCTACGGCAGCCGACTTTAGAAATACGACCACATTGGCTCGTGGCACTAGGAGGATTAATAGCTTTTCAACAAGTATCCACAATACAAAAACAAAACAAGAAAAATCTGATGTGTTGCACTCACATGAGTTTCTATACTCTTGTACTAACCATTCTTACAAACTCAAGGGGAATATTAGAATAGAGTAAGTAGGCTTTGAGCGATAGTCAAATCTTTTAAAGCTTTGAGATCCCATTATTTTTACACACTTAGCAAATAAAAATATGAACAACGATGTTGCATTTCATGAAAATTTAAGTTTTCTGAAACTGACTCAAATAACAAGGAATATCTCTGAAATGGTTCACTCGACAAAAAAATTTATTTAGATATAAACTGTGTGTTTTAGTGAGATCCACATTTTTTGTACAGTAAGATTTTGTCTACCTCTTATGGTTTACGAGTTATTCAAAAGTCATCTAGAGTAAACAGGACTACATAGGCTATAGCCAGAAAATTCAAAATATGTTTCATTTGTCATGAAAATATCTTAAACATATGACATTTTAAACAAAATCGTTGGAGCCATTTTCAAGAACAAAATTTTTTTTAAATTTTCCATGTAAAGGGTAGTTTAGGGTGGAGCTATTTTCTTCAAAATCTTTGTGTCGCATCCTTAAAATGCAGTAAACTCAAATACCAACTTTGGCTTTTAACCAACTTTTTGTTTTTGAGTTATGCTGTCCACAGACTGACAGATACACACACACACACACACACACACACACACACACACACACACACACACACACACACACACACACACACACACACACACACACACACACACACACACACACAGACCTTTTTCTAAAAATGCTTTTTTTAGATTCAGGGGGTCTCAAAACATGTATTTCCAGTGAAATATGGACATCAAATTTTTGGGTGGAATACAATACTTCCTCTACTTACCAGTAGAGAAAGTAAAAAGAAAAGGACATAGATAGTTCACTTTCTACATTCTTTGTTTAAACTATTAGCCTTTACTTGACAACAACCAGCCAATCATAGAGACACTTTAAGGAATGTCCTAACAAGGATTTACGAATGTCTCTCTTTGTCTTCATTATTTTGATGTCCAGATCTTCTAAACTGTTACATCTGATATACCAACAATCTTTGTATTTATCTAGTGAGTGCATTGCTTGAGTGTGTATTTGTTTCAGTATTGATTCAAATTAAAAACACCTTGTAATTCTACTTTTGCAGAGCTGACCAAAACAGACCATGTGTTTGGAGCTAAAGTTGACCTGAAAGCTACAGGGCTAGCAGATGGCTTTGTACTGGAGGGCAAGACAGTCAGGAACCCAACATCGTTTGACCACAATGCAATACTCAAGCTCCTCAACGACAAGCAAACCACATACAGCTTGCATGCCTATGCCAATCCAAAAGAAATTGGTAAGTTCATATTTATATCACTCACACAAATTATAAATCAAAAGCTTTTTCACTGCATTTATGCTCTCCTTCATTATATAATTTAGAATAAAGTGTAGTAACACTTATTCACTTAAATAAGGACACACTCCAAATTCTATGCTCAAAAGTGAATACATTTTAATTTTGGCATGGATTCTTTAGATAGATTTTTATACTGTAGCTCTTGAATGCATGTAAAAGTATAGTATGTTATGTTCACATACTTTCTCTACCCACTATGATTTATTTTTATATCACTTCTATAGAAGCAGAACTAATTTTGTTACACATTTCCTTGCAGGTACAGCCATGGGAAAAATTATTTGAGTGCATTGAGACAGCAGAATATTTCTAAGTCCCATGTTGTGTTGCAAGATGGTTTACACAAGTTGATATTTCCAACCTACAGCTGAGTTTATTGATAGTCTCTGTTCCATATGTTATCATCTGTCCGACTCACAAGTAGGTTGTATCTTGAATCACCACTTGCATTTGTATACATACTCGCAATGTACATATATGAGTGGTGGTTCAAGAGACAGCCTACTTGTGAGTCGGACAGATGATAACATATGGAACAGAGACTATCAATAAACTCAGCTGCAGGTTGGAAATATCAACTTGTGTAAACCAACCAACATGGCACTTAGAAATACGAGGGTTGTTCAATATATAATGCCACATGTTTTTTTCTCTGAACATATTTATTGTTAAGAGTCAGAATTTGGTGACAATATACCTCAATATGTCTTGTCCATGTCCTATTTTGCTAGTTAGTCTGCATCACGTTCCATGGCCTTATGCCAATGTTCTGGGAGAGCATGTATTCCCTGCTGGTAAAAGTTCTTGTCCTGTAGGTGTAGTCATGTTGTCACTGCGTGAATGACACTCTCGTCATCTTCAAAGTGTGTCCCCCGAAGAGAATCTTTAAGTGGCCCAAAGATATGGAAATCCGAGGGTGCCAGGTCTGGACTGTAAGGTGGATGAGGCAATGATCTCCAACCCAATTTGGCGATGTGTTCCCAGGTTCTGAGACTTTTGTGTGGGCGTGCATTATCGTGTTGGAGATCAAATACGTCAGAAACGTTTCTTGAGTTTATTCCGAGTCTTTACGTATGCCTCGGAATTAATAGTTGACCCTCGTGGCATCACATCCATGTGAATAACACTATCACAATTCCAGAAGACTGTCACCATGACTTTTCCAGCAGAGGAGGTAGTCTTGAATTTCTTCTTGTTTGGTGAATGAGGATGATGCCACTCCATGGACTGCCTTTTTGTTTCCAGCGCAGCTTTCATACCCCATAACGATCCAAAACAGAAAGGTCTCTCTGTCGGTCTCAAAACACTCCAACAATTCAGATGAAATGGCTTTCTTTGAATCTTGTGGTCTACTGTGAACATTCATGGAACCCATCGTGAGCATATCTTCGAATATCCAAGAGCCTCAATCATTGCAGATGTACTTCCAATGCTGAGCAACAACTGTAGAGCCAATTGTTGCGTTGTGATGTGCTGGTCGGCACGAATAATGGCATCTGCACAATTCAGCATGTCTGGAGTAGTGGCTGTGACAGGACGTCCTGAGAGTGTCTGATCATGGAGCTCTGTTTCTGCATTTCCTGGGGCTTTAACTTTCTTTACCCATCACCCAACAGTACTCTTATCAACTGCAGCATTGCCATACTCTGCACACAAATGTATATTGGTGTTCACCATGGTTTCTTTTTCTGCACACAAGAATTCAAACAGAACACTGCTTATAATGTGAGTCATGTGTAGATGCCATTTTGACGCTGTACTGCAGCTCTGCCATCTGCTGGAATGGTTTGAAACTCAACTGGTGCACAGAAGATACATCAAATGTGAAGCACCTACAAGGACATTTGTATATATATATATATTAATGAATTTTTGAACAAATGTGGGGCATTCTATATTGAACAACCCTCGTATTCTGCTTTCCCAATGCAGTCAATCATTTTTTCCATGACTGTACATATAACAAAGTGTGTAATGAAATGAACTGTAGGCAATGATTAAGTAAAGGGATAAAAGAATAAGTTTTCATAAGAATTGTTTGTATAATAGTAGGTACATAAATAATGTGAATGTAATATATATTGTCGCTGTTATGATAAAGCAAATAGCTAATGCATGCATGTAACTTTACAGGAGCAGTATTTGATCTGCCACAGCAGAGAGTGGTAGCTCTTGAAGGCAAGATAATCAAGAAGGAGGACAAAGGACAAACTGGTGTTGACCTCAGCTTCTGGTTGGACAAAACTCGTCAGCCAGACCAGAAGGCTGCCCTTCATCTCCTGGGTCAGTTTAATCCAAGCACAGAGGGAACTGCAATCTTGGGTGAAGCCAAGTTCTCACATCCTGCACTTGGAAAGGTGAACAACATTTTATATTCTCTTAACAAATGAGAACATCAGTTACTGCTAATCACTTGTCTTCTAATAGTTAGTGTAATACTAACATTACACTTAAGTCGCTGTTGTACAAATTCAAAGTAACAGTTTATCTGTTCAGTCAAATCACAACTAAATTGTTGCTACCAGATCACAACTCACACTGAACTACACTTGCCATGATTCATTGCCAATGTCCACTTAACACTGTAAACTGGGCCAAGAGAGAATCTTCTTGAAATGAAGCTTCTGAACCCTACCAAAAGAAACTCTCTTGAGTTACAATACCAGCACACAATGGCCATTGCATTGCTTGACTATTGCCCATCAAGGGGACTGGCCCTGTTCAGTCAGGCTGGTGCACACCAGCATCAATAACCAGTTGACTGAAGACATCAAACTGTATGACAAGGTTCAAATAGCTGTGTATTTGCAAAACAAAGTTTAAAAAACAGCACATCTTAATATAATACTTACATTGTTAATGGGGTGTTTAGTGTAATGAATATTTTCATTAGAATGTTGCTGTTTAAGTTGAACATCATATCTGTATTTTTTCTTTAAGGGGAGGTTGTAAGCTCTAAGTTTGCTATGTTAATTTTAAGAAGTTTAACTCCACTTTACAGAGAAACTATTTGCTCTAGAAGTGTGAAATTTTGTACCCATATAAATCAATAGTTTCTAATTATACGGACATGCCAAGTCATTACAACTTTTGAATTCTGGAAATTTCTTTTGTATAAGTTCTTCTTCACTGGATAAAGGTTTCAAGTCACTTTCTTAAACCACGATCTGTCACACATACAACACTTCAAACTAAATGGATTATTTACAAAGTTTCGATTGAAAATATTATCTGCAGTCTTAAATTTGTAAAATCAGAATACTGTAAATTATCACTGACAGGTGCAAGAGGATGTGGCTGAGCCAAGGCGCTAGTTGCTGGTTCATTGTCGTCATTACTTACACTGTCCAAACTAGCTCTAATATCTCGTTCAATTTCAGATTTAGTTTTTCTTTTTTCCACATTCTAAACTTTCACTTCCTCCTCAAGTTTTCTCTCATACCATGCTCTTGTTCCTTCTGTACCTGACTTAGGCATATTCACAACAAAACTGTATATTTTAATGAACAAAATAGATTATAAACAATGAGAACACTAAATAATACTTGAAATGCATTGGTTACACACGTGTTTCAACGGATGCTCTGTTGACAACCAACAGCTGTACTCAGTGTTTGCCACGCTGCCTGAACGGAACACATGCAACCACGGATGAGAATGAAGGAAAGTGAGAAGACCATATATCTCACTCTTCCCCAATACCCGAAGGCAGGCGAGACACTGCTCCCCACTCTACCCGACACAGTGTTTACCCCACCACTTTTCATCACACAGAAAGGTTACAGATCAGAATTTCAAAGCCCTCCCATAGGAAGTTCACTTCAAAATCATAACATTAAAATCCCACCAAAAAAATAGACAATATATGAGCCCAGTTAAGGACAATCTTTGTTTTAAAATACGTGGCGTTTACAAAATTCCTCACCAATGTGGAAAGACTTATATAGGACAGACAGGTTGTATGACTGAAGAGTGACGAGATGAACACAAACACATTGTACAACTACTACAACCAGAAAAATCAGAAATAGCACAGCATAGTCTCGACTATGATCATAAAATTTTTTATGATGAAGTCACGGTTTTACACTGCGCTAACTGATATTACAACACACTTGTGAAAGAGGCCATTTAAATTAAATTAGAGCCAAATAATTTTGATATTCACAATGGCCTATGACTGGGTACAGGTTAGAGAGGAATATTTAGAAGAAGGCCATGATTTTGAGATGGCTGTTTATTTCTTATGCAGTTTTCAATGAAGGCTATGAGCTGAGATGGCCATTTATTTAATTATTCAGCTCGTGAGAATGGCCATGGAGTTTAGTATGGCCAAAAGCTCATAAAATTTTATAGATTACATGGCTAGTAAGCTGAGAAGAGCTAATTAATAATTATCCCTTTAAAAGTTTCAAATTGTATAACCCAATGCTATGGCACTTCATTTTTCAATCTTATTCTACTTTTCCAGCTTTAGAAATAATTTCTTAACATTCAATTATTTTATGGATAACCATTTTGCTTTTACTTCTTGAGTGTACTTAAAGATAGCAAAAACTTAAAAAGTAGAGAAAGTATTGTATTCCGCCTAAAAATTTGAGATATATGTTTTGAGACCCCCTGAATCCAAAAAAAGCACTTCTCAAAAAAGGTCTGTGTGTGTGCGTGTGTGTCTGTGAGTCTGTGGACAGTATAACTCAAAAATGAAAATTCGGTTAAAAACAACAGTTGGTATTTGAGTTTAATGTCTTTCAAGGATGTGACATGAAGATTTTGAAGAAAATAGCCCCACCCTAAACTACACTTTACATGGAAAATTTTTCAAAAATTTTGATTTTCTTAAAAATGGCTATAACGATTTTGATTAAAATGTCATGTTTAAGACATTTTTATGACAAACAAAATATATATTTTGAATTTTCTGGCTCTAGCCTATGTCGTCCTGTTTACTTTGGATGACTTGAATAACTCATAAACCATAAGAGATAGACAAAATCTTACTATACAAAAAATGTAGATCTTGCTAAAACAGACTATTTATGTCCAAATAAATGTTTTGCAGAGTGAACCATTTCGGAGGTATTCCTTGTTATTTGTGGCAGTTTCAGAAAACTTAAACTTTCATGAAATGCAACACCATTGTTCATTTTTTTATATATTAAGTGTGCAAAGAGAACAGGATCTCAAAGCTTTAAAAGATTTGACTATCGCACAAAGCCTACTGTATTCTCATATTCCCCTTGCACCTACAAGGAAATAAGCAATAAGATAATTTGTACAAATGTTTATCTCAACTAACATGAAGAAGATATAGCAATAAGAATTTGTAAGAATGGTTAGTATAATAGAGAAAGTCATGTGAGTGTAATACATCAGATTTTTTTAAATTGAGGTGATGATTTTTTAATTTAAAAGGTGAGTTAATTAGTAACACTGAACAACACTTACAACATATTTCTCCGGGACGTGTTTCGAAGGTAACTTCCCTCCATTATCAACCGGACAATAACTGGGTTTCCATGGTGCTTGATGGTGCAGATGGTGATGCTTCTTCTGGTGTTTCTTCTGGTGGCGGTTCGATGAACTTACTGAAAATGTCTCTCTGAGGAATGTCGAAATTAAATACTCGGTTTCTATTTTTTAAAATAAAGATTTGTTCCCATGTGGACAGTTCTTGTTTTCCGGTTATGTGTTTAAGAAGTTTCGGTTCTAGCTTTATGTCATGATTTTTTGTCCAAAAGTGAAATGCAACCGCTGATTTTTCTAATTGTTTACTCTTAATGTTTCTAACGTGTTCCTTGGATCTAATTTCTAAATTTCTTTTGGTTTTTCCTATGTATACTTCATTACAATCACTGCATTCAATTTGGTATATGCCAGATTTTTTGTTAGGTGGAATAGCATCTTTGATGTTTGAAAGTAGTAGGTTTTTTATGGAGTAATATAAATATCATCAGGTGATGATATTTTAAGGAAAGCAACTATTTCAATTAAGTTACTGAAATACAATATTTTTGGTTTCACAGGATCTAGTCGTCGTTGCAAAGGGAACAGTTATGAAGGATGATGTTTTACTTGATGGTACCATTGACTTGGACCTGTTCCTCAAGAAGAACCAGAAGATTGTTGTGATTGCCAAGGCCGTCAAGAACAACATGGACAAGGGATGCAATGTTACTGGATATTTGGAAATCAAGAGTAAGGTAAGAATATTTCTCTTATAGCTTTCTCATATCCACAGGCTCCAACTGTTGTTATGCTCGTGGGCACTGGCATTTTACCATTTTTCAGGGGGGCATATATTAATTTTTTGTTCTGTTGTCAAAAATGTAAAATATGAGTTATAGTATTTGTTACGGATAACCATATTAAATTTGTGCTAAATAAAAATTATTGATCTGATTACATAATTACATTACAAGTTTTCTATTTTCAATCTCTGTCATAAGAATTCTCATGGACTTTAGCTGTAAACAATTGTACCAACATAAACATCTTATAACTAACATTTTGGTGCAGTACCATTGTTGACGACAATAAGTTAAACATTTATTACTGTCGGTATGGAATTATTGTTGATGGTAATTATCAGTAAAGTATTAAACCACTCATTGAAAATGACGCATTCCTTATTTACATTAGAAATGAGAATAACATCTCTGATGAGCTCATTTATAACACAGGCACTATAAAACAAAAGTGTTCTTTGCATAAAAATTGAAACAATAGTATAATAGTCAATAATTGATTGCACATTGAATTTATTAATTTCCAAGATGGGGCCACAGTTCTCCCCTTTCCCCTCCCCCTGCCCCCTTGCAATGCCCATGCTAATACTCTGAGACAGTATAAGTAGTCTCCATAATTAATATTCATTAAGTATATACACACATAAGTGATTGGTAAGAAATGATTGAAGCATTTATAATATATCTACAGGATGTCCCAAAAAAACACAGACAACGCTTAGTATGTTGTATGGGATGGCAAACTGGTTGGTTTTCAAATAGGAACCCCTATTCGGAAATGCATGGTTTGGACGCTGTAGTGTATCAAAGTGTGAAATGGGCGTACGTTCACATTTCATCAACAAACCCAACATCAAGTTGTCTACATT
This sequence comes from Tenodera sinensis, assembly GCA_030765045.1. Lineage (NCBI taxonomy): Eukaryota > Metazoa > Arthropoda > Insecta > Mantodea > Mantidae > Tenodera > Tenodera sinensis. Next base: position 132,909,576 of record CM060970.1, read on the forward strand.
ACAAAGGGGCTTTGAACTATGTACCTCCTACATCATTGCAGAGTGTATATCGGCGGTGGTGAGACTCATAACCTGACCCAATACGTTTGGTTGTCTTTGAAGATTTTCAATCCTCTGTGGACCTGAGCCATTAGATTCTCCATTGATGTTATAGGAGTGCCATAAACCATACTGTTCATACAACTCCACAGAAAATAGTCGAGAGCTTTCAGATTTGCCAACCGTGCTGGCCATGGAACTGGTCCACCTTTACCAATCGATCAATTTGAATAAGTGATATTGAGGTGATTCCGCACATTTACATCAAAGTGTGCTGGAGCTCAAGTTGGTCATTTCAGCAGCTCTGTACTGGTACGTGTCGCACTGTTGTTAAAATGTAACTGTACTGGAAACTACACAAGTAACACAGTAGGATTTGCACCAACAACATTATTGAGGGATTTAGTGCAGGTGCAGGAATGTTACTATGCTCAGGTCGTCCATCCCAATACACAGATGGCTAAAGGGTTGCATACCTTCCGTATTAACATACCAAAATGAATGTTAACAAATTGTCACAATCATTCATTCTCACACTTTGACTCACTCCAGTGTCCAAACCATATAGTACCGGACAGGCGTTCTTATCTAAAAATCAATCCATTTACGATCCCACACAACATACTAAGCATTGTTGATGTTTTTTGAGACACCCAGTATATATGATGATTGTTATTTTAAAACACAAGTACTACTTTGTGAAAGGATTGGAACTGGAAAACAGGAAACTGCTATCTTTGGTAGATGAGAAATGCCATCGTGTAGACAAGGGGGGAAAGAATCACATGTCAGTATTAAGCAAGAAAATCCTAAACCAGGAGGCAGAGCTTAACTATTTTCTATACTATGTACAGAAAATAGGAAAGTATTGTATTCCATGCAAAAAATTTATGTTCAGATTTCACCAGAAATAAATATTTTCAGACTCATGAATCCAGAAAAAGTATTTTAGAAAACGGTTTGTGTGTATATCTATCTGAAAAGCACAACTCAAAAACAATAAGTTGGTTAAAAACCAGACTTAATATTTAACCCTTCAATTGCCGAGTTATTTTGCTCTAATTCCTAAACAGCCTTTCATATCCCTTTCGGAGACACCTCAGCCAAAGTGATTCAAATAGCTGTGATCGTTAGAACAATGGACTGGCCATCCATTTAAAGTCAAACATTGTGAGTTCAAATCCCAGCAACTGCAGTCAAAATGTGCCTGTGGTAAAGGATGGGGAGGACCCAAGTAAAATAATCGGTGTAATGCCACACTTAGAACCTGACGGAGTTACATTTAACTGCAGTAGCACAGATTCTGCTTCTTATTCTTAAAAGAAAGGAAAAGGACGCTACAATTGTATTGAAAAAATTTAATATTTTTACAATATAAGACAGCCATAGATACCTTAATTCCATTTAGGTTAGCATACCAAGAAATTAGAAAGAAAGAGCCAATAAAGTATCTCAGAACTTAACAAATTTATATGTTGCACATATGTCATGCTGCCCATTGAAGGGTTAAATAATTCCAAAAATGCAATACAAAGGCTATCATATAAACCTCCCTATCCCAAACTACCCTTAACATGAAACATTTTTAAAAAATGTTGATTTTCTCAAAAATGACCCAATAATTTTGATTAAAATACCACATGTTATAAGATATTTTCATGACAAATGAAATATATATCTCAAATTTTCTTGGAATGCCTTCTGAAGTCCTCTTGATTCTCGGTGAAAATGTAGATCACACTAAAGCACATAATTTATTTCAAATACATTTCTGTGGATGAAACCATTTCAGTGATATTCCTTATTATTGGTTTGAATTTTCAAATCTTTATATTTTTCTCAAATAGCAATCATTATTTATTCTTTTTATCTCTTGACCACGCAAACAGAATGAATATCAAAGCCATCACATAGTGACCAGCTTTTAAAACATTTGACTATCACTCTAAATATTCCCATACTCCCCTTTCATCTACAAGAAAATTAGTAATAAGATAATTTGTACAAATGTTTATCTCAGCTAACACGAAGAAGATATAGGAATAAGAGTTTGTAAGAATGGTTAGGACAAGAGTAGAGAAAGTCATGTGACTGCAACACATCAAATTTTTTGCTTCCTAGCTTTTAATCTGCACCGTTTGTCAGTTTTCACAAATACTAAAAGTTACTTAACAACAGCATTTTTATTTGTATATTGAGGGACTTTTTATTAAAATAGCCTGGTTTACTGTGTGGCACAACAAAGAGGTTATATGAAAGAAGAAACTAGAATTTAAATCACAGTAACTGTAATAATAAAGGTAATAAATTGGTTATAGGGACAGGGACTGGATATAGTGATGGACAATTCTGCACAAGTCAGCACTGATGGAGTTGGTTATGAATCTCGACTCACGTACAAGGACGAGAAGCAGAAACATAAGGAAGCACTTGTTCTCGTACACATCGCTTTAACGGAGTTACTTGTATATGTAAGTACCTTACTATAAAACTCAGGTGGCACACAACAATAACAGTAACAACAACAACAACAACAGCAAGAACATTAATTTATTAAAGTATTTGCCATTGAAGCAAACTTTTCAACTGCACAATCCATCTTATATATTTATTTATTTATTCATCCACTGATCATTTTACATGACATGGGATATATCATATATAGCACACTATAATTAATACATAATTATTATACAAAATACAATAGTACAGCCTTGTATCATTTATGTAGTTTACAATGCCATTGGTTATTACAAGATATATCATTAAATATTTACATCTAAATATAACATTAATTATAGTTCAGCAATATTATACAAAAATTTATCTATTAGAAATGATTTTAGAGTAGCTTTAAATTTTGAGTCTGTCCTATTTTTAACTGCTAATGGTAATTTATTATATAATATAGCTCCTATTTTATATGGGTCCTTATTGGTTTGACTTTTATTCGTGCTCACCCTATGGTAATCATTTGCACTTCTTGTGTCATATTTATGGCAGTCTTTATTGAAAAAGTTAAACTTCTTTTTTTCTTTAACAAGCATAATAGTTCTGAACACATAAAGTGAGATCACAGTTAGGATATTTTGAGTTTTGAATGTTTCTCGACAGGATTGTCGAAAATGAAGATGGTATATAGTTCGTATGCATTTTTTTGTATCTTTAATAATCTGTCCATGTTGGTTTTACTCGTTCCCCCCCAAATTTCAATTCCATATGTTAAATGTGGGTAAACAATGCCATAATAAGCTGATTTTAGAATATTAATGTCACCATATTTTGCTAACTGTCTCAATAGGTACAGTCCTGAGTTCATTTTATTACAGAGTATTTCTATGTGTGTATTGTAGATTAAATCATCTTCTATGTGTACTCCCAATAATTTAAAGCATTTTACTTGTTCTAATGCAATATTGTTAATGTTTATATTCACATTATCTTTCTGAAATGTCATGACTTTTGTCTTCCCTATATTTAATGTTAGCCCATTATTTAGTAAGTACTGTGATATTTCACAGACTGCACTTGTCATTTTTTCTTCTATGCCTTCTCGACCATCATTCCAACATAATATAGATGTATCATCTGCATAAGAGATCACCTTGCTGTTCTCCAGTTCAGGTAAATTATTTATATAGATCAAGAATAGTGTAGGTCCCAGTACTGATCCCTGCTGTACCCCAGACTTTACTATGTTATAGTCCGATTTAACAGTGTGTATAATATCATGCTTTTTCCAGTTTATTTCTGTACATTGGACACGGTTTTTAAGATATGTTGCTAGCAATTTGTTAATTTGTCCTCTAAAACCATAGTGTTCTAATTTTGAAATTAGGTGATCATGAGATACTGAGTCAAACGCTTTGGAGAGGTCTAGATAAATTCCTGTTGTATTTTTCTTCAAATCTTTCAATTCCAACAGTTCATGTACATATTCTGCTATAGCCGTGATGGTTGATAATTTATTTCTAAATCCATGTTGAAAATTATTAAGGATACTGTTAGACTTTATTACTACAATGGTTCTTATTTATATATCCTTTATAATTCCTTTCCTTTTTTAATAATTCTATTTACAGTAGAGAAAGTATTCTATTCTACCCAAAAATTTGATGTCAAGATTTCACCAAAAATATGTTTTGAGGCCCCCTGAATCCAAAAAAATAGCATGTTTAGAAAAAGGTGCATGGTCTGTATGTTAGCCTGTGGACAGCATAACTTAAAAATGAAAAGTCAGTTAAAAACCAAAGTTAAAAACCAAAGTTGGTATTTAAGTTTAATGTCTTTCAAGGATGTGACATGAAGATTTTGAAGAAAATAGCCCCACCCTAAACTACCTTTACATGGAACATTTTTCAAAAATTTTGATTTTCTCGAAAATGGCTCTAATGATTTTGATTAAAATGCTATATGTTTAAGATATTTGTATGACAAATGAAATGTATGTTTTGAATTTTCTGGCTATAGCCTATATTGTCTGTTTACTTTGGATGTTTGTTTACTCGTAAACCGTAAGAGATAGACCAAATCTTACTATACAAAAAATGTAGATCTTGCTAAAACACACAATTTATGTCTGAATAAATTTGTTTGTAGAGTAGACCATTTCAGAGATATTCCTTGTTACTTGTGTCAGTTTCAAAAAACTTAAAACTTTCATGAAATAGAACACCATTATTCATTATTTTACATGTTAAGTGTGCAAAGAAAACAGAATCTCAAAGCTTTAAAACATTTGACTATTACTCAAAGTCTACTGTATTCCCATATTCCCCTTGTACCTACAAGGAAATAAGCAATAAGATAATTTGTACAACTGTTTATCTCAACTAACACAAAGAAGATATAGGAATAAGAGTTTGTAAGAATGGTTAGTACAAGAGTAGAGAAAGTCATGTGAGTGCAACACATCAGATTTTTTAAAATATTGCCCTATGTTGTTGTTGTTGTTGTTGTTTTTGTCTAACATTTGATTTGAGTCAAGTTATTTTTCTATTCATCCTTTAGCACACAGTTTGTTTTCTCCAAACCTCAATGTCTCAGCATTCAGTATTATGTTTCTCCATATCGGGCATTCATCTTGTGGATACTCACTCTCTCTTTCTTCTTTATCCATGTGGCATATTGTACTATGGCACATTTAGCTCTTTGTTTGTTGTTAATGTATGGCCAGTATTATGATAGAAAATATACTTACAATTTCAGATAAGTGAAGCTTTTAGTTTCTAATTTTATTCTTTCTTTAGATTCTTGTTGCTTCACTGTTAATAGCTTCATTATTTCCTTAAATACTTACAATTATTAAAAAAAGAACAAATTAACCAAAATTAATAAGAAACTATAGTTCAAATGTCAAAAAAAGATTGTGTGTATCAGCGAGATACATTGTGACTAACAGTGTCATGAAATACCACAAGCCCAACAGAGGGTTAAATGATGTACTTTTATAAAATTCGAATACAGGGTTCTTCTAAAGTAAGAACAAATTAGAAACTAAAAACTTCACTTATCTTAGTAATGTTGCAGTTCTTTTTGCACAAAACTGACCCAGGGTTTCAAGTTGTCTCCAACTCATTCTCAAAGCTATACAGTTTTGTGCAAAAAGAACTGCAACATTACTAAGATAAGTGAAGTTTTTAGTTTCTAATTTGTTCTTACTTTAGAATCTTGTTGCTTCACTGTTAATAGCTTCAATTTTTCTTATTTAACAGGGTTCTTCATTTAAAACCTAACGAGTGCACATCATTTCGCCTATGCACAATTGGTGTGCCTCAGCCAGTTTCGCTGCTACATAAACTCTGCACGTAAAGCATGTATTACACTTATCTTATGGAAGATGCTGGAAATTTCATCCACTCTTGGCTAAACAAGTATTATATTGGGAGAACACATTCTGATTAACTTGGGCCACTGTAATGTTTCTGATTTCATTTCTAACATTGTGTTTTAATTCTTCCAATATATGAGGATTTGTCTCATAAACTTTGTCTTTCAGGTTACTACCCTACACACTGTTAGATCACGGGAGCGAGAGGACCATACACCAGCACTAATTACTCTATCTTCAAACACTTCCCTAATTTTATTCATGGACTGTATGGGCAGTAGCAGAATCTTGTTGAAACCACCCATTTGATTTCTCTTCTTCTGCCAGTTCATGATAAATGGGGTCAGAATGTCATTTTGGTACCCCTCTGCATTTACAGCCTCCTTATAGAATATTGAACCAATTATGCGTCTAGCACACCAAACTCCAACTCTCCGATCATAATGAGGGATTTCTTGAATGCGATGTGGATTTTCAGAGGCCCAGTACTGTTGTTACTTATGAGTGTTGACATGACCATTTAGGTGGAACCATGCCTCGTCGGGAAAAAACAGAAGCTGTGAATCAATTAAACCATCATTAACTGATGAAAGAAACAATTTAAAATAATGCATTTGTGATACTGAAACACCTTATTTTAAAGCATGGACACTTATACACTTACACTGTTTTAGTTTTAAGAATTTAGTTGCTCTATGTGCAGAAGACTGAAATTCCCACCTGCTGTGCTAATTTTGGGATTGATTTGGTTGGTGAACATTTAAAACATGCACCTATTTTGTTTAACTTTTCCTTTGTTAAAACTGTATGTTTACGCTTTTGTTTTTTGTTTGCTACAGAACGAGTGGTATTTGAATTTCTTCACAATCTTATAAATTGTAAATCTGTAAGGAGGCACTTCACCAGGTAGCATTTCAATATACCCTGTGCAAACACAGCTTTGTGATTCCCATTTATAATAACTTTTACACACGAAAGATATAAGGTAATAGAGTTGTATATGCTTTATGTACAGAGTTTATGTAGGAGCAAAGCTGGCTGTGGCACACCCAATCGCCACAGAAGAAATGCTGTGCGCCTGTTAAGTTTTAAATGAAGAACCCTGTTTTACATGTTACTATAAATAGATGTGAATATTTTTTCTTAACATGTGTATATGTATTTAATGAATTTAAAAATAGAAGCACTATTGACAGTGAAGTATTCTTTATGTTTGAGGTTATTTTGAGTCACTTATTTACACTCACCTTCACTACTAAATTGCTTTTTTAAAGCGGAAACGTTTTCAGGACCATTCGATCCCATCATCAGCCGTTGGTTGACTGACATTCTCTTGTTCCTTTTCTCTGTTGTCTCTATTCTGCTGCCATCTGGTGTTAAGGGGCACAGAGCTTTAACACTTCATTCAATGCTGGTATTTCGAAATTAATAACTTTATTACTGTTTTTGATGATGTATATTTTTTCCCAAATATTCAGTTCTATTGGTGAATTAATAGATTTTAACAGTTTTATATTAAGGCCGATGTTGTGGTTTTCAGTCCAAAAATGATGTGCCACAGCAGACTTTTCAATTTGTTTTAATTTTATGTTTCTTTTGTGTTCCTTAAGTCTTATATCCAAATTTCTCTTTGTTTTCTCTATGTAGCTTTTGTCACAACTATTACAGTTGATCTGCTAAATTCCTGATTTTTTATTGTTTGGGATGGTATTGTTTAGTGGCTTATTAAGCAGGTTTTTTAAACTGTATTGATTTTGCGGTGCTAGTTTTATGTTTAGTTTCTTGAAGACTTTTTCAAATTTCTTGAAGGCCCAGGTATGGTACGTGAATTTCCTAAATTTCCAGTTGTTTATGAGTGGTGTTAATGTAGTGGTTTGCGAAATTATCTTGAGCTTTTTTGCATTTTTTGACATGTTTCTAATGGTGGCTGAGTTGAATCCATTTAATATTGCAATTTCTTCTATGTGTTGTTGTTCTTTCAGAAATTCCTCTTTACTTAATGGGACATTATATAAACGATGTATCAAGCTTCCAAATGCTGCCAGTTGGTGTGAAATTGGGTTGCAATTGTTTTTCTTGATGTAATTGTCTACATGTGTAGGCTTTCTATATATTCCAAATTTTATACCATCTATATTTCTAGTAATTTTGAGGTCCAGGAAAGGTAATGTGTTGTCTTCTATTTCAATTGTAAATTTTATATGGCTGTCCTGTAGATTCAGTAATTTTAGAGAGTCGTCTTTTAGTTTCTGGGGGATTATAGTGAAAATGTCATCCACGTATCTTCTCCAAAATTTGAATATATGTGGAAAGGCTTTAACTAAATGAGATTCAAAAAAGCTTATGTACATATTTGCTAAAAACGGTGATAGTGGGGTCCCCATTGCAGTCCTTTTGTTTGTCTGTAGAATTTGTTGTTAAATGAGAAGTAATTATTTTTTGTGCAAATTTCTGTAAGGTTAATGATGTCATTTATTTCAATGGGGTCAACTGTAGTCGGAGTCAACCATTTTTTAATAAGTAAGGGTATTTTTTCCACCGAGATGCTGGTAAGCAGAGCTTTAACATCGAAAGACACCATAATGTGGCCTTTAGGGATAGTGTAATTTTGCAGGTTTTTTATGAGTTCCAAGGAGTTCTCAATTCCTAAGCATATGTATATGTATTTTTTGTAAATTCAGTTTTTGTTACCCTTCTGAAAAATTTTTTTTAAATGCAATTTATATATGAATTAAGATGTTTACATGTTAATACATATATCTTTTATTATTTATCCAAAGCGGCCCGGGTTCCCTCCCAGGGAACCACATGTGGGATTCATGGTGGATGATGCGGTGCAGGAGCGGGTTTTCTCTAGGTTCTCCAGTTTCCCCCGCCATCTCATTCCACCGGTGCTCCTTCTTCATTCCATGTATCATCAGTGTCACCGCCTGTGGTGCCGTAGTAGTAAAAGCGGGTAAACATTACCAAAAAAAAAAAAAAAATTATCTGTACAAGAATCCAGAGCTCTTTCGATCATACTTGCCTGCTCTTGGTTTTAGGCACATGCTTTGGTCACACACTCTTGTAACACATTTGGCATACACCAATGTCTTTTAATTTCCCCATAGCCAGAAATCTTAATGGATTGAGGTCTGGCAAACAGGGAGGCCATGTTACTGGGCCTCCTCAACCATTAAATGTTTAGTTTAAGTACTGACATGACATGACTGCTCCACCAAACGTAACTCACACTCAACACGGGCCGTGCCATAGCCGAGTGGTTAGACATTTGCTTCTCACCAAAGCGACCCAGGTTCGATCCCAGGCAACCGCATGTGGGATTCATGGTGGACAAAGTGGTGCTGGGGCAGGTTTCTCTGGGTGCTCCGGTTTCCCCCACCATCTCATTCCACTGGTGCTCCATCTTCATTCCATGTATCATCAGTGTCACCGCCTGCGGTGCCGTAGTAGTAAAAGCGGCTGTTAAACATTCAACATGGGTAACATGACTCATATCTGAACTGGTATTTGTTTATGGACATATTTTTATAGGAACATTTATTCTAGTTTTGATCAATCCCAACTCTTGTTGCAATACCAAACACTTTTTATTAAACACTCACTATATAAGAAATTTAAATAGGTACTTTGTATTTTTCTTGAATTTTTAATCCAATGTCACAATCAAGTAACAGATAATTGACATTTAACTATTTCTTATAAGTTACTGTTTTTATTTTATCTTCATGCTTTTATGATGTTTGAGAACTAAAAGGAGCTTTGCTTTCATCACAGGTGAAGTCACCAGTTGCAGAACTTCTTCGTATTGAGCGACACCTGACTTCGTCCGACGGTGGTGTTTATGCTGTGAAGGGTGAGGCGTTTGTTGCTGGCATGGACCCAGTCCTTGTTACCGGCCAGGTTGACTTCCCTGAGAGCAGCCACCACATTTTCTACAAGAAGAGTAAGTTACATACTTAATCAAATGGCTTTTGCTTTATTCTACTTCATTTTTACTTTCTCTACTGGCAAGTAGAGGAAGTATTGTATTCCACCAAAACATTTGATGTTAAGATGTCACCAGAAATGTATGTTTTGAGACCCCCTGAATCCAAAAAAAAGCATTTTTAGAAAAAGGTCTGTGTGTGTGTGTGTGTGTGTGTGTGTGTGTGTGTGTGTGTGTGTGTGTGTGTGTGTGTGTGTGTGTGTGTGTGTCTGTGGACAGCATAACTCAAAAACGAAAAGTCAGTTAAAAACCAAAGTTGGTATTTAAGTTCAATGTATTTCTAGCATGTGACATAAAGATTTTGAAGAAAATGGCCCTACCCTAAACTACTCTTTACATGGAAAATTTTTCAAAAATGTTGATTTTCTTGAAAATGGCTCTAATGATTTTGATTAAAATGCCATATGTTTAAGATATTTGTATGACAAATTAAATGTATATTTTGAATTTTCTGGCTATAGCCTATGTTGTGCTGTTTACTCTGGCTGACTTTTGAATAACATCAAACTCTTCAGTTGGTTTTTATCTTTTCAACTTTGGCTTACATGCAGCATGTGTGAAGGAATTATCATACACACCAATCTGCTGTGTTTTTACTTTCTTTCCACCAAATAGACTGCCCCTATAGTGCAGGGGTAGCGTGACTGTCACTGGTGCGGGGGATCTGGGTTCAGTCCCTGGTATTGACGAGGGTTTTTCTCTGTTAGAAGGTCTGGTTTGTGGTGCACTCAGTGATTGAGTAGCTATCCCACTGGAAAGTTAGTGTCCCTAAAAGATCAAGTAGTTGTCTTACGGGTGGGAGAGTTGGCATGCTCAACCTGTACACCCCTTTGGAGGATGCAGTGGCCAGGCAATAAGGGCACCCTGAGTATAGTGGAGATGCCCTACGGATTATTATTATTCAAATATTTAAACTAGCAATTCTTGTATCTATATAAATATATCCCGTGCAAATTGGAAATGGCTCTAACGGTTTCAATCAAATTTTGTATTCAGACAGGGTTTTGCTTATTAAGTTTATCTATATAGGTGTCATTTCTGGAAAAAATGTGATTTTATGCGTAACACTCACAATTACTATGTAAACATTATTTTGGCCATCATTTCTATGTTAATGTGCCAATTTCAATAAACAAGCCAGGATATTAAAGGTCTCGTCAAGAGCTTTCAGAAAACCTAAAGAAAGTTGACTTAGCTATATTAGTCTATGCATAACAGTCACAATTAGTTGAAACTTTATTTTGGCCATAATTTCTCTGTCAATGGGCCAATTTCAACAAACAAGCCAGAATATTAAAGGTTTCGTCATGGAAAGGGGTCCAACAATTAGGATGAAAATGTATATTTAGTTAACATTTTGCTTTTCAAGTTTAAGTATCTTCACAAAAAAAAAAAAAAAAAAAAAAACACGATTAAGAAAAAGGAAAAGAAAAGAAAAGCTGAGCAAAGCTTGGTCACCCAGGTACTGATTATTCACCATACATCTCTTAAATACAACAAACAATCATGTTGGTCTTATATTGCTACTATTGCCACAGAAATTGAGAGCAAGACTTTGTTGCAGGTACCCCTGACAAGAAACTGGACGTCTACTTGCAGCATGATATCATGAAAGGTTTCGATGTAAGGCTTACACTGGTTCAGGGCGACTCCAAGAACGATCTGTTCTGGGCAGGAGTGGGACTCACTGATGAGGAATTTCTCAAGACAAAGTTTGTTTGGTCTTCTGAGGATCTCAAACGTGTACTGGTGAGTGTATTTTCGAATCCTTGAGAGCTTTACCACATAAACACACTTATTAGACAGTTTTCAATCTTTTGAAGCCCTGTTTATAGTCAGTTGTTTTTCATGGTTGCATTGTAAGAGTATGGAATTTTAAAGCCAGCATATAACATCCACTTCTTAAACATTGACTATCACTGTTCTATAATTAAATGTGTAGTGTAGTTATTTTTGCTAAGGTCTATCTTCATTAAAATGAAGCAGACAAAAATATAAGCTTTCATTGAGATATAAGTAGTTGGAAGTCTTCATGGCCGGAGTTAGAATTAAAGATAGAGATTTCTTCCGGGCTTAAAAGCCGTGGTCTGCTGGAGTTTAGAGGTCCAGATATTTCCTCCATCTCTGCGATGGACATCATCGGTGGCGTGGTCTGAGTCTTCTCGGCAAACGTTCAGTCACAACAGAATTGCTTGCTGGAGGTGGTGTATTTATATCTGCGCCACTCACAGGGGATTGGCCAAGACAATAAATGATTCTCTTGTAACTGAACCTTTGCCGAGAAGACTCAGACCACACCACCAATGATGTCCACCGCAGGTGTGGATGAAATGTCTGGACCTCTAAACTCCAGCAGACCACGGCTTTTAAGCCTGAAAGAAACCTCTATCTTTAATTTCATTGAGATAGTTTCCACACACATTTTAGATTTATTCACCAGTTGTAACAATTTTATAAGGCTTCATCATATGGAATAAGCTACATCAATTTACAGTTAGAGCTGTTATTTTGAGCACTATCTCTATATATGCAACCTTAATTTTGGTACTGCTTCTGTTCCAAGAGGTTCTAGTGCACAAGTTTAGCTAAAACTGATAAACATTTGCTCTTTTATATTCTTTAATTTCATTAAATATATTTTTAACCAGAGAGGATTTAGTTTCTTTTAATTGTATTGTTTCCGTTTTTATTCCTTTAGTGCAGTAAGATAAATGATTGTATAGATCATCTGCATTATTTTCAATACAGTGGACTTGTTTAGTTGAGAATTTATGCAGAAATTATTTAAAAGTATTTATGGTTCAGAATTAAAGGGAGTCCTACTTAAGTAAACAAGTAACTATTAATAGCTTTTAGAACTTCACCTATTTTCCAAATAACATGGTTTTTTGACTGACACAGTACAATGCCTACAGAATAAGTATTTATAATGTGTGATAATTGTTTCAGGAATCCATCAAGAAAGACGGAGTAGCTTTTGTCAAGCAGATCAAGGTTATAGCCCAGGACTTTGGAAAGGAGGTTTCCAACGAAATGCAGGATCTTGTTGAAACCTTGAAGAAGGCTCAACCAAACCTCAAGCCTGTTGTCTCATCTTACCAGAACCAGCTTAAGGCTCTCAAAGAAGAATTGCTCAATGATGAAGGATTCAAAGAGGCCTCCGAATATATGTAAGTTTAAACGTATGCTTTGCAATACTCACAGATCTGGGTTTGATTCCTTTATTACTTTCTCTGCTATGTAAAGTAGAGGAAGTATTGTATTCCACCCAAAAATTTAATGTCGAGATTTCACCGGAAATATGTTTTGAGGCCCCCTAATCCAGAGAAAGCATTTTTAGAAAAAACTCTGTCTGTCTGTCTGTCTGTGGACAGCATAACTCAAAAATCAAAAGTCAGTTAAAAACCATAGTTGGTATTTAAGTTTAATGTCTTTCAAGCATGCGACACGAAGACTTTGAAGAAAATAGCCTGACCCTAAAGTACCCTTCACATAGAAAATTTTGATTTTCTTGAAAATGGCTCTAATGATTTTGATTAAAATGTTCGAGATATTTTTATGTCAAATGAAATGTATATCTTGAATTTTCTGGCCATAGCCCATGTAGTCCTATTTACTCTGGGTGACTTTTGCATAACTGGTAAGCTGTAAGAGATAGACCAAATCTTACTATACAAAAAATGTAGAATTTACTAAAGCACATAATTTATGTCCAAATAAATCTTTTTGTAGAGTGAACCATTACGGAGATATTCCTTGTTATGTGTGTGAGTTTTGGAGCACTTAAAAGATTTGACTATCGCACAAAGCCTACTGTATTCCCATATTTCCCTTGTACCTACAAGAAAATAAACAATAAGATAATTTGTACAAATGTTTATCTCAACTAACACGAAGAAGATATAGGAATAAGAGTTTGTAAGAATGGTTAGTACAAGAGTAGAGAAAGTCATGTGAGTGCAACACAACAGATTTTTTTCTGTGGTCCTGCAAAGAACCATCACATAGTGGCCTGCTTTTTAAAAATCTGAACATCACTTTAAGAATAGTTTGTAGAAGAATGAGTAGAGAAAGTAATTTGTTTTGTTATCCTCATGTTATATAATTCTTTTGACAGGAAAAAGGTTGTTGGTGGACTTACAAAAACAGTTGTGGAGATTTCAGAGAAGATCACAGAGATAGCAGACCATGTGCTGGAGATTATCAACAAGGTGAAGGAAACTACTGATGAGGCCTTCAAGAAGGTAAGTGACCTTTTAACACTTCACCCTTCATTTAAATAGTAAAGCGAGACTTGCTGCAGAGCATCACTTTGTTTCACATACCTGCAAGTATAGTCTCTTGTTGACATGTTTCACAAGAGAATTTGAGGATGTTAGAGTGGGACTTCAGAGAAGTCCACACAAATCAATTTACCTATTTTTTAACACTTCCAGTCACCAAACACTTTGTCCTATGTCTTAATTTAGGTACATTTCCTCCATATTCTCTCTAGTAATTAATTATTCTGCAGTGTGATTATCGTTGTCACTGCTGGGTGGTTGTGAACCAGCCTTAAGTATACTCCCACTATGTAGGTTGTTACTACATGTACTGGGTGTCACAAAAGATGCTTCACCAAATAAAATACTTTTTCAATAGTACTGTAAGTGTTATGCAAACTTCTGTGAAAAATGCAATTACATAGAGGCTTTTGTCTTTTGCAGTACATACCTAAGGTGACGGAGTTCTACACAAATGTCGTCGATGTTGTAGCAACATACACCAGCATTGTTCTGGACGAGGGCTCTAAGATACTTATCAAGTTGGCTGCCATTCTAAAGGAACATGACGAAGATATAAAGAAATTGGTTACCATTGTTCGTGATGTAGTCGAGGGTGAGTAGCAAAAAACAAAATGTCAGATATATGTATATCTAACCTCATATTTAAGTTCAGCATATTCCAAGAAAAGTCTTCCCATCTCAACCTAAACATTGCCTGCACTCGGCTTCTGTGTTTAAAAACACCAACAATAAGTTTATTGGCATAAATAAATAATGGGAAATGTTTCTTTATTTTTTTATGTTGTTTAAAAGACCCAACTAGTTTTGATTCACATACCATATGTTGAATATATTATCATAACAAATAAAACGTATTTCTTCAGTTTTCTCCTTTTTTTCTTTCCTTGTTTTTATAATCAGTATTTATTGCCCATTTTTACTGCTATGGTGCCACAAGTTGTAGACACTGAATGAAATGAAATTATATTTAGGAAATGAAATATGGCATGGAAATATTCCAGTCTAGTTGAGGATAGCTCTTTGACATTTGCCAGTTATAGGACTGAGGAAAATGCCAGTCAGTGACGATAATCCTGGTAGAATTTGAACAATCGACTTCCCAGTTTAAAGCCCTGTCAAGTCCTTTTCGTTCTGATTGCTTTTGTATAACTGGTAAACTGTAAGCAATAGACAAAATCTTACTACACAATGTAGATCTAAATGCACAATGCCAAATTCATCTTTTTTTCTGAAGCAAACCATTTCCCACATATTACTTATTATTATTATTTATTTATGCCAACAAACTTACTGTTGGTGTTTTAAACACACAAGCCGTGTGTGGGCAATGTTTGAGAGGTGGAATCAGAACTGAAAAATTCAATGTCACAGCTGGGATTTGAACCACAGACCCTCTGCTTACCAGGTGGGTGCTCTAATCATTAAGCTACTGTAACAACAGAATTCAATGTCATTCTTGGAGGTTTTTACAGTAGCTTAATGGTTAGAGCACCTGCATAGTAAGCGGAGGGAATGTGGTTCAAATCCCGGCTGTGGCATTGAATTTTTCAGTTACAATTCTACCTCTCAGAGGAATAAGCATTTGTAAGAATAGTTAGTCCAAGAGTAGAGAAAGTCACGTGAGGGCAACACATCAGATTTTTTCACAAAATGTTGCCAATACATTGCCTTTAAATTTCATGGATAGAAAAGAATGTTTTTGTATGAATAATCCATTAAATGTCTATTAAAGGTAACATCTGGGTCTTGCATATAAGATTGGTTTTAACCACTAGGTACTTTTTTTCCATTCCCATACAATAAGCTTTAAATTTCTCAGAAAATACAAGCTTTTGGAGTCAACTATATGTTGTACTGTTGTTTTCAGACTTTGGCCACATTATCAGCAAGAGTGTGCTAGAAATCCGTAAGGAATGCGTGGACTTCATTATGAGCATTGTTGAACAACTGAGGGCTATGCCTATTTATGCTACTATCAAGGAGCGCTACGAATTTGTGAGTATTCAAGCCAATGTTTCCAATGGTATAAGATTTCTTGGGTACTCGCTTTGTGGAGAAGGCAGGGAGAACAGTGTTGAAAAGACATTTATTCTGTAACCAGAGTGAAACAAATGGAGAAAAGTACTAAAATTAATTCAATCCATACAATTTTTACTGAAAGTATTATATTGGATGCAAGGGAAGCCATTACATTAATTTAAACCAGTGATAGATCTCGGTGTTTGGAACACATTTTGTATGTTACGTTTTTGTCTCTGGCCATTTACTAGGGAGATATTTTAATTTTATCAAAAACAACAGACAGACAAGCTGGCAATGCTGCAGATTGTGTGGGTGTCACTTTCACTAGCTCAGTACATAAACAAACTCTGCTGCAATGCATCTTGTGAATGTAAACAAATACCATTCCATGTCCTTCCATTTTTATTATGCGAGTGTAGGCCAATCAGAATGCCTGTTACACTCATTATCTCCCAAAACATTTCACCACCCTGCAAGTAACTGACATGTTTACATCCAGAAACTGGTTCAGATGCCTGACCAACCTCAACACAACGTTGTTGACTTACTTCACATCTGAAAAAACTGCTCAGAATATTCCTTTAATTCTTTTCAGTGATTATTTCTAAACCCTGTGTGATGTCCCATAATTACTAGCTATGTCAGAAATAAGTTAGTCTACGCATTTTACAAGTAACAAACTGTTACTTATGGAATTACGCATCCAATTAGGATAAAAAATCCATAAATATGATTTGAAGGTCCTTTTGGTCATGCCACAAATAACATTATTGTCTTGTGCACCTGCAACCTGCTGTTGTTAAACTCTGAGTTCAGAGTCAGCTACAGTGTGGTTTATGCGTAGCCAACCTCACGTCTATTGAAGGAATTATTTTATCTTTAGTCATCACTTATTTTTGAGACATCTGTTGTTATTAATTTTATTATTTCAGGTGGTATTGCTATTTGGCTGTTTCTTGCAATATTGTAGAGAGAGCATTTAACAATTAGTATTTAAACATTTTATTACCACTCAATTCTACTGTGTACCACTTGTACCTGCAAGAAAATATGTAACAGAACTATCTTTGCACAAATAAGATTATTT
Organism: Tenodera sinensis; assembly: GCA_030765045.1. Classification (NCBI taxonomy): domain Eukaryota; kingdom Metazoa; phylum Arthropoda; class Insecta; order Mantodea; family Mantidae; genus Tenodera; species Tenodera sinensis. The sequence continues at coordinate 132,926,828 of CM060970.1, forward strand.
CTTATTTTATTTTTATTTTATTACGTAAGTTATTATCTTTGCACAAATTAATCTTGATTAACATGAAGTATATAGAAAAATGTAATTGGTAGATGCTATGTGGTGGTATTTAACACATTACAATTTTTCATGAATGTCTATGAGCAGTAAAGGGCTCCAGAGTTTGACATTTGCCTCTATTTTTCAGATTGTGAGTCAGACAAGGGACTATGTTTTGCCTGATGAATTCTGGGCAGTGAGCCAAGAACTTGTGTCCGGAATCAAGGAATCTCTGCCCACACAGGAGCTGCAAGATCTAATAACTGCTATTGAGACATATCTTCAGAAGGTAAGCAGAGGCTTGGCGTATTCTAACAAGCTCAAAGCCAAATATGGACAGGTACACAATAGTACACAATATACACTGTTTGGGATCACCTCTCAGTTTATCTTATGGGTCTCGCAAAGGGTGAGGGATAACTACTGACCAATGACAGTTGCAATACATGGCTAGAGGCATGGCACTGTAATGAGGACAAGCAAAGGTGGTGGTGGGGGGAGGGTAAGACACACATGGCTTCGTAAGAAAACTTTTAATTTACGTCCAAATTCTTAATGCCTATTGCAGAAAAGGTTGCAAATGTTGCTTGAAGCGAGCAGCAGTGCAATAAAATTTGGAGTGCCTCAAGGATTTGATCTTGGCCCTCTTTTGTTTATATTGAATATTAATGATTTGGCAGATAACATAAATAATAACAGAGATAAATGTAAAACCTTTTGTGGATGATACAAATATTTTTATCAAAAGAGAGAACAAGCAGCAGTCAAATGTGCATATCAACAAGAGTTTAAAAAGTATTCTCAAGTGGTTCAAAATAAATTTGTTGATATTAAGTAAGGAAAAAACAGCAGCTCTAATGCTGGGATTACAATGAACTTTACTTAATATGACTTAATGTGACAGGTCGTGACATGAAGAAACCAGAAGGGCTATTAGGATGCACTTAACTTAACGTAATGGGAATGATTCTGAGTGGTTATTCTTCTGCTTGGCAGACATGGCGGATTTTCAATTTTCTAATTAGAGTTTATGTTTTCCAAAAATGAAAAGAAAGATAATACAAAAATATGAAGTGAAAACATTTTCAAGTTGTGAATAAAGTGCAATAGAGATGGCCATAACCTACTTTAGGAGCAAAACAAGGGAAACAGAGAAAGAGTTTTGATGCAAATAGTTACATAGAGAAGCACAACTTATTCCTGCATGGCACTACTCACCTATTGGTTCAAATTAGTCACATGACCTCCAAATTTGATGCAATGTGAAGGAAAAATTTGACATTGCCAAACTCTAACATCACGTAATGTTAAGTCATGTTAAATCGACCCTGAATTAATATAATGCGTTAGACTTCCCATTATGTCTTATTATACTAAGTCACATTTCCTCATGTTCATTGTAATCCTGGCATAAGCTTCCACAACAAGCTAAGTTAACATCAAATATATCCAAAACTAACCCTGGGACAAGGCCAAATAAACTATGTAAAAAGTCTGCGCTCTTATATTGGATGAAAATCTGAGCTGGGAAAGTCACAGACACATTGACAGAAAAGCTAAGTAAAACATGTTTCTTAATGATGACAATTAAAAGCATGTCTAATTTAAATATTAGAGTGATGTACATAGCATAGTGATGTTTATAGAAATATGGTACAATTTGCGAGAAATTCCAAAATTTTCACAGACAGAAGAAAATACTAATTATTAGTACTTAATTTTTCTTGTTTCTAAGTTGGTTATATTTGCTATGTGGCTCATATTGAAACACTGAATCTGTAAGGGTGTTGTTATAACAGTTTTTACATTGGGTATTCTATTGCATAATGGATGTTTTAGTAATGTTTAGTTTTAACCCGTTGCTATGGAACCATTCTTTTAATTGATGTAGTGTTTCTTTTGCATTTTGTTGTAGTTCTTCACAGTTTTGCCCTTTCAGCAAGACAGATGTGTCACCAGTATACATAATTGTTTTCCCAGTTAGACAATTTGGAAGGTCATTGGTACATTGGTAAATAATATCTATAGTAGAGGCCCCAAGACACTTCCCTGTGGAACTCTGGTTTTTATTGGTTTCCAATTTGACTTAACTGTATTGTTTGGTTATTTGCAGTAATTCTTTGTTTTTGAAGATAATTTCCCAACCATTTTATTGGTGTTTCTTGTGCCATAAAATGCTAAGCTGTCTAATAGTATGTCATGCATGACGCAGTCAAATGCTTTGGACTTGTCACATTAGTATGGCTGTATGCTGTTTTTTGTCGATCATTTTAGAGGCATCATTTACCAGATCTATTAGGGCGGTAATTGTTGAGCATTTTTCACGGTACCCATGTTGGGAACTAGTTGGCAAAGTATTCAAGATATGAAGTAAGTTGGGAATGAACAATTTTTTCCAAAATGGTGGAGAAGGTAGGAAGAATGGAGATTGGTCAGTAGTTTTTGAAATCTATTTCCTCACCTTTGTGAATGGGTTTTACCAGTGCGTACCTCATTCTCATGTACAGACACGTTCTAATACATGAAAAAAACTGAAGAGTTACAGAACCTTTTTTACTGTCAACATTAAATATGATTATGAAACTTGTCAGTGTTGTGTCAGATGTAAACAAGACAAAATGTAGGTAATTTTGTACAGTACTAGTCACTGTGTATGGTAATACCATATTGTTCAGTACAACACACTTCTCATTGTATACCAGTACTCATTAACCTCCTAACCTCAAAATGCCCACTCAGTTAGGTACTCTGTTTTTTTCTCTACAATTTTCTACATTTTGTTGTTCTACATCTAGTATGGAATAGCAACATGCAGGTTTGCAAATATTACTATACTATTCAGTATCCAATTAAATTTGAACATGACAGAAGTTTAAGTGCATTGTTTTGTGATAAAACATGAGGTACCTACCTGCTTTATTAATACAGTACTTTTCTGCAATCACAACGAAGATATTACAATATAAATAAATGAATGTTGCAGCACATCAATAAGGAACCAGTAAATGAGGTAGCAGAACTGCAGGTGATTTCCAACAAGGTTATAACTGCACTCAAATCGCTGGTGAAACTCATTAGGGATTATGTACCAGATGGTGAGAGCCCCAGCTTCCTCGGCATCCCGGTGAGTTTATCAAATGTCACAATACAGTTTAAATGTTCATTACAAATATTGAATTGCATTAACAAAGAGTTGCTGTTGGTGCAGATGCCGTTCAAGTTGTCCACCATCACTGAGTTCCCTAAGAACGTGGTGCTTAAACTGAGTCCACTCGCCTACATCCTGTCTGGTGACCTGCCCTCCGTCGAGGAACTCATCTACACTTACAGACCAACACTAAATCCTCTCGATTGGATACCACCATTCAAAGGTCAGTATTCTTCCCCTTAGTAAATTATGCAACAAGGAACAACCTTGCTGATTGTGACAACATTTTATGCAATCCTAGCATTAGAAGTCATAGGAAATAAGTATGGAGTGGATTCTTAGGTAAATAAATATTTTTTTCTGCAAACACATACATGCCTACAAAAAGGGACAACTTTAAATATAGGATCATGAGCATAAATATGAAATTATTATTTATTTATGCCAACAAACTTACTGTTGGTGTTTTTAAACACACAAGCCGTGTGTGGGCAAAGTTTAAGAGGTAGACCTGGAACTTAAAAATTCAATGCCACAACTGGGATTTGAACCACAGACCTTCCGCTTGCCGGGCGGACGCTCTAACCACTGAGCTATTGTGACAAACTGCCAGAATGGCATTAAACTCTCAAGCCAGTTCGTGTTTCTCCTGGTAAACCACAAATTACCATGTGAAGGTTATTTAATCCTGGGATATAAAGTACTTACAATAGTAAGTCACCATTGGGGCAATTGTCTCTGATGTGAGACTGCCTTTGTGGTTTACCAGGAGAAATACGAACTGGCTTGAGAGTTTAATGCCATTCTGGCAGTTTGTCACAATAGCTCAATGGTTAGAGCGTCCGCCCGGCAAGCGGAAGGTCTGTGGTTCAAATCCCAGTTGTGGCATTGAATTTTTAAGTTCCAGTTCTACCTCTTATGAAATTATTTATTTATGCCAACAAACTGGCAAGTTGCCCATGGTAGCTTAGTGGTTAAAGCAGCCACTTCATAATCGGAAGATCCGTGATTCAAATCTTGGCTATGGCATTGAATTTTTCAGTCCTGATTCCACTTCTTATAAATATGAAATCTTATTTCACATAAAAATATGTATTTTGAAGAAAAAAATATGTAAATACATATTTTCAGATAATCTCCCATAATACATAAATTTCAGTTAATTTTGATTTTTTCTGTTATTTATCCTGCACAATTTTAAATTTGTGCTAATGTAGTATATTTATGAATGACATAATTTGCGTATTACATTAGAAGTATTGGAGAATGTTCAGCATATCGTGGTGCCTACGGTAAATAGAATAAATTAGACCATCATAAACAAACCTGCTGGCACCCTGGTTATTCCTCAGCTGCTATTTGTATATTATATGTTTATACTGGTAGACTCAGTGATTGCGATAAAGAGCATTCCTTCTTAAATTCTTACGGATAAGTGTTTTGTATAACCTGTACATCTTGAAAACAAGTCGAAAGTTAAATCAAGTGCTGAATCACATCTTTAGTGATACATAATTTAAAAAAATATTTACCACAGACAACAAAGTTTTGTTCAGTCAACCATGTGGAAAAACAGTAAGTGCAGATCAGTAACTGGAAATGTTCTCAGAATTATTTATATTCATACAGAGTATTTGTTGCAGCCAACATCCCACTCAATAAAGCAAATAATGTTCAACTTAGGAATCTTTTGATTAAATATATCAACATTGAGCCTCCTGAAGAATCAACATTAAGAAAGAACTACCTTCTTTAATAATTTTCTCTCATTTCTGTGAATTTAAGTAAAATATTTTAACATTTTGACTAAATATTTTAACTTTTTTTTACCACATAAAAATTTGCTCCTAGAAATAAGTACTGAAATAATTCTACGTCCATCGCAAGAGTGTCTTCAGAAGTCCATAAATGAGACATTAGCTTCTTTCCCTGTTTTTCATTTATTACCTGACATATTGAACCCATAAACAAGCCTCTCCCTTGCCGGGAGAGAAGTGAGTAGGTGTTAGACTGTGATGTGGCACAGCAAGATAAGTAATTATAAAGCCAGATCTTAAATATTCTGTATTTAATAATGTAGAGAGAGGTCTTTGCTCAGAGAGAAGAGTGTCACAAAATGGTTTCATCTTCTCTGTATTAGCCACAGCAGCTTGGTATACTGGCATGCATGCCGTAATGTACACAATATTGAATATCTGTTATAATGGTAAGATTGCACAAAGTGAAACACATATAGAATGATACTGTTACTTTCTGATTATTTCCATTTTGTTAACAATCCTTACAGTTTATGTATTTAGTGCTAAGTATGTAGGGTAGCCTACTAAATTTGGCCCCAGCCACTCACTCCACATACATTTATTACTTGCACACATTTTCTTCTTGTTTGTTCACTTTCCATTTTTACTTCTTTTTAACTATAATAAATACTTTATGTACTTTGGCCTCTTTTAAACATAAATTTAATAAAGTAATTTCCGTTTCCTTACAATCATATGTTGCAAGTGTTCCTTCCCTCCATATAAAGGTCATTTCTCTTCTTCCCCTCATTCTATATGCTCTCTTCTTATTACTTTTGTAATTTTCTCCTTCCCATGCCCATTTTATCTTAGCATAAATTCCAGCAATGTCTTTCTAGTTAAATTACTAAGCAATGTTTGTATCCCTGTATCTTCAAAACTTCTCACCTCTTTCTAAAATCCATTACTGCCTAAAATATTTTTTGAGCTATTGAGTCACTCCTTAGTTAAAAAGATTTGTGATATGTTATACATTGCTTAACTAGGCTATTGTAGTTAGGTTCTAACACTTAGCATTTAATTCTCTGGCTTAGTTTTCAGTTGAACTACAAAATAGAACTAAAGATAACACATGCCAACCCTACTTGCTTACATTTATGTCAAATGGGACATTTTTCGAGAGCTGTTGTTCCCATCATCAACCTGATGCTGACAATATTAGATTGTTCATGGCAGCAATCGTGTTCCATTTTTTAATCCAGTTTTTTGAGTCACTTTATTTACACTTACCTTCACTTATAACATTCTGGAAAAACTGGAACATTTTCAAGATCATCCTCAGCCATTGGGTGACTGAAATCAACTTCTTCCTCAGCTACTTCACTCAAAAAACCAGATTCAAACACGAAGAATACTTCACTGTTAATACTGCTTCTATTACTTTCTCTACTACACATAGTAAGAAGAGGAAATATTGTATTCCACCCAATAATTTGATGTCAAGATTTCACTGGAAATATATGTTTTGAGGTCCCTTGAGTCCAAAAAAAAAAAAAAAAAAGCATTTTTAGAAAAAGGTCAACGGGCATGCATGTTTGTATTTGTGTCTGTGAACAGCAAAACTCAAAAACGAAATGTCAGTTAAAAACCAAAGTTGGTATTTAAGCTTAATATCTTTCAAGGATGTGACATGACGATTTTGAAGAAAATTGCTCCACCCTAAACTACACTACCTGAAAATTTTGATTTTCTTGAAAATGGCTAACAATAACGATAATGGATAACATTAAAATGCCATATATTTGAGGTATTTTTATGGCAGATGAAATGTATATTTTGAATTTCTGGCTATGGCCTATGTAGTCCTGTTTACTCTTGATGGCTTTTGCATAACTGGTAAACCGTAAGAGATAGACCAAATCTTACTATACAAAAAATGTTGTTGTTAGCTAATGCTGGGTTTCTGACAATGAAGTCATTAATCCTCTTGCTCTACAACATTTTTCACTCATAGAGCAATAGCAGTATAGTAACCGCTTTTAAGAGAGCACCATATTTTAATAAATATGCTAAAATACACAATTTATGTCCAAATAATTTTTTTTGTAGAGTCACCATTTCAGAGATATTCCTTGTTATTTGTGTTAGTTTCACAATACTTATACTTTCCATAAATGGAAGATTGTTATTCATTTTTTATATCATAGCTGTGCAAACAGAACACAATTTCAAAGTTTTAAAGAGATTTGAGTGATGCTCAAAGCCTACTGTATTCCCATATTCCCCTTGTACCTACAGGAAAATTAGCAGTATAATTCCTGCAAATATTTATTGAATAACATGAATAAGAGTTTGTAAGAATAGTTGGTGCAAGAGTAGAGAAAGTCATGTGAGTACAATACATCAATGTCCCATTTTACCTAAATGTAAGTGATATAGTGTCATAAATTGACCTACATGTGTTATTTTTAAATGTTTACACATTGCTTTATATAAAGGTTGTGAGAAAGTGGTGAAAACGGGTAAGAGATGCTTGAATGAATTGTTTGTAGCTCAAGGTGTGCTGATTGATCTTCACCACTTCATCACTCTCGACGGCAGACACTTCACATTCAAGGGCACATGTGCTTACGTGCTGCTGCAGGACACTGTTGACGGAAACTTCTCTGTTGCTGTTGACTACAGCACTAAGTCTATCGTGGTATCTGATCATGACAAGGAGTCCCTCGAAATCTTCTACGATGGAACGGTAATATTTTTTGTTATTTATATAAAAGAAATGTGAAGGAATAATCATAAACCCTGAATAAAACCATTTTAGCTTTGACAAAACATTTTTATTTTTTAATTCTGTAGTATACATATTTATAGACATTTCTGAATCATTTTGGCCATATTCTTCATTAACCACCATTTTTAAAAGTCCAGCAACATGTTTAAATAATATGTGGCTCCTTTTTAACATCACTGGATCCTTCCTGCATGTATTTATATATGTTTTGAGCTAGTGTTTTAAAGTCTTCTTCCAGGGCTATCAGAATACAGTAAGAAAGTTAACCTAGGCACATTAGTTTATGTCTTACAGCTCATCCCATCTATATTTTTTAAACAGAAATACAATGTATTACATTTTACGGCTGAAATGACGGTGCTTATGAAATATTTATATGTATCTCTATATCTCTTGTATCTTGGAAATGATTTAACAATTGGGACAAAAATTTTTATTTAATTAACGTTTTGCTTTTTAAGTTTATCCCAATAGGTATCTTCTCTCAAAAAACAAATAGGGGGGAAATAACACCGAGCAAAGCTCAGCCACCCAAATACTTATTTATAAAGTGGCTCACTTAAAAAAATGTCGAGTATCTTGAAATGTGACACATTTATAGTACAACACATAGTAATGCAGCAAGAACTCATTGAGAAAGATAGCCAAATAGACAAGCGAAGCATGTGTGTTGCTAAGGGGTAACATTTTGAACAATTCTTCTAAACATTAAAAGGAAGTTATCACTGACTTTCGGTTCTTGTGTTGGTGCAATTATTTGCAGAAAAAGAAAGTGTAATCTTGTAACTTGGGTTTTTCAAGCTTTTATTAACCTTTATAAATAAGTGTACATATTAATAGTTTGTATAAAGTTAAAAATGCTTCCTCAGTTCCATATTCCACATGATATTCAGGTTACCTAACAATCTTGTGTAGTTTTTCATTTACTTGTACATTGGTAGTGCAGGCCGTGAGGTGAGACATTGCTTTCCCTCCCTCCCTCTCTGCAATGGCTGAGAGGGGGGAAAAGCAGGCGACCTTGCCATGAATGAGTAAACATTACCACAACAGCGTGCAGCTGAAACAATTGCAGCTCACATGAAGGTAATTGTTGGCACATAGTTATAGTGAAATCACTTTGTTGGTTATAACACTAATTCTTATACATATAGCAATATGCACTAAAGCTACGCTAGTGAACTTCACTCCTTCATGTACAGAAACCTTATGACTTCTGCACATACATGACTGTGCAACTTCTCCCACCATCAGTCCTTCAATTGAAGAACTGTCACTGTGCAGCTAGGGACATTGCTCTTGTCTTACCTCACAACCTATATTTATCTGTTCATTACAGATGCTGCAGAAGTTGAAGACTTAAAAATTAACCTCTGTTATAACATTGTACAAAATTAAAATATAGTAATTATCTCAAAAATGGAAAGCTTTATGGAAACAATTTATTATGGAAAAACACACAAAAAATGTGCTCTTTCATAGTTCAAAAGGATGATCATATATCACTGTTTACCCTGTGTATGTATTCTTAGTCATTTGACCTAGAAAAATAAAAAATGTATAAAATATAATCTTGGACTAAATTAAAGAATGTTTTCATTTGCAGTTCAAGGCCAACGGACAACCAGCAGAGTTCCCTTACACTCAAGGAAAACATCTGGTGGCCTGGCGAGACTTTAATTCAGTTAATGTGATGAGCAACAGTGGACTGTTCGTCAAGTGTGACACTGAACACGACTACTGCTTCTTCTACGTGTCTGGCTTCTACTTCGGTAAAACTCGTGGACTTCTGGGTACACTGGACTATGAACCTTGGGATGATTTCAAGAAGCCCAATGGAGAAGTAAGTAGAACACACTACGGGCCATTTCCTTACAATATTGTAAGAATTCCAAACTTGGATAATACATCAAATGAAAAAACTGAAGCTATTGATAGTGAACCAAATTAAATTGACTAAAACTTCACCCATCTTTTATACTTACACAATTTCCAACACGACTACAGTTTCACAAATCAATCATTCACATGTTTAGTGAACAAACCTTGTTTTATTCCTATTCTTACTGCTGCTGAATTTATTGACAATCAATTGGCTGTGTTTCAAATTGTATTATGCTCCCTTTATTTTTGGAGGTAAATGTTGTTGTGCAAACCACCAAATCTAGGGGTCCATTTAATTGTTTTAATGGTTTCATCTCTGGATTTATTTCATCATTAAATTACCAAAAATGATACTTCTGAAATGTTCTTTTATTCCGGTCTCCAAATGTCTTACCAATGTAAACCCTGTCACAATCTAAAAAGCTAAACTGATAATTGCCAGATTTTTTATTTGATATTTTATCCATTTTGGAAAAACTTAACAAATTTGTTATATTTATTTTGAGGAACTAAAATTGATTCCATATTTTTAAAAGTATTTATAAATCTTGTATTAATCCAGAATGGCAAACAAATTTTTTAGAATAACAATCATCTAATGTTTTCTTCAGAGTAAAAACATCTTTTAGTCTAACATAAAAATAAATTTAGAGACTAAAAGCTTCACTTACCTTAGTAATTTCTGCAAGTTCTAAAATTAATTTGCAAAAATGTTTCATAGGCTATAGGCTAGTGTGGGAAATGTGTGAGATAGGCTAAATGACTGAGATAGGCTATAGCCTAGTGTGGGAAATGTGGAAGATAGGCTAAATGACTGAGATAGGCTAAATGGCTGAGATAGGCTATAGCCTAGTGTGGGAAATGTGTGAGATAGGCTAAATGACTGAGATAGGCTATAGCCTAGTGTGGGAAATGTGGAAGATAGGCTAAATGACTGAGATAGGCTATAGCCTAGTGTGGGAAATGTGTGAGATAGGCTAAATGACTGAGATAGGCTATAGCCTATGGTGGGAAATGTGGAAGATAGGCTAAATGGCTGAGATAGGCTATATCCTAGTGTGGGAAATGTGTGAGATAGGCTAAATGACTGAGATAGGCTATAGCCTAGTGTGGGAAATGTGGGAGATAGGCTAAATGACTGAGATAGGCTATAGGCTAGTGTGGGAAATGTGTGAGATAGGCTAAAAGGCTGAGATAGGCTATAGCCTAGTGTGGGAAATGTGGAAGATAGGCTAAATGGCTGAGATAGGCTAAATGGCTGAGATAGGCTATAGCCTAGTGTGGGAAATGTGGGAGATGGGCTAAATGACTGAGATAGGCTATAGGCTAGTGTGGGAAATGTGTGAGATAGGCTAAATGACTGAGATAGGCTATAGCCTAGTGTGGGAAATGTGGAAGATAGGCTAAATGGCTGAGATAGGCTAAATGGCTGAGATAGGCTATAGCCTAGTGTGGGAAATGTGGGAGATAGGCTAAATGACTGAGATAGGCTATAGGCTAGTGTGGGAAATGTGTGAGATAGGCTAAATGACTGAGATAGGCTATAGCCTAGTGTGGGAAATGTGCGAGATAGGCTAAATGACAGAGATAGGCTATAGCCTAGTGTGGGAAATGTGGGAGATAGGCTAAATGACTGAGATAGGCTATAGGCTAGTGTGGGAAATGTGTGAGATAGGCTAAATGACTGAGATAGGCTATAGCCTAGTGTGGGAAATGTGGAAGATAGGCTAAATGGCTGAGATAGGCTATAGCCTAGTGTGGGAAATGTGGGCTATAGGCTAGTGTGGGAAATGTGTGAGATAGGCTAAATGACTGAGATAGGCTATAGCCTAGTGTGGGAAATGTGGAAGATAGGCTAAATGGCTGAGATAGGCTAAATGGCTGAGATAGGCTATAGCCTAGTGTGGGAAATGTGGAAGATAGGCTAAATGGCTGAGATAGGCTAAATGGCTGAGATAGGCTATAGCCTAGTGTGGGAAATGTGGAAGATAGGCTAAATGACTGAGATAGGCTATAGCCTAGTGTGGGAAATGTGGGAGATAGGCTAAATGACTGAGATAGGCTATAGGCTAGTGTGGGAAATGTGGAAGATAGGCTAAATGACTGAGATAGGCTATAGCCTAGTGTGGGAAATGTGGGAGATAGGCTAAATGGCTGAGATAGGCTAAATGGCTGAGATAGGCTATAGCCTAGTGTGGGAAATGTGGAAGATAGGCTAAATGGCTGAGATAGGCTAAATGGCTGAGATAGGCTATAGCCTAGTGTGGGAAATGTGGAAGATAGGCTAAATGGCTGAGATAGGCTAAATGGCTGAGATAGGCTATAGCCTAGTGTGGGAAATGTGGAAGATAGGCTAAATGACTGAGATAGGCTATTGCCTAGTGTGGGAAATGTGGAAGATAGGCTAAATGGCTGAGATAGGCTATAGCCTAGTGTGGGAAATGTGGAAGATAGGCTAAATGACTGAGATAGGCTATAGCCTAGTGTGGGAAATGTGGGAGATAGGCTAAATGCCTGAGATAGGCTACAGGCTAGTGTGGGAAATGTGGAAGATAGGCTAAATGACTGAGATAGGCTATAGCCTAGTGTGGGAAATGTGGAAGATAGGCTAAATGGCTGCGATAGGCTATAGCCTAGTGTGGGAAATGTGGAAGATAGGCTAAATGGCTGAGATAGGCTATAGCCTAGTGTGGGAAATGTGGGAGATAGGCTAAATGACTGAGATAGGCTAAATGGCAGAGATAGGCTAAATGGCTGAGATAGGCTAAATGGCTGAGATAGGCTAAATGGCTGAGATAGGCTAAATGGCAGAGATAGGCTAAATGACTGAGATAGGCTAAATGGCTGAGATAGGCTAAATGACTGAGATAGGCTAAATGGCTGAGATAGGCTAAATGGCTGAGATAGGCTAAATGGCTGAGATAGGCTAAATGGCAGAGATAGGCTAAATGGCTGAGATAGGCTAAATGGCTGAGATAGGCTAAATGGCTGAGATAGGCTAAATGGCAGAGATAGGCTATAGCCTAGTGTGGGAAATGTGGAAGATAGGCTAAATGACTGAGATAGGCTAAATGGCTGAGATAGGCTATAGCCTAGTGTGGGAAATGTGGAAGATAGGCTAAATGACTGAGTGAGTGAGTGATTTTGTTGTTTAACGACGCTGTCAATTGCCAGGATCACATCAGCGTCGCCGGTGTGCCGGAATTTTGTCCCGCAGGAGTTCTTTTACATGCCAGTAAATCTACTGACATGGAGCTGTCGTTTTTAAGCACACTTAAAAACCATCGGCCTGGGCCGGGTTTGAACCCGCGACCTTGGGATCAGTAGGCCAGCGTCTAACCAACTGAGCCACCTAGACCGACCTAAATGACTGAGATAGGCTAAATGGCTGAGATAGGCTAAATGGAAGAGATAGGCTATAGCCTAGTGTGGGAAATGTGGAAGATAGGCTAAATGACTGAGATAGGCTAAATGGCTGAGATAGGCTAAATGGCTGAGATAGGCTATAGCCTAGTGTGGGAAATGTGGAAGATAGGCTAAATGACTGAGATAGGCTAAATGGCTGAGATAGGCTAAATGGCTGAGATAGGCTAAATGGCAGAGATAGGCTATAGCCTAGTGTGGGAAATGTGGAAGATAGGCTAAATGACTGAGATAGGCTAAATGGCTGAGATAGGCTAAATGGCAGAGATAGGCTATAGCCTAGTGTAGGAAATGTGGAAGATAGGCTAAATGGCTGAGATAGGCCAAATGACTGAGATAGGCTATAGCCTAGTGTGGGAAATGTGGGAGATAGGCTAAATGACTGAGATAGGCTATAGGCTAGTGTCGGAAATGTGGAAGATAGGCTAAATGACTGAGATAGGCTATACCCTAGTGTGGGAAATGTGGGAGATAGGCTAAATGGCTGAGATAGGCTAAATGGCTGAGATAGGCTATAGCCTAGTGTGGGAAATGTGGAAGATAGGCTAAATGACTGAGATAGGCTATAGCCTAGTGTGGGAAATGTGGAAGATAGGCTAAATGGCTGAGATAGGCTATAGCCTAGTGTGGGAAATGTGGAAGATAGGCTAAATGACTGAGATAGGCTATAGCCTAGTGTGGGAAATGTGGGAGATAGGCTAAATGACTGAGATAGGCTATAGGCTAGTGTGGGAAATGTGGAAGATAGGCTAAATGACTGAGATAGGCTATAGCCTAGTGTGGGAAATGTGGGAGATAGGCTAAATGGCTGAGATAGGCTAAATGGCTGAGATAGGCTAAATGGCTGAGATAGGCTATAGCCTAGTGTGGGAAATGTGGAAGATAGGCTAAATGACTGAGATAGGCTATAGCCTAGTGTGGGAAATGTGGAAGATAGGCTAAATGGCTGAGATAGGCTATAGCCTAGTGTGGAAAATGTGGAAGATAGGCTAAATGACTGAGATAGGCTATAGCCTAGTGTGGGAAATGTGGAAGATAGGCTAAATGGCTGAGATAGGCTAAATGGCAGACATAGGCTATAGCCTAGTGTAGGAAATGTGGAAGATAGGCTAAATGACTGAGATATACTAAATGGCAGAGATAGGCTATAGCCTAGTGTAGGAAATGTGGAAGATAGGCTAAATGGCTGAGATAGGCTAAATGGCAGAGATAGGCTATAGCCTAGTGTGGGAAATGTGGAAGATAGGCTAAATGGCTGACATAGGCTATAGCCTAGTGTGGGAAATGTGGAAGATAGGCTAAATGACTGAGATAGGCTATAGCCTAGTGTGGGTAATGTGGGAGATAGGCTAAATGTCTGAGATAGGCTATAGGCTAGTGTGGGAAATGTGGAAGATAGGCTAAATGACTGAGATAGGCTATAGCCTAGTGTGGGAAATGTGGAAGATAGGCTAAATGGCTGAGATAGGCTATAGCCTAGTGTGGGAAATGTGGAAGATAGGCTAAATGGCTGATATAGGCTATAGCCTAGTGTGGGAAATGTGGGAGATAGGCTAAATGACTGAGATAGGCTAAATGGCAGAGATAGGCTAAATGGCTGAGATAGGCTAAATGGCAGAGATAGGCTAAATGGCTCAGATAGGCTAAATGGCTGAGATAGGCTAAATGGCAGAGATAGGCTAAATGACTGAGATAGGCTAAATGGCTGAGATAGGCTAAATGACTGAGATAGGCTAAATGGCTGAGATAGGCTAAATGGGTGAGATAGGCTAAATGGCTGAGATAGGCTAAATGGCTGAGATAGGTTAAATGGCTGAGATAGGCTAAATGGCAGAGATAGGCTAAATGACTGAGATAGGCTAAATGGCTGAGATAGGCTAAATGGCTGAGATAGGCTAAATGGCTGAGATAGGCTAAATGGCTGAGATAGGCTAAATGGCAGAGATAGGCTATAGCCTAGTGTGGGAAATGTGGAAGATAGGCTAAATGACTGAGATAGGCTAAATGGCTGAGATAGGCTAAATGGCTGAGATAGGCTATAGCCTAGTGTGGGAAATGTGGAAGATAGGCTAAATGACTGAGTGAGTGAGTGATTTTGTTGTTTAACGACGCTGTCAATTGCCAGGATCACATCAGCGTCGCCGGTGTGCCGGAATTTTGTCCCGCAGGAGTTCTTTTACATGCCAGTAAATCTACTGACATGGAGCTGTCGTTTTTAAGCACACTGAAAAACCATCGGCCTGGGCCGGGTTTGAACCCGCGACCTTGGGATCAGTAGGCCAGCGTCTAACCAACTGAGCCACCTAGACCGACCTAAATGACTGAGATAGGCTAAATGGCTGAGATAGGCTAAATGGCTGAGATAGGCTAAATGGAAGAGATAGGCTATAGCCTAGTGTGGGAAATGTGGAAGATAGGCTAAATGACTGAGATAGGCTAAATGGCTGAGATAGGCTAAATGGCTGAGATAGGCTATAGCCTAGTGTGGGAAATGTGGAAGATAGGCTAAATGACTGAGTGAGTGAGTGATTTTGTTGTTTAACGACGCTGTCAATTGCCAGGATCACATCAGCGTCGCCGGTGTGCCGGAATTTTGTCCCGCAGGAGTTCTTTTACATGCCAGTAAATCTACTGACATGGAGCTGTCGTTTTTAAGCACACTTAAAAACCATCGGCCTGGGCCGGGTTTGAACCCGCGACCTTGGGATCAGTAGGCCAGCGTCTAACCAACTGAGCCACCTAGACCGACCTAAATGACTGAGATAGGCTAAATGGCTGAGATAGGCTAAATGGCTGAGATAGGCTAAATGGCTGAGATAGGCTAAATGGAAGAGATAGGCTATAGCCTAGTGTGGGAAATGTGGAAGATAGGCTAAATGACTTAGATAGGCAAAATGGCTGAGATAGGCTAAATGGCTGAGATAGGCTATAGCCTAGTGTGGGAAATGTGGAAGATAGGCTAAATGACTGAGATAGGCTAAATGGCTGAGATAGGCTAAATGGCAGAGATAGGCTATAGCCTAGTGTGGGAAATGTGGAAGATAGGCTAAATGACTGAGATAGGCTAAATGGCAGAGATAGGCTATAGCCTAGTGTAGGAAATGTGGAAGATAGGCTAAATGGCTGAGATAGGCTAAATGACTGAGATAGGCTATAGCCTAGTGTGGGAAATGTGGGAGATAGGCTAAATGACTGAGATAGGCTATAGGCTAGTGTCGGAAATGTGGAAGATAGGCTAAATGACTGAGATAGGCTATACCCTAGTGTGGGAAATGTGGGAGATAGGCTAAATGGCTGAGATAGGCTAAATGGCTGAGATAGGCTATAGCCTAGTGTGGGAAATGTGGAAGATAGGCTAAATGACTGAGATAGGCTATAGGCTAGTGTGGGAAATGTGGAAGATAGGCTAAATGGCTGAGATAGGCTATAGCCTAGTGTGGGAAATGTGGAAGATAGGCTAAATGACTGAGATAGGCTATAGCCTAGTGTGGGAAATGTGGAAGATAGGCTAAATGGCTGAGATAGGCTAAATGGCTGAGATAGGCTATAGCCTAGTGTGGGAAATGTGGAAGATAGGCTAAATGACTGAGATAGGCTATAGCCTAGTGTGGGAAATGTGGGAGATAGGCTAAATGACTGAGATAGGCTATAGGCTAGTGTGGGAAATGTGGAAGATAGGCTAAATGACTGAGATAGGCTATAGCCTAGTGTGGGAAATGTGGAAGATAGGCTAAATGGCTGAGATAGGCTATAGCCTAGTGTGGGAAATGTGGAAGATAGGCTAAATGGCTGAGATAGGCTATAGCCTAGTGTGGCAAATGTGGGAGATAGGCTAAATGACTGAGATAGGCTAAATGGCAGAGATAGGCTAAATGGCTGAGATAGGCTAAATGGCAGAGATAGGCTAAATGGCTGAGATAGGCTAAATGGCTGAGATAGGCTAAATGGCTGAGATAGGCTAAATGGCTGAGATAGGCTAAATGGCAGAGATAGGCTAAATGACTGAGATAGGCTAAATGGCTGAGATAGGCTAAATGTCTGAGATAGGCTAAATGGCAGAGATAGGCTAAATGACTGAGATAGGCTAAATGGCTGAGATAGGCTAAATGGCTGAGATAGGCTAAATGGCTGAGATAGGCTAAATGGCAGAGATAGGCTAAATGACTGAGATAGGCTAAATGGCTGAGATAGGCTAAATGGCTGAGATAGGCTAAATGGCTGAGATAGGCTAAATGGCTGAGATAGGCTAAATGGCAGAGATAGGCTATAGCCTAGTGTGGGAAATGTGGAAGATAGGCTAAATGACTGAGATAGGCTAAATGGCTGAGATAGGCTATAGCCTAGTGTGGGAAATGTGGAAGATAGGCTAAATGACTGAGATAGGCTAAATGGCTGAGATAGGCTAAATGGCGGAGATAGGCTAAATGGCAGAGATAGGCTATAGCCTAGTGTGGGAAATGTGGAAGATAGGCTAAATGACTGAGATAGGCTAAATGGCTGAGATAGGCTATAGCCTAGTGTGGGAAATGTGGAAGATAGGCTAAATGACTGAGATAGGCTAAATGGCTGAGATAGGCTAAATGGCTGAGATAGGCTAAATGGCTGAGATAGGCTAAATGGCAGAGATAGGCTATAGCCTAGTGTGGGAAATGTGGAAGATAGGCTAAATGACTGAGATAGGCTAAATGGCTGAGATAGGCTAAATGGCAGAGATAGGCTATAGCCTAGTGTAGGAAATGTGGAAGATAGGCTAAATGGCTGAGATAGGTTAAATGGCTGAGATAGGCTAAATGGCAGAGATAGGCTATAGCCTAGTGTAGGAAATGTGGAAGATAGGCTAAATGGCTGAGATAGGCTAAATTGCTGAGATAGGCTAAATGGCAGAGATAGGCTATAGCCTAGTGTGGGAAATGTGGAAGATAGGCTAAATGGCTGAGATAGGCTAAATGGCAGAGATAGGCTATAGCCTAGTGTGGGAAATGTGGAAGATAGGCTAAATGACTGAGATAGGCTAAATGGCAGAGATAGGCTATAGCCTAGTGTAGGAAATGTGGAAGATAGGCTAAATGACTGAGATAGGCTAAATGGCTGAGATAGGCTATAGCCTAGTGTAGGAAATGTGGAAGATAGGCTAAATGGCTGAGATAGGCTAAATGGCAGAGATAGGCTATAGCCTAATGTGGGAAATGTGGAAGATAGGCTAAATGGCTGAGATAGGCTAAATGGCAGACATAGGCTATAGCCTAGTGTAGGAAATGTGGAAGATAGGCTAAATGACTGAGATAGGCTAAATGGCAGAGATAGGCTATAGCCTAGTGTAGGAAATGTGGAAGATAGGCTAAATGGCTGAGATAGGCTAAATGGCAGAGATAGGCTAAATGACTGAGATAGGCTAAATGGCTGAGATAGGCTAAATGGCTGAGATAGGCTAAATGGCTGAGATAGGCTAAATGGCTGAGATAGGCTAAATGGCAGAGATAGGCTATAGCCTAGTGTGGGAAATGTGGAAGATAGGCTAAATGACTGAGATAGGCTAAATGGCTGAGATAGGCTAAATGGCTGAGATAGGCTATAGCCTAGTGTGGGAAATGTGGAAGATAGGCTAAATGACTGAGATAGGCTAAATGGCTGAGATAGGCTAAATGGCTGAGATAGGCTAAATGGCAGAGATAGGCTATAGCCTAGTGTGGGAAATGTGGAAGATAGGCTAAATGACTGAGATAGGCTAAATGGCTGAGATAGGCTATAGCCTAGTGTGGGAAATGTGGAAGATAGGCTAAATGACTGAGATAGGCTAAATGGCTGAGATAGGCTAAATGGCTGAGATAGGCTAAATGGCTGAGATAGGCTAAATGGCAGAGATAGGCTATAGCCTAGTGTGGGAAATGTGGAAGATAGGCTAAATGACTGAGATAGGCTAAATGGCTGAGATAGGCTAAATGGCAGAGATAGGCTATAGCCTAGTGTAGGAAATGTGGAAGATAGGCTAAATGGCTGAGATAGGTTAAATGGCTGAGATAGGCTAAATGGCAGAGATAGGCTATAGCCTAGTGTAGGAAATGTGGAAGATAGGCTAAATGGCTGAGATAGGCTAAATTGCTGAGATAGGCTAAATGGCAGAGATAGGCTATAGCCTAGTGTGGGAAATGTGGAAGATAGGCTAAATGGCTGAGATAGGCTAAATGGCAGAGATAGGCTATAGCCTAGTGTAGGAAATGTGGAAGATAGGCTAAATGACTGAGATAGGCTAAATGGCTGAGATAGGCTATAGCCTAGTGTAGGAAATGTGGAAGATAGGCTAAATGGCTGAGATAGGTTAAATGGCTGAGATAGGCTAAATGGCTGAGATAGGCTAAATGGCTGAGATAGGCTAAATGACTGAGATAGGCTAAATGGCTGAGATAGGCTAAATGGCTGAGATAGGCTAAATGGCAGAGATAGGCTAAATGACTGAGATAGGCTAAATGGCTGAGATAGCCTAAATGACTGAGATAGGCTAAATGGCTGAGATAGGCTAAATGGCTGAGATAGGCTAAATGGCAGAGATAGGCTAAATGGCAGAGATAGGCTAAATGGCAGAGATAGGCTACAGCCTAGTGTAGGAAATGTGGAAGATAGGCTAAATGGCTGAGATAGGCTAAATGGCTGAGATAGGCTAAATGGCTGAGATAGGCTAAATGGCAGAGATAGGCTAAATGGCTGAGATAGGCTAAATGGCAGAGATAGGCTAAATGGCAGAGATAGGCTATGGCCTAGTGTAGGAAATGTGGAAGATAGGCTAAATGGCTGAGATAGGCTAAATGGCAGAGATAGGCTAAATGGCAGAGATAGGCTAAATGGCAGAGATAGGCTAAATGGCTGAGATAGGCTAAATGGCAGAGATAGGCTAAATGGCAGAGATAGGCTAAATGGCTGAGATAGGCTAAATGGCTGAGATAGGCTATTGCATAGTGTAGGAAATGTGGAAGATAGGCTAAATGGCTGAAATAGGCTAAATGGCTGAGATAGGCTAAATGGCTGAGATAGGCTAAATGGCAGAGATAGGCTATAGCCTAGTGTAGGAAATGTGGAAGATAGGCTAAATGGTAGAGATAGGCTATAGCCTAGTGTGGGAAATGTGGAAGATAGGCTAAATGGCTGAGATAGGCTATGGCCTAGTGTAGGAAATGTGGAAGATAGGCTAAATGGCTGAGATAGGCTAAATGGCAGAGATAGGCTAAATGGCTGAGATAGGCTAAATGGCTGAGATAGGCTAAATGGCTGAGATAGGCTATAGCCTAGTGTGGGAAATGTGGAAGATAGGCTAAATGGCTGAGATAGGCTAAATGGCTGAGATAGGCTAAATGGCAGAGATAGGCTAAATGGCTGAGATAGGCTAAATGGCTGAGATAGGCTATAGCCTAGTGTAGGAAATGTGGAAGATAGGCTAAATGACTGAGATAGGCTAATTGGCAGAGATAGGCTATAGCCTAGTGTAGGAAATGTGGAAGATAGGCTAAATGGCTGAGATAGGCTAAATGGCAGAGATAGGCTATAGCCTAGTGTGGGAAATGTGGAAGATAGGCTAAATGGCTGAGATAGGCTAAATGGCAGAGATAGGCTATAGCCTAGTGTAGGAAATGTGGAAGATAGGCTAAATTACTGAGATAGGCTAAATGGCTGAGATAGGCTAAATGGCAGAGATAGGCTATAGCCTAGTGTAGGAAATGTGGAAGATTGGCTAAATGACTGAGATAGGCTAAATGGCAGAGATAGGCTAAATGGCAGAGATAGGCTAAATGGCTGAGATAGGCTAAATGGCTGAGATAGGCTAAATGGCTGAGATAGGCTAAATGGCTGAGATAGGCTAAATGGCAGAGATAGGCTAAATGACTGAGATAGGCTAAATGGCTGAGATAGGCTAAATGTCTGAGATAGGCTAAATGGCAGAGATAGGCTAAATGGCAGAGATAGGCTAAATGGCAGAGATAGGCTAAATGGCTGAGATAGGCTAAATGGCTGAGATAGGCTAAATGGCTGAGATAGGCTAAATGGCTGAGATAGGCTAAATGGCAGAGATAGGCTAAATGACTGAGATAGGCTAAATGGCTGAGATAGGCTAAATGGCTGAGATAGGCTAAATGGCTGAGATAGGCTAAATGGCTGAGATAGGCTAAATGGCAGAGATAGGCTATAGCCTAGTTTGGGAAATGTGGAAGATAGGCTAAATGACTGAGATAGGCTAAATGACTGAGATAGGCTAAATGGCAGAGATAGGCTATAG
The DNA here is from genome assembly GCA_030765045.1 of Tenodera sinensis. Classification (NCBI taxonomy): domain Eukaryota; kingdom Metazoa; phylum Arthropoda; class Insecta; order Mantodea; family Mantidae; genus Tenodera; species Tenodera sinensis. Next base: position 132,948,112 of record CM060970.1, read on the forward strand.
CCTAGTGTAGGAAATGTGGAAGATAGGCTAAATGGCTGAGATAGGCTAAATGGCTGAGATAGGCTAAATGGCTGAGATAGGCTAAATGGCAGAGATAGGCTAAATGGCTGAGATAGGCTAAATGGCAGAGATAGGCTAAATGGCAGAGATAGGCTATGGCCTAGTGTAGGAAATGTGGAAGATAGGCTAAATGGCTGAGATAGGCTAAATGGCAGAGATAGGCTAAATGGCAGAGATAGGCTAAATGGCAGAGATAGGCTAAATGGCTGAGATAGGCTAAATGGCAGAGATAGGCTAAATGGCAGAGATAGGCTAAATGGCTGAGATAGGCTAAATGGCTGAGATAGGCTATTGCCTAGTGTAGGAAATGTGGAAGATAGGCTAAATGGCTGAAATAGGCTAAATGGCTGAGATAAGCTAAATGGCTGAGATAGGCTAAATGGCAGAGATAGGCTATAGCCTAGTGTAGGAAATGTGGAAGATAGGCTAAATGGTAGAGATAGGCTATAGCCTAGTGTGGGAAATGTGGAAGATAGGCTAAATGGCTGAGATAGGCTATGGCCTAGTGTAGGAAATGTGGAAGATAGGCTAAATGGCTGAGATAGGCTAAATGACTGAGATAGGCTAAATGGCTGAGATAGGCTAAATGTCTGAGATAGGCTAAATGGCAGAGATAGGCTAAATGGCAGAGATAGGCTAAATGGCAGAGATAGGCTAAATGGCTGAGATAGGCTAAATGGCTGAGATAGGCTAAATGGCTGAGATAGGCTAAATGGCTGAGATAGGCTAAATGGCAGAGATAGGCTAAATGACTGAGATAGGCTAAATGGCTGAGATAGGCTAAATGGCTGAGATAGGCTAAATGGCTGAGATAGGCTAAATGGCTGAGATAGGCTAAATGGCAGAGATAGGCTATAGCCTAGTTTGGGAAATGTGGAAGATAGGCTAAATGACTGAGATAGGCTAAATGACTGAGATAGGCTAAATGGCAGAGATAGGCTATAGCCTAGTGTAGGAAATGTGGAAGATAGGCTAAATGGCTGAGATAGGCTAAATGGCTGAGATAGACTAAATGGCTGAGATAGGCTAAATGGCAGAGATAGGCTAAATGGCTGAGATAGGCTAAATGGCAGAGATAGGCTAAATGGCAGAGATAGGCTATGGCCTAGTGTAGGAAATGTGGAAGATAGGCTAAATGGCTGAGATAGGCTAAATGGCAGAGATAGGCTAAATGGCAGAGATAGGCTAAATGGCAGAGATAGGCTAAATGGCTGAGATAGGCTAAATGGCAGAGATAGGCTAAATGGCAGAGATAGGCTAAATGGCTGAGATAGGCTAAATGGCTGAGATAGGCTATTGCCTAGTGTAGGAAATGTGGAAGATAGGCTAAATGGCTGAAATAGGCTAAATGGCTGAGATAAGCTAAATGGCTGAGATAGGCTAAATGGCAGAGATAGGCTATAGCCTAGTGTAGGAAATGTGGAAGATAGGCTAAATGGTAGAGATAGGCTATAGCCTAGTGTGGGAAATGTGGAAGATAGGCTAAATGGCTGAGATAGGCTATGGCCTAGTGTAGGAAATGTGGAAGATAGGCTAAATGGCTGAGATAGGCTAAATGGCAGAGATAGGCTAAATGGCAGAGATAGGCTAAATGGCTGATATAGGCTAAATGGCTGAGATAGGCTAAATGGCTGAGATAGGCTATAGCCTAGTGTGGGAAATGTGGAAGATAGGCTAAATGGCTGAGATAGGCTAAATGGCAGAGATAGGCTAAATGGCTGAGATAGGCTAAATGGCTGAGATAGGCTATAGCCTAGTGTAGGAAATGTGGAAGATAGGCTAAATGACTGAGATAGGCTAATTGGCAGAGATAGGCTATAGCCTAGTGTAGGAAATGTGGAAGATAGGCTAAATGGCTGAGATAGGCTAAATGGCAGAGATAGGCTATAGCCTAGTGTGGGAAATGTGGAAGATAGGCTAAATGGCTGAGATAGGCTAAATGGCAGAGATAGGCTATAGCCTAGTGTAGGAAATGTGGAAGATAGGCTAAATTACTGAGATAGGCTAAATGGCTGAGATAGGCTAAATGGCAGAGATAGGCTATAGCCTAGTGTAGGAAATGTGGAAGATAGGCTAAATGACTGAGATAGGCTAAATGGCAGAGATAGGCTAAATGGCAGAGATAGGCTAAATGGCTGAGATAGGCTAAATGGCTGAGATAGGCTAAATGGCTGAGATAGGCTAAATGGCTGAGATAGGCTAAATGGCAGAGATAGGCTAAATGACTGAGATAGGCTAAATGGCTGAGATAGGCTAAATGTCTGAGATAGGCTAAATGGCAGAGATAGGCTAAATGGCAGAGATAGGCTAAATGGCAGAGATAGGCTAAATGGCTGAGATAGGCTAAATGGCTGAGATAGGCTAAATGGCTGAGATAGGCTAAATGGCTGAGATAGGCTAAATGGCAGAGATAGGCTAAATGACTGAGATAGGCTAAATGGCTGAGATAGGCTAAATGGCTGAGATAGGCTAAATGGCTGAGATAGGCTAAAGGGCTGAGATAGGCTAAATGGCAGAGATAGGCTATAGCCTAGTTTGGGAAATGTGGAAGATAGGCTAAATGACTGAGATAGGCTAAATGGCTGAGATAGGCTAAATGGCTGAGATAGGCTAAATGGCAGAGATAGGCTATAGCCTAGTGTGGGAAATGTGGAAGATAGGCTAAATGACTGAGATAGGCTAAATGGCTGAGATAGGCTAAATGGCTGAGATAGGCTATAGCCTAGTGTGGGAAATGTGGAAGATAGGCTAAATGACTGAGATAGGCTAAATGGCTGAGATAGGCTAAATGGCTGAGATAGGCTATAGCCTAGTGTGGGAAATGTGGAAGATAGGCTAAATGACTGAGATAGGCTAAATGGCAGAGATAGGCTATAGCCTAGTGTAGGAAATGTGGAAGATAGGCTAAATGGCTGAGATAGGTTAAATGGCTGAGATAGGCTAAATGGCTGAGATAGGCTAAATGGCAGAGATAGGCAATAGCCTAGTGTAGGAAATGTGGAAGATAGGCTAAATGGCTGAGATAGGCTAAATGGCAGAGATAGGCTATAGCCTAGTGTGGGAAATGTGGAAGATAGGCTAAATGGCTGAGATAGGCTAAATGGCAGAGATAGGCTATAGCCTAGTGTAGGAAATGTGGAAGATAGGCTAAATGGCTGAGATAGGCTATAGCCTAGTGTAGGAAATGTGGAAGATAGGCTAAATGGCTGAGATAGGCTAAATGGCAGAGATAGGCTATAGCCTAATGTGGGAAATGTGGAAGATAGGCTAAATGGCTGAGATAGGCTAAATGGCAGAGATAGGCTATAGCCTAGTGTAGGAAATGTGGAAGATAGGCTAAATGACTGAGATAGGCTAAATGGCAGAGATAGGCTATAGCCTAGTGTAGGAAATGTGGAAGATAGGCTAAATGGCTGAGATAGGCTAAATGGCAGAGATAGGCTATAGCCTAGTGTGGGAAATGTGGAAGATAGGCTAAATGGCTGAGATAGGCTAAATGGCAGAGATAGGCTATAGCCTAGTGTAGCAAATGTGGAAGATAGGCTAAATGACTGAGATAGGCTAAATGGCTGAGATAGGCTAAATGGCAGAGATAGGCTATAGCCTAGTGTAGGAAATGTGGAAGATAGGCTAAATGGCTGAGATAGGTTAAATGGCTGAGATAGGCTAAATGGCAGAGATAGGCTATAGCCTAGTGTAGGAAATGTGGAAGATAGGCTAAATGGCTGAGATAGGCTAAATTGCTGAGATAGGCTAAATGGCAGAGATAGGCTATAGCCTAGTGTGGGAAATGTGGAAGATAGGCTAAATGGCTGAGATAGGCTAAATGGCAGAGATAGGCTATAGCCTAGTGTAGGAAATGTGGAAGATAGGCTAAATGACTGAGATAGGCTAAATGGCTGAGATAGGCTATAGCCTAGTGTAGGAAATGTGGAAGATAGGCTAAATGGCTGAGATAGGCTAAATGGCAGAGATAGGCTATAGCCTAATGTGGGAAATGTGGAAGATAGGCTAAATGGCTGAGATAGGCTAAATGGCAGACATAGGCTATAGCCTAGTGTAGGAAATGTGGAAGATAGGCTAAATGACTGAGATAGGCTAAATGGCAGAGATAGGCTATAGCCTAGTGTAGGAAATGTGGAAGATAGGCTAAATGGCTGAGATAGGCTAAATGGCTGAGATAGGCTAAATGGCAGAGATAGGCTAAATGACTGAGATAGGCTAAATGGCTGAGATAGGCTAAATGGCTGAGATAGGCTAAATGGCTGAGATAGGCTAAATGGCTGAGATAGGCTAAATGGCAGAGATAGGCTATAGCCTAGTGTGGGAAATGTGGAAGATAGGCTAAATGACTGAGATAGGCTAAATGGCTGAGATAGGCTAAATGGCTGAGATAGGCTATAGCCTAGTGTGGGAAATGTGGAAGATAGGCTAAATGACTGAGATAGGCTAAATGGCTGAGATAGGCTAAATGGCTGAGATAGGCTAAATGGCAGAGATAGGCTATAGCCTAGTGTGGGAAATGTGGAAGATAGGCTAAATGACTGAGATAGGCTAAATGGCTGAGATAGGCTATAGCCTAGTGTGGGAAATGTGGAAGATAGGCTAAATGACTGAGATAGGCTAAATGGCTGAGATAGGCTAAATGGCTGAGATAGGCTAAATGGCTGAGATAGGCTAAATGGCAGAGATAGGCTATAGCCTAGTGTGGGAAATGTGGAAGATAGGCTAAATGACTGAGATAGGCTAAATGGCTGAGATAGGCTAAATGGCAGAGATAGGCTATAGCCTAGTGTAGGAAATGTGGAAGATAGGCTAAATGGCTGAGATAAGTTAAATGGCTGAGATAGGCTAAATGGCAGAGATAGGCTATAGCCTAGTGTAGGAAATGTGGAAGATAGGCTAAATGGCTGAGATAGGCTAAATTGCTGAGATAGGCTAAATGGCAGAGATAGGCTATAGCCTAGTGTGGGAAATGTGGAAGATAGGCTAAATGGCTGAGATAGGCTAAATGGCAGAGATAGGCTATAGCCTAGTGTAGGAAATGTGGAAGATAGGCTAAATGACTGAGATAGGCTAAATGGCTGAGATAGGCTAAATGGCAGAGATAGGCTATAGCCTAGTGTAGGAAATGTGGAAGATAGGCTAAATGGCTGAGATAGGTTAAATGGCTGAGATAGGCTAAATGGCTGAGATAGGCTAAATGGCTGAGATAGGCTAAATGACTGAGATAGGCTAAATGGCTGAGATAGGCTAAATGGCTGAGATAGGCTAAATGGCAGAGATAGGCTAAATGACTGAGATAGGCTAAATGGCTGAGATAGCCTAAATGACTGAGATAGGCTAAATGGCTGAGATAGGCTAAATGGCTGAGATAGGCTAAATGGCTGAGATAGGCTAAATGGCTGAGATAGGCTAAATGGCAGAGATAGGCTAAATGGCTGAGATAGGCTAAATGGCAGAGATAGGCTAAATGGCAGAGATAGGCTATGGCCTAGTGTAGGAAATGTGGAAGATAGGCTAAATGGCTGAGATAGGCTAAATGGCAGAGATAGGCTAAATGGCAGAGATAGGCTAAATGGCAGAGATAGGCTAAATGGCTGAGATAGGCTAAATGGCAGAGATAGGCTAAATGGCAGAGATAGGCTAAATGGCTGAGATAGGCTCAATGGCTGAGATAGGCTATTGCATAGTGTAGGAAATGTGGAAGATAGGCTAAATGGCTGAAATAGGCTAAATGGCTGAGATAGGCTAAATGGCTGAGATAGGCTAAATGGCAGAGATAGGCTATAGCCTAGTGTAGGAAATGTGGAAGATAGGCTAAATGGTAGAGATAGGCTATAGCCTAGTGTGGGAAATGTGGAAGATAGGCTAAATGGCTGAGATAGGCTATGGCCTAGTGTAGGAAATGTGGAAGATAGGCTAAATGGCTGAGATAGGCTAAATGGCAGAGATAGGCTAAATGGCAGAGATAGGCTAAATGGCTGAGATAGGCTAAATGGCTGAGATAGGCTAAATGGCTGAGATAGGCTATAGCCTAGTGTGGGAAATGTGGAAGATAGGCTAAATGGCTGAGATAGGCTAAATGGCTGAGATAGGCTAAATGGCAGAGATAGGCTAAATGGCTGAGATAGGCTAAATGGCTGAGATAGGCTATAGCCTAGTGTAGGAAATGTGGAAGATAGGCTAAATGACTGAGATAGGCTAATTGGCAGAGATAGGCTATAGCCTAGTGTAGGAAATGTGGAAGATAGGCTAAATGGCTGAGATAGGCTAAATGGCAGAGATAGGCTATAGCCTAGTGTGGGAAATGTGGAAGATAGGCTAAATGGCTGAGATAGGCTAAATGGCAGAGATAGGCTATAGCCTAGTGTAGGAAATGTGGAAGATAGGCTAAATTACTGAGATAGGCTAAATGGCTGTGATAGGCTAAATGGCAGAGATAGGCTATAGCCTAGTGTAGGAAATGTGGAAGATTGGCTAAATGACTGAGATAGGCTAAATGGCAGAGATAGGCTAAATGGCAGAGATAGGCTAAATGGCTGAGATAGGCTAAATGGCTGAGATAGGCTAAATGACTGAGATAGGCTAAATGGCTGAGATAGGCTAAATGGCAGAGATAGGCTAAATGACTGAGATAGGCTAAATGGCTGAGATAGGCTAAATGTCTGAGATAGGCTAAATGGCAGAGATAGGCTAAATGGCAGAGATAGGCTAAATGGCAGAGATAGGCTAAATGGCTGAGATAGGCTAAATGGATGAGATAGGCTAAATGGCTGAGATAGGCTAAATGGCTGAGATAGGCTAAATGGCAGAGATAGGCTAAATGACTGAGATAGGCTAAATGGCTGAGATAGGCTAAATGGCTGAGATAGGCTAAATGGCTGAGATAGGCTAAATGGCTGAGATAGGCTAAATGGCAGAGATAGGCTATAGCCTAGTTTGGGAAATGTGGAAGATAGGCTAAATGACTGAGATAGGCTAAATGACTGAGATAGGCTAAATGGCAGAGATAGGCTATAGCCTAGTGTAGGAAATGTGGAAGATAGGCTAAATGGCTGAGATAGGCTAAATGGCTGAGATAGGCTAAATGGCTGAGATAGGCTAAATGGCAGAGATAGGCTAAATGGCTGAGATAGGCTAAATGGCAGAGATAGGCTAAATGGCAGAGATAGGCTATGGCCTAGTGTAGGAAATGTGGAAGATAGGCTAAATGGCTGAGATAGGCTAAATGGCAGAGATAGGCTAAATGGCAGAGATAGGCTAAATGGCAGAGATAGGCTAAATGGCTGAGATAGGCTAAATGGCAGAGATAGGCTAAATGGCAGAGATAGGCTAAATGGCTGAGATAGGCTAAATGGCTGAGATAGGCTATTGCCTAGTGTAGGAAATGTGGAAGATAGGCTAAATGGCTGAAATAGGCTAAATGGCTGAGATAGGCTAAATGGCTGAGATAGGCTAAATGGCAGAGATAGGCTATAGCCTAGTGTAGGAAATGTGGAAGATAGGCTAAATGGTAGAGATAGGCTATAGCCTAGTGTGGGAAATGTGGAAGATAGGCTAAATGGCTGAGATAGGCTATGGCCTAGTGTAGGAAATGTGGAAGATAGGCTAAATGGCTGAGATAGGCTAAATGGCAGAGATAGGCTAAATGGCAGAGATAGGCTAAATGGCTGATATAGGCTAAATGGCTGAGATAGGCTAAATGGCTGAGATAGGCTATAGCCTAGTGTGGGAAATGTGGAAGATAGGCTAAATGGCTGAGATAGGCTAAATGGCAGAGATAGGCTAAATGGCTGAGATAGGCTAAATGGCTGAGATAGGCTATAGCCTAGTGTAGGAAATGTGGAAGATAGGCTAAATGACTGAGATAGGCTAATTGGCAGAGATAGGCTATAGCCTAGTGTAGGAAATGTGGAAGATAGGCTAAATGGCTGAGATAGGCTAAATGGCAGAGATAGGCTATAGCCTAGTGTGGGAAATGTGGAAGATAGGCTAAATGGCTGAGATAGGCTAAATGGCAGAGATAGGCTATAGCCTAGTGTAGGAAATGTGGAAGATAGGCTAAATTACTGAGATAGGCTAAATGGCTGAGATAGGCTAAATGGCAGAGATAGGCTATAGCCTAGTGTAGGAAATGTGGAAGATAGGCTAAATGACTGAGATAGGTTAAATGGCAGAGATAGGCTAAATGACAGAGATAGGCTAAATGGCTGAGATAGGCTAAATGGCTGAGATAGGCTAAATGGCTGAGATAGGCTAAATGGCTGAGATAGGCTAAATGGCAGAGATAGGCTAAATGACTGAGATAGGCTAAATGGCTGAGATAGGCTAAATGTCTGAGATAGGCTAAATGGCAGAGATAGGCTAAATGGCAGAGATAGGCTAAATGGCAGAGATAGGCTAAATGGCTGAGATAGGCTAAATGGCTGAGATAGGCTAAATGGCTGAGATAGGCTAAATGGCTGAGATAGGCTAAATGGCAGAGATAGGCTAAATGACTGAGATAGGCTAAATGGCTGAGATAGGCTAAATGGCTGAGATAGGCTAAATGGCTGAGATAGGCTAAAGGGCTGAGATAGGCTAAATGGCAGAGATAGGCTATAGCCTAGTTTGGGAAATGTGGAAGATAGGCTAAATGACTGAGATAGGCTAAATGGCTGAGATAGGCTAAATGGCTGAGATAGGCTAAATGGCAGAGATAGGCTATAGCCTAGTGTGGGAAATGTGGAAGATAGGCTAAATGACTGAGATAGGCTAAATGGCTGAGATAGGCTAAATGGCTGAGATAGGCTATAGCCTAGTGTGGGAAATGTGGAAGATAGGCTAAATGACTGAGATAGGCTAAATGGCTGAGATAGGCTAAATGGCTGAGATAGGCTATAGCCTAGTGTGGGAAATGTGGAAGATAGGCTAAATGACTGAGATAGGCTAAATGGCAGAGATAGGCTATAGCCTAGTGTAGGAAATGTGGAAGATAGGCTAAATGGCTGAGATAGGCTATAGCCTAGTGTAGGAAATGTGGAAGATAGGCTAAATGGCTGAGATAGGCTAAATGGCAGAGATAGGCTATAGCCTAGTGTAGCAAATGTGGAAGATAGGCTAAATGACTGAGATAGGCTAAATGGCTGAGATAGGCTAAATGGCAGAGATAGGCTATAGCCTAGTGTAGGAAATGTGGAAGATAGGCTAAATGGCTGAGATAGGTTAAATGGCTGAGATAGGCTAAATGGCAGAGATAGGCTATAGCCTAGTGTAGGAAATGTGGAAGATAGGCTAAATGGCTGAGATAGGCTAAATTGCTGAGATAGGCTAAATGGCAGAGATAGGCTATAGCCTAGTGTGGGAAATGTGGAAGATAGGCTAAATGGCTGAGATAGGCTAAATGGCAGAGATAGGCTATAGCCTAGTGTAGGAAATGTGGAAGATAGGCTAAATGACTGAGATAGGCTAAATGGCTGAGATAGGCTATAGCCTAGTGTAGGAAATGTGGAAGATAGGCTAAATGGCTGAGATAGGCTAAATGGCAGAGATAGGCTATAGCCTAATGTGGGAAATGTGGAAGATAGGCTAAATGGCTGAGATAGGCTAAATGGCAGACATAGGCTATAGCCTAGTGTAGGAAATGTGGAAGATAGGCTAAATGACTGAGATAGGCTAAATGGCAGAGATAGGCTATAGCCTAGTGTAGGAAATGTGGAAGATAGGCTAAATGGCTGAGATAGGCTAAATGGCTGAGATAGGCTAAATGGCAGAGATAGGCTAAATGACTGAGATAGGCTAAATGGCTGAGATAGGCTAAATGGCTGAGATAGGCTAAATGGCTGAGATAGGCTAAATGGCTGAGATAGGCTAAATGGCAGAGATAGGCTATAGCCTAGTGTGGGAAATGTGGAAGATAGGCTAAATGACTGAGATAGGCTAAATGGCTGAGATAGGCTAAATGGCTGAGATAGGCTATAGCCTAGTGTGGGAAATGTGGAAGATAGGCTAAATGACTGAGATAGGCTAAATGGCTGAGATAGGCTAAATGGCTGAGATAGGCTAAATGGCAGAGATAGGCTATAGCCTAGTGTGGGAAATGTGGAAGATAGGCTAAATGACTGAGATAGGCTAAATGGCTGAGATAGGCTATAGCCTAGTGTGGGAAATGTGGAAGATAGGCTAAATGACTGAGATAGGCTAAATGGCTGAGATAGGCTAAATGGCTGAGATAGGCTAAATGGCTGAGATAGGCTAAATGGCAGAGATAGGCTATAGCCTAGTGTGGGAAATGTGGAAGATAGGCTAAATGACTGAGATAGGCTAAATGGCTGAGATAGGCTAAATGGCAGAGATAGGCTATAGCCTAGTGTAGGAAATGTGGAAGATAGGCTAAATGGCTGAGATAAGTTAAATGGCTGAGATAGGCTAAATGGCAGAGATAGGCTATAGCCTAGTGTAGGAAATGTGGAAGATAGGCTAAATGGCTGAGATAGGCTAAATTGCTGAGATAGGCTAAATGGCAGAGATAGGCTATAGCCTAGTGTGGGAAATGTGGAAGATAGGCTAAATGGCTGAGATAGGCTAAATGGCAGAGATAGGCTATAGCCTAGTGTAGGAAATGTGGAAGACAGGCTAAATGACTGAGATAGGCTAAATGGCTGAGATAGGCTAAATGGCAGAGATAGGCTATAGCCTAGTGTAGGAAATGTGGAAGATAGGCTAAATGGCTGAGATAGGTTAAATGGCTGAGATAGGCTAAATGGCTGAGATAGGCTAAATGGCTGAGATAGGCTAAATGACTGAGATAGGCTAAATGGCTGAGATAGGCTAAATGGCTGAGATAGGCTAAATGGCAGAGATAGGCTAAATGACTGAGATAGGCTAAATGGCTAAGATAGCCTAAATGACTGAGATAGGCTAAATGGCTGAGATAGGCTAAATGGCTGAGATAGGCTAAATGGCAGAGATAGGCTAAATGGCAGAGATAGGCTAAATGGCAGAGATAGGCTAAATGGCAGAGATAGGCTAAATGGCAGAGATAGGCTACAGCCTAGTGTAGGAAATGTGGAAGATAGGCTAAATGGCTGAGATAGGCTAAATGGCTGAGATAGGCTAAATGGCTGAGATAGGCTAAATGGCAGAGATAGGCTAAATGGCTGAGATAGGCTAAATGGCAGAGATAGGCTAAATGGCAGAGATAGGCTATGGCCTAGTGTAGGAAATGTGGAAGATAGGCTAAATGGCTGAGATAGGCTAAATGGCAGAGATAGGCTAAATGGCAGAGATAGGCTAAATGGCAGAGATAGGCTAAATGGCTGAGATAGGCTAAATGGCAGAGATAGGCTAAATGGCAGAGATAGGCTAAATGGCTGAGATAGGCTCAATGGCTGAGATAGGCTATTGCATAGTGTAGGAAATGTGGAAGATAGGCTAAATGGCTGAAATAGGCTAAATGGCTGAGATAGGCTAAATGGCTGAGATAGGCTAAATGGCAGAGATAGGCTATAGCCTAGTGTAGGAAATGTGGAAGATAGGCTAAATGGTAGAGATAGGCTATAGCCTAGTGTGGGAAATGTGGAAGATAGGCTAAATGGCTGAGATAGGCTATGGCCTAGTGTAGGAAATGTGGAAGATAGGCTAAATGGCTGAGATAGGCTAAATGGCAGAGATAGGCTAAATGGCAGAGATAGGCTAAATGGCTGAGATAGGCTAAATGGCTGAGATAGGCTAAATGGCTGAGATAGGCTATAGCCTAGTGTGGGAAATGTGGAAGATAGGCTAAATGGCTGAGATAGGCTAAATGGCTGAGATAGGCTAAATGGCAGAGATAGGCTAAATGGCTGAGATAGGCTAAATGGCTGAGATAGGCTATAGCCTAGTGTAGGAAATGTGGAAGATAGGCTAAATGACTGAGATAGGCTAATTGGCAGAGATAGGCTATAGCCTAGTGTAGGAAATGTGGAAGATAGGCTAAATGGCTGAGATAGGCTAAATGGCAGAGATAGGCTATAGCCTAGTGTGGGAAATGTGGAAGATAGGCTAAATGGCTGAGATAGGCTAAATGGCAGAGATAGGCTATAGCCTAGTGTAGGAAATGTGGAAGATAGGCTAAATTACTGAGATAGGCTAAATGGCTGAGATAGGCTAAATGGCAGAGATAGGCTATAGCCTAGTGTAGGAAATGTGGAAGATTGGCTAAATGACTGAGATAGGCTAAATGGCAGAGATAGGCTAAATGGCTGAGATAGGCTAAATGGCTGAGATAGGCTAAATGACTGAGATAGGCTAAATGGCTGAGATAGGCTAAATGGCAGAGATAGGCTAAATGACTGAGATAGGCTAAATGGCTGAGATAGGCTAAATGTCTGAGATAGGCTAAATGGCAGAGATAGGCTAAATGGCAGAGATAGGCTAAATGGCAGAGATAGGCTAAATGGCTGAGATAGGCTAAATGGCTGAGATAGGCTAAATGGCTGAGATAGGCTAAATGGCTGAGATAGGCTAAATGGCAGAGATAGGCTAAATGACTGAGATAGGCTAAATGGCTGAGATAGGCTAAATGGCTGAGATAGGCTAAATGGCTGAGATAGGCTAAATGGCTGAGATAGGCTAAATGGCAGAGATAGGCTATAGCCTAGTTTGGGAAATGTGGAAGATAGGCTAAATGACTGAGATAGGCTAAATGACTGAGATAGGCTAAATGGCAGAGATAGGCTATAGCCTAGTGTAGGAAATGTGGAAGATAGGCTAAATGGCTGAGATAGGCTAAATGGCTGAGATAGGCTAAATGGCTGAGATAGGCTAAATGGCAGAGATAGGCTAAATGGCTGAGATAGGCTAAATGGCAGAGATAGGCTAAATGGCAGAGATAGGCTATGGCCTAGTGTAGGAAATGTGGAAGATAGGCTAAATGGCTGAGATAGGCTAAATGGCAGAGATAGGCTAAATGGCAGAGATAGGCTAAATGGCAGAGATAGGCTAAATGGCTGAGATAGGCTAAATGGCAGAGATAGGCTAAATGGCAGAGATAGGCTAAATGGCTGAGATAGGCTAAATGGCTGAGATAGGCTATTGCCTAATGTAGGAAATGTGGAAGATAGGCTAAATGGCTGAAATAGGCTAAATGGCTGAGATAGGCTAAATGGCTGAGATAGGCTAAATGGCAGAGATAGGCTATAGCCTAGTGTAGGAAATGTGGAAGATAGGCTAAATGGTAGAGATAGGCTATAGCCTAGTGTGGGAAATGTGGAAGATAGGCTAAATGGCTGAGATAGGCTATGGCCTAGTGTAGGAAATGTGGAAGATAGGCTAAATGGCTGAGATAGGCTAAATGGCAGAGATAGGCTAAATGGCAGAGATAGGCTAAATGGCTGATATAGGCTAAATGGCTGAGATAGGCTAAATGGCTGAGATAGGCTATAGCCTAGTGTGGGAAATGTGGAAGATAGGCTAAATGGCTGAGATAGGCTAAATGGCAGAGATAGGCTAAATGGCTGAGATAGGCTAAATGGCTGAGATAGGCTATAGCCTAGTGTAGGAAATGTGGAAGATAGGCTAAATGACTGAGATAGGCTAATTGGCAGAGATAGGCTATAGCCTAGTGTAGGAAATGTGGAAGATAGGCTAAATGGCTGAGATAGGCTAAATGGCAGAGATAGGCTATAGCCTAGTGTGGGAAATGTGGAAGATACGCTAAATGGCTGAGATAGGATAAATGGCAGAGATAGGCTATAGCCTAGTGTAGGAAATGTGGAAGATAGGCTAAATTACTGAGATAGGCTAAATGGCTGAGATAGGCTAAATGACTGAGATAGGCTAAATGGCAGAGATAGGCTAAATGGCAGAGATAGGCTAAATGGCTGAGATAGGCTAAATGGCTGAGATAGGCTAAATGGCTGAGATAGGCTAAATGGCTGAGATAGGCTAAATGGCAGAGATAGGCTAAATGACTGAGATAGGCTAAATGGCTGAGATAGGCTAAATGTCTGAGATAGGCTAAATGGCAGAGATAGGCTAAATGGCAGAGATAGGCTAAATGGCAGAGATAGGCTAAATGGCTGAGATAGGCTAAATGGCTGAGATAGGCTAAATGGCTGAGATAGGCTAAATGGCTGAGATAGGCTAAATGGCAGAGATAGGCTAAATGACTGAGATAGGCTAAATGGCTGAGATAGGCTAAATGGCTGAGATAGGCTAAATGGCTGAGATAGGCTAAAGGGCTGAGATAGGCTAAATGGCAGAGATAGGCTATAGCCTAGTTTGGGAAATGTGGAAGATAGGCTAAATGACTGAGATAGGCTAAATGGCTGAGATAGGCTAAATGGCTGAGATAGGCTAAATGGCAGAGATAGGCTATAGCCTAGTGTGGGAAATGTGGAAGATAGGCTAAATGACTGAGATAGGCTAAATGGCTGAGATAGGCTAAATGGCTGAGATAGGCTATAGCCTAGTGTGGGAAATGTGGAAGATAGGCTAAATGACTGAGATAGGCTAAATGGCTGAGATAGGCTAAATGGCTGAGATAGGCTATAGCCTAGTGTGGGAAATGTGGAAGATAGGCTAAATGACTGAGATAGGCTAAATGGCAGAGATAGGCTATAGCCTAGTGTAGGAAATGTGGAAGATAGGCTAAATGGCTGAGATAGGTTAAATGGCTGAGATAGGCTAAATGGCTGAGATAGGCTAAATGGCAGAGATAGGCAATAGCCTAGTGTAGGAAATGTGGAAGATAGGCTAAATGGCTGAGATAGGCTAAATGGCAGAGATAGGCTATAGCCTAGTGTGGGAAATGTGGAAGATAGGCTAAATGGCTGAGATAGGCTAAATGGCAGAGATAGGCTATAGCCTAGTGTAGGAAATGTGGAAGATAGGCTAAATGGCTGAGATAGGCTATAGCCTAGTGTAGGAAATGTGGAAGATAGGCTAAATGGCTGAGATAGGCTAAATGGCAGAGATAGGCTATAGCCTAATGTGGGAAATGTGGAAGATAGGCTAAATGGCTGAGATAGGCTAAATGGCAGAGATAGGCTATAGCCTAGTGTAGGAAATGTGGAAGATAGGCTAAATGACTGAGATAGGCTAAATGGCAGAGATAGGCTATAGCCTAGTGTAGGAAATGTGGAAGATAGGCTAAATGGCTGAGATAGGCTAAATGGCAGAGATAGGCTATAGCCTAGTGTGGGAAATGTGGAAGATAGGCTAAATGGCTGAGATAGGCTAAATGGCAGAGATAGGCTATAGCCTAGTGTAGCAAATGTGGAAGATAGGCTAAATGACTGAGATAGGCTAAATGGCAGAGATAGGCTATAGCCTAGTGTAGGAAATGTGGAAGATAGGCTAAATGGCTGAGATAGGCTAAATGGCAGAGATAGGCTATAGCCTAGTGTGGGAAATGTGGAAGATAGGCTAAATGACTGAGATAGGCTAAATGGCTGAGATAGGCTAAATGGCAGAGATAGGCTATAGCCTAGTGTAGGAAATGTGGAAGATAGGCTAAATGGCTGAGATAGGTTAAATGGCTGAGATAGGCTAAATGGCTGAGATAGGCTAAATGGCTGAGATAGGCTAAATGACTGAGATAGGCTAAATGGCTGAGATAGGCTAAATGGCTGAGATAGGCTAAATGGCAGAGATAGGCTAAATGACTGAGATAGGCTAAATGACTGAGATAGGCTAAATGGCTGAGATAGGCTAAATGGCTGAGATAGGCTAAATGGCAGAGATAGGCTAAATGGCAGAGATAGGCTAAATGGCTGAGATAGGCTAAATGGCAGAGATAGGCTAAATGGCAGAGATAAGCTACAGCCTAGTGTAGGAAATGTGGAAGATAGGCTAAATGGCTGAGATAGGCTAAATGGCTGAGATAGGCTAAATGGCTGAAATAGGCTAAATGGCTGAGATAGGCTAAATGGCAGAGATAGGCTAAATGGCTGAGATAGGCTAAATGGCAGAGATAGGCTAAATGGCAGAGATAGGCTATGGCTTAGTGTAGGAAATGTGGAAGATAGGCTAAATGACTGAGATAGGCTAATTGGCAGAGATAGGCTATAGCCTAGTGTAGGAAATGTGGAAGATAGGCTAAATGGCTGAGATAGGCTAAATGGCAGAGATAGGCTAAATGGCTGAGATAGGCTAAATGGCTGAGATAGGCTATAGCCTAGTGTAGGAAATGTGGAAGATAGGCTAAATGACTGAGATAGGCTAATTGGCAGAGATAGGCTATAGCCTAGTGTAGGAAATGTGGAAGATAGGCTAAATGGCTGAGATAGGCTAAATGGCAGAGATAGGCTATAGCCTAGTGTGGGAAATGTGGAAGATACGCTAAATGGCTGAGATAGGATAAATGGCAGAGATAGGCTATAGCCTAGTGTAGGAAATGTGGAAGATAGGCTAAATTACTGAGATAGGCTAAATGGCTGAGATAGGCTAAATGGCAGAGATAGGCTATAGCCTAGTGTAGGAAATGTGGAAGATAGGCTAAATGACTGAGATAGGCTAAATGGCAGAGATAGGCTAAATGGCAGAGATAGGCTAAATGGCTGAGATAGGCTAAATGGCTGAGATAGGCTAAATGGCTGAGATAGGCTAAATGGCTGAGATAGGCTAAATGGCAGAGATAGGCTAAATGACTGAGATAGGCTAAATGGCTGAGATAGGCTAAATGTCTGAGATAGGCTAAATGGCAGAGATAGGCTAAATGGCAGAGATAGGCTAAATGGCAGAGATAGGCTAAATGGCTGAGATAGGCTAAATGGCTGAGATAGGCTAAATGGCTGAGATAGGCTAAATGGCTGAGATAGGCTAAATGGCAGAGATAGGCTAAATGACTGAGATAGGCTAAATGGCTGAGATAGGCTAAATGGCTGAGATAGGCTAAATGGCTGAGATAGGCTAAAGGGCTGAGATAGGCTAAATGGCAGAGATAGGCTATAGCCTAGTTTGGGAAATGTGGAAGATAGGCTAAATGACTGAGATAGGCTAAATGGCTGAGATAGGCTAAATGGCTGAGATAGGCTAAATGGCAGAGATAGGCTATAGCCTAGTGTGGGAAATGTGGAAGATAGGCTAAATGACTGAGATAGGCTAAATGGCTGAGATAGGCTAAATGGCTGAGATAGGCTATAGCCTAGTGTGGGAAATGTGGAAGATAGGCTAAATGACTGAGATAGGCTAAATGGCTGAGATAGGCTAAATGGCTGAGATAGGCTATAGCCTAGTGTGGGAAATGTGGAAGATAGGCTAAATGACTGAGATAGGCTAAATGGCAGAGATAGGCTATAGCCTAGTGTAGGAAATGTGGAAGATAGGCTAAATGGCTGAGATAGGTTAAATGGCTGAGATAGGCTAAATGGCTGAGATAGGCTAAATGGCAGAGATAGGCAATAGCCTAGTGTAGGAAATGTGGAAGATAGGCTAAATGGCTGAGATAGGCTAAATGGCAGAGATAGGCTATAGCCTAGTGTGGGAAATGTGGAAGATAGGCTAAATGGCTGAGATAGGCTAAATGGCAGAGATAGGCTATAGCCTAGTGTAGGAAATGTGGAAGATAGGCTAAATGGCTGAGATAGGCTATAGCCTAGTGTAGGAAATGTGGAAGATAGGCTAAATGGCTGAGATAGGCTAAATGGCAGAGATAGGCTATAGCCTAATGTGGGAAATGTGGAAGATAGGCTAAATGGCTGAGATAGGCTAAATGGCAGAGATAGGCTATAGCCTAGTGTAGGAAATGTGGAAGATAGGCTAAATGACTGAGATAGGCTAAATGGCAGAGATAGGCTATAGCCTAGTGTAGGAAATGTGGAAGATAGGCTAAATGGCTGAGATAGGCTAAATGGCAGAGATAGGCTATAGCCTAGTGTGGGAAATGTGGAAGATAGGCTAAATGGCTGAGATAGGCTAAATGGCAGAGATAGGCTATAGCCTAGTGTAGCAAATGTGGAAGATAGGCTAAATGACTGAGATAGGCTAAATGGCAGAGATAGGCTATAGCCTAGTGTAGGAAATGTGGAAGATAGGCTAAATGGCTGAGATAGGCTAAATGGCAGAGATAGGCTATAGCCTAGTGTGGGAAATGTGGAAGATAGGCTAAATGACTGAGATAGGCTAAATGGCTGAGATAGGCTAAATGGCAGAGATAGGCTATAGCCTAGTGTAGGAAATGTGGAAGATAGGCTAAATGGCTGAGATAGGTTAAATGGCTGAGATAGGCTAAATGGCTGAGATAGGCTAAATGGCTGAGATAGGCTAAATGACTGAGATAGGCTAAATGGCTGAGATAGGCTAAATGGCTGAGATAGGCTAAATGGCAGAGATAGGCTAAATGACTGAGATAGGCTAAATGACTGAGATAGGCTAAATGGCTGAGATAGGCTAAATGGCTGAGATAGGCTAAATGGCAGAGATAGGCTAAATGGCAGAGATAGGCTAAATGGCTGAGATAGGCTAAATGGCAGAGATAGGCTAAATGGCAGAGATAAGCTACAGCCTAGTGTAGGAAATGTGGAAGATAGGCTAAATGGCTGAGATAGGCTAAATGGCTGAGATAGGCTAAATGGCTGAAATAGGCTAAATGGCTGAGATAGGCTAAATGGCAGAGATAGGCTAAATGGCTGAGATAGGCTAAATGGCAGAGATAGGCTAAATGGCAGAGATAGGCTATGGCTTAGTGTAGGAAATGTGGAAGATAGGCTAAATGGCTGAGATAGGCTAAATGGCAGAGATAGGCTAAATGGCAGAGATAGGCTAAATGGCAGAGATATGCTAAATGGCTGAGATAGGCTAAATGGCAGAGATAGGCTAAATGGCAGAGATAGGCTAAATGGCTGAGATAGGCTAAATGGCTGAGATAGGCTATTGCCTAGTGTAGGAAATGTGGAAGATAGGCTAAATGGCTGAAATAGGCTAAATGGCTGAGATAGGCTAAATGGCTGAGATAGGCTAAATGGCAGAGATAGGCTATAGCCTACTGTAGGAAATGTGGAAGATAGGCTAAATGGCAGAGATAGGCTATAGCCTAGTGTGGGAAATGTGGAAGATAGGCTAAATGGCTGAGATAGGCTATGGCCTAGTGTAGGAAATGTGGAAGATAGGCTAAATGGCTGAGATAGGCTAAATGGCAGAGATAGGCTAAATGGCAGAGATAGGCTAAATGGCTGAGATAGGCTAAATGGCTGAGATAGGCTAAATGGCTGAGATAGGCTATAGCCTAGTGTGGGAAATGTGGAAGATAGGCTAAATGGCTGAGATAGGCTAAATGGCTGAGATAGGCTAAATGGCTGAGATAGGCTAAATGGCAGAGATAGGCTATAGCCTAGTGTAGGAAATGTGGAAGATAGGCTAAATGGCTGAGATAGGCTAAATGGCTGAGATAGGCTATAGCCAAGTGTAGGAAATGTGGAAGATAGGCTAAATGACTGAGATAGGCTAATTGGCAGAGATAGGCTATAGCCTAGTGTAGGAAATGTGGAAGATAGGCTAAATGGCTGAGATAGGCTAAATGGCAGAGATAGGCTATAGCCTAGTGTGGGAAATGTGGAAGATAGGCTAAATGGCTGAGATAGGCTAAATGGCAGAGATAGGCTATAGCCTAGTGTAGGAAATGTGGAAGATAGGCTAAATGACTGAGATAGGCTAAATGGCTGAGATAGGCTAAATGGCAGAGATAGGCTATAGCCTAGTGTAGGAAATGTGGAAGATAGGCTAAATGGCTGAGATAGGTTAAATGGCTGAGATAGGCTAAATGACTGACATAGGCTAAATGGCTGAGATAGGCTAAATGGCTGAGATAGGCTAAATGGCAGAGATAGGCTAAATGACTGAGATAGGCTAAATGGCTGAGATAGGCTAAATGACTGAGATAGGCTAAATGGCTGAGATAGGCTAAATGGCTGAGATAGGCTAAATGGCAGAGATAGGCTAAATGGCAGAAGTAGGCTAAATGGCTGAGATAGGCCAAATGGCAGAGATAGGCTAAATGGCAGAGATAGGCTATAGCCTAGTGTAGGAAATGTGGAAGATAGGCTAAATGGCTGAGATAAGCTAAATGGCTGAGATAGGCTAAATGGCTGAGATAGGCTAAATGGCTGAGATAGGCTAAATGGCAGAGATAGGCTAAATGGCTGAGATAGGCTAAATGGCAGAGATAGGCTAAATGGCAGAGATAGGCTATGGCCTAGTGTAGGAAATGTGGAAGATAGGCTAAATGGCTGAGATAGGCTAAATGGCAGAGATAGGCTAAATGGCAGAGATAGGCTAAATGGCTGAGATAGGCTAAATGGCTGAGATAGGCTATAGCCTAGTGTGGGAAATGTGGAAGATAGGCTAAATGGCTGAGATAGGCTAAATGGCTGAGATAGGCTAAATGGCAGAGATAGGCTATAGCCTAGTGTAGGAAATGTGGAAGATAGGCTAAATGGCTGAGATAGGCTAAATGGCAGAGATAGGCTAAATGGCTGAGATAGGCTAAATGGCTGAGATAGGCTATAGCCTAGTGTAGGAAATGTGGAAGATAGGCTAAATGACTGAGATAGGCTAATTGGCAGAGATAGGCTATAGCCTAGTGTAGGAAATGTGGAAGATAGGCTAAATGGCTGAGATAGGCTAAATGGCAGAGATAGGCTATAGCCTAGTGTGGGAAATGTGGAAGATAGGCTAAATGGCTGAGATAGGCTAAATGGCAGAGATAGGCTATAGCCTAGTGTAGGAAATGTGGAAGATAGGCTAAATTACTGAGATAGGCTAAATGGCTGAGATAGGCTAAATGGCAGAGATAGGCTATAGCCTAGTGTAGGAAATGTGGAAGATAGGCTAAATGACTGAGATAGGCTAAATGGCAGAGATAGGCTAAATGGCAGAGATAGGCTAAATGGCTGAGATAGGCTAAATGGCTGAGATAGGCTAAATGGCTGAGATAGGCTAAATGGCTGAGATAGGCTAAATGG
Organism: Tenodera sinensis; assembly: GCA_030765045.1. Taxonomy (NCBI): domain Eukaryota; kingdom Metazoa; phylum Arthropoda; class Insecta; order Mantodea; family Mantidae; genus Tenodera; species Tenodera sinensis. The sequence continues at coordinate 132,969,096 of CM060970.1, forward strand.
CAGAGATAGGCTAAATGACTGAGATAGGCTAAATGGCTGAGATAGGCTAAATGTCTGAGATAGGCTAAATGGCAGAGATAGGCTAAATGGCAGAGATAGGCTAAATGGCAGAGATAGGCTAAATGGCTGAGATAGGCTAAATGGCTGAGATAGGCTAAATGGCTGAGATAGGCTAAATGGCTGAGATAGGCTAAATGGCAGAGATAGGCTAAATGACTGAGATAGGCTAAATGGCTGAGATAGGCTAAATGGCTGAGATAGGCTAAATGGCTGAGATAGGCTAAATGGCTGAGATAGGCTAAATGGCAGAGATAGGCTATAGCCTAGTTTGGGAAATGTGGAAGATAGGCTAAATGACTGAGATAGGCTAAATGGCTGAGATAGGCTAAATGGCTGAGATAGGCTAAATGGCAGAGATAGGCTATAGCCTAGTGTGGGAAATGTGGAAGATAGGCTAAATGACTGAGATAGGCTAAATGGCTGAGATAGGCTAAATGGCTGAGATAGGCTATAGCCTAGTGTGGGAAATGTGGAAGATAGGCTAAATGACTGAGATAGGCTAAATGGCTGAGATAGGCTAAATGGCTGAGATAGGCTAAATGGCAGAGATAGGCTATAGCCTAGTGTGGGAAATGTGGAAGATAGGCTAAATGACTGAGATAGGCTAAATGGCAGAGATAGGCTATAGCCTAGTGTAGGAAATGTGGAAGATAGGCTAAATGGCTGAGATAGGTTAAATGGCTGAGATAGGCTAAATGGCTGAGATAGGCTAAATGGCAGAGATAGGCAATAGCCTAGTGTAGGAAATGTGGAAGATAGGCTAAATGGCTGAGATAGGCTAAATGGCAGAGATAGGCTATAGCCTAGTGTGGGAAATGTGGAAGATAGGCTAAATGGCTGAGATAGGCTAAATGGCAGAGATAGGCTATAGCCTAGTGTAGGAAATGTGGAAGATAGGCTAAATGACTGAGATAGGCTAAATGGCTGAGATAGGCTATAGCCTAGTGTAGGAAATGTGGAAGATAGGCTAAATGGCTGAGATAGGCTAAATGGCAGAGATAGGCTATAGCCTAATGTGGGAAATGTGGAAGATAGGCTAAATGGCTGAGATAGGCTAAATGGCAGAGATAGGCTATAGCCTAGTGTAGGAAATGTGGAAGATAGGCTAAATGACTGAGATAGGCTAAATGGCAGAGATAGGCTATAGCCTAGTGTAGGAAATGTGGAAGATAAGCTAAATGGCTGAGATAGGCTAAATGGCAGAGATAGGCTATAGCCTAGTGTGGGAAATGTGGAAGATAGGCTAAATGGCTGAGATAGGCTAAATGGCAGAGATAGGCTATAGCCTAGTGTAGGAAATGTGGAAGATAGGCGAAATGACTGAGATAGGCTAAATGGCTGAGATAGGCTAAATGGCAGAGATAGGCTATAGCCTAGTGTAGGAAATGTGGAAGATAGGCTAAATGGCTGAGATAGGTTAAATGGCTGAGATAGGTTAAATGGCTGAGATAGGCTAAATGGCTGAGATAGGCTAAATGGCTGAGATAGGCTAAATGACTGAGATAGGCTAAATGGCTGAGATAGGCTAAATGGCTGAGATAGGCTAAATGGCAGAGATAGGCTAAATGACTGAGATAGGCTAAATGACTGAGATAGGCTAAATGGCTGAGATAGGCTAAATGGCTGAGATAGGCTAAATGGCAGAGATAGGCTAAATGGCAGAGATAGGCTAAATGGCTGAGATAGGCTAAATGGCAGAGATAGGCTAAATGGCAGAGATAAGCTACAGCCTAGTGTAGGAAATGTGGAAGATAGGCTAAATGGCTGAGATAGGCTAAATGGCTGAGATAGGCTAAATGGCTGAGATAGGCTAAATGGCTGAGATAGGCTAAATGGCAGAGATAGGCTAAATGGCTGAGATAGGCTAAATGGCAGAGATAGGCTAAATGGCAGAGATAGGCTATGGCTTAGTGTAGGAAATGTGGAAGATAGGCTAAATGGCTGAGATAGGCTAAATGGCAGAGATAGGCTAAATGGCAGAGATAGGCTAAATGGCAGAGATATGCTAAATGGCTGAGATAGGCTAAATGGCAGAGATAGGCTAAATGGCAGAGATAGGCTAAATGGCTGAGATAGGCTAAATGGCTGAGATAGGCTATTGCCTAGTGTAGGAAATGTGGAAGATAGGCTAAATGGCTGAAATAGGCTAAATGGCTGAGATAGGCTAAATGGCTGAGATAGGCTAAATGGCAGAGATAGGCTATAGCCTAGTGTAGGAAATGTGGAAGATAGGCTAAATGGCAGAGATAGGCTATAGCCTAGTGTGGGAAATGTGGAAGATAGGCTAAATGGCTGAGATAGGCTATGGCCTAGTGTAGGAAATGTGGAAGATAGGCTAAATGGCTGAGATAGGCTAAATGGCAGAGATAGGCTAAATGGCAGAGATAGGCTAAATGGCTGAGATAGGCTAAATGGCTGAGATAGGCTAAATGGCTGAGATAGGCTATAGCCTAGTGTGGGAAATGTGGAAGATAGGCTAAATGGCTGAGATAGGCTAAATGGCTGAGATAGGCTAAATGGCAGAGATAGGCTATAGCCTAGTGTAGGAAATGTGGAAGATAGGCTAAATGGCTGAGATAGGCTAAATGGCTGAGATAGGCTATAGCCAAGTGTAGGAAATGTGGAAGATAGGCTAAATGACTGAGATAGGCTAATTGGCAGAGATAGGCTATAGCCTAGTGTAGGAAATGTGGAAGATAGGCTAAATGGCTGAGATAGGCTAAATGGCAGAATAGGCTATAGCCTAGTGTGGGAAATGTGGAAGATAGGCTAAATGGCTGAGATAGGCTAAATGGCAGAGATAGGCTATAGCCTAGTGTAGGAAATGTGGAAGATAGGCTAAATGACTGAGATAGGCTAAATGGCTGAGATAGGCTAAATGGCAGAGATAGGCTATAGCCTAGTGTAGGAAATGTGGAAGATAGGCTAAATGGCTGAGATAGGTTAAATGGCTGAGATAGGCTAAATGGCTGAGATAGGCTAAATGGCTGAGATAGGCTAAATGGCAGAGATAGGCTAAATGACTGAGATAGGCTAAATGGCTGAGATAGGCTAAATGACTGAGATAGGCTAAATGGCTGAGATAGGCTAAATGGCTGAGATAGGCTAAATGGCAGAGATAGGCTGAATGGCAGAAGTAGGCTAAATGGCTGAGATAGGCTAAATGGCAGAGATAGGCTAAATGGCAGAGATAGGCTATAGCCTAGTGTAGGAAATGTGGAAGATAGGCTAAATGGCTGAGATAGGCTAAATGGCTGAGATAGGCTAAATGGCTGAGATAGGCTAAATGGCTGAGATAGGCTAAATGGCAGAGATAGGCTAAATGGCTGAGATAGGCTAAATGGCAGAGATAGGCTAAATGGCAGAGATAGGCTATGGCCTAGTGTAGGAAATGTGGAAGATAGGCTAAATGGCTGAGATAGGCTAAATGGCAGAGATAGGCTAAATGGCTGAGATAGGCTAAATGGCAGAGATAGGCTAAATGGCAGAGATAGGCTATAGCCTAGTGTAGGAAATGTGGAAGATAGGCTAAATGGCAGAGATAGGCTATAGCCTAGTGTGGGAAATGTGGAAGATAGGCTAAATGGCTGAGATAGGCTATGGCCTAGTGTAGGAAATGTGGAAGATAGGCTAAATGGCTGAGATAGGCTAAATGGCAGAGATAGGCTAAATGGCTGAGATAGGCTAAATGGCTGAGATAGGCTAAATGGCTGAGATAGGCTATAGCCTAGTGTGGGAAATGTGGAAGATAGGCTAAATGGCTGAGATAGGCTAAATGGTTGAGATAGGCTAAATGGCAGAGATAGGCTATAGCCTAGTGTAGGAAATGTGGAAGATAGGCTAAATGGCTGAGATAGGCTAAATGGCTGAGATAGGCTATAGCCTAGTGTAGGAAATGTGGAAGATAGGCTAAATGGCTGAGATAGGCTAAATGGCTGAGATAGGCTATGGCCTAGTGTAGGAAATGTGGAAGATAGGCTAAATGGCTGAGATAGGCTAAATGGCTGACATAGGCTAAATGGCTGAGATAGGCTATAGCCTAGTGTGGGAAATGTGGAAGATGGGCTAAATGGCTGAGATAGGGTAAATGGCTGACATAGGCTAAATGGCTGAGATAGGCTACAGCCTAGTGTGGGAAATGTGGAAGATGGGCTAAATGGCTGAGATAGGCTAAATGGCTGACATAGGCTAAATGGCTGAGATAGGCTATAGCCTAGTGTGGGAAATGTGGAAGATAGGCTAAATGGATGGGATAGGCTAAATGGCTGAGATAGACTATGGCCTAGTGTAGGAAATGTGGAAGATAGGCTAAATGGCTGAGATAGACTATAGCCTAGTGTGGGAAATGTGGAAGATAGGCTAAATGGCTGAGATAGGCTAAATGGCTGAGATAGGCTACAGCCTAGTGTGGGAAATGTGGCATATTTGATAGAAACATTTATTCTAGATTTGCCCAATCCCAACTCCTGTTGCAATATCAGACACTTTTTTAAACATCCTGTACATGGAAACCATTTATTCAGTTTACTTCAATGATGAATGTTTTTGTGATGTTTCAGGTTGTAACAGATGTTAATGCTTTTGGAAACAGCTGGAAGGTTGGTGCTTGTGGTGATGTGAGTGGGGAGGGACACGGCCATGGAGGTCCTGAACCAAGCGAGTGCTCAAGCAAGTTCTCTGGAAGGTCCAACATGAGGTACGACATAATCATGTATTATCTGTCATTTGGCCCAATAACTCTCATCAGTTTTTCACTTTCTCTACTACGATAGTGAAGTAGAGGAAGTATTCCATTCCAACCAAAAATTCTATGTCGAGTTTTCACAGGAAATATATGTTTAGAGACCCCCTGAATCCAAAAAAAAAAGCATTTTTATAAAAAGGTCCATGAGTGTGTGTCTGTGTCTGTTTATCTTTCAGTCTGTGGACAGCATAACTCAAAAACGAAAATTCGGTTAAAAACCAAAGTAGGAATTTAAGTTTAATGTCTTTCAAGTATGTGACATGAAAATTTTGAAAACTATTCCTTCACCCTAAACTGCCCTTTAGATGCAAAATTTTTAGAAAATTTTTATTTTCTTGAAAATAGCTCTAATAATTTTGATTAAAATATCTTTGACATATTTTTATGACAAATTGAATGTATATCTTGAATTTTCTGGCTATAGCCCATGAAGTCCTATATACTCTGGATAACTTTTGCATAACTGGTAAACTGTAAGAGGTACACCAAATCTTACTATACGAACAATTTAGATCTTATTTATTTATGCCAACAAACTTACTGTTGGCATTGAATTTTTAAGTTCCAGTTCTACCTCTTAAATTTAGATCTTGCTAAAATACACAACCAAGGTCTAAATAATTCTTTTTGTAGAACTTATGCTTCCGTCAAATGGAACATCTTTATTCATTTTTTATATGTTAACCATGCAAAGAGAATGGAATTTGAAAGCTTTAAAAGAGTTGACTATCGCTCAAAGTCTACTGTATTCCCATATTCCCCTTGTACCTACAAGGAAATAAGCAATAAGATAATTTGTACAAATGTTTATCTTAACTAACACAAAGAAGATATAGGAATAAGAGTTTGCAAGAATGGTTAGTACAAGAGTAGAGAAAGTCATGCGAGTGCAACATATCAGATTTTTATAGTTTCAAACAATATAAATTAAGTGTAAGTATTTATATATGTGTAAATCTTATGTGTCTTTTAACTGTTATATTCAAAGGATAAATAAAATGAGTAGTGAGTTAATAGTTGCCATAACATGATGTAAATATCTAAAAGTATACATGAGTTATTTATTTTTGATAATGCTATTATTGAGAAATGAAAAGTTTCAACTAAAGACTGCAGACACGTGTAAGCCACTCTTTAAAAAGAATAAAATATTGACAATAGTTGCTATTTATGTATACAAAGTAATTATACTGATTCAAAACAAATCACCAACTAAAACACAGATATCCATACATATAACACCAGAGGGAATGAAAATTACCATAGAATGCACTTAAATAAGGCTTCAACCAAAAAGGATCCGACTGTAATGGGAATGATATTATATAATACCCTACCAAGAAGTATAAAAGAGCACTCAAGAAAAAACTCCTGTGCTAAAGAGTTAAAGAATTATCTAATTGAAAAGTGCCCATACAGGTTAGAAGAGATGTTAAATTAATGTGTACTGTTAATGTATTTTTGCATATTCAATATTCCATAAGTCTATGTGCCATGATGTATTTTTTATTCATGTATTAGCATTTGACAATGCTCCATGCTTGTATTACAAGTTTTATGAGCAATAACTTTGAATTTGAATTGCAGGCTGGCGTTCCCCCTGATACACCCTGACCCATACCGTGAGGCATGCAAGGACATAGTGGCTGATGCAAGAACACCCGAGGAGAAGACTGAAGCTGCTTGCACTGTAGCTGCTGCTTACGTTACTGCAGCGCGAGACGAGTGGATACCAGTATCTATACCTAACGAATGCTGTGAGTATAGCAATGTTCTGCGCTTGTTTCACACAACTTAATGCCATGTTTCCAACTTAGCCTACACATGACGAGTGTGGAGTAACAACTCATTAACCTTTTTGCAAGAAAACTTTGTACCAGAGTCATCTGAAAAGCAAGTTACACTGTTTTTTTTAAAAAGTATTAAAATGTTCAAACATTTCAAAAAGGATATACAGTAGGACCTCATTAGTACAAACTTGCTTAAGACTACTTGTGGTTAACGTGAAAAAATATTGGTGCTGGCTGGAACACATTAGTTCTTATGGGAAGTTTTATAGGCTAACATGAATTTCGTTTAAGGTGAATTATGAATTCTTTTTCAGTCCTTGGCATAATTTTATTATATTTCATTGCAACACAAATTTCCGATGTACAGTATTTTTTACCTTCTCCACTGGTAAGTACAAGGAAGCATTGTATTCCACCCAAAAACTCAATGTCGAGATTTCACCAGAAATATATGTTTTGAGACCCTTGAATCCAAAATAAGCACTTTCAGAAAAAGGACCACGCACGCGTGTGTGTCTGTCAGTCTGTTGACAGCATAACTCAAAAGCAAAAAGTCGGTATTCAAGTTTAATGTCTTTCAAGGATGTGACACTAAGATTTTGAAGAAATAGCCCCACCCTAAACTACCCTTTACACGTAAGATTTTTAGAAAATTTTGATTTTCTTGAAAATGGCTCTAACGATTTTGATTAAAATGCCATATGTTTAAGAAATTTGTATGACAAACGAAATGCATATCCTGAATTTTCTGGCTATAGCCTATGTAGTCCTGTTTACTCTGGATGACTTTTGAATAACTCCTAAACGGTAAGAGATAGACCAAATCTTACTATACAAAAATATAGATCTTGCTAAAACACCACTTATGTCTAAATAAATTTTTTTGTACAGTGAACCATTTTGGAGATATTCCTTGTTATTTGTGTCAGTTTCAGAAAACTTACTTTCGTGAAATGGAATATCGTTGTTCAGTTTTTTATATGTTAAGCATGCAAAGAGAACAGAATCTCAAAGCTTTAAAAGACTTGACTATCGCTCAAAGCCTACTGTATTCCCATATTCCCCTTGTACCTACAAGGAAATAAACAATAAGATGATTTGTACAAATGTTTATCTCAACTAACAAGAAGAAGATATAGGAATAAGTGTTTGTAAGAATGGTTAGTACAAGAGTAGAGAAAGTCATGTGAGTGCAACACAGCAGATTTTTAAATATAAATACAATATTCATATGACAAAAAATTGACACGTGTTTGTTAGACATAAATTTGACATAAATATTAGCATGAATTTTCCTATAATTTTCCTCAGGCACACAATTATTATAATTGATGGTGAAGTTGCCGCCACTGATAGTTTCTATATTATGAGTCCAGTTCTACCTGACATTCCGCTTTCTCACAACTTAGCAGCATAATTAACAGAGGGTCTTCTTCGGTCTACTTCACTTGCTGGGGGTCAAACATGAGACCTCTCTCAATCCCTTACAGTAGCAACCAGAATCCTCCGTAAAGTGCTGGTATTAACACTGGGCTACAGTGTTATTTATCTCTCCCAGTCATCACTGCACGTGGCTGTTTTCTTGTTGCAGTGTACTGCAGGGACATAAACGGACACAAGGTCAAAGTGGGAGATGCTGAGAGTGTCAAGATCCCCCAGAAGTCAGCTGATGTCGTCATAGTCGTAGAACAGCACACAGCAAACGAGGAACTCTTCAAGGAACTCATTACACCTCTCGTAACCACACTTACCAACGACCTCAAAGCCAAGGGAATCAAGTAAGTCAATAAATCATAAGCTGTAGTACTCAGAAATCATAAATGTGAAGACAACACTCCAAGTTCACCAGAGATCCTGCGAAAACTAGAAGGTGAAGAATGCATTGTTTTATATGTGCTTCTGTTAAAGTATCTAGTAAATGTGACGGCGAATTCATTGAAAAGAATGCGAGTGACTGTGTAATAGACAATATTCAAAAGAGACCAGTTTTATATGGGCTATAATGTGCTGAGCGTATGGTATCAGAAAAGTATTTAGGATAACAAATACCTCTACTATTTATAACCTGACCATTTTGGAATAAGGATTATTTATTTTAAAGTATAGGATGATTTTTTAGTGCCGTAACCTATACCGCTGGGGTAATTGTTGTGACCACCATGCGCCACTGCCAACATAACATTTATATATATATAAACACAACAAAGAACTATGTAACAAACCCAAGAATACTTGGGATAATAGAGGGGTATTAAAACCCATTGTTGTTTTTATATATTTTTGCAATGTTTGGTGTAAATTCCTACATAAAACACCTAATATTCAGTTACTACAAAATGTAATGAAAAAAATATGTATTTTTACCATTTCTCAGAAAATAATTAGAGCATGAAGTGGTTAAAAACGACAGAAGTAACCTAACTTAAAAGTTAAAAATACCATCAAATGCTTCAGTCAAGGCCCACAGGAAGGCCATAGCTGCTAAAGAGGGCTGTACAAATTTAAGAAAAGCCTTAACCAAACGTAATGGCTGCCAATTTTATCGATGTTTTCCACACTGTGGCAGCATAGGTATACAGAATCGACACCATATATTTTTTTCACTTGCAGTATTAGTTTTCAATGTGCTCTTATAATTTGCTTTATTCCTCAACAATGGTGTTTGTTTTCATTGTATTTACCCCAGTCCTAGAGTCAGGGAAGTATCTCTATAGCTACAGGTTCTGTGCACACTTACTAACTGCTACGACTAGTTTAAAAGCCCAACTGGAGTCTGCATATAGAATATTTGTATCATACACATCTTATTTCTGTTTTCAGCTAAGAGCTACTAACAAAATTCCTGGTTTCCCTGCAGGTGTCACTTGTGACTTGTATTTAGTGATGAGATCCTTATTTGTTCAAGAACTAAAATTCATAATGTAATCTTGTTCTTGGCATCAAGAGTTTTCTGTTACTATTAACCTTTGAACTGCCTTTATTAATTTTACTTCCTCGTGAACACACACATACAAAAAAAAAAAGGCTAGCAATAAATTCTGGATTTTTCTGTTTCCTTCTATTTTACATATCAAAACCAATATTCCTTTTTGTTTTACCTACATACATAATTTGACAACTACCTACAATGTATATATAAAGTCATTATTTACTTACTGCAGCGAAGTTCTTGAAACAGCAAATGAAAAAAAAATTCAAATCTTTCAAAACCAAAGTCTGAGATTAATTGGTGCTATCAAAACCACACCAATAGCAGCTATGGAAATACTAACCAACCAATACCCCATTGAATATGAAATAGAAAAAGCGGCTCTTATTCAACACGAAAAGTTGATCAGACTCCCATTCAATACATGGCACAAGAGAAATTTTACATATACACTAAAGACTCAGGAGAGCTTTCTTTCCAAAATTCAAGACATCAAGAAGAATGTATACCTTCCTAATTCAAAGGAAAGCTTCATATCTAAAGTCTATCCAACACATACATTAGACATCACATATTATTTACACTTGACAGAAGAAGTTAAGAAAAGCGATACTCCAACTAGTGTTCTAAAATTATTGTCATTAGAGATAATCCATACTAGATTTCCGGAACATGAATGGCTGCATATTTATACTGATGGATCATTGATATCAGACCGAGATGGAGCAGGTGCTGGAGTCACGTGTCACCTCTTTTCCTATTACAAATCTTTAGGTTATGGAACTACAAACTTTGATGGAGAAATTGAAGCAATTCGAATGGCCCTACAAAATCTTTTGCATAGAATCTCAGATTTTCATCAAGCAGTTATTCTCTCAGATTCCAGGGCAGCAATTATAGCAATTACTTCCAAGTTGTCACCAAAAAATCAAACAATTATAGAATGTTGAAAATTCCTTACCCATCTAACAGCACTTCAAAAACACCTAGTCTTCCAATGGATACCAGCTCACTGTGGACTGAGTGGTAATGAGAAAGCTGATTTTCTTGCAAAAAAGGGTACCTGCAGTGTACAAAAATCTATAGTTAATCTACCATTTTATACAACTAAAAAGATTAGCCAACTCTGAATTCAAAAAAATGCTATAAAAAATCAAAAAATAAAAGATGGGAACTACCAAACATTCGAACAGTAATTCCTGAGTACCCTTGAAAAGCAGCAGTTGCAACCTTCAGGTTGATTACAGGACATGATTGTCTGGCAAAATATTTAAACAGAATTGGGATATATTCTTCACCAGTTGGTCCTCTATGTGACCTGCAAGAGGAAATGGACCGAAAGCACCTTCAAATATGCCGGGCCACTTCTAGTGCCCTTCCCATCCATCAGTGAAAAATATTGGAGAGCAAGAGGACTAATGACTTCATTGTCAGAAATCCAGCATTAGCCAACAACAACAACATAATTTGATGACTGCCAGTTAAGTTACACTGCCCAAAGCAATAATTAGAAGGACAAAAGTTTGAACGCATGTAGTATCTAGTTGGTTTGGGTGGCAAATATTGTTGTATAGGATGCATTTTTTTTTTTTTTTTTAATTGATGTCCTCCAACATTGTGTCATATCGGACGAATGAATGAAATGAAATGGGTGAAATTATGCTCAAATGAGCCCGAGGTCCATGGAGCTTTAAGTTACCCGACATTCATCTTCTCAGGGTAGGGAAAACCTTGGAAAAAAACCTTACCTGGATAACTTACCCTAAGCGAGATTCGAACTCGCAACCTCTTGAACGTGATGCAGACATGCTAACCATCACGCTACCGAGGCGGGCTATAGGATGCATAAACCTTTATTTAACAACAGTGTGTATCCAATAGAATGTAGTTTCCAAGCTTGTAGCCATGATCCAGTCGATGAATGAGCGTCCAGCGTTTTGCCCAAGACTGCATTGGGCATCTTCAGAGAGGGACCATCTCTTGTCTCTTATTGGTTGTTCCCCCTCTAGTTGTTAACCAGCCAGGAGTCACTCTCTCTCTCTGAAGATACCTGACAGAGTCTTGGGCAAATGTCAGATGCTTATTCATTGACTGGACCACAGCCTACAAGCTGAGAAACTATGTTCTTAACACTAGCCGTGTATAACAGTGCATATCTTGTTCAGTGTTCAAGAAGCAATAATGGTAGTAATACCCCATATCACCAGAGCCATAACACAGCCATTTGTACAATACACCATAAAATAAAACTTAGACATTTTGTATTTCTACAAAATAAACGCATAGGAAAACTTAGAATGAATTATTTGTTTCAGTGATGTGCACTACTCATTGATTGGTTTTGGAGAAGATACACATTGGTATCCAGCACTGTACACCAGCAATGGAAAAACCATTTTTGATGGTAAGTTTATGACCATATGCAATAATAATATTAATTCAAACACATCACACATGTTTGAATAAACGTTCAGTTTTGAGATGCACAATGAACAAACTGTAGTGTTTATAGTAGGAACTGACAGTTAACTTTATAGCCTTGAGTGGGTCATTCACTGCTACTGCAATGCCAGTGGATCGCACAAACATGCAATGTAGCTTAGTCCACAAAACAACCACTTGGTATAAACACTTTCAGATGTACCATGTATTTAATTTAAAATACATTATCCATCAATATCATATAACATAAAGTGACATAAGTATACACAAGTTATTTTGTTTTTTGTTAGGTAAGACACTGAATATGAAGTTTACCACGCCTGAAGACCCCTTCAGTTTGCAAACAAACACAATAGAGAACAGAATCAAATACTTGAAGGCGTTCCTGGAGGCTGAGCTTGGTCTGAGTCCGCCTTCCAGAGCCTACCAATTTGCCTCAAGGTATCCCTTCAAGATTGGCACCGCAAAGGTCCTCATTGGCCTTGTAGCCAACCCCAAGACCAGCCCATTTGCCATCACGGTAAGTTAATATACATAAGTGATGAGATAAAAGCATCTTTGCAGAATGAGGAACAAGTTTGAACATACGACAAGTCGAGGCACTTAACCACTTCACATGAGGATACTCATAATTAAGAAAGTGTCCAAGAATTTGTAACCCAAGTTATATTATATATAGGGTGTCCCAAAATTAGGGATAACATTATTTAAAACACTTTTTGTTAAGGAATGTTTTTTGCTGTGCTTCGTTTAAGTGCTAGACGAGTTAATGTCATAGATTACTGCCTCCCACCCAGTTTACGTCAAAACAACAATGCAAATTAGTATTGCATTTATCTTAGTAAGGCACACAATCTTATCAAAGAAACACATACAAAACATACAAACATTTCATTGTTTACAGTTAATCAAGTGGTTAATGTGTGCACTGCATACGACTGGTGTCAGCAGTGGCACTTGTCAAATGGTCATTCTGTTACAATATCATAGTGAAAAACACAAATACTTACATGAAAAAAAATAGTGTCAACATTTAGGACACTAACCTCTATAAACTAGTAATCAATTAGTCACGCCTAGCAGTATTGACAAGTCAACAACTGAAGGTGAGATGGCTGCTGGTACTAAAAAAAGTTGTACGATGCATTAATTAAATTGCAAGTAAATGTTAAACAAAGGGAATTAATGACCCAGGTAATATTTAAATCATAAAATGCAACTGTCAAATATGATTATGTTGCATGTCTGCAGCAATACACATATATTAATATTTGGAGTGTTAAATACATTTTATTAATATGGAGTGTAGGAATTTCAGCACGATAGCAAGCAGACAAAGAAATACTATTGAAAAATGACCTTACATGTCACTTAACATTGTAAAAGGCAAACTGGTTTGTTTACAGCTGCAGCACTTGCATGCTCTGTATGCTACCAAGGTACTACGTGATCGTGGAGTATCGTTCCATCTCGTCGCTCCAGTAGAGGACCTCAAGCTCAAGGACAAGGATGCCAAGGCCACCAAGCAGATTGTTGGTATGTATGTACAGCATTGAGCACCATTAGAACAATCAAGATGAATGTTGGGGTGCCCCAGAATACAGCCAATAGAAATGGTATAAGTTAAGTCAGTTCAGATGATAATGTTAGGACTAGTGCTAACCATTAAGCTACTGTGACAACCTGTCAAAATGGCATTCAATTCTCAAACCAGTTCGTATTTTTCCCGGTAAACCACAAAGGCAGGCAGAGCACCCGCTTGGTAAGCAGAGGGTCTGTGGTTCAAATTCCAGCTGTGGCACTGAATTTTTAAGTTCCAATTCTACCACTCAAACAGTTTGTATGTTTAAAAACACTAACAGTAAGTTTGTTGGCATAAATAAATAATATTACAACAAAATGTTTCACTCTTCACAAATACGATCAAGATAAATTTCCGAAGCTATTTGGTTTAATGTTGTTGAATATTTTTCTTTGTAATTCTTGCATACACCAAAATCAATATAGTGTCTCAATTTCTTAAGCTTTCTCAGTTTCTCGCATGAAATATCAGTCAACCTTTTATGTACAATGGTGCATAGTAAATACTCTAGTGTAACGCTTCTTTTGGCAATGCAATCCTCAATTATAGGTTGCCATTATACACAAACACTTAAATACCAGGAGAAATACGAACTGGTTTGAGAATTTAATGCCATTCTGGCAGTTTGTCACAATAGCTCAGTGGTTAGAGCAGCCGCCCGGTAAGCGGAAGGTCTGTGGTTCAAATCCCAGTTGTGGCATTGAATTTTTAAGTTCCAGTTCTACCTCTCAAACTTAAATACATGTCTATATGACATGATGTTTTGATTAGTACAGTCTAGGGTCTACTCATCCTAGTTACATGACCAACAACCAATTGTAACTTTTTCTTACAATTGATGCTGGCCATGTTTCCTTCTGCTGAACAGCTTTGGATTTGATTCTGACATTTACAAAATAGATACAATATTCATATAGCAAGAAACTTGCACATACTTAATGGATATACCCGACATGTGAAACATTGGCATGAAATTTCTCATCAGCTCACTTGGACACATAATTCCTGCTACAGTGTAAAAGTATGTATTGTATTGAGTTGCTGATACCTGTTGAATAATGAATGTTTTTCTCCAACAGGTTTTGATGATGAACATGTTTACACACTTCGTGATAAGAAGAAGAAGGGTAGCTCTGAGCTTTACGAGTCTCTCAGCTACAAAAACAATGTCTGGATACCTATCTCTCTCAATGTAAGTTCTCAATACTGTAACAAAATCTCACATACAGTTAGTTACTTTTATCCCTCTTTGTTTATTTTAATTACAAAGGAATAAACTGCCCTAAATAAAACAGCTACTTCATTTATACAAAATCAAGGAAAATTCACAGCTATTAACAGTGAAACAACAGAATCTAAAATAAGAACAAATTAGAAACTAAAAGCTCCACTTATCCTAGTAATATTGCAAGTTCCTCAATTGCTGACTGGTTTCAAGTTGTATCCAACACATTTTCAAAGCTTCTTGGAAGTAAACCTCATTTTCATTCTCAAAGAGATCATTAAATCATGCAATAATGACTATTAGCTAAGTTTATCTCTTCGAAGGTACTGCACTTGGCTTGTGTGTTTAAAAACACCAACAGTAAGTTTGTTGGCATAAATAATTAAGTAATGGATGTGATTATGTTACAGAGTTACGGAGCCACGTATGTTGCACAGAACTTCATTGAGGCTAAGAATGAAGGAAGGAAACAGTTCCTGCAAGTGTTCTCACATCGTATTGCACAGTCTGTCGAGGGAGAGCTCTACGCTGACTGCAAGTGTGTTGTTGAAGGTGGACTGCACGCCTTCTCAGAGTGCAAGGTGACAGGACGCAAGGAGAGGGAGAGGGAGGTAAGTTCAATAGCAATCTGGCTTGTGGCTTGTCACGCATTTTATTTATTTTTGATGGCAAGCTAAGTATACGAGAATATGACTGACGTTTTTGGCCCCAGCTCTTTACCAGTCACAATCATAATTTTCAGTAAATTTATTCCTTAATTCGTTTGTATTTTGTTTTGAGTCCATTTACTGTCCATATCCATGTTTTACTTATTTACCTGCTGTTGAAGTTACATAGCAAATTATAAAAACGCATATATAAATACATATTATAAAAAAGAAAGGGTGTATCATAAAGACACACAATAGAAGTGAAGTTCTGTATTACAGGGGAACATTTTAATTGGAAACAGCATGAACCGGGCTTGTGGGCCGTGGTCTACTCAGCTCCTTCTTCTTCCATATGTTCCATCTGTGATTGCAGCAGACAACTTCAGTGCTGGCCATGAAAGCCTTAGAACTTTGATAAACATTTTAATTACTCATCAATCACTTTTGAATGGCATAGTTTGTGTTTATCATTCATTTACATAAAATTATACTTCAACCCAAATGGATTATTTGCACAATCTTGATTGCAAATATTATCTGTAGTCTTGAATTTGTTAAAATCACAATACCGTAAAGTATCACTGACAAGTGCAAGAGGGTGTGGCTGAGCCAAGGCGCTAGTTGCTGGTTCATTGTCTTCATTATTTACACCATCCAAACTAGCACGTATTCTACTCCTTTCTCAACTCCCTCGTTCAATTTCAGATCTAGTTTTTCTGTTTTCTGTTTTCACATTCTCTTATGCCACACTCTTGTTCCTTCTGGGCCTGACTTAGGCATGTTCAGAACAAAATTGTATATTTTAGTGAAGAAAATAGATTATAAACAACAAAAACCTAAATAATACTCAAAATGCATTGGTTACATACGTGTTTCAAGAGATATTCTGTTGACAACCAACAGCTGTACTCTGTGATCACTGCGCTGCCTGAATGCAGTACATGCAACCACAGACGAGACTGAAGGAAAGTGAGAAGAGTGTATGTCTCACTCTTCTCCAATACCTGAAGGCAAGCGAGACATTGCTCCCACTCCACCCGACACAGTGTTACCCCCACCACTTCTCGTCACACAAAAATGTTGCACATCATAATTTCTAAGCCCTCGCATAAGAAGTTTCACTTCAAAAATACAAGTTGTAAGCGCTCAATTAAAATGTAATCCTTGGCACAACAGCACGTCCAGACCAAGACCTGCCACCTGACCACTGCAGGCACCATGAGAGGGGTGCAGTACTGAAAGTGGAATGTGATCAGTGCCTTGGGCCCTCCTGATGGTCTTCTCAACCAGGGCTGCTACTTCTCAGACAAGTAGCTCCTCAATTGGCCCCTTAGGGAGCTAATAAGGCTGAGTGAACCCTGAGCCAGACCTCCCAGTGAGGAAAAATCCCATGGATTGAACCCTGATCCCTCACGCCAGAGACAGTTTCAACCTATTCCTGAAAATATACTCCAACTTAATTCATACTTTAATAATCTTTACATTATTTTTCATCTAAATATTTATTAATTTTAATAATATAAGAAATTACCTTCTACTTAAAAATTTGTCAATTGAGTAGAAGCTCTCTTCAATACAGTATTTTTTTTAGTTCATTTTTATTGATTTTATAAGGAATAAAGCTGCATTATACAACTCATCACCTAGATAATTTGTAAACCTTTCTTTCTTTCCCCATCAATAAAGCTATTGTTTTCTATTCTGCTTTTCCTTTTTTCAAAAATATGCTTAGAGTACCTAATCTTTTTTCAGCTGATGAACTAATTTTTGTTTCTGTTTTCAGGAACTGGTGAAAGGAGGTGGCGTCAAGGGTACGAAAGGATGAAAAGCCATGAAGAATTGCACAAGGCCGTCTGTCAAAGAAAAGAGTTTTTTGTACAATAGCTTTTAACTTAAGAAAATTCGAGAAACTGATTATGTGCAAAATATTTTTTTCATTGAGAGAATACCTTGTAGTACTGAGGAGAAACTAGTCAGTGAAACAATCAAGACACAAATCACTGGCTAACACTTTTTTGTTATTTAATAGCAGTAATTACATGGAGAAGACTATTTCCAAACATTCGTCTGGTTCCTATCATCACATGTCCGCCGTCATCCCGTATTGCCCTAAACATTTTACTTAATTTCAAATATTGTTAATTAATAGAACATTTAGAACAATTTTAAAGTTGCATGCTGTACATGATCCATGTTGTAGTATTGTTTCAACATAAAAAAACAGAACTGAGAATTAATAAAAAAAAAACATAAAAATAAAAATTAGTTAATAAAGCCTTGTTATTTGAACCCAAACTCACAACTTACATGGAAAAGAAAAGTTTCCTTAAGTATAACAAATATCTAGAGACTATAAGCTTCACTTATCTTGGTATTACAGTCTCTAGATATGTTATATTCAAGAAGTGTATTGCATTACAGTGGGCACACAATAATACATGCATATAGAAACATGACATCAAGTGCACCACCAGAAATATTAGGATTATAGGGTTATCCTAATGTTGCACTCACATGACTTTCTCTACTCTTGTACTAACCATTCTAACAAACTCTTATTCCTATATCTCCATGTTAGTTAAGATAAACATTCGTACAAATTATCTTGTTGCTTATTTCCTTGTAGGTACAAGGGGAATATTGGAATACAGTAGGCTTTGTGCGATAGTCAAATCTTTTAAAGCTTTGAGTTTCCGTTCTCTTTGTACACGTAACATATAAAAAAATGAACAACGATGACCCATTTCACGAAAGTTCCAAGTTTTCCGAAACTCACACACATAACAAGGAATATCTCTGAAATGGTTCACCCTACAAGAAAATTTATTGAGACATAAATTGTGTATTTTAGCAAGATCTACATTTTTTGTACAGTATGATTTTGTCTGTCTCTAACGGTTTACCAGTTATGCAAAATTCGTCCAAAGTAAATAGGACTACATGGGCTATAGCCAGAAAATTCAAGATATACATTTCATTTATCATAAAAATATCTCAAACATATGACATTTTCATAAAAATCGTTAGGGCCATTTTCAAGAAAATCAAAATTTTCAAAAAATTTTCCATGTAAAGGGTAATTTAGTGTGGGATTATTTTCTTCAAAATCGTGTTGCATCCTTGAATGACAATAAACTTAAATACCAACTTTGGTTTTTAACCAACTTTTTGCTTTTGAGTTATGCTGTCCACAGACTGACACACACACAGACCTTTTTCTAAAAATGCTTTTCTTGGATTCAGGGGGCTTCAAAACATATATTTCCGGTGAAATCTTGACATTGAATTTTTGGGTGGAATACAATACTTCCCTTACTTACCAGTAGAGAAAGTAAAAAGTATCAGCAGTTTTGAAAGGACCTTTACAACTGGTGTTCATTTCAAAGTATGTTACGACATGCTGAGTCATTTGCATTGCCCTTACTCAGCCTAGAATATCATTACCGAAGTACATGTATGACTCGTGTGATGGAGAAACTGCCTAGCAAGCACAGCATTTGGTCTGGGGACGAGAACCTTCCAACCACAGCAACAGATAGTGTTCTGTACACTGTATTTTTCTTGGTCGATATCAAAACAGACTAATTATCATTATAAAGCAACATAAAATTGTCAACAGTGTGTGTTGTGACTCTCTTCTGCAGATGAGTCATTCCACGTCAAATTGCACAAAATATGGTAAAAATTGACCTTAATATCTCAGATTTTCTTGAAATTTTTTTTTTGTTGTGTTTTGGAGCAAAATACATTTGACCTGTGTTTCTTCGTTTTACAAAAAAATTTATTTTGGCAGATATTAATTTTTGAAATGTCCCAAAAATCGCGTGCTCTTCACCCTTCGATCAATCATACCTCTGACTGTAAACAAGCGAATTACTTGATCTTAGGCTCAAATTAAAGATAAATTGCAGTATTTCGTGAGGTATTTATTAGGACAGTTTGTTAATCATTATTAATATTATATTTTATACGATTAAAGTTTTACAGTTAGATAATAAAACAAACTAGACCATTTAAAAACCTGAAGAAAAAAAAAAAAAAAAAAAGACTAAAAATACACAGAAGTTTATTCAATATTCTCAGAAAATATCAGAATGGAAACTCTAATAGTTCAGTTGTAATTAACTTACAAATCAGTGCAGTGGTGACAGCTACCGTAACCTCGCACAATTGCCACCTTCCATTACGGCAACTGTTCACTGCTTGAGGTTCCACGAACGTTACAACAGTACAGTAAGGAGAAAAATGCTAGCTGACACTATTATATGTACACTATTAGCATCTTCAAACTATTTTTAAAATATGCATTTTAAACTAATGTTTCCATACAACACACAGCTTTACCTCCTTCTTCGAAAGAAAATTGTTTCACTAAAGCTTCAGCTTTTGACAAAGGAATGAAGGACTGTAAATTTAAAGCATAGCTGGACCCATCGTTCTGGGCTCCTGACCTTGACTGGAAGTCCTGTAGGCGAACCCATAGCTTTTGTCTGTTTCATCAGCTCATATTCTATAATTCTGTGAATGAAACTATGCACAACATGGTGAGGGAGGGGGAAGGTAATGATGTCTGCATGACCTGAGACAGTTCTTGCTAATTCACAGGTGCTTTTTAGTGCAGCGTGCAGTTGAAGACATAGATCTTTGCGATAAAAAGTGAATATAGTGAATTTGTGAGACATTGATCATAGCGTAAATCAATTATGCCACCTGTACGTTCTAAATTAGGGACCAAAACATTGCACAGTCAGAGAAATTGTTTCAAATATATGGGTGTACATGAAGAAAGAAGCAAAGGACTGCTTACACCAGAAGATTTTTTCAAAAAAATTCAAAAGCACGTATCAGATACCACAGGAGTATCAGAAAGAAGGTACATTGTGGAGACATTTTTCTACATGAACTGCACTTCCTTAGTAAGAAGTTATGTGAGTAGTATATGAAGCTGACGCACCAATTCGCATGCTGTCTGCAGTCACCTGGCTTGTTATTCGCTTTCAAGCTCTACATTTACGTCCTCCAGGAGCCAAGAACGACAAATCTAGCTGTACTTCATATCGTCCGTGAGCGCTTGCAGGCCTCCAGAAAAAAAATGTAGTAAATGCACTTACAGTTGCTCTATAGTTTTTAATGTCTTATTTTATAGATAAAATGTCAGGGAATACGTGTATATTTTTTTTAGATTTTTAACACATTGATTTAAATTCTAATTTTGGTTTTACAAAATATAGCATCAAAAAAAAAAAGTTCAAAATTTGTGTGTAATAATGATTGATCGAAAATTGTTAAAAGTGTTATATTTAACCTTTCCAGTGCGCCAAACCCCAACTCTCAACTCTATATGGCCTTAGAGTAACAAGTGATTTTATTATTTATTTATGCCAACAAACTTACTGTTGGTGTTTTTAAACACACAAGTCGTGTGTGGGCAAAGTTTGAGAGGTAGAACTGGAACTTAAAAATTCAATGCCACAACTGGGATTTGAACCACAGACCTTCCGCTTACCAGGCGGCTGCTCTAACCATTGAGCATTGCCCACACACGACTTGTGTGTTTAAAAACACCAACGGTAAGTTTGTTGGCATAAATAAATAATGTATTTATTTTACAGCTTTGCATGTGACATTGCAAGGAATGTTATTTGGTCTATGTGTTCCGAATATTACTAACGGATGCTTGCTATGCAATTTCTCCACTACATTATGTCCATCTCCTTAGAGGTCACTTGCTTAAAAAAACTGACTGAAAACAATAAGGTCAGCATACACCTCGGTATAACATCACAAAATTTTATTGATATACAGGCAAAAGACCATTAATTTGTATGATTTATTCACCCAAAAGATGTACAGACATGGAAAAAATTATGAGCACCTTAGGAGAGCAGAATATTTCCAAGTCCCACGCTGTGTCGCAGTGCAAGTCAATATATCAACATGCATAACCTTTTAACCCCTAACACTGGCCTGTCATGGCATGTAATGCATCCTCTGATTGGTAATTACAGGATATGGTCAGTGAACTTATTTTGATAATTCTCCCAGTCAGGTTGGCAAGACCCGTAAACCTAACAACAGGTGTGGTCCTCCAGACATTCTGGTGGAAGAGAGCGTGTTACTGCAAAAACGTAAAAATATGGTGCTCTCTAAAAAGCGGTTACTTTTACTGCTACATAGCTCTTCAATATGAATTATATAAAACCAAGACGGAGCAGGTGCTGGAGTCACGTGTCACCTCTTTTCCTATTACTAATCTTTAAGTTATGGAACTACAAACTTTGATGGAGAAATTGAAGCAATTCGAATGGCCCTACAAAATCTTTTGTACAGAATTTCACATTTTCATCAAAAAGTTATTCTCTCACATTCCAGGGCGGCAGTTATAGCAATTACTTCCAAGTTGTCACCAAGAAAACCAAACAATTATAGAAAGAATATGGCAAATAGAAGCACTAATAACTATTCTTCATGTTTGAGGTCATTTTGAGTCACTTTTTTACACTCACCTTCACTTAAATTGTTTTAAAAACAGGAAACATCTTCAAGATCGTTCGGTCCCATCATCAGCCTTTGGGTGACTGACGCTATCCTCTTGTTCCCCCTCTCTGCTACTATCGTCCTGCTACCAGACGGAAAAGTCTGCCGTGGCACACCGCTTTTGGAATGAAAACCACAACATTGGCATCAATATAAAACTGTTAAAATCTCTAAATTCACCAATAGAACTGAACATTTGGGAAAAAATATACATAATCAAAAACAATAATAAAGTGATTAACTTTGAAATCCCAGCTTTAAATGAACTGTTAAGGCTCTGCACCCCTAACACCAGATGGCAGCAGGACGATAGTAGCAGAGAGGAGGAACAAGAGGATACCGTCAGTCACCCAAAGGCTGATGATGGGACCAAACGGTCTTGAAGACGTTACCTGTTTTTAAAACAATTTAAGTGAAGGTGAGTGTAAACAAGTGACTCAAAATGACCTCAAACAATTATAGAATGTTGGAAAATCCTTACCCATCTAACTGCACTTCAAAAACACCTAGTTTTCCAATGAATACCGGCTCACTGTGGACTGAGTGGTAATGAGAAAGCTGATTTTCTTGCAAAAAAGGGCATCAGCAGAGTACAAAAATCTATAGTTAATCTACCATTTTATGCAGCTAAAAGATTAGTCAACTCTGAATTCAAAAAATTATTGCAAAATATTACTATGAAAAATCAAAAAATAAAAGATGGGAACTACCAAACATTCAAACAGTAATTCCTGAGTATCCTCAGTTGCAATCTTCAGGTTGATTACAGGACATGATTGTCTGGCAAAACATTTAAACAGAATTGGGATATATTCTTCACCACTCTGTCCTCTATGTGATCTGCAAGAGGAAATGGATCGAGACCACCTTCAAATATGCCCAGCCACTTCTAGTACCCTTCCCATCCATCAGTGAAAAATATTGGAGAGCAAGAGGATTAATGACTTCATTGTCAGAAATCCAGCATTAGCTAACAACAACAACAACAACATATATCAACAGCTGAGTTATTGGTAGTCTCTGTTCCATATCTCATTTGTCGGACACACAAATAGGTTGCATTTTAAATCACCACTTGCATTTCTATTTGTAAGTATGTATACAATCGCAAGTGGTGATTCAAGACAGAGCCTATTTGTGTGTCCGACTGACAATAACATATGGAACAGAGATATCTGTAAATGCAGCTGCATGTTGGAAACGTTGACTTGTGTAAACTGTGCTGCAACACAATATTCTACTCTCATAATGTACTCACTTCTTCCATGGCTGCACTTGAACAAGTACAAATTTGATTTCTTTCCATATTCACTATAAGACAGCCTAATCAGCAGTAGCTGTTGATTTTGCCATTTGGACATGAGCAGAGTTTGACTGAGGAAGATAAACTTATGAAGATACACTTGCATTAAGAAAATCTTATTTTCCAGCACAGAGTGACTCAGTGTACAGATGTTAGGTTATGAGCGCACAGATTTTACGTGACATAGATTCAAATACGACAAATAAAAAAAGTGTGATAAATTCATCTATCACAAAGGATAAAGGAGATGATTGAACATTATTCAATATATAATCTATAGTCTGGCAGCAGAATAGGACTGAAGAGGCAGCATTTTGTTTACTAATGCATCTTCCCCTTCCACCCCTATATTCGTTGCCCCTTCACCAGTTGCTGGTAACATCAATCCACAGTATGTCTCTGCACATTTCATATGTTAATCTTGTGGGTGTGACCGATATATATGTCTGTTGGTTAGGCGCTGATCTACTGATCCCAAGGTCGTGGGTTCAAATCTGGCCCAGATCAATGTTTTTTAAGGCAGTGTATTGGTGAAAATTAAAAAATCCAGTTTTCTTCTGATTGCTTTGAATTTTTTTCCACACACTCAGAACATAAAGTAAATAGTAAACACAAAATTTCAATGCCATATGTCAAACCATTTTTAAATGATTAATATATTTATTAATAATAAATCACTTTTTGATATGCTCATATGAAATGACCCTTGGATCCTACAGTTTATTGTATCCCTCCTAAATTTTAAATTTGAGTTCAGTATACAAATATACAGAAATTGTCATACAAAAATTGCTTTGATCTAATTAGTTTAAGAGGAAAAAAAATATTTTATATGCTACTTATCAATTTTTTCACTATGAGCTATGAAAAATACTTAATTTCAGCTCAATTATTTAATATTTTTAACTAACACACGACAAATTTTAACACCTTAATCTCTGAAGGTCTCCTTAAAATTTCAAGTTAATAAGTTATAAACTAGGGTCCAAGGAGCATTTTGAATAGTGAAAAATACTGGAAAAAAGAACAGAGAAAAATGAATTTTAAAGTTTAACAGTATGTCTTTGTTCTTTACCTAAATCCAACCAACTTGCAATTCCCCAGCACCATATGTGGGACTCTCTCTGGCTTTCTTCTTGGTCTCAGTAGCAGTTTTTGAGAATTTTAAGTTTGCTGGGTTGTTTCTTAATATGAAAACTTTCCTTTCACCTTTGCATTGTTCACAAAATTAAGAAATTTTTTGTTCTTACCTAACCTCTACACTATGCACTTTCGCAAATTTATACACAAAATTCATAAAGTATCTGCTTGTTATGGCTTTACTATAGACTAACGAATAACTTAAAACCTATTAACTACCAAAACAATGTCTAATATAAAACTGGAACATTGAAATAACCTGGCAAGATTACAGCATTTCTCTGCATTTCTCTGTTTGAAAACAAAACATGTCAGATTCATGGCATTTTAGCTCGTTATTAGTAAAATTACCTGCAATTATATTTGCAACTAGTTGAATAGCTAATGTTCCTGGTCGAATTACATTTCTAATTATTTGAATACACACTATAAATGTTAGTTGGTTTAATTTTAATGATTTCTGTTATAGTGGGTGTAGCATTTTTTGCTTTGTTGGAACGTAAAGTATTAGGATATATTCATTTCAAATTCATTTCAGCACAGCCAACTTACAACCTTTCTGAAGCAAAATTCCCTGCAAGAGACCAAAATCAGAGCCAGTGAAAACGAAAAATGCATTTCAAAGCTACAGCGATGAGGTTTAGTGAGGAATGCTCACCCGCACTAGCACATTTGAATGCCCTTCTGGAGCTTTAAAAATGGCTGATATTGAGAAAACTAAAGTGTGCCATTAAAGTACAAAGTGTAAGCATAATAAAAAATGCAAAAAGTAAAAATCAAAATATTTGGGAATTTTCACCAAATTTCACCGATACATTGCCTTAAATGTGCTTGAAAATGACAGCTCCATGTCAGTAGATTTATTGGAAAAGAACTCCTGCGGGACAAAATTCCAGCACACTGACAATGCTGATGTGATCCTGCCAATGGACAGTATTGTTAAAGAACAAAATATTTACGTATCTTTGAATAAGCTAGTAACTTCTTTCTTCTTCTTTCCCTGATTACCCTCCCCTTAAGTAGGACTTACAAGCCAGTGCCTAGGGTCGGACGCCTGTCGGGGAGCAGAAAGACCTCTTGACCAGACAGAGTGAAGACCTGGAAGCGGGTGGTCCATATGTTATGTTCAAAACTGCGTCGAACAGCCTCAGTGGTGTGACCGTAGTACTCTGCTACTCTTGGCGACGACTTATACGGAGCCGTTTGGTTTCACAGGTTTTATACGCTTAGTGAGTACTAAGCTAGCAGTGGTAGAGAGAAGACGTGTGTGGAGGTAGCTCCTGGAGTGAAAGGAAAAAGGGCTCAAGAAACAATGGGTGTTTGTATTCAAGTGTACAGGGGAAGAATCGGAACATTCAACAAGTTAAAATGGAACGAGTTTAAAACAAGCAGCAACTTGGAAGAAATGGTAAACATGTTCCTTCTTACATGTGCCTTAGGTATATTATTGGTGATTGGTGGTGTTGAAATTAACCCGGGGCCAAATGGAAATCAAAATGTTATGGAAGAAATTTTGGAGAAAATAAAGAACATGGATGAGAAATTAGGAAACAAACTCAATGGAGTGGAAAAGGAACTAATAGATATTAAGGGAGAGATTAGAAAGGAAATGCAAGATATAAGCAAGGAGGTACAGTACGTCAAAAGAAGAGTGGAGCTGATGGAAGAGAGGCACCGGAGATACAACCTAGTTATATCAGGAGTAAAAGAAAGGAATGGAGTATGGCCTATGCAAGAGGTCAGAGAGATCATAGAAGGGAAGCTTGGAATGGTACTACAGGGCTGGGAGATAAGGGAGGCTTTCAGAGTGGGCAGATCAAGAGGAGCCAGAATGATTATCGCAAGATTTACATCAGTGCAGTTTGTTTATGAAGTGTTAAAGAAAACAAAGCAACTAAAAGGGTCAGATATTTTTATAAATAGGGATTTAACGATGGAACAACGAGCCTTAAAGAGAAACTTATTACAACAAATGAAGATGGCAAGATTGGAAGGAAGATCGGCTTTCATAAAGAATTTACAATTGTGGGTCGACGGACGCATAGTGGATGGGTACGAAACGGGCATAAGAAGATACAGAACACACGAGCAGGAAATGACTCAGCTTAATACATCAGCAACTAGAGTGATGGAAAGCAGATCGAAAAGAAGTTCAATGGACGATCGGAGACCACAGGAAAAGGATAGTCATAAAGAAATTACATTACCGGCACGTGGGGCTGGCAGGCAGATGATTGCGTCAGAAGCAAGAAGAGATGACGTAGCGAGTACGTCAGAACAGAGTGCAATGACGTCAGCGGAGGGACCTGTGGCAGAGCCGGCAGGAGGAGGAGCGAGTGGGGAGACGTCACACAGGAAAATAGTGTCACCGAGTAAGGGGGAAGTAATAGCTGCTCGCAAATTGGTGGTGGAAGGAAGGAAGGCGTGGCGTCCGAGTAGTGGGGAAAATACAGAAGGGGAAGGGGAAGATGACAGCATCGTATCATCTGAACATGGCAGTATTTTAGTTTTAGACAGAAATAAACCGTCCACCTCGAAACAAGGAATACGACTAAGGAGTAAAAAAACACTAGAATCATTCAGATTTAGATCAGGATCGCAATAGGGAACAGGGTCTATAAGGAGGCTTGGATTCTGGAATTGTGAGGGAATAAAAAATAAAATAGACAAAGGGAGTCTAAATCAGTTATTGACAAAACTTGATTACCTTGCGGTAGTCGAAACATGGTTAAAAGAGGAACAAATTTATGTAAAGGGTTTTGAGTACGTAGGATTAAAAGGTCATACCCTAGCAAGGAAGGGAAGGGTTTCAGGAGGCATAGGATTTCTTGTAAGGAAGACGTTAAATAAAGGATTTAAAAAATCATGGTCAAGGAGGAAAGAGATATTATGGGTGGTATTAGAGGACGAACAAATAGACGGAAAAGTGATTTGTATAGGAATAATATACAATCCTCCTCTTTCCTCGCGATTTCATAATCCGGAACTCCTTAGGGATCTAGAGCTAGATATTCAAACTTTAAAGGAGAAATATATAAATTCGGAGGTTATACTATTGGGAGACTTTAATACTAGGATTGGGGAAAATGATGTTAATGGAGGGAATGGTTGGATGAGTTGTGATGTATTAGAAAAATCAGAAAGAATTAGACAGAGTAAAGATAAGATGGTAGATAAAGGATATGAAAAATTTATAGAATTTTGTGAATTGAATTCTTTTGATATTTTGAATGGGAAATTCGGAGAAGATGTGAATGGGGAATATACTTTTGTAAGCAGTAATGGGCAAAGTGTGATCGATTATGTTCTGTGGCCAATTAACATGGGATACATTTTAAGTAATTTTAAGGTATTAAATTTAAGCTCTAGTAGTGGTCATTTTCCACTGATAGTGGATATAAAAATACACTCTGAACAAATGATTGACAATTTAAGAGAGGATGGATGTATGGTAGAAAAGTATAGCAGATACAGATGGAAGGAGGAGTATGGCATTAAATTTAAGCAGGTGTTAAGCTCTAACTATGGCCAGATATGTCAGTGTGGAATAAATTGTATGATAAAAGAACAAAAAATTGAAAATGCGATGGATATTCTAAATAATATGATGGTAAGAGCTGGGGACGAAATGATAGTAAATAAGAGGGTTTACAAAAGAGACGAGGGTTGGTTTGATGAAGAATGCAGAGTAATAAAAAGACAAGTTAAACAGATGCTTATAAAATGGAGGGAAATAGGTGGTAAAGAATTAAGGGAAGAATATATGCAAGGTAGGGATTTATATAATTCATTATTAGAACAAAAGAAAATAAACTGGAGGAAAAAACAAGAAAGTAAACTGATAAGGGTTCTAAACGAAAATAATGTAAATGCAGTATGGAAAGTTATAAAATCAATGTATAATAATTATGTAATAAAACCTGATGTATATCCAGGTGAATGGGTGGATTACTTTAAAGAATTGTATGGGGGAGAAAAGAGCAAAATAGAAATAGGAAGAAGGGAAATAGTTAACAATTATGTAGATTTGCTGGATGATGAAATAAGAGGGGAAGAAATAATACAGCAAGTTAAATTAATGAAGAGAAATAAAGCAACTGGGATAGATGGGATCCCAACAGAGTTCCTTAAGGAATGGTGTACTGAAAAAAATAGAGTCAAGGTTCTTGTAGACTTATTCAATCAAATTAAAGAGAAGGGTTATATACCGAAAAAGTGGGGGAAAGCAATCATACATCCAATATACAAAGGTAAGGGTAGTGTCGACAAACCAAACAACTATAGAGGTATTGCTTTACTATCAAATGTAGGAAAAATTTTTACTGGAATTATGGCAAGTAGGTTACAAACGTGGGTTGAGAAATTTAATATTCTCTCGGAATTTCAGATGGGGTTTAGAAGAGGGAGGAGAACAGTTGATAATCTATTTATTATAAAAACTTTGGCAGATAAATATTTGAAAGCTAAAAGAGGAAAGTTGTATATGGCTTTTGTTGATTTAGAAAAAGCATATGATCGAATTGAGCTTCATTTGTTATGGCACAAACTGTTGAGTAAAGGAGTGAGTGAACAAATGGTGAAAACTCTCAAAGCATTATATAAAGACAATACCTTTTGTATAAGAGTGGAGGAGGGAGTTGTAACAAAAGAAATCCAACAAGAGAAAGGCCTTAGGCAAGGATGTAAGTTGAGTCCGGTTCTTTTTAATCTTTATATTGATGATGTATTAATGGATATTGGGAGAAATAATAACTTTATGCCTGTTATTAATAACATACAGATTCCAGGACTACTTTTTGCAGATGATCTAGTTGTAGGTTCAATCACAGTGAATGGCTTAAATCAGTCCTTACAAGTATTAAATAATTACTGTAAAGAATGGAGCCTAAAAGTGAACCAGGACAAGACACAGATCATAGTTTTTAAAAAAGGAGGGAAATTGAGCAAATATGAAAAATGGAGGAATGAAAATAAAAAAGAGTATAGGGTAGTGAGAGAATGCATTTATCTAGGAGTGAAGTTAGATAGTAGTGGTAATTGGGAAAAACAAAAGAAATTTGCATTAGCAAAAGGAAAAGGGGCTTTATCAGCAACCAGAAACTGCAAATACAAAGTACCTAATATAAATGTTAAATGGTTAGAAAATGTATACAATATGGTAGTTGAAGCAAAGATGTTATATGGGACAGAAGTATGGGGATTAGGAGGAGGTTGGGAAGTCATAGATGAGGTGCATAGAACTTTCTGCAAAGAATTGCTTGGATTACCAAATGCAACTGTTAGGCAGGTAGCACAAATAGAACTGGGAAGGGTAACAAGTAAGGGGAAGATTATGGAGAGGGCACTGAAATACTGGTTTAGAATATTAAATTTGGAAGAAAGGAACCTGTTGAAACAGTGCCTACTATATCAAGAAAAAAGCCTAAAGAATAAGGGTTGGGCAGACTGCCTCAGAAATAACTTGGAAAGTAGTGGTTTAGGGGAAGTATGGAGGAATAGAGAAAATAATATACACAATTTTTGGAAACTGGCAAGAAAAAGATTTGACGATATAGAAATACAAAACATATTTAGTGAGATAGCTGAAAAGAGATCCTTAATTTTTTATGTACAAATGAAAAACTCTTGGGGTAGGGAGAAGTATATAGACGTGACAGACAAAGAGGAGCGAGAAGGCATTGCATGGATGAAAGCAGGAGTATGGAGATTAAAGGGTCTAAGGAAGGGCATTCCTCAAAACCAATGTCCTATATGTGGTGGAAATGAAGACATAGAACATATAATATTTAATTGTATTGGGACTGAAGGTTGGAGAAAAGAATATATTAATAAGAAATGGTCGAATATGAATAGAAATAGATCTATAGTTGAAATGCTTCATAAAGACAGTAAGAGGGTAGGAAGATTTTTACATAAGGTGAAAAATAAATGGATCTGGACAGTAAATAGAGTTGAACAATAAGATATAAGTGATAGAATAAGTTAGAATTAAGGAATTATTGTAGAATAAGAATATGACTGGCAATGAGCCAGGGCTGAACACCGGTCATATTCACATGTATATAGCTTAGTAAATAAATAAATAAATAAATAAATAAATAAATAAATAAAAAAATAAATACGCTTAGTGTATGTGGGCATATGACGGTTGGTCTCGTCTTTGTTTACTGGCTTGGCTGCTGTGTGGGATGGTTTAAAGTGGGGCTTCTTCCATTGTTGTCGAAGGGCTGGTATTTATTGCAAATAAATAAATACATAAATAAATAAATAAATAAATACTGATAAATAAATAATGTAAATATTATAAATTGCAACCCTCTAATATTAGCATGGAACCACAATGAAACAAATTGTTAAAAAATAACATTTATTACTGCTTTTATCTTACAATGCATTTTCATTAGCTGCCACATCTAAATGTGACACTTCAAAGAAAAAGTCTTTCCTGTAAGGCAACTCGAAAGGACCTGAAAGTTCCGGCTGTACCATTTCATACAAGTGAACTGCTGGAAATTTATTCTTCTCAGAATTTTCCAGGCTGTTCACAAAATAGCAACGTAGTGCTGGACGCATTGGTATAAACCTGCAAAAGAGGAAACAAAAACTGCTTTTACAAAATTCCAATGCATATGAACGAAATGGTTGATTCAAGCAAAAGTTGTACAAAGCGAGGGAATAAAGGAACTGCAGCTCATTTTCTGCCACTTCAAGGACAAAGGGGGGACCTGTGGATGCCCTATACTGTCACACTCATGCACAGTGGTTAGTCCATCGTTAGAAGTGGATCAGTTTCTCCAAAAGATGCCAAGTGCTGAAGTAAAGCAACATGCAACTTTCCACCGGGAAAGTACGAATCAGCTGGGGAATTTAACCTCTTGAGGGATATCGACGTGAAATCATGTCCATTTAAAATGACGGATGAGCGATATGGGCGTCCTGTGCGTTTAAGCATTTAACCCTTATTTATCCCTTATCCAACTCAACTTATTATAATTTTCCCTTTATGAAACATTTTAGTAAGGTCTATATACTTTATTGGCTTACCTTAATATGTTCGTTCTGCAGTGATTTACCTCAAAACAGGGATAAACACACAAGGGTATGTACATCTCCACATTCGCAAATTCCCTTCTTGCGGCACACGAAACACTTTGGAGATGGGCGGGACTTCTTTGCTGTTGGTGGTATCCTTTTAGGATAATGTTTTCCTTGAGGTCTGAGGGGTGCAGGGGTTTTGGATTTTCAACCCCAACGTGGTATTGTTCAATTAGGCTGCGAGTTATTTATAGTCGGTAGTCAAGGTCGGTCATTGTCCTGTGTGGGTTTAGAGCTCTCCAAATTACCAAACAATTGTATATGGTTATATCCAGTTGGCGCAAAAACACCTTTTTATACCACTTCTCCCTTCAGCTACAAGCAGGAAAGAATACGTATGTATTTCAACAAAGAAAGACACGGACTCTACTAAGTTACGAAACTCGCGTAAGCAAAAGTTGCAATGTTGATCTATTCTGATGACTCAAGAGACCACACATGCAGTAGCGCTTTATTACACAGTATGCTGACGCATAAGCCACACATACAATGGGTCGACTACTGTTTCTTTCCGAGAACTTATATTATATGCGTTCAACAGAGCAAAGTTGACTTTTCACCACAGTGAAACAAAATTGTGCCATTTCAACGTTTTGTAAATACAACTCAACTTTGCTGATGACGTACATTTATACTGCAAATAACGAGTTTTATACCAGTTTTTGTTTCATTAAAATAACTTAATATTTACACAAAATACAGCTGTGTATATACGAAGCGCATTTAACAATTTAAACGCTAGCAGTTCTCGGCTCGCGGATGTTTTAAATGGCCGTTGCTCAAGAGGTTAATGTTGTACTGGCAAGCTGGACATGGTAGCTTAGTGGTTAAAGCAGCCGCTTGATAAGTGAAAGGTCCGTGGTTCAAATCCTGACTATGACATTGAATTTTTCAGTCCTGATTCCACCTCTTATCGCCCAGACACGATTTGTGTGTTTAAAAACACCAGTAGTAAGTTTGTTGGCATAAATTAAATAATAACTTAAAACCTATTAAATATCTAAACAATGCTTAAGATATAACTGGAACACTCAAATAACCTGGCAAGACTACAGAATTACAGAGCACCAACAGCATTTCTCTGTTTATAAGCAAAACAGTGTCAGATTCGCAGCATTTCAGTTTGATACATCAACTTCATTTCAGCACAGCCAACTCACAATCTCTCTGAAGCAAAATTCCCTTCAAGAGATTAAAATCAAAGCCAGTGAAAACGAAAACTGCATTTGAAAGCTGTTGTGACAAAATTTAGCAAGGAGCTTTAAAAATGGTCAATATTGAGAAAAGAAGTGTGCTGTAAAAGTAAAAAGTATAAGCATAATAAAAAAGGCAAAAAATAAAAACAAAACTTTTGACAATTTTCATCAAATTTCATTGATACATTGATTTAAAGTCAAAACTGGCCTTGGTGCAACAGAAATATGAGCTTACCTTGGTAAAGTGAACTTAGTTAATTTCTACCAGTATTGTGTGTGTGATTAGTAAAGTTATGAGAACTTACTGTTCAGTTATGGTCTTCATTAACCTCTTCGTTTGCGACTGTGGCATATAAGGTGAGATTATACAGAAGAAGACTAACTTGGGTGACTTCTCAATGAAGTCCAACACCAATGCCTCATTTGGACACTTACTGTTGGTTTGAAATTCAAACACTACTCTTTCAATGAGCGGGAGTTCTGCTAGTGCTTCAAACAACGCTCTAACCTGTGCATGTGTAACAGAAGTGTCCTCAAATCTGAAAAAAAAAAGGGAAAGAATTCTGATACGTTGCACTCACATAACTTTCTTTGCTCACTCTTGTATAAACTATTCTTACAAATAACTATACTAAATTCACTCTTAGGTTTATCCGCGTCAAAACAAACTCATGTGACCAATGCAGCATGGTACAAGACGGTAGCAATGCATACAAGGAAGTAGTCGCATCCTAGTAATCTAATTTTGCAATGAATTTATCCTTGAACGATATAATATTCTACACAAATACCCAAGAGGTTAATTAACGCTGATGTGTACTGGTAAACGGAGCTACAAGTCCCAACATGCAACTTATGTGGGTTACCTGATATCCGAGTATTTCTTGCGTCTTCAACTTATGTAAAGCATAAGACAGGCAAACCATTGGCTAGTGGTGAAAAAACAATGTGTTGAACGTATTGAGACAGAATATTAGACCCCAATAGAAAATCGTTCATATAAATGTTTGTTAAAAGTGTATAAATTTCTAGTTCTTGTTTGGGTGTATCAGGGACTTATTTTTAAATATTCAGGATAGCCAATGTTTTCTTGTTACTAGATAGTCTGTTGTGTTCAACCAATAAAAACTATTTGCGCAGATGAATACAAAAATGGCGGTGTGTCGTACCAAAGCAACGCCAGGGACTAGTTTCATTAGCGTCTGTATGCTCAAGAGGATAAGACGTGTTTTTTGGTAGTGTGTGAACATGGAACTTTCACCAAACTTTTATCCAGTGTAGATTCTACCAAATCATTTAATTGTGAAGGTCTTTGATTATTTAATATGGTGCTGAGAGTGTAGAATAACGAAGTGATAATGAATAAATATGTTATGATAAAGGAACATTGATTTATGCATTCCATTCTGTTACCACAACCCTGTAGATAGGAATCGCGTCTGCTATCACAGTATTTCATCTTTCTGAGAAGAACATTATTCATGCTGTTATATGATAATAATCTTTTTAAAAAACTGCACCAGTATATTATAAGTTATGTGAGAAGTATCCAACTGTTCCCATCAAAGGACTAGTGAAATTAACTTCTGAGTTCACTGGTGTTTCAAGTACCAGTATAAGCAGTCGTCATAAAGAAAAAGCTGAAACGGGAAAAGTAGTTGCACCCGGGAAAAAAGGAAAGCATGTGAAATACGCCGTGCAAGAATGTGATGATTTTGTTAAAAACACAATTCATGTAACAGTGCACAATTTCCTTTTTAAAAATGAGCCGCCAACAGTTGACAGTGCTACAACAGGTTAATGCTGATCCAGACTTGCGTTATTTCAGAAGAACCACCTTTTATAAAATGTTGTGTGAAATAGGGTTTGAATTTGTCAAGAGGCTGAAAAAGTGCTATAATTGATAGGGAGGACATTATTTTGTGGAGAAGGGACTATTTGAAGGCAGTGTGTAGGTTTAGGGAAGAAGGACGTAAGTTGTATTACTTAGATTAATTAATTACATGTAAGTGATAAGTGTTTCAATCAACTCAGTTTTCATTATAATTTAGATTCACATCACTGTTACTAGCTTCTAAAAATATACATAATTAAAAGGATAATTTGTCATTCCGATAATCTTGTACAGAATAAATTGATTTTGATCATAGGTACTCTTTAGCAGCAATTTTAAGAACACTGAAACTGTCAACTTTTCGCTTAAGGTCATTATGAAGAGAGTATTTTTATGGTTTCATAGTATACACCTTTCTAGAAGCAAGAAAGTTTTGTACTGGGATGATGGATGTTGCCTTTTTGTCTAGTGTTTATCTCACGAATTGTATTGTTTATTATAAATGTGGATTGACTGCATATAAAGAATTTTAGGATTGAGAATATATACATGTAGGATAAGGTTAATAGCTTCAGTCTTCTAAAAAGAGCATCCATTTGTTTACCGTCTACTTGAGTGTGAGTGTGTTTTGTTTAAGGGCCCGTCGATACCGTCTACTTAATTGCCCCGAAATAAAAATGCCATATTGCATGATAAGAGTCAAAATATGCATAGTAAACTAATTTAAGTTTGTCTATAGAACTTACATTTGCCAGTGCTTGGGTTGCATAACAAGCACAGCTGAGTTTGGGTAACATATACTTAATGTGAGCTTCCCAATCTAAATATCTGTCAACTTGAAGACCCAGAAAATTAATGGTGTCTATTTGTTCTAATAGTATGTCGTTAATCCCAGTTTCACTCAGTGTGTGAAGTTGGATGAGTTATAAATGTTTTATCTTTTGTTTTATCTAGGTTGACCGAGAATTTGTTAGCTTTAAACCAGTAAGACGTGCAGTTAAAGACAAGATATGGCTCAAGTTTAGATTAGCTTACTTGCCACTTGCCAGCCAGATTCTAAGTCCGAACTTACTTACTGCGCATGCGCCGACAGTAGTTTCACAATCGCCCACTAGATTTCACTGCATGACTAGCAGACGATTTTCACATCTGCCAACATTGCTTTTTACACTACACTAGTTTTTGTTGCCAACATTGCTTTTTACACTACACTAGTTTTCGTTGCCAACATATTAAACACAACTGCACTCACTCGCGTCGTTGCCGCCACAGACATACACCGCTATCGCGTAGCTATTATTTTGCTCTAAATTGTTTTTAGATTTATATTATATATATTTATTATATTATTATATTTATATTAGTTTTATTATTTATCATTCTTTTTTATTTATTTTATATTATATTATTTTATTGTATTTTTTATTATATTATTATTTAATATTATTATATTATATATATTATTTATATATTTTATATTTAATAGTATTATATTATTATATTTATATTATTTTTATTAATTATCGTTCTTTTTTATTTATTTTTTTTTTTTTATATTTTTATTTTTTTTCGGTCAACAGGCCCTCGTACAGGAACTGCATGCATGCCTCTTCATTTAAGCACAGAGGCGCCAAATCCAATATACTGATAAACCTAGCCATTGCACTAGTTGCTTCTAAGAAGGTCAACAGCATAATGCCGACTCCCGCAAAAACATTCAAACTTACTATTGGCAACAAACTCCTAGGGACATTCTGCTGTTGGCAGTGCTGCATTAACACAGCAACTTCGGCAAATTTTGTGACCATTCGTACACACTGCTGAGTGGGACTTTGCCGAAATTCTGACCAAGTCATCGCGTAAGCTAAACTAAACAATATCCCAAGATATCAATTTCAGAGAGAAAAAACTGTTTCAAGAATTGGTCTGAATACATATGTATAAATTTTATAGGTGAATATTTGAAAACTGATAAAACAATTGTTTCCAAAAAATTGTTTTACTTGCCCAGTTTTGTAAAAGCTTGCACTGACCAGAATGTACACATTAGAGAACGTACCTAAAATCCTTCAAATTCTTGCAGTTTCTAAGAGCTTTTGTGAACTGAAACACATAACCATATTGGGCTCCAAGATTTCTCAAGAAGAGCTTCTTCAGATTTTTGCAAGATGTGAATATCTGAAACAAACAAAGTGAAATGCTAATGAACTGTATACATCATTATGTTTACATTTTAACAAAACCAAAAATGAATGAGATGATTAAGTGAGAGTGAAAACTGAGGGAATGACAGTTATACCAGTGTCAAGTGCCGAGGATATTAGCCTCTCAAACATATTCAGTGAAATTTAAATAGTGAGTGTTTTAGTGTTAATAATTAAGTAATTGAGCATTCGTAGCGATGGCAACTGTTCTCTTCTAAAGAAAGCCATGCTGATTATTTTTATTACCTGCCCTTTGCCGGGTTCGAACTAGACCACAGAGGATAACAATTGTTGAGTGGAACATGGACGTAAATCAGCCTTTACAACTTAAAAAAATGTTACTGTTATAGCATATGGCTTTATTAGAATTAACTCTAATACAAAGAAAGGTATCTTTAAACAAAATAGTGCTTAATTAAGGCTTCACAGGTGATCAGCCGTGTGAGGTTTAAAAACATTGAGCTTTCAGCCATTGTAGACTCCATGGCCGAATGAATAACGCTCGCCGTGAAAGCTTTAAGCCTTACAAAATTGTACTTAATTATGAGACAGAATATGTGGTCAGACCCCAAAAAGAAAGTAATTATGTAAATATATATTGTAAAATTAAATATATTTTTCATGTTGGTAGGGATTTGTTAAGTACAGAGTGTTATACCATTATTTCATTATTGAAAATATTATTTGTTTAATAATATGATTAATATTTAGAAATATGTTCAAATATAATATGTATAATTATTATAATAATTATTTTAGATTTAATATTAAATGTGTTGGGAGGATGGATTGAGATCGCTTCAACATTTTGGGAGCTATTTAATATGTAAGATGACATCATAGGGGATGCCATACATATGCGTATGAATACAGACGCATTGTCAAGCACTGTGCTAGATTCAATGTCTTAGCGTCCCATCAACTGAAGAGTCAAGGTGTGTTTTGAGTTTAGACGCTTATGTCCATTCTTGCTACACAGTCACGTCCTGCTTCATCTGAAAATTGCTACTACTCCTTTCCCTGGCTTATTTTTATTTTTAGTCCATAAATCATATATTTTTGCCCATTGCTTTGTTTTAATCTGTGGTAATTTCACTCTGCCATGTTTCAATTTTCAACTTCAACTTAAAGATATAATTTTTTCTGGCCAAATGAGAACCCTTTGGGAGAGATAGCAGAAACATTGCTACTTTCAAAATAAGCACAAATTATACCTTGTTCCACTCTTAGATGACAGTATGGAGTTAAATGGGATATATCTGTCTTTATCTAGCGCATACAAGTTGCCATTAGCCTCGTCCTTTTCTACCTTTGCGCTGTTGCCAGATTCCTAATAGCATGGTATAAATATTCATTTGTTATAAATTTCAGGTTTGAACAAATTATCCTATGCAGAATTTTTTTCTCTATCAGTTTATATCCTTTTCAGAGTCATTATACATATCTATAGGCCCAAATTTCTTCAGAAAAGGTTTTTTTTCAATAGAAGTCCGATATTTGCTGTTTCTATACTCATCATGCACTAACTAACAAACTAACAGCTAGAATGCATCTATATTTTTTTCTTAGCTACAGTAAACTATAGTGCTACTACCTGCCCACTTTGAATTCTCTAGGTTTACTCAGTCAAGTGTTACATTTTTTAAATTAAATGTTTTCGGAAAATTTTATATATGTGCACTGCAAAAGTTACGCAGTGTGAAACTTTTTTGTTATTGAGTTTACATCAGGGAACCAGCGAGAACAAATGTTGAGGAAGGTTGGAGAAAGTTTTTAAAATAAACCAAAAGGCAGTAACCTCTTTCTTTTATCCAATAAGGCAAACAAAAGGTATTCATCTATTCAGTGTATTCTCGCGCCTGGCCTGGCACAGAAGATGGTATAAGGAGCAGTACTAACATTAGTTCGAAAGAAGTCGTGTGTAACTGTGAGCTGTTATTGCGTTATTTGTTTAATATTTTTGTAAATATTTGTAGTTGTGGAGGGGGAAGCTAGGAAAAGACGATATGTTGGTAAATTAAGAAGTAAGGAATGCCAAATAATTATGGATATGTTAGGAGGTAGAACTGGAACTTAAAAATTCAATGCCACAACTGGGATTTGAACCACAGACCTTCCGCTTACAGGGCGGACGCTCTAACCACTGAGCTATTGTGACAAACTGCCAGAATGGCATTAAATTCTCAAGCCAGTTCGTATTTCTCCTGGTAAACCACAAAGGCAGTCTCACATCAGAGACAATTACCCCAATGGTGACTTACTATTGCAAGTATTTTATATCCCAGGATTAAATAACCTTCACATGGTAATTATTATTTATTTATGCAACAAACTTACTGTTGGTGTTTTTTTTTTTTTTTTTAACACACAAGCCGTGTGTGGGCAAAGTTTAAGAGGTAGAACTGGAAATTAAAAAAAAAAAAAAAAAAAAAAACAACAACAACAACAACACCAACAGTAAGTTTGTTGGCATAAATAATAATTACCATGGATGTGTTAGATTATTTTTGAAGTAAAATGCATGTAAGTGGTGCTGTTTTTACAATACTATTAATGGAATGGGCTGTGCTATGAGACTCGTTTTCTATCTACAAGGCCGTGGTAACGGATGGAATGAACATACACTTGGGTTCAACTTTAGTCACACATTTTATTTGCACTTTCTTGTTCACAATTTTTAAATCACATCGCAGTAGAAAGTTTTATTTTAGTGGATCAACTTCCTTAACATCGCCAAGATTTAATTAAAGGTCTCTAAACACTTAGTACATTCACTTATACCATTTCATGACGCGTACACATAAAAACAGGTCCGTCTACCTCGGAGATACCCACGCTATTGAACTATTTCTTGGCGTCCTTTTGACACGACACACCACCTTTTTCAAGCTTCATCCGCGCAAATAGTTCTTTCTCGTTAGGGAAGCGATCCCAATTATTGTCTCCTACTTTTATTATGGAACACAAACAATTCTAATATTTATACACATATATCAAAATCAAACATGGAAAGATTTATGACGTCTTTGTGCAAACTTAGTTGTTCGTCACAATGAACCCTATCAGCATGCTTTCGTCATTCAACTGTCTCATACCAACATCAAAAAACGAATTACACTTTTAACAAACATTTACATGAACTATTTTCTTTTGGGGTCTTCTAATATTCTGTCTCATATGCCCCTTGTTTTGTTTTTCAAGTTGTCACCTATATTTACAATCTTGAAACACAATACAATCCTTCTCCTTACTCCTCTGATGTAATCACTTTGTACAATATTTTTTTTTTTTTTCTTTACAGTCTTCTTCGCTGTTTGTCTTTGTCTTTTGTTTTGGCATGATATAGCATGTCTTTATAAATTTCACATATTCAATTACTACACAATACATGTTCAGTTATTATACATCACATATTCAGTTATTATACAATACATACTCAGTTATTGTACAACACATTCAGTTATTATACAACATATCCAGTTATTATACAATACATATTCAGTTATTGTACCACATATGTTCAATTATTATACAACACATATTCAGTTATTATACAACATATCCAGTTATCATACAATACATATTCAGTTATTGTACCACAT
The DNA here is from genome assembly GCA_030765045.1 of Tenodera sinensis. Taxonomy (NCBI): domain Eukaryota; kingdom Metazoa; phylum Arthropoda; class Insecta; order Mantodea; family Mantidae; genus Tenodera; species Tenodera sinensis. The sequence goes on from CM060970.1 coordinate 133,009,429, forward strand.
ATGTTCAATTATTATACAACACATATTCAGTTACTATACAACATATCCAGTTATCATACAATACATATTCAGTTATTGTACAGTACATATTCAGTTATTGTACAACACATATTCAGTTCTTATACAACACATTCCGTTACTGTACATTTGACATTGACACAAATATAATTTAAGTGTATCATGGTTTATTATGTGGCTTTTGACTTATGTTCTTTGTTATGAGGAGAGAAAAACAGGATACAAATTTTTGAGCTAATGATTATGATCATATTTATGGCAATATTTTATTCAGTTCTTTGCCTTCTTTGTCTTGTAAGCTTATTATGTATAGGCAGGTTATTGAGTCGGTTCTTAAACTCTGATGTTACTAATGGTACCATTTTTCTTAATTGGGTTCTTATTCATTATTATTTGGTTCAATATTTCTTCCAGCTTAGCATTGGCTATATCCATCTTAATTCATGGGCATTGCTTTCCTGATTATGGTTTTCCTTACTTCACTAATTGCCACCTCTATGTCTCTTATCTCTATAAGAGAAAACTTCTATACTTATAATTATTCTGCAATTGTATTATTTTTCTTCTCAATTCACCCTCGACATCTTTGTGTCGAAATATTTTTATCTTTGTCATCACAATGGATTCCTCTTTATTTTTGTCCCTGACATCCTTATGTCAAAAACACATTATCTCCCGTTGCTATAATTCATTTCTTTAATGACAATCAGTGTTCTTATCTGTCTTTGTTGACAATGCTCTTTGTGGTCAATATAGACAATGACTATGTTGGTTTTCTTTCTTGTTGTAATTTCTAATCTGAACATAATTTTCTATAAGTAACCCATTAAAAATTGTTATTTTCCATCATCTCTACTATTCCTGCCTTACATGTTTGTTGGCAAAGACTATTTGGTCCTTTCTTTGTAAGGCTTTAATTTATTTTTATGGTATCTTCCTACCAACTTGCCATTTGTATTCTGTAGCTCATACGTGTGGTCACCCAGCTGTTTTGTTATGACCAGTGGTCCAGTGTACAATAGCTCCATCTTCTCTCTGTGTAGCCATCATGGTGTCGATGTCAATTGTCAACTGCTTAGGGTTTGTGTTGTTGGTCATCCAGTCAGTTGGGATGAACTTAGTTGTTGTAATTTCCCTGAGTGTTGGTGGTGGTTGTTGTTTCTGTATTCTGTGCAGCATCTGCCCTATTTGGCACATTTTCATCTACTTCCTGCTGTCTTATGTTGCCAGTGTACCATTGGTTTCTGCCCCTTTGGCGTGAACCTCTGTTGTATGACGGTCTTTGGTTGTTGAAGTATTCCCTACAGAATCGTATGTGATTCACTTGATGGGTACAGTCTCTTGGTCTTCCACGATCATATGTATATGTTCTGTATCTCGATTCACCCTTGGTATTGTGTCGTGGTACCGCTGTCTTGTATTCTCCATCCTCTCGCCATGATTGTGCGGTTGTGGGAAATGGTGTGCCCCTCTCCCCCTTTCATGGGTGCTCCTAGTATTTCTATCTTCTCCCTCATTCTGGTTGTTCGTAGCCGTGCTCCGGTTTAAGATGGGTGGGTTTGGGTGACCGTTCCTATGTCTATGCTCATTAGGCAGACCATTTTGTGTTTCGAAGGCTGTCAGCAACTCTATCATATCTGCAAAATCTACTGGCCTCGCAACAATTAACCCTGTTCTCACTGTGTCTGGGAAATGTCTTGTTATGCTGGTAATTAGTTCTGCTTCCGACAAGTTAGGGTCTAATAGCTTTCCTTTGTTGGCTACTTTCATAAAATAATCGACTAGCGATAACCCTTTGGTTGGATCATATCTACCTGTTGCTAGCTCTACCCTAGTTTGGTTTTGTTTAGCTGGGCCCCAATACCTTGATAGGAATAAATTTCTGAATGAACTATACGACTCATGACCAGCTAGCGTTAACCTGAGCCATTCTAATGCCTTGTTTAAGCTTTTCTTAACTATCATCATCCTAAGCTCATTTGGTATCCTTTTCACTTTAAAATACTCTTCCATCTCTTTAACAAAGAGTTTTGGATCGTCTCCCTTCTCCTCGTCAAATGTAGGTGGTGTGATTTCATGTAATATGCTGTTGGTGTAACATGTGTTGTGTGTTGTGTCATTGTTTGGTTGTGAACCCCTTTCTCTGTATGGTGAGTCAACATTTTGTACATTATTCAAATAACTCTCATCTTGTACATTACTTACATCTAAATCATCTTGCCTTTGTAGTGCATTCACAACATCATTTACATTAGCCAAACTTTCTTTCCCTTTTTTCATTTCTTCACAAATTGATTTTAAATCGTTCTTCATTTCTAAGTGACTTTGTTTCATATCATTTATAGCATCCTGTTGCAAATGCACCACATCAGTCATCATCTTAATTTTAGGAATTACAATTTGTTCTACAGTTTCATTAATAATGTCTTTCTTTACTACCTCAATCTCTTTCCTTAATTCCTCAGTTATTTCTGCTTTTACATTTGTAATCTTACAGTCTACACTTGTATTACATTTGGTTATTTCTTCTCTACACCTAGCAATTTCTCCTTCTAATACAATCTTATTTTCTCTCATTTCTGATTGTATTTTTCCCATCCTATCTCCTACGATTTCTATCCTAGCTTCTAAGGCTTCCTTTGTCTCATTTAAGTTTTTATGTACTAATTTTAAATTAGTTTCCATTACTTTCATATTTTCTTTACACTCCTGTCTTCCTAATTCTATTTTCTGTTCTAAGTTCTGTCTTCCTAATTCCATTTTCTGTTCTAAGTCCTTTCTCACTTCCTCCATTTTCTGACCTATCTCTTCCTTATTCTGTTCCAGTTTCTGACCTATACTCTGACCTAAACTTTGTTCTATGTCCTGTTTTAATTCTACCTTATTTTGTTCCATGTCCTGTTTTAATTCTACTTTATTTTGTTCCATTTTCTGGCCTATACTCTGACCTATTTCTTTTTTATTTTGTTCTAGTTTTTGTTCTATACTCTGACCTAAACTTTGTTCTATGTCTTGCTTTAATTCTACTTTATTTTGTTCCATTTTTTGACCTAAACTTTGTTCTAGTCTTTCAAACATGATCATTAATAACCTTTGGTCTTTTCCTATCGCTATCTGTTCCTCACTTTCTGGTTCTATTTGATAACTAGGCCTATCTGCCCCTTCCCCCACTCCTGTTTCTATCTCTTTTCGCGACATTTTAGTTTCTTTATTCAATTCACTTAGGGTTAAAAGTCCCACTACTTTGCCGCTTCTCAGTAACATAAAAATGAAAATAAACTGTATGTGAAAACAAAAATTTTTGATCCTACTTTTTTTTTTTTCCGTTGCTTCGTCCAGTTATGTACGTCTCCTGGGCAGTTGGCTTCTCTAGATGATCTCCGGTGTTTTCCTGCGTTGATTATCCGTGCATCGGTGTTCTGATGTATCGTTGATTATCCATTCATTGGCGTTCTGATCTCAATATCCAACGATGGTCTAATGGCGTCTTCTTTTCTTCTGGCGCGATGATATGGCGTCACTTGATGTTTATCGTGATTTCAATTCCCGTAATTTGCATTCCATCCTAAATTCGAGCCCCACGTTGGGCGCCATTTTGGTGCTGTTTTTACAATACTATTAATGGAATGGGCTGTGCTATGAGACTCGTTTTCTATCTACAAGGCCGTGGTAACGGATGGAATGAACATACACTTGGGTTCAACTTTAGTCACACATTTTATTTGCACTTTCTTGTTCACAATTTTTAAATCACATCGCAGTAGAAAGTTTTATTTTAGTGGATCAACTTCCTTAACATCACCAAGATTTAATTAAAGGTCTCTAAACACTTAGTACATTCACTTATACCATTTCATGACGCGTACACATAAAAACAGGTCCGTCTACCTCGGAGATACCCACGCTATTGAACTATTTCTTGGCGTCCTTTTGACACAACACACCGCCTTTTTCAAGCTTCATCCGCGGTATTCATCCGCGCAAATAGTTCTTTCTCGTTAGGGAAGCGATCCCAATTATTGTCTCCTACTTTTATTATGGAACACAAACAATTCTAATATTTATACACATATATCAAAATCAAACATGGAAAGATTTATGACGTCTTTGTGCAAACTTAGTTGTTCGTCACAATGAACCCTATCAGCATGCTTTCGTCATTCAACTATCTCATACCAACACCAAAAAACGAATTACACTTTTAACAAACATTTACATGAACTATTTTCTTTTGGGGTCTTCTAATATTCTGTCTCATAAGTAAGGCAGTAAAAGAAACAGCTAAGGTTATCAGGTGTTCAGAAGCAGTAGTGTGTAAGATTAAAAAGGAAGTAATGAAAGGACCTCTAAGAATGCCATCGAAAAAGAAAGCAAAAAGGGCGGGACTATACAAAACGCTAGGTTAACGCAATATGATTGAATAGTGCAAAGTGAAGTGCGGCAAATTGTTCATTCTTTACTGTTTGCAAATATTCCACCCACACTGAATATAATTTTGTCACGGGTCAACAGTGATGAGACCCTACCAAATTTCTCAAGGGCCACTCTTAGTCGGTTCTTACATGATTTGGGGTTCGAATATGAAAGAAGGGGTAACAAGTGCATATTAATAGAAAGAGATGATATCGATATCATCAGATGGCGACATAAATATCTAAAAGACGTAAAAAGGTTTAGGGCCCAGGGGAAATCAATTGTTTATACAGACGAGTCATTTGTAAATTTAGGTCATACAGTGATAAAGGCGTGGAGGGATACTAAAGTTAAAAGTGTCCATCAAGCAGCAATTGAAGGACTAAGTACAGGACTCCGGCCACCTCGGGTTTGCGCGCGGAGAAAGATTCGCAACTAGTACATGTTGCAACACTGCACTCCATTTAACGTGTACTGTCTTCTAAGGGTGGAATGCACTTTAGAAACCAAAAGCTCTGGAAGATCTTGCAATATACTAAGATAAGTGAAGCTTTTGGTTTCCAATTTGTTCTTATTTTAGATTCTGTTGCTTCAATTTTTCCTTAATGACTATTCTTGCTTTTAATATTTGCAGTATAAATAAATCACAGTTCTGTCAGTAATAATAATCCCTTCTAAGTCACATTAGCAAAGAGACAGAGAAAACTGAATGAAAGCAAATCCAGAGGTTAAATATAAACAGATTGACAAGCCAGCTGTTTCTATCTCTGGGGTAACTTAAAACATGAAGTATACCAGATCAACGCACACACCCTGGAAGAATTAACACAAAATCTGCCAGGAAATTGCCAGCACTTCCCAATGCGAACTATGGTGAGTGGTGGATAATTTCCTAAAGAGGTGCCAAAAATGTGTGGACAACGATCGTGGGTAGTTTCAGCATCTTCTTTCATAAAGTTGGTAAGTGAAGCCTTTAAAAGTAATCTTAAAAACGTATGGTTTCATCAGCACCTTTCTATGATAGTGGCAGACGACAGTGAGCGCAGAAGGCACGGAAAGGCAAAACACTGCGCATTGGAGGTTTCTTGGTCTCCCTGCATAAACAGATTGATAAATTAGCTGTGGCAGATCATTTTTGGTCATTTAAACATGAAATAAATCCAGAGATTTTAATGGACCCATAGATTTAATGGTTTAGAAAATAATCTGATGTGTTACACTCAAATGAGTTTCTCGAGTAGAGCACTAACCATTCTTACAAACACGTATTCCTATATCTTCATGTTAGTTGAGATAAACATTTGCAGAAATTATCCTACTGCTCGTTTTCTTGCACTTGCAATGGGAATATAGTAGGCTTTGAGCGAGTCAAATCCTTTAAAGTTTTCAAATTCTGTTCTCTTTGCACAGTTAACATATAAAAAATGAATAGTGATGTTCCATTTGACAAGTAGTTCTCCAAAACGTACACAAATAACAAGGAATATCTCTGAAATGGCTCACTCTACAGAAAAAATTATTTAGACATAACTTGTGTGTTTTAGCAAAATATGCATTTTTTATATAGTACAATTTGGTCTATCTCTTACGGTTTACCAATTATGCAAAAGTCGTCCAGAGTAAATCGAACTTCATGAACTACAGGCAGAAAATTCAAGATATACATTTCATTTGTCATCAAAATATCTCAAACATGTGGCATTTTAATTCAAATAGGTAGAGCCATTTTCAAGAAAATCAAAATTTTCAAAAAGGTTTTCTTGGAAAGGGTAGTTTAGGGTGGAGGAATTGTCTTCAAAATCTTCATGTCGCATCCTTGAAAGACATTAAACTTAAATACCAACTTTGTTTTTAAACGACTTTTCGTTTTTGAGTTATGCTGTCCACAGACTGACACACAGACACGCACAGAGACCTTTTTCTAAAAATACTTTTTTTGGATTCAGGGTGCCTCAAAACATATTTCCGGGGAAATCTCGGCATCGAATTTTTGGGTGGAATACAATACTTCCTCTACTTTACTAAACATAGTAGAGAAAGTAAAACTATGAATTTTGAAATACCACTGATTGCTTCTATTAATAGAATTGTTTTGTTTTTAGAGGTTGGTAATACATCTCGACTGGGTGTGTAAAAGCAGTTAAGTCAGAAAACCTCATAATGAGAAGGACTAAATGAAAGATTACAATCAATTTCCCAAATCTCTTATGTGTCAAAATTCTACAACATTTTGCAAAAAAATATTCGTTGGTTAATACTGTAAATATATACATCCGGTTGCTTTAATTCCTATAACTCTTCACCCTTATCTGAGGATTATCTGAAGGGTTGGAGGGTGGATGTGTGACTTACTTTTCACAGTGCATTTTGACATTTCCACTCCCACACGTGTTATATTAATGGTTTCAATGGAAGATTTGTAGTTTGCCACTAGAATATACAATGAAATTGTATTTTTAAGTATGTAATCAATTCTTGTAGTTCCCTTGGGGATGAAATATGACCATATTTATATCGAATTCACATTTAACAGAACTTGAGAAAATGACAGCATAAAAATAGTACAAGGATAATGAAACAAGACATCACTGTAGTAATAATAGTTATCCAAGGTGCAACAGCCCTTACCGCCTAGCCACTGCGGCCCCTCAGGTGCCAAGAGTGTGGTGCAGTACTGGGGCTCTGCATCTCGGTTCCTCCCAGCCAGTTATGCAGTCTACACAAGCAGAACCACAACTTTTCATCAGTAGCTCCTCGATTGGCCTTTCAGGGACCTAATGAGGCTGAGTGCACCCCATACCAGATCTCCCAGTGGGAGAAAATCTCCATGCTGGTGATGGGAATCAAACCTTGGTCTCTTGCTTGGTAAGCAGAAGCGCTACCACCACACTAAGGAGACAACCCCGATATTACTGTAGTATTTGAAAATAATATCTTATAATCGCATAGTAAGTATTTTTTAGCCTTTTATAAAAGGTTAAATTTAATAAACTTAGCAAAATATACTATAACACTAAAGAAACAAGACATTTTATTATTATGACTTTAATGTCATATACTTTCTTTAAATTTCCATGAAATTGTTTTCACCATCCAAAATATAAAGAATAATATAAATACATTCTTCGCTCAACATCGTCATTGGCATCAGTATTTGGAAGTATACTAAGAGCGTAACTATCTTCAATGCTCTAGAATTCCCAGAATGTGGCCGAGATAAATGGAAGTAGGTTCAGAGAGTCCTATTTTTGCTAGGTTTAATGCATTTGGACCAGAATACTTCTTAAAGGTTTGATACCTGCAGTTTTATTCCCTCTTCTGAGAAAACTGGCAAATCTAAAACCATCGTCTTTCCTCAACTTGTACTTGAGAAATAATTACCCAAAGGAAGCCTTTTGAAAACAGAGCCTCTCCATGTCCCTTCAAACGATCTTTTATCCTATAGATGGCAGATTTCGGGCTTGAAGGCTGTGGTCCAGTCGATGAATTTTCTGACGTTTCGCCCAAGACTGTGTTGGACACCTTCAGAGACTGACTCCTGGCTGGTTAACAACTAAAGGCCGCTTGATGGAGCACCCAATTTGCCAGGTCAAACTTGGTGCATTTCTTCCTCTCAAACTCAACTATTTTTCGCCTTCAGAGATCTACAGTTTAAGTCTGTCACGTCTGGTATGTGTCTACTTCTGGTTTCTGTAGTTCAAGATAAAAAATAGTTTTATATATCTTCCTACCAACATGTTGTTGAGGAATAGCAATTAAATATTCTTCATATAAGTAGTTAGCGACATGAGATGGTAACTGGTTTCTCTGTGTAATTACAGAAATGATACACAGAGTTGCAATAACTTATTTTTTCATATATATTGAGAAGCCAGTTATTGTTTTGCATTACTTAATCTTCATATTAGTTCAATGAAAATAAATACTCGGTCACCAGATAGGTGTAGTGTCAAGTTGGGGAAGTCAAATTTGTAGAGCATAGCAAATTAAGTCAGCTCTATTACTGACTTAACCAACTTTGCACTGCTGGTGAGTATTTAACAATTGTCTATACTGGTTTATCACATCTCTTAAGCACTGAAAAACAAAAGTGAATCATGGACAGTGCAAATGAATACTTAATTTCAGACTTACCTTCCTTTACATTTCCATTAACAAATTCTTCACATCATTAAAGCATGACACAAACTCACCTTATCAAAATCCTTTCCACAGCGGAGATGCCAACAGTCTTTAAGATTCAATGTTCTGAGCTTTGGCCATTCAGCTATCATCTCAAGCACACCTCTATTGTCCTGGCGTCCATGATCCTTAAAACTGCAACACCACATACTTCAACATTTACACACAAGTAAATTACATGACTTTCTCTACTATCACTTTTATTCACATATATGTCCTATGAAATGCAAGTGACACATCACTTAACATTTTCTTTGAGTTTGAGAAGGAACTTCCAGGGTTGCTACTGTGAAATTTCCAAGGAAATCTGCCCCACCTCCAACTATCCTATATATAGCATTTACCTCTAGTACATAGAAGAAGTACCATATTCCACTCATATCAAGGCTTGAGCCATTATATGGCACTCAATTTAAAGCATCTACAATCATCTTAGTTCCTGCATCAAAGTTGAAAAGGAATATAGTGCACCGTTACCTCCAGGTGGTGAGAAGAGTTAAGAGCTCACATAGTCACCCGGCAAATTAGCTACTTTCCCACGGCAACTGACCGAACCTCCAGCGAATGTTCATAGCCCGAAAATTCATCTTCAACGGGACCAGCCCTGCGACACAGACAGCGTGCTTTCTTCTGGCTTGCAATTTATTGCAACAAAATGTTGTTGTTAGCTAATGCTGGATTTCTGACAATGAAGTCATTAATCCTCTTGCTGTCCAATATTTTTCACTGATGGATGGGAAGGGCACTAGAAGTGGCCGGGCATATTTGAAGGTGGTCTCGATCCATTTCCTCTTGCAAATCACATAGAGGACAGAGTGGTGAAGAATATATCCCAATTCTGTTTAAATGTTTTGCCAGACAATCATGTCCTGTAATCAACCTGAAGGTTGCAACTGCTGTTTTTCGAGGATACTCAGGAATTACTATTTGAATGTTTGGCAGTTCCCATCTTTTATTCTTTGATTTTTCATAGTAATATTTTACAATAATTTTTTTGAATTCGAAGTTGACTAATCTTTTAGCTGCATAAAATGGTAGATTAACTATAGATTTTTGTACACCGCTGGTACCCTTTCTTGTAAGAAAATCAGCTTTCTCATTACCACTCATTCCACAGTGAGCTGGTATCCATTGGAAGACTAGGTGTTTTTGAAGTGCTGTTAGATGGGAAAGGATTTTCCAACATTCTATAATTGTTTGGTTTTTTGGTGACAACTTGGAAGTAATTGCTATAATTGCTGCCCTGGAATCTGAGAGAATAACTGGTTGCTGAAAATGTGATTTTGTACAAAAGATTTTGTAGGGCCATTCGAATTGCTTCAATTTCTCCATCAAAGTTTGTAGTTCCATAACTTAAAGATTTGTAATAGGAAAAGAGGTGACATGTGACTCCAGCACCTGCTCCATCTTGGTTTGATATAAATGATCCATCAGTATAAATATGGAGCCATTCATGTTCTGGAAATCTAGTATGGATTGTCTCTAATGCCAATAATTTTAGAACACTAGTTGGAGTATCACTTTTCTTAACTTCTTCTGTCAGGTGTAAATAATATGTGATGTCTAATGTATGTGTTGGATAGACTTTAGATATGAAGTTTTCCTTTGAATTAGGAAGGTGTACATCCTTCTTGATGTCTTGAATTTTGGAAAGAAAGCTCTCCTGAGTCTTTAGTGTGTGTGTAAAATTTCTCTTGTGCCATGTATTGAATGGGAGTCTGATCAACTTTTCATGTTGAATAAGAGCCGCTTTTTCTATTTCATATTCAATGGGGTATTGGTTAATTACCATTTCCATAGCTGGTATTGGTGTGGTTTTGTTAGCACCTGTAATTAATCTCAGACTTTGGTTTTGAAAGATTTGAATTTTTTTTTGTGTGTTTGCTGTTACAAGAACTTCGCTGCAGTAAGTAAATAATGGCTTTATATATACATTGTATGTTGTGTTAAGAGTTGCTCTGAAACATCCCCACTTCATTCCTGTTAGACGTTTTATTAGTGAAAGGCGCCTCTCTGCTCTTTGTATTACATTTTCTATTTGTTTGGTCCATGTAAGTTTGGTATCAAATGTAACTCCTAAATACTTTGCTTCCTTTGTTTCTGGTAATTGTTGACCCTCAAAATTTAGTTTTATTTTTAGTGGTTTTTTTCTTAGTGAAAAGATTTGGTAGTTTGATTTTGTTGTATTAACAGTCATTAAATTTTCTTTGGTCCACCTTTGTAATTTGGTTAAGGATTGTTGCATGGTTTTTTCTAGTTCTGTACTTTTGCTTTTTGGTTTTGAAGTCCACATTACTAAGTCATCAGCAAATAGTGCACACTTCACACCTGATTCTTGTGTTTGTTGTGGCAGATCGTTAATAAATATATTAAAAAGTGTTGTGCTGAGCAGTGCACCTTGTGGTAAGCCACGGTGTACTTGTTTGTATTTAGATATATTTCTTCCATATCTGGTTGCAATAAAGTGTTGTGTTAGGAAATGACATAGCCATGAAAACATTGGACCTTGTATCCCTATGTTTTTTACTTTCTTTAGTAGTTTTGTTCTGCATATAGAATCATATGCACTTTGGAAATCAATAAAAACTGATAAATTATCTTCTTTTCTATTGAAGGAGTCTTTGATTTCTTGACTGAGAAGTAAGACTTGTTCATTTGTAGAGTGGAACTCTATGAATCCAGCTTGACATGGGGATATTAAATTTTTTTATTCTAGAAACCAATTTAACCTGTTTGACACCATTCTTTCCATCACTTTTGCTATTATGCTAGTAAGAGCTATTGGTCTATAATTTTTTATTTCTGATGCTGTTTTGCCTTTCTTCAAGAGTGGGACAATTATTGCTTTTCGCCATTCAGCAGGTACAGTGGTTTTCCAGGATAGATTGTAGAGTTTCAGTAGTTGTTGTTTTGCTGTTTTTCCAAGGTTTTTTATGAACTCTGGATGTATGTGATCAGGTCCAGGAGACTTTTTGTTTTTTAGATTATTTATTGCAACGTTTAGTTCTTGCATATTAAAATTTTGAAAAAAGATATTGCACTGAGTGTTAGGATCACATTCTCTTTCTTGTTTCAAATCTTTCTTAAATTATTATTTATTTATGCCAACAAACTTACTGTTGGTGTTTTTAAACACACAAGCCGTGTGTGGGCAAAGTTTGAGAGGTAGAACTGGAACTTAAAAATTCAATGCCACAACTGGGATTTGAATTTTTAAGTTCCAGTTCTACCTCTCTTTCTTAAATTCTTTACGTTCCTTTTTATTATTTCTTGTTACTTTATGTGAATTAGCATAATATTTATTGAATGTTTCGGCTATGACTGCATCATTTACTAACATTTTATTGTTATGTATGATAGGTGTGCTGTTGTTTTCTTTCATGTCCTTGACATTTTTTATGAAATTATGAGCTTTGTTACCATCTGTCCTATAATCCATTTTTTCTAAGAAATTATTAAAGTGATTCCTTTTAGCTGTATTAATTTCTTTTTTTAGTGAGGTACATTTCTTCCGCCATATTTGTGTATCCGATATGTTTTTTGTTTGCTCAGCTGTATTTCTAGCTATATCCCTTTGCTTTTTCAGTTCTTCTAATTGGGGGTTCCAAAAGGGTTTGAAATTTTTAATTCTTCCACGAGGAATATGTTTTTTTGCGGTTTCTAGGATGACTTTACAGAATTCTTTGTTCATATAATCTGGTTGGTCATGGAGCTGTGAGTTTGTTTGTTCTTTAAATTTATGTTCTAATTCAGTTTTATATTTGTTCCAATCTGCTTTTCTGAAGTTCCAATACAGATTCGTAAGACCTTGACTGTTATTTGTATTCTCTAGTTTTATATCAGCAATAAATGTGGGTTTTTAAAAATTGAATTTACACAAAAACCGTTGAATCTATTGAAATACGCCAAAGGAAAAAGTTGTTGTTTATTCAATTTTCTATAAATATAGCCATAAACCAAGAGCCTTCAGTCAATAATAATTCAGCCAGGGGATGATAAAATTTTTTGATACAAATATATTTTTCTAGAAAACTATAAACATTTCAACATCTTGGTATTAGACTTTCTTGTTATTCACAACATGAGAAATTTGCTGTTAAAGTCTGGCGGATCATTTCACTTCCAACCTGTATATTTTCAAAATGATCTTAAGAATGAAACTATATGATGTATATGAAATTTAAAACATTTGTTGTTGTTGTTGTTGTTAACTAATGCTGGATTTCTGACAATGAAGTCATTAATCCTCTTGCTCTCCAATATTTTTCACTGATGGATGGGGCACTAGAAGTGGCCGGGCATATTGGAAGGTGGTCTCGATCCATTTCCTCTTGCAGATCACATAGAGGACACAGTGGTGAAGAATATATCCCAATTCTGTTTAAATGTTTTGCCAGACAATCATGTCCTGTAATCAACCTGAAGGTTGCAACTGCTGTTTTTTGAGGATACTCAGGAATTACTGTTTGAATGAAATTTAAAACATTGAAATCCAGACTTTTTGTTTTATTTTCAAGCAATATCTTTGTTGCAACACCATTCTGTTTGAATATTACTTTTACATCTGTTATGGGCAGTAACTGTTACTACTGGCAATACTGGAAGCAGGTAACACACCAGAGGTAAAAACTTTCTGCTAGTACTAATCACCGGTCTCATTGCTGGGTGTGGCTTCCTAATGTAGTACCATGTTGCCAACTGTTTTATAAGGACCACGAGGTTTCACTTCCTTTGGTGTTTATGCAGCTGAAGTTTGTCAGCTATTTTGTGCATATGTCAGTTCTGATTTTAGTGTTTCTCCTGTTATTATTATCACTGTTATAATAACATGGCTACTGGTTCACCTGAATCAAAGAAAAAATTTGGCTGCTTTAAGAGTTAAAGTAGTGAATTTATTCATGCTTTGCAAGTAGTTTAAAGAGCGAGACAATGGTGGACCTTTTCTACCTGTTACCACGGCGTCAGATACAGTTTGTGATGCACTGAAAGTGGGAAAAACCACCACGAAGATTGTGACCAAGGAAAAATGCTCAGTTGACTTTAATAAGTCATCTGCAGTTCTACATATTCTGGGAAAATGAAGCACATGAGACAGTGCAAAAACTTGATTTGGTGAATTTCAGTGTATCATTTTGATGTGGAGAAGTAATTTCCTACTTGTGAGAAGCTGCCATGTTCTCTGAAACAAGCAGGTTTATTCGATGGCGGAAAAACAAACCTAAGTGCTGAAAGAAGTTTATTAGTAAATTTCAACTAATATAACACAATATTGTTGGTTTTTTTCCGGTAAATGATATATTTGTCTCCATAGTCTTCTTTCTGTGGTCATATATTGTCCACATAAATTTACGTGCAATATGCAAATGTGTGAAATGCTTAAAATACACTGTTTTGAAATTCCCGCTAAAGAACTGGCAACTCCGTGTTACCAGGTTTCAAGAAATGCCAGGGCTGGAGATCCATTGGCTGTACTGTAGACAACCAATCAGAAATAATAAATAATAATAAATACTGGAAGTTGAGGACAGTGTTGTTGGAATCACATTAAAATAGGAATTTTGAGTTGATTAACACTAGTACCAGACAGAATGAAGTGGTGAGTATGAGAGTGAGGAAGAGGATGATATGAAATGTAGGTGATGATGGAGCAGTTGGTGGAATGAGTGGTGGGGGAAACAGACCAACATATGTACCAGACAGAGTGAAGTGGTGAGTATGAGAGTGAGGAAGAGGATGATATGAAATGTAGGTGATGATGGAGCAGTTGGTGGAATGAGTGGTGGGGGAAACAGACCAACATATGTACCAGACAGACAGAGTGAAGTGGTCAGTATGAGAGTGAGGAAGAGGATGATATGAAATGTAGGTGATGATGGAGCAGTTGGTGGAATGAGTGGTGGGGGAAACAGACCAACATATGTACCAGACAGAGTGAAGTGGTGAGTCAGTATGAGAGTGAGGAAGAGGATGATATGAAATGTAGGTGATGATGGAGCAGTGGGTGGAATGAGTGGTGGGGGAAACAGACCAACATATGTACCAGACAGAGTGAAGTGGTCAGTATGAGAGTGAGGAAGAGGATGATATGAAATGTAGGTGATGATAGAGCAGTTGGTGGAATGAATGGTGGGGGAAACAGACGAACATACGTACCAGACAGACAGAGTGAAGTGGTCAGTATGAGAGTGAGGAAGAGGATGACATGAAATGTAGGTAATGATGGAGCAGTTGGTGGAATGAGTGGTGGGGAAAACAGACCAACATATGTACCAGACAGAGTGAAGTGGTCAGTATGAGAGTGAGGAAGAGGATGATATGAAATGTAGGTGATGATGGGGCAGTTGGTGGAATGAGTGGTGGGGGAAACAGACCAACATATGTACCAGACAGAGTGAAGTGGTGAGTCAGTATGAGAGTGAGGAAGAGGATGATATGAAATGCAGGTGATGATGGAGCAGTTGGTGGAATGAGTGGTGGGGGAAACAGACCAACATATGTACCAGACAGAGTGAAGTGGTGAGTCAGTATGAGAGTGAGGAAGAGGATGATATGAAATGTAGGTGATGATGGAGCAGTTGGTGGAATGAGTGGTGGGGGAAACAGACCAACATATGTACCAGACAGACAGAGTGAAGTGGTCAGTATGAGAGTGAGGAAGAGGATGATATGAAATGTAGGTGATGATGGGGCAGTTGGTGGAATGAGTGGTGGGGGAAACAGACCAACATATGTACCAGACAGAGTGAAGTGGTGAGTCAGTATGAGAGTGAGGAAGAGGATGATATGAAATGTAGGTGATGATGGAGCAGTTGGTGGAATGAGTGATGGGGTAACAGACCAACATATGTACCAGACAGAGTGAAGTGGTGAGTCAGTATGAGAGTGAGGAAGAGGATGATATGAAATGTAGGTGATGATGGAGCAGTTGGTGGAATGAGTGGTGGGGGAAACAGACCAACATATGTACCAGACAGAGTGAAGTGGTCAGTATGAGAGTGAGGAAGAGGATGATATGAAATGTAGGTGATGGAGCAGTTGGTGGAATGAGTGGTGGGGGAAACAGACCAACATATGTACCAGACAGAGTGAAGTGGTCAGTATGAGAGTGAGGAAGAGGATGATATGAAATGTAGGTGATGGAGCAGTTGGTGGAATGAGCGGTGGGGGAAACAGACCAACATATATACCAGACAGAGTGAAGTGGTGAGTATGAGAGTGAGGGAGAGGATGATATGAAATGTAGGTGATGATGGAGCAGTTGGTGGAATGAGTGGTGGGGGAAACAGACCAACATATGTACCAGACAGAGTGAAGTGGTGAGTCAGTATGAGAGTGAGGAAGAGGATGATATGAAATGTAGGTGATGATGGAGCAGTTGGTGGAATGAGTGGTGGGGGAAACAGACCAACATATGTACCAGACAGAGTGAAGTGGTCAGTATGAGAGTGAGGAAGAGGATGATATGAAATGTAGGTGATGATGGAGCAGTTGGTGGAATGAGTGGTGGGGGAAACAGACCAACATATGTACCAGACAGAGTGAAGTGGTGAGTCAGTATGAGAGTGAGGAAGAGGATGATATGAAATGTAGGTGATGATGGAGCAGTTGGTGGAATGAGTGGTGGAGGGAACAGACCAACATATGTACCAGACAGAGTGAAGTGGTCAGTATGAGAGTGAGGAAGAGGATGATATGAAATGTAGGTGATGATGAAAGCAGTTGGTAGAATGAGTGGTGGGGGAAACAGACCAACATATGTACCAGACAGAGTGAAGTGGTGAGTCAGTATGAGAGTGAGGAAGAGGATGATATGAAATGTAGGTGATGATGGAGCAGTTGGTGGAATGAGTGGTGGGGGAAACAGACCAACATATGTACCAGACAGAGTGAAGTGGTCAGTATGAGAGTGAGGAAGAGGATGATATGAAATGTAGGTGATGGAGCAGTTGGTGGAATGAGTGGTGGGGGAAACAGACCAACATATGTACCAGACAGAGTGAAGTGGTCAGTATGAGAGTGAGGAAGAGGATGATATGAAATGTAGGTGATGGAGCAGTTGGTGGAATGAGCGGTGGGGGAAACAGACCAACATATATACCAGACAGAGTGAAGTGGTGAGTATGAGAGTGAGGGAGAGGATGATATGAAATGTAGGTGATGATGGAGCAGTTGGTGGAATGAGTGGTGGGGGAAACAGACCAACATATGTACCAGACAGAGTGAAGTGGTGAGTCAGTATGAGAGTGAGGAAGAGGATGATATGAAATGTAGGTGATGATGGAGCAGTTGGTGGAATGAGTGGTGGGGGAAACAGACCAACATATGTACCAGACAGAGTGAAGTGGTCAGTATGAGAGTGAGGAAGAGGATGATATGAAATGTAGGTGATGATGGAGCAGTTGGTGGAATGAGTGGTGGGGGAAACAGACCAACATATGTACCAGACAGAGTGAAGTGGTGAGTCAGTATGAGAGTGAGGAAGAGGATGATATGAAATGTAGGTGATGATGGAGCAGTTGGTGGAATGAGTGGTGGAGGGAACAGACCAACATATGTACCAGACAGAGTGAAGTGGTCAGTATGAGAGTGAGGAAGAGGATGATATGAAATGTAGGTGATGATGGAGCAGTTGGTGGAATGAGTGGTGGAGGGAACAGACCAACATATGTACCAGACAGAGTGAAGTGGTCAGTATGAGAGTGAGGAAGAGGATGATATGAAATGTAAGTGATGATGGAGCAGTTGGTGGAATGAGTGGTGGGGGAAACAGACCAACATATGTACCAGACAGAGTGAAGTGGTCAGTATGAGAGTGAGGAAGAGGATGATATGAAATGTAGGTGATGATGGAGCAGTTGGTGGAATGAGTGGTGGAGGGAACAGACCAACATATGTACCAGACAGAGTGAAGTGGTCAGTATGAGAGTGAGGAAGAGGATGACATGAAATGTAGGTGATGATGGAGCAGTTGGTGGAATGAGTGGTGGGGGAAACAGACCAACATATGTACCAGACAGAGTGAAGTGGTCAGTATGAGAGTGAGGAAGAGGATGATATGAAATGTAGGTGATGATGGAGCAGTTGGTGGAATGAGTGGTGGGGAAAACAGACCAACATATGTACCAGACAGAGGATATGAAACATAGGCAAAATGGACGATTGGAAAGGTGATGATTGAGCAGTTGGTGGAATGAGTGGTGGGGGAAACAGACGAACATATGTACCAGACAGAGTGAAGTGGTCAGTATGAGAGTGAGAAAGAGGATGATATGAAATGTAGGTGATGATGGAGCAGTTGGTGGAATGAGTGGTGGGGGAAACAGACGAACATATGTACCAGACAGAGGATATGAAACATAGGCAAAATGGACGATTGGAAAGGTGATGATTGAGCAGTTGGTGGAATGAGTGGTGGGGGAAACTGGACCACCCAGATGGCTACTTGTACACCATGAATATACCACATGCAGGTCCCTGGGATCAAACCCGGGCTGCCTTGGTGATAGGCGAAGGTCTAGCCACTTGGCTACAGCACTGTCTTTACAATTATAATACGGAAGAACCCCCAAATAATGTGGTTCTTGCTTTAGCCCTGTGTTATAACAATGTTGGAGTGTATCAAAATGTGAGCTTAGAAGTGGCAAAAATCGATCCCATGGAGATGGTTGGGAAACATTTGTACAATAATTAATTACAGTACATTGTAATATATGATAAACTTACCACTTTTAAATGCAGTTACACAGTTGCCAGTTATGCTGGGAGTGTATTCCACTCCTGGAACAGTACACTGTACCCATTTTGTACTAACCTAATTTTGCATTGTCTTAACCCTAGTATGCATGGTTTTGAATTTTTCAGAGAATGCATAAGCAAGGCCTCTCAGGCTCTCTCATCTTTTTACTATATTTTCAGTACTTTTTCGGTTATTTGGTTTACATCTTGAGGACGAAGTCATTTGGTAAGCATGTGTCACAAGCAACATACTTTATTTGAACTAATGAGAAATATTCAAATGTCTCAACAATGTACTAAGTTCGTTTCTTAACTGTTAACTGTTGTAACAATGAATCCCAAAAATATGTCTAACTGTGCTGTTGCCCAACTGCTGCTTTAGCACACAAATTGAAGCTTAGATATCCATAGGGCCTTGGAAGCTGTGCTAATGCATTCTAGGAGTGTTTATGAAAAAAACTATATAATATGAAAAATGAATTAGATATATTGCTGATATCTTAACAAAAGACTCCTAAGGCTTTATTTGAAGATTACATAGAAGCTCAGTAACCACACTTAAAAAAAAATACCATGGTCCATGAGTTATTAGGTAATAGGACCTCGGAAGCCCTGCATATGCATTCCAGGGTTAACGAAACCAGTAAGTTTTGTTTGGTGGCATAATCCATAATGTTTTTTTCTCCGCGTATTGTTTGACTGTAGTAAGATGAAGATGAACACTGCTCCTCCATACACAGAATCATCTTGTTTATGTATTTATCACTTCACTAACGTGCATAGTATCTTCTTCCGTGTGCATGTCTTGTTACTTCGGGAAATTCTTAGTAATGCAGTGGCCAAGGTCCACACTAGGAAGGCAGCGGTTGCAGTGGCCTTTGAAGAAACTTTTAAATTCAACTTTCAAAAATGAAAAATAAATAAATAAAAAGTACAATGTATTTTCCAGGGACATATTTTTCCCTGCGTTAAACCCGAATCTGCAATATTTTACACTGTGCTATTTTGGGCTTCTACTGTATTGATTTCATTAATTCACATGAAACATTCTTGCATGAGAGTGAACTAGATGACACAGTGATACACACTGAACTTAAGTTACAGCAAGAACTGAGTGAGGCACCTGTGAAACCTAAGTGAAGTGCAAGTTAAACTACATCACAATAGTAAAGGTACAAGGTGTATCCAGAAATTAAGTCCCGATGACCGATAAAGAGAACAAAACATCACTAAGTGAGAAATATTTATTGGAATAACTACATAGACTCACTGGCTACTTTTCAACATAGTCACCACCATTGTTGAGGCATTTATCGCAACAGTGCACCATTAATTGTATGCCCAAGTCATAGGATTCTGCCGCCAATGTCCGCAGCCACGAAGTCATTTCATTCTGCACCCATGTCTATCCCAAAAGACAATCCACACGATTTTTTGAGAGATTGCTTGAATTTGGTCTTCACAGGTGAGCTACTATGCCGCCAATGCATTGATTGTTGTTTTGCCTCTGGTGTGGCATTCGCCACCAATTTTTCATCTCCAGTGACAATATTGCCGAGAAACTGGTCACCTTCCGCTGCGTATCGCTGTAGGAATGTCAATGCTGTGGCCAGACGTTTGGTTTTGTGTTCATCTGTCAGTTGTCTAGGCACTCATCTTGCACACACTTTGTGAAAACCAAGCCACCAGGAGACAATTTCGTGCAAAAGCGAGTGAGACATCTGGGGAAACTGACAGAGTTCTGAAATTGTGAAGTGCCGGTTCTGCACAATTGCTTGCCGCACACTATCCAACCCTTCTGGCGTCATCAGGGACGGTCAGCCATTACGGTCTTCGCCGTGAATATTGGTTCTTCCTTCTGTGAATTGCCTTACTGTCACCGATGTCTTGTCCATACACGTGACACAATTGGCGATGGTTCTCTGCTGGATATTGCTTTTGAGCATGCAAAAATGGGACGACTACACGAACCTCACATTTGACGGGAGACAATATCAGAGCAGCCATTTTCTCCTAGCACAGAGCAGTAACTACTGCCGTCACAAAACTGAAACTTTACTGCAATGTTACCATATACTTCCTCTCTTCTCCTGCACACACGCATTCCTATCTGATTGGTGGTGCCATCTCTGGAAGCGATCGGGACTTACTTTCTGGATGCACCTCGTACTATGTCACAAATTGTATTACTTGGCAAAGCGACGAGGTGTACTGGCCTTGGCTGTCAAGCGCTACAATCGCTTTTCATCTTGTTTGTAGAACAGCAAAATAATAGTAACTTGGCATATAGTCAGTGATAAAGCACAAATACATGATCTCTCGCACTTGCCGATATATGAAATGTTGATTATTGCATCTGAACACTTTCACATTCTTTTCGATACACTTCATGGCTTTGTCAAGTAGTATATAGTTAAGAGTAATCTAGCTGAAAATTCATGACAATTACAAACCAGGGTTTACACAAGTGTAGTTCAAAATGCTGAATTTCTGGACACCATTTTGGAAGCAATTCGACCTCTTCTCTCAGTTTCCCTTCAGGACCTGCAACATGCAAGCTTACACTCACACATCATTGTACACAAAGCAAGCTCTTAGCTTATTACTGGTGCTCCTGTAGCCAGTAAGGATTTGGTGCACTGGATAGATAACAACAACCTGGTTTTAAACACTAAAAAAAAATTTAAACCAAAAAGGTAAGTCAGTTAATAACACTACACAATACTTATATTTTACCGGAGCATGTTTTTGAGGCAGTAACTTTCCCTCATCAACTGGACATTGACTGGTTCTCCCTGGTGTGGATGTTTTGTTTTCTCTGAGGTCTCCTCTGGTGGTGGTTCAAGGAACTTGCTGAAGATATCTTTCTCGGGGATGTCAAAATTGAATACTCTGTTTCTATTTTTCAAAATGAAGATTTCCCACATGGACAGCTCTTGTTTTCCCATTACATGTTGAGACAGAATATTAGAAGACCCCAAAAGAAAATCATTCATGTAAATGTTTGTTAAAAGTGTAATTCGTTTTTTGATGTTGGTATGAGATAATTAAATGACGAAAACATGTTGATAAGGTTCATTGTTACGAACAACTAAGTTTGCACAAAGACGTCATAAATCTTTCCATATTTGATTTTAATATATATGTATAAATATTAGAATTGTTTGTGTTCCATAATAAAAGTAGGGGAGGATGATTAGAGATTGCTTCCCTAACGAGAAAGAACTATTTGCGCAGATGAATATGAAAAAGGCGGTGTTGCGTCAAAACGACGCCAAAAAACAGTTCATTAGCGTCTATATCATTGGTGTGGATGGACGTATTTTTATGTGTACGCGTCATGAAATAGTAAAAGTGAATTTACTAAGTGTTTAGAGACCTTTAATTAAATTTCGGCGATGCTAGGGAAGCTGATCCGCTAAAATAAGACTTTCTACTGTGATACGATCTAAAAATTGTGAACAAGAAGGTGCAAATAAAATGTTTGACTAAAGTTTAACCCGAGTGTATGTTCATTCCATCCGTTACCAAGCCCTGAGATCAAAAAGATCTCATTAGCTTAAAGACACAGCGTCGTTAATAATTGCAAAAACCGCACCAATGTTTTAGGAGCTTCGGTTCTGGGTTTATGTTCAAAAGTGGTTAGCAACTGCTGATTTTTTCAACTGTTTCTTTTTTACGTTTCTAAAGTGTTCCTTGGAGCTTATTTCTAAATTTCTTTTAGTTTTTCCTATATACACTCTATTACAGTCACTGCATTCAATTTGGTAAATGCCAGATTTTTTTATTGGGTGAGATGGCATCTTTGATTTTTGAGTTCAGTACATTTTTTATGGAGTAGTGGATCACTGGTGCTAGCTGAATGTTCTGTTCTTTGAAAACTTTTTTGAATTTCTCGAAGGCCCAAGGATGAAATGTGAATGCCAACCACTTTTGGACAGAAAACCACAACATAAAGCCAGAACCGAAACTCCTCAAACACGTAACGGGAAAACAACAGCTGTCCACATGGGAACAAATCTTCATTTTGAAAAATAGAAACAGGGTATTCAATTTGGACATCCCCGAGAAAGATATCTTCAGCAAGTTCCTTGAACCACCACCAGAGGAGACCTCAGAGAAAACATCACCATCCACACCAGGGAGAACCAGTCAACGTCCAGTTGACGAGGGAAAGTTACTGCCTCAAAAACATGCTCCGGTAAAATATAAATGTTGTGTAGTGTTATTAATTGACTTACCTTTTTGGTTTAAAATAAAGCCAAACTTATTATCAGAGAGAGGAAACAACCCTCTGTATGGTGTGGATGTGTAATAATGTCCCATCCAAATGTTGCAGAAGATCCGTGGTTGGATGGCCAGTGTGCTTGTCATGGAGAAGGCTTAAACCCTTACTCAACATTCCTCTTCTGATCCGAATCACCCAACTCAGGTGTTTTTAGTGTTTCATAATACTGTCGACATTCATTGTTGTCCCAGGAACCATGTCTTCGACCCCAATATACAGTTGTCATGACTTAGCAACCAACTGTGTTCTTTTGAATTTTCGTGGCTTGAGTGGATCAGAATGCCGCCACTCATGTGATTGTTGTTTGGTCTCTGCACCACTTGTGACTGTTTTTGATATCCATCAGGGTTGCCAATCTTTAGAAGTAAAATTATCGTACTGGCAACTCAAAATTATACATTTGGGTTCAAATTTATCGTACATCATAAACCATATGCTACAACAATTAATATATCAGCACAACACTTATGAAAATGTAATAATATTGATGTTTATGGTATCCACTAACAAGATTGATGAATCAGTATTACAACTTTAGCACTCATGTTTCTCACACTGTTCATCTGAAAGTTCATCATCTTCCTCATCTGTTGCAGCATTATACAAATTTGTTGTTGAGATAAACTTTAACATCTCAGTGGCTTGCAGATTTTTGGACCCACCACATTCTTTCATAAGCTGAGGCGACCGAATAAGTCCATTATCGTCTGTAGCGTCAATCTTTTCCTAATTTTGCTTTTTATTAAACCCAGTTTAGAAAAAACTCTTTCACAAGAAAGTTTCCGTGGGGCAACAAAATCACTGATAATGCAAACTCTGCCAGTTCTTTGAAATCAGTATTTCCACCAAGGTGACATGTGTAACAGCACTCCACAAACTGCCAGGTTCAGGCATGCTCTTTATTTCACACGGAATATCACGTATTCCGGGTTTTCTCCATTGATCTTCAATTTTCTGAACTGTGCCTTCTGAACACACTGGCAATGAGAGGATAAAAGTTAGGGGGCTTAGTAGGATATGAAATGGTTGCCTTAGAGGGGTGGAGATAGGCCATGAGGGCAAAAGTGGTGTCGCTATTTCTAATTAATTTCATTTCACTGGTGTGACAAACCAGTGAAAATGATATTTTGTCGGTATGGAACTATCATACATTCAAATTATTGTACACCAACCATAATTATCGTACTCGTTGACAACCATGAGTACAAACATTCAAATTATTGTACGCCCTCATATTATCGTACGGGTTGACAACCCTGATATCCAAACAACTCTCCACACATTTCTATCAACTGTGGAGTTTTAATTGGTTTAACACCTTTTCCCTTGGAAACCTGAATAACCATGCAAACTTCACACCCAG
The DNA here is from genome assembly GCA_030765045.1 of Tenodera sinensis. Taxonomy (NCBI): domain Eukaryota; kingdom Metazoa; phylum Arthropoda; class Insecta; order Mantodea; family Mantidae; genus Tenodera; species Tenodera sinensis. Next base: position 133,033,428 of record CM060970.1, read on the forward strand.
TAATAGAAGCTAACAGGAGCACTGCCAAGCCAAGGCCGAGCACCCCAGAGGCACAGTAATGGTTTCTGTACAGGGTGAGGGAAAGAACAAACTAACAGTGTGGCCAACAGCCACGCAAACAGTTTTCCTGCAGTCCCAGCACTTTGGACACCTAACTTTTGGGGTTACCCTTGTAGAACTTGTGTGTTTAGTGATTTTTTTTGTGTGTAACTACTTATTAAACCTACCATTTATGGAACACCAGTTATTGAACCAAGAAAGACAGGAAAATGACCAAGCATCAGTAGGAAATGTGTTACACTGCAGTGAAGAGACGACTATCACAGAACAGATCACTACTCAGTATTTTGCACAGCACGCGTGGACCCAGTAATATGTGTGACATCAAAGTCAAGTGTCAGCAAAACACAAGGTGGGCATATGGTGGAATGTGGAGGGCAAAACAAAGATGGGAAAGAGCCAAGTTGGGTGATGATAACAGTGGATAATTGGGAGCATATGAAGAAAACTGTACTCAATAATAGCTACAGAAAAAGTGAAGGATGAACTAATGGATCGAAGAGGGTGAGAGGACAAGGGAGAATTAAGCAGGAGAGGGAGAGAGAGAGAGAGAGAGTGAAAGAGAAAGAGAGAGAGAAAGAGAGAGAGAAAGACAGAGAGAAGAAAGAAAGAAAGAAAGAAAGAGAGAAAGAAAGAGAGAAAGAAAGAGAAGAAAGAAAGAAAGAAAGAAAGTGTGGCGGGGTTTTATTATAAAAGATGGTCATATATCAGCGTGAATTTAGCAGCAAATGGAGTATTGTTTTTACTAAAAGGTGGAAAGTTTGTTATAGCAGACGCCACTCTTATCTGCAGGGTTGGCGGTCTAAGAATGGAATGCAAAAGCCAACGTTCTTTTATCACAAACACATTTATTAGTTATTTACACTTCTTATCACAGTTTCAATTAATTAACGACTTTTAAATTTCGACAGCATCTACGCTGGTTAAAAGTTTGGGTGTAATCTACATGTTCACACACCATCAGCAATTATACGACCTCCCACTTTGAGTTCACAGACGCTAATGAATATAGTACCTAGCGTCCTATGACGCAACACCGCCATTCTTGTGTATTCATCCGCGCAACAGTTCTCATTGGTTGAACTCAAAGTGACGAGAAGACATTGGATCTGAATATCAAAAAGAAATAGGTCCCTGATACACCCAAATTAAAAGAATTAAAAATTTACACACTCTTACAAAAATATTTACATGAACAACTTTCTATTAGTCAATATTCCGTTTCATATGCCCCTTGTTTTGTTTTTCAAGTTGTCACCTTATTTACAATCTTGAAACACAATACAATACTTCTCCCTACTCCTATGATTCAATCACTTTGTACAATTTTTTTTTTTTTTTTTTTTTTACAGTCTTCTTCACTGTTTGTCTTTGTCCTTCGTTTTGACATAATACGACATGTCTTTATAAGTTTCACATATTCGGTTACTACACAATGCATTCGGTTATTATACAATACATATCCAGTTATTGTACAACACATTTAGTTATTACACAATATGTCCAATTATTATGCAATACATATTCAGTCATTGTACAATATACCCAGTTATCATATCACATATGTTGTTGTTATACAACACACCTTCAGTCATTATACAATACATATTCAGTTATTGTACAACACATTTGATTACTACACAACATGTCCAATTATTACACAATATATATTCAGTTATTGCACAATATATCCTGCTATCATAACACATATGTGTTCTGTTATTATGCAATACATATTCAGTTATTACACAATACACATTCAGTTTTGGCATAAACCATTTAGTTATTACTCAACATATTCAGTTATTGTACAATATATCCAGTTATCATACAATACATATTCAGTTATTATACAACACATACTCAGTTATTGTACATTTGACATTGACAGAAATACAATTTAAGTGTTTCATGTGGTTTTTGACTTGTATTCTTTGCTATGAGGAGAGAAAAACAGGATACAAATTTTGAGCTAATGATTATGATCATGTTTATGGCAATATTTTATTCAGTTCTTTGCCTTCTTTGTCTTATAAGCTTATGTATAGGCAGGTTATTGAGTCGGTTCTTAAACTCTGATGTTACTAATGGTACTAACTTTCTTGATTGGGTTATTATTCATTGTTGTTTGGTTCAACATTTCTTCGAGCTTAGCATTGGCTATATTCATCTCAATTCATGGGCATTGTTTTTCTGATTATGGTTTTCCTCACTTCACTAATTGTCATTTCTTTGTCTCTTATTTTTATAAGAGAAAACTTCTATACTTACAATCATTCTGTAATTGTATTATTTTTCTTCTCAATTTACTCTCGACATCTTTGTGTCGAAATATTATATCTTTTTCATCATAATTAATTCATTTTTATTTTTGTCCCTGACATCCTTATGTCAAAAACATATTATCTTCCGTCGCTATGATTCATTTATTTAATGACAATCAGTGTCCTCATCTGTCTTTGTTGACAATGCTCTTTGTGGTCGATATAGCCAATGACTATGTTGATCTTCTTCCTTGTTGTAATTCCTAATCTGAACATAATTTTCTATGAGTAACCCATTAAAAATTGTTATCTTCTTTCATCTCTACTACTCCTGCCTTACACATTTGTTGACAAAGGCTATTTGGTTCTTTCTTTGTATGGCTTCAATTTATTTTTATGGTATCTTCCTACCAACTTGCCATTTGTATTCTGTAGCTCATATGTGTGGTCACCCAGCTGTTTTGTTATGACCGGTGGTTCCATCTCTCTCTTCGTGTAGCCATCATGGTGTCGATGTCAATTGTAAGTTGTTGAGATTTTGTTGTTTGTCATCCACTCGGTTGGGACGAACTTAGTTGTTATAATTTCCCTGAGTGTTGGTGGTGGTTGTCTCTGTATTCTGTGCAGTATCTGCCCTATTTGGCACATCTTCTTCTACTTCCTGCTGTCTTGTGTTGTTAGTGTACCATTGGTCTCTGCCCCTTTGGCGTGAACCTCTGTCGTATGACGGTCTGTGGTTGTTCAAGTGTTCCCTACTGAATCGTATGTGATTCACTTGATGGGTATGGTCTCCTGGTCTTCCACGATCATATGTATATGTTTGGTGTCTCGATTCACCCCTCGGTATCGTGTCGTGGTATTGCTGTCTTGTGTTCTCCATCCTCTCGCCATGATTATGTGGTTGTGGGAAATGGTGTGCCCCTCTCCCCCTTTCATGCGTACTCCTAGTATTTGTATGTTCTCCTTCGCTCTGGTTGTTCGTAGCCGTGTTTCGGTTTAGGATGGGTGAGTTTGGGTGACCGTTCCTATGTCTATGCTCATTAGGCCGACCATTTTGTGTTTCGAAGGCTGTCAGCAGTTCTATCATATCTGCAAAATCTACTGGCCTCGCAACAATTAACCCTGTTCTCACTGTGTCTGGGAAATGTCTTGTTATGCTGGCAATTAGTTCTGCCTCCGACAAGTTGGGGTCTAATAGCTTTCCTTTGTTGGCTACTTTCATAAAATAATCGACTAGCGACAACCCTTTGGTTGGATCGTATCTACCTGTCGCTAGCTCTACTCTAGTTTGGTTTTGTTTAGCTGGGCCCCAATACCTTGATAGGAATAAATTTCTGAACGAGCTATAAGACTCATGACCAGCTAGTGTTAGCCTGAGCCATTCTAATGCCTTGTTTTTTAAGCTTTTCTTAACTATCATCATCCTAAGCTCATTTGGTATCCTTTTCACTTTAAAGTATTCTTCCATCTCTTTAACAAAGAGTTTTGGATCGTCTCCCTTCTCCTCGTCAAATGTAGGTGGTGTGATTTCATGTAATATGCTGTTGGTGTAACATGTGTTATGTGTTGTGTCGTTGTTTGGTTGTGAACCTCTTTCTCTGTATGGTGAGTCAACATTTTGTACATTACTCAAATAACTCTCATCTTGTACATTACTTACATCTAAATCATCTTGTCTTTGTAATGCCTTCACAACATCATTTACATTAGCCAAATTTTCTTTCCCTTTTTTCATTTCTTCACAAATTGATTTTAAATCATTCTTTATTTCTAAGTGGCTTTGTTTCATATCATTTATAGCATCCTGTTGTGAAAGCATCACATCATTCATTGTCTTAATTTTAGGAATTACAATTTGTTCTACAGTTTCATTAATAATGTCTTTCTTTACTACCTCAATCTCTTTCCTTAATCCCTCAGTTATTTCTGCTTTTACATTTGTTATCTTACAGTCTACACTTGTATTACATTCTGTTATTTCATCCCTACATCTAGCAATTTCTCCTTCTAACACAATTTTATTCTCCCTCATCTCTGATTCTATCTTTCCCATCCTATCTCCTACAATTTCTATCCTAGCTTCTAAGGCTTCCTTTGTTTCATTTAAGTTTTTGTGAACTAATTTTAAATTAGTTTCCATTACTTTCATATTTTCTTTACACTCCTGTCTTCCTAATTCTATTTTCTGTTCTAGGTTCTGTCTACCTAATTCCATTTGCTGTTCTAAGTTCTGTCTACCTAATTCCATTTTCTGTTCTAAGTTCTGTCTACCTAATTCCATTTTCTGTTCTAAGTCTTTTCTCACTTCCTCCATTTTCTGTTCTATTTCTTTTTTATTCTGTTCCAGTTTCTGACCTAAACTTTGTTCTATGTCCTGTCTCAATTCTATGTTATTTTGTTCCATTTTCTGACCTAATTCTACCTTGTTTTGTTCCAGTTTCTGACCTATTTCCTTCATATTCTGTTCTAGTCTTTCAAACATCATCATCATTAACCTTTGGTCTTTGCTTATTTCCGCCTGTTCACCTTCTAATCCTTCCTGATAACTAGGCCTATCTGCCCCTTCCCCCACTCCTGTTTCTATCTCTTTTCGCGACATTTTAATTCCTTTATCTAATTCACTTAATGTTGAAAGTCCTGTTACTTTGCCACTTCTAAGTAGCATTAATAAATGGAAATAAAATGTATATAAAAAAAAACAAAGTTTTGATCCTACTTTCTTTCCTGCTGATTCTTCATCCAGTTATTTACGTCTCCTGGGTAGTTGGCTTCGCTGGATGATCTCCGGTGTTTTTCCCACGTTGATTCTCCGTGTATCGATGTTTTGTTGATATCAGACGATGGTCTAATGGCGTCTTTCTCCTGCACGATGAGATAGCGTCATTTTGATGTTTGTCACACTCGTAATTATGCATTCCATTCTAAATTCGCGCTCCACGTTGGGCAAGCCATTTGTGGCGGGGTTTTATTATAAAAGATGGTCATATATCAGCGTGAATTTAGCAGCAAATGGAGTATTGTTTTTACTAAAAGGTGGAAAGTTTGTTATAGCAGACGCCACTCTTATCTGCAGGGTTGGCGGTCTAAGAATGGAATGCAAAAGCCAACGTTCTTTTATCACAAACACATTTATTAGTTATTTACACTTCTTATCACAGTTTCAATTAATTAACGACTTTTAAATTTCGACAGCATCTACGCTGGTTAAAAGTTTGGGTGTAATCTACATGTTCACACACCATCAGCAATTATACGACCTCCCACTTTGAGTTCACAGACGCTAATGAATATAGTACCTAGCGTCCTATGACGCAACACCGCCATTCTTGTGTATTCATCCGCGCAACAGTTCTCATTGGTTGAACTCAAAGTGACGAGAAGACATTGGATCTGAATATCAAAAAGAAATAGGTCCCTAATACACCCAAATTAAAAGAATTAAAAATTTACACACTCTTACAAAAATATTTACATGAACAACTTTCTATTAGTCAATATTCCGTTTCAAAAGAAAGAAAGAAAGAAAGAAAGAAAGAAAGAAAGAAAGAAAGAAAGAAAGAAAGAAAGAAAGAAAGAAAAAGAAAGGGATATTTTGTCAAGATTAACAAGGTTAAGAAAATGGTTGGGTAATACATAAACAAGGGAGCAGAGGGTTTGCCTATGTGTTTAAAGTGAAGTAGTGAAATTGGCATATGAAGATTAGTTAAGTGCACAATGTAAACTGATTAATATAAGTTACAAGAGTGGAGCCGATAAGAGGGAAAGTGAGTAAGATTGAGAGATAAAATAAAGTAGGGAATAAAAATTAAAGGTGAAAGTGGGAGCACGATAAGATCAGTGCAAAAGGGCCAGGGCCCAGCTTACGGGTAGCCCAAGGTGTGTAACATTTGCTACTCAATAAATCATTAAACCTATTGTTTACATCTTTAATTAAGATAAGATTATCCATTATCTTTGCTAACCATCAATACCACCACCTGCAGCTGTAACAAATAATCAAGGTTTCTCTGTACTTTCCACATAAATTTACATGCATCCAAACACCCAGGCCCAAGGCAAGGTTTGAACACCTGATCCTCCACATGACAGAGCATCAATGCTCTAGTGACAATATCCAGTACCAGTCCCAATTATATTTAAATTATCAACTACTATACAGAGTCACTTATATAGAACTCAACTGCTTAATGAGCAGTTTTTAACGTCAAATTAAGCAGTATGTTTGGGAGCTCTAAGTCATAACAAGATGCATAAATCTTGTCTTTTGTGTTATTGTTGGCAGATGTTTTTGACATTTTGTTCTAGTCACTAGTGAGTGAATGAGTAGGGCCTGACGACACCTAGGTCATTTGGGCCCCAAGGAAAAGGTTAAGGTCTAAAACACTCAAAGGTATGTGGTTAAAAGGTAAAAATTAATTAAAAGGAAAATGAGAAACAATTAAAACCTTAAAAGTGAATGTGAAAGCACCTGAAACGTTAAAAAGGGAAGGTTAAAACAGTAAAAAAAAAAAAAAAAAAATCTGATGTGTTGCACTCACATGACTTTCTCTACTCTTGTACTAACCATTCTTACAAACTCTTATTCCTATATCTTCTTCGTGTTAGTTAACATAAACATTTGTACAAATTATCTTATTGCTTATTTCCTTGTAGGTACAAGGGGAATATGGGAATACAGTAGGAATAGTTAAATCGTTTAAAGCTTTGAGATTCCATTCTCTTTGCACACTTGACATATAAAAAAATGAACAACGATGTTCCATTTCACAAAAGTTTTAAGTTTTCTGAAACTCTCACACATAACAAGGTATACCTCCGAAATGGTTCACCCAACAAGAAAATTTATTCAGGCATAAATTGTGTATTTTAGCAAGATCTACACTTTTTGTAGAGTATGATTTGGCCTATCTCTAACGGTTTACCAGTTATGCAAAAGTCGTCCAGAGTAAATACAATTACAGGGGCCACAGCCAGAAAATTCAAGATATACATTTCATTTGTCATAAAAATACCTCAAACATATGGCATTTTAATCAAAATCGTTAAGAGCCATTTTCAAGAAAAAAACTTTTGAAAAATTTTCCATGTAAAGGATGGTTTAGGGTGGGGCTGTCTGCAGACACGCAGACAGACGCATGCGCACGTACGCACGCACACACGTTTTTCTAAAAATGCTTTTTTTGGATTCTGGGGGTCTCAAAACATGTATTTCCGGTGAAATCTCAACATCGAATTTCTGGGTGGAATACAATACTTAGCCTACTTAGCCCAGTAGAGAAAGCAAAATGGTGAAAGAGAAACACCATTCTAAAAAATTTCTTTAAAAAATAGTAAAACAAAAATAAAACATCACGCACTAAAAATCCACAATACTCACAAAGATAAAAAACAAGTTAAATTTGCTTTGCAAAACCAATGTCGGAGACAAACCTTATCTATAGGTACGGGGCCATCGCCAAGAAGGGAGTGCAACATAGTGCCCAGGCCAAGGGATTGGCACTCGCAAGCGTGTTGCGGACAATCAAGCAGCACATGCAACACGGAGAGTTCTGTGTCCCACGTCGTACAGATAGACAATGGGTCACTGCACAAAAGATCTAGTCACTAAAATGGAATAAACATTAAATCAATGGCTCTTCCTTGTGAAGCAATACTGGATTATGAATTCAATTACAGCTGATTGAAGAGCATATCAGAATCAATTTCTCATTTGCAATTCTTTCCAAAGAAACAATACTGGAACTGGTAAACAGATAGGATACAACTGATCTCTGGTGAGAGGAAAAGGCAAACATCGTTTATCTAGACTGTGTATGGTTGTAAGGGCACAACTGGAGAGGTCACCCCGAAAGTCAAAAAGACCTTTGTTGTAGGAGATCTAGTACTCCTACTCAATATGTCAAGAGAGCTGCTAAAAGTGCAGCCCTAAAGCCACTGCAAAATACAAAAATACGGGAAATCAAAACTCCCGAACATCCTGCTTAACTTTACACTAAACCTGTCCATAGGTGAATTTCAGCCAAATAAAGAAAGAAAAGTGTCAGTTCTACATAAATCACTGTATTTTTTTATAACGGATGATCCAAATGACTCCGAACTGGCTGCACTGTGTTTTGCCTTTATACATCCTCGGCGCTCGTCACCGACTGCTGCTTTGATACAACAGCGTGGATGAAACCATACATTTTTAGAACTACTTTTAAAGGTAATTATTATTTATTTATGCCAACAAACTTACTGTTGGTGTTTTTAAACACACAAGCCGTGTGTGGGCAAAGTTTAAGAGGTAGAACTGGAACTTAAAAATTCAATGCCACAACTGGGATTTGAACCACAGACCTTCCGCTTGCCGGGCGGACGCTCTACCACTGAGCTATTGTGACAAACTGCCAGAATGGCATTAAATTCTCAAGTTAGTTCGTATTTTTTCCTGGTAAACCACAAAGGCAGTCTCACATCAGAGACAATTACCCCAATGGTGACTTACTATTGCAAGTACTTTATGTCCCAGGATTAAATAACCTTCAGATTGTAATTATTATTTATTTATGCCAACAAACTTACTGTTGGTGTTTTTAAACACACAAGCCGTGTGTGGGCAAAGTTTAAGAGGTAGAACTGGAACTTAAAAATTCAATGCCATTCATGTGAAGGTTATTTAATCCTGGGATACAAAGTACTTGCAATAGTAAGTCACCATTGGGGTAATTGTCTCTGATGTGAGACTGCCTTTGTGGTTTACCAGGAAAAAATACGAACTAACTTGAGAATTTAATGCCATTCTGGCAGTTTGTCACAATAGCTCAGTGGTTAGAGCGTCCGCCCGGCAAGCGGAAGGTCTGTGGTTCAAATCCCAGTTGTGCCATTGAATTTTTAAGTTCCAGTTCTACCTCTTATACTTTTAAAGGCTTTACTTACCAATGTTATGAAAGGAGATGCTGAAATTGGCCACTGTCGTCCATACATTTTTGGCACCTCTTTAGGAAATTATCCATCACTCGCCGTCGTTCAATTTTCTGGTGGCTATTTTGTTTTAATTCTTCCTGGGTGTGTGAGTTTGTCTTGTACACTTTAGTCTTTATGGCACTCCAGAGATTTGCAGATCACCTGGAAATCTTTCTGCAAATCGCACTTTCACTTGGCAAACTGACTGAGTTAACATATACGAATCATAAATACACACTGTGCAGTAGAAAACAAATGCTGAGCCATAATACACTTTGTGACTAAGTATAGGACAAAATAATAAAGCACACTGATAATAACTCAACCACACGATACTGCATCAGCTCTATACTGCACTTTCAGAGCAGAGAAAAAACAAGTCATCTGTGCGACCTTATGTACAGCATCTGCGTTATTGTGTTTCCTGGTTAACAGTGGAAAAACACAGCACAGCAGTTTGGATGTTTTTGGGTCTCTCTGTATAGCTTGACTATACCTATATCTCCTGTAAAATCACTGATTCCTTAATAAATCAATACATTAATAAATATTCCATACCCACCTGAGAAGACACAATGTGGTATACAGAGAACAGTCAGCATCTGCAGAGGTTGCAGCAAACCCAAGGAAAAGCAATATTCTATTTTTAGCTCCTCTAGGTCTTCATACTGCTCATCTCCTGGAAAAAACTGTCAACAATGGTATTAAGAAACTGATGTAAGTGAGGTCTATCCATTAAGCAAGTTTCCCTCGACCATGAACAGATGCAAAACACAATTTAACTGAAACATTGTTAGGACAGTGGTATTCAACCTTTTATTCTTTGTATACAAAGACAATTTTTCATTCCAGCCTATACCCCTAGAGTTATCATTAATTAAAAGTATACATAACCATATCTAAAATAGATTACAAGCTGTGACATTGAATTTTTGAATTCAGGGGTGGCAAAAATGACAGATAAAATAGAGGGAGGTGTGCAGTGAAGTGCAGCAACCTCCTATAAAAGGTCTGTGCTTGGACTGCCATGATGACTCACATGAAACAAGGTTTACATTCAATGCACGAGCAATGCTAACAAGGATTCATGGAAACATGTATGCAGAACTCTTGTTAATGCGTTCCATTCCCAACAAGCCTAGAGTGCAGTTCTCTTCACAGACGAGTGTGTCATCTATGAGTTATTCCACGTCAAATCACACAAAATATGGTAAAAATTGACCTTAGTATCTCAGATTTATTTGAAAATTTTTTTGGGTGTTTTGGAACAAGCTATATTTCACCCGTGTTTCTTCGTTTTATAAAAAAAAGTCTTTTCGTAGACATTAATTTTTGAAATGTCCCAAAAATTGTGTGCTTCTCACCCTTCAATCAATCATACCTCCGACTGTAATCAAGCAAATTACTTGATCTTTGGCTCAAATTAAAGATAAATTGCAGTATTTCATGAGGTATTTATTAGAAAATGTTATTAATTGTTGTTAATATTATATTTTATACAGTTAAAGTTTTAAACTTAGATAATAAAACAAACTCGACCATTTAAAAAGCTGAAAAAAAAAAAAAAAAATACACTGAAGTTTATTCAATATCCCCAGAAAAAATCAGAATGGAGTCTCTAATAGTTCAGTTTTAATTAACTTTACAAATCAGTGCAGGAACTCACGTGGCAGGGGTTACAGCTACCATACCCTCGCACAATTGCCACCTTCCATTACAGCAACTGTTTACTGCTTGAGGTTCCACGAACGTTACAACAGTACAGTAAGGAGAACACTGCTAGCTGACACTATTATATGTACACTATTAGCATCTTCAAAATGTTTTTAAAATATGCATTTTAAGCTAATGTTTCCATACAACACAAAACTTCAAATTTCTACTCGTCTACCTCCTTCTTCGAAAGAAATTTGTTTCATTAAAGCTGTAGTTTTTGACAAAGGAATGAAGGAGTGTAAATTTAAAGCATAGCTGGACCCATCGTTCTTGGCCCCTGACCTTGACTGGAAGTCCTGTAGGCGAACTCATAGCTTTTGTCTGTTTCATCAGCTCATGTTGTATAATTCTGCAAATGCAATCATGCACAACATGGTGTGGGAGCGGGAAGGTAGTGATGTCTGCATGATCTGAGACAGTTCTTGCCAATTCACAGGTGCTTTTTAGTGCAGCGTGCAGTTGAAGACAGATCTTTGCGATAAGGAGTGAATATAGTGGATTTGTGAGACATTGATCATAGTGTAAATCAATTATGCCACCTGTACGTTCTAAATTAGGGACCAAAACATTACACAGTCAGAGCAGAGAAATTGTTTCAAATGTATGGGCATACATGAAGAAAGAAGTTAAATGCAAAGAACTGCTTACATCAGAAGATTTTTCAAAAAAATTAAAAAACTTCAAAAGCATGCATCACATGCCACAGGAGTATCAGAAAGAAGATACATTGTGGAGACATTTTTCTGCATGGACTGTACTGCCTTAGTAAGAAGTTATGTGAGTAGCATATGAAGCTGATGCACCAATTCACATGCTGTCTGCAGTCACCTGGCTTGTTATTCGCTTTCAAGTTTTACATTTACTTCCTCCAGGAGCCAGCTGTACTTCATGTCGTCTGTGAGCACTTGCATGCCTCCAGAAAAAAAATTGTAGCAAATGCACTTATGCACGTCCATAGTTTTCAAGATCTTATTTTATAGATAAAATGTCAGGGAATACATGTGTATTTTTTTTAGATTTTTAACATCGATTTAAATTCTATTTTTGGTTTTACAAAATGTAGCATAAAAAACAGTCCAAAATTTGTGTAATAATGAGTGATCAAAAGTGTTAAAAGTGTTGTGTTTAACCCTTTCCAGTGCGCCAAACCCCAACTCTCAACTCTATATGGCCTTAGAGTAACAAGTGATTTTATATTACGGTGCATGCAGAAATTGCTTAATTTCTAATAGCTATAACTAAGCAAATAATTTAAAAATACGGATACTTATTTGATGGCTATTATTCATAAAAAAAATATTTGAACCCCCTATGAAAAAGTTGTGTTTTATGGGTGTGCAATTTGACGTGGATTGATCCCTACCGGAGTATGCATTCTTAGAATGCTGTCATGTGGCGTAAGGAAAACCCACGGTTTTATGAAGAGCTGGAGAGAAACCCACCACACGTGATGGTGTGGACTGAATTGAGTGCAACACACATTTTTGGGCCTTTCTTCTTCAAAGGCAATGTCAATGGACATTCTTATCAGCAGATGTTTGAGTGGTTGGTGCTACAACTACAAGAAAACGGTATTGAAGAGACTGTTGTCTTACAACAGGATGGAGCACCACTGCACTTAGTGACTCACCAAGTCCCGATCTGACAATACCAGACAATGTACTCTCTGGGGTTTCATAAAGGAACAAGTAAAGAACACCCAATATTACACAATGCAAGAATTATGAGCAGCTGTGGAACACGCCTTCACCCTCATGACTCCAGAGTATCTCCACAAAACATCTGTTAGTCGTCCTCCGCACATTAGTGGCACAAGCAGGGAGTGGTATATAAAACAGGCACCATCCCTATGTGAAGTATCTATCGGTGATGCCAAGGGGTGGGACTGAGCTGCTACTCTTTCTTCTCTTCAAATACCAGTCAGGGAATCACTGAACACCGCAAACTTTGAAATTAAGTGACTGAAACTTAAATTTAATAATTGTCCTAGTGGTTGAGTTATACTACTTTGGCTAGTAAAGTGATTTTTTTTCAGCTTATCTTAAACAAAGAACTTAACTTTATTTGAAAGAAGTTAAAATCCAAACTTACTGGAAGTTCAGACACGGCCCAGTAGTATCTCCTCAATTTACCATTTTTTCTCACATTTAATCGCAGCTCTTTATGTGCCATGCTTTCCATATGTTTCTGCCAAGCGCTCAAAGCTGTATTTGTTTGAAAATAGTCTGACCAAGCTAAAAAAAAGATGAATAATCAAATAATTGCTTTATTTTACAACAATATTAAGAAAAATCTTGTGTTGCATTCACACAACTTCCTCTATTCACTCTTACACAAATTAAGATAGATAAACCTTTATTAGTAATTTATACCACCATTCTGTATTTCAAAACTGATTTTTTTTATCTGATAGGTGATCCTAAACAGATTTTTTTGTGCTAAATTCGAAAATAATCTTCATTTTCTCCCATCATGTCAGGTTTTCAAAATATTCATAAATAACAGAAATGAAATTAAAAAATTTGTGAAATGCAATAAAAATTACTTTTAACAAGAATTTTGTAGTATGAAAAACTATGCCAAAATTATATTATCACTAATCAATAATAATTATAAGCACATTCATAACCTTACCTCAATATTGCACTTCAAATTTTCTCCTCTTTGACCTTCTCGCATATTGCACACCCAACAACAGTCCGCCATCATGTGAACACTTCCTTCCCTTGATACCCCATTTCCAAATTTTTATATCCTGGTGAAATCTTTCGCCTTATTCCTCATTAAAATCTCCTAAATTATCAGGGAAATAATTTAGATGGGAATGAAGAAAATGTACCTTGACACTCATGTTGTGACCAAATTGTTTGGAATTTTGTAGCATTACTTTCACTATGTAAACATAATTTGGGGCTTTCTTATTTCCAAGGAAATTAAAAACATTTCTGAAAGCATTCCAGGCATCCTTCACTTCTCGACTCACAGTATTCTCAAATTGACTGTCCATCAGGTTTCAAATTTGTGGGACAAAGAATACTTCGATCAAATTTTCTTCTTCAGCCCAAAAAAGGGTCAAGTTCCTTCTCATTATGTCTATACCATGAAATATATATGTACCCTCAGCCAATTGTTCCTTTTCTTTTAACTTAGAGCCTAAAAGTTCTGCTGATTCTTAAGGCAAATTTAAATCCCTCACTAAATAATTAAGCTCACTTTGATTAAAACATCTGTCATCATCAGAATTGTCTGGTTCATAAGTATTATCCACTGGAGATTCAGTTTCAGTGCTACTGGATGCAGATGGTAGTATCTGATACTGCACATAAACATATCCAAGAATAACATTGCATGTCTTATCACCATGACTAATTTTTGTACATCCCCTAGGGCAGATGTACAAGTTACATTTTGATAAATAGAAAAAATATATAAATACAAAAAAATAAAATATCAACATAGTAATAATTATATTATTCCACATTTTAAGTAACAAAGTTGAAATTAGAAGTCATCGAGTCTTTCTAACAAATAATAAGCACGTGGTAATATTACTACAGTATGTGCATTATGAAAAATATTCATAACATACAATTTTGAATTGCAAAACATTCTGACGTGGTACACAAAAACGGATTTCAGTTTTGCAATCAGTGTGAAAATGTGATTCAGAAACGCTCACTCACTTCCATGCAGAACAGTGTACCTTGTGGGGCAGGTAGGCAGTAACTTACTCGTGCTGACACACTGCAATAACAAAATACACTGTTGCAACATTTGCATCCCTTTCAACTTTTGTTGCATTCTTTACATGTTTATCTTTTATTTATTTGTTCATTTATGCACATAATTGGCATTACTTCAACAGCACATTCTCATGCTCGGACAATAACACATTTATTATAAGAAAACTAGAGTACATGATTATATTTACTTGGATTACATTATTTTTATTGCTTTATTAATCATAAAAAGTACCTGGGCGACCGAGTTATGCTCGGCTTTCTTTTCCTTAATCGTGTTTTTTTGGAAAAAGATACTTATTTAAATAAACTTGAAAAGCAAAATGTTAACTAAATATAAATGTTCATCCTAATTATTGGAGTCGTTTCCGTGATGAGACCTTTAATATCCCGGCTTGTTTGTTGAAATTGGCCCATTAACAGAGAAGTTATGGCCAAAATAAGGTTTAGAGTAATTGTGACTGTTATGCGTAAAATCATGTTTTTTTTTCAGGAATAACACATATATAGATAAACTTAATAAGCAAAACCCTGTCTGAATACAAAATTTGAAAATTGTTTCCAAATCATTAGAGTCGTTTCCAGGTTAAGCGGACTATATATATACACAAGTATTGCTCGTTTAAATACATAAGATATATATCAACACAGTTGGTGCTACATACAACCCTCTCCAAGTGAATGAAAGAAGGAAATACAGGCAGAAAAATGAAACATTTACATTGATAGAGATGTGTACATTGGCATTTACTCAATCTTAGTATCTTATTTCTTTTTCTTCTTCTTCCTCATCCTCCGAAAATGATGAACCCTTCAATCTTATAAAATTCATAAACGAATTTGTTTTCATCACATTTAGTCTTTGTTGGAGTTGTATAGTTTTGAATATCTAGTTTAATAGTTCTTATTACTGTACTTATGGGAACACCAGCTGCAGCCACAGTATATGCAATCGCCTTTAAGGGGACAGGGTAGTGATTTGGGCTCAAAAAGTCAATTTGTTTTTCATCTTTAAAAAAAGTAGAAATCTTCCTCTTCAAAATGATATATACATTGTAAGGGTACCGGCATATTTAAGGCTTTAAATTACCCCATTTAAATATGGCGGAGTGCTGCGCCACACTGGGTAAAGAGGGCTTCAGAGATGACACACTTTTCTTTAAATGTAGTTTTCTGTAACTTGATATTTTTCAAACTCAGGTACACTTTTTTTCAAAACCACTGAACCTATTTGAATGAAAATTTTACAGTAGTTCCAGAAGCATGTACTCTACAAACGTAACCCATTGTTATTGGAAAAATCCAAAACAGAAAATTTAAAAAAAAAATATTTGTGCAAAAAAAATTTACGTTTTTTTTTTTTTACAAAAGTTAAATATTTTTTCTTCTGAATATAGTCAAGAGATATTTAAGTAAATTTAGGTTAACAGTTACGAATACACATTGCCTAGTGTGCTACAAAAGTTTCAACACATAGGCTTGAACGTTGTAGAAGGAATTTGTACCGCTAGTACTACATATATTATATTTTTTCAAAAACATATTATCAGTTTTTGCCTTATTACATGCCCATTTTAAATAACTGTTTTGATTATCTTCCTTTCATAGAAGTTTGAAAACAGTGTTGTTGTAATTAATTTAATTTAAAAGGTGAGTTAATTAATAATACTGAACAACACTTACAACATATTTTTCCGGGACGCATTTCGAAGGTTAACTTTCCTCCATTATCAACCGGACAATAACTGGGTTTCCATGGTGTTTCATGGTGTAGATGGTGATGCTTCTTCTGGTGTTTCTTCTGGTAGCGGTTCAATGAACTTACTGAAAATGTCTCTCTCTCCTCAGAAGAAACACCAGAAGAAGCATCACCATCTGCACCATGAAACACCATGGAAACCCAGTTATCGTCCGGTTGATAATGGAGGAAAGTTAACCTTCGAAACGCGCCCCGGAAAAATATGTTGTAAGTGTTGTTCAGTATTATTAATTAACTCACCTTTTAAATTAAATTGTTTTGATGTTATCTATATCAATGTAATCACAATGAATCACTAAATATTCATCCCAAATTAAATTTTGATCTGAGCAGTAGAAGCTTAGATATCCTCAACTGGTTATGTTTTGAAATACTGAAATCGTGTACAAATCACTACCCTGTCCCCTTGAGTAATTGTACACATTTTGAGCAATGTGTGCCGTCTGCTTATGTACTGGTTTCCCACATCCTATACGCAAGAAATTTGCTTTAGAAGTAGCAGGTGCATTACCTGTTTCCCATGGCCACGAAATATTTATACAGGTTTATAAATACGAGGTTTTATATGAGTTTTGTGGAATCTCTGTTATGCGCCACTTTTCATGTTTGAATGACTGCATAAACCTTGCAACTTTGCCAGGGTTGTTTTGGTTTCTCTACCAGCGTTGGCCACGCGATGTCCCTATTGCCTCTTTCCACTGTCTCCGAAGACTGAACAAAGTATACATATTTCTTTGCAGGCATAAGCAACAGTCAAATCTAAAACTGGATCATGTGATAACTTTGAAACTCCATCCCCTTGGTTAACTATGAGGGGGTGCCAAAAAATTATCGGAATAATTTTTTTGTATTTGAATGTGCCCACACTTGAATTTAGTGATGGCAGTACTGGTGTGACCTTGAGTGACGTAATATCATATGCAACATTCGCCTGGTAGTGCACAGTTGGAGTGAAATAGGGAAAGTGTATAGGTGTTGTTGTTGTAGTGTTTAACGACCGCTTTTACTACTACGGCACCGCAGGCGGTGACACTGATGATACATGAAGATGGAGCACCGGTGGAATGAGATGGCGGGGGAAACCCGGAGATAACCCACCCTGATGCCGCTTCGTCCACCACGAATATCACATGCGGCTCCCTGGGATCGAACCCAGGCTGCCTAGGTGGTAGGCGAGTGCGCTAACCAGTCAGCCACGGCACCGCCATGTATAGGTGTATTTCCTGTAGCCAACATGGATCTCAAGTTGCAGCAGTGCACATCAATTAGATATTGTGTTCTCTTGACGAAACATTGGAAATGTTGCAGCAAACCTACAAAGAGCAAGCCATGGGGAAATCACAAGTTTTTCAGTGGCATAAACAATTTTGAGAGGGTAAAAATGACCCTGCGGATGCTCTACAGCCCAGAAGGCCCTCAGCTTTGAAGACAGAAACCAATGTTAACACAAGTGATGTCATGTTGTGGGAAGACCGTTGTTTATCGTTAACAAAAATTATGAAGATTATGAATATATCCTATGGATCAGCTGAAGACATTGTATGAAATGTTCTAGTGTACAGAAAAGTTGCAGCAAAGTGGGTCCCTCGTGTGATCAGTCATCGCACCATCAAGACTCAAGAAACAATCACCAAATTAGGCATTGAGGTGGTGCCACATACACCTTACTCACTGGACCTAGCATTGTGTGATTTACACCTACTTCCTGCAGTGAAAAAAACAGCTTCTGTGCTCGTTATTTTCAGTTGTTGAGAGCTAAACAATAAAACTTTGGGTATACTTAACAGACTATCACAAAAGGGCTTCAAGGAGTGTTCTGAACATTGGATTCAATGCTAGAATCATTACACTGTGTCCGAGGAAAATTACTTTGAAGGTCTGTAATGGAATTTAATTAAAAGGGAGCAGTATTTTCCAGTAAAAAATAATTCTGAATTTTTGACACTCCCTCATATAAATGAAAGAAAGAAACAAAACAAGTAGTGATTTGCAGTTTAAAAAAGTATAAAATAATTTAAAATGTGAACTACTAACAAAGAACACCTCGGAAATGATTAACATTACAAAAAATATGACATAAATTGTGTGCTTTATCCATTTATTTTGTTAAGTTAATACATACTCAAATGTGACAGGGCATTTCAGCCCATCATATCTACCCAGCATAATTACTTTTACATACATTTTATAATTCTCTATAAATAGCATTCATAGCTAACAAAATGCTATGTTAACTGTGATTCCTTTTGTGTAGACCAATTCCATTTTCTCTTAACCTTACTAAAAACCGACCTAAGCTTCTGCCATCCTTTCTAAAAATCTTAACACTTGAAAGGATAGAATGAGACTGAAAAATCAATGCCTTAGCCGGGATTTGAACCACAGATCCTGCGTACGTGCATGCACATGCACACACTCATGCGCGCACACACACCACCACCACAACAAAAAACACACACATACAGACCTTTTTCTAAAAATGCTTTTTTGGGGTTCAAGGGATCTCAAAACATATATTTCTGGTGGAATCTCAACATTGAATTTTTGGGTGGAATACAATACTTCCTCTAACTATACGTAGTAGAGAAAGTAAAAATATTTTGCTCTCCTAATGCCTCAACCATTTTTTGCATGGCTGTACAAGAGTAAAACAGTCAAGAGGGTGTAACATCATTTTTTAATTGTTCATGAAAAGAGCATGGAATTTTAAAGCCAACCCATATAATCTGCTCTTTAAAACTCTATTGCTTTACCCAATGTATTATGTAACAGAATGTGCAAATATGAATTGAAAGTTAAGGAAATATTGAAGCTATTACCAATTGTATAGGTTTGAAAATACGTTGGATACAACTTGAAACATGTCAGCTCTGGAACATCTTGCAATATTACTACGATAAGTGAAGCTTTTAGTTTCTAATTTGTTCTTATTTTAGATGAATTGAAAGTTTGACTGGATTAACAAAAGTTGCTATAATGATAAGTTTTTATAGCAATAGTTTGTAGACTGTAACAGTGTGTGCACCTGGAGGGAGCTAGGGGGTATCAAATGATCCTCACAATGTCATTAACTCTAAATTTATTTACAAATATTGAATCTACAATTTAAGTAAAAAATATAAGCCCATTATCCAAAACAAACATTTTTACAAAACACTTTTAAAAAATTATTTCTAAATATTATTTATTTTATGCCAATAAACTTACTGTTGGTGTTTTTAAACACACAAGCCGTGTGTGGGCAAAGTTTGAGAGGTAGAACTGAAACTTAAAAATTCAATGCCACAACTGGGATTTGAACCACAGACCTTCCGCTTACCGGGCGGATGCTCTACCACTGAGCTTTTGTTCAAATCCCAATTGTGGCATTGAATTTTTAAGTTCCAGTTCTACCTCTCAAACTTTGCCCACACACAGCTTGTGTGTTTAAAAACACCAACAGTAAGTTTGTTGGCATAAAATAAATAATAATTACAATCTGAAGGTTATTTAATCCTGGGATATAAAGTACTTACAATAGTAAGTCACCATTGGGGTAATTTGTCTCTGATGTGAGACTGCCTTTGTGGTTTACCAGGAGAAATACGAACTGGCTTGAGAATTTAATGCCATTCTGGCAGTTTGTCACAATAGCTCAGTGCTTAGAGCGTCTGCCCGGCAAGCGGAAGGTCTGTGGTTCAAATCCCAGTTGTGGCATTGAATTTTTAAGTTCCAGTTCTACCTCTCAAACTTTGCCCACACACAGCTTGTGTGTTTAAAAACACCAACAGTAAGTTTGTTGGCATAAAATAAATAATAATTACAATCTGAAGGTTATTTAATCCTGGGATATAAAGTACTTACAATAGTAAGTCACCATTGGGGTAATTTGTCTCTGATGTGAGACTGCCTTTGTGGTTTACCAGGAGAAATACGAACTGGTTTGAGAATTTAATGCCATTCTGGCAGGTTGTCACAATAGCTCAGTGGTTAGAGCGTCCGCCAGGTAAGCGGAAGGTCTGTGGTTCAAATCCCAGTTGCGGCATTGAATTTTTAAGTTCCAGTTCTACCTCTCAAACTTATTTCTAAAGTTACAAAAAACCACGCCTAGAAACATGAACCTTAACTTAACAATCCTAAAACCCTTCTGACATTCAACGAGTTTACTTCAACCTGGCAATAACTAGAACACAAATACAACCTCTTTACCTACTCATTACGTTAAGGATCTGCATCCTGGTTCCAAGCGATGTGAAGTCATTTAGCACTTAAGCGCAAAAGAAGCCCCAAGCTCTAGCTCAGGACACCAATGCCAGTGTCCCATGGTCCAAAGCATTCTATACAACAAAAGTGCATCGTGAGACATCGAGAGTTGGATACAATTTTGTTGCATCTATTTTTCTCATCCAGCAACATGAAAATAGCCAATCAGCATCAGTAACGTAACAATATGGCGGACTGCGCAGGCAACATGTAGTCAGCTGTTGTGTATGTACGGCTCGTGGCACTTTTAATGTGATGGGTATTTTAATAAAACGTTTAATTTTTCCTGCAAGATTCATTAACAATTTTCGTGATCATTAACATATATTATTGAGGTGGCTACTACATAAGTATATTTCATAAATATTGAGAAATTCAATTAACAGTATGTTTACATTTTATGTTATGAAATGAGTGCAAATATTCTGTCCATCCATACTAAGATTAAAACCATTACAATTGTTCCTTATCTCTTTTGCGCTCGTCTCATATTTGTCTTGATGTGTAATTTTCCCTTTGGCATGATGTAGAAGGTTGAGAAATAAATCTTTGCTAATTTGTAGAAAATTGTGATAGTTTTCTGGGTCCTCTAACCTCAATTTGTTTTGTAGTAGACCCAATACGCCTTGGCCCGTGTCGTGTTCTCTTCTTTGTACCTATGTATGACCGTGTCCACCATCTTTTGCCTTTTAATACATCTTCTCTTCCTGCTTGTGGAAATATATCCACAAATATATGTGGAAATATATCCCAAGCCTATACTTAATATAGCAATCACTAAATTAATATTTGCATCCGCCATGTTTATTTCTCTCGCTTGCTACGTGAACTGTTATTTGTATTGAACCAAAATGAATCATAGTGTGACAGACACTGTTTTGTTTGCGTACAGTTCCATTGGATACAAAAAGTTTGGTAAAAAATGTTGGACCATGGGGCACCGGCTTTATGAAGCATCTGTAAGACAATGCCTTGCTGTCATATCATACTATACAAAGGTTAACAGATCCCGTCATGTAGTCCATTTTAGAGAATTCCTTAACCACAACATCTTGCAAGCAAGAAGACAGACGTAAGTTTGCATTTATATTCTCACAAGAATATGAATGTTCTAAAATGTAATATTTCAAAGAAGCTTTATAACCACTTCTCAATGGTTTCTCTATGTAACTGCATATTCATAGGTAAATATCACCTACAAGGAGGTAGTGGAAATGCTGAATTCACCGTGTCATCCCTTAACTGTGAACCACATATGGACGGCAGGCACTATAAGACGAAATTAATGTGAATGCAACACATAACATTTTGTATAAACAGAAGTCGTGCTATTAAACTTCACTTACCATATGTGTTAATGGGAAGCCATAGACATTTACAACTTATAACTGATATCGTTAATACATCCCTCAAATGCTGCAAGATGTATTCATTTTGAAGCCCTGTAATCACTAACGTGTCAAGTGCGAACTGTCTGGATGAAAATCGATCTGCTGTGGCAATTATAGATCTAGGATCATTGCCAGGGGAAATCAACTGCAAACAACAAACATTCATTACATATATCCCTACATATATAGGTCTACTCTTAAAATGTACATTACCTAAAATATCAAGTTCCTTCTTACTTTCTCTACTGCCTATAGTAAAGTAGGGAAAGTATTGTGTTCCACCCAAAAATTCAATGTCAAGATTTCACCGGAAATATATGTTTTGAGACCCCCTGAATCCACAAAAAAATAAAAGCATTTTTAGAAAAAGGTCCTCTGTGTGTGTCTGTCTGTGGACAGCAGAACTCAAAAATGAAAAGTAGGTTAAAAACCAAAGTTGGTACGAGGGTGATTCAAATATAAAGGGTAATTTTGTTAAAAATATTTATTGATTAAATATATACACAAGTGACTATATCAACATTTCTCTATATAGCTTCCTTCACACTATACACATTTTTGCCAACGTTTCGGAAGCTTGAACATTCCTTCATCAAAAAAGGTTTGAGGGCGTGTTGCCAACCAATTGCGCACATGCTCCTTGATGTTGTCGTTGCTTTTGAAATGTTTCCCTCCAAGCGATTCTTTCATGGGTGCAAACAAAAAATAGTCCGGTGGGGGACAAGTCTGGACTATAGGGAGGGTGTTCAAGGGTTTCCCAGTGCATGTCCGCCATTGTGTCCATTGTCAAATCGGCGGTGTGAGGCACAGTGTTGTCTTGGAGAAGGATGACATCTCTGATGGGCATACAGTGTCTTTTGCTTCAGTAGGCACTTTTACAGACCTTAACAATTGGCAATAGTAATTGTACGTCGATCATGAAGAAAATCAACCAACATCTATTGCGATTCCTTCAACAGTGGAGCTCTCGAACGGTACGGATGTTGTCATCTGTGAGATTTGACCTTTGGCGTCGAGCATGACTTTCGTTTTCCACAAATTCTCGGCCACCCTTAAATTGTCTGGCCCAAGTAAACTCTTGATTCTGTGACAGTGTAGTGTCCCCAAACTGCGCCCTTAAACGAGTTAAAATCTCCAAAGGTTTAGCCCCTTCATTGGTTAAAATATTGATGATAATGCGTTGTGCAACAGACGAAGGAACCTCTTGCTCACTCATGGCTGTACTGACGCCAGAACCTAGCGAAGCAGCCAACAAAGCTAGTTCCCCTTCCTAACATACCAACCTTCAACGCCCCCACTCCACTGCTCCGCTCTGAACTGCTTTCTCCGTGATATGCAACAATTACCCTTTATATTTGAATTACCCTCGTATTTAAGTTTAATGTCTTTCAAGGATGTGACACAAAGATTTCGAAGAAAATTGCTCTGGCCTAAACTACCCTTTACATAAAAACCTTGTGGTCACTATCCACATATCCCCTAGACACCAGTAAGTGGAAGTAATGTTCTGCCCAGCTTGGGTACCTTGTGGTCACTATCCACATATCCTCTAGACACCAGTAAGTGGAAGTAATGATCTGCTCAGCTTGGGTACCTTGTGGTCACTATCCACATATCCTCTAGACACCAGTAAGTGGAAGTAATGATCTGCTCAGCTTGGGTACCTTGTGGTGCTATCCACATATCCCCTAGACACCAGTAAGTGGAAGTAATGTTCTGCCCAGCTTGGGTACCTTGTGGTCACTATCCACATATCCTCTAGACACCAGTAAGTGGAAGTAATGATCTGCTCAGCTTGGGTACCTTGTGGTCACTATCCACATATCCTCTAGACACCAGTAAGTGGAAGTAATGATCTGCTCAGCTTGGGTACCTTGTGGTCACTATCCACATATCCCCTAGACACCAGTAAGTGGAAGTAATGTTCTGCCCAGCTTGGGTACCTTGTGGTCACTATCCACATATCCCCCAGACACCAGTAAGTGGAAGTAATGTTCTACTCAGCTTGGGTACCTTGTGGTCACTATCCACATATCCCCTAGACACCAGTAAGTGGAAGTAATGTTCTGCCTAGCTTGGGTACCTTGTGGTCACTATCCACATATCCCCTAGACACCAGTAAGTGGAAGTAATGTTCTGCCTAGCTTGGGTACCTTGTGGTCACTATCCACATATCCCCTAGACACCAGTAAGTGGAAGTGATGATCTGCTCAGCTTGGGTACTTGTGGTCACTATCCACATATCCCCTAGACACCAGTAAGTGGAAGTAATGTTCTGCTCAGCTTGGGTACCTTGTGGTCACTATCCACATATCCCCTAGACACCAGTAAGTGGAAGTAATGTTCTGCTCAGCTTGGGTACCTTGTGGTCACTATCCACATATCCCCTAGACACCAGTAAGTGGAAGTAATGTTCTGCCCAGCTTGGGTACCTTGTGGTCACTATCCACATATCCCCTAGACACCAGTAAGTGGAAGTAATGTTCTGCTCAGCTTGGGTACCTTGTGGTCACTATCCACATATCCCCTAGACACCAGTAAGTGGAAGTAATGTTCTGCTCAGCTTGGGTACCTTGTGGTCGCTATCCACATATCCCCTAGACACCAGTAAGTGGAAGTAATGTTCTGCTCAGCTTGGGTATCTTGTGGTCACTATCCACATATCCGCTAGACACCAGTAAGTGGAAGTAATATTCTGCTCAGCGTAGGTACCTTGTGGTCACTATCCACATGTCCCCTAGACACCAGTAAGTGGAAGTAATGTTCTGCTCAGCTTGGGTACCTTGTGGTGCTATCCACATATCCCCTAGACACCAGTAAGTGGAAGTAATGTTCTGCTCAGCTTGGGTACCTTGTGGTCACTATCCACATGTCCCCTAGATTGGGTCCCCTGAGGTATAAAACTTTGTGTTGCATGCTTGGCTTGGAAGACACATAACTTAAATGATTTTTCATTTGCAAGCTATGCTGTTCACAGGCACACAAACATACATTTTCCTGAAAATGCTAATTTTCAGATACGGGGGCCCCATAATGTGTATTTCTAATGAAATGTTAATATTGAATTTTTGGGTGAAATGCAATAGCTTCCCTACTTCTATCTATGTTGTTGTAAAGAAAGTCTACATGAGATAGAATGGATAAATTTGACCTTTAAAAATATTAGCGAACTGGAAATTATGCAGCTTAGTACAATTAGGATTTTGTTATTTGGCCAAATTTAAAAACCTGAATGCACTTAGGCTTTTATGTTAAGAGATTAAATAAAAAGTCTTATGTGTTGTACTCACTGAGTTTCTCTACTCTCGTATTAACCATTCTTACAAACATTTATTCCTATATCTTCTTCGTGTTAATTGAGATAAACATTTGTATAAATTATCTTATTGCTTATTTCCTTGTAGGTGCAAGGGGAATATGGGGATACCATAGGCTTAGAGTGATAGGCATTTAAAGCTTTGAAATTCCATCCTCTTTGCACGGCCAAGAGATAAAAAAGTGAATAATGACCTTCCATTTGAGAAAGGTTTGAATATTGCAACACTCACTCAAATAAGAAGGAAAAACTCTGTAATGGTTCACTTCAGAAAAAAAATTTCATTTGGAGATACCTTGCGTGTTTTAGCGAGATCTAACATTTTTGTATTGGTAAGACGCACGCACGCACGCGCACGCACACACACACACGCAGCTTTTTCTAAAACTGCTTCTTTTGTATTCAGGAAGCCTCACAGTTCTGTGGAAATCTCGACGTCAATATGTTTGAGTGGAATACAATACTTCCTCCTCTTACTATGCGTAGTAGAGTAAGTAAAAAAATCCAAAAAGAAATAAATACAATAACTCTAATTGTCTTACCCAAAGTTGCTTCAGACTGTTGCACTTGCATATTAAGAAAACCACCATAAACCAGTTTGTGTTGTAAAGTTCAGAAAAATAAATATAAAGAAACACTAGCGAGTTTAAAGAATTGTCAGCAAGGTCTTTAGGGGATGATAGTGCTGGCCAAGAAAACGACAGGTACTTGAGCTGAAACAAAAGAAGCATTAACTTTGTATACTTTTTCCTCTTGCTAAATGATGAACATGAGGTGTGGCAATTAAATAGTGAGACTGCACATCTCCAATCACGCAGCTGCATGGTGGGAGGTTGGTATTGGAACACAGCTGACCTTCAACCTTCAAGAACAACTACCCTTTCGTTTCGTCTCGTCTTTCTGTCTGGTTTAGTTTGACTTTGGCACTTAGTTGTAGAGGACATTGTTTTGCAGTAGTGCTGCAAGCATGGTGAACTTAAAAATTGTGCAGCACAATAACTCCAAATTCCTCATGAAATTAAAAAAGTCACCCACAGAACGTTCTTATGTGTTAAGGAGGTTTATGGCGATAATTGAAACTGAAATTATAATGCGAATACAAGTAATTAATAATATAAAGAAGTAAAAGGAGATTGTATTCGATAGTTAATGGGATAATCTTGTTGACAAAGCTAAATATATTAAAGTGTCAAGAATGGAAGCTTAGGCAGCTTAGATGAGTGATAAGATTACAATTGTTGTGCAAGCAAAGCCTGGCGAGTTTAACGGGTTGATTCTATCTTGCCATGACACGCTCAAAAGCTGACCAACGAAAATCACTTCCTTCGCGACCATGAGCAATATTACTCACATTCATCTTGAATCGCGTAGTCAGTGCACACCCAACTTTGTGTGACTTGTAAGTAAGCTGGCATGTATACATAATTCGGCAGTCGCTTATGGGTGACAAAGTTTGAGCATTATATCGCTGCAGTTGAAGTTAGAAGATTATATTCTATTTAGATATATATATATATTAGATACAACAAAACACATCTACATTTATACAGTATTCACAATCCTCCCGGGAATGAACCACATCTCTCACTTATTCAACAATTAAATAAAACAATCATAATTGGGGATTTCGATGCCCATTCCAAAAGATGGGGTTATGAAAAAGTGGATTCTACAGGGAAGATAGTGGAAGAATTTTTGAATACCACAACTTTTGAACTGATTTATAGTAAAGAAGATCCCACAACCTTCATACATTACTCTGGAGCAGGCAGTAACCCAGACCTCTTGTTAGCTACAACAGATATTGTTTCGAAAATTAAAAAACAAGTTATAGAAGATCCAAGTTCTGGTCACAGAGCAGTAATTGCTGATATAAAACTAGAGACTACAAATAACAGTCAAGGTCTCACAAATCTGTATTGGAACTTCCAAAAAGCAGATTGGAACAAATATAAAACTGAACTGGAACACAAATTTAGAAAAAATGGATTATAGGACAGATGGTAACAAAGTCTGTAAGTTCATAAAAAATGTCAAGGACAGGAAAGAAAACAACAGCACACCTATCATACACAACAATAAAATATTAGTAAATGATGCAGAAATAGCCGAAACATTCAATAAATATTATGCTAATTCACACAAAGTAACAAGAAATAATAAAAAGGAACGTAAAGAATTTAAGAAAGATTTGAAACAAGAAAGAGAATGTGATCCTAACACTCAGTGCAATATCTTTTTTCAAAATTTTAGAATGCAAGAATTGAACATTGCAATAAATAATCTAAAAAACAAAAAGTCTCCTGGACATACATCCAGAGTTCATAAAAAACCTTGGAAAAACAGCAAAACAACAACTACTGAAACTCTACAATCTATCCTGGAACATCACTGTACCTGCTGAATGGCGAAAGGCAATAATTGTCCCACTCCTGAAGAAAGACAAAACAGCATCAGAAATACAAAATTATAGACCAATAGCTCTTACTAGCATAATAGCAAAAGTGATGGAAAGAATGGTGTCAAACAGGTTAAATTGGTTCCTAGAATCACAAAATTTAATATCCCCATGTCAAGCTGGATTCAGAGAGTTCCACTCTACAAATGAACAAGTCTTACTTCTCAGTCAAGAAATCAAAGACTCCTTCAATAGAAAAGAAGATAATTTATCAGTTTTTATTGATTTCCAAAGTGCATATGATTCTATATGCAGAACAAAACTACTAAAGAAAGTAAAAAACATAGGGATACAAGGTCCAATGTTTTCATGGCTATGTCATTTCCAAACACAACACTTTATTGCAACCAGATATGGAAGAAATATATCTAAATACAAACAAGTACACAGTGGCTTACCACAAGGTGCAGTGCTCAGCACTACACTTTTTAATATATTTATTAATGATCTACCACAACAAATACAAGAATCAGGTGTGAAGTGTGCACTATTTGCTGATGACTTAGTAATGTGGACTTCAAAACCAAAAAGCAAAAGTACAGAACTAGAAAAAACCATGCAACAATCCTTAACCAAATTACAAAGGTGGACCAAAGAAAATCTAATGACTGTTAATACAACAAAATCAAACTACCAAATCTTTTCACTAAGAAAAAAACCACTAAAAATAAAACTAAATTTTGAGGGTCAACAATTACCAGAAACAAAGGAAGTTACATTTGATACCAAACTTACATGGACCAAACAAATAGAAAATGTAATACAAAGAGCAGAGAGGCGCCTTTCACTAATAAAACATCTAACAGGAATGAAGTGGGGATGTTCCAGAGCAACTCTTAACACAACATACAATGTATATATAAAGCCATTATTTACTTACTGCAGCGAAGTTCTTGTAACAGCAAACACACAAAAAAAAATTCAAATCTTTCAAAACCAAAGTCTGAGATTAATTACAGGTGCTAACAAAACCACACCAATACCAGCTATGGAAATGGTAATTAACCAATACCCCATTGAATATGAAATAGAAAAAGTGGCTCTTATTCAACATGAAAAGTTGATCAGACTCCCATTCAATACATGGCACAAGAGAAATTTTACACACACACTAAAGACTCAGGAGAGATTTCTTTCCAAAATTCAAGACATCAAGAAGGATGTACACCTTCCTAATTCAAAGGAAAACTTCATATCTAAAGTCTATCCAACACATACATTAGACATGACATATTATTTACACCTAACAGAAGAAGTTAAGAAAAGTGATACTCCAACTAGTGTTCTAAAATTATTGGCATTAGAGACAATCCATACTAGATTTCCAGAACATGAATGGCTGCATATTTATAC